>OY992501.1:2500-2402500 GCA_963921215.1 Scoparia ambigualis
GAAGCGGGACAGAACCCGTTCTTCATCTCCCGTTCAACCTCCTCCGGTTAAGGGTGGAAGGAGCTGGGCATATCCCCTCCTCCTCCTCCCTACGCGCCTGCGTCGGAGAGCCCCTGATTCGGGGTCGTCCTCTCTAGCGCGCTCCGCCTCCTCCTTTTGCGACATCACCTGCTCGCAAAAAGAGAGGACCGCATCCCACGATGTTTTGGCCGACAACATGGCCTTAACCAGTGCTGGCAGAGCGAGATCCGGCCCTATCGCCGCGCATAGTTGCGCGCGCTCTTGCGCCCATCTAGAGCACACCATCAGTGTGTGCATTGCCGTGTCTTCCGGCGCACCGCACTGATGGCACTCCATGGTCGGCTCTCTTCCGGCTATGTGGCACAGATACCTCCCGAAGCAGCCATGCCCCGAGAGGACCTGCACCAACCGGAAGGAGAGCGAACCTTCTGCCCGTTCGACCCATCTTTTGAGGACGGGTCGAATCGCCGTAATGGTCCAGTGGCCGGCACTTGGCTGCTCTAGCCTCCCCAGCCATTTCGCAAACGTCACCCTCTGTGCACGTTTTCGCCAACGGCGCACCTCTTCGGGCATTGCCCGGCTGCCCAATTCCCGCACCCGTGCGGACTGCTCATACACTGAGGCCAGAACTTCGGCCTCAAGGTCCCACGGCGGAGACCCCGCCAGCACGCATGCCGCCTCGAGTGAGACTGTGCGGTACGCCCGGACAGCCCTGACTGCAATGACCCTCTGCGGTTTCCGCAATTGGGCCCTATTGGTTGCATTCAGGGCGTCGGCCCACACAGGCGCGCCGTACAGGGCCATGGACCTAATCACCCCCACGTACAGTTTCCGCACGGTAGCGGTCGGGCCACCCAGGTTGGGTAGCAACCTGCCCAAAGCTCCTGCCGCTCCCACCAACTTCGGAGCAAGGATCTTGAAATGGTCGTTGAATGTCCACCTCCCGTCTAGCACCAGACCCAAGTACTTCACGTTAGTACCTATTTCTACCCTGACACCTGTTATCGTCAGGTTTGCGTTCTGCGGCGGCTTATTGCGGGGGCCGTGAAAGTACATGGCCTCCGTTTTGTTAAGCGCCACTTGTAGACCCAGCCTTTCGATTCGCTGCACCACCTGGGTTACGCCAGCCGTGCCCAGAAGGGCCGCCTCTTCAAAGGTGTCTGCGCGGGCAGTGACCAGAGTGTCATCGGCGTAGCACACCACACTCAGGCCACGCAACAGTGCACCGCGCAGCACCCAATCGTACCCGATGTTCCACAAGAGGGGCCCTAAGACCGACCCCTGTGGAACACCGCACGCAACCGACCGTCTCTGTACCTCGCCATTCCTATCTGAGTAAACCACAGATCTACCACGAAGGTAGCTGTGTATGATGCGCAACAGGTATTCCGGCATCATGTGATGGCGCAGCGCTGCCTCTATGCAGGCGAAGGGGAGGGTGTTGAAGGCGTTCGCAATGTCAAGAGACACTGCTAACACCACTCCCCCGCGCGAGACCGCCTCTTCGGAGAGGGCTTTGACCGTCTTGATGGCGTCGATGGTCGACCTGCCCTCCCGAAAGCCGAACTGGCAATCTGCCAGGTCGGGGCCCACATTGACAAGGTGTTTAACAATGCGGGCCGCTAAAATTCGCTCAAATAACTTACCGGCTTCATCCAAGAGGACGATTGGCCGGTAAGCCGAAGGCGAATCTGCCGGTCTACCTTCCTTCTTAATGAGGACCAGCCTTCCTACCTTCCACAAGGAAGGGAATTGCCCAGACTGCAGACATAAGTCCAGCACTTCCCTGAATCGGTCTTCCATCAACTCCGATGTTAAGGTCCATATGCGCCCAGGTATGCCGTCAGGTCCGGGGGCGGTGTTTTTTCCCTTAAGCCTAAAGAGGGCTGCGTCCAACTCACCAGTGGTTATTGGCGGCACATGGACGTCGGCCTGACTAGCATTACGAGGGGGGGCCATCGATGGGGGCTCGTGTTCTGCCCTGTCCGGAAACAGACTTCCTACCACCCTCTCAAGTACTGGGGGTTCAAGTGACTCTGTTATTGGTGAGCCCTGACTGCGAAGTTTACCCCGCGCCGAATGATAGGGGCGTCCCCACGGGTCGTTGTTAAGGCCCTCCAAGATCTCCGACCATGCTTGAGCTTTTGAGCGACAGATAGCCAGCTGAAGCTCTTTTTTGGCTTCTCTATGCGCTGCCCTAAGCACCTCTTCTAACACCCTGTCGCGGATGCGCTTCCGTCGCTGCCTGGTATAGGCTCTTTCCGCCGCTATGCACTCCACTCGGAGGTCCGCCAACTCTTGTGACCACCAGTAGACAGCAGTCTTCGGTGGTTGGCGCCTCACGCGTGGCATAGCAGCGTCACAAACCTGCGACATGGCACTCTGAAGCCACTCCGCTTCGACCTCCACGCTCTCCGACACTGGCTGTGAGAACCATAACTGCACTTGCGCGGCCTCCAAGAGCAACTCCCTATCCATCCTCTTGATCGACCAGCGCGGAAAAGGCGACACCCTGATGTTCGGGCGAGGAGCATTCCTGGAGGGCGAGACCTCGAACCGGATGTATCGGTGGTCCGAAAGCGTCTCGACATCCTCCAGTACTTCCCATCTTGCAACCCGTGCCGCGATCGAGGGGGTGGCAAACGACACGTCCACTATGGATCCCCCTTGGTCCCGCACGCACGTGTTGACCGTGCCACGATTTAATAGCGCAAGGCCACATTCCACGGCCCACTCGTCCACCACATTACCCCGAGGGCAGTTAGCGGGAGATCCCCACGACGTCGATTTAGCATTCAGATCGCCCATGACCAAGACGCGAAGAGGCGACGCTCGACTGACAACAGCCCCAAGTTCAGCCATGAAGGCCTCGAATGCGGCCAGAGGTTTGTTCGGCGAGAAGTATACGCCGATCACGACTACCTCACCCCATCTGGCCGCAACGTAGCCAGGCCCTGACTCTCGGACTGAGAGCGGCGGAGATAGGGGTTTAGGCGCGGAGAAGATTGCTACCAATCCCTCCGAGTCCATGGCCCAGTTGTTCCTGGGTGGAACGTTATACGGCTCCGCCGCAACTCCTATGTCAACTGACCACTCCGCCATGGATTGCATGAATAAATCCTGCGCACCGGCGGAGTGGTTCAAGTTCCCCTGTAGGATGTGTCTAGGTATGGGCGTACTAGACATTGGGGCCCTCAGATGTTCCTCGCGGCGCCTGCTGGACGCTGGACGTTATTGGGGTAGGGATGTTACTCTTACCCCCGGTCCTTCCCTTTTTGGCCTTGTTGGACAGGCACAATCCGCTTCCGATGGAGTGCTCGCAGGCCCGACCGGCCTCCGCACACACCGGACAATGCGGTCTCTCCGAGCAACTCGACGCAATATGGCCGGCCTTACCGCAGCGGTAGCAGAGCGCGCTGCGGTCTATCCGTGCCTTGCACGTGGCCCGAGTGTGGCCGGCTTCCAAACACCGGAAGCATTTCTTGGGGCGGGGTGCCAATTCACGCACTTGCGCCGCACTGTAGCCCACGCAAAGGCGGCCAGCATCTAAGATCGTCTTGGCGGCCGCTACAGGGCACCTCACCCAGATCGAGCCCACACCGCCCGCCCCCGTTTTCACCTCTCCCGTTTTGATATCCCCTTGAGGGCATCCAGACTTCTCCACAATGGCCTGGATGATTTCAGCCTTAGTGACGGAATCGTCGAGCCCGGAGACCCTCAGTTCAGCACATTTAGTAGGCCTGGCGACAAGGAAGACATCCTCCATTGTCTCCCCAATCTTCGCGGCCAGAGTGTCGGCATGTATCGAGCCAGCCGCACCCGGGAACTCCAGAATGCGTGAGCCAGTCGCCGTCTGCCGGAACTTCGGCGCGGGGATCTGGAGCTCCGCAAGCTTAACACACTCTCTAGCCTTCGCGATGGCCATGGCGTATGTCATGCCTCCCTGTGCCGCTTCAGACCGCAGCGTAAGGACTACCGCGGCCGTCTTCGGAGGACGGAGGCTTTTGCCCTTGGCTTTAGCTTTAGCCTTTTGGGCTTTCGCTGGAGGTGCCCCTGATGTTGATGGAGCTGCCTTCTGCTTCTTGCCTGAGAGGGGAGGAGGGGCTGCGCCGGGCGTACTCCCCTTCTTCTTCCTCTTCTTGCGCTTAGAGACGTGAGTCCACCCCTCCTCTTCCGGTGGCGTCTCCTCATTCGCTGTCGCCGATGTTGTGGCGACTATGGGACTTGGTTTCGGAGCCGACTGATGTACAGCCCCCTTGGTCTTGTCCTCTTTCTGGGCCGTTTTTGGAGGTGCCTTCTCCCTGGTGTCCTTCAAACGCGTTGCTGGCACAGCACGCTTCTTAGCACGGCCAGGTTTCGCCTTTGGTGCCTGCTGCGGCACCTCGCTTCCAGCTGGGGTCCGCACCGGGCCCAAGCGAGCGTCTAAGAGATCGCTGACCTGCTTCAAAATGCCCTGTGTAAGCATCTCATTTGTTTCCGGCGGCGACATCTGTTGTTCCTGTCGCTCCGCCCGTTCCAGAACTTCCACACTGTTGTTATGTCCTGCCTCCGGACCCCGATGAGAACGGGGCGGTGATGCCAAAATCGGAGACAGGGGTGTGGGCGCAAACTCAGCCATGACGCTAGAGACGGCTGGAGGCCTCCGTTCCCGTTCGTGTTGAAGGACCTCAAAAGCAGCCTTTAGTTCGGCCACCTCTTTCCGCAACGCATCTACTTCAGCGTGCAATCGGGCGTTGTCGGCTTGCAGGCAGACGTTGTCCTCCTGCAGCTTTACGTTGACTGCTACAGTCGGGAGCCTGCGGTACTCCTCCGATGCTGCCTTGACGACCGCGGCCATATCATTGAGGGACCTTTGAAAAGTCCCCTTAAGGTTCTTTGACCTTTTTGCCACGAAAGTGATTACATCACTCGCCTCCGCGCACTGCTTGCTTAGGTCAAGAGCAGCAAGCTTTTCTCCCTCATTAGGGTCAGCGCACGAGGCACGCTCCATCATTCGGACGGCCCTTGACTCGCGGGCCCGAGAGCTCATTAGGGCAACCTCCTCCTCAGCCTCCAGCTGTAACTCATCCCTGCGGGCCCGAGTATACTCCATCTTGGCAGCTGCCAGCCCGATAAACTCGCCCGTGGTCGGTGGTCGACCTCTACCGCGCTTCAAAAACTTGGCGATTTCCGAATTCGGATTTGGGGAGCCAGAGTTTTCCGCATCTGAAAAATGATCAGATTCTGACTCCGAGCTGACCTCCTTAGATGTTGACGGAGGGGCTCTCGCGGATTCCTTGTTGGAAACAGCAGAAGTAGACGAGGCACTAGTTTCGCCATCAGCCTTCTTCTTGTTTCCCTTTGCATCAGTACCTCGAACAGAGTGAGGCACCATCTCTTCTCCATCTGTAGCTTCGAGCGCAGTAGATAATCTTCTGACAGCCACAGACTCGAAGACGGCCCTTTTAGATGACGTGAGGGCCGCCTCACACACCTTCCTGTCGGAGCTTGATAGGTCCACTCTCGGAACTCGCGTCCGAGAGGCGCTCCTCGTTCTTACTCCGCCCTTCGCAGGCAACTCCACGGCAGATCTGTCAACAGACTCTGCCGACTCCTCCTTATCCTCAACAATTTTGGTTTTGTTTTTAAGGTTATCCATAATGAATCCCACGAGTCGGGGGCAACTAAAGGACCACCCGCGCAGAGGCCCCCAATACGCAGGCTACCCTAACTACTCCTGAGGTCGGGAAGTATCAGGAGGTTGGTAACGGGTTTTCTCCCGGGGTGCTTTTATAGACTACCCTTGTCGTGGCCGGCCGGTGAAGGCAGGCCCTCGGTCCCCTCCCCAACAGCTCCCCCACAGACGCCTCGAGTGGGCTCATCGCTGTCGGTTCGGGGATTACGATGCTCAGGGGCTGGCGTGAGGCCCCTGGTACACCCCTTTCGGGGTGCTCCCCATTCCCCCCCATGGTCGCTAGCGGGTGGGCTGTATCGCCGCCCACCAACCCATCCGAAGACGGGCGCCCGTCGCCACGTTTCCCAACGACGAAGCCTTTGCAATGAAACGGCGCCCAGAAGGGGCGCCGGACTACCCCATCCCCCCCCGTGTAACGACGCCCAGAAGGGGCGCCGTCAAAACTCCTCTCAAAGCCGCTCGAGAGTGAGCGGCGAGCGTGCGACCCAGAGTGGGCCGCACGTGGAGATCCCCCCCGCAGGTCCGAGTGACCCGCTGTGCGGTCCAGAAGGGACGCGCGTTGAAGGGGGTGCGATGCCCAGAAGGGGCACCACCTACGTTATTCGGCGCCCAGAAGGGACGCCAGGGATTAGCATAAGGCCCCTTGTCCCACGCTGAACGTGGGCCGAGAGGCCTTACCCCAGGGTGCACCACGAGGAGGTTCCCAAATTTGCACCCCAACCTAACCTAACCTAACCTAACCTAACCTAACCTAACCTAACCTAACCTAACCTAACCTAACCTAACCTAACCTAACCTAACCTAACCTAACCTTTTTTTTTTTTTTTTTTTTTTTTTTTTTTTTTTTTTTTGCCCAGGGAATGCTTGATGCATACCCGGGCCCAGAAGGGACCCGGGTTATGTGGGACTCGCCCGTCCGCCTTTCCACCTCCCACCAACTATACGGGGACGCCATTGTCCCCAGTCGGCTGCCAAGGCTAACCCGAGGCTGAAAGGGGTGAGACGGAGGGGGATACCCACTAAACCCTGGAGGACATCTACCGAATCAGGTGAGGCCGCGTTGCCTGTCCCTGGGGAATTGAACCGCGGGGCTCACCCGGCTGCCCGTGTGGCTGCGCGCGCCGACCCGGAGGCCGGCGCGCGCAGTCACACGGGCGCATCGCGACACGCGACAACAAGATGCCTCAGAAGGAGGACACCACTAGAGGCTGCGCAGCCCTGAAGGGACCACACAGCCTTTCGCCCAAAGGGCACGACTTGTAAGGGGGGGGGATTACCCCACCCGTGACACACACACACACATACAACAAACAACTATCCAAATATACACATTTACAAAAATTTACACCTATGCTAATGTTTTTTTGTTTTTAGTTTTATGTATTTTTTTGGTTTCTTCTTTTTTTTGTTTTTTATATAAAATCCCTATGCTAGTATATACAACAGTTTTATTCGTGAACACAACAATAATTAGATCCTAACACTAAACTACAACTAAGACTTAACTACAACACTATACAAGATACACTATACACAAGACCACTGTACAAAAACAGATGGCCCACGACCCAATTTACAAAATTATTTACAACTGTACATTAACACTTCCTTTCTTTTCCAGCTCGCCCAGGATGGAGCCAGACGCCGACTGCACCCCGACGAGTCAGGTAAGCACCCTTCTTTCTATTTACAAAAACTTAACCCTACTAATCTATTTCTCTTTATTTACAGGTATAATCTACAGCACGGACTACATCTGAAGCAGACCAGGTATGTGCCCGACAAGCCAGGACTGGACTACGGCGGAACCTAACCTAACCTAACCTAACCTAACCTAACCTAACCTAACCTAACCTAACCTAACCTAACCTAACCTAACCTAACCTAACCTAACCTTTTTTTTTTTTTTTTTTTTTTTTTTTTTTTTTTTTTTTTTTTTTTTTTTTTTAAACTGGGGGAAATGCGTTACGCATACCCGGGGCCCTCACGTGGGGGCCCGCCCGGGTTATGTGGGACTCTCCCCCCAACTCCCGCTTCCCCGTCCAGGCCCTGCGGCCTCGGCGGGGATTCGGGAGGAGGGGGGCATACCCACTAAAACCTACCAGTCATGCCCTCTTGCCCGGCAGCAGGCGAGTGCCGGGGCGGGACCATGTGAACAATCTCCGCCCCAACCTAACCTAACCTAACCTAACCTAACCTAACCTAACCTAACCTAACCTAACCTAACCTAACCTAACCTAACCTAACCTAACCTTTTTTTTTTTTTTTTTTTTTTTTTTTTTTTTTTTTTTTTTTTTTTTTTTTTTTTTTTTTTTTTTTTTTTTTTTTTTTTTTTTTTCCCAGGGGAATGCGTTACGCATACCGAGGCCTTGAAGAGGCACCCGGTTATGTGGGGCTCGCCCGTCCGCCTTTCCGCCCCCACTGACCAGGAGAGAGGCCCCTAGTCAGCTGCCAGGTAGGACCCGGCTGGGAGGGCGAGACGGAGGGGGATACCCACTAAACCCCTGGGGGACAACAATCCGACAGCATAAGGCTGAGGTGGAACACGGTACCGACCAAAAGGCATTGAACCGCGAACCACCCCGTCGCCGTGTGTTGGCCTATGACCGCTGCTAGCAGCTGTCACGCGCCATCACACGGCGACTGCCACGAGGCACGGCAAGAGAAGAGCCCTTAAGGGGCAGACCTTACGGCCAGGGATGGCACCACCTTGTGCAGCCCTTGCTGAGGCGCAAGGGGCACAAGCCGGTCCACGTCTTGAAGGAGGAGGGCGGCGTTACACCGCCGCCCTCGACCCTACCACCGCCGGTTGCCCGGCCTCGCCCTCACTGGCGACCCCTACCCGCTCTTGAGGGAGGAGGGCGGCTTTGGTGCCATCCTCGACTCCCCCGCCCGCCGCCGGTTGCCCGGCCGCGTCCGGCCCTGCCGGCGATTCCGCCACCTCCATGGCACTCTCCCTGGCCGCAGGTGGAGCCCGCGGCCACGGAGCCCACTTCGGCCTTGTCGTCGGAGGACGACAGGTCCTCCCCCCCATGTGGTGTGTGTGCGGGAGCCCAGCCTCCTTGCACACACCACATTCCGCCCTCTCAACCCCGCACTCGGCGGCTCTGTGCCCAGGGGCACCACACCTGAAACACAGGGCGCCACGGCTGGCCTCCGAGCTACAAGCGTAGCTCAGATGGCCCACACCGTAGCACCTGTAGCACCGTGTGGGGCCCCTGTCCAGGACCACGACCTGCACCCTAACCCACCCAATTACCACGTGGCCCGCACGGGCCAGATGGCTCGCCGCGGCGGCCGGAAGTCGCACCATCGCGGAACACAGGCCAGCCGGCCCGGTCCGCAGCTGTCCCACCGTCACCCGCTCTGCGGCACAACTCGTAGCGGCCGCAATCGCCTCCGCGATGCGTTTGGCCCCGTCCGCCATTTCCGGGGTGAGTCCGAGGAGCCGGACCTCGGCCATCCGGCACGGCCTGCGGACCTCCACCCCCTCGGGCACCGCCCTTCTAATATGCTCCGCCAGAGCGTCAGCCACGGGGCCGCTGGACTCCCCCGGAACCTCCAGCAGCCGGCCGCCAGCCGCAGACTGCCGCACCCGAACCCCCCGCAGCCCGAGCTCCTGCAGGTTGATGCCGGCCATAGCCCCATCCAGCACCGCACGGTAGGACAACCCCCTCTCTACTGCCTCCGGCCCCAGCGTCACCAGGACGGCGGACGACTGCGGCAGCTCCACCCTGGGGGGGGGCCTCGCCCCCTGCGACCTCCTCCGCTCTCCTCCTCCCGCAGGCTTGGCCTGGTCGGTCGCGGCCTTGGCCCTCCTGGCCTTAGCCCTGGCCTTCCTCGATGTGGCAGGAACCCACCCGGCCGGTGGAGCGGCGGTTTTCTCCTTCGGGGGGGCTGGGGCACCTCGGGCTCCGGCGGCAACCCCAGCATAGCTCCCCCCTTCCCTCGCAGCGTCCCCCGCCAGCGGCGGCCTCCTTAGGGGCTCCGCTGGGAGGCGCCTCTCGATAGCATCGAGGCGCCCTCCCAGGGACTCAAGGACCTCCCTCCTCAGGGCCCCTAGCATGTCCTCCATCTTGGCCTCCCTCAGGTCCTTCATCTCGACCCGCACCCTCGCGATTTCCAGGCGGAGCCCCTCATTCTCGGCTTTAAGCACCGCGTTGTCGCTCTCCAGGGGGGGGACGTCGAAGAGAAACTTCATGGTCTCGGTCACCAGAGCCAGCGATCTCCTGAAGTCGCGGATGTCAACTTCATCGAGCCCAATGCCCGTCCTCTCCACGTCCGTCAGGGCACGCTCCATGGCCCCCACGTGCTCGTTCGCCTCAACGAAATTCTCCAGCCTCGAACACGAGGCGATCGCACACTTGATGGCGGCTATGTCCACCGCCGGTTGCGGGGGGGGGAGTTCCAGAGCGACCCCCTTATCTGCACTATCTTCCTCCTGATGCACCACGCGCTTTGTGGGCCTTTCGCTCTTATCCGAGCTCGATCCGGCGTCCAACGAGCGCTTCATCGAAGCAGGATCCACTTCCATCACGTCCCCCTCGGCCACCCGGTCGAAACGACCGGCGCCACTACCACCGGGCACCGCCGGTTCCACGCCGCCCGAGCCATTAGCCCGAGCGGACGCTTCACCGGACGCGTCCCCGGCATCTCCGCCCATCCCGGGCCCAACACGTCCTCTGCACCTCTTGCTCGGACACCCCCTCCCAGCACCAGTAGTATTAACCACTACAGAAGCCTGGCCTGGAACCTCTGTAGGGTCTTCGGTAACCAATTTGTCACACGAAGCCCCGGATAGCTTCGTGCGCCGGGCGCCAGCCGGATCGCATGGCAGAACACTCATCTTTTTGGAACCTTTCATAATGTTTAGGAATAAAGGTTCCAATCCCCCTGGTCGCTAGGGGGTGGGCTGTTCGCCGCCCACCAACCCGTTCAAGAATGAACGGGCGCCCGTCGCCGCGCCCCGCAACGACGGAACCTTTGCGCTGAAACGGCGCCCAGAAGGGGCGCCGGACTACCCCATTCCCCCCCCGTGTATCGACGCCCAGAAGGGGCGCCGACTACCCCAAAACCCCCCCCCGTGTGACGACGCCCAGAAGGGGCGCCGTCAAAACTCCCCTCAAAGCCGCTCAGGAGTGAGCGGCGAGCGTGCGACCCAGAGTGGGCCGCACGTGGAGATCCCCCCCGCAGGTCCGAGTGACCCGCTGTGCGGTCCAGAAGGGACGCGCGTTGAAGGGGGTGCGATGCCCAGAAGGGGCACCACCTACTTTATTCGACGCCCAGAAGGGACGCCAGGGATTAGCATAAGGCCCCTTGTCCCACGCTGAACGTGGGCCGAGAGGCCTTACCCCAGGGTGCACCACGAGGAGGTTCCCAAATTTGCACCCCTAAAGGAGGTAACTCCCTAAAAGGGGAATCTATGCACTACACATAGAAACCCCTTTTCCCTCCGCAGTCGGTGGCGCCCCCAACCGGGGACCCCACCGAGTGCTGCCACTACCCCTCAGGCTGACACCTCTCGGGCTTTTACGTGGCGCCACAACCCCTCAGGCTTTCCTCTCGGGCTTTTATGTGGCCGGGCTAGTCCGAGTCGTACACCACCGACTCCGAGGACTGCCTACGCGCTTGAGACGGCCGGATCGTGGAATCCGACGACGCATCGTCCGCCTCCCCCTCTTGTTCACCCTCTCGGTCCGACCCCTGGTCTCTCCCTGTACCTCTCTCTGGAGAGGCATTGGGGTTAGAGGATGGGGGGGGCTGGGTCGAGAGCGGGGCCTCTGCCTCCTGCATCTCGACCTCCACGGTATCTGTCCGTCTCAACGCGTCAACCAGCGCTGCCGTGCGCGCCGTAGGGCTGCCCCGCACCCTCCTTGGAGGGGGGGCGCACGCCCGGCTCCCCATAATGTGGCCCGCCGGCCTCTCCCTGTCCGCGCAGACTGCGCAGTGCAGCGCCGCCTGCGGGCACTCCGCTGCTTTATGCCCCGGGAGTCCGCAGCGGAAACACAATCCACTGCGGTCCACCTCCGAAACACATCGCGCCCTGGTGTGACCCACGCCCATGCACTTATAACAGCGCAGGGGGCGCGAGTCAAGCAGGGTCACCGGGACCGAGAGCCAGCCCACCAGCATTTTTCGTGCTGCCACCAGCTTTTGCGCAGCCTTGACGGGGCAGCGCACCACGAAAGAGTGGGTGCCTCCGGGACCAGGCCGCGGCGCTCCCACCTTCACCTGCCCCACCGGGCAGCCTCCACTCGCCGACACAACTTCGGCAATTTCGTCGGTGGTGACGGAGTCGTCTAAGCCCGACACGCGCAGACTCGCGCACTTTTCGGGCCTGGCCACTGTTGCCACGTCCTGCACGACCCCCTGTAGCCGAGCGGCCAAGCGGTCTGCGGCTTCCCCCGTGTTTGCGCCCGCGATCTGAAAAAGGCGGGCGCCCGTCACTGCCGTTCGGATAGTTAGTCCGGACGAGATTCCACAGTCGGCCAGCGAGAAAGCCCCTTTGGCCCTCCGGATGACGTCGGAGTAGGTCACCCCACTCTCAATCGCATCTGCCGTCAGTGAGACGACGACCGCCGTTGAGCGGGGCCGCTTAAGCCGCCTCCTTCTAGGCCTGCTCTGCGCTGGTGGGGCAGGCTGGGTGGGGGGCACTCCTCGGGGTGCAGTAGGAGCGTCTGCCGCTCTGCCTCTCCTCCTACGGCGAGGGGCCGTCGTTTGCGTGACGGGGGGCGTCGGGGCCCAGCTGACAGACGGCTGGGGTGGGGCGACGAGGGAGTTCGTCGCCACCGCTGGCGCTGGGAGAGGTGGGAACTCCTCCCCTCTCCTTGCCGCTAAGGGCGGACGCGTCCTCTCGGGCTGCGGGGCGGTGGATGACCTCGCCTCGAGCCCGTCCAACCGGGAGTTTATTGTTCCGATGGACTGGAGGAGCAAGGTCTTAAGCTCCTCAATCCCGCTGTTAGCCGCTGCCTGAGGTGGGGGAGCAGGTGCAACCTCCGCACGTCTGCTCATCTCCTTCTTGAGGGCCGCTAGCTCTGCCCGCAGCGCCTCCACCTCTTTTTGGAGTCTTGCGTTCGCGAGGGATAGCGACTCCACCTCGCTCGGCGCCCCCGGCGGTACCACCTCGAAGTTGCGGGCGGCGTTCCGCTTCGCCTGCTTTCGGCGCGCTTCTGCCCTCTTCTCAGAGAGCAGTACGACGGCTGCCCGGTACCGGCTCTCGCTCGCTTCGGGGTCGATCCCGTCCCGGAGCTCCTCGTACGCACGCAACTCCTCCTCGAGGTCCGCGTCCAGCTCGTCATCGACCTCACTCCGACGACGCTCCTCCCTATCAACGGCCGATCTGGGACGGGTGTTATGTCCAGACCCGCTTCCTCGACCTCTCCGCCCTGTCCCTATCTTCGGCTTATTAGAGCTCGCCGACTCGTATCCGGAGTTTTCGTCCGAGTCGACGTCTTCATTGTGCGGCCTTTTACGGCTGCCGCCGCCACTTGGGTTTTCACCCGAAACTCCGCCCCTTTCGGGCAACTCCCCACTCCGAGCACCAGTAATATGTGCCGATACAGAAGCCTGGTCTCGAACTCCTGTAGGGCCTTCGGTAATCCATTTCTCACGTGGAGGCCCGGGTACCTCCACGCGCCGGGCGCCAGCCGGATCACATGGCAAACTCTTTTCATTATGCAGACCTTTCATACTATTCGGAAATGAAAGGTTTGCCATCCCTTTTGGTCGCTAGGGGGTGGGCTGTTCGCCGCCCACCAACCCGTCGTAAAAACGGGCGCCCGTCGCCGCGCCCCGCAACGACGGAACCTTTGCGCTGAAACGGCGCCCAGAAGGGGCGCCGGACTACCCCATTCCCCCCCGTGTATCGACGCCCAGAAGGGGCGCCGACTACCCCAAACCCCCCCCGTGTGACGACGCCCAGAAGGGGCGCCGTCAAAACTCCCCTCAAAGCCGCTCAAGAGTGAGCGGCGAGCGTGCGACCCAGAGTGGGCCGCACGTGGAGATCCCCCCCGCAGGTCAGAGCGACCCGCTGTGCGGTCCAGAAGGGACGCGCGTTGAAGGGGGTGCGATGCCCAGAAGGGGCACCACCTACTTTATTCGGCGCCCAGAAGGGACGCCAGGGATTAGCATAAGGCCCCTTGTCCCACGCTGAACGTGGGCCGAGAGGCCTTACCCCAGGGTGCACCACGAGGAGGTTCCCAAATTTGCACCCCTAAAAGGAGGTAACTCCCTCGAAAGGGGAATCTATGCTTTCGCATAGAAACCCCTTTCCCCTCCGCAGTCGGTGGTGTCCCCCCCAGGGACACCACCGAGTGCTGCCACTACCCCTCAGGCTTCTCCTCTCGGGCTTTTATGTGGCGCCACGACCCCTCAGGCTTTCCTCTCGGGCTTTTATGTGGCCTACGGCTAGTCCGAGTCGTACACCTCCGACTCCGAGGACTGCCTACGCGACCGCGCTTGAGACGGAGCGATCGTCGAATCCGACGACGCGTCTTCCGCCTCCACCTCTTCAACCTCTTCCAACTCTTCCCCCGAGGCTCTCCCTGTACCTCTCGCCGGAGAGGCATTGGGGTTAGAGGATGGAGAAGGTTGCGTCGAGAGCGGGGCCTCTGCCTCCTGCATCTCGACCTCCACAGGTTCGGTCCGTCTCAGCGCGTCGACGATTGCTGCTGTGCGCGCTGCGGGGCTGGTCCGCACCCTCCTTCGAGGGGGGACGCACGCCCGGCTACCCATTACGTGGCCCGCAGGCCTCCCTCCGTCCGTACAGACTGCGCAACGCGGCGTCGCCTGCGAGCACTCCGCTGCTTTGTGCCCCGGGAGGCCGCAGCGGAAACAGACCAAGCTGCGGTCCGCCTCCGAGGAACAACGCGCCCTAGTATGACCTACGCCCATGCACCTGAAGCAGCGCATGGGTCGCAGGTCAAGAAGAGTCACCGGGGCCGCCAACCAGCCCACCAGCAGCTTTTTCGCTGCCACGACCTTCTGAGCTGCCGCAATCGGGCAGCGCACAATAAGCGATTTGGAGCCCCCGGGGCCCGGTCGCGGTGCTCCCACCTTGACCTGCCCAACAGTGCAGCCCCCCCTCTCCGACACGACTCGCGCCACATCCTCAGCGGAGACGCTGTCGTCAAGGCCCGACACGCGGATGTCCGCGGACTTTTCGGGCCTAGCGACCGTCGCCACGTCCTGCACGACCTCCCGAAGTCGGGCAGCCAGGCGGTCAGCAGCCTCACCGCCGCTCGCACCCGCGACCTCAAACAAGCGGGCCCCGGTCATCGACACTCGCGTCGTGAGCCCCGACGCGATGCCGACGTCAGCCAAAGAAATGGCGCCGATCGCCCGCCTGATCACGTCAGCATATGTGACGCCGCTCTCTATCGCCTCCGGCGTTAACTGGAGGACCACCGCCGCTGTGCGGGGCTTCTTCAGCCGCCTGCGCCTCGTTCTGCGCCTGCTCGGGGCCGCTGGGGCAGCCTGTGGGGCGGGTGCTCCTCCAGTGGCGGGTATTGTGCCACTAGTCGTCGCTGCAGGTGTTGTGGCAGCAGCCGTTTGGCCTCGTCTTCGCTGACGGCGAGAGAGCGTGGGTCGCGTCTCCTCTCTAGGGGGTGGCGAGATGAAGGGATTCTCATCTCTCGGCGGTGTGTGTCTCGTCGCCGGCGCGGGGAGGGGTGGGAACGCCTCCACCCCAGATCCCCGTGCAGCAAGGGGCGGACGTGCCCTCGGAGGCGTGGAGGTGTTCGTCCTCGCCTCTACCCCGTCCAAACGGGAGTTCAACGCGCCAATGGAGCTGAGGAACAGCGTCTTCAGCTCCTCCAGCATACCCGTCTCGGACTGAGCCTGAGGTGGGGGTACAGGGGCAGCCTCCGCACGTGGGGAGGTTCTGCCCACTTCCCTCTTAAGGGCCACTAACTCTTTCCGCAGCTCAGCGACCTCCTTCTGCAGCTTGGAGTTGGCAAGTGCCAGGCGCTCCATCTCACTTCTTGCCTCTTCGGCGGCTTGGGCGGCGGTACGCTCCGCCTGCACCTTGTGCACCCCTATCACCTTCTTCAGGAGCTGCTCCCTTGCTCTCCTGAACCCCTCAATGTTCGCCGTCGAGCCAATCGCCACGGCCTTCCCCTCAGACTCGCAAATTTCGCGGAGGAGCTCCTCGTAAGAGGAAAGCTCCTCCGCCAGATCCGCGTCCAGTTCTTCGTCGGGTTGTGTCGACCCCTTTCTCCGACGACGCTCTTCCCTCTCGAAAGCAGGTCTGGGCAAGGTGTTACACCCAGAACTGCTACCTCGGCCTCTCCGCCCCGTCCCTATCTTTGGCGGATTCGAGGTCGTCGACTCATACCCCGAAAGGTTGTCGGAATCGACGTCCTCAGCAGCCCGCGACCTCTTCCGGCTGTCGCCGCCGCTTGGGTTTCCACCCGTTCCTCCGCCCCTCCTGGGCTCTCCCTCCCTCGACCTTCCAGGAGCATTACTGGCACCTGAGGCCTGGTCGCCTACCTCAGGGCAGTCTTCGGTAGTCCATTTCACACATGGGGGCCCGGGTACCCCCATGCGCCGGGCGCTAGCCGGATCGCATCGCAAATAAACCTCATTTTCCGACTTTTCCATATTTAAATCGGAAATAAGGTTTCCTTCCCCCTGGTCGCTAGTGGGTGGGCTGTTCGCCGCCCACCAACCCGTTCGAGAACGAACGGGCGCCCGTCGCCGCGCCCCGCAACGACGGAACCTTTGCGCTGAAACGGCGCCCAGAAGGGGCGCCGGACTACCCCATTCCCCCCCCGTGTAACGACGCCCAGAAGGGGCGCCGTCTACCCCAAACCCCCCCCGTGTGACGACGCCCAGAAGGGGCGCCGTCAAAACTCCCCTCAAAGCCGCTCGAGAGTGAGCGGCGAGCGTGCGACCCAGAGTGGGCCGCACGTGGAGATCCCCCCCGCAGGTCAGAGTGACCCGCTGTGCGGTCCAGAAGGGACGCGCGTTGAAGGGGGGTGCGATGCCCAGAAGGGGCACCACCTACTTTATTCGGCGCCCAGAAGGGACGCCAGGGATTAGCATAAAGCCCCTTGTCCCACGCTGAACGTGGGCCGAGAGGCCTTACCCCAGGGTGCACCACGAGGAGGTTCCCAAATTTGCACCCCAACCTAACCTAACCTAACCTAACCTAACCTAACCTAACCTTTTTTTTTTTTTTTTTTTTTTTTTTTTTTTTTTTTTTTTTTTTTTTTTTTTTTTTTTTTTTTTTTTTTTCTTTAGAGTGGAGGAAATGCATTACGCACGCGCATGGGACTCTCCCCCCAACTCCCGCTCCCCCGTCCAGGCCCTGCGGCCTCGGCGGGGGTTCGAGAGGAGGGGGGCATACCCACTAAAACCTCCACTGCTCTCCAGCAAGACCCGGGGGAAAGTCGAGGCGGGACCGGCCATAGGCACTCTGCCGCCCCGACTCTCTAGGCCATTGGTTCAAGGGAACCCCCGAACCGAATGCACCCCTTGTGCAACGAGACCCCTTGAGGTCACCCTCACAGGATTCGACCCGACAGCTCCTGAGCTGTCAAGTCGAACTCTATCTCATCACTTGTGCTGGAGAGGCGGCGAGCGCCCGGATAGTCCGATCGCTCGCCGCGCCCTCAAACTCGTCCGCATCGCTCGACCCGATTTCTCTACCTCACGAGACCTCAGGGCCGAGCGAGGGAGAGTTTCCCTCACGTCTTTGCCGAGTCGCAGGAGGCCGGACGCACGCCAGGGGGTCACGGCCACCTGCATCACAGCCTCAGCCGAGTACCAGGGGCCGATCGCACGCCCGGGGTCCCGACCTCCCGCAACTCAGCCTCCTCAAAAGTGTGCTGACGCTCGGACGCCACGGGTTGCTAGATCCGTCACCCTCTTCAGGGGAGGATCGCACCTCACGCTTCCCATGACGCCATGAGCTCAGCCCACGCCCTCACAAAGAATGCGGATACCTCCGCGCGGCAGCGGCTCGGACGCCACGGAAAGCGAGATCTCTCACCCACTCAGGGGAGGATCGCATGCTTCCCACGACGTCCAAGCGCCCCCGCGCCCTCGCATTCTGCTACCTCTACGTGGCAGCGGCTCGGACGCCACGGGTTGCTAGATCCGTCACCCTCTTCAGGGGAGGATCGCACCTCACGCTTCCCGTGACGCCATGAGCCCCGCCCACGCCCTCACCCGTGCGACCTGAGAACCCTTAAGGGGCGGCCGTCTTTCGAAACGGCGTCCAGAAGGGACGCCGAGCAAAACAAAGGACGACGCCCATAAGGGCGCCACCAATTTACCCCCCACAGGCCCAGAAGGGGCAAGGGGAGGCTGTGGGCCCAGAAGGGGCACCACCAACCTTGTGCAGGCCCAGAAGGGGCACCGCCTACATTATTCGACGCCCAGAAGGGGCGCCAGGGATTAGCATAAAGCCCCTTGTCCCACGCTGAACGTGGGCCGAGAGGCCTTACCCCAGGGTGCACCACGAGGAGGTTCCCAAATTTGCATCCCAACCTAACCTTTTTTTTTTTTTTTTTTTTTTTTTTTTTTTTTTTTTTTTTCTTTAGAGTGGAGGAAATGCATTACGCACGCGCATGGGACTCTCCCCCCAACTCCCGCTCCCCCGTCCAGGCCCTGCGGCCTCGGCGGGGGTTCGAGAGGAGGGGGGCATACCCACTAAAACCTCCACTGCTCTCCAGCAAGACCCGGGGGAAAGTCGAGGCGGGACCGGCCATAGGCACTCTGCCGCCCCGACTCTCTAGGCCATTGGTTCAAGGGAACCCCCGAACCGAATGCACCCCTTGTGCAACGAGACCCCTTGAGGTCACCCTCACGGGATTCGACCCGACAGCTCCTGAGCTGTCAAGTCGAACTCTATCTCATCACTTGTGCTGGAGAGGCGGCGAGCGCCCGGATAGCCCGATCGCTCGCCGCGCCCTCAAACTCGTCCGCATCGCTCGACCCGATTTCTCTACCTCACGAGACCTCAGGGCCGAGCGAGGGAGAGTTTCCCTCACGTCTTTGCCGAGTCGCAGGAGGCCGGACGCACGCCGGGGGGTCACGGCCACCTGCATCACAGCCTCAGCCGAGTACCAGGGGCCGATCGCACGCCTGGGGTCCCGACCTCCCGCAACTCAGCGTCCTCAAGAGTGCGCTGACGCTCGGACGCCACGGGTTGCTAGATCCGTCACCCTCTTCAGGGGAGGATCGCACCTCACGCTTCCCATGACGCCATGAGCTCAGCCCACGCCCTCACAAAGAATGCGGATACCTCCGCGCGGCAGCGGCTCGGACGCCACGGAAAGCGAGATCTCTCACCCACTCAGGGGAGGATCGCATGCTTCCCACGACGTCCAAGCGCCCCCGCGTCCTCGCATTCTGCTACCTCCGCGCGGCAGCGGCTCGGACGCCACGGGTTGCTAGATCCGTCACCCTCTTCAGGGGAGGATCGCACCTCACGCTTCCCGTGACGCCATGAGCTCCGCCCACGCCCTCACCCGTGCGACCTGAGAACCCTTAAGGGGCGGCCGTCTTTCGAAACGGCGTCCAGAAGGGACGCCGAGCAAAACAAAGGACGACGCCTATAAGGGCGCCACCAATTTACCCCCCACAGGCCCAGAAGGGGCAAGGGGAGGCTGTGGGCCCAGAAGGAGCACCACCAACTTTGTTCGACACCCAGAAGGGGTGCCAGGGTATTCGCGTAAAGCCCCTTTTCCCACGCTGAACGTGGGCCGAGAGGTCTTACTCCAGGGTGCACCACGAGGAGGTTCCCAAATTTGCACCCCTCCCAACCTAACCTAACCTAACCTAACCTAACCTAACCTAACCTAACCTAACCTAACCTAACCGCACTACGCCTAAAGTAGAATACAAGGGCCGCACTAGCTCGGCCTAGATTTGTTTAGCAGTACCACCTAGTACAAAACGTCCCTGACTTGACCTACGTCGGGGGATCAGAAAAAAAAAAAAAAAAAAAAAAAAAAAAAAAAAAAAAAAAAAAAAAAAAAAAAAAAAAAAAAAAACCTAACCTAACCTAACCTAACCTAACCTAACCTAACCTAACCTAACCTAACCTTTTTTTTTTTTTTTTTTTTTTTTTTTTTTTTTTTTTTTTTTTTTTTTTTCTTTAGAGTGAAGGAAATGCATTACGCACGCGCATGGGACTCTCCCCCCAACTCCCGCTCCCCCGTCCAGGCCCTGCGGCCTCGGCGGGGGTTCGAGAGGAGGGGGGCATACCCACTAAAACCTCCACTGCTCTCCAGCAAGACCCGGGGGAAAGTCGAGGCGGGACCGGCCATAGGCACTCTGCCGCCCCGACTCTCTAGGCCATTGGTTCAACGGAACCCCCGAACCGAATGCACCCCTTGTGCAACGAGACCCCTTGAGGTCACCCTCACGGGATTTGACCCGACAGCTCCTGAGCTGTCAAGTCGAACTCTATCTCATCACTTGTGCTGGAGAGGCGGCGAGCGCCCGAATAGTCCGATCGCTCGCCGCGCCCTCAAACTCGTCCGCATCGCTCGACCCGATTTCTCTACCTCACGAGACCTCAGGGCCGAGCGAGGGAGAGTTTCCCTCACGTCTTTGCCGAGTCGCAGGAGGCCGGACGCACGCCGGGGGGTCACGGCCACCTGCATCACAGCCTCTGCCGAGTACCAGGGGCCGATCGCACGCCTGGGGTCCCGACCTCCCGCAACTCAGCCTAATCAAGAGTGCGCTGACGCTCGGACGCCACGGGTTGCTAGATCCGTCACCCTCTTCAGGGGAGGATCGCACCTCACGCTTCCCATGACGCCATGAGCTCAGCCCACGCCCTCACAAAGAATGCGGATACCTCCGCGCGGCAGCGGCTCGGACGCCACGGAAAGCGAGATCTCTCACCCACTCAGGGGAGGATCGCATGCTTCCCACGACGTCCAAGCGCCCCCGCGCCCTCGCATTCTGCTACCTCCGCGCGGCAGCGGCTCGGACGCCACGGGTTGCTAGATCCATCACCCTCTTCAGGGGAGGATCGCACCTCACGCTTCCCGTGACGCCATGAGCTCCGCCCACGCCCTCACAAAGAATGCGGATACCTCCGCGCGGCAGCGGCTCGGACGCCACGGAAAGCGAGATCTCTCACCCACTCAGGGGAGGATCGCATGCTTCCTACGACGTCCAAGCGCCCCCGCGCCCTCGCATTCTGCTACCTCCGCGCGGCAGCGGCTCGGACGCCACGGGTTGCTAGATCCGTCACCCTCTTCAGGGGAGGATCGCACCTCACGCTTCCCGTGACGCCATGAGCTCCGCCCACGCCCTCACCCGTGCGACCTGAGAACCCTTAAGGGGCGGCCGTCTTTCGAAACGGCGTCCAGAAGGGACGCCGAACAAAACAAAGGACGACGCCTAAAAGGGCGCCACCAATTTACCCCCCACAGGTCCAGAAGGGGCAAGGGGAGGCTGTGGGCCCAGAAGGAGCACCACCAACTTTGTTCGACACCCAGAAGGGGTGCCAGGGTATTCGCGTAAAGCCCCTTTTCCCACGCTGAACGTGGGCCGAGAGGTCTTACCCCAGGGTGCACCACGAGGAGGTTCCCAAATTTGCACCCCAACCTAACCTAACCTAACCTAACCTAACCTAACCTAACCTAACCTAACCTAACCTAACCTAACCTAACCTTTTTTTTTTTTTTTTTTTTTTTTTTTTTTTTTTTTTTTTTTTTTTTTTTTTTTTTTTTTTTTTTTTTTTTTTCTTTAGAGTGAAGGAAATGCATTACGCACGCGCATGGGACTCTCCCCCCAACTCCCGCTCCCCCGTCCAGGCCCTGCGGCCTCGGCGGGGGTTCGAGAGGAGGGGGGCATACCCACTAAAACCTCCACTGCTCTCCAGCAAGACCCGGGGGAAAGTCGAGGCGGGACCGGCCATAGGCACTCTGCCGCCCCGACTCTCTAGGCCATTGGTTCAACGGAACCCCCGAACCGAATGCACCCCTTGTGCAACGAGACCCCTTGAGGTCACCCTCACGGGATTTGACCCGACAGCTCCTGAGCTGTCAAGTCGAACTCTATCTCATCACTTGTGCTGGAGAGGCGGCGAGCGCCCGAATAGTCCGATCGCTCGCCGCGCCCTCAAACTCGTCCGCATCGCTCGACCCGATTTCTCTACCTCACGAGACCTCAGGGCCGAGCGAGGGAGAGTTTCCCTCACGTCTTTGCCGAGTCGCAGGAGGCCGGACGCACGCCGGGGGGTCACGGCCACCTGCATCACAGCCTCTGCCGAGTACCAGGGGCCGATCGCACGCCTGGGGTCCCGACCTCCCGCAACTCAGCCTAATCAAGAGTGCGCTGACGCTCGGACGCCACGGGTTGCTAGATCCGTCACCCTCTTCAGGGGAGGATCGCACCTCACGCTTCCCATGACGCCATGAGCTCAGCCCACGCCCTCACAAAGAATGCGGATACCTCCGCGCGGCAGCGGCTCGGACGCCACGGAAAGCGAGATCTCTCACCCACTCAGGGGAGGATCGCATGCTTCCCACGACGTCCAAGCGCCCCCGCGCCCTCGCATTCTGCTACCTCCGCGCGGCAGCGGCTCGGACGCCACGGGTTGCTAGATCCATCACCCTCTTCAGGGGAGGATCGCACCTCACGCTTCCCGTGACGCCATGAGCTCCGCCCACGCCCTCACAAAGAATGCGGATACCTCCGCGCGGCAGCGGCTCGGACGCCACGGAAAGCGAGATCTCTCACCCACTCAGGGGAGGATCGCATGCTTCCTACGACGTCCAAGCGCCCCCGCGCCCTCGCATTCTGCTACCTCCGCGCGGCAGCGGCTCGGACGCCACGGGTTGCTAGATCCGTCACCCTCTTCAGGGGAGGATCGCACCTCACGCTTCCCGTGACGCCATGAGCTCCGCCCACGCCCTCACCCGTGCGACCTGAGAACCCTTAAGGGGCGGCCGTCTTTCGAAACGGCGTCCAGAAGGGACGCCGAACAAAACAAAGGACGACGCCTAAAAGGGCGCCACCAATTTACCCCCCACAGGTCCAGAAGGGGCAAGGGGAGGCTGTGGGCCCAGAAGGAGCACCACCAACTTTGTTCGACACCCAGAAGGGGTGCCAGGGTATTCGCGTAAAGCCCCTTTTCCCACGCTGAACGTGGGCCGAGAGGTCTTACCCCAGGGTGCACCACGAGGAGGTTCCCAAATTTGCACCCCAACCTAACCTAACCTAACCTAACCTAACCTAACCTAACCTAACCTAACCTAACCTAACCTAACCTTTTTTTTTTTTTTTTTTTTTTTTGGATTGGGGAAAATGTGTTGTACACAGGCCATGCGCACCCAATGGGCTTGGGATGACGCATGGCACGGAGAGGGACTCGAGGCCACATGTCCCCACCCGTACCCATTCGCTCCCCCGGAGGGGAGCGGATGGGTCAGGTGAGTTAGGACTAGTGGCCCCACCCCATAAAAACCCCAATGCTTGCCCGCAAGACCGATAGCGGAAACCCGGGGCCGCGTGAGCAATCACCGGGAATCCGCCAACGGGATGACCAGTCCGGCCTGGTCTCCTGCTGAAGAGGTGGGAGCCGGCAAGCGGACTCCCACCCAGACGGGGATAGAGCAGTGCAATGCGACTGGGTAGGCCCATCTACCCAGCCGCTGCTCTATCTGGGGGGGGAGGGTTTCCCTCTCCCCCCCCCTCCGCCTCTTCCCTGTGGTGGACCGCGGCCCCACGTGAGGCCGTGGGGCCGCGGTCCCACACAGGGAGTGCTACCATCTCATGCGACCTGTGCCGAGGCGCAGGAGCGTGAGCTGGTCCCCGCTCTAGTAGGTGGAGGGTGGCGTTAAACCGCCGCCCTCGACCCTCCCTCCGCCGGTTGCCCGGCCGTCGCCCTCACTGGCGACCCCTGTTCCGCCGGTTGCCCGGCCGTCGCCCTCACCAGCGACCCCGTCTTCTCCGCCGGTTGCCCGGCCTCGCCCGGCCTCGCCGGCGACTCTGCCGTCTCCATGGGCGCAGCGCCCTCCCTCGCAACAGGTGGTGTGGCTCTAAGCCAGGGCACCCCCTTCGCTCTCGTTGTCGGCGGCCAGCACCTCCTGCCACCCATATGGTGCTCGTGCGGGAGCCCCGCCTCCCTGCACACACCGCAACTCGGTTTCTCCACCCCGCACTCGGCAGCCCTGTGCCCGGGGGCACCACACCGGAAGCACAAGGCGCCCCGGTTTGCCTCCGCATCGCAGGCGTAACTGAGGTGCCCCAAACCGAAACACCTATAACACCGCTGGGGGCGCCTCGCCAGCGCCTCGACCCGCGCCCACGCCCAGTCGAATGCGACCACCTCGTGCTCCACAAGGGCCTTCGCCGCCTCTATCGGGAGCCGGACCACTGCGGAGCTCCTCCCGGACGGACCGGTCCGGATCGGCCCCACTGCCACCATTTCGGGCCTACAGTTAGTTGTGGCCGCAATCGCCCGCGCAACCTCCCTCTGCCCATCCTCCATATCCGGGTTGAGGCCCACCAGCCGCACCTCCGCCATCCGGCACGGCCTGGCCACCACCACGTCGGCCGGCACGGCCTTCTTCAGCCGGTCCGCCACGGTATCGGCCTGGCTGCCAGTCGCTCCCTGGAGCTCAATCTTGCGCCCCCCCGCCGCACTCAGCTGCACCTGCACTACCTCCAGCTCGAGCTCCCCCAGTTTGGCCTCCTTCATTGCCGCACCCATCACCGTGGCGTAGGTTAGCCCTCTGGCCAAGGCCTCCGGCTTCAACGTCACGGTGACTACCGGGTGTTTTGGCGGCTCCAGCCTCACCCTGGGGGGGGCGGGCTTGCCCTTCCCTCTCTTCGGCTCGGCGCCACCCTCCTGTGGAGTGCGGCCTGTCGCGGCCTCGGCCCTCTTGGCCCTCGCCCTCGCCCTCCTGGAGGCGGCAGTCTGCCACTCCTCACGTGCGGGCACCGGACCCGCATCCGAATCCCGCGGGTGAGCACGGGGGGCGCTATGGGCTCCAGCGGCCACCCCGGCATAACTCCTCCCCCCATCCGTCGCCAGTGGCGGCCTCCTCGGGGCCTCAGCTGGGAGGCGCCTCTCGATCTTATCGAGGCGCTCTCCCAGCGACTCCAGCACCTCCTTTTTTAGTGCCGCCACTACCTCTTTCAGGGTGGGAGAGTCCCCAATCCCGCTGGTGGCCGGTCCGGGCACCTGCTGCGCCTCCCTCATAGCCACGACCTCGGCCCGCGCAGTCTCCATTTCCCGGCGGAGGCGCCCATTCTCTTCCCTGAGACCCCCGAGTTTATCCTTGAGGGCCCGCCTGCTTAGGATGGCGGCCTGCAAATCGGCCCGCATCGACCCCATCGCCTGCACGAGCCCCTCGTTGTCCCGCTTGACTTTGAGGACGAACTCCCTAAGGGAGAGCGTCCCATTGAGCTCCTCCACGGCCACCCTGATGTTCTGGAGCCGCGCCAGCACTCGCACGCTCTTCGGCCACGTCCCCTCCTGGACCGTTTCTACCGCTCCCGCAATCCGCTCCACGTTCTCGCTGATGACATCCAGCAGGTCGGCGTACTCCATCTCGGCCGCGACGGCCTCCGGATCCTCCTCCTCGCTGGGGGCCTCAAGAGCAATCCTCTTCGACTTGCCCTCCGAGTCAGCTCGCTCGTCCTTCCGCGCTCGCTTGAGAGTCTCCTCCTCTACACCCTCCATGGTGAGCGCGTCCTTCGGCTTGTCCGCGGCTCGGAGCCGCTCTCGCTCCACCTCGGCCGCCCAGTCATAGCGACTGTCGCCACTACCTCCGGGCACCGCCGGCTCCACGCCGCCCGAGCCATTAGCCCAGGCGGACGCTTCACCGGACGCGTCCCCGGCATCTCCGCCCTTCCCGGGCCCACCACTACTCCTGCCCCTCTTGGGCGACTTCCCCCTCCGAGCACCAGTAGTATTTGCCACTACAGAAGCCTGGTCTCGAACCTCTGTAGGGCCTTCGGTAGTCCATTTGTCACACGAAGCCCCGGATAGCTTCGTGCGCCGGGCGCCAGCCGGATCGCATGGCAGAACATCCTTCCTATGTGAACCTTTCATAATATGGTGGAAAGAAAGGTTTACCATCCCCTGGTCGCTAATGGGTGGGCTGTTAGAGCCGCCCACCAACCCGTCCGAGGACGGGCGCCCGACGCCGCGCCCCGCAACGCCGGAACCTTTGCCCTAAGCGGCGCCCAGAAGGGGCGCCGAACTACCCCGTTCCCCCCCCCGTGTAACGACGCCCAGAAGGGGCGCCGTCAAAACTCCCCTCAAAGCCGCTCTAGAGTGAGCGGCGAGCGTGCGACCCAGAGTGGGCCGCACGTGGAGATCCCCCCCGCAGGTCAAAGTGACTTGCTGTGCGGTCCAGAAGGGACGCGCGTTGAAGGGGGTGCGATGCCCAGAAGGGGCACCACCTACTTTATTCGGCGCCCAGAAGGGACGCCAGGGATTAGCATAAGGCCCCTTGTCCCACGCTGAACGTGGGCCGAGAGGCCTTACCCCAGGGTGCACCACGAGGAGGTTCCCAAATTTGCACCCCTAACCTAACCTAACCTAACCTAACCTAACCTAACCTAACCTAACCTAACCTAACCTAACCTAACCTAACCTAACCTAACCTAACCTAACCTAACCTAACCTAACCTAACCTAACCTAACCTAACCTTTTTTTTTTTTTTTTTTTTTTTTTTGCCCAGGGAATGCTTGATGCATACCCGGGCCCAGAAGGGGCCCGGGTTATGTGGGACTCGCCCGTCCGCCTTTCCACCTCCCACCAACTATATGGGGACGCCATTGTCCCCAGTCGGCTGCCTTGGCTACTACCCCAAGGCTGGAAGGGGTGAGACAGAGGGGGATACCCACTAAACCCTGGAGGACATCTACCGAATCAGGTGAGGCCACGGTGCCTGTCCCTGGGGAATTAAACCGCGGGGCTCACCCGGCTGCCCGTGTGGCTGCGCGCGCCGACCCATAGGCCGGCGCGCGCAGTCACACGGGCGCAACGCGACGACGCGACAACAAGGTACCTCAGAGGGAGGACACCACAAAAGGCTACGCAGCCCAGAAGGGGCCACGCAGCCCAGCGCCCCTTGGGCGCACTCTAGGGGGGTGAGGGGGGTAGAGACCCTCACACCCAAACTCAGCGTGCACACACGCAGCGGCGACATGTGCACACTCAAACCTTGGCCGCAGGAGAAGCCCGCAGCCAAGGGCCCTATGAGCTATAAAGCTCAGGGAGGAGAGCGACGTTACACCGCCGCCCTCGACCCTCCCGCCGCCGGTTGCCCGGCCCCGTCCAACGTCGCCCTCCCCGGCGACTCCCTCAACTCCGCCGGTTGCCCAGCATCGCCCTCACTGGCCACCTCCATTGCTCCCTCTCTAGCCGCAGGAGGGGCCCGCGGCCATGGAGCCCACTTCGGCCTTGTCGTCGGAGGACGACAGGTCCTCCCCCCCATGTGGTGCTCGTGCGGGAGCCCCGCCTCCCTGCACACATCACAGCTCGCCCTCTCGACAACACACTCGGCGGCCCTGTGCCCAGGGGCGCCACACCTAAAACACAGCGTGCTACGGCTGGCCTCCGATTTGCAGGCATAACTCAAATGCCCCACGCCGTAGCACCTGTAACAACGCTGTGGGCGCCTCTCAAGGACCACAACCTGCACCCTCACCCACCCGATAACGACGTGGCCGGCCTTCTCCAGATGCTTCGCCGCCGCGACCGGAAGCCGGACCACCGCGGAGCACAGGCCAGTCGGTCCCGTTCGCAGCGGCCCCACGGTCACCTGCCCTGCCACACACTGCGTTACGGCCGCGATCGCCTCTGCGATGCGCATTGCGCAGTCCTCCATTTCCGGAGTGAGTCCGGCAAGTCGGACCTCAGCCATCCGGCACGGCCTGCGGACCTCTACTCCCTCCGGTACAGCCCTGCTGATCTGCTCCGCCAACGCATCGGCCACCGGGCCACTGGCCTCTCCTGGGACCTCCAGCAGCCGTCCTCCCGCAGCGGACTGTCGCACTCGGACACCTCGAAGCCCGAGCTCCTCCAGGCTGATGCTGGCCATGGCACCCTCCAGCACCGTGCGGTAGGTGAGCCCGCTCGCTATCGCCTCAGGCCCCAACGTCACGGAGACCGCGGACGACTGTGGCACTTCTAACCTTGGGGGGGGCCTCGCCCCCTGCTTCTTCCTCGTATCTTTACCTCCCGCAGGCGGGGCCCGGTCGGCCGCGGCTTTGGCCCTCCTGGCCCTTCGCTTTTCCGCTTTCGAGGCGACGGTCTCCCATTGCCCAGGCAGCGCAGGGGCAGCGGGGGCGCCATGGGGTCCGGCGACCGCCCCGGCGTAACTTTTCCCTGCCCTCGCCGCATCGCCCGCCAGCGGCGGCCTCCTGGGGTGCTCGGCTGGGAGGCGCCTCTCGATGTTGTCGAGGCGCCCGAGAAGCTCCTTCTTTAGGGCCTCCAGCTTTTCCTCCACGCCTGTCTGAGGTGGGAGGGGGGGAGGGGGGGAAGGGGGGGTCCGTGCGGCCGTCTTCAGCGCCTCGACCTCCCGCTGCAGGGCCACTATCCTCCCTTCCTGGCGTTCCCCCTCCTTGATCCTCTCGTGCATCAACATCTGTGTCTGCTCCGCAGCCGCCATCATGATGCGAATCCTCCTGCGGCACTCCCTGCTGCCGGCTGTTTTGAGTTGACCAAGCGCGTTATATATCGCATTGCCGATGTCACTCACCCTGCCGTACAGTCTTTCATACGACAGGCCCTCGACCTCCTCCTTATGCCTCTGTAGGTTGCTCGACCCCCTCCCAGAGACCGCTCCCTTCTTCGGAGCGGGAGAATTCTCACCGGAATCGCCGCTGTTGCTCGAGTCGGCCCTTGCAGCCGCCAGCGTGCGCTTGCGCGTCTCCTCCACGAGATCCACCACCATCTCAGAGACCGCCGGATCCTCCTCGGACGAAGACCCACTCCCTTCGGAGTCGCTCCTCCGCTTCACCTCGGCCACCCGGTCAGAACGACCGGCGCCACCACCACCGGACACCGCCGGTTTCACGCCGCCCGAGCCATTAGCCCGAACGGACGCTTCACCGGACGCGTCCCCGGCCTCTCCGCCCTTCCCGGGCCCACCACGACCTCTGCCCCTCTTGGGCAAACTCCCACTACCACGAGCACCAGTAGTATTCGCCGATGCAGGAGCCTGGTCTCGAACCCCTGCATGGCCTTCGGTATCCAACTTCTCACACGGAGCCCCGGATAGCTCCGTGCGCCGGGCGCCAGCCGGATCGCATAGCAAACTCGTTCTCTTAGGCTGACCTTTCATATTTAGGAGTTTGAAAGGCTTGCCCACACCTTTTTTGGTCGCTAGGGGGTGGGCTGTCTGCCGCCCACCAACCCATCCGAAGACGGGCGCCCGTCGCCGCGCCCCGCAACGACGGCACCTTTGCAGTGAAACGGCGCCCAGAAGGGGCGCCGAACTACCCCAAACCCCCCCGTGTATCGACGCCCAGAAGGGGCGCCGACTACCCCGAAACCCCCCCCATGTGACGACGCCCAGAAGGGGCGCCGTCAAAACTCCCCTCAAAGCCGCTCTGGAGTGAGCGGCGAGCGTGCGACCCAGAGTGGGCCGCACGTGGAGATCCCCCCCGCGGGTCCGAGTGACCCGCTGTGCGGTCCAGAAGGGACGCGCGTTGAAGGGGGTGCGATGCCCAGAAGGGGCACCACCTACGTTATTCGGCGCCCAGAAGGGACGCCAGGGATTAGCATAAGGCCCCTTGTCCCACGCTGAACGTGGGCCGAGAGGCCTTACCCCAGGGTGCACCACGAGGAGGTTCCCAAACTTGCACCCCAACCTAACCTAACCTTTTTTTTTTTTTTTTTTTTTTTTTTTTTTTTTTTTTTTTTTTTTTACCCGGGAGAAATGCGTTACGCATACCACCGCACCGGGGAAGTGCGATGGTTATGTGGGACTCCCCTCCTCGAAGATGGTAAATGAGGAGGGTTTACCCACTAAAACTCCCGGGATTCTCCGACAACCGCTCGGCAGGCGCCTGGTTACTTATTACCAGCGATCCACACGCCTGCGCGGGGTCCCGTAGGACACGCCTTGCAGATGAACTGCTCCAGTGGCGACCTCAGTGTGAAGCCGCCACCGCCCCTCGGAGATGGTCTAGCGGGGGTCTATGGGGATTCTCCCGTCCCCCCCCCGCGTGTAGACTAAGACGGGTGCAGTTGTCCGTGCACCCGTCTTCTTCGACCCGGTCTACGGCGTCTGGCAACGCCGGACAGTGGGTCGTCCTCGCGCAATCTTTCGTCGGCCTCTTTCCGGTTGATGACCTCCGCACAGAAAGAGGCGACTGCGCCCCACGACCTGATGCCGCCCAACATGGCATCAACAATAGCGCTGAGGCCTAGGTCGTCTCCGACAACAGCGCGCAGTTGTTGTCGCGGCTGGTCGAAAGTCGGGCACGCCACCAGAGTGTGCAAGGCCGAGTCTTCGGCGGCACCACACTGGTGGCATGCTGGAGTCTCCTCTCGTCCTATCCTGCACAGAAATTTGCCGAAGCAACCGTGTTCTGTCAGCACTTGTGTTGTGTGAAACGAGAGGACTCCCTCCTTGCGGCCGACCCATCGTTCCAAGACAGGTCGGACCGCTCCGATGGTCCAGTGGCCATGACTCGGTCTATCGAGCCTTTCACGCCACTGCACTATTGCCTCCTGTTGTGCGTCACTCCTCCAACGCTCAATTTCTTCAGGCGCAGGCCTGTTTCCTCCGCTGCGCATCTCTGCAGCCCTTCGATAGACCGTGGACAGAACCACGGCCTCCAATTCCCAAGGGAGAGTCCCCGCGAGAACACACGCCGCCTCGAAAGATATCGTCTGATACCCTCGGATCACTCTGATGGCCATGGCTCTCTGAGGCCTACGCAACATGGTCTTATTGTGTGCGTTCAGAGCATCCACCCACACCGGAGCACCATACAAAGCCATGGACTTCACGACTCCGGTATACAAACGCCGAGCAGTGATACTCGGACCACCAAGATTTGGCAACATCCTCCCAAGGGCCGTAGCTGTTTTGACCAGCTTGGGGGACTGCAGGCGAAAATGATCGCGAAAACTCCACTTCGCATCGAGAATCAGCCCGAGGTACTTCATGCTCGGGCTGATCTCGATGCGGACACCACTGATAGTAAGGTGTGAGCCCTCTGGCGGTTTCCTCCTTGCCCCATAAAAGAATAGGGCTTCGGTTTTCTCTAGGGCTACGCTCAAACCTAGCAAGCCTATCCTATCGACCAAATGTGATACGCCAACGGTGGCCAGTCTCATCGCATCGGGGAAGCTGCCGGCACGAGCCGTCACAAGTGTGTCGTCAGCGTAACACACAACGCTCAATCCGCGCAGCTGCGCACCCCGCAGGACCCAGTCATAACCGATGTTCCACAGTAACGGCCCTAAGACCGATCCCTGTGGAACACCGCATGACACCGCCCTCCTGTGTACCCTTCCGTCTCGTCCCTGATACACAACCAGCCTCCCCCTCAGGTAGTTGAAAATGACCTGCTGTAAGTATTGAGGCACCCCGTGAAAGCGAAGTGCCTCACTGATGCACTCAAAGGGGAGGCTGTTGAAGGCATTGGCGATGTCCAGAGACACCGCCAAAACCACGTCGCCTTGCGCCACCGCGTCCTGAGCGAGATTTTTGACGCTCAGAATTGCGTCTATGGTTGACCGGTTTTCCCGAAACCCGTATTGACACTCCGCCAAATCCGGGCCCACTACCTTAAGATGTTTGGTAATACGGGACGCCAATATGCGCTCAAACAACTTACCAGCCTCGTCCAGAAGAACGATTGGCCGGTAAGCTGACGGCGAGTCAACCGGTCGCCCTTCCTTTTTCAAAAGGACTAAACGCCCTGTCTTCCATCTTTCTGGAAACTGTCCGGACGAGAGGCAAGAGTCCAACACGCTTCTGAACCTTTCCTCGAACACCTCCTCCACGAGAACCACTGCACAACCGGGAATTCCGTCAGGCCCAGGAGCTGTGTTCTTGGCCCGCAGCCGAAGGAAAACCGCTCCCAACTCACCGGTGGTAACCGGTGGCACCTGTACAGCGTCTTCCTGATGGCGGGGCACAGACATACTGGGGGGCACAAAAGCCTCGCGTTCGGGGAATAACGAGCAAACTATCCTCTCCAACAGCGGAGGCTCGAGGGACTCGGTTAGTGGGGGCCCAGGTTTCGCAGTTTCCCGCGTACTGAGCGATAGGGGCGCCCCCACGGGTCCTGATTGAGCCCATCGAGCAGCTCCTGCCAGGACTGGTCTTTTGCCTGGCAAATAGCTGCTTTAAGTGCCGTTTTGGCCTCCTTGTACTCCTCGCGCCGGATGTTCTCGAGATTAAGATCTCTGATGCGTTTTCTACGCTGTCGAGTGTAGGCGCGACGAGCAATCAAGCACTCCTCCCTGAGTTCGACCAGATGTTGAGACCACCAGTACACCGCACGTCTAGATGGTCGACGTTTGGACCGGGGCATAGCCGAATCGCAGACAGCGGTCATGGCATCTGCAAACCATTTCGCACCCTCTTCAACCCCGCCTAGTTGTTCGACGGGGCGTGCAAACATCGACTGCACAATTGCCGCTTCAACCAGGAGCTCCCTGTCCATCATTCCGATCACCCATCTCGGAAAGGGGGACACTCTAGGGTGCTGTTGCTCAGCGGACTGGTGCGCTGGAGAGATATCGAATCTGATATAGTGATGATCAGACAGATTTTCGATATCCTCCAGGACCCTCCAGCTGCTGACGCGTCTTGAGATGTTAGGCGACGCGAAAGACAGGTCTATGATAGACCCGCCCTGCAGCCGGACACAGGTGTTTGTGGTTCCCTGATTGAGCAGACTTAAGCCAGTAGCAAGTGCCCAATCCTCCACAGCTTCACCCTTCGGATCAGTGGCAGGGCAGCCCCAAGCCACAGATTTCGCGTTGAAATCACCTAGCACTACTACATGTGCTGGCGAGGCGCGGTTGGCCGCAGCGCCAATAAGGCCCAAAAATACCTCGAACTCCGCCAGTGTCTTATTGGGAGAAAAGTATAGCCCAATGAGCACCACCTCCCCCCACTTTACCACAACATACCCGGACCCCCTCTCGCAAGGTGTTAAGAGCGGCGAAAGGGCCGAGGATGTACCCCTCACAACTACGACTGAGCCGTCCAGGTCGCCGACCCAGTTGGAATGATTGGCCGGGACGTAATACGGCTCAGACACAACCGCCACGTCAATAGACCACTCTGCCATCGACTGCACGAAAAGGTCCTGTGCACCGGCAGAGTGGTTTAAGTTCGCCTGGAGAACATGCTGTTTGGGCGTGTTAGGCATTATTGATCTCCATAGCGTCTACTTCAGGCGCCTGCTGAGCTCCCTGAGATGTAGTTACGGCGGCCTCTTTGCCTGCCGTCTTTCTCCGCCTTGGGGGTGAGCATTTCTTGCTCCCCGCGATGTGATCTGCGGGCCGCTTGGCCTCTGCGCAGATTGGGCAATGGTGTTTTGCCGAGCACGACGATGCGATATGGCCGGCCTTACCGCAGCGATAGCAGAGCTCGCTGCGGTCTATCAGGCCCGTGCACTGTGCTCGGGTATGCCCTTTTTCGAGGCAGCGGTAGCACTTAAGCGGCCGCGCCTCCAGGGAATGTACTTGCGCAATACCCCACCCCACATAAATATGGCCAGCATCAAGAAGAATTTTGGCCGCCGCCACTGGACACTGGACGTAGACCGTGCCCATACCCCCCGCACCTCGACGAATTTCCCCCATTCTAAAATGATCAGGGGCACAATCGCATTTCTTGCTTAATGAAGCAAGGACAATGTCAGGGCTGACGGAATCGTCAAATCCCGTGAGACGCAGGTCTACTCGCTTCATTGGGCGAGTAACATTGACCGCGTCTCCTAGAGCCTCCTTGAGTTTAGACGCCAGAAGATCAGCCTGTTCTGCTGAAGCAGAGGCCGGCAGGTGCATGATACGAGCCCCCGTAGCGGCCTTTCTGAATCGCACGCCCTCTATGCCAACCTCAGACAGATCGATACCCTCTCTCGCCTTCAAGAGTATGTTGGCGTAAGACAAGCCTCTCTCTTGGGCCTCAGGCTGCAGCGTGACCACTACCGCGGCAGAACGCGGCTCACGCAGCCTCGGCTTCCTCTTGCGAGCCCGCGGCTTGGTCTGCTCCTTGGCTATTGCAGCCTTCTTCCGCTTCTTGCGACCACCAGAGTAAGTGGTCCATTCCCCCTCAGATGGTTGAGAGGTGGATGGTCCCGGGGCCGGCACTGACTTAGCACTGGGTGCTCGAGGGGCAGGTGCAGGAGTGACTGCCGCTGCTTTCTTGCCCCCTTTAGGCTTCGCGCCTACATTAGGAGGCCCCGCTGAAGATGTTTTAGGAGCGGGCTTCTCCTTTGTGGGTTTCTCCTTACGAGTCTTAGTAGGAGGCACAAAAGCCCCCACCACAGACGCGAAAGTCGCCTTCGCCTTATTCTTTTGGTCAGCCGCAAGCGGCGGACGCAATATTGGCTGCGGAGGGAGCCGAGCCTCTATCGATTCAAGCCTGGTGGACAGCATGAAGCCCACCTGGCGCATCACCTCGCTCATAATTGTCTGATCGACATCAGGTGCGGGGGCAGGTTGTTCAGCCCTGGCTGTGGGTGTAGCAGTTTTACGCCCATATGTACGCGGAGCGAGCGGCCGGTCCGGTTCCGGACACGGAGGCGATTCCCACGCCATGTCAAATTCCGGGGGATTTGTCGCGACAACAACAGGGGCCGAAGAGACTGTGGCCAAAGAGGCCGGAGCCGCCAGTTGTTGTTTTAGGCTTTCGATGGTTGCTTCAAGGGTGACCATCTTTTCTCTCATCTGCTGGACTTCCGCACTTAGGCGCCGGTTATCCGCCCTCAGTGCCATGGTCTCATCCGACAGAGTGTGGTTCCTCAATCTTTCAAAATTTGCCTGATAAGACGAGGCAATGTCTTTCAGGGATTTTTGGTACGTGCCCTTGAGATTGCCAGATGTTTTGGCAATCTTCACGATAAGGGCACAATCCTCCTCCACCTGTCTACGTACCAGTTCGGTGGTTTCTTCCTGACCGATTTGTTGGTCAGAGTCAATGACTTTTAGCCTGGTGGCCCTAGTCTCTTTGAGCTGTCGAGACTCTTCGGCCAGCTCAAGTTCAGCCTCCAGTTCCATCTCACGCCTCTTTGCCTCTACAAAAGCATTTTTGGCTTTAGCCAGGCCTACGAACTCCCCAGTTGTTGGGGGTCTCCCACGGCCTCTACGAGAGGCAGACATTTTGCGAGCCGAGTGACCTGAGTCGTTATCCGACTCTGACGACAGGGATACTGCCCGGCTCCTTTTCCGATGTCCTCCATCCGTTACCGTCACAACCGAGGAATCGGACAAATTGTCCTCCTCCCCAGCGGACAAAAACAACGTATCGTCCTCCTTCGATACGTTGGCACCGCGCCGCCGATCCACGCTTCTGCTCCGACTGCGTGAACGCACACCATCCAGGTTCAAGCGCGTCAGCGATACGCTCAAAACTCTTTCTCTAGCCGACGACCTCAACGTCCTTTCGCCAGCCAAAGCCTCCACTCTATCTTTGCCCCTACTGGGCCTCACCCCACACTCTACGCCATCCAACTCACTTGCACCATTCCGACTGTTTCCAGCCCCAACAACATCCACGACAGGCCTTGTACAAGGCCCTGCCGACTTCACCGATACGTCAAAAAGAGTTTTATTTGTGTTCAACATGTTTTTGTTCCCACGAGTAAGAGAGCATTTAAACGTCACCCCGCACAGTGGCCTCATGTACGGGGAACCCTATGTACTGCTAAGGTCGGGTGCTATTAGCAGGTGTTAACGAGATTTCTCTCGGGATTTTAAAGTCTTACCTTGACGCGGCCGGCCGGCTAAGGCAAGCCCTCGTTTCCCCTCCCTGCACCACTACTCCACAGACGCCTCGAGTGAAGGTCGTTGCAGCACATTTCAGGGTTACGACGCTCAGGGGCTGGCGTGAGGCCCCTGGTACACCTCTTTCGAGGTGTTCCCCTCCCCCCCATTTGAAACGACGCCCAGAAGGGGCGCCGAACTACCCCATTCCCCCCCGTGTAACGACGCCCAGAAGGGGCGCCGTCAAAACTCCCCTCAAAGCCGCTCTGGAGTGAGCGGCGAGCGTGCGGCCCAGAGTGGGCCGCACGTGGAGATCCCCCCCGCAGGTCCGAGTGACCCGCTGTGCGGTCCAGAAGGGACGCGCGTTGAAGGGGGTGCGATGCCCAGAAGGGGCACCGCCTAGAATTTGACGCCCAGAAGGGGCGCCAGGGATTAGCATAAAGCCCCTTGTCCCACGCTGAACGTGGGCCGAGAGGCCTTACCCCAGGGTGCACCACGAGGAGGTTCCCAAATTTGCACCCCAACCTAACCTAACCTAACCTAACCTTTTTTTTTTTTTTTTTTTTTTTTTTTTTTTTTTTTTTTTTTTTTTTTTTTTTTTTTTTTTTTTTTTTTTGTTTCCCAGGGGAATGCGTTACGCATACCGGGGCCTTGAAGAGGCACCCGGTTATGTGGGACTCGCCCGTCCGCCTTTCCGCCCCCACTGACAAGGAGAGAGGCTCCAAGTCAGCTGCCAGGTAGAACCCGGCTGGGAGGGCGAGACGGAGGGGGATACCCACTAAACCCCTGGGGGCCACGCAATCCGATAAGCTGAAGGCTGGGGTGGAACACGTTATCTGCCGTAGGCACTGGACCGCGAACCACCCCGTCGCCCGTGTGTCGGCGCATGACCGCAAGCAGTCATGCGCCGGCACACGGGCGACTATGTACACAAAGCACCACAAGGCTAGCATGCCCACCCTCTATGGGCACGCGCACCCCCAAAAATACCACACACACGACCATATGTACAATTTGTACACCACGCATACAACTCGTCCGGCGGACTCCAGGCACTTGGGGTGGTATCGGGGGATACCCATGCCAGTGCCCGCCTTCTAAACAATCCGCCGGACCACAACATACAATATTTACAACACACACATACACATTACATACACACATTTATTTACATACACATATTTATTTATGTACACACCTTTATTTACACCCACATGTATTTATTTATTTACAAATTTACGACGGAGCCGCACCAGTGCCCGGGCTTTCCGGCACCTCTGCCACCTCCATCGGTGCAGCGCTCTCCTTGGTTGCGTGGGAGGCCCTTGCCCAAGGGGTTCTCGCAGGCTTCGTCTCCGGGGGACGGCAACCCCTCCCCCCCAACTGGTGCTCGTGCGGGAGCTTGGCCTCCCTGCACACCCCGCACTCCTCCTTCTCTGCCGTGCAGACCGCTGCTATGTGCCCTGGAGCACTGCAGCGGAAGCAGAGGGTGCTACGGTCGGTCTTCGAGTCACACACATATTTCGTGTGACCCGTCCCGTAGCACCGGAAGCACCTCACAGGTAACTTCTGGAGCACCACCACCTGCACCTGCGCCCACCCTATTGTAAGGCAGCCCGCGGTCGCCAGCCGTTTTGCCTCCGCTACCGGAAGCCGCGCCAGCATGGTGTATCGGCCCCACGGGCTGGCCCGCAGCTCTCCGAGGGACACCAGGTCCGGAGAGCAGTCCACCTTCGCTGCGATGGCCGCCTTCACGCTCTCGGGCTTCGCCCCCTCAGTCAGGCCAACCAATCGCAGCTCAGCCTTGCGATAAGGCCGGGCCACCTCCGCCTCCTCTGCGATCACCTCTCGCAGCTTGGCGGCTAGAGCGTCCGCCTTGGGCCCACTGGAGACCCCTGGGATCTCCAGCTTACGCCCCCCGGCCGCCGTGTTCCGTACTCGGAGCGCCTCCACTCCGAGCTCCTCCAGCCTTATTGCCCCTATGGCCCGCTCCATAACGGAGACGTAGGTGGCGCCCTTCTCCACCGCCTCCGGCCTCAGGGTCACCGTCACCACTGAGGATCGCGGCGGAACCAACCTGGCCGCGGGGACAGAACCCGCGGCGGCCCCCCTCTTCGGCGCACCTGCTCCCGCCTTAAGGGCCCGGGCAGCCGCGGCCGCGGCTTTCCTGGCCTTTTTGGAGGGAGCGGACCTCCACTGGTTTGCCGGCGTGCTGGCTGCTGCAGCTAGGGTAGGCGAGGCCGCCCGCCCGTGCGGTGCCATCCTGGGCGCCCTCTGGGGCAACGGCGGATCCTCCCCCACGGGGACAGGTCCAGCAACTGCCTCTGCGTAGCTGGTTCCGCTCCGCCTATCGTGCGCCAGCGGCGGCCTGGTCGGGTGCTCACTAGGGAGGCGCTTCTCCAGGGCGTCCATCCTGGCGCTAAACATGGCGCCCAGGGACTCCAGCAGCTCTCCCTTTAGGCCTCGCAGCACGTCCCTCTGTAGGCCCTCCATCGCCTCCTTCAAAGAGGGGGTCACCCCTTCCTGCTGCCCACCACGTGTCGGTCTGGGCTCCTTTAGGGCCTCTTTCAGCGCCCTCACCTCTCCTCGGAGGCCCACCACCTCACTCTCCAGCCTCTGGCAGCGCTCTTTGAGGCGCCTATCACCCTCCTCCGCACCGATGCCGCGCAACGCCTCCACACCCTCCTTCACGGTCAGGGCGCCGATCTTCGCGTCTCTGCGGCACGTCCCCTTCACGTTGCCAGAAGCGTTTATCGCGTCGACCACCAAATTGGACGCAGACATGATCTGCGTCAACACCTCCTCGGCGGTTTTCCCCGACATCTCGGCGCGAATGGACTGCGCTTCCCTTCCCCACCTCGAGGAGTACCGAGGTGCAGCAGGGGCAGGATCCTCAACCCTCTCCTCCACTCCGGAAAAACCCTCCGCCGAGGACTCCCTCGCAGCCCTCCTGGCCTCAGCCACACCAGTCGAGGTTCCACGGACCTCCTTCTGCCGGCTCCTCTCGAGGGCGACCTTTTTGGCCTTCGCCCTGGGGTCCGCTTTCCTCAGCCCGCCCTTGCCGGAGCTCCCACTGGAGTCGATCCGCGCGTCAGCCAACGAGCGCTTCCGCGTCTCCTCCACCAGATCTCCGACCATACGCGTGCAGTCCGGGTCCGGGTCCGAATCCGGCTCCGGCCTACCCAGCAGTTTCCTGAGGGCAATCCCCGTCTCCCTCGAGTTCCGCTCATAATACTCGTCCGAGTCCTCATCGGACCGCCGCCCCTCGACGAACACCTGATCAACAGATACGGCTTCCTTACTCCTTCGACCCTTCCGCCCGTCGTCAGGCCCACCACCCACGGCAGACCTAGTGCAAGGCCCTGCCGTGGCGTCAAATTTGAGAGTTAATTTTCTGTCCATGTTATTCCCACGAGTAGGGGGCAACAGTTGACCACCCGCGCAGAGGCCCCCGATGCGCGGGCTACCCTATATACAGCTGAGGTCGGGAGGTGTCAGCTGGTTGGTGACGGGTTTTCTCCCGGGGTGCTTTTAGAGACTACCCTTGTCGCGGCCGGCCGGTTAAGGCAGGCCCTCGCCCCCCTCCCTGAACAGCTCCCCCACAGACGCCTCGAGTGGGATCATTGCCGCCCAGGTCGGGGACTACGATGCTCAGGGGCTGGCGTGAGGCCCCTGGTACACCCCTTTCGGGGTGCTCCCCTTTCCCCCCCATGGTCGCTAGCGGGTGGGCTGTAAGCCGCCCACCAACCCGTCCGAAAACGGGCGCCCGTCGCCGCGCCCCGCAACGACGGCACCTTTGCCTGAAAGGCGCCCAGAAGGGGCGCCAACTACCCCATTCCCCCCCGTGTATCGACGCCCAGAAGGGGCGCCGACTACCCCAAACCCCCCCCGTGTGACGACGCCCAGAAGGGGCGCCGTCAAAACTCCCCTCAAAGCCGCTCGAGAGTGAGCGGCGAGCGTGCGACCCAGAGTGGGCCGCACGTGGAGATCCCCCCCGCAGGTCAGAGTGACCCGCTGTGCGGTCCAGAAGGGACGCGCGTTGAAGGGGGAACCTAACCTTTTTTTTTTTTTTTTTTTTTTTTTTTTTTTTTTTGTTTCCCCGGGAGAAATGCGTTACGCATACCACCGCACTGGGGAAGTGCGATGGTTATGTGGGACTCCCCTCCTCGAAGATGGTAAGTGAGGAGGGTTTACCCACTAAAACTCCCGGGATTCTCCGACATCCGTTTGGCAGGCGCCTGGTTACTGTGGTTTCACTATTCCACACGCCCGCACGGGGTCCCGAAGGACACTCCTTGCAGTATAAACTGCTCCAGTGGCGACCTCAATGTGAGGCCGCCACCACCCCTCGGAGATGGTCTAGCGGGGGCCCTGCGGAGACTCTCCAGTCCCCTCCCCCGCTTATAGACTAGGACGGTTGCAGTAAGCCATGCAACCGTCTCCGGCGACCTGGTCTTCGGCGCCTAGCGACCCCTGACAGCGGGTCGTCTTCGCGCAATCGTTCGTCAGCCTCTTTGCGAGAGAGTACTTCCTCGCAAAAAGAGGCGACTGCGCCCCACGATCTGATGCCGCCTAACATGGCATCTACCACGGCATTGATGCCGAGATCGTTTCCGACCACACCTCTCAGATGTTGGCGAGGCTGGTCGAACGCCGTGCACGATGCCAGCGTGTGTAAGGCCGAGTCGGTCGTGGCCCCACACTGGTGACATGCTGGTGTCAGCTCCCTACCTATTCTGCACAGAAAACGGCCGAAACAGCCGTGATCGGTGAGCATCTGCGACAGGTGGTAGGTGAGCACACCTTCCTTGCGGCCGACCCATTCATCCAGAACGGGCCGGATCGCTGCGATGGTCCAGTGACCTTGGGACGGTCTCTCGAGACGGTCCTTCCATTTTCGCATAGACTCCTCTTGAGCATGCCTTCTCCAGCGCTCAACTTCTTCGGGCGCTGCCCGATTACCCCTATTTCGCGTTTCAGCGACCCGCCTGTAGACTGAAGACAAAACTTCAGCCTCTAGTTCCCAAGGCGGGGTTCCCGCCAAGACACACGCAGCCTCAAATGATATTGAGCGGTATCCTCTCACAGCCCTGATGGCCATTGCCCGCTGCGGCCTTCGTAGTAGCGCCTTGTTGTGGGCATTAAGGGCATCCACCCACACCGGGGCACCGTAAAGAGCCATTGATCGGACGACCCCGGTGTATAGTTGGCGAGCTACAATGCTGGGTCCGTTTAAGTTTGGCAGCATTCCCCCAAGAGCCGTTGCTGTTTTGACTAGCTTGGGGGACTGCACACGGAAGTGCTCCTTAAAGTTCCACTTCGCGTCGAGAATCAGACCCAGGTATTTCATACTCGAGCTGATCCCGACGCGAACACCATTGATGTTTAGGTGTAAGCCTACTGGTGGTCTCCGCCTTGCCCCGTAAAAGAAGAGGGCCTCCGTCTTCTCGACCGCAACGGTCAGACCGAGCAGACTGATTCGCTGAACCATATGCATGACCCCAGCAGTGGCCAGATGAACTGCCTCCTTAAAGTCATCTGCGCGAGCCGTAACTAACGTGTCGTCAGCATAGCATACGACATTGAGCCCGCGCAGCAACGCTCCTCGCAGCGCCCAGTCATAGCCGATGTTCCACAGCAACGGACCCAGAACCGATCCCTGTGGAACACCGCATGACACTGCCCTCCTGTGCACCCTACCGTCACGTCCTTGGTACACCACTAGTCTCCCCCTCAAGTAGTCGTAGATGATGTTACGAAGGTATTGGGGCACTTCATGATACCGAAGTGCCTCACTGATACTCTCGAATGGGAGACTATTAAAGGCATTGGCGATGTCCAAGGACACCGCCAAAACCACGTCGCCTTGCGCAACCGCTTGTTGAGCCTGCTCCTTTACGCTCAAGATGGCGTCTATGGTGGATCGATTAGCCCTAAACCCGTACTGGCACTCGGCCAGATCCGGGCCCACCGTGCTGAGATGTTCGACGATGCGGGCCGCCAACACGCGTTCGAAAAGTTTACCGGCTTCGTCCAAAAGAACGATAGGCCGGTACGCTGATGGTAAATCGATTGGACGCCCCTCCTTTTTGAGGAGAACTAACCGCCCCGTTTTCCATTTGGTAGGAAATTGACCAGAGGAGAGGCACGAATCTAACAGAGACCGAAACCTCTCCCCAAAAACCTCCTCTGCAAGAACCCAGACCTTGCCCGGGATACCATCCGGCCCTGGAGCCGTATTCTTGGCCCGAAGCCGTAAAAAGGCTGCACCCAACTCACCGGTCGTAACCGGTGGAACCTGTACAGCAGCCATTTCGCGGGTCGTAGCCATGGACGGGGGCACAAATACGTCACGCTCAGGGAACAGTGAGGTGATTATACTGTCCAACAGTCGAGGCTCGAGAGACTCAGTCAGCGGAGGGCCCACATTTCGCAGCTTCCCGCGCACTCGGCGGTAGGGGCGTCCCCACGGATCCTGATCGAGGCTCTCGAGCAATTCCTGACGCGCCTCGTCCTTTGCCTGGCAGATCCCAGCTTTGAGCGCTTTCTTTGCATCCTTATAAGTGGAACGCAAGATCTGTTCGATGCGCTCATGGTCTGCATTTCGAATTCGGAGCCTACGATGTCTGGTGTAAGCCCGACGTGCAATAATACAGTCCTCCCTCAGTTGAGCCACTTGTTGGCACCACCAATAAACCGCCCGCCTGGATGGTCGGCGTTTGGATCTGGGCATGGCCGAATCGCACACAGCAGTCATTGCATTGGCGAACCAATGTGCTCTCTCTTCAACCCCGATTTGGTGTTCGGCGGGGCGTGCACTCCACAATTGCACGATGGCCGCTTCTATGAGCAATTCTCGGTCCATCCTTCCCAACACCCAACGTGGAAAGGGAGATGACCTCGAGTCGCTAGGTGGGGCAGACCGATGCAACGGAGAGATGTCAAACCTGATGTATCGGTGGTCAGACAGGTTCTCTACATCTACCAGGACCCTCCAGCTAACAACGCGTCTTGAGATGGTGGGCGACGCGAAGGACAGGTCAATGATTGACCCGCCCTGAAGCCGGATGCAGGTGTTGGTTGAGCCCTGGTTGAGCAAGCACAGGCCGGACGAAACAGCCCAGTCCTCAACTGCTTCCCCCTTCGGGTCAGTAGCAGGGGAACCCCAGGCCACAGACTTGGCATTGAAATCGCCGAGCACGATGACCTGTGCTGGCGAGGCGCGGTTGGAAATTGCGCCAATATGGTTGAGGAATGCCTCAAACTCCGACAATGTTTTATTGGGGGAGAAGTAAATCCCAATAAGAACAACATCCCCCCAATTAGCTGCGACAAACCCAGGGCCTCTTTCTCGTGGTGATATTAGAGGCGAAAGAGCCGAAGATGTACCTCTCACAACAACAACTGAGCCTTCCGTATCGCCAACCCAGTTGTTATGGTTGGCCGGAATATAATATGGCTCAGAAGCCACCGCCACATCAATGGACCACTCTGCCATTGCCTGCACGAAAAGGTCCTGTGCACCGGCAGAGTGGTTCAAGTTCGCCTGGAGTAACTTGAGATTGGGTGTATTATCCATTGGTGGACGTCTCAATGGCTACGTCTCGAGGCGTCTGCTGTGCGCCGGTAGAAACCGCGGCAGGCGTAGTTCCGGCCGTTCTTCTCCTCCTTGGGGGTGAGCACTTTTTGCTCCCCGCTATGTGGTCTGCGGGCCGTTTAGCGTCGGCGCAGATGGGGCAATGGTGTTTAGCCGAACAGGACGATGCGATGTGGCCAGCGTTACCGCAGCGATAGCAGACATCACTGCGGTCGATCTTGGCCGTGCATCGCGCCCGGGTATGCCCCTTCTCTAAGCAGCGGAAACATTTAAGCGGCCGCGCCTCCAGAGGTTGCACATGGGCAACACTCCACCCCACAAAGATGCGGCCATCATCAACCAAAATTTTGGCCGCAGCGACTGGGCACTGTATATAAATAGTGCCCATACCACCCGCACCCGGACGTATTTCCCCTACCCTTACACTGTCAGGGGTGCAACCACCTTTATTGGCTACCGCAGCGAGAACTTTCTCGGGGGTGGCTGAATCATCGAGCCCCGTCAAACGCAGATCAATGCGTTTCATTGGTCGGGCGACCCTTACAGAATCGCCCAGCACCTCCTTCATTTTGACGGCCAGTTGGTCGGCCTGTTCTGCAGTAGCAGAGCTCGGAAGATGGAGTATCCGAGCCCCTGTTGCCGCCTTTCTAAATCGGACGCCCTCGATCCCGACTTCCGCAAGATCAATGGAATCGGTAGCCTTCCGAATGACGTCTGCATAGGTAACGCCCTTTTCTTGCGCCTCCGGCTGGATGGTTACTACAACCGCGGCAGAACGCGGCTCCCGCAGTTTCGGCTTCCTTTTACGGGCCTTCTTCGGCTTGGCCTGATGTTGTTTGGCCGCAGCTGTCTTCCTCCTGGCTTTACGGCCACCAGTAAAAGTGGTCCACTCCCCCTCGGATGGATGTGAGGTGGATGGTGCTGGTGCAGCATTAGCATTATCTGCCCGGACGGAATTAGCCGGAGCAGCTTTCGTCGCTTTATTACCCTGCTTAGGTGGTTTTTTCCCCTCTTTAGACAATCCTGCTTTAGAGTTCGTAGACGCAGGTTGAGCTTTCTTGCCCTGATTTTTAGGGGGCGGTTGCGATCCTCCTACAACCGAGGCAAAGGTCGGCTTGTTATTTTTAGCGTCCGCCACTAAAGGTGGACGTACACGGGGCGCCTTCTGATTTCGAGCAGCCTCTTTGCTGGTCGTGGGTAACCCCTGAGGTGTATTATCGGGAACCGATGCAGGGGGACCCAACCGAGCGTCGAGCAACTGGCCCACCTTCTCAAGTACCATCTGCACAACGGACGTGGTGTCTGGCGGTGGTATCGGCTGGGTTTGCAGAACCTCTGTAGGCGTAACCTCTTCGCCTGCAACCTCTCTGAACACCTCACACTGCTGCGACAAAGGGGACGCAGTGTGCGATGGCAAGGGCACAGGAAGGACCTCCTCAACGCGAAAGACAGGTGATGATCTTCTCTCTCGCTGGATGGAACTGAGTGAAGCCTTGAGTTCCGCAACTTCGCGCCTTAACTCCGCCATCTCGTTGTGCAGTCGGACGTTGTCCTCCTGCAGGCGGGCGTTATCATCGATCAAGCGCTGGTTGCACTCGACCGATGGAAGCCGTCGATACTCGTACGACGCATCCTTCACGACAGAGGCCATGTCGTTGAGGGACCTTTGAAAGGTCCCTTTCAGGTTTTTGGACCTTTTGGCGACAAAGGAGATGATGTCGCCAGCTTCTGCGCACCTCTTGCTGAAATCAAGAGCTGCGAGTTTCTCCGCCTCCTTTGGATCCGAGCAATCAGCCCTCTCCAGCACACGTTTTGCCCTGGATTCGCGGGCCTGGTTACACATGAGTGCAACCTCCTCTTCCGCATCCAGCTGCAGTTCCTCCCTCTTGGACTTTACGTACAGCATTTTAGCCGCTGCAAGCCCAACAAATTCTCCCGTGGTCGGTGGTCGACCTCTACCGCGCTTTTGTTCGTTGGTGGGATCATGATCCGGAGAACCAACATTGGCATCCGAAAAATGGTCTATATCCGAATCGGAGCTGACCTCCTCAGGTGGTGGTGGAGGAGCTCGCACGGTTTCCTCGCGAGAAACCGTTGAAGAAGACGAGGCCTTGATGTTTTCGCCATCAGTCTCTTTTCCCAGATCTCGCCGAAGGGCGCTTCGAGTGAGTCGAGGCGCCAATTCCTCGTCGCCTGAACCCAAGTCAGACAACCTCCTGTCCACGATGGATTTAAAAGCAGACCCCTTTGATGAAGCTAGGGCCGCTTCACACTTTTTTCGATCGGAGCTTAAGAGACCGACTCTCGGAACACGTGTCCGAGAGGAGCTCCTCGATCGACTTTCATCGCCCTTCAAGGGCGCACTCCTGCTATTATCCACGACAGGCCTAGTACAAGGCCCTGCCGACTTCTCCGAACCGTCAAAAAGAGTTTTGTTTTTTGAAATCATAGTACTTATCCCACGAGCATGAGAACAAAGATGGTCACCCCGCGCAGTGGCCTCATACACGGGGAACCCTATATACTGCCGGCTTCGGGTGGACCGACAGGTTTGACAGGTTTTCTCCTGAGATATTTAAAGACTTCCCAGTCGCGGCCGGCCGGCTAAGGCAAGCCCTCGTTTCCCCTCCCTGAACCACTACCCCACAGACGCCTCGAGTGAGGGTCGTTGTGGACAGTTCGGGGTTACGACGCTCAGGGGCTGGCGTGAGGCCCCTGGTACACCCCTTTCGGGGTGCTCCCCATTCCCCCCTATGGTCGCTAGCGGGTGGGCTGTTAGAGCCGCCCACCAACCCGTCCGAGAACGGGCGCCCGCCGCCGCGCCCCGCAACGACGGCACCTTTGCCCGAAACGACGCCCAGAAGGGGCGCCGAACTACCCCATTCCCCCCCGTGTAACGACGCCCAGAAGGGGCGCCGTCAAAACCCCCCTCAAAGCCGCTCGAGAACGAGCGGCGAGCGCGCGACCCAGAGTGGGCCGCACGTGGAGATCCCCCCCGCAGGTCAAAGTGACCCGCTGTGCGGTCCAGAAGGGACGCGCGTTGAAGGGGGTGCGATGCCCAGAAGGGGCACCACCTACGTTATTCGGCGCCCAGAAGGGACGCCAGGGATTAGCATAAAGCCCCTTGTCCCACGCTGAACGTGGGCCGAGAGGCCTTACCCCAGGGTGCACCACGAGGAGGATCCCAAATTTGCACCCCGGGGAACCTAACCTAACCTAACCTAACCTAACCTAACCTAACCTAACCTAACCTAACCTAACCTAACCTAACCTAACCTTTTTTTTTTTTTTTTTTTTTTTTTTTTTTTTTTTTTTTTTTTTTTCCCAGGGGAATGCGTTACGCATACCGGGGCCTTGAAGAGGCACCCGGTTATGTGGGACTCGCCCGTCCGCCTCCGCCCTCGCAAGGGGGAGACGGAGGGGGATACCCACTAAACCCCTGGGGGACAAACAATCCGACAGCATAAGGCAGAGGTGAGACACGGTACCGGCCATGGGCATTGAACCGCGAACCACCCCCTCGCCGTGTGCTGGCCTATGACAACTGCAAGCAGCTGTCACGCGCCATCACACGGCGGTTGCCACGAGGCACATCTTGAAAAAAGGGGGCCCTTAAGGGGCAGACCTTACGGTCTAGGTAGGACCAACTTGTGCAGCCCTTGCCGAGGTGCAAGGGGCACAAGTCGGCCCCCGTCTTGCGGGAGGAGGGCGGCATTGACTGCCTCCCTCGACCCAGCCACCGCCGGTTACCCGGCCCTACGTCCGGCGGAGAAAGGCGGCATTTATGCCGCCCTTAACTCCCCTTCAGCCGCCGGTTGCCCGGCCCTGTGTTCAGCGGAGGAAGGCGGCATTTGTGCCACCCTCGACTCCGCTTCAGTCGCCGGCTGCCCGGCCTCGTCCGTCTCCTCCAACGGCGGAATCGCCTCCTCCTCCATGGGCATGACGCCCGTCCCGGCCACCGGTGGGGCCCGCGGGTAGGGGGCCCATTTCATCCTCGTTACTGGAGGACGGCACGTCCTCCCCCCCATGTGGTGCTCGTGCGGGAGCCCAGCCTCCCTGCACACACCACATACCGCCCGTTCTGCGCCGCATTCGGCCGCCCTGTGCCCGGGGGCACCACACCTAAAACATAAGGCGCCACGGCTGGCCACCGCCTCGCAGGCGTAACTGAGGTGGCCCACACCGTAGCACCTAAAACACCGTTGGGGGCGTCTCTCCAGGGCCTCGACCCGCACCCGCGCCCAGTCGAGGGCAACCACCCCGCGGTCCACCAGCTCCTTTGCGGCCTCAATAGGCAGCCGGACCACCGTAGAGCTCCGACCGGACGGACCTGCCCGGATCGGCCCCACAGCCACCTCCTCGACCTTACATTTGGCCGCAGCAGCGATTGCCTGCGCCACCTCCTTCAGCCCATCCGCCGCATCCGGGTTGAGGCCTACCAACCGGACCTCCGCCTTTCGGCACGGCCTCGCCACCACTACGTCCTCCGGTACCAAGCTTCTCAGGCGATCCGCCAGTACGTCGGCCTGACCGCCGGACGCCCCCGGAAGCCCCAGTTTACGCCCCCCCGCCGCACTCAGCTGCACCTGTACGCCCTCCAAGTTGAGCTCCCCCAGGTTGGCCTCCTTCATGGCCGCACCCATCACCGTGGCGTACGTTAGCCCCCTGGCCAGGGCCTCCGGCTTCAACGTCACAGTGACCACCGGGTATTTTGGCGGCTCCAGTCTCACCTTTGGGGGGACGGGCTTGCCCTTCCCTCTCTTCGGCTCGGCGCCGCCCTCCTGTGGGGTCCAGCCTATCGCGGCCTCGGCCCTCTTGGCCCTCGCCCTTGCCCTCCTGGAGGCGGCAGTCTGCCACTCCTCGCGTGCAGGCACCGGGCCCGCATCAGAGTCCCTCGGGGGAGCACGGGGGGCGCTATGGGTTCCAGCAGCCACCCCGGCGTAACTCTGCCCGCCATCCTCCGCCAGCGGCGGCCTCCTCGGGGGCTCAGCTGGGAGGCGCCTCTCGATATTGTCGAGGCGCCCTCCCAGCGACTCCAGCACCTCTTTCTTAAGGGCCTCCAGTATGCCCTCCACACTCGCCAGAGAGGGGTAGGGAGGGGGCGCCCGAGCGGCAGCCTTCAGTGCCACGACCTCCCGCTTCAGCGCTGCAACCTCCCCCTCCAGGTCGGCGCACTTCTTCCGGCTCTTCCGCCACCTCGACCGCTGCAGCGACAAGCCGGCCAACACGCGCTCGTAGCTCTGGCGCACCTCGCCGCTGGAGCCGTGCACCGCCGTGACCACCACGTTTAGGCAGTCCCGCACCTCGCCGATCAGCAGCTCGTCATCGAGCTCGGCCATCTCTTCTTGAAGGGTCTCCCGGGGCCCCCCCCTTGTACCCTTCTTGGAGGCAGGACCCTTTCCAGAGCTCCCGCTGGAGCTATCCATACGCGCGACAGCTAGCGAGCGCTTGCGCGATTCCTCCACCAGGTCCTCCACCATACGCGCGCACTCCGGGTCGGAATCCCTGTCGCGTGCCATCTCGGCCGCCCAGTCAAGATGACTGGCGCCACCCGCACCGGGCACCGCCGGTTCCACGCCGCCCGAGCCATTAGCCCGAGCGGACGCTTCACCGGACGCGTCCCCGGCATCTCCGCCCTTCCCGGGCCCACCACTACTCCTGCCCCTCCTGGGCAACACCCTCCCCAGAGCACCAGTAACATTTGCCACTGCAGGAGCCTGGTCTCGAACTCCTGCAGGGCCTTCGGTAGTCAATTTCTCACGTGGAGGCCCGGGTACCTCCACGCGCCGGGCGCCAGCCGGATCACATGGCAAAGTCATCTTCTTTGGTAAACCTTTCATAGTACGTTGGAAATCCAGGTTTACCATCCCCCTTTTGGTCGCTAGTGGGTGGGCTGTTCGCCGCCCACCAACCCGTTCGAGAACGAACGGGCGCCCGTCGCCGCGCCCCGCAACGACGGAACCTTTGCGCTGAAACGGCGCCCAGAAGGGGCGCCGGACTACCCCAAACCCCCCCGTGTATCGACGCCCAGAGGGGGCGCCGACTACCCCAAACCCCCCCCGTGTGACGACGCCCAGAAGGGGCGCCGTCAAAACTCCCCTCAAAGCCGCTCGGGAGTGAGCGGCGAGCGTGCGACCCAGAGTGGGCCGCACGTGGAGATCCCCCCCGCAGGTCCGAGTGACCCGCTGTGCGGTCCAGAAGGGACGCGCGTTGAAGGGGGTGCGATGCCCAGAAGGGGCACCACCTACGTTATTCGGCGCCCAGAAGGGACGCCAGGGATTAGCATAAGGCCCCTTGTCCCACGCTGAACGTGGGCCGAGAGGCCTTACCCCAGGGTGCACCACGAGGAGGTTCCCAAATTTGCACCCCAACCTAACCTAACCTAACCTAACCTAACCTAACCTAACCTAACCTTTTTTTTTTTTTTTTTTTTTTTTTTTTTTATAGTGGAGGAAATGCCTTACGCATACCCGGGGCCCTCGCGTGGGGGCCCGCCCGGGTTATGTGGGACTCTCCCCCCAACTCCCGCCTCCCCGTCCAGGCCCTGCGGCCTCGGCGGGGACTCGGGAGGAGGGGGGCCTACCCACTAAAACCTCCACTACACACCGTCGTGACCGGTGGGAGCCGGGCGGGAACACGGTAGTGATTCACCCGCCCCAACCCCCTGGTCGCGGGCTGTTGAGCCCCCGGTCAGGTGGCACTGTGTGCCACAAATCCCCTCAGGCTATCCTCTCGGGCTTGGTGTGATTTACTTAGCACAAACTCGGCGGCGGCGATGGGCTGTGCCTGGACGCGCGGAGCGACGTGCTCAACGCTGCGTCCGGAAAGTCGTCCCCGTCCAGCCCGGTATCTCTCGAAGGAGAGATATTGGGGCTGGGAATCGGGGAGTAGATGACCTCCCGAGATGCGGGGGCATTGGTCGAAGCCACGGGCTCCTCCAGCATCTCGGCCTCCTCACACTCTGGTCTCCGCTGCGCCCTCTGCGCGTTGGGATGTCCCAGGGTAACACCGTCCCTCACCCTTTTCAGGGGAGGGTCGCAGCGCCTACTGCCCATGACGTGGGCGTGGGGCCTTCCAGCATCTTCACAGACGGCGCAGTAGGGCTCCGTCGCCGTACATGTGGCCATCATATGCCCTGGTAGTCCGCATCGGAAGCACAGCGAGCTTCGGTCAAACGCCGTGCACCTCATCCTTGCATGACCCACGCCCATGCACCGATAACAGCGCAGTGGGCGTGGGCCCAGAACCGTCACCCTCGCCGTGTTCCAGCCGAGGTGCAACTTTCCCTCTCTGCCCAGAGTCCTCGCCGCCAAGATGGGGCAACGGACCATCGCCGAAAACGACTGGTTCGCGCCCGGACGCAGCGCCCCCACCTTCACGCGCTCGATAGCGCAACCGCACCTGCTGGAGATCGCAGCAGCGATGTCCTCGACCGTGACTGTGTCGTCCAGGCCCGAGACGCGCACGTCAGCGCCTTTCTCAGGTCGGACAACATCAGCCACATCCGACACAATTTGCCGCAACCGCACGGCAAGCCTATCGGCCAACTCGCCGCTATCTGCGCCCGGAACCTCGATAAGCCGAGAGCCATTCTGGGCGGTGCGGGACCTCAGGCCTGTGATGCCTTCGTCGGCCAGATTTATGGCCTCGATAGCCCTCTTTAGGGTTGAGGCGTATGTGACGCCTCCCTCTATGGCTTCCGGCCGCAGCTGAATAACCACGGCCGTGGACCGTGGCCTCTTCAGGCGGACCCTCTTCGCCCTCTTCTTCGGGGCGGCGGGTTTCCCCGGAGGGACCCTCGAGTCGGAGGCAGGCGCGCGACCGTCTGTCGCGCCAGGCGCCGCGCTCCGGTTGGCCCTCTTCCGCCGTCTGCGGGAGAAGTGCGTCCACATATCGGCCGCGGAAGCCGCAACAGATGCCCCGCTGTTATTCGGGTCGGGTCGAGGCGCCGGAGCACGCATGCTCGACGGCGGGGCCGCTCCGGGCAAGGGGAGAGAGGGAAACTCTTCCCGTCTCCTCCGATCAGCCGCACGGGGCGGGCGCATCATTTCTGGTCTTTGAAGGGCCAGCCTACCCTCTAGGCCGCTGATGCGCGAACCTAGGCCCTCGATCGCCGCGTTGAAGGTCCTGGAAAGTTCCCTCAACGCGACGACCGCTTCCTCCTCTAATGGGGGTGGAGCGGGAGTCTCCCTTATTGGGGACCGGCGCTCCTCCAACACCTCGCGCATGTGGGCCACCTCCGCCCTGAGCGCCTCCACCTCCTCCCTCAACTGAGCGTTGGCGCGTCTCTCCTCCGTTAACGCCTTCCCCATCTTTTCTTTCGCCTCGGTCCATTTGGCGTTGTGGGCCTCGAGCCTGGCGCGGATCCTCAATTTCTTCGCCTTGTATTTATCCGCCGTGAGGCGTTCAAGGCGCTCATCCTCCGAGTCGGAAACAGTGGGCTCAGGCTCAGGGAGACTACCCCGGGCAGACCCATCCCGAACACTCGGGAAGCCAAGCACCAGGCCTTGACCCAATGCTCGGCCTCGCCGCGCCGAAGAGATCTTCGCGGCGGCGGTCACCCTCTCTTCGTCACCCGACCGATCTTCGTCGGGGACCTTCTTCTCGCCGACGGGTCGCTTACGACTCTTCGTCGCCACCTCCGCGGAAAAGCCCTCTGGTTCCATCGCCTCCACGTTCACTACCTTTCCACTCCGCAACACTTTCCCCCCCTCAGACTCGGGCATGCCCGAAGCACCCTCACTCCGTCTTCCAGGAACATTACTGGTCCCTGAGGCCTGGTCGCCTACCTCAGGGCAGTCTTCGGTAATACATTTCACACCCGCAGGCCCGGATACCTGCGAGCGCCGGGCGTCAGCCGGACCACATGACAGAACGCACTTCTTATTACTGGACATTTTTCATAAAAAGTGGGGGTAGCAATTTGAGGGTTGCGATCCCCTTTGGTCGCTAGGGGGTGGGCTGTTCGCCGCCCACCAACCCGTCCTAAAACGGGCGCCCGTCGCCGCGCCCCGCAACGACGGAACCTTTGCGCTGAAACGGCGCCCAGAAGGGGCGCCGGACTACCCCATTCCCCCCCGTGTAACGACGCCCAGAAGGGGCGCCGCCTACCCCAAACCCCCCCCGTGTGACGACGCCCAGAAGGGGCGCCGTCAAAACTCCCCTCAAAGCCGCTCGAGAATGAGCGGCGAGCGTGCGACCCAGAGTGGGCCGCACGTGGAGATCCCCCCCGCAGGTCAGAGTGACCCGCTGTGCGGTCCAGAAGGGACGCGCGTTGAAGGGGGTGCGATGCCCAGAAGGGGCACCACCTACGTTATTCGGCGCCCAGAAGGGACGCCAGGGATTAGCATAAGGCCCCTTGTCCCACGCTGAACGTGGGCCGAGAAGCCTTACCCCAGGGTGCACCACGAGGAGGTTCCCAAATTTGCACCCCAACCTAACCTAACCTAACCTAACCTAACCTAACCTAACCTAACCTAACCTTTTTTTTTTTTTTAAAGCGGCCTCGACGGGGGTTCGGGAGGAAGGGGGCATACCCACTAAAACCTCCACTGCTCTCCAGCAGGACCCGGGGGAAAGTCGGGACGGGACCGGCACTAGGCACTCTGCCGCCCCGACTCTCTGGGCCATTGGTTCAGGAGAACCCCCGAACCGAATGCACCCCTTGTGCAACGAGGCCCTATGAGGCCACCCTCTCAGGATTCGACTCCGACAGCTAACAGCTGTCGAAGTCGAAGTCTGCCTCGTTGCTGCTGGAGAGGCGGCTCCGCGCTCGGATGGTATGAGCGCTCGCCGCATCCTCAAACTCGTCGCCATCGCTCGGCCCGGTACCTCTCTCGCGAGAGGCATTGGGGCCTAAGATGGGAGAGTTAGTCGCCTCGGGCCTGGGCGTTGGGACCGGACTCGCACTTGGGGTCACAGCCGCCTCCGCCATCTCGGCCTCCTCAACAATAGCCGCTGGTTGGGGCGCCCTCTGCTCGGTATTCGCCCGGACGTCATGGGAAGCGCGACCTCTCACCCTCTCCAGGGGAGGGTCACACCGCCTGCTTCCCATGACGTGGCCATGGGCTCTTCCCGCGTCCTCGCACACGGCGCAAACCGGTACTGTTACCGCGCACGCCTCCGCCTTGTGACCGGGCATGGCGCAGCGGAAGCAAATCCCGCTGCGGTCCACGCGCGACTCGCACCTCGCCCGCGTGTGACCGACGCCCATGCACCGGAAGCAGCGCAATGGGCGCCGGTCAAGCACGGTCACAGCGGCCAGCGTCCAGAGGACCGGCAGCCCCCTCTGTTGGCTCAGCGCCCTGGCCGCCACAATAGGGCAGCGCACTAGCGCCGAAAAGGAATTGTTGGGGCCAGCCCGCAAGACCCCAACCTTCACCCGCTCTGTGGAGCATCCTCCCTTCAGTGCCACTGCCTCGGCAATGTCCTGGCTCGTGACGGTGTCGTCCAGGCCCGAGACGCGGAGGTCCGCGCATTTCTCGGGCCTGACAACCGTCACTACGTCCCCGACCTCTGCCCTCAGCCGTTCGGCAAAGCGGTCTGCCGCATCTGCACTGTCCGCCCCGGGGATCTCGAATAAACGAGCTCCACACTGCGCAGTGCGCGAGCGGACCCCAACCCCTATGCCGACGTCCGCGAACGAGATACGCTCGCGCGCCCGCTTAATGACGTCGGCGTAGGTCACGCCGCCATCTTCCGCTGCCGGGGTCAGCCGGATGACCACAGCCGTCGAGCTAGGTCTTTTTAGCCGCATCCTCCTGCGGTTGGTGGGGGGCAGTCTCTGGGGGGCGGGCCCATGAGCGGCATTCGCCGGGGGCGGCCCACGTCTTCCTCTACGTCTCCGCCGACGGCGGTTTGCCGTCGTCCCTTCCCCGTCCCTGGCAGGGGGAGCCGGGGCCCAGCTGGTGGTCGGCCGGGCGGGTGGGGGTGGCGGCCTGGCAGATGGGCTGCCAGTCATCCACGCTGGCGTGCAGGGAGCACTAGGCGTTGTTCGCCCTGGTGCTGGCGCCGGGAGGGTGGGGAATTCGTCCCTGCTACCTCTCCCTCGCTCTGACACCGAGGACAGACGTGCCGGCTGGGGCCGTGTAGTCAGCCGCGTCTCGAGTCGGTCGATTCGGTCGTGGACCGACTCGATGGTGCTGGTAAAGACCGACTGCATCTCCCGCACGCAGCTCGTCAACGCAGCAAAGTCCGGCACAGGGGGAGCAGCGGGGGCCACCTCACTCCGGGGCGGCACTCTCCCTTGGCTCACCACCTTCCGAAGGGCCTCAACCTCAGCCTTGAGGGAGTCCACCTCCTTCCGGAGACTACAGTTCTGGCTCTCCAGGCGGTCCGTCTCGTCATCCGGGCATCTCGAGGAGAGGTTGGAAATCGCTCGCTTGAGGTTATCCGTGGCCATGTTAATTGTCCGCTGCATGGTGCCTTTGATGTGTCCAGACCTCCTGGACACATCTCGGATGGCCTGCATGTACAGGGCGGCTTTCCGCGTCACAACGTCTATTGTGGGGCCGTCCCGCGCACTCCACGGAATGGGATCCCCACCGAGGACGTCCTCCAACGGCGACCGGCGAGTCATGGACCCTGCGTCGGACAACCTAGCGGCCTCAGCGGCGCGCGCAACCTGGCGATCGTCCGCCGTTGGTGCGCGTTTTTCCCTGCTGGGGCCCGGCCTGTTCATGCCAGAATTATCGCCTGAATTAGCGGAACCCTCATCCCGCACGCGGATACCGCGACGAACCTCGTCGTCCCTCCGCGTCTCCTCCGCGAGCTCGGCGTCCGTCAGGGCATCGAGCCTCGCCAGCTCCTTCCTTCGAGCAACCTCAAACGGCGACGTCCCCGGTTTGGAACCTGGACGTCTCCCCAAGAAACCGCGACCTCTACGCGCAGTTCCAATCTTCGGCGCGTTCGACGCCGAAGACTCGCCCTCCGATCCAGCGTCTGAATCGACGATGAACCTCCGCGACCTTTTCCGGCTGTCGCCGCCGAGCTTCGAGCCGATTGCAACGGGTTGCGTCGCACCCTCGGCTGGGGGTTGTTGGCCGCTGCTTACGACAGCGGCCGGGGTTTTGGTATTTTGACTCTGCATTGGGTTCCCACGAGTATGAGCACAATAAATCCGTCACCCTGCGCAGAGGCCTCATGCGCAGGGAACCCTCATACTGTCGGTGGCGGGTGGTTCCGACAGGTTTGGCGGGTTTTCTCCCGGGTTTGGCCGGCCGGCAAAGGCAAGCCCTCGCTCCCCTCCCTGAACAGCTACCCCACAGACGCCTCGAGTGGGGATGTTTGCCATCCAGTTCAGGGCTACGACGCTCAGGGGCTGGCGTGAGGCCCCTGGTACACCGCTTTCGCGGTGCTCCCCTCCCCCCCGTGCGACCTGATAACCCTTAAGGGGCGGCCGTCTTTTTGAAGCGACACCCAGAAGGGGTGCCGGACTACCCCATTCCCCCCCGTGTAACGACGCCCAGAAGGGGCGCCGTCAAACTCCCCTCAAAGCCGCTCGAGAGTGAGCGGCGAGCGTGCGACCCAGAGTGGGCCGCACGTGGAGATCCCCCCCGCAGGTCAGAGTGACCCGCTGTGCGGTCCAGAAGGGACGCGCGTTGAAGGGGGGGTGCGATGCCCAGAAGGGGCACCACCTACTTTATTCGGCGCCCAGAAGGGACGCCAGGGATTAGCATAAGGCCCCTTGTCCCACGCTGAACGTGGGCCGAGAGGCCTTACCCCAGGGTGCACCACGAGGAGGTTCCCAAATTTGCACCCCAACCTAACCTAACCTAACCTAACCTAACCTAACCTAACCTAACCTTTTTTTTTTTTTTTTTTTTTTTTGGTGACGCTGGGGGAAATCTTTATGGCGTGAGCCCGCCCGCGTAGCAGCGAACGGGTAAGGGACTCACCTCTGGCCGACCAAAGGCATACCCTCTAAAACCCCCAGCGAACTTACCGCTCTCCGCAAGTGGGGTGCTCGAGTACTCGTTGGGAGTCTTTCGGACACTCCGCGGTATCCACGTAGTGGTAAACTTGCAGTGTGGTACTGCATCAGCTGCTACTGCTGTAAATTTAACAATAATTATTATTGGACAATTACATGCCCTCGCCTTGGAGATTCATACGAGGGACCAATGAGGGTTCTCCTACCCTCCCCCCGTGCCAAGATTAAGACGGGTGCAACTGACCGTGCAGTCTCCTCCTTCGACCCGGTCGCCGACGACGAGATGCGCCGGACAGCGGGTCATCCTCACGAACCCTTTCAGCCTCTTCCTTGAGCGAGATGGTTGTCTCACAGAAAGAGGCCACAGCGTCCCACAACCTTTTGCCAGAGACCATGGCCTTGACCACAGCCTCAAGCGAAAGGTCACTTCCTATCGCAGCCCGCAGTGTTTCACGCGGCTGCTGAAAACTGACGCAGTCCATCAATGTGTGCCGATTCGTATCTTCATCAGCACCACATTGATGGCACTTGGGAGTTGGCTCACGTCCTATCCTACACAAATAACTGCCAAAACAGCCGTGTCCGGACAGCATTTGTGTAAGATGGTACGTGAGCGACCCCTCCTTGCGACCAACCCACTTTTGGAAATGTGGTCGTATCGCAATTATTGAAACTAAACCGTATGTTGGTAGCTCCAACCGACGCCGCCACTCACGCGTCGCAGCAATCTGCGCGCGTTCACGCCACCGCTTCACCTGCTCGGGCGCTGGCTTGTCTCCCATGCTCCTCACCTCTGCCACCTGCTCATAGACTAACGCAAGTACTCTCGCCTCCAACTCCCAAGGAGGAGTGCCTGCTAGAAGGCAGGCCGCCTCGTAAGAAATGGTGCGATAACCTCTAATTGCCCTTATCGCCAAGATCCGTTGACATCTACGCAGCTGGGCCTTGTTGCTGGCGTTCAAGGCGTCAACCCACACGGGCGCCCCGTATAAGGCCATAGAGCGCACAACGCTAGTATACAGCCGACGTGTGCTGCCACTCGGGTCACCCAAGTTCGGCAGAAAGTTGCCGAGAGCGACCGCAGTTCGTAAAACCTTCACCGTCTGCAAACAAAAATGATTTTCAAATTTCCATTTTGCGTCCAAAATTAAGCCTAAATATTTCATTTGCGACCCCACATTTATACGGACACCATCAATACTGATATGTGGGTCCGCTGGGGGCTTCCTGCGGGCCCCATAAAAGTATAGCGCCTCTGTTTTGTCGAGTGCTACTCGAAGTCCCAACATACTTATCCGCTGGACAATTAGAGTTACGCCAATTGTCGCCAACCTGTTAACCTCCCGAAAGTTATTCGCACGAGCAGTTATCAATGTGTCATCCGCATAGCAGACTACATGCAGACCTCGCAGAAGTGCGCCTCGCAGCACCCAGTCGTATCCGATGTTCCACAGGAGTGGTCCGAGAACCGACCCCTGTGGGACACCGCACGACACTGCCCTACTATGGACATTACCATCCCCGCCGACATACTTGACGTATCTACCCCTCAAATAGTTACCGATAATTCGCACTAAGTAATGGGGCACTTCATGAAAACGAAGTGCCTCCCCGATGCAGTTGAAGGGTAGACTGTTAAAGGCGTTGGCAATGTCCAAGGACACTGCCAACACCACCTCACCTCTGGCGACTGCTTCTTGTGAATGCGCCTTGACGTCTAGGATGGCATCAATAGTTGATCTTCCAACCCGGAATCCATACTGACATGACGACAGATCAGGACCCACCGCATCCAGATGTTGGTTGATGCGGGACGCCAAGACGCGCTCAAACAGCTTACCGGCCTCATCCAAAAGGACTATAGGCCGATACGCAGAAGGGGAGTCCAACGGACGCCCATCCTTTTTCAGCAATACAAGTCGTCCGGTTTTCCAGATGGTCGGGAATTCACCGGACGACAAGCAGAGGTCAAGAAGACCGCGGAAATTTTCTTTCACCTCTTCCTCAGCAATAGCCCAGACACGTCCTGGAACACCGTCTGGGCCAGGCGCCTTCTTTTTGGCTCGGAGCCTCAAGAATGCCGCCCCCAATTCGCCCGACGTCACAGGTGGAATGTGGTCATTTGATTGGGGATATTGAAAAACCGACATTCCTGGCGGCTCGAAGTCCACCTGTTCAGGAAACAGTGCATGGACTACCGATTCCAACAGGGCCGGCTCCATAGATTCTGTAAGTGGTGGCCCTACACTGCGTAGTTTCCCACGAACAGAACGGTACGGACGGCCCCACGGATCCCGGTTCAGGTCCTCGAGCAGTTCCTCACGAGAACTCTGCTTCGCTTGACAAATTGCTACCTTCATCCGCAATTTCGCCTCTTTGTATGCTGCATGTAGCTCCACCTCTAACTGCTCGTTGCGAAGAAGCCGACGCCGACGCTGGTTCGTATACGCCCGACGCGCAACGACACACTCATCCCTGAGGGTAGCTAAATCCTGCGACCACCAATAGACCGACTTCCTAGGTGGTCTACGTCTCACACGAGGCATGGCTGCATCACAAATCTCAGTCATGGCCCCAGCAAACCATTGTGCACCAATTTCCGCATTTGCCAACAGCGTCGCTGACGGCGAAAACCAAACTTGCACAATGGCCGCCTCAACCAGCATCTCCCTGTCCATTTTGCTGATCACCCACCGTGTAAAGGGCGACGGTCGACCGGCAACACCAGATGCCCTATTGGGGGCAGCGACGTCAAACCTGATGTACAGATGGTCCGACAGCGTCTCTACCTCCTGCAAAACTGTCCACCCAGAGACCCTAGAGGCAATGGCAGGGGAAGCAAATGAAATGTCCACAATTGATCCGCCGTGAAGACGGACACATGTGTTTGCATTGCCTCTGTTAAGGAGGCAAAGGCCAGATGTTATAGACCATTCCCGCACCAGGTTACCTCTAGGGTTCGTGATCAACGATCCCCACATCTCTGATTTTGCATTCATGTCCCCCAATACTATCACCTGTGAGGACGATGAAGCACGATCGACCGCCGCGCTAAGACAATCGACAAAAGTCTCGAACTCGGCCAAAGTTTTGTTTGGAGAGAAGTAAACTCCGAAGAGTATTACTTCCCCCCACTTTACCGCCACAAAACCAGCGCCCCTCTCGTGAACCGAGAACGAGGATACAGGCGTCGACCCACCAACAATCGCCACCACTCCGTCAAAATCCGATGCCCAATTGCTCGCCGATGAGACATAATAAGGCTCTGCTGCCACCGCAATGTCTATGAACCACTCTGCCATAGACTGTAAGAACAGGTCTTGTGCCCCGGCAGAGTGGTTCAAGTTCCCCTGTAGTAAGTGCCAGTCGAGCGTGCTTGACATTATTGCTCCATCGCGGCGTCACTTGGCGCTTGCTGGGCGCTCGCAGAAATCGCAGCCGCTACCGGTGCAGCTGCTCTTCTCCTTCTGGGCGGTGAACAATACTTGCTCCCCGCAATGTGATCCGCTGGCCTATTGGCCTCCGCACAGACTGGACAGTGATGTGGTGCCGTACACGTTGTGGATCTGTGGCCAGCCTTACCGCAGCGGAAGCACAACTCGCTGCGGTCAATCTCGGCCGTACACAACGCTCGGGTGTGTCCTCTCGCCAAGCAGCGGTAACACTGCAGAGGCCGCTTCTCAAGGGCTTGCACCAGAACAAACCCCCAGCCAACGTAAACCCGCCCTGCATCTAGAATCACTTTTGCAGCGGCCACTGGACACTGGACATGTAGCGTGCCCATGCCACCTGGACCGGCTCTAGCCCCACCAACCCGCACAGACTCTACGGAACAACCACTCTGCCTGGCAACCGCAGTTTGTATGTCCACTGGATCTATGGAGTCGTCAATACCCGTTAGACGCAGATCAATCCGCTTTTCCGGTCTATAGACTCTCACGTCGTCACCTAATGCAACCCTGATTCTGTCCGCCAGCTGCTCTGCTTGCTCTTCGGTCGCCGTTGCTGGAAGACGCAGAATCCGGGCACCCGTTACTGCCTGCCGAAAACGGATATGCCCGATCCCGATATCGGCAGGCACTACCGAATCCCTGGCTTTCCGGAGTATACTAGCGTAAGTGGCCCCTCGCTCCGCAGCTTCCGGTTGTAGTGTAACCACAACTGCAGATGTGCGCGGAACCTGCAGTCTTGGGTTTTTCCGCCTCCGCCGCTGCCGCTGCGACCGACGCTGCTGCTGCGACTCACTGTTCTGCTGCGTCTGGCTTTGCTGCCCCTGCGACTGCTGTTGTTGCTGCTGCCGCAGCGACTGCGACTGCGCCTGTTTTCGCCTAGCCGACTTGCGGCTACCATTAACCATGGTCCACTCTCCCTCAGGAGCCCTTGACGCTCTCGAGGTAGAGGGAGCTGGATCCGCATATAAATCAACAACCGGTGCACCAACAATGTTAGCTTGGGCAGTTTTTGTCGTCTTACCTTTAGCCTTTGTCACTCCAGCGTTAGCCTTCACCTTTATACCAGCCGCCGAATCAGGCACACCTCCGGCAACTGCTGCATAAGAAGCAGCCTTCTTACTGTCCGCCGCCAATGGTGGACGTAATAACGGCTCTCGCGGTAGCCTAGCTTCGATTGACTCCAATCTGGTGGTAAGCATGAATCCCACCTGACGCATTACCTCACTCATAATTGTCTGGTCCACATTATGAGGAGGAGACAGTTCCACAACAGAAGACACAGCAGTATTCCGCTTCTTACCCACTCGCAGAGCAAGTGGCTGGTCTAAAACGACCGTGCAAGGAAGCGGTTCCCTTGCTACATCCATATCCGACACATTATCCGGAACACCATGTTGAACAACAGCGGATGTCGAGATGTTAGTGTCCGTCCGCTGTTGCTTTAAACCATCAATGGTCGCCTCAAGAGCGACCATCTTCTCCTGCAACCCTCGTACTTCCTCACTCAAGCGGCGGTTTTCCGCTTTGAGCGCCGAAGTCTCCTCCGAGAGGGTATGGCTGCGAAGCCTCTCAAAATTAGACTGAAAAGATGCAGCAACCTCTTTTAGGCACTTTATATACGTCCCCTTAAGATTACCAGATGTTGTAGCAATCTTTAAAATATGCGCGCAGTCCTCCTCTACCTGCTTACCAATAATATCAGCCGTCTCCCGCTGACTAATATTCTGGTTGTCGTCAATAGCCTTTAGCCTATTAGCTCTATTTTCACGCAGCTGGCGACTGACTCCTACACACTCCAATTCTGCCTCCAGCTCGAGTTCCCGTCTCCTTGCCTCTACAAGATCATTCTTGGCCTTGGCCAAACCCACAAACTCTCCTGTGGTAATTGGCCTCCCTCTACCTCTACGAGATGCTAGCACCTTAGGAGCCGAGCAAAAAGAGTCTCGATCGGACTCTGATGATGATGTTAATAATACCCGGCTCCTTTTACGGGATTCTTCACCCAACATAGTGGTCACCGAAGTATCCGACAAATTGCCCTCCTCTCCGGCCGACAGAAACACCGTTTCCTCCTCATTAGTCACACTTGCAACACCGCCACTCCTTCTCCTGCTGCGACTGCGCGACCTAGAATTCACGCCAGACAGCTCCAAGCGCGTCAGCGACACGCTAAGTACCCTATCTCTAGCAGACAACCTTAACTTCCTCCCTGCACTCATCTGAGACACCTCTTTACCATCACCCCTGCTGGGCCTGCCGTCTCCTTCACAGCTTTGCTCCGCATCACCGCTACCCTTCAAGGGCACACTCCTAACTCTTCCAGAGACATTACTGTTTCTTGAGGCCTGGTCGCCTACCTCAAGGCAGTCTTCGGTAACAAATTTAACACTAGCAAGCCCGGGTACTTGCAAGCGCCGGGGGTCAGCCGGACCGCATGACAACACATTATTCGCATTATCTGACATTTCATTAAAGGGGGGGGATAGCAATTTTAGGGTTACTATCCCCTGCTTTTTACAACTCTGCTGTTGGCCTTTATAACCCGCAGGCTCGGAGCTTTTACTGGTGGGCTCCAGGGCTTTTAAAAAGGGTTTCTCCATCCCTTGGGACACTTCTGAAAAACGTCCCGGGTCAATGCCCCTATGCCCGGGGCGCCCTATATACACCGTAAAGGTCGGGAGTTGTCTACGGGGTTTTATCGTGTTTTCCGTCACGCCGCCCACGTGGGCTGCCAGACTGCTCCAAATTACGGCATACCCTGGTGCACCGAACCATGGTCGTTGTCGCAATAGGACAGTATGACAATAACAACAAAATAACAAGCGATAGGCTGGCACAACACCTACGCTGACCCCCTGCCACGTTACACGCCTAATCCTAACCCTACATCCCTAGCCCTAACCATTACACCCTACCTACCTAAATAACGTGGCATCACCTCTTGCGCCTAAAGGCGCTAAAACGACGTCCAGAAGGGACGCCGAACTACCCTATTCCCCCCAGCGTGCGACACCCAGAAGGGGTGCCGGCAAAAACCTCCCGCAGGCCCTGAAGGGGCCTGCCTACTGTGCGGTCCAGAAGGGACACGCCTAGGGAGGCAGCGGGCCCAGAGGGGGCTCCGCCCTGAGTGCTGGGTTGTTAGCTATAAAGTTCCAATACCTCTTCCGACGCATTCAAACCCTATAGGAACCAGGGAGCGCCAGGACCGACGCGATCGTTCGCCCCCAACGCGTCGGGAACGACAAATTGTAGTCGGCCACACGAGGAGGCCACCCAACACGCACCCCCCACCCAACACGCACCCCTAAATGGGTTTCACCTGTCAGGGCGTCTTCACAATCAAGCAGCCGTCCAGCCTTACAGCCTTCCGTTTGCTTACCTCTGCCAAATTAATGACCCCCATCACCAGCTGGATTGGGAAAGCGCCAAAGCTACCTCCCCGCACCGGCATAGATCTGGGTATTCGCTCACAACAACTTTTGCGCTAACTTAAAAGAGCGGCTTTTTTCCCTGCCTGCCTACCTGTCTACTCTTGCAAAGCACAGAGGGTGCTATACCCGAACACGCCGCCCTTAAAGTGGTCGTGAACCGCATCCCCAACCTAACTCATAGACGCAGGATTCAAAGAGAACTAAAAGCCGGTGACAAGATCCCCACTCATGGTGGTAAATCCTTGCCTGGACACCAGTTCACACACTCACTAATCAGGCAACATCTTTGGGATTACTTACCTAAACTGGTAAAGATACGAATGGTACGATAACGGAAAAAATAATTGAAAACACTTACGCTATATTCAATTACTCTTCCCTTACACTATTACCTACGTAAGCAGCACTAAAAGGGATTATAAAATACTATTAGAAGCACACGCGTTTTGCCTGCAAATCCTTCAAACTACCATTTGGTACTGACGCACGTCATTTACTAAACAAACAAACAACATATGCTTCAAATTCGCTACTCAAAAATGCGCATTTATCTATGGCCTGTCTCAACCTTCGTACTGTATAAAAATTACTATATTTAATTTATGCAATTTAACGTGATGCTAATGTAAAAGAATAACACTAAGAATCGAACCCGGAACCATCCCGAGTGCACCATCTTAATGTCATTATTTTAATATTTTATTAGCGAAACGCGGGAAAAAGTTTTATAAAACTTTATATTTACAAACTATATACCACCTAGCTTCACGTTGAAGAACTACTCTATACACAAAGCATCATGTTGCTTTTTCATAAAGCATTTGGTAGCGCAAAAGTACGGCTTAAAATCCGCGTCGCCAGTGAGCAAGTAGCGTCTATTTTTAAATAATTTAATTATAGCTTAGACTACACAACAAGGACACGTCATAGTCTCTTTTACACCGGGAATCTAACTCGGAACCATCCCGAAACGCGGGAAATAAGTTCTCAATAGTTTATATTTAAAAACCACAAAGTGCCACCTAGCTTCACGTTGAAGTATTACTCTATACAAAAAGCAATCATGCTGCTTTCACAAAGCATATACAATCACTAAAGTACTACTAAAAGCCGCACTGCCAGTTTGCAATTAGAGAGAAAAGCCATGATTTAATCATTGCTTAGACTACATAACCAGTTCTTTGTATAATTAAATAGTATCTATAGTATCATCTTGTAACGTCAAGGACACAAACACCGCCAACAAGCCCTATTTTGATAAATTTTTCAAACTTTAATTTCCTATTTTAAAAACACTTACTACTGCACAGACAGCGTTACATGTTCTTTATATAATTAAATAGCATCAACTGTATCGAATTGCTACGTCATAAATACTCGCACCGCCAACAAATACTAAATACTACCTCTTCAAAAGCGCCATCTAGTTTCTCGTTGAAGTACTAATCTCAAATGAAAACTTTCATTTTTCAAATTTCTATTACTTTAATAACTACAAAACTACAAGAGCTAAAATTATAACGACAACTTATTTGGCGGTTTTAAATAGAGGTCTTACTACTTATCTATTGCAAATAAGTTTAAACTCAAAAACAAAAAAAAGTTTGTTTTTGTTTCAAATTACGTTATCATAAAAATCTTGCGACTCTAATATCTACCAAACTACAAGCGCTAAAAATATAAAGACAACTAATCTTGTGGTTTTTAATAGATAACTAACTACTTATATGACTTACGTGACTTTTCCAGTCACCTTCACGCTAAAAGAGCGAAGAGCTACCGTTGCACTTTATTTATTTATTATATTTTATAAAGCACATTCGCGCATCACTCTTGCAAAGCACAGAGGGTGCTACCCTAATCGGAGTCCGGAAGGGAAACTCCACCTAAGAGTGCAAAAGAGGGGTGGATACATTACCTTTGAAAGTGAAAGTCAGTCCGGTCAGATCCGAGACACAGACAGTCTGGTTCTGGGTGGCCCAGCTGAACGGTCTACCACACCCGAAGGAGGGCCATATATGCGGGACCTCGCTGCGCAGTCACCCTCTCAAGTCTGTATCCTAAGAAATTTAAAGAAATTGTTTTACTAACAATAGTAGCAAAAGAAATATAATTTGAATAACTAAGTACTATATGTAATAGGGAGCTTGGATGTATACGAGACATGTAACCTCAAAAGTGAAGTGTAGCCGAACCCTGAGGAACCGGACCGCCTGCTCACCCAGAAATGCAGGACGACCGCAAGGACTAACTTGTCTCTCTTAGTGAAGTCACCTGCCACGCATTTTGTAATGTGGTATTTCTGTTTTATTATTGCCACATCACCTTAACACAATCGACATAGAATTTAACAGAGCGGCGCTGAAACCTATCCCTAACACCTCCCACAAGCCCTGAAGAGACCTGTCTATGGTGCGGTCCTGAAGGGAAAACGCCTAGGGAGGCTGCTCGCCCAGACTGGGCTCCGCCTAGTTTAAGCGTACTGCAGTGCGATTCTCCAAGCGCAAACATCGTACAGCCCCGACAGCGGCGGCCGCCGCAACACTAAGAATCATATCCGTCCCCCCCTCACATAGAATCGGAAAGAGACAATAGATCACAGCCATGCACGCAGCCACGCGCAGTGCCAATGCGTCGCCTAGAGAATCACATAGCTGCCACACGACTCGCCAAGCAACACCCAAGCACCACGCGCGGCCGCACGCAGCGCCAATGCGTCGCCTAGAGAATCGTATAGCCGCTATACGACTCCCCAAGCAACACTCTAACACCACGCGCTGCCGCGCTCACTGTTGTGATCCGCAGCTGCTCCCCGACTCTACGAATACGAAAGAGACTATGCCAACGCTCAGCGGCGCGGCAGCTCCGCCACCAAGGACGCGCGATGTTCACGCTCTGGGAATCGAACCGCTCTGAGGCGCTCAAACATAAATAAATAGATATAAATACACCCGAGTTGATGCTTAGTGAAGTGCGAAAACTGAAATTCCAATCATGACAGTGCACAAAACGTCCGATAATCTGCTTTATATATTGAAGCAGTAGGAATAACAACCACACAACATTTTGGCAACTCCCAGGGAATTTTTATTGTGGTTGTTTCCACACCATCCTGTCCCACCACAGACGTGGATAAGAGATCAGACTCTCCACTTTAGTGTCATGGCAAGACTGACCTCGACTGCGGCCACAGGGAACTTTTTCCTGTGGTTGTACCCCACTTCAAACCAGCACCAACGCCTAGATAAAGTGGGGAATAGGATCAAAGACCTCTTTCGAGGTCGCGAACAGATGCACAGCAGAGAATTTCCCCGGTGTACACCCATTAAGATACCGCAAAGACTTACTAAGAAACCACCACCAGGCACACGACCTTCTTACGACGGAAGTGAGTGAGCAGGTAACCCGCGTTCCAGCCCTTAAAAGAACCGAAAAAATAAGTCCAGACGGCCGTCCAGATCCATTTCCACGATAAGCAAGACGCCGCACCGATGAATTTTTTAACGTGGTTGTTTACCACCCCCTACATCCTTTAAGAGGGACGACAACATAAGGTTAGCCGCCTAACTAGACCAAACTAAGGCTCCTTTCATCGAGGTGCATCGCTTTACCACAACCCATTTTTTTTTTAAAACCTTGTCCGTAGTCATGTAAAAGCTAAGGAACAAGGGACTAAAGTCTCCCTTTGTGGTAGGAGCCCTCTTAGCCAGGTAGTGATACGCGCCCCACACCTCTCAGTTACCTCAGTGAATTTTTGTCGTGGTTTTTCTCCACTATGCCTTCAACACGCTAGAAGAGCGAACGAGCTACTGCTGCGCTTTATTTATTTGTTTATTATTATAAAGCACATTCGCGCAACACTCTAGCAAAGCGGCACAGGGTGCTGCCCTACAGACGCCCGGGAACACACGGAATGCCTAAGGGGGACCCGCCCGCAAACCGGGATGCATGCGTCCCCCCCTCTGCACCCGCAAGCAGATGCCTCCACCGTCCGCACCGGCCCACGTGTGCAGAGGGAAGGGACAGCGGACGCATATATGCCCCTCGAGAAGTGAATGTCAGTTTGGCCAATGGTCCAGCTGACCTAGCTGAACGGGACAACCACACCCGAAGGTGGGCTATTATGCGGAACCTCCCTGTGCACCCACCCTCTCGGGACCTAACCTATTGGAAACAAAATAAAATGTATGTAGGTTTTTGCATTATTAACAATAGTAATAAAGCAAATATCCTAAATTTTGAATTACTTAGTAATATAATTTACGGATGCGTCCGAGACACATATACCTGACATGTGAAATTTGTAATGTGTTATTTTCTTTTAATTATTGCCACATCACATATAACACTATCGACACGACCTTTAAAAGAGTGGCGCATAAACTCTAATCCTAACACCTCCCGCAGGCCCTAAAGGGACCTACCTATTGATAAGGGAAACACACCTAGGGAGGCAGCAGGCCCAGAAGGGACTCCGCCTGTGCGCTGGGTTGTTAGCTATAAAATACCAATACCTCTTTCGAAGCATTCGAATCCTATAGGAACCAGGGAGCGCCGGGACCGACGCGATCGTTCGCCCCCAACGCGTCGGGAACGACCAATTGTAGTCGGCCACACGAGGAGGCCACCCAACACGCACCCCAACCTAACCTAACCTAACCTAACCTTTTTTTTTTTTTTTTTTTTTGTTTCCCCGGGAGAAATGCGTTACGCATACCACCGCGCCGGGGCAACGCGGTGGTTATGTGGGACTCCCCTCCTCTGAGATGGTAGATGAGGAGGGTTTACCCACTAAAACTCCCGGGCACTCTCCGTCTTCCGCATAGGCTGAGACCCGGTTACCATCGGTTGTAGTAGTCCGCGAGTCAGCGGCGGGGTCCTTTCGGACACACCTTGCAAGTCCTTGGACTTGCTCGGACGGCAACTACCAAACCTCAAGATGAAAGAGGTAGGTGTTGCCGTTTTCCCCACAGAGAGGCCTGGCGGGGGGGCTAGCGGGATGCTCCGATTCCCTCCCCCGCGTCAGGGCTAGGACGGGTGCAGCTGGCCGTGCACGCGTCGTCTTCTGCCAGTGCGCCGGCGGCGTGAAGCGCCGGACAAGGGATCGTCTTCCCTCGCACGCTCGTCCACCTCCTTGCGAGTGATGGTAGCTTCGCAGAAGGAGGCGACCGCATCCCATGACCTTTTGTTGGAGACCATAGCCTTGACTATGGCCTCTAGTGACAGATCATTGCCGATTACAGCCCGCAGGTCTTGGCGCGGCTGTTCCAACTCCCTACACGTCATCAGTGTATGTGACACGGTGTCGTCAGCCGCACCGCACTGATGGCATATTGTGGTCTGCTCACGTCCGATCTTACACAGGTAGTTGCCGAAGCAACCGTGACCAGTTAATACCTGTGTAATCCGGAACGTGAGAGACCCCTCCTTGCGACACACCCATTCTTGGAAAATGGGTCTAATCGCCGCGACGGTCATCAGACCTGCTTTCGGAGATTGTAGTCTCTCCTCCCAGAGACGCGTCGCGGATGTTTGTGCGCGCGTTCTCCATCTCGTCACCTGCTCAGGCATGGGTCTGTTTCCCAAGTTCCTGGCTTCTGCTACCCGCTTATAGACTGCGGTTAGTACGTCAGCCTCTAGGTCCCACGGAGGGGTACCCGCCAACAGAGTGGCCGCCTCAAACGAAATTGTGCGATAGCCACGAATTACCCTGATAGCCATGACCCGCTGAGGTCTACGAAGCAGATCTTTGTTCTTCGCTGTCAGGGCGTCCATCCACACCGGTGCCCCATATAGGGCCATGGATCGTACAACTGATGTGTACAGCCTCCTCGCACTGCCGCTTGGACCACCTAAATTTGGTAGCAAGCTACCAAGAGCAGCCGCGGCTTTCACTAGTTTCGGCGACTGTCGAGTGAAATGCTCGCCGAAGTCCCACTTACTGTCAAGTGTAAGGCCGAGGTAGCGCATACACTGACTTATTTCGATCCGGACGCCACTGATGACTAAATGGGCGTCCGGGGGAGGCCTTCTCCGAGCTCCGTAAAAGAACAGAGCCTCTGTTTTTTCAAGGGCGACACTAAGCCCCAGAGATCTAATCCTGCGGACCATGAGGGACACCCCCGCAGTGGCCAACCTAGTTGCCTCGCGGAAATCACCGGCACGGGCCGTCACGAGCGTATCATCTGCGTAGCACGTCACGCTCAAACCTCTCAGCAGGGCTCCCCTCAGTGCATAGTCGTAACCGATGTTCCACAGGAGCGGCCCGAGAACCGACCCCTGTGGGACACCGCACGACACCAATCTACTATGGACGGAACCATCACGACCCTGATACACAACACGCCTCCCCCTGAGGTAGTTGTTAATGATGCGCAAAATGTAGGGGGGCACTCCGTGAAATCGGAGCGCTTGCCCAATGCACTCAAAGGGAAGCGTGTTGAATGCATTGGCGATATCCAAGGACACCGCCAATACTACGTCTCCTTGCGTTGTAGCTCGTTTCGAAAGCGCCTTAACATTTAAAATTGCGTCTACCGTAGAACGCCCCTCTCTAAACCCATACTGGCACGGTGCTAAGTCTGGGCCAACCGCATTAAGATGGCGAACAATGCGGTTTGAGAGAACACGCTCAAACAACTTTCCGGCCTCATCTAAGAGTACTATGGGCCGGTAGGCCGACGGTGAGTCCATGGGACGTCCCTCCTTTTTCAGTAAAACCAATCGCCCGGTCTTCCACTTAGTGGGGAATTGTCCGGACGAGAGGCATACATCGAGCAGCCGACGAAGTTGCTCCTCCATTACCTCCTCTGCGACAACCCATGCACGACCCGGGATGCCATCAGGTCCAGGTGCAGTCTTTTTGGCCTTCAACCTCAAAAATGCAGCCCCCATCTCACCAGCCGTCACCGATGGTATGTTGACGTCAGCATGAGAGATAGTCAGTGGGGGCTCCATCCTGGGAGGCACAAATTCAGCACGCTCCGGAAAGAGGGAGGCCACGATAGACTCCAGCAAAGCTGGCTCGAGTGATTCAGTCAAGGGGGGCCCGATATTTCGCAGTTTTCCACGTATCGAGCGATACGGGCGCCCCCACGGATCACGATTTAGCTCATCGAGCATCTCCTCTCTGGCCCGGTCTTTGGCCTCGCAAATCGCAATGCCTATTGCCTTTTTGGCCTCTTTGTAGGCCGCATGAAGTACCAGCTCCAAAGCCACGTCCCGCCTACGCTTTCTACGTTGCCGCAAGTATGCGTACCGCGCCACAATGCAGTCTTCGCGTAGGTCTGCTACTTCTTGTGACCACCAATAAACCTCTCGTTTAGGCGAACGCCGCTTGACTCTAGGCATTGCAGCATCGCAGACCTCAGTCATTGCACCATCGAGACATTGCGCGCCATCGTCAGCTTGGGCCAGTCGACTTGCTGGCATAAACCACGACTGTACTATGGCCGCTTCGACCAAAAGTTCTCGGTCCATCTTTGATATGGCCCAACGCGGAAAGGGCACATTTTGGGAAGAAGAACGAACTCTAGCAGCTGCCTGGGGGGTGGAGATGTCAAATCGGATGTAAAGATGATCTGACAAAGTCTCCACCCTTTCCAAGACCGTCCAACCGGACACTCTCGAGGCGATGGCAGGGGAGGCGAATGACAGGTCCACTATGGATCCGCCCTGAAGGCGGATACAAGTGTTCGCATTGCCCTGGTTAAGAAGGCAAAGGCCAGATGATACGGCCCACTCCTCTACAGCATCGCCTCTAGGGTTGGAAGAAGGACAACCCCACATCGTGGATTTGGCGTTGAAGTCGCCTAACACCATCACCTTTGAGGGTGAGGCTCGCCCGACAGCAGCACCAAGACAACCCAAAAACGATTCAAATTCCGCCAAAGTTCTATTGGGGGAGAAGTACACCCCGAACAGGATTACCTCCCCCCATTTCACTCCTACGAAACCCGATCCCCTCTCAAAGGTTGAAAATAGCGATGTAGGCGCCGAACCACCGACCACCGCTACCACACCATCCATATCCGCAGCCCAATTACTCCGCGAGGGTATATAATAAGGCTCGGAGGCCACCGCAATCTCAATTGCCATTTCGGCCAATGCCTGGACAAAAAGGTCTTGCGCACCAGCCGCGTGGTTGAGATTGACCTGGAGAATCTTTGTAGGCGTGTTAGGCATTGCTGATCTCTGTAGGGACCTCTAGTGGCGCATGCTGGGCGCTCGCAGAAGACGGGGGGGCTGCCGCTTTTTTAGCGGTCGCTCTCGCTCTTCTACTCCTTGGTGGGGTGCAGGATTTGCTCCCCACGATGTGGTCTGCAGGCCGTTTGGCCTCTGCGCAGACGGGGCAATGGTGCTTGGCCGAGCATGACGCGGCTGTGTGGCCAGCCTTACCGCAGCGGTAGCATAGCCCGCTGCGGTCAATCTGACCCGTGCACCGCGCACGGGTGTGCCCCTTTTCCAGACACCGGTAGCAACGTAGCGGCCGTGTGTCTAGAGCCCGCACCTGAACGAACCCCCAGCCAACCTTGACCCGACCGGCGTCGAGTATCACCTTGGCGGCGGCCACAGGGCACTGCACAAATATTGTGCCCATACCACCTGGACCACGCCTGATTTCACCAACCCTGACCGATTCTGTAGAGCAGTTTCCGGCTTTGGCGACCGCCTCCTGGATGTTTGAGGGGGTTGTAGAGTCCTCAATATACGATATACGCAGATCTATGCGCTTGGTGGGCCGAGAAACTTTGACGGCCTCCCCTAGAGCGTCCCTAAGCATGCCTGCGAACTGATCAGCCTGCTCAACTGTTGCCGTACTCGGGAGGTGCAGGATGCGAGCACCTGTCACCGCCTGCCGGAATCGAATGCTTTCCATTCCGAGGTCCTCCGGGTTCACGCACTCCCGGGCCTTGAGCAGAATACTTGCGTACGTGACACCCCTTTCCTTGGCCTCGGGTTGGACGGTAATGACTACCGCCTGAGTGCGTGGAGCCTGTAGTTTAGGCTTCTTTTTAGGCTTCGCCTTTGGCTTCTCCTTGGGCTGTAGCTGAGAAGCAGCCTTCCTCCTTGCCTTTCGGCCGCCGGTCACCTTTGTCCACCCCTCCTCCTCAGGTGTCTGTGAGGTGGATGGCTTTGGGGCTGGTGCTGCCTTGGCACCAGGTGCTGAAGAGGCAGACGCAGGAGCGGTCTTAGCTCCTTTTTTGCCCTTTTTAGGGTTCGCGCTTGTATTAGAAGGCCCCGCTTTAGATGTTGATGGAGCGGGTTGAGTTGGCTTTCCCTTATGCGCCTTGACAGGGGGCCCAGAAGCCTTCGTCACAGACGCAAACGTCTTCTTCGCCTTATTTTTGGCATCAGCCGCAAGCGGCGGACGCAACCCTGGCTCCTTAGGAAGCCGCGCCTCAATAGACTCGAGCCGAGTAGAGAGCAAGGATCCCACCTGGCGCATCACCTCGCTCATCATCGATTGGTCTATATTCGGGACAGGGGCATGTTGTTCAGCCCTGGCATTGGGTTTTGCGGTTTTTCGCCTATCAACTCGCTGAGCGAGGGGCTGTTCCGAAGGTTCCGGACAGGGAGGCGATTCCCACGCCATGTCAATATCCGAGGGATGCTCAGAAGCATCTCGATGAATTGCAGCAACCGGGGCCGAAGTGACCGTGGCCAAAGTGACCGTGGCTGCCGATTGCTGCTTTAAGCTTTCGACGGTCGCCTCCAAGAGGGCCATCTTCTCCTTCATCTGTCGGACTTCCGCACTGAGGCGCTGATTGTCTGCCCTTAGTGCAGTGGTCTCGTCCGACAGGGTATGGTTACGCAGTCTCTCAAAATTTGCCTGATAGGACGCGGCAATGTCCTTCAGGGTCTTTATGTATGTGCCCTTCAAGTTTCCCGAAGTTTTTGCGATTTTAATTATCGCGGCACAGTCCTCCTCCACCTGTTTCCCAACGATTTCGGTGGTCGCCTCTTGACCGATGTTTGGGTCAGAGTCAATGGCCTTCAACCTAGCGGCCCTAGTTTGATTTAGCTGACGAGACTGATCTGCCATTTCGATTTCAGCCTCCAGCTCCATCTCTCTTCTTGTGGCCTCGACCAGCGCATTCTTGGCCTTGGCCAGCCCTACAAACTCCCCAGTTGTTGGGGGTCTTCCACGACCCTTGCGAGAAGAAGACTTCTTTTGAACCGAGCAAGCCGAGTCGTTGTCTGACTCAGAAGACAGGGTTACCCGGCCCCTTTTACCTGCAGATCTATCCGTTAAGGTGGTCACCGAGGAATCGGAATCCTCCCCAGCCGACAAGAAAACCGTGTCCACCACTTGCGGTGTGTTAGCAGCGCGCCGTCGATCGACACTTTTACTTCGACTGCGTGCGCGCGTACCCGCCACCTCAAGGCGCGTCAAAGACACGCTTAAAACTCGCCCCCTCGCCGACGACCTCAACGTCCTTTCGCCGGCTTCGTCTCTGCCTTTTCCTCTACTGGGCCTAATGCCACTGGACTCGGAGTTCGAGTCAGTTACGCCCGCGTTCTGTTGTTCCACGACAGGCCTTGTACAAGGCCCTGCCGACTTCACCGATACGTCAAAAGATTTTTGGGTTTTCGAGTTCAACATATTTTTGTTCCCACGAGTAAGAGAGCAAGTGTCGTCACCCCGCACAGTGGCCTCATGTACGGGGAGCCCTATATACTGCTAAGGTCGGGTGGTATCAGCAGGATTTAACGTGTTTTCTCACGGGGTTTTAAAGACTCTCCTTGTCGCGGCCGGCCGGCTAAGGCAAGCCCTCGTTCCCCTCCCTGCACCACTGCTCCACAGACGCCTCGAGTGAAGGTCGTTGCGGCACAGTTCGGGGTTACGATGCTCAGGGGCTGGCGTGAGGCCCCTGGTACACCTCTTTCGAGGTGTTCCCCCCCCCCCCTATTGAAACGGCACCCAGAAGGGGCGCCGGACTACCCCATCCCCCCCGTGTAACGACGCCCAGAAGGGGCGCCGTCAAAACTCCCCTCAAAGCCGCTCTGGAGTGAGCGGCGAGCGTGCGACCCAGAGTGGGCCGCACGTGGAGATCCCCCCCGCAGGTCAGAGTGACCCGCTGTGCGGTCCAGAAGGGACGCGCGTTGAAGGGGGTGCGATGCCCAGAAGGGGCACCACCTACGTTATTCGGCGCCCAGAAGGGACGCCAGGGATTAGCATAAGGCCCCTTGTCCCACGCTGAACGTGGGCCGAGAGGCCTTACCCCAGGGTGCACCACGAGGAGGTTCCCAAATTTGCACCCCAACCTAACCTTTTTTTTTTTTTTTTTTTTTTTTTGACTGGGGAAAATGTGTTGAACACAGGCCATGCGCACCCAATGGGCTTGGGATGACGCATGGCACGGAGAGGGACTCGAGGCCACATGTCCCCACCCGCACTCATTCGCTCCTCCGGGGAGGAGCAGATGAGTCGGGTGAGTTAGGACTAGTGGCCCCACCCAATAAAAACCCCAGTGCTTGCCAGCAGACCCGCTAGCGGAAACCCGGGGCCGTGTTAACAATCTCCGGGAAACCGCCAATGCGGGGTGGCCAGTCTTACCTGGCCTCCTGCAGAAGAGAGGTGGGAGCCGACAAGCGGGTTCCCACCCCGACGGGGATGGAGCGGTGCAATGCGACTAGGCAGCCCATCCACCTAGCCGCTGCTCCATCAGGGGGGGAGGAGGTTTCCCTCGTCCCCCCCCTCCGCCTATTCCCTGCGTGAGCAGGGGAAGCACCGGCTCGTGTACCTGTGCCGAGACGCAGGGGCACGAGTCGGTCCCGGTCTAACGGGAGGAGGGGGCGTTATACCGCCGCCCTCGTCCCTCCCTCCGCCGGTTGCCCGGCCGTCGCCCTCACTGGCGACCCCTGTTCCGCCGGTTGCCCGGCCTCGCCCTCGCTGGCGACCCCTTCCCGATCTTGAGGGAGGAGGGCGGCATTTGTGCCTCCCTCGACTCCCCCTCCCTCCGCCGGTTGCCCGGCCACATCCGGCCCTGCCGGCGACTCCGCCGCCTCCATAGGCGCAACGGCGCCCTCCCTAGCCGCAGGCGGAGCCCGCGGCCAAGAGGTCCACCTCGCCCTCGTCGCTGGGGGACGGCACCACCTCCCCCCCATATGGTGGTTGTGCGGGAGCCCTGCCTCCCTGCACACACCACAGACCGCCCTCTCGGCGCCGCATTCGGCCGCCTTGTGCCCGGGGGCACCACACCTGAAGCACAAGGTGCCACGGCAGGCATCCGAGTCGCAGGCGTAACTTAGATGCCCTACACCGTAGCACCTGTAACAGCGTATCGGGCGTCTCTCCAGGGCCTCGACCCGCGCCCACGCCCAATCGAAGGCGACCACCTCGTGGTCCACCAGCTCCTTCGCCGCCTCTATTGGCAGACGCACCACTGCCGAGGTCCGACCGGACAGGCCGGTCCGAATCGGCCCCACCGCCACCTGCTCGGCCTTGCAGGACGACGAGCGCGCAATAGCACCCCCAATCTCCTTTGCCGCCTCCACCATGTCCGGGTTTAATCCCACCAGCCGGACCTCGGCCATCCGGACCGGCCTGGCCACCACAACCCCTTCCGGCACCACCTCCCTCAGCCGCTCAGCCAGGGCGTCCGCCTGGTCGCCGGACCAGCCTGGGAGCTCCAGCTTGCGGCCACCCGCCGCGCTCCGCTGCACCCGAACGCACTCCCTGACGCCCTCCGCCAGGTTAGCTTTCCCCATCGCCGCATTCATGACGGCGGCGTATGTCAGCCCCCTGGCCAGCGCCTCCGGCCCGACCGTCACCGTGACGGCTGGCGCCTTTGGCGGAACCAGCTTCACCTTACGGGGGGGGGCCCCCCTCACCCGCTTCGGCTCGGTATCACCCTCCTTCGGGGCCCGGCCGGCCGCGGCCTCGGCCCTCTTGGCCCTCGCCCTGGCCTTCTTGGAGGCGGCAGTCTGCCACCCCTCACGGGCGGGCACCGGTCCCGCAGTCGGATCCCTCGGGGGTGCACGGGGGGCGCTACGGGCTCCAGCGGCCACCCCGGCATAACTCCTCCCTCCATCCGTCGCCAGTGGCGGCCCCCCCGGGGCCTCAGCTGGGAGGCGCCTCTCGATCTTATCGAGGCGCTCTCCCAGCGACTCCAGCACCTCCTTTTTCAGTGCCGCCACTACCTCTTTCAGGGTGGGAGAGTCCCCAATCCCGCTGGTGGCCGGTCCGGGCACCTGCTGCGCCTCCCTCATCGCCACGACCTCCGCTCGCACAGTCTCCATTTCCCGGCGGAGGCGCCCATTCTCCTCCCTGAGACCCCCGACCTTCACCCGCATCGCCTCCATTTCTCGGCCCTTTTTATCCTTAAAGGCCTTGGCGGCCACCAACTTATCCCGCATCGACCCCATCTCCTGCACGAGCCCCTCGTTGTCCCGCTTTACTTTAAGGACGAACTCCCTAAGGGAGAGCGTCCCCTTGAGCTCCTCCACGGCCACCCTAATGTTTTGGAGCCGCGCCAGCACTCGCACGCTCCTCGGCCACGTTCCCCCCTGGACCGTTTCCACCGCTCCCGTAATCCGCTCCACGTTCTCACTGATTACATCCAGCAGGTCGGCGTACTCCATCTCGGCCGCGACGGCCTCCGGATCCTCCTCCTCGCTGGGGGCCTCGAGAGCAATCCTCTTCGACTTGCCCTCCAAGTCAGCTCGCTCGTCCTTCCGCGCTCGCTTGAGAGTCTCCTCCTCAACGCCCTCCATGAGCGTGTCCTTCGTCTCAGCCGCGACTCGGACCCGCTCCCGCTCCACCTCGGCCGCCCAGTCGTAACGACTGTCGCCACTACCTCCGGGCACCGCCGGGTCCACGCCGCCCGAGCCATTAGCTCGGGCGGACGCTTTCCCGGACGCGTCCCCGGCCTCTCCGCCCTTCCCGGGCCCAACACAAACCCCGCCCCTCCTGGGCAACTCCCCTCTCAGAGCACCAGTAACATTTGCCACTGCAGGAGCCTGGTCTCGAACTCCTGCAGGGCCTTCGGTAGTACATTTCTCACGTGGAGGCCCGGGTACCTCCACGCGCCGGGCGCCAGCCGGATCGCATGGCAAATCAGTCTTCCTTGGTTTGCCTTTCATATTATTTGGAAGATAAGGCTTACCAACCCTTTTGGTCGCTAGAGGGTGGGCTGTTCGCCGCCCACCAACCCGTTCGAGAACGAACGGGCGCCCGTCGCCGCGCCCCGCAACGACGGAACCTTTGCGCTGAAACGGCGCCCAGAAGGGGCGCCGGACTACCCCAAACCCCCCCGTGTATCGACGCCCAGAAGGGGCGCCGACTACCCCAAAAACCCCCCCCGTGTGACGACGCCCAGAAGGGGCGCCGTCAAAACTCCCCTCAAAGCCGCTCAGGAGTGAGCGGCGAGCGTGCGACCCAGAGTGGGCCGCACGTGGAGATCCCCCCCGCAGGTCAGAGTGACCCGCTGTGCGGTCCAGAAGGGACGCGCGTTGAAGGGGGTGCGATGCCCAGAAGGGGCACCACCTACTTTATTCGGCGCCCAGAAGGGACGCCAGGGATTAGCATAAGGCCCCTTGTCCCACGCTGAACGTGGGCCGAGAGGCCTTACCCCAGGGTGCACCACGAGGAGGTTCCCAAACTTGCACCCCACCCCAACCTAACCTAACCTAACCTAACCTAACCTAACCTAACCTAACCTAACCTAACCTAACCTAACCTAACCTAACCTAACCTTTTTTTTTTTTTTTTTTTTTTTTTTTTTTTTTTTTTTTTTTTTTTTTTTTTTTTTTTTTTTATTGCCCAGAGGAATGCGTTACCGCATACCAAGGGCCCTGAAGGGGCCCCGGGTTATGTGGGGCTCGCCCGTCCGCCTTTCCACCTCCCACCGACTATATGGGGACGCCATTGTCCCCAGTCGGCTGCCAAGAGCTAAGCTCAAGGCTGGAAGGGGCGAAACGGAGGGGAATACCCACTAAACCCCTGGGGGACCGATCGCGTCGGTCCCGGCGCTCCCTGGTTCCTATAGGATTCGAATGCTTCGAAAGAGGTATTGGAATTTTATAGCTAACAACCCAGCGCACAGGCGGAGTCCCTTCTGGGCCTGCTGCCTCCCTAGGTGTGTTTCCCTTATGGACCGCGCAATAGGTAGGTCCCTTTAGGGCCTGCGGGAGGTGTTAGGATTAGAGTTTATGCGCCACTCTTTTAAAGGTCGTGTCGATAGTGTTATATGTGATGTGGCAATAATTAAAAGAAAATAACACATTACAAATTTCACATGTCAGGTATATGTGTCTCGGACGCATCCGTAAATTATATTACTAAGTAATTCAAAATTTAGGATATTTGCTTTATTACTATTGTTAATAATGCAAAAACCTACATACATTTTATTTGTTTCCAATAGGTTAGGTCCCGAGAGGGTGGGTGCACAGGGAGGTTCCGCATAATAGCCCACCTTCGGGTGTGGTTGTCCCGTTCAGCTAGGTCAGCTGGACCATTGGCCAAACTGACATTCACTTCTCGAGGGGCATATATGCGTCCGCTGTCCCTTCCCTCTGCACACGTGGGCCGGTGCGGACGGTGGAGGCATCTGCTTGCGGGTGCAGAGGGGGGGACGCATGCATCCCGGTTTACGGGCGGGTCCCCCTTAGGCATTCCGTGTGTTCCCGGGCGTCTGTAGGGCAGCACCCTGTGCCGCTTTGCTAGAGTGTTGCGCGAATGTGCTTTATAATAATTAACAAATAAATAAAGTGCAACAGTAGCTCGTTCGCTCTTCTAGCGTGTTGAAGGCATAGTGGAGAAAAACCACGACAAAAATTCACTGAGGTAACTGAGAGGTGTGGGGCGCGTATCACTACCTGGCTAAGAGGGCTCCTACCACAAAGGGAGACTTTAGTCCCTTGTTCCTTAGCTTTTACATGACTACGGACAAGGTTTTAAAAAAAAAAAATGGGTTGTGGTAAAGCGATGCACCTCGATGAAAGGAGCCTTAGTTTGGTCTAGTTAGGCGGCTAACCTTATGTTGTCGTCCCTCTTAAAGGATGTAGGGGGTGGTAAACAACCACGTTAAAAAATTCATCGGTGCGGCGTCTTGCTTATCGTGGAAATGGATCTGGACGGCCGTCTGGACTTATTTTTTCGGTTCTTTTTAGGGCTGGAACGCGGGTTACCTGCTCACTCACTTCCGTCGTAAGAAGGTCGTGTGCCTGGTGGTGGTTTCTTAGTAAGTCTTTGCGGTATCTTAATGGGTGTACACCGGGGAAATTCTCTGCTGTGCATCTGTTCGCGACCTCGAAAGAGGTCTTTGATCCTATTCCCCACTTTATCTAGGCGTTGGTGCTGGTTTGAAGTGGGGTACAACCACAGGAAAAAGTTCCCTGTGGCCGCAGTCGAGGTCAGTCTTGCCATGACACTAAAGTGGAGAGTCTGATCTCTTATCCACGTCTGTGGTGGGACAGGATGGTGTGGAAACAACCACAATAAAAATTCCCTGGGAGTTGCCAAAATGTTGTGTGGTTGTTATTCCTACTGCTTCAATATATAAAGCAGATTATCGGACGTTTTGTGCACTGTCATGATTGGAATTTCAGTTTTCGCACTTCACTAAGCATCAACTCGGGTGTATTTATATCTATTTATTTATGTTTGAGCGCCTCAGAGCGGTTCGATTCTCAGAGCGTGAACATCGTGCGTCCTTGGTGGCGGAGCTGCCGCGCCGCTGAGCGTTCGCATAGTCTCTTTCGTATTCGTAGAGTCGGGGAGCAGCTGCGGATCACAGCAGTGAGCGCGGCAGCGCGTGGTGTTAGAGTGTTGCTTGGGGAGTCGTATGGCGGCTATACGATTCTCTAGGCGACGCATTGGCGCTGCGTGCGGCCGCGCGTGGTGCTTGGGTGTTGCTTGGCGAGTCGTGTGGCAGCTATGTGATTCTCTAGGCGACGCATTGGCACTGCGCGTGGCTGCGTGCATGGCTGTGATCTATTGTCTCTTTCCGATTCTATGTGAGGGGGGGACGGATATGATTCTTAGTGTTGCGGCGGCCGCCGCTGTCGGGGCTGTACGATGTTTGCGCTTGGAGAATCGCACTGCAGTACGCTTAAACTAGGCGGAGCCCAGTCTGGGCGAGCAGCCTCCCTAGGCGTTTTCCCTTCAGGACCGCACCATAGACAGGTCTCTTCAGGGCTTGTGGGAGGTGTTAGGGATAGGTTTTAGCGCCGCTCGGTTAAATTCTATGTCGATTGTGTTAAGGTGATGTGGCAATAATAAAACAGAAATACCACATTACAAAATGCGTGGCAGGTGACTTCACTAAGAGAGACAAGTTAGTCCTTGCGGTCGTTCTGCATTTCTGGGTGAGCAGACGGTCCGGTTCCTCAGGGTTCGGCTACACTTCACTTTTGAGGTTACATGTCTCGTATACATCCAAGCTCCCTATTACACATAGTACTTAGTTATTCAAATTATATTTCTTTTGCTACTATTGTTAGTAAAACAATTTCTTTAAATTTCTTAGGATACAGACTTGAGAGGGTGACTGCGCAGCGAGGTCCCGCATATATGGCCCTCCTTCGGGTGTGGTAGACCGTTCAGCTGGGCCACCCAGAACCAGACTGTCTGTGTCTCGGATCTGACCGGACTGACTTTCACTTTCAAAGGTAATGTATCGACCCCTCTTTTGCACTCTTAGGTGGAGTTTCCCTTCCGGACTCCGATTAGGGTAGCACCCTCTGTGCTTTGCAAGAGTGATGCGCGAATGTGCTTTATAAAAATATAATAAATAAATAAAGTGCAACGGTAGCTCTTCGCTCTTTTAGCGTGAAGGTGACTGGAAAAGTCACGTAAGTCATATAAGTAGTTAGTTATCTATTAAAAACCACAAGATTAGTTGTCTTTATATTTTTAGCGCTTGTAGTTTGGTAGATATTAGAGTCGCAAGATTTTTATGATAACGTAATTTGAAACAAAAACAAACTTTTTTTGTTTTTGAGTTTAAACTTATTTGCAATAGATAAGTAGTAAGACCTCTATTTAAAACCGCCAAATAAGTTGTCGTTATAATTTTAGCTCTTGTAGTTTTGTAGTTATTAAAGTAATAGAAATTTGAAAAATGAAAGTTTTCATTTGAGATTAGTACTTCAACGAGAAACTAGATGGCGCTTTTGAAGAGGTAGTATTTAGTATTTGTTGGCGGTGCGAGTATTTATGACGTAGCAATTCGATACAGATGATGCTAATTAATTATATAAAGAACATGTAACGCTGTCTGTGCAGTAGTAAGTGTTTTTAAAATAGGAAATTAAAGTTTGAAAATTTATCAAAATAGGGCTTGTTGGCGGTGTTTGTGTCCTTGACGTTACAAGATGATACTATAGATACTATTTAATTATACAAAGAACTGGTTATGTAGTCTAAGCAATGATTAAATCATGGCTTTTCTCTCTAATTGCAAACTGGCAGTGCGGCTATTAGAAGTACTTTAGTGATTGTATATGCTTTGTGAAAGCAGCATGATTGCTTTTTGTATAGAGTAATACTTCAACGTGAAGCTAGGTGGCACTTTGTGGTTTTTAAATATAAACTATTGAGAACTTATTTCCCGCGTTTCGGGATGGTTCCGAGTTAGATTCCCGGTGTAAAAGAGACTATGACGTGTCCTTGTTGTGTAGTCTAAGCTATAATTAAATTATTTAAAAATAGACGCTACTTGCTCACTGGCGACGCGGATTTTAAGCCGTACTTTTGCGCTACCAAATGCTTTATGAAAAAGCAACATGATGCTTTGTGTATAGAGTAGTTCTTCAACGTGAAGCTAGGTGGTATATAGTTTGTAAATATAAAGTTTTATAAAACTTTTTTCCCGCGTTTCGCTGATAAAAATATTAAAATGATGACATTAAGATGGTGCACTCGGGATGGTCCCGGGTTCGATTCTTAGTGTTATTCTTTTACATTAGCATCACGTTAAATTGCATAAATTAAATATAGTAATTTTTAAACAGTACGAAGGTTGAGACAGGCCATAGATAAATGCGCATTTTTGAGTAGCGAATTTGAAGCATATGTTGTTTGTTTGTTTAGTAAATGACGTGCGTCAGTACCAAATGGTAGTTTGAAGGATTTGCAGGCAAAACGCGTGTGCTTCTAATAGTATTTTATAATCCCTTTTAGTGCTGCTTACGTAGGTAATAGTGTAAGGGAAGAGTAATTGAATATAGCGTAAGTGTTTTCAATTATTTTTCCGTTATCGTACCATTCGTATCTTTACCAGTTTAGGTAAGTAATCCCAAAGATGTTGCCTGATTAGTGAGTGTGTGAACTGGTGTCCTGGCAAGGATTTACCACCATGAGTGGGGATCTTGTCACCGGCTTTTAGTTCTCTTTGAATCCTGCGTCTATGAGTTAGGTTGGGGATGCGGTTCACGACCGCTTTAAGGGCGGCGTGTTCGGGTATAGCACCCTCTGTGCTTTGCAAGAGTAGACAGGTAGGCAGGCAGGGAAAAAAAAGCCGCTCTTTTAAGTTAGCGCAAAAGTTGTTGTGAGCGAATACCCAGATCTATGCCGGTGCGGGGAGGTAGCTTTGGCGCTTTCCCAATCCAGCTGGTGATGGGGGTCATTAATTTGGCAGAGGTAAGCAAACGGAAGGCTGTAAGGCTGGACGGCTGCTTGATTGTGAAGACGCCCTGACAGGTGAAACCCCAACCTAACCTAACCTAACCTAACCTAACCTAACCTAACCTAACCTAACCTAACCTAACCTAACCTAACCTAACCTAACCTTTTTTTTTTTTTTTTTTTTTTTTTTTTTTTTTTTTTTTTTTTTTTTTTTTTTTTTATTGCCCAGAGGAATGCGTTACCGCATACCAAGGGCCCTGAAGGGGCCCCGGGTTATGTGGGGCTCGCCCGTCCGCCTTTCCACCTCCCACCGACTATATGGGGACGCCATTGTCCCCAGTCGGCTGCCAAGAGCTAAGCTCAAGGCTGGAAGGGGCGAAACGGAGGGGAATACCCACTAAACCCCTGGGGGACCAAACTCCGAATACAGGTGAGCCGCGGGGCCTGTCCCTGGGGGAATTGAACCGCGGGATTCACCCGGCGCCCGTGCAACTGCGCGCACCAGCCGGAGGCAGAGCCAGGGCTGGCGCGCGCAGTCACACGGGCACAGCGCGTCGCGACGACTAGGAACCTCAGAAGGAGGACACCTCAATAGACCACACAGCCCACGGGGACCATGCAGCCTAACGCCCAAGGGGCACGACTTAGAGTGGGGAGGGGTGTGAAGGGAAATACACCCGCCTCCAACCACTGACCAACCACCAACAACATAGTTGCAAAATATTTGCATTTAGCACAGCAGCCCATTTCTGTACACGACAATATGGTTTTTACGACAATATACAACAATTTACAACAACAATTTACAACAATTTACAACAATTTACAAAATATACACCTATGCTAATTTTTAGTGTTTTTATTTTTATACTTTTTTTGTTTTCTCGTTTTTTGTTTTTTATAAAATAATTGAATAAGTCCTATGCTAATATACACAACAATTTGATTAGTGACCATCGACAATAATTAACAAGACTTATAGCTACAAGACTTATAGACTAGACTTATAACTACAACTACAACTAGAATGTACACATTTACAGATCAACGCCAGGATGGAGCCCGACGCCGACTGGACCCACAACGACCCAGGTAAGAATCCTATTCATCATATTTACAACTACTAATCAATTTTCCCTTTTTACAGGTACTGCACCAGGATGGAACCCAGCACAGTCTACACCCAGGACGACCAGGTAAGTCAGGTTACGGCGGAAAGAGATCAGCATCTCTCCTCCGTCTTCTCCCCCCTCTCGCTCTTCTATTAGGAGCAGCATCGGCCGCTTCCTCACGGGCTCGCTCAGCCTCCTCTTTCAGGCCCATGACCACGCTGGCAAACTCAGCAACCGCTCTCCACTGTCTCTCACCCTCCAGCATAGCGGAAACAACTTCCGGAAGAGCAAGACGTCTCCCGCCCAGCTCCATCTCAAGCGTGCGCCGTTGTGAAGCAAAAGCACTGCACACCTCCAATGTGTGCTGCGCCGAGTCCTCAGCGTGCCCGCACTCGTGGCACTCAGGTGTCTCTTCTCTGCCAATCCTGTGCAGATACTTACCGAAGCAACCGTGCCCGGTAAGCATCTGCGACAGGTGGTAAGAGAGGCCTCCAAACTCTCTATCAAGCCATTCCCGAAGGAGTGGACGAATAGCCTCCACAGTCCTGACTCCCCATTCAGGGGATTCCAGCTGTTCCTCCCAGAGGTATACAGCCATCTCATAGGCGTCGCCCCTGGCCCTCTGCACCTCCTCAAACGCCGGACGCTCTCCATCAGCGCGCCTCTCCGTGCGGAACTCGAAGACCTCGGTGAGTACCTTGGCCTCGAGTTCCCACGGAACCAAGCCCGCTAGGGCGGTGGCCGCCGCAAAGGAGACCGACCGATATCCCCGAATTATCCTCACCGCAGCCACCTTCTGTGGTCTGCGGATGAGGGCCACATTCTTACGCGAAAGCGCGTCTGACCAAACGGGAGCCCCATATAGGACCATGCTGCGAAGAACGCCGGCATACAGCCGACGGCAGCCGACCCTGGGACCCCCAATGTTTGGTAATAAGCGCGCCAGCGCCATGGCGGCTTTCATCACCCTGGGAACCAACTCCACAAAGTGCGGGGTAAATGTCCACCTACTATCTAGGGTCAGACCGAGGTACCTCATTTGGTACTGAACCCTGACATTTACCCCGTCCACACAAACATATGCCCCTCTTGTGGGCTTTCCACCAGGGGGGTAGAATATCATGGCCTCGGTTTTGCCCAAGGCCACCTCCATACCCAACAGCCGTATTCTCGATACGGTCAGAGTGGCAGCAATGGATGCAAGCCGCACCACGTCCCGGTAGTCACCGCTTCTCGCGGTGACCAGGGTGTCGTCCGCATAGCACAGGACACCCGTCCTGGGGAGGGAGACCCCCCTCAGGACCCAGTTATACCCCACGTTCCACAGGAGCGGTCCAAGGACCGACCCCTGTGGAACACCGCAGGCCATGCCACGAGCGCATATACGCTCCTCGCCGTCCTGCCTGTACAGGATACACCTGTCCCGCAGGTAGTCTGCGAGGACCCGCCGCAGATGCCAGGGAACCCTGTGGAATATCAGGGCCTGGTTGATACAGTTGAAGGGGAGGGAGTTGAAGGCATTCGCTATGTCCAGCGATACAGCCAACACCCTCTCCCCCCTGCCAGAAGCCTCATCTGTGGCCCTTTTCAGGGCCAACACCGCGTCAACGGTGGACCTGCCTCGACGGAACCCGTACTGGGAGTCCTCGATATTTGGCCCGTCGACGTCCAGGTGCTCAAGGACTCGGTTGGCGATTACCCGCTCAAATAATTTGCCAACCTCGTCGAGCAAGACGATCGGTCTGTACCCCGATGGCTGGTCCGCAGGTCGTCCGTCCTTTTTGAGCAGGCACAACCTCCCCTGCTTCCAGATGCCTGGGAATTTGCCCTGTCTGAGGCAGCTATTCATAAGGCCTAAAAGCCTTGGGCCGAGATGGCCCAGGGCGATGGCCAGCACCTTTGAGTGGACACCGTCTGGTCCCGGCGCCTTCTTCCTCAGTCGGAGGCGGACCATGGCAACCTCCAGTTCCTCAGCGGAGACCTGAGGGATGGATTCCACACTCCTTGCCTCCACCACCTCAGGCGGAACAAAGGGAGCCGCCACAAACTCCCGGGTGGGGAATAGGCCCTCAACAATGCGGCCCAGGAGCTCTGGGCGGAAGGACTCTGTGGGGGGCGCCGAGGAGCGGTATTTCCTCCTAATGGCGCGATACGGCCTTCCCCAAGGATCCCGGTCCAACTCCGCCAGGAATTCGCCCCAGGCGACAGATTTGGCCCTCAGTATCTCCATCTGGAGCTCCTTCCTCGCCGTCCTGTACTCAGCCCACAGACTGGCTACCTCCTCCGGCGTGTGTCGCCTACGGCGGCAGTGTTGAAGGGCACGCCTGGTCAGGATGCAGTCGGAGCGGAGGGCCGCAATCTCCTGCGACCACCAATAGACGGCCCGCTGCTGTGGACGGTCCCTGGCCCTGGGCATGCATGCATCCGAGATGCGCACCAGGCATCCCCTAAACCGTCTGGCCTGCGCGTCCACACTCATCGAGGGCGAGGGGTCCGGAGACCAGGTCTCCACCAACGCCGCCTCATCTGCCTTGTCCTTATCGAGGCAGGTTAGGGCCCACCTCCTAAACCGCTGTGTACGTACCCCCACCTCCGGGCGGAGGTCAGCCAAGGGGATGGGAGAGATACGAAGCCACACATATCTGTGGTCCGATAGTGACTCCTCCCCATCCATTACCCTCCATTCCGCGACACGTGAGGCGACAGCGGGGGTGGCAAAGGAGAGGTCAACAATTGACTCTCCCTGCTGCCGCACACAGGTGCTAACACTACCCACATTAAGGAGAACCAGGCCCGCCCCAATGACAAACTCGACCAGCACCTCCCCCCTTGGGCAGGTCCGGGGGCAGCCCCACTCAGTGGCTTTGGCATTAAAGTCTCCCGCGAACACGATTTGCCGCGGGGACAGCCGTCTCAACACACCGTTAAGGCCATCGAGGAAGTCCTCGAACTCTCTGCGGGGTCGGTTGGGGGAGAAATATACCCCCACCAGGGCTATTTCACCCCATTCGACGGCGACGAACCCCGGTCCCCTTTCCCTAAGGGAGATGGAGGTCGAGCTGTTGGCGGGCGTGGTCACCAGCACTAGCCCCGACGTGTCCGATATCCAGTTCGGCCCCGAGGGAACCGAATAGGGCTCGGCCACAATTGCCACCCCAACCTGCCATTCCGTCATCTGCTGGATCAGCAGATTCTGCGCAGCGACGGAATGGTTCAGGTTCGCCTGGACTATCGTTAATGGGTGTGCTGGCATTAGGGTCCCGTTTGCGATACCTCCATGGGCTCATTACGCTGAGCTGGCACCTTGGACTGGCTCCGCCATGAAGGGGAGGCACTCTTGACCGCGGGTGGGCGGCAAAACCTCGATCCCATAACATGGTTGCTCCCCAGTTTAAGTTCCTCGCATATATGGCATTTGGCCTTTTCCACGGTGCACTCCGCCGCTTTGTGGCCCTCCCCGCCGCACTTGTAGCATAGGGCACTCCTGTTCACTTTACTCGGGCACAGGTGCTGGGTGTGCCCTATGCCCATGCATTTAAAGCACCTCGTAGGGGTCGGCTCTAGGGCAATTATTTGGAGCGAAGAATATCCCACTACGAGGCGAGCCCCTTCCACCAGAAGCTTTGCAGCCGGGATGGGACACCTCACCACCACCGACCTTGCTCCCCACTCCCTCACTTGGATGGACTTTGCTGAGAGGGAACTCGTAGGGATCCCTGCCTTGTCAGCCATGGCCGCCACAACATCCTCACCAGAGATGGCCTCATCCAGGCCCACCACTTTCAGCTCGGCCATCTTTACAGGTCTGGCGACATCCGCCTCCTCTTTTAGGGCCTCCGCGAGCTTGGCTGCCAAAGCATCCGCCTTTGGACCATTGGTAGCGCCAGCAATCTCGAATTTACGACCACCCGAGGCCGTTTCTCCGATCTTGATCGCCTCAAGCCCGACACTCGCCAACGGACACTCACGAATGGCTTTTTGAATGACCATCGTGTAGGTGACTCCTCTGGCCACAGCCTCTGGCTTGAGACGCAGGGTTATGGCCGACGACCTCGGGACCGTCAACTTAACCGTCTTCTTCTCTGTCGAGACAGTGGGGTTCTGACTAGTGTGCGGTTTCACGCCATTGACGGGACCCTGCTGTGCCGGCTGAGAGGCTGACACCTTATTTTTCTTTTTTCCTTTCCCAGGTTTCTTCGCCACCTCAACCCATTCATTCGCCGGGACCAGCGCAGCGGCAGCGAGCGACGGCGACGGGACGCGACTAGGACGAGGACCCGGACCACGACTACGACCAGGACCAGCAGCCGCACCAGGACCACGGTAAGTACGATTTAAGGGAGGGAAGTTCTCATCGTTCACCACATTTGGGACGTCCTCATACAACGCAGGCGGGAGGTACGAGTCCTCCATGTAACTGATTTCCCCCACAGATGCGGCAGATGCGGCCTCGGCCTCAGCAGCGACGGCAGCAGCAGCAGCAGCGGCGCCCCTGGCCGCCCTCACCTCGTGCGCCAGCGGTGGCCTGTAGCTCGGCTCCGGGGGGAGGCGGGCCCTGATCCCATCTAGTTTGGCATCCATCATATTCCCCAATACCTGGATCAGCTGGCTCATCATCTCCCTCTGGATTTCCCCCACCATACCCCCAACTATACCCCTAACTTCCTCCAACAATGGCTGGGCCTGAGCAGGCTTGGGGAGCAGACGGGAGGAGGGCTTGGCCTTGGCCTTGCCGCCATGCTCGTTCCGCTCCCTGTTGTTCTCCTCAAAGGCCATTTTGAACGCAGCCATTTCCGCCCGCAGAAGGTTCACTTGCTCTGATAGCCTCCTGTTGTCAGCATTTAGCCGACGAACCTCCTCTGCTTCAGGCAAGCATTCCAGCTCCTGTACCATTTCAGCCAACTGAGCCGTGCCGGCGTTAATCTGCTTCCAGATATCCCCCTTAAGGTTGCCAGACTTTTTGGCCATTTCGTTGATCAAGGCAATGCTGGCCTTTCCCTCCGTCAGCATTGCCTCCTTCGACTGCATACGCACAGCCGCTATTGCAGCTTCCTCCTTTTTCCCCAGAGCCGTGCGGAGCTGCCCAGCGCTTGGAGTAAGACCGTGACCCCTACGGAACTGCTCCGACATTCCATCTCCTGCACCAGGTACAGACTCCACTCCACGAACGCTCTCCGGGTCAGATTCAACCTCAGACTCATTGCCCGACTCTTTCTGCTCCTCCAAAAAGTTAATAGAGGCAGAGTCATCACACTCTAGCAGGTCCTTCTCACGGCCCTCAGAGTAGTCTTTTTTGGCCCCCGCCAACCCTATCGAGGTCCCAGCGAATGAAATTACCAATTTCCCTTTAGATGAGCCGCTCTTGCCACCACGCTTGGCAGCACTCTCAGCGTGCTCCTCCGATGACTCGACTTGGGCGAGCACCCTCTTGCGCGGGGCCTTGCCCGAGGCCTTCTCTTCTCCAGATGGGCTCAAGTGACCCAAGGAGGCACCCCTTGTCTTTTCAGCCGAAGCGGTTTTACCCGCTTTCCCCGACCTGGTAGCCCTCTTTACGGACGTCTCATCGCCCGAGCAAGACGAGTACTCCGACCCGGAGTCCCCCTTCTCTACCTCCGATCGCGACCTCTCTGATCCCGTTCTCGACGACACGCGGTTAGGCTTGCCAGAACCACCACCTTTTTTCTTTTTCGGAGCCATAGTGGCCACCGACAATAACTCGCAAAATGTACACTAATATACAACTTATATATTTACACTTATGGCTAAACTTATGCCTAAACTTATTCCTAACTTATGCTCTAATAATATACAACGATATCTACACCCAACTTCGACTTCGAATTCCGACCCCCCCCTAGCCCGAGAAGAAGCAGAAGGTAAGTCGGACCCAAGAAGAAGTGGTCTGCAAGCCCATACAAAATTTCCGAAATCGGTCAAGCGTGATCGCTTTCTGGAAATTCTGCGGTAGAATTTTTGTTAGAAAAATACACAAAAATTCAAAAAATCAACGAAATTAAAAAATTACAACAAAACCCTGAGGGGTATGGGCCCACCTACCCAGACACCCCGGAACCCCTAGCGAGGCCCCAAAAATGCCTGAATGGCGGACAAAACAAAAAACGACCAAATTTTTGGGTGCAATTATATGGACGATATAGTTATATCATCCAGATATAAATGACCCGAAGAACAAAAAGTGGAAAAACAAATCGAAATATTTACACTAAAAACCAAGAGAGGTTCTTAAAAGATACCTCCGGCCTTCCTGATAATTAACAGTATTTTTAATTTACCGTAGATTTTTGCTATCTATTTTTAAAACGAGTTTCCGCGGGAGCAATTTTTTGGCAACGAGTGACGCGGGTACTCTCTCCGACAGGCCAAACGGCACTCAACCTAACCTAACCTTTTTTTTTTTTTTTTTTTGTTTCCCCGGGAGAAATGCGTTACGCATACCACCGCGCCGGGGCAACGCGGTGGTTATGTGGGACTCCCCTCCTCTGAGATGGTAGATGAGGAGGGTTTACCCACTAAAACTCCCGGGCACTCTCCGTCTTCCGCATAGGCTGAGACCCGGTTACCATCGGTCGTAGTAGTCCACGAATCAGCGGCGGGGTCCTTTCGGACACACCTTGCAAGTCCTTGGACTTGCTCGGACGGCAACTACCAAACCTCAAGATGAAAGAGGTAGGTGTTGCCGTTTTCCCCACAGAGAGGCCTGGCGGGGGGGGCTAGTGGGATGCTCCGATTCCCTCCCCCGCGTCAGGGCTAGGACGGGTGCAGTTGGCCGTGCACGCGTCGTCTTCTACCAGTGCGCCGGCGGCGTGAAGCGCCGGACAAGGGATCGTCTTCCCTCGCACGTTCGTCCACCTCCTTGCGAGTGATGGTAGCTTCGCAGAAGGAGGCGACGGCATCCCATGACCTTTTGTTGGAGACCATAGCCTTGACTATGGCCTCTAGTGACAGGTCATTGCCGATTACAGCCCGCAGGTCTTGGCGCGGCTGTTCCAACTCCCTACACGTCATCAGTGTATGCGGCACGGTGTCGTCAGCTGCACCGCACTGATGGCAAATTGTGGTCTGCTCACGTCCGATCTTACACAGGTAGTTGCCGAAGCAACCGTGACCAGTTAATACCTGTGTCATCCGGAACGTGAGAGACCCCTCCTTGCGACACACCCATTCTTGAAAAATGGGTCTGATCGCCGCGACGGTCATCAGACCTGCTTTCGGAGATTGTAGTCTCTCCTCCCAGAGACGCGTCGCGGATGTTTGTGCGCGCGTTCTCCATCTCGTCACCTGCTCAGGCATGGGTCTGTTTCCCAAGTTCCTGGCTTCTGCTACCCGCTCATAGACTGCGGTTAGTACGTCCGCCTCCAGGTCCCACGGAGGGGTACCCGCCAACAGAGTGGCCGCCTCAAACGAAATTGTGCGATAGCCACGAATTACCCTGATAGCCATGACCCGCTGAGGTCTACGAAGCAGATCTTTGTTCTTGGCTGTCAGGGCGTCCATCCACACCGGTGCCCCATATAGGGCCATGGACCGTACAACTGACGTGTACAGCCTCCTCGCACTGCCGCTTGGACCACCTAAATTTGGTAGCAGGCTGCCAAGAGCAGCCGCGGCTTTCACTAGTTTCGGCGACTGTCGAGTGAAATGCTCGCCGAAGTCCCACTTACTGTCAAGTGTAAGGCCGAGGTAGCGCATACACTGACTTATTTCGATCCGGACGCCACTGATGACTAAATGGGCGTCCGTGGGAGGCCTTCTCCGAGCTCCGTAAAAGAACAGAGCCTCTGTTTTTTCAAGGGCGACACTAAGCCCCAGAGATCTAATCCTGCGGACCATGAGGGACACCCCCGCAGTGGCCAACCTAGTTGCCTCGCGGAAATCACCGGCACGGGCCGTCACGAGCGTATCATCTGCGTAGCATACCACGCTCAAACCTCTCAGCAAGGCTCCTCTCAGTGCGTAGTCGTAACCGATGTTCCACAGGAGCGGTCCGAGAACCGACCCCTGTGGGACACCGCACGACACCAATCTACTATGGACGGAACCATCACGACCCTGATACACAACACGCCTCCCCCTGAGGTAGTTGTTAATGATGCGCAAAATGTAGGGGGGCACTCCGTGAAATCGGAGCGCTTGCCCAATGCACTCAAAGGGGAGCGTGTTGAATGCATTGGCGATATCCAAGGACACCGCCAATACTACGTCTCCTTGCGCTGTAGCTCGTCTCGAAAGCGCCTTTACATTTAAAATTGCGTCTACCGTGGAACGCCCCTCTCTAAACCCATATTGGCACGGCGCTAAGTCTGGGCCAACCGCATTAAGATGGCGAACAATGCGGTTTGAGAGAACACGCTCAAACAACTTTCCGGCCTCATCTAAGAGTACTATGGGCCGGTAGGCCGACGGTGAGTCCATGGGACGTCCCTCCTTTTTTAGTAAAACCAATCGCCCGGTCTTCCACTTAGTGGGGAATTGTCCCGACGAGAGGCAAACATCGAGCAGCCGACGAAGTTGCTCCTCCATTACCTCCTCTGCGACAACCCATGCACGACCCGGGATGCCATCAGGTCCAGGTGCAGTCTTTTTGGCCTTCAACCTCAAAAATGCAGCCCCCATCTCACCAGCCGTCACCGATGGTATGTTGACGTCAGCATGAGAGATAGTCAGTGGGGGCTCCATCCTGGGAGGCACAAATTCAGCACGCTCCGGAAAGAGGGAGGCCACGATAGACTCCAGCAAAGCTGGCTCGAGTGATTCAGTCAAGGGGGGCCCGATATTTCGCAGTTTTCCACGTATCGAGCGATACGGGCGCCCCCACGGATCACGATTTAGCTCATCGAGCATCTCCTCTCTGGCCCGGTCTTTGGCCTCGCAAATCGCAATTCCTATTGCCTTTTTGGCCTCTTTGTAGGCCGCATGGAGTACTAGCTCCAGAGCCACATCCCGCCTACGCTTTCTACGTTGCCGCAAGTATGCGTACCGCGCCACAATGCAGTCTTCGCGTAGGTCTGCTACTTCTTGTGACCACCAATAAACCTCTCGTTTAGGCGAGCGCCGCTTGACTCTAGGCATTGCAGCATCGCAGACCTCAGTCATTGCACCATCGAGACATTGCGCGCCATCGTCAGCTTGGGACAGTCGACTTGCTGGCATAAACCACGACTGTACTATGGCCGCTTCGACCAAAAGTTCTCGGTCCATCTTTGATATGGCCCAACGCGGAAAGGGCACATTTTGGGAAGAAGAACGAACTCTAGCAGCTGCCTGGGGGGTGGAGATGTCAAATCGGATGTAAAGATGATCTGACAAAGTCTCCACCCTTTCCAGGACCGTCCAACCGGACACTCTCGAGGCGATGGCAGGGGAGGCGAATGACAGGTCCACTATGGATCCGCCCTGAAGGCGGACACAGGTATTCGCGTTGCCCCGATTAAGAAGGCAAAGGCCAGATGAAACGGCCCACTCCTCTACAGCATCGCCCCTTGGGTTAGAAGAAGGACAACCCCACATCGTGGATTTGGCGTTGAAGTCGCCTAACACCATCACCTTTGAGGGTGAGGCTCGCCCGACAGCAGCACCAAGACAACCCAAAAACAATTCAAATTCCGCCAAAGTTCTATTGGGGGAGAAGTACACCCCGAACAGGATTACCTCCCCCCATTTCACTCCTACGAAACCCGATCCCCTCTCAAAGGTTGAAAATAGCGATGTAGGCGCCGAACCACCGACCACCGCTACCACACCATCCATATCCGCAGCCCAATTACTCCGCGAGGGTATATAATAAGGCTCGGAGGCCACCGCAATCTCAATTGCCATTTCGGCCAATGCCTGGACAAAAAGGTCTTGCGCACCAGCCGCGTGGTTGAGATTGACCTGGAGAATCTTTGTAGGCGTGTTAGACATTGTTGATCTCTGTAGGGACCTCTAGTGGCGCATGCTGGGCGCTCGCAGAAGACGGGGGGGCTGCCGCTTTTTTAGCGGTCGCCCTCGCTCTTCTACTCCTTGGTGGGGTGCAGGACTTGCTCCCCACGATGTGGTCTGCAGGCCGTTTGGCCTCTGCGCAGACGGGGCAATGGTGCTTGGCCGAGCATGACGCGGCTGTGTGGCCAGCCTTACCGCAGCGGTAGCATAGCCCGCTGCGGTCAATCTGACCCGTGCACCGCGCACGGGTGTGCCCCTTTTCCAGACACCGGTAGCAACGTAGCGGCCGTGTGTCTAGAGCCCGCACCTGAACGAACCCCCAGCCAACCTTGACCCTACCGGCGTCGAGTATCACCTTGGCGGCGGCCACAGGGCACTGCACAAATATTGTGCCCATACCACCTGGACCACGCCTAATTTCACCAACCCTGACCGATTCTGTAGAGCAGTTTCCGGCTTTGGCGACCGCCTCCTGGATGTTTGAGGGGGTTGTAGAGTCCTCAATATACGATATACGCAGATCTATGCGCTTGGTGGGCCGAGAAACTTTGACGGCCTCCCCTAGAGCGTCCCTAAGCATGCCTGCGAACTGATCAGCCTGCTCAACTGTTGCCGTACTCGGGAGGTGCAGGATGCGAGCACCTGTCACCGCCTGCCGGAATCGAATGCTTTCCATTCCGAGGTCCTCCGGGTTCACGCACTCCCGGGCCTTGAGCAGAATACTTGCGTACGTGACACCCCTTTCCTTAGCCTCGGGTTGGACGGTAATGACTACCGCCTGAGTGCGTGGAGCCTGTAGTTTAGGCTTCTTTTTAGGCTTCGCCTTTGGCTTCTCCTTGGGCTGTAGCTGAGAAGCAGCCTTCCTCCTTGCCTTTCGGCCGCCGTTCACCTTTGTCCACCCCTCCTCCTCAGGTGTCTGTGAGGTGGATTGCTTTGGGGCTGGTGCTGCCTTGGCACCAGGTGCTGAAGAGGCAGATGCAGGAGCGGTTTTAGCTCCTTTTTTGCCCTTTTTAGGGTTCGCGCTTGTTTCAGAAGGCCCCGCTTTAGATGTTGATGGAGCGGGCTGAGTTGGCTTTCCCTTATGCGCCTTGACAGGGGGCACAGAAGCCTTCGTCACAGACGCAAACGTCTTCTTCGCCTTATTTTTGGCGTCAGCCGCAAGCGGCGGACGCAACCCTGGCTCCTTAGGAAGCCGCGCCTCAATAGACTCGAGCCGGGTAGAGAGCAAGGATCCCACCTGGCGCATCACCTCGCTCATCATCGATTGGTCTATATTCGGGACAGGGGCATGTTGTTCAGCCCTGGCATTGGGTTTTGCGGTTTTTCGCCTATCAACTCGCTGAGCGAGGGGCTGTTCCGAAGGTTCCGGACAGGGAGGCGATTCCCACGCCATGTCAATATCAGAGGGATGCTCAGAAGCATCTCGATGAATTGCAGCAACCGGGGCCGAAGTGACCGTGGCCAAAGTGACCGTGGCTGCCGATTGCTGCTTTAAGCTTTCGACGGTCGCCTCCAAGAGGGCCATCTTCTCCTTCATCTGTCGGACTTCCGCACTGAGGCGCTGATTGTCTGCCCTAAGTGCAGTGGTCTCGTCCGACAGGGTATGGTTACGCAGTCTCTCAAAATTTGCCTGATAGGACGCGGCAATGTCCTTCAGGGTCTTTATGTATGTGCCCTTCAAGTTTCCCGACGTTTTAGCGATTTTAATTATCGCGGCACAGTCCTCCTCCACCTGTTTCCCAACGATTTCGGTGGTCGCCTCTTGACCGATGTTTGGGTCAGAGTCAATAGCCTTCAACCTAGCGGCCCTAGTTTGATTTAGCTGACGAGACTGATCTGCCATTTCGATTTCAGCCTCCAGCTCCATCTCTCTTCTTGTGGCCTCGACCAGCGCATTCTTGGCCTTGGCCAGCCCTACAAACTCCCCGGTTGTTGGGGGTCTTCCACGACCCTTGCGGGAAGAAGACTTCTTTTGAACTGAGCAAGCCGAGTCGTTGTCTGACTCAGAAGACAGGGTTACCCGGCCCCTTTTACCTCCAGATCTATCCGTTAAGGTGGTCACCGAGGAATCGGACTCCTCCCCAGCCGACAAGAAAACCGTGTCCACCACTTGCGGTGTGTCAGCAGCGCGCCGTCGATCGACACTTTTGCTTCGACTGCGCGCACGATTACCTGCCAGTTCAATACGCGTCAAAGACACGCTTAAAACTCGCCCCCTAGCCGACGATCTCAACGTCCTTTCGCCGGCTTCGTCTCTGCCTTTTCCTCTACTGGGCCTAATGCCACTGGACTCGAAGTTCGAGTCAGTTACGCCCGCGTTATGTTGTTCCACGACAGGCCTTGTACAAGGCCCTGCCGACTTCACCGATTCGTCAAAAGATTTTTGTTTTAGTGCATCCATAATTGATCCCACGAGTAGGGGGCAACTAAAGGACCACCCGCGCAGAGGCCCCCGATACGCAGGCTACCCTATCTACTCCTGAGGTCGGGAAGTGTCAGGAGGTTGGTGACGGGTTTTCTCCCGGGGTGCTTTTATAGACTACCCTTGTCGTGGCCGGCCGGTGAAGGCAGGCCCTCGGTCCCCTCCCCCGCAGCTCCCCCACAGACGCCTCGAGTGGGCTCATCGCTGCCGGTTCGGGGATTACGATGCTCAGGGGCTGGCGTGAGGCCCCTGGTACACCCCTTTCGGGGTGCTCCCCATTCCCCCCCATGGTCGCTAGCGGGTGGGCTGTATCGCCGCCCACCAACCCATCCGAAGACGGGCGCCCGTCGCCACGTTTCCCAACGACGAAGCCTTTGCGATGAAACGGCGCCCAGAAGGGGCGCCGGACTACCCCATCCCCCCCGTGTAACGACGCCCAGAAGGGGCGCCGTCAAAGCTCCACTCAAAGCCGCTCGAGAGTGAGCGGCGAGCGTGCGACCCAGAGTGGGCCGCACGTGGAGATCCCCCCCGCAGGTCAAGTGACCCGCTGTGCGGTCCAGAAGGGACGCGCGTTGAAGGGGGTGCGATGCCCAGAAGGGGCACCACCTACGTTATTTGGCGCCCAGAAGGGACGCCAGGGATTTGCATAAGGCCCCTTGTCCCACGCTGAACGTGGGCCGAGAGGCCTTACCCCAGGGTGCACCACGAGGAGGTTCCCAAATTTGCACCCCAACCTAACCTAACCTAACCTAACCTAACCTAACCTAACCTAACCTTTTTTTTTTTTTTTTTTTTTTTTTTTTTTTTTTTTTTTTTTTTTTTTTTTGACCGGGTGAAATGCGTTTATGCATTCCCGCGGAACTGGGGCGACCCGCGGGATATGTGGGACTCGCCTACGGTCTTAAACGGCACTACCCACTAAAACACCCGGATGTTCCTCCTTCCGTTCTTGGTACGGCCCCGGTGGTCCTCGGGGAACTATTCCACGGCCATACGACGGCAGCATCGATGTACGATGACACTGCCCGATTGTACCATCGGGCTGGGGGTGACTCGGAACATTTAAGTCCACCCCCAATCCAACTTGCGAACCCATACCTGCGGACGTAGGGCTCCCCATGCCCGTACGCCTGCGAGTTCGCTGCAGAAGGGAACGGAACTGAGGCAAAACCCACGCTTCCGTGTCCCCTCTACTCACCTGGGATCCTGCCAGGATCACTGCGCTGGTCTGCTGTTAGCGCTCGGAGCTGCCGGTTCAGGTGTTTGACCGGTTCCGCTCCGCTTCCTCTTCCTCTTGGGAGGCTTACATAGCCTTGACCCCATACTGTGACCGGCTGGTTTGCCGGCTGCAGTGCAGATGGGGCAGCAGGGCTTTGCGTGGCACGATGAGGCAATGTGCCCTTCGACCCCACAGCGGTAGCAGAGACCGCTGCGGTCTATGGGCGACACGCAAGTAGCCCTGGTGTGGCCTCCCTCGAGGCACCGAAAACACCTTCTCGGCTTTGAATCTAGCGCGTGGATTCGCGCCATCCCAAAGCCGATCTGGGTCCGGCCCAACTTTAAGACGGCTTTTGCGGCTGAAACAGGACAGCGTACCCAGATGGTGCCCATTCCGCCCGCTCCTCGTCTAATCTCCCCAGCAGAGATGTTATCTGGGGAGCATCCTCCTTTCTCAGCGATTGCTGCGATCACCTCGCTTTTCGACGTGGCATCTGCGAGCCCTGAGACCCGCAGATCGGCGGACTTTGTGGGCCTGGCCACGATGAAAGTGTCCGCCATAGTTTGCGAAAAGCAGCGAGCCAGAATATCGGCGTGCGCTGAACCGGCCGGGCCAGCAAACTCGAAAACACGCCCCCCCGTCGCTGACCTCCGAAGAGCGGAGAAGGGCGGGATACCCAGGCTGCCGGGATTGACCCTTGTTCGAGCCCTCATCATGGCCGACTCGAACGTAACGCCCCGATTGATTGCTTCGGGGCGAAGCGTGAGGACTACGGCCGCAGATCGTGGGGGCCGTAGTTTCTTCCTCATTCGCTTCTGTTTCGCCTTCGCAGGCGCAGCCGCAGAAGTTCGCGCGGCTGCATTCCTTTTAGGCTGGGGTGCCTTTGGCGCCTCCCCCTTTTTGCTCCTCTTGCGCTTCTGGACCTTTGTCCACTTCTCATTTTCAGGTGGTTGAGACTGGGGAGCAGAAGACGGTGCCTTTGATTTAGGCTTGGTACTTCGGGAGGCACCGGTCTTCTTACCGGCCTGACTGGGTGCAGCGGCTTGATCTTGTTTGCCAGCTGCATTCCCCCCTTTTCCCTTTGCCTTAGAAGGCGCCTTCTTTTTACTCTTGCCCTTTTGGGCTTCCGGAGCAACCTCCGGATCTGCACAGTCCTGACTACTAGGCGGCGGATGTTCCGCCACGCTGGAAGCCGGAACCAGGCTCGGCTGAGACGCAGGACGCTCGGGAAATGCAACACCGAGACGATCGTCCAGAACTCTTGTCACATGCTGCAAGATGGTCTCCAGCGTGTGGTCATTAGTCGAGAGCGGAGACGGCGGTGGTGGCGTGCGCAATGAGCGTGGAATTGCATCATCGCGGATGGGTGATTCGCCAACGCTCTGCCGAGATGGTGTGGCGAGACGTGAAGCCGGTAGCGCAGTCTCAAGAGAGGCTCTCATCTCTGCCATCTCCCTCCTCAACTCAGCTAACTGCGCGTGCAAGCGCTCGTTATCTGCCTGCAAGCTAGCAGTCAGTTCCCTCAACGCGCGGTTATCATAATGGAGACCGCCGTTGATCTCCCGCAAAGCCAAGTTTTCCTCTGCGTTGGGGAGCCTACGGAACTCTTCCGAGGCCATCTTATAAATTTCGACGGCCTCGTTTAGAGACCGCTGAAAAGTTCCCTTGAGGTTGCCTGAGTTACGGGCAACATACGATACGATGTCGCCCGCGTCCAGGACTGCCTTGGAGCAGTCCTCCGCCGCCATGGCATCCGCTTGCGCCTTGTTCTTGCAAGCGGCCCTCTGTTCTCTCCTGGCGGCACGCCGCTCTTGAGCCTCCCGGCACATGAGCTCCGCCTCTTGCTCTGCATCGAGCTGCAAATCTTCGCTCCGGGCGAGGCGAGCAAGCTCCAGCCCTCGGCGGGCCGCAGCTAAAACATTGTATTTGCTGCCTTTCCGTGTTTCACTCGACGCGGGCAAAACCTCCATGTCCGAATAAAGCACGGAGTCATCGTCGGAGTCCAACGTCTCAGGTGGTGGTGGTGGTAGAACTCCCCGTGCACCTGCGCGAGGCTCAGTGGAGACTGAAGAAGCATCGCTGTTGTAGCCCCTTCGTTCCCCCTCGCGTCGCCTAGCTCCACGCGTGAACCTCGGCGAAGTGCCCTCGACTGCCGCTCCGAGGCCAGTCGCTAACTTGTCCACTCTAGACAAAATCACGCCAGATGTTGTGGCCGCTTCACATATCTGTCTGTCGGCCCACGACAGACCCACCTTCGGTACCATCTGGGAGCCAGAACTCCCACTTGGTCCTTTCCCTTTCAAGGGCCCTCGTCCTCCACTTCCAGAGGCATTGCCGCACTCTAGGGCCTGGTCGCCTACCCTAGAGGGGCCTTCGGTAGCACATTTCTCATCTACGGACCCGGGTGCCCGTAGACGGCGGGCGTCAGCCGCATCGCATGACAAACGCTTATCAGAACTGGACATACTTTTCATACGGTTGCAGTTCACGACAAGCTGTCGGCAGTTTACCTCATGCTGAGCGCTATTTCGGGTGGGCTCCCGGGTTTCAAGGGTGACCTTCCCTGGAGCTCTTCTAAAGTACCCTGGGTCAAAGCCCCCATGCCCAGGATATCCTACATACCCACGGAGGTCGGAAGGTGTCCGCGGGGTTTTATCGACTTTTCCTTGTCCTTGCCCCGATGGGCTTGCTGGACTGACCAGGCAGACACTGCCGCGGGGACGCCGAGCCCGCGGGTCGTTGCAAAAGCCGGACAGAACGGCAACAATTCTGTGGGAACAGCGAGCAATAGGTTGACGAGACACCTACGCAACACATCTTGCGCATGAAGCGCCCCCGAACTACCCCCCCCTGACGGCCCCAGAGTGGGAACCGCCATCCCCATTTTCCCTCCCACCCCCCGCAGGCCCAGAAGGGACCTGCCTATGGTGCGGTCCAGAAGGGACACGCCTAGGGAGGCTGCGGACCCAGAAGGGGCTCCGCCTGTGCGCTGGGTTGTTGGCTATAGAGTTCCAATGCCTCTTTCGAAACATTAGAACCCTATAGGAACCAGGGAGCGCCAGGACCGACTCCATCGTTCGCCCCCAACGTATCAGGAACGACAAATGAGAGTCAGCCACACGAGGAGGCCACCCAACACGCACCCCAACCTAACCTAACCTAACCTAACCTTTTTTTTTTTTTTTTTTGTTTCCCCGGGAGAAATGCGTTACGCATACCACCGCGCCGGGGCAACGCGGTGGTTATGTGGGACTCCCCTCCTCTGAGATGGTAGATGAGGAGGGTTTACCCACTAAAACTCCCGGGCACTCTCCGTCTTCCGCATAGGCTGAGACCCGGTTACCATCGGTCGTAGTAGTCCACGAATCAGCGGCGGGGTCCTTTCGGACACACCTTGCAAGTCCTTGGACTTGCTCGGACGGCAACTACCAAACCTCAAGATGAAAGAGGTAGGTGTTGCCGTTTTCCCCACAGAGAGGCCTGGCGGGGGGGGCTAGTGGGATGCTCCGATTCCCTCCCCCGCGTCAGGGCTAGGACGGGTGCAGTTGGCCGTGCACGCGTCGTCTTCTACCAGTGCGCCGGCGGCGTGAAGCGCCGGACAAGGGATCGTCTTCCCTCGCACGTTCGTCCACCTCCTTGCGAGTGATGGTAGCTTCGCAGAAGGAGGCGACGGCATCCCATGACCTTTTGTTGGAGACCATAGCCTTGACTATGGCCTCTAGTGACAGGTCATTGCCGATTACAGCCCGCAGGTCTTGGCGCGGCTGTTCCAACTCCCTACACGTCATCAGTGTATGCGGCACGGTGTCGTCAGCTGCACCGCACTGATGGCAAATTGTGGTCTGCTCACGTCCGATCTTACACAGGTAGTTGCCGAAGCAACCGTGACCAGTTAATACCTGTGTCATCCGGAACGTGAGAGACCCCTCCTTGCGACACACCCATTCTTGAAAAATGGGTCTGATCGCCGCGACGGTCATCAGACCTGCTTTCGGAGATTGTAGTCTCTCCTCCCAGAGACGCGTCGCGGATGTTTGTGCGCGCGTTCTCCATCTCGTCACCTGCTCAGGCATGGGTCTGTTTCCCAAGTTCCTGGCTTCTGCTACCCGCTCATAGACTGCGGTTAGTACGTCCGCCTCCAGGTCCCACGGAGGGGTACCCGCCAACAGAGTGGCCGCCTCAAACGAAATTGTGCGATAGCCACGAATTACCCTGATAGCCATGACCCGCTGAGGTCTACGAAGCAGATCTTTGTTCTTGGCTGTCAGGGCGTCCATCCACACCGGTGCCCCATATAGGGCCATGGACCGTACAACTGACGTGTACAGCCTCCTCGCACTGCCGCTTGGACCACCTAAATTTGGTAGCAGGCTGCCAAGAGCAGCCGCGGCTTTCACTAGTTTCGGCGACTGTCGAGTGAAATGCTCGCCGAAGTCCCACTTACTGTCAAGTGTAAGGCCGAGGTAGCGCATACACTGACTTATTTCGATCCGGACGCCACTGATGACTAAATGGGCGTCCGTGGGAGGCCTTCTCCGAGCTCCGTAAAAGAACAGAGCCTCTGTTTTTTCAAGGGCGACACTAAGCCCCAGAGATCTAATCCTGCGGACCATGAGGGACACCCCCGCAGTGGCCAACCTAGTTGCCTCGCGGAAATCACCGGCACGGGCCGTCACGAGCGTATCATCTGCGTAGCATACCACGCTCAAACCTCTCAGCAAGGCTCCTCTCAGTGCGTAGTCGTAACCGATGTTCCACAGGAGCGGTCCGAGAACCGACCCCTGTGGGACACCGCACGACACCAATCTACTATGGACGGAACCATCACGACCCTGATACACAACACGCCTCCCCCTGAGGTAGTTGTTAATGATGCGCAAAATGTAGGGGGGCACTCCGTGAAATCGGAGCGCTTGCCCAATGCACTCAAAGGGGAGCGTGTTGAATGCATTGGCGATATCCAAGGACACCGCCAATACTACGTCTCCTTGCGCTGTAGCTCGTCTCGAAAGCGCCTTTACATTTAAAATTGCGTCTACCGTGGAACGCCCCTCTCTAAACCCATATTGGCACGGCGCTAAGTCTGGGCCAACCGCATTAAGATGGCGAACAATGCGGTTTGAGAGAACACGCTCAAACAACTTTCCGGCCTCATCTAAGAGTACTATGGGCCGGTAGGCCGACGGTGAGTCCATGGGACGTCCCTCCTTTTTTAGTAAAACCAATCGCCCGGTCTTCCACTTAGTGGGGAATTGTCCCGACGAGAGGCAAACATCGAGCAGCCGACGAAGTTGCTCCTCCATTACCTCCTCTGCGACAACCCATGCACGACCCGGGATGCCATCAGGTCCAGGTGCAGTCTTTTTGGCCTTCAACCTCAAAAATGCAGCCCCCATCTCACCAGCCGTCACCGATGGTATGTTGACGTCAGCATGAGAGATAGTCAGTGGGGGCTCCATCCTGGGAGGCACAAATTCAGCACGCTCCGGAAAGAGGGAGGCCACGATAGACTCCAGCAAAGCTGGCTCGAGTGATTCAGTCAAGGGGGGCCCGATATTTCGCAGTTTTCCACGTATCGAGCGATACGGGCGCCCCCACGGATCACGATTTAGCTCATCGAGCATCTCCTCTCTGGCCCGGTCTTTGGCCTCGCAAATCGCAATTCCTATTGCCTTTTTGGCCTCTTTGTAGGCCGCATGGAGTACTAGCTCCAGAGCCACATCCCGCCTACGCTTTCTACGTTGCCGCAAGTATGCGTACCGCGCCACAATGCAGTCTTCGCGTAGGTCTGCTACTTCTTGTGACCACCAATAAACCTCTCGTTTAGGCGAGCGCCGCTTGACTCTAGGCATTGCAGCATCGCAGACCTCAGTCATTGCACCATCGAGACATTGCGCGCCATCGTCAGCTTGGGACAGTCGACTTGCTGGCATAAACCACGACTGTACTATGGCCGCTTCGACCAAAAGTTCTCGGTCCATCTTTGATATGGCCCAACGCGGAAAGGGCACATTTTGGGAAGAAGAACGAACTCTAGCAGCTGCCTGGGGGGTGGAGATGTCAAATCGGATGTAAAGATGATCTGACAAAGTCTCCACCCTTTCCAGGACCGTCCAACCGGACACTCTCGAGGCGATGGCAGGGGAGGCGAATGACAGGTCCACTATGGATCCGCCCTGAAGGCGGACACAGGTATTCGCGTTGCCCCGATTAAGAAGGCAAAGGCCAGATGAAACGGCCCACTCCTCTACAGCATCGCCCCTTGGGTTAGAAGAAGGACAACCCCACATCGTGGATTTGGCGTTGAAGTCGCCTAACACCATCACCTTTGAGGGTGAGGCTCGCCCGACAGCAGCACCAAGACAACCCAAAAACAATTCAAATTCCGCCAAAGTTCTATTGGGGGAGAAGTACACCCCGAACAGGATTACCTCCCCCCATTTCACTCCTACGAAACCCGATCCCCTCTCAAAGGTTGAAAATAGCGATGTAGGCGCCGAACCACCGACCACCGCTACCACACCATCCATATCCGCAGCCCAATTACTCCGCGAGGGTATATAATAAGGCTCGGAGGCCACCGCAATCTCAATTGCCATTTCGGCCAATGCCTGGACAAAAAGGTCTTGCGCACCAGCCGCGTGGTTGAGATTGACCTGGAGAATCTTTGTAGGCGTGTTAGACATTGTTGATCTCTGTAGGGACCTCTAGTGGCGCATGCTGGGCGCTCGCAGAAGACGGGGGGGCTGCCGCTTTTTTAGCGGTCGCCCTCGCTCTTCTACTCCTTGGTGGGGTGCAGGACTTGCTCCCCACGATGTGGTCTGCAGGCCGTTTGGCCTCTGCGCAGACGGGGCAATGGTGCTTGGCCGAGCATGACGCGGCTGTGTGGCCAGCCTTACCGCAGCGGTAGCATAGCCCGCTGCGGTCAATCTGACCCGTGCACCGCGCACGGGTGTGCCCCTTTTCCAGACACCGGTAGCAACGTAGCGGCCGTGTGTCTAGAGCCCGCACCTGAACGAACCCCCAGCCAACCTTGACCCTACCGGCGTCGAGTATCACCTTGGCGGCGGCCACAGGGCACTGCACAAATATTGTGCCCATACCACCTGGACCACGCCTAATTTCACCAACCCTGACCGATTCTGTAGAGCAGTTTCCGGCTTTGGCGACCGCCTCCTGGATGTTTGAGGGGGTTGTAGAGTCCTCAATATACGATATACGCAGATCTATGCGCTTGGTGGGCCGAGAAACTTTGACGGCCTCCCCTAGAGCGTCCCTAAGCATGCCTGCGAACTGATCAGCCTGCTCAACTGTTGCCGTACTCGGGAGGTGCAGGATGCGAGCACCTGTCACCGCCTGCCGGAATCGAATGCTTTCCATTCCGAGGTCCTCCGGGTTCACGCACTCCCGGGCCTTGAGCAGAATACTTGCGTACGTGACACCCCTTTCCTTAGCCTCGGGTTGGACGGTAATGACTACCGCCTGAGTGCGTGGAGCCTGTAGTTTAGGCTTCTTTTTAGGCTTCGCCTTTGGCTTCTCCTTGGGCTGTAGCTGAGAAGCAGCCTTCCTCCTTGCCTTTCGGCCGCCGTTCACCTTTGTCCACCCCTCCTCCTCAGGTGTCTGTGAGGTGGATTGCTTTGGGGCTGGTGCTGCCTTGGCACCAGGTGCTGAAGAGGCAGATGCAGGAGCGGTTTTAGCTCCTTTTTTGCCCTTTTTAGGGTTCGCGCTTGTTTCAGAAGGCCCCGCTTTAGATGTTGATGGAGCGGGCTGAGTTGGCTTTCCCTTATGCGCCTTGACAGGGGGCACAGAAGCCTTCGTCACAGACGCAAACGTCTTCTTCGCCTTATTTTTGGCGTCAGCCGCAAGCGGCGGACGCAACCCTGGCTCCTTAGGAAGCCGCGCCTCAATAGACTCGAGCCGGGTAGAGAGCAAGGATCCCACCTGGCGCATCACCTCGCTCATCATCGATTGGTCTATATTCGGGACAGGGGCATGTTGTTCAGCCCTGGCATTGGGTTTTGCGGTTTTTCGCCTATCAACTCGCTGAGCGAGGGGCTGTTCCGAAGGTTCCGGACAGGGAGGCGATTCCCACGCCATGTCAATATCAGAGGGATGCTCAGAAGCATCTCGATGAATTGCAGCAACCGGGGCCGAAGTGACCGTGGCCAAAGTGACCGTGGCTGCCGATTGCTGCTTTAAGCTTTCGACGGTCGCCTCCAAGAGGGCCATCTTCTCCTTCATCTGTCGGACTTCCGCACTGAGGCGCTGATTGTCTGCCCTAAGTGCAGTGGTCTCGTCCGACAGGGTATGGTTACGCAGTCTCTCAAAATTTGCCTGATAGGACGCGGCAATGTCCTTCAGGGTCTTTATGTATGTGCCCTTCAAGTTTCCCGACGTTTTAGCGATTTTAATTATCGCGGCACAGTCCTCCTCCACCTGTTTCCCAACGATTTCGGTGGTCGCCTCTTGACCGATGTTTGGGTCAGAGTCAATAGCCTTCAACCTAGCGGCCCTAGTTTGATTTAGCTGACGAGACTGATCTGCCATTTCGATTTCAGCCTCCAGCTCCATCTCTCTTCTTGTGGCCTCGACCAGCGCATTCTTGGCCTTGGCCAGCCCTACAAACTCCCCGGTTGTTGGGGGTCTTCCACGACCCTTGCGGGAAGAAGACTTCTTTTGAACTGAGCAAGCCGAGTCGTTGTCTGACTCAGAAGACAGGGTTACCCGGCCCCTTTTACCTCCAGATCTATCCGTTAAGGTGGTCACCGAGGAATCGGACTCCTCCCCAGCCGACAAGAAAACCGTGTCCACCACTTGCGGTGTGTCAGCAGCGCGCCGTCGATCGACACTTTTGCTTCGACTGCGCGCACGATTACCTGCCAGTTCAATACGCGTCAAAGACACGCTTAAAACTCGCCCCCTAGCCGACGATCTCAACGTCCTTTCGCCGGCTTCGTCTCTGCCTTTTCCTCTACTGGGCCTAATGCCACTGGACTCGAAGTTCGAGTCAGTTACGCCCGCGTTATGTTGTTCCACGACAGGCCTTGTACAAGGCCCTGCCGACTTCACCGATTCGTCAAAAGATTTTTGTTTTAGTGCATCCATAATTGATCCCACGAGTAGGGGGCAACTAAAGGACCACCCGCGCAGAGGCCCCCGATACGCAGGCTACCCTATCTACTCCTGAGGTCGGGAAGTGTCAGGAGGTTGGTGACGGGTTTTCTCCCGGGGTGCTTTTATAGACTACCCTTGTCGTGGCCGGCCGGTGAAGGCAGGCCCTCGGTCCCCTCCCCCGCAGCTCCCCCACAGACGCCTCGAGTGGGCTCATCGCTGCCGGTTCGGGGATTACGATGCTCAGGGGCTGGCGTGAGGCCCCTGGTACACCCCTTTCGGGGTGCTCCCCATTCCCCCCCATGGTCGCTAGCGGGTGGGCTGTATCGCCGCCCACCAACCCATCCGAAGACGGGCGCCCGTCGCCACGTTTCCCAACGACGAAGCCTTTGCGATGAAACGGCGCCCAGAAGGGGCGCCGGACTACCCCATCCCCCCCGTGTAACGACGCCCAGAAGGGGCGCCGTCAAAGCTCCACTCAAAGCCGCTCGAGAGTGAGCGGCGAGCGTGCGACCCAGAGTGGGCCGCACGTGGAGATCCCCCCCGCAGGTCAAGTGACCCGCTGTGCGGTCCAGAAGGGACGCGCGTTGAAGGGGGTGCGATGCCCAGAAGGGGCACCACCTACGTTATTTGGCGCCCAGAAGGGACGCCAGGGATTTGCATAAGGCCCCTTGTCCCACGCTGAACGTGGGCCGAGAGGCCTTACCCCAGGGTGCACCACGAGGAGGTTCCCAAATTTGCACCCCACCTAACCTAACCTAACCTAACCTAACCTAACCTAACCTAACCTAACCTAACCTAACCTAACCTTTTTTTTTTTTTTTTTTTTTTTTTTTTTTTTTTTTTTTTTTTTTTTTTTTTTTTTTTTTTTTTTTTTGTCCCAGGGGAATGCGTTACGCATACCGGGGCCTTGAAGAGGCACCCGGTTATGTGGGACTCGCCCGTCCGTCTTTCCCCCCCCACTGGCAAGGAGAGAGGCTCCAGGCCAGCTGCCAGGTAGAACCCGGCTGGGGAGGGCGAGACGGAGGGGGATACCCACTAAACCCCTGGGGGCCACACAATCCGATAAGCTGAAGGCTGGGGTGGAACACGTTATCTGCCATAGGCACTGGACCGCGAACCACCCCGTCGCCCGTGGGAAGCACGGGCGACTATGTACACGAAGCACACAAACAAAACGCGCCCACCCTCCTAATGGGCACGAAAACCCCCCACAGTATGTAGCACACACACAGACAATATGTACATGACACATTCAACCCAAACCAACATGCCCACGCCCTCGCGAGCGTGGGCATGGAAGACCGACACGAATATTTACACACACACACACACATACACACCTATCTATATATATACATACACTCAGGTATTTACAAATTTACAGATTTACAAATTTACACCCCCGCCGGTGCCGTACTGGTGCCCGGGCTTTCCGGCACCTCTGTCACCTCCATTGGCGCGGCGCTTGGCGCGGCGCTCTCCTTGGCCACAGGGGGGGCCCTTGCCCAGGGGGTCCTCTTGGGCTTGGTCTCTGGAGGCCGGCAAGCCCTACCTCCCAACTGGTGCTCGTGTGGGAGCTTCGCCTCCCTGCACACCCCACACTCCATCTTCTCTGCTTTGCAGTCCGCTGCCTGGTGCCCTGGGGCACTGCAGCGGAAGCAGAGGGTGCTACGGTCGGTCTTCGAGTCACACACGAACTTTGTGTGACCCGTCCCGTAGCACCTAAAGCACCTCACTGGGAGCTTTTGGAGCACCACCACTTGGGCAGTCGCCCATCCCACCCTGAGGCTGCCCGCATCCGCCAGCCGCTTGGCCTCCGCAACCGGGAGCCTTACCACCGCCGTGTGCCTCCCCCACGGGCCGGCACGCAGTTCCCCTAGGGACACCACGTCCAGTGAGCAGCCCACCTTCTCGGCGACTGCCGCCCTCGTGCTCTCGGGCTTCGTCCCCTCGGCCAGGCCCACCAGTCTCAACTCGGCCTTGCGGTATGGCCGAGCCACCTCCGCCTCCTCCGAGATCACCTCTCGCAGCTTCGCTGCGAGAGCGTCCGCCTTGGGCCCGCTGGAGACCCCTGGAATCTCCAGCTTCCGCCCTCCCGCCGCCGTGTTGCGCACTCGGAGCGACTCCACTCCGAGCTCCTCTAGGTGGATGGCGCCAATCGCCCGCTCCATCACGGAGACGTAGGTGGCGCCCTTCTCCACCGCCTCCGGCCTCAGGGTCACCGTCACCACCGAGGATCTCGGCGGCACCAGCCTGGCCGCGGGGACAGAACCCGCGGCAGCCACCCTCTTCGGCGCACCAGCCCCCTCTTTCTGGGCCCGGGCCGTCGCGGCCGCGGCTTTCCTCGCCTTTTTGGAGGGGACGGACCTCCACTCATTTGCTGGCGTGCTTGCCGCCGCAGTTAGGGCAGGCGAGGCCGGCCGCGCGCGCGTCACCCTGGGCGCCCTCTGGGGCAGTGGCGGATCCTCCTCAAAGGGGACCGGTCCAGCGGCCGCCTCTGCGTAGCTGGCCCTCTGCCTCTCATGCGCCAGCGGCGGCCTCATGGGGTGCTCACGTGGAAGACGCCTCTCCATTGCGTCCATCCTCTCTGTGAACATGCCTCCCAGGGACTCGAGCAGGTCCTTCCTGAGGGCCCCCAGAACATCCCTTTTTAGGCCCTCGAGCATGCTGCCCATTGATGCGGCCACCTCCGCCTGGGCGCTTTTCCCACGGGCCGGCCTAGGCTCCTTTGCCACGTCCTTAAAGGCGTCCCTCAGGACCGCCACCTCCCGCCTCAGCGACTCGATCTCCCTCTCCTGCTTGTCGCGCTGGAGTTCGAGGCGCCTGTTCTCTTCCGAAGGCTCCTTGTCGCAAATGAGCTCGCTCAGGCAGACCGACAAGATGCTCAGCCCCTTGTTCATCTGGCCACGTATGCCGCCCTTTAAATTGGCCGACTTCTCCATCGCCTCGGTAATCATTGCGACGCCCGTGCCCGCCTTCCTGAATACCTCGACCAGGGGCAGATCGGCCACCTCATCACGGATCCCCTTGAGGAATTCGTCCCGCTTCGCCCGGTCCTCCGTCAGCTGCGCTCCCTTCTTGGGGACGTAGGCCTCGTCCCCGGAGCTCTCCCCGGCAAGCTCCCCCAAGTTCCTCTTGGCCTCAGCCACGCCCATTGAGGTACCCGGCTTTCCGGCCCGCTTCCCGGCACTACTACTTTCAAGGGCGACCCTTTTGGTCTCACCCCCTTGGGTCTTTTTCCCCAGCACAGTTGACTCCTCCGGGCTGTCGCTGGAGTCGACTCTGGAGTCGGCAAGAGGACGCTTACGGCTCTCCTCTACCATGGCTTGTACCGACTGCTCCAGCTCCATCTCACTGTCCCCCTCGGACCCTGCCTCAGACCCTTCCGACCTGTCGGGCAGTATCGGCTTTTTAGCCACCCTCCCGCTCGACCTGGTGCCAGACTTGGCGCCCTCGCTCCCACGACCCTTACGCCCGTCGCCAGGCCCACCACCCACGGCGGACCTTGTACAAGGCCCCGCCGTGGCGTCAAATTTTAGGGTTAATTTTTTGTCCATATTGTTCCCACGAGTAGGGGGCAACTAAAGGACCACCCGCGCAGAGGCCCCCGATACGCGGGCTACCCTAACTACTCCTGAGGTCGGGAGGTATCAGGAGGTTGATAACGGGTTTTCTCCCGGGGTGCTTTTACAGACTACCCTTGTCGCGGCCGGCCGGTTAAGGCAGGCCCTCGCCCCCCTCCCTGCACAGCTCCCCCACAGACGCCTCGAGTGGGATCATTGCCGCACAGGTCGGGGACTACGATGCTCAGGGGCTGGCGTGAGGCCCCTGGTACACCCCTTTCGGGGTGCTCCCCATTCCCCCCCATGGTCGCTAGCGGGTGGGCTGTAAGCCGCCCACCAACCCGTCCGAGAACGGGCGCCCGTCGCCGCGCCCCGCAACGACGGCACCTTTGCCTGAAAGACGCCCAGAAGGGGCGCCAACTACCCCATTTCCCCCCCGTGTAACGACGCCCAGAAGGGGCGCCGACTACCCCAAACCCCCCCCCGTATGACGACGCCCAGAAGGGGCGCCGTCAAAACTCCCCTCAAAGCCGCTCGAGAATGAGCGGCGAGCGTGCGACCCAGAGTGGGCCGCACGTGGAGATCCCCCCCGCAGGTCAGAGTGACCCGCTGTGCGGTCCAGAAGGGACGCGCGTTGAAGGGGGTGCGATGCCCAGAAGGGGCACCACCTACGTTATTCGGCGCCCAGAAGGGACGCCAGGGATTAGCATAAGGCCCCTTGTCCCACGCTGAACGTGGGCCGAGAGGCCTTACCCCAGGGTGCACCACGAGGAGGTTCCCAAATTTGCACCCCAACCTAACCTAACCTAACCTAACCTAACCTTTTTTTTTTTTTTTTTTTTTTAACGCGAAGAAATGCTTTTACGCATTCCCCCGGCACTGGAGCGAGCCGGGGGATATGTGGGACTCGGCGGATGGAGCTGCCCATACCCACTAAAACTTCGCGATGATCCACCTTCCGCTCACAGCGCGGCTCCGGGCATTCCACTAGGGACTCAACCGCAGCCGCGCCTCGATGTGGCGGACACCTCATCAGGTGCACTCCTACACGTCTTCGCGGACGTGTTGAGGGTGGCCCGGATCATAAGGACCCCCCTCTATCCATCTTGCGAACCCTAGTGCGGACGTAGGGCTCTCCATGCTCGTACGCCCACGGGTTCGCTGCAGAGGGGACTGGAGCTGGGCAGAACCATGCCTCCGAGTCCCCTCAACTCACCTGTGACCCTGCCAGGTCAGGTGTTGCTCTGCGTCCCCGGATGTTTTTGTGGAGCAGAAGGTTTGGCCGACTTAGGTGGTCTGCCGGCCTTACCTTTCTTCCTCTTGGGAGGAGCGCAAAGCCGACTGCCCATGCTGTGCTCCGCGGGTTTCCCCTTTTCGGCGCAGATGGGACAGTTTGGCTTCTTCGTGCAGGTGGCGGCTATGTGGCCGGGCGTACCGCAGCGGTAACAAAGTTTACTGCGGTCCGTCGGCGCCGTGCAAAAGGCCTGCACATGGCCTCCCTCCAGGCAGCGGAAGCATTTCCTGGGCTTAGCGTCCAGCATGTGTGCACGTGCCAGACCCCACCCGATTTGGAGCTTTCCGCCGCCTTCAGCCAAGATGTTTTTGGCCGACGTAGCTGGGCATCGCACCCAAACGGTGCCCTTCCCGCCAGCCCCACGTCTTATCTCTCCGACCAGAATGGTCTCAGGAGAGCAAACCCCCTTCTCCGCCACAGCGGAGGCGACGTCCGTCTTCGAGACGGTTTCACCGAGGCCAGAAATCCGAAGGTTGACCGATTTTGTTGGCCGTGCCACCTCGAAGATTTCGGGCATGGCGCTCCGGATAAGGCCGGCCAGAGTGTCAGCGTTCTGGGGACCCAAAGCGCCTGACATCTCTAGCAACCGCGAGTCAGTCGCTGTCCTCCTGATGCTGGTAGGTGGAGGAAGGTTGTGCTCGTGGAGCTTAATGCTTTGCCTAGCCCTGATAATGGCCGCCGCATAGGTCATGCCTTGCTTTGCGGCCTCAGGGCGTAGGGTCAGCACGACTGCTGCAGTTTTTGGTGGGCGGAGCTGCTTCTTCAGCCTTACCCGCTTCTTCTTGGCCATAGGAGTGGCAGCCGGTGGTCGTGCCGCTACTGGCTTAGGGGGAGCTGGGTTACGCGCCTTATTTGGCGCTTCCTTCCCCTTTCCTTTCTTGCGCCCCTTGCGCTCGACACGCGTCCACCCTTCCTCGGGCGGCGGTGGAGCAGACGCAGAAGCCGAAGGCTTGGCACTTTTGGTGGCGGCGGAATGACGTTTGCTAGTCTTTGAAGTGCTGGGCAAGGCGACAGGATGTTGTTCGCCAGCCTTGCCCTTAGATGTTTTAGCCTTTGGCGCCTTCTTGACCTGCCCTTTTTTGGGAGGATCAGCCGGAGCGGCCTTGCTTTTGTCGCGCCCAGGTCCGTCTTTAGGTGACGGCCGCAATGCCGCACCGACGGCCGGGACACGCTGGAGCTGATCCGCTTGATCCGGTAACGCTGGACCGAGCCTAGCGTCTAGCAACTGGCCTACCTGAAGTAGGACCTGTTGCATAAGGGCTTCGTTAGTAGCTGGAGAAGCATACTGGCCCGCAATGCGAGCAGCCTCCGCACGCGAGATTGTCCCGTCAGCCATCGCATTCCGCGCAGCTGGTGATGCGGATTGCGCTGACGGAAGCGCAGACGCCTCTCCCTCGAAGAAGCGAGACCCGGTAGATGTTTGTCGGGTCTGCTGGATGTTGGTCTCGAGGGAGGCCTTAAGTTCTGCTACCTCCTTCTGTAGCTCCTCCATCCGCGCGTAAAGGCGGGTATTATCGGCCTGAACTCCTGCTGCCAACTCACGCAGTGCGCGGTTGTCCGCGTGAAGGCCGACATTAATTTCTCGCAGAGCGAGATTCTCTTCTGCGCCTGGAAGTGACCGAAACACTTCTGAGGCATCGCGGAACATTGCAACCGCTTCGTTAAGTGATCGCTGGAATGTGCCCTTTAAATTGCCAGAATTACTAGCAACAAAGGACACTATGTCGCCAGCGTCAGCGCACCTCTTTGCGCAGTCAGCCGCTGTCAGTTTTTTGGCTTGTGCCCCATCCTTACAAGCAGCCCTCTCCGTATCCCGAGCCATTCGTCGTTCTCTCGACTCTCGCAACATGATTGCGACCTCCTGCTCCGCATCGAGCTGGAGCTCCTCCCGTCGCTTTTGGCGAGCAAGCTCAAGCTCGTTGCGAGCCGCAGCCAGCGGGTTGTACTGCCGGCCTCTTTTCGGGGAATGCTCTCTCCCGGGAAATTCCCTCGCTGTAGCGGACCACGAAGCCTCCGAATACAGCGACTCGTCATCGGAGTCCACCAAGGATACCGGCGGCGGAGCTCCGACATTGCGCGGGATGGTGGAATCCACCGGGGCGTGGATGTTATGCCCCGGTTTCTCCCTTTCGCGCCTAAGGGCACCCCGGGTGACCCTCGGCGATGAATCGTCGATAGCCGCACCGAGGCCCGTTTCAACCTTGTCCCTTCTGGGACCAAGCAAGACCGAACCGGTCTTAGCCGCCTGGCAGATCTGCCTGTCCGCCCAGGACATTCCAACTCTTAGAACCTTAGTTCCGTCGCCCTTCAAAGGCTCACTTCCTACACTAGCTTCGCTAGAATCCACGGCAGGCCTTGTACAAGGCCCTGCCGACTTCACCTTACCATCTAAATTTGGGTTTTCGGACATCTTAACCTAACCTAACCTTTTTTTTTTTTTTTTTTTTTTTTTTTTTTTTTTTTTTTTTTTTTTTTTTTTTTTTTTTTTTTTTTTTTTTTTTTTTTTTTTGACCGGGTGAAATGCTTTTATGCATTCCCGCGGAACTGGGGCGACCCGCGGGATATGTGGGACTCGCCTACGGTCTTAAACGGCACTACCCACTAAAACACCCGGATGTTCCTACTTCCGTTCGAGGTGCAGCCCTGGTGGTCCTCGGGGAACTATTCCACAGCCGCACAACGGGCATCGATGAACGATGAGCTCTGCCCGATTCTGCCATCGGGCTGGGGGTGACTCGGAACATTTAAGTCCACCCCCAATCCAACTTGCGAACCCATGCCTACGGACGTAGGGCTCCCCATGCCCGTACGCCCGCGAGTTCGCTGCAGAGGGGAACGGAACTGAGGCAAAACCCACGCTTCCATGTCCCCTCTACTCTCCTGGGATCCTGCCAGGATCACTGCGCTGTGCTGCTGCTAGCGCCCGGAGCAGCCGGTTCAGGTGTTAGACCGGCTCTCCGCTTCCTCTTCCTCTTAGGAGGTTTGCACAGTCTGGACCCCATACTGTGGCCGGCTGGTTTGCCGGTTGCAGTGCAGATGGGGCAGCAGGGCTTTGCGTGGCACGATGAGGCAATGTGCCCTTCGACCCCACAGCGGTAGCAGAGACCGCTGCGGTCTATGGGCGACACGCATGTAGCCCTGGTGTGGCCTCCCTCGAGGCACCGAAAACACCGTCTCGGCTTTGAGTCTAGCGCGTGGATTCGCGCCATCCCAAAGCCGATCTGGATCCGGCCCAGCTTCAAGACGACTCTTGCGGCCAGAACGGGACAGCGCACCCAGATAGTGCCCATTCCTCCCGCTCCTCGTCTTATCTCCCCAGCAGAGATGGTATCTGGGGAACATCCTCCTTTCTCAGCGATTGCGCTGATCACCTCACTCTTCGGTGTGCCATCTGCGAGCCCTGAGATCCGCAGATCGGCGGACTTTGTAGGCCTGGCCACGATAAAAGTTTCCGCCATAGTTCGCGAAAAGCATGCAGCTAAAACATCTGCGTGTGCTGACCCGGCAGGGCCTGCAAACTCGAACACGCGCCCTCCTGTAGCTGACCTCCGGAGACCGGAGAAGGGCGGGATATTTAAACTGCTCGGATCAACCCTTGTTCGAGCCCTCATCATGGCCGACTCGAACGTAACGCCCCTTGTGATGGCTTCGGGGCGGAGCGTGAGGACTACGGCCGCAGATCTTGGGGGGCGTAGTTTTTTCCTCAACCGCTTCTTCTTTGCCTTCGCAGGCGCAGCCACAGGTGTTTGCGTGGCTGCCTTCCTTTTAGGCGGAGGTGCCTTCGGCGCTTCCCCCTTCTTGCTCTTCTTGCGCTTTTGGACCTTTGTCCACTTCTCAGTCTCAGGTGGTCCAGACTGATGCGCAGAAGTCGGTGCCTTTGGTTTTGGTTTGGTACTTCGGGAGGCGGCGGCTTTGCCAGCCTGACTGGGTGCAGCGGCTTGATCTTGTTTGCCGGCTGCATTCCCCCCTTTTCCCTTAGCCTTAGAAGGCGCCTTCTTTTTACCCTTGCCCTTACGGGCTTCCGGAGCCATCTCCGACTCCGCGCAGTCCAGGCTGCCAGGCGGCGGATGTTGTGCCGCACTGGTGGTAGCGGGAGTGCTCTGCTGCTCAACTGGGGGGAGCTCGGGTCTTGCTGGACCTAGGCGATCGTCCAGCATACGGGTCACTTCCTGCATGAACGTCTGCAGCAAGCTCTCTGTCGCGAGTGGTGATGGTGGCGGAGTCGTCCGCTGAGACCCATGGCGTACGACCTCAGCGCAAGTTGGTGTCCCTACATCGATGCTTCGTAAAGGTGGTGAAGCTAGGCGTGATGCAGGACGCGCTGGTAACTCCTCAACCTCGAGGCAGGCTCCAGGAGATCTTGTCTGGGCCTGCTGAACGGTCTCGAGTGTGGCTCTGAGTTCAGCCATCTCTCTCTGCAAATCGGCCAACCGCGTGTGCAAGCGAGTGTTGTCTGTTTGTAAACTGGCGGTCAATTCCCTCAGCGCGCGGTTGTCGTAATGCAGGCCACCGTTGATTTCTCGCAACGCCAAGTTCTCCTCGGCATTGGGGAGCCTGCGGAACTCCTCAGAAGCCATCTTATATATTTCGACGGCCTCGTTTAGGGACCGTTGAAACGTCCCTTTCAGATTCTTTGAGTTACGAGCGACGTACGAAACGATGTCGCCCGCATCTGAAACTGCCTTAGAGCAATCTTCTGCCGCCATAGCATCAGCTTTCGCCTGGTTTTGGCAAGCAGCCCTCTTTTCACCTCTAGCGGCACGCCGCTCCCGAGCCTCTCGACACATCAGCTCCGCCTCCTGCTCAGCATCGAGCTGAAGTTCCTCGCTCCTCGCGAGGCGAGCAAGCTCCAGCTCTCTGCGAGCCGAACCTAACCTAACCTAACCTAACCTTTTTTTTTTTTTTTTTTTTTTTTTTTTTTTTTTTTTTTTTTTTTTTTTTTCCCAGGGGAATGCGTTACGCATACCGGGGCCTTGAAGAGGCACCCGGTTATGTGGGACTCGCCCGTCCGCCTTCGCCCAGAGGGCAAGGCGGAGGGGGATACCCACTAAACCCCTGGGGGACACTCAATCCGACAGCATAAGGCAGAGGTGGAACACGGTACCGGCCATGGGCATTGAACCGCGAACCACCCCCTCGCCGTGTGCTGGCCTATGACAACTGCTAGCAGCTGTCACGCGCCATCACACGGCGGTTGCCACGAGGCACATCTAAAGAAGAAAAAGGGGGCCCTTAAGGGGCAGACCTTACGGCCAAAGATGGCGCCAGCTTGTGCAGCTCTTGCTGAGTCGCAAGGGGCACAAGCCAGCCCCCGTCTTGCAGGAGAAGGGCGGCTTTTATGCCGCCCTTGACTCCAGTTCCACTGCCGGTTGCCCGGCCCTATGTTCGGTGGAGGAAGGCGGCATTTGTGCCGCCCTCGACTCCCCCTCTGCCGCCGCCGGTTGCCCGGCCCCGTCCGTCCCCGCCCTCACCGGCGAGTCCGCCACCTCCATGGGCGCGACGCCCTCCCCCGCCGCAGGTGGAGCCCGCGGCCAAGGGGCCCACTTCGGCCTGGCCACTGGAGGGCGGCATGTCCTCCCCCCCATATGGTGTTCATGCGGGAGCCCGGCCTCCCTACACACACCACAGCAAGCCCTCTCCACCCCGCACCCAGCCGCCTTGTGCCCGGGGGCACCGCACCTGAAGCACAGAGTGCCACGGCTGGCCTCCGAGCTACATGAGTAGCTCAGGTGGCCCACACCGTAGCATCTGTAACACCTTAGGGGGCCCCCGTCTAAGACCTCCACCCGTACCGTCGCCCAGTCCAACACGACGTTGGTCTGCCCCACCAGAGACTTCGCCGCTGCGATCGGCAGCCGGACAACGACCGAGCACCTCCCCGACGGTCCGGTCCGGACTGGCCCCACAGTTATCCGTTCAGGACCGCATTTCGCCCCCTCAGCGACCGCATCGCGGATTTCGTCCCCCTCGTAGGCCGCATCCGGGTTCAGGCCTACAAGCCGAATCGCGGCCATCCGGCACGGCCTGCCGATCACCACATCCTCCGGGACCACCCCACGAAGCTTCTCCGCAAGGGCGTCGGCCAGGGGCCCGCTGGAGTCGCCCGCCACCTCCAATTTCCTGCCTCCCGCCGCGGTGTGTAGCACCCGCACGCCTTCCGCCAGCCCGATGCTCGGCAGGTCGACCCTCCTCATGGCCTCTCCCAGGGCCGAGGCGTATGTCACGCCTCTTGCCACCGCCTCCGGTTTCAGGGTCACGGTCACCGCCGAAGACCGCGGAACCTCCAGCTTAGGGGGGGGGGGGCTCGCGCGCTCCACCCTCTTCGTCCTGCTGCCGCCCGCCCGTGTGGCCCGGTCGGCCGCGGACTCGGCCTTCCCAGCTCTTCGCCTGGCCGCCCTCGAGGCGACAGTGCTCCACGGCTCCTTCGGGGGAGCGCCGGGGCCATGGGGACCGGCGACCGCCCCGGCGTAACTCACCCCAGCCTTCCCTCCGTCACTTGCCACCGGCGGTCTCCTCGGGGGCTCGGCTGGGAGGCGGCTCTCGATTTTGTCGAGGCGTCCCCCCAGGGACTCGAGGAGCTCCCTCTTTAGGGCCTCCAATTTTTCCTCCACGCCCGTCTGAGGTGGGGGGGGGGGAGGGGGTATCCTTGCGGCCGCCCTCAGCGCCTCGACCTCCTGCTGCAGCCCTTCCATCTTCTCCTCGAGGCCATCCGCGTAGCTCACCCACTCGTGACACTCCACCCTGTGCATCTTAAGCTGTTGCTCCGCAGCAGCCAACACAATCATCACCGTCCTGCGGACCTCCCTGCGGAGGGGCTGGTCGAGGTCATCAAGCGCGTCCCTCACATCAATGCCGAGGTTCCACGCCTTCTCAAACAGCTGCGCAGGCGTCAGCCCCTCAACCTCCTTCTCGTACTTTAGCAGGTTCTTCGACTCCTGATCCGACCACTGTAAGACCGCAACTTTCTTCGGAGCGGGAGAACCCTCGCTGGAACCGACGCTGCCGCTCGTATCGGCCCGAGCTTCCCCCAACGTGCGCTTGCGCGTCTCCTCCACCAGGTCGATGACCATCTGCGCGCACTCCGGGTCCGAGTCCCTCTCCCGCGCCATCTCGGCCGCCCAGTCGAGACGACTGGCGCCACCCGCACCGGGCACCGCCGGTTCCACGCCGCTCGAGCCATTAGCCCTCGCGAGCGCTTCACCGGACGCGTCCCCGGCCTCTCCGCCCTTCCCGGGCCCACCACGAACTCCACCCCTCTTAGGCAAACTCCCACCAGCACCAGTAGCAGCCGCCACAGCAGGAGCCTGGTCACGCGCTCCTGCAGGGCCTTCGGTAATCCATTTCACACATGGAGGCCCGGATACCTCCATGCGCCGGGCGCTAACCGGATTGCATCGCAAATTAACCTTCTTATTTGTACCTGCCATTACGATCGGAAATAAGAAGGTTTCCATCCCTCTTGGTCGCTAGGGGGTGGGCTGTCCGCCGCCCACCAACCCGTCCGAAAACGGGCGCCCATCGCCGCGCCCCGCAACGATGAAGCCTTTGCCTGAAAGGCGCCCAGAAGGGGCGCCAACTACCCCGAACCCTCCCCGTGTAACGGCGCCCAGAAGGGGCGCCGACTACCCCAAACCCCCCCCGTGTGACGACGCCCAGAAGGGGCGCCGTCAAAACTCCCCTCAAAGCCGCTCGAGAGTGAGCGGCGAGCGTGCGACCCAGAGTGGGCCGCACGTGGAGATCCCCCCCGCAGGTCAGAGTGACCCGCTGTGCGGTCCAGAAGGGACGCGCGTTGAAGGGGGTGCGATGCCCAGAAGGGGCACCACCTACTTTATTCGGCGCCCAGAAGGGACGCCAGGGATTAGCATAAGGCCCCTTGTCCCACGCTGAACGTGGGCCGAGAGGCCTTACCCCAGGGTGCACCACGAGGAGGTTCCCAAATTTGCACCCCAACCTAACCTAACCTAACCTAACCTAACCTTTTTTTTTTTTTTTTTTTTTTTTTTTTTTTTTTTTTTTTTTTTGACCGGGTGAAATGCGTTTATGCATTCCCGCGGAACTGGGGCGACCCGCGGGATATGTGGGACTCGCCTACGATGTTAAACGGCACTACCCACTAAAACACCCGGATGTTCCAACTTCCGTTCCGCAGTACGGCCCTGGGTGATCCTCGAGGGACTCTTCCACAGCCGCACTGGATAATACGACGGGCATCGATGCACGATGAACTCTGCCCGATTCTGCCATCGGGCTGGGGGTGACTCGGAACATTTAAGTCCACCCCCAATCCTACTTGCGAACCCGTGCCTGCGGACGTAGGGCTCCCCATGCCCGTACGCCCGCGGGTTCGCTGCAGAGGGGAATGAAGCTGGGTCAGAACCAAGTCTACGAATCCCCTCTACTCTCCTGTGATCCTGCCAGGATCACTGCGTCCCCGGATGTTGTTGGGGAGCGATGGGTAATGCTGGCTTAGATAGTCTGCCGGCCTTACCTTTCTTCCTCTTGGGAGGACGGCAAAGTCTAGTACCCATGCTGTGCCCCGCGGGATTCCCCTTTTCGGCGCAGATGGGACAGTTTGGTTTTGATGTGCAGGACGCGGCTTTGTGGCCGGCGGTACCGCATCTGTAACATAGGTTACTTCGGTCCGTCGGCGCCGTGCAAAATGCCTGCACATGGCCTCCCTCCAAGCAGCGGAAGCACTTCCTGGGTTTGGAATCTAGCACGTGGATTCGTGCCGTGTTCCACCCAATCTGGATCTTTCCACCGCCTGCTTTCAACATGGTTTTAGCCGACGAGGCTGGACACCGCACCCATACAGTACCCAACCCGCCAGCCCCACGTCTAATCTCCCCAACCAAAATGTTTTCTGGGGAGCAGCCACCCTTCTCTGCCACGGCAGAGGCGACGTCCGTCTTTGTGACGATTTCGTCGAGGCCTGTAATTCGGAGGTCGGCAGATTTAATAGGCCGTGCCACTTCAAAGATGTTCGGCATGGCCTTCCGAATCAGGCCTGCCAGAGTGTCGGCGTTCTGGGAGCCCAGAGGGCCCGACATTTCCAGCATCCTCGCGTTTGTTGCTGTCCTCCTCATTTTTGTAGGAGGTGGGAGATTATGTTCATGGAGAACTAGACACTCCCTCGCCTTGTATAAGGCCGCCGCATATGTCATGCCTTGCTTTGCGGCCTCGGGGCGAAGCGTTAGAACTACAGCCGCCGTGCCAGGCGGGCGGAGCTGCTTTTTTAGCCGCTCCCTCTTCTTCCTCCTAGCCGAGGTGGCAGCTGGTGTTCGTGCTGCCGCAACCGGTGGTTTCGAAGAAGGCGGGGGTGCCTTAGACGCTGCCCCCTTCTTAGCCGACTTGCGCTTCTTCTTTGCAACTTTTGTCCACTCGGTCTCAGGCGGTGGCTGTTGCGGCGCTACAGATGGCACTGTAGTAGGGGTTTTAGGTACAGCGGCTGGATGTTGTGCGCCAGCTGTTTTTGTCCCCTTTTTCGGTGCCTTCTTTTTCCCCTTGCCCCCTTTGGGGCCCTTACCCGGTGCGCTGGGCTTAGTGTGGTCCTGGCTGCCAGGAGAAGGATGTTGTATCTCACTGACAGTAGGAGCCTTTTGCACCGGTTCCGAGTTATGCTCGGACGCTGGACCAAGGCGATCGTCCAGCACCTTCGTCACATGCTGGAGGACGGTAGTCAGCATGGACTCTGTTGCAAGCGGAGACGGCGGCGGCGGTGTGAAAGAACGCCGAAATCCGACCTCTGCGCGAGTGGGTGAACCGGTGCCAGCGCCCTGCCGAGATGGTGTAGCAGAGCGTGGAGCAGGAAGCGCAGTGGGGGCGGTCTCATAAGAGGCTCTTAGTTCCGCCATCTCCTTTTCCAACGCGGCCAACCGCGTGTGCAGGCGGGTGTTGTCTGCCTGCAGGCTGGCAGTTAATTCCCTTAGCGCGCGGTTGTCGTAATGCAGGCCATTGTTAATTTCCCGCAACGCCAGGTTCTCGTTGGCGTTGGGGAGACTGCGAAACTCCTCCGAGGCCATCTTAAAGATTTCGACGGCCTCGTTTAGGGAACGCTGAAATGTCCCCTTGAGGTTCTTCGACCTGCTGGCAACGTAGGAGACTATGTCGCCTGCATCCATTACGGACTTCGAACAGTCCTCTGCCGTTAGAGCGTCGGCTTTTGTCTTGCTCGTGCATGCGTCCCTATCAATAGCACGAGTCGCATGACGCTCCTGGGCCTCTCGGCACATCAGTGCCAACTCATCTTCGGCGTCAAGCTGAAGCTCCTCCCTCCGCGCTATACGAGCGAGCTCCAGCTGATTGCGAGCCGCAGCCAATTTATTATATTGGCTCCCAATCTTAGGCAGGTTTCTCGACCATGGGAGAACCTCCGTGTCCGAGACCTGCACGGAGTCATCATCGGAGTCAACAACCGATTCAAGTGCTGTTGGTCGTCGCTCTCCTGCACGTGCACGAGGGAGAGTCGAGACTGAAGAGGCATCGCTGGTGTAGCCCCTTCTGTCTTCCTCGCGTCGCCTGGCTCCACGCGTGAACCTAGGCGAAGTGCCATCAACTGCCGCTCCCAGGCCAGTCAAACCCTTGTCCCCGCTGGACAAAACCACGCCAGATGTTATGGCCGCCTCACAAATTTGTCTGTCTGCCCATGACAGACCCACCTTCGGGACCATCCGGGAGCCAGAACTCCCATCCTGTACCATGCCCTTCAAGGGCCCTCTTCCTCCGCTTCCAGAGGCATTGCCACACTCCAGGGCCTGGTCGCCTACCCTGGAGGGGCCTTCGGTAGTACATTTCACACCAACCAGCCCGGTTACTGGTTGGCGGCGGGCGTCAGCCGCATCACATGACAGACTCAAATCGTTAGCTGACATTTTCCATACGAAGATGCAGTTAACGACAGGCTGTCGGCCTGTATTACCCAACAGGCTTGGCGCTATTTCGGGTGGGCTCCCGGGTTTCAAGGGTGACCTTCCCTGGAGCTCTTCGGTAGTACCCTGGGTCAAAGCCCCCATGCCCAGAGTATCCTATATACCCACGGAGGTCGGATGGTGTCCGCGGGGTTTTAACGACTTTTCCTTGTCCTTGCCCCGATGGGCTTACCGAACTGACTGAACTCACACTACCGCAAGACGCCAACCCACGAGTCGTTGCGAGAGCCGGACAGAACGGCAAAGAACTGCGAGAGCAGCGAGCGAGAGGCTGGCGAGACACCTAACGCGACACACCTTGCGCATGAAGCGCCCCCAAATTATGACCCCCCCCCTGACGGCCCCAGAGTGAGAACCGCCATCCCCAATTTTCCCCCCACCCCCTGCAGGCCCAGAAGGGACCTACCTATGGTGCGGTCCAGAAGGGACACGCCTAAGGGGGCTGCGGGCCCAGAAGGGGCCCCGCCTAGTGCGCTGGGTTGTTGGCTATAGAGTTCCAATGCCTCTTTCAAAGCATTAGTACCCCATAGGAACCAGGGAGCGCCAGGACCGACTCCATCGTTCGCCCCCAACGTATCGGAAACGATAAATGGAAGTCAGCCACACGAGGAGGCCACCCAACACGCACCCCCCCAACCTAACCTAACCTAACCTAACCTAACCTTTTTTTTTTTTTTTTTTTTTTTTTTTTTTTTTTTGACTGGGGAAAATGTGTTGTACACTGGCCATGCGCACCCAATGGGCTTGGGATGACGCATGGCACGGAGAGGGACTCAGGGCCACATGTCCCCACCCGCACTCATTCGCTCCTCCGGGGAGGAGCAGATGAGTCGGGTGAGTTAGGACTAGTGGCCCCACCCAATAAAAACCCCAGTGCTTGCCAGCAGCCCCGCTAGCGGAAACCCGGGGCCGTGTTAACAATCTCCGGGAATCCGCCAATGCGGGATGGCCAGTCTTACCTGGCCTCCTGCAGAAGAGAGGTGGGAGCCGACAAGCGGGTTCCCACCCCGACGGGGATAGAGCGGTGCAATGCGACTAGGCAGCCCATCCACCTAGCCGCTGCTCTATCAGGGGGGGAAGAGGTTTCCCTCGACCCCCCCCTCCGCCTATTCCCTGTGTGAGCAGGGGAGACACCGGCTCGTGTGTCTGTGCCGAAACGCAGGGGCACGAGTCGGTCCCGGTCTAGCAGGAGGAGGGGGCGTTATACCGCCGCCCTCGTCCCTTCCTCCGCCGGTTGCCCGGCCTCGTCCGGTACTGCCCGGACCTCCTCTTCCTCCATAGGCGTTTCGCCCTCCCTGATCGCAGGCGGAGCCCGCGGCCAGGGGGCCCATTTCGCCCTCATCCTAGGAGGACGACAGCTCCTCCCCCCCATGTGGTGGTCATGGGGGAGCCCCGCCTCCCTACAAACCCCACACTCCGCCTTTTCTGCCCTGCACGTTGCCGCTTTGTGTCCTGCGGTACCGCAGCGGAAGCACAGTGTGCCACGGCTGGCCTTTGAGTCACATGAGTAACTCATGTGGCCCACACCGTAGCACACATAGCACCGCAACGGACGCTTTTCGAGGGCCTCCACCCGTGCCCACGCCCAGTCAAAGGCCACCTCCCCATGGTCCACCAGTTTTTTGGCCGCCTCAATTGGGAGACGGACCACGGCGGAGTTCCGACCAGACGGGCCTGTCCGGATTGGACCCACCGTCACCAGTTCGGCTCTACATGCCGACGAGAGCGCAATCGCCGACCCCACCTCCGTCCTCGCGTCCGCCATGTCAGGGTTCAGGCCCACCAGCCGCACCTCGGCCATCCGGCACGGCCTGGCCACCACCACCCCATCCGACACCACCTCCCTAAGCCGATCCGCAAGGGCGTCAGCCTGCCCGCCGGACATGCCCGGAAGCTCCAGTTTCCTACCCCCCGCCGCACTCAGCTGCACCCGAACGCCTCCCATGTCAAGCTCCCCAAAGTTGGCCTTCTTCATGGCGGCCCCCATCACCGTGGCGTACGTCAGCCCTTTGGCTAGCGCATCTGGCTTTATCGTCACGGTAATGGCCTGCGTCTTCGGCGGCTCCAGCCTCACCTTGGGGGCAGGCTTGCCCTTCACCCGTTCAGCAACTGTGCCTCCCTCCAGCGCGGCCTTTTTGCCGGCCGCAGCCTCCGACCTCCTGGCCTTTGCCTCGGCCTTCCTCGAAGCAAAGGTCTTCCAACTTCCGTCTCGCGCGGGCACCGGCCCCGCCGCTGTATCCCTTGAGGGAGCACTGGGGGCACCATGGGCACCGGCGGCCACTCCAGCGTAGCTCGCCCCACCATCACTCGCCAGCGGCGGCCTCCTGGGAGGGTCGACTGGGAGGCGCCTCTCAATGCTGGATAGTCGCCCTCCCAGCGACTCCAGCATCTCCTTTATGCCCTCCAGATCTGTCGGAGGGGGAGGGGGAGGGGGAGGAGAGGGGGGCTTAACAGCATCCCTCAGCGCCGCGAGCTCGCGCCTTAGCTCTTCCACCTGTACCTCGAGGTTGGCGCACCTCTCCTCGCACGCCTCGCGCCTCTTCTTCTCCTTCCGCACGGCCTGCTCCATGGAGACCGCCATGTGCCGCAAATTGGAGCGTGCCTCCGAGAAAGGGGTATGGTCCTCGACTTCGAGACCGCCCCCGAGCACTTCTACAAACAGCGCCTCGACCTTCTCATAATGTGTCGACGCCCTGACAAGCAGTTCCTCGACCGTCAGACCACTGAGGCGCCCGCGGAGTCTCCTCAGTAGGGTGCTCCCCCCTCCCACTCCCCCGCTCCCCAGCCCATTCGCCCAACTCGAGGTAGGGCTGGAATCCGCCACGGACTCCTTGGAATCCTCCCGCGCGCGCTTTCGTGACTCCTCGGTGACATCCATAGCCATTTCCCCCGAAGCAGCCGCGGCTCGGACCCGCTCCTTCTCCACCTCGGCCGCCCAGTCATAATGACCGTCGCCACTGCCACCGGGCACCGCCGGTTCCACGCCGCTCGAGCCATTAGCCCGAGCGGACGCTTCACCGGACGCGTCCCCGGCCTCTCCGCCCTTCTCGGGCCCACCACGACTTCTGCCCCTCCTAGGCAACTCCCTACCCAGAGCACCAGTAACATTTGCCACTGCAGGAGCCTGGTCTCGAACTCCTGCAGGGCCTTCGGTATCCAACTTCTCACACGGAGCCCCGGATAGCTCCGTGCGCCGGGCGCCAGCCGGATCGCATGGCACACGTTTCTTCTTTGGCAGACCTTTCATAATAGTTGGAAGTTTGAAAGGCTTGCCTACCCCTTGGTCGCTAGGGGGTGGGCTGTTCGCCGCCCACCAACCCGTTCGAGAGCGAACGGGCGCCCGTCGCCGCGCCCCGCAACGACGGAACCTTTGCGCTGAAACGGCGCCCAGAAGGGGCGCCGGACTACCCCAAACCCCCCCGTGTATCGACGCCCAGAAGGGGCGCCGACTACCCCAAACCCCCCCCGTGTGACGACGCCCAGAAGGGGCGCCGTCAAAACTCCCCTCAAAGCCGCTCAGGAGTGAGCGGCGAGCGTGCGACCCAGAGTGGGCCGCACGTGGAGATCCCCCCCGCAGGTCCGAGTGACCCGCTGTGCGGTCCAGAAGGGACGCGCGTTGAAGGGGGTGCGATGTCCAGAAGGGACACCGCCTACATTATTCGGCGCCCAGAAGGGACGCCAGGGATTAGCATAAAGCCCCTTGTCCCACGCTGAACGTGGGCCGAGAGGCCTTACCCCAGGGTGCACCACGAGGAGGTTCCCAAATTTGCACCCCAACCTAACCTAACCTAACCTAACCTTTTTTTTTTTTTTTTTTTTTTTTCTTTATACTGCAGGAAATGCGTTACGCATACCCGGGGCATGGGGACACCCCGGGTTATGTGGGACTCTCCCCTCCCCTCCCGCCTCCCCGTCCAGGCCCTGCGGCCTCGACGGGGATTCGGGAGGAGAGGGGCCTACCCACTAAAACCTGCAGTACATCCTCTCCTCACGACGGGCGGTTCGGGAATGTGTTCTACACGTCTACCGAATACCGCCCGGCGGTTGTCCGTCAGGGGGAGGAGGCGCCCGAGGATGTTTGGGCGTCTCCTCAACAGCTTGCACTGCCGTGCAATGCGGGCCAGAGGTCCCCACCTCCCACCCGCTGGTCAGTGTTAGGGTGGCATTAGGCGCGCAAACCTGCGCCTTCTTGGACCCGTCCTTCGTCTGCGAAGCAAGTCCGCGTTCACGTCGTTTTCGCGGACTCGCTCCGCGGCCTCTTTGTGCGTCATGACCTCCTCGCAAAAGGAGGCCACAGCGTTCCAGGACCTCTCGTTCGCCAGCATAGACTTAACTACGCCGGGTAGCGAGAGGTCCCCCCCAATAACTCCTTCCAGAGCTCGGCGCTGCGGCGCAAACAGCCCGCACACCGCAAGAGTATGTTGGGCCGTGTCCTCCACGCCGCCGCACTCGTGGCAGGAGATCGTCCTCTCCCTACGGGCCACCCGGTGCAGGTATCGGCCAAAACAGCCGTGCCCGGTCAACACCTGCACCAGCCGGTACGTTAGGGCACCGTGCTTTCGCTCGCACCACCGTTTCAGGACCGGCCTGATGGCATTTATTGTTGAAGCCCCGTATACCGGGGACTCCATGCTTGATGCCCAATTCCGCATGAGGGCGTCGCGAGCATCTCTTGTCGCCTCTCTCGCTTCCTGGGGAGTCGGTGCTTGGCCCCGATCCCTGGCTTCACATCTGAGGCGGTAGGACTCCGCCAAGAGTCCCGCCTCCAATTCCCAAGGTGCGGCCCCAGCGAGTGAACACGCTGCCGCCCAGGACACCGTCCTGTATCCTCTAATTGCTCTTACCGCCATGACCTTTTGCGCCTGGCGCAGTAGGGATCTATTTGTGGCGGTAAGAGCCCCAGCCCAGATGGGCGCCCCATAAAGCGCCATGCTGGCGATGACCCGCGCGTACAGTTTCCTGCACGATGCACTGGGTCCCCCCAGGTTTGGGAGGAGCCCTCCCAGCGCAGAAGCAGCCGCTACCAGCCGGGGGGAAAGCCGTTTAAAATGTTCGGTAAAAACCCATTTGGAGTCGAGGGTGAGGCCTAGATATTTAAGGGTCCCCTCGACTCGGATCCTTCTTCCGTCCACCAGTACGTACGCCCCTGCAGGAGGACGTCCTCTACGGCCGTAGAAGGCTATTGCTCTGGTCTTGTCTACGGCCACTTTCAGCCCCAAAAGCCTAATCCGGTCAACAATAAGAGAGGCCATCACTGAGGCGTTCCTGGCGGCCTCTTTGTAGTCGTTGCCCCGTCCCGTGACCAAGGTGTCATCTGCATAACACAGCACCTCGGTTCGGGGCAAAAGTGTTCCACGGAGGACCCAGTCAAACCCGAGGTTCCAGAGCAGAGGCCCCAAGACTGACCCCTGTGGAACCCCGGCCTCCATCCGGTGAGCACGCATTTGTCCGTCGGCGCCTACGTACAGGACGTCCCTGTCTCGAAGGTAGGCACCGATGATAGCCCGCAGGTACGGTGGCACCTGGTGATACCGAAGGGCATCCTCGATAGCAGCGTAGGGGAGGGTGCCAAACGCATTGGCAATGTCAAGGGAGACGGCCAGCATCACCTCCCCCCGCCCAGTCGCACCCTCCGACTCCCTCTTCAATACCGTCAAAACATCCAGAGTGGACCGACCCTTGCGGAACCCGTATTGACGGGACGATACGTTCGGCCCCACGCTCTCCAGATGCTGGGTGATGCGAGCCGCAATCACCCTCTCCAATAATTTGGCCGCCTCGTTAAGGAGCACTATCGGGCGATACGCAGACGGTTGATCCGGGGGGCGTCCATCCTTCCGAAGCAGACAGAGGCGCCCGTCGCGCCAGAGTTTTGGGAACTCCCCGGTCCTCAGGCACGCGCTGAAGATGTGCCTGAGCCTCTCACCCAGGTGAGCCGCAGCAATAAAAAGGACCCTTCCCGGCACCCCGTCCGGGCCAGGGGCCTTTCTTCGTCCCCGAAGACAGTCCAGAGCTGTCTTCATTTCCTCCTCGGAAACCTCTGGGACATCTTCCGGAACAACCACGGGTTCGGCTACGAGGGTCGCAGCAGGCGGGAAGAAAGGTTCCTGGACCGGGAACAACCCCTCCACCACCCGCTTCAGAAGGTCCGGCGCCATCTTGTCTATGGGGGGAGCCTGGTGCCTGAGCTTACTACGGACCATTATATAAGGCCTCCCCCAAGGATCCCTGTCCAGGTCAGAGATGAACTCTTCCCTGGCCCTCTCTTTTGCCACGTAGATGGCCTTTCTCAAGGCCTTGCGGGCCATCTTGAGGGACCTGAACAGGACCCTTTCTTCTTCTGGCGTGTGCCGTCGCCTACGGCATCGGGTGTACGCTCGTCGGGCCCGGTTGGTGATGCCGCGGAGATCCGCAATTTCTTCTGACCACCAATACACCCTGTTGCGCCTCCATAACTGCCGCACCCTGTGCATGGAGGCATCGCACACCTCTGTCATAGCCCTCTGGAATTGTCGGGCCATGACGTTGACATCATGGTGTCCAGGAGCGGGGACCCATTCCTGCCCCATGGCGGCCTCTATTGCCATGTCTACGTCCAGTTGCGTCATGGCCCAGCGCGGAAACTTCGCCTGGCCAGTATGCCTTCCTGGCCCCGGCCCACCCGTCCCTCCGGGAGGTGAGACCTTGAACGATATGTAGACGTGATCGCTCAAGGTCTCGACATCCTCCAGGACCTGCCAATCCCGGATGCGCGCAGCCAGAGCAGGGGTAGCGAACGTTAAGTCCACTATGGACCCCCCTGCTCTGCGCACGCAGGTATTGGCAGTTCCTTGGTTTAATACAACCAGTCCGGCCTCGGCTGCCCACTGCTCCACAGCCAGACCCCTGTTATCGGTGCGGGGGCACCCCCAAGTTGAAGACTTGGAGTTGAAGTCCCCCGCCACGATGATTTGCGCCGGTGCTAAGCGCCTTACGACGGCGCAGACCTCTCGCAGGAAGTCCTGCAACTCCGATAAGGATTTGTTAGGGGAGAAATATACCCCCAACAGTACAAAGTTACCCCAAGCGCACGCTACGAATCCTGGTCCGCTCTCTTTGATAGAGAGCGGAGGGGAGTGATTGCCGTTTGGGGTGCAGATGGCAACAGAGCCTGAAGTATCCCCAGCCCAGTTTTGCTGAGGGGGGACGCAGTAGGGCTCTGCGATGACGGCAGCATGCACCTCCCATTCCGCAATGTGCTGCACAAGCAGGTCTTGTGCCGCTGCGGAATGGTTGAGGTTGGTCTGAAGGAGGCTGAAAGTGGGTGTACCTATCATTTGGGTTCCAACATTTCAACCTCTAGGGTCTGCTGACCTTTCGTCTGCGAAGCGACCCTTGTCCAAGGGGTCGCTTTTGCCTTCACTTTTGGGGCAGAGCAGCTCCGACCCCCCATCAGGTGGCCTGCAGGCAGCTTCGCCGCGGTGCACACCGCACACTTTAAGCTAGTGGCCGGACAGGTCGCCCTTTTGTGGCCAGTTTGACCACACCGATAGCAGGCATCGGTGTAGTCCACGTCCGAGGGGCACCGCTGTCGTGTGTGCCCGAGTGCCATACACTTAAAACATCTCATCGGGAGAGGCTCCATGGCTGTCACCCGACAGACGTTCCACCCGATGTAGATCTTCCCCACATCCACCAAGGCTTTGGCCGCCTTCACTGGGCACCGGACCAGGACCGACCCTATCCTGTCGTTTCCGAAGCCGATTCTACCGGACTTGACCTCGTCCGGAAGACAACCACCCTTTGCCGCAATGGCAGCCACTATGTGATCGACCTCAGTGGATTCGTCCAGACCCGAGATTTTAAGGTCGACGCTATGGGTCGGCCTAACCACCTTTGCCGCAGCGGAGAGAACTTCTTTAAGTTTAATGGCGAGCTCATCCGCTTTGGGGCCATTGGAGGCGCCTGGGATCTCCATGATCCTGGCCCCAGTAGCTGTCGCCCTAATACGCAGACCCTCTATCCCAAGCTCGGCGATGTTAATTTCGGCTTTGGCCTTCGCAATGACCTCTCCGTAGGTCATCCCCCTCTCAACGGCCTCTTCGGAGAGTGTCACCACGACTGCAGCAGATTTCGGAGCCTGGAGTCTCTTTGCGGCTGTGGGGGCAGTTTTTTGGGCCGGCGTCGTTTGTATGGCCGGTTTTTTACGGCGCGCACTTCTCTTCCTGCGCTTTCCGTTGGCAGTCTCCCACTCAGGTTCAGGGGCCTTGTTGGGGTCGGGTTGCGCCGCCGGGGCGTCCGCCCTATGAGGTGGCCGAAAGGCAGGGGCGCCCAGAGCACCCGCACCGCTGGGCGCAGCCACAGATGACGCACCCGCAGTGACGCCAGCGTAGGTTTTGGCCGCTTTCTCCTTTCCTAAGTCCGCCGCCAGTGGGGGACGAGGATTCTTCGCGGGGAGCAACCGTTCCTCAATACCCTCAAAACGCGCATTTATAATGTTGCCGAGAGTCCGGACCAACCTCTGCTCCATGTTCTCCAGATCTCTCATCGGCGACAAGCTGCGGGCCGACTGGGGTGGCCGCTTGGATTTTGGCTGTGGGGGGAGAGGAGCGGGAAGAGCCCTTTTATTCGCCTCCTCGTACGCCATTCGGAGGGCTCTCAGCTCCTTTTCCATCTGGTCGACTTTTTCATTGAGCCTTTTATTATCGGCTGACAACCGGATCGTTTCCTCCGACGCCGTAATGAGGGACAGGTCAGCAACCTCGGCCTGGACCTTCTTCAGGGCGTCGTAGATGGCCTTCTGACAAGTACCCTTCATATTTTTGGACTTCCTCACAACTTCCTCAATCTGCGAGCAACCCTTGAGGACGTTCTGGTGGTGTTCGGAAGCCGACACTAGTCCTTTGGGGGGAGACACTCTCCCCGCGCCCACAGTTGGGGGGGCGTTCTTTCTGTAGGCAGCAGCTCCGGAAAACTCCGGTTCAGAGGTCACCGAGTCCTCTCTGCTTAGCCGCCTCAGATCCGCCTCCTCTGCGAAAGTGCAGTCCTTCAGCCGCTTCAACTCATCACGGGCCTTTCCCAATCCCATAGATGTGCCCACTGTTGGGGGTCTTCCGCGGCCTCTCCGGGCCGTGTTAATCTTGGATGCGGCCGGCACATCCGTTTCCGACTCGGAGGACAGCACCAGCGGGCCTCTCGGCCTCTTCCTGTTGCCCTCAACGAAGTCCATGTCTAAAGAAATGGGGCTGAAGCCACCCAATTCCCTGTCGTCGGCGGCTCGCCTGATGCCCCACGAATCCACATTAAATGGGCTACTTCCCCCAAACTCCCGATCCTCTCCCGGGTCATCTGGGCTCCTTGCGCCTACTCCGACGCCGGTACTAGCCCCATCCTGTACCCGACCTAGCTCCTCCGGTTCTGTCGAATCTGTGAGGTACTCTGGCTCGGAAATCGCCGTGTCGTCTATCGCGTCCACAAATATTTGTGGCTCCAGCGGAACCCTCGCTTTTCTGCCCCTCTTGTCGCGGAGGCTCTGCGTGTCCGATTCCGTATGGATGGACTCCTCATCCCGACCTTTACCCTTTCTCTTGTCGGACTTCGACTGGCGGATCTCCGCCTCAGTCAGTTTTGACGAGTCGGCAGCAACGCCACGTACGATGCGCGATGTCGCCGCTATCGACAGGCATGAAGCCACCGACTCATCACCCGAGGATTTGCTGTGCTCCTCAGTATGTGACTTCTCCCGGCCGTCACCAGCCCCTATCTTCTCCTGGCTGTTTCCAGCCCCTCCATCTTCACAAAGTTGACTAATTGCAACAGCCTCCGAATCGGAGACAGCTGCACCCTCAGTCATGGGTTTGTTGCTGCTTCTTACGAAAGCAGCGGGTTTTTGTTTTTTAGAGTCCATAGTTAGTCCCACGAGTAGAGTACAAGAAATCCGTCACCCTGCGCAGAGGCCTCATACGCAGGGAACCCTCATACTGCCGGTGGCGGGTGGTTCCGACAGGATTTTACGTGTTTTCTCACGGGTTTGAAGTGTTTTCCATCACGCGGCCGGTCGGCTAAGACAAGCCCTCGCCCCCCTCCCTGAACAGCTCCCCCACAGACGCCTCGAGTGGGATCATTGCCGCCCAGGTCGGGGACTACGATGCTCAGGGGCTGGCGTGAGGCCCCTGGTACACCCCTTTCGGGGTGCTCCCCTTTCCCCCCCATGGTCGCTAGCGGGTGGGCTGTATCGCCGCCCACCAACCCATCCGAAGACGGGCGCCCGTCGCCACGTGTCCCAACGACGGAGCCTTTGCGATGAAACGACGCCCAGAAGGGGCGCCGGACTACCCATTCCCCCCCGTGTAACGACGCCCAGAAGGGGCGCCGTCAAAACTCCCCTCAAAGCCGCTCTAGAGTGAGCGGCGAGCGTGCGACCCAGAGTGGGCCGCACGTGGAGATCCCCCCCGCAGGTCCGAGTGACCCGCTGTGCGGTCCAGAAGGGACGCGCGTTGAAGGGGGTGCGATGCCCAGAAGGGGCACCACCTACTTTATTCGGCGCCCAGAAGGGACGCCAGGGATTAGCATAAGGCCCCTTGTCCCACGCTGAACGTGGGCCGAGAGGCCTTACCCCAGGGTGCACCACGAGGAGGTTCCCAAATTTGCACCCCAACCTAACCTTTTTTTTTTTTTTTTTTGTTTCCCCGGGAGAAATGCGTTACGCATACCACCGCACCGGGGAAGTGCGATGGTTATGTGGGACTCCCCTCCTCCAAGATGGTAAATGAGGAGGGTTTACCCACTAAAACTCCCGGGATTCTCCGACATCCGCTCGGCAGGCGCCTGGTTACTGTGTGTTACTGGTCCACACGCCTGCGCGGGGTCCCGAAGGACACGCCTTGCAGTAAAACTGCTACAGTGGCGACCCCAGTGTGAGGCCGCCACCACCCCTCGGAGATAGTCTAGCGGGGGTCTATGGGGCTTCTCCCGTCCCCCCCCGCTTACAGACTAGGACGGATGCAATAGCCCATGCAACCGCCTCCTACGACCAGGTCTTCGCCGTCTGTTGACTCCAGACAACGGGTCGTCTTCGCGCGCCCTTTCGTCCGCCTCTTTGCGAGAGATGACCGACTCGCAGAAAGAGGCGACTGCGCTCCAGGACCTGATGCCGCCCAACATGGCATCTACGACGGCGCTGAGGCCGAGGTCACTACCGACAACAGCACGAAGTTGTTCGCGTGGCTCGTCGAACGCCGTGCATGCCACCAGAGTGTGCAAAGCCGTGTCTTCGGCGGCACCGCACTGATGGCATGCTTCAGTCTGCTCCCGACCAATCTTGCACAAAAACTTGCCAAAACAGCCATGGCCCGTAAGCATCTGTGCAAGATGGAAGGTAAGCACTCCCTCCTTGCGACCGACCCATCGCTCTAGGACGGGTCGGACCGCTCCGATGGTCCAGTGACCATGACTTGGTCTTTCAAGCCGTTCTTGCCACTGGCGCATGGACACCTCCTGAGCATCACTCCTCCAACGCTCAATTTCTTCGGGCGCAGCCCGTTGCCCTCTATTGCGCATTTCCGCAACTCGCCTATAGACTTTGGCCAAAACCTCAGCCTCCAGCTCCCATGGCGGAGTTCCGGCCAGGACGCATGCCGCCTCAAACGATATCGACTGATAGCCTCTTATAGCCCTTATAGCCATTGCCCTCTGCGGCCTCCGCAACAGAGCTTTGTTGTGGGCATTCAGGGCGTCCACCCATACCGGGGCGCCGTATAAGGCCATTGACCGTACGACCCCAGTATACAGCCTGCGAGCTAAAATGCTTGGGCCGTTTATATTTGGCAGCATACCCCCAAGAGCCGTAGCTGTCTTGACTAATTTGGGGGACTGCAAACGGAAATGCTCGCAAAAGCTCCACTTTGCGTCGAGAACCAAACCCAAGTATTTCATGCTCGGGCTGATTTCGACGCGTATACCACCGATATTGAGGTGGGAGTCCATTGGCGGCCTCCTCCTCGGCCCGTAGAAAAATAGGGCCTCCGTCTTCTCAACTGCGACTTTTAGGCCAAGCAAACCAATTCGCTGCACCATGTGTGATACTCCTGCTGTGGCCAGGCTGACTGCATCGGAGAAATCGCCGGCGCGGGCTGTTACCAACGTATCGTCGGCGTAACATACCACGTTAAGCCCGCGCAGCAACGCTCCTCGCAGAGCCCAGTCATAACCGATGTTCCACAGCAACGGACCCAGAACCGATCCCTGTGGAACACCGCATGACACCACCCTCCTGTGAACTCCTCCGTCACGTCCTTGATACACTACTAGTCTCCCCCTCAAATAATCGTTGATGATGCGACGAATGTATTGGGGCACTCCATGATAGCGAAGTGCCTCACTTATACTTTCAAAGGGGAGACTATTAAAGGCATTGGCGATGTCCAGGGACACCGCCAAAACCACATCGCCTTGCGAAACTGCTTGCTGAGCCTGCTCTTTCACGCTCAGTATGGCGTCTATTGTGGACCGATTTGCCCTAAACCCGTACTGGCACTCAGCCAGATCCGGGCCCACCGTACTCAGATGATTGACGATGCGGGCCGCCAATACACGTTCAAATAGCTTCCCGGCCTCGTCCAGAAGAACTATAGGCCGGTAGGCTGATGGCGAATCGATCGGTCGCCCCTCTTTCTTAAGGAGGACTAATCGCCCCGTCTTCCACTTAGATGGAAATCGCCCATTGGAGAGGCACGCATCCAAAAGAGAGCGAAACCTCTCCTCGAAGAACTCCTCGGCGAGAACCCAAGCCTTGCCTGGTATGCCGTCTGGCCCAGGTGCTGTATTTTTGGCCCGAAGCCGCAGGAAGGCCGCACCCAACTCACCGGTTGTAACCGGCGGAACTTGTACATCGGCTGCTTCGCGGGGCGGAGCCATGGACGGGGGCACAAACACGTCATGTTCGGGGAACAGTGAGCTGACAATCCTGTCCAACAGTCGGGGCTCAAGAGACTCAGTCAAGGGGGGACCCACTTTACACAATTTCCCGCGTATCGCGCGGTAGGGGCGGCCCCACGGATCTCGATTGAGACTCTCAAGCATTTCTTGTCTCGCCAGATCTTTCGACTGACAAATTGCAACCTTGAGCGTTTTCCTTGCTTCTTTGTAAGCTAGGTGCAAGACGCGCTCCACTCTGTCGGTTTCCGCGTTTCTTATACGCAACCTACGCTGTCTAGTATAGGCGCGGCGCGCAACGATACAGTCTTCCCTTAATTCGGCTAGTTGTTGGGACCACCAGTATACCGCACGCCTAGATGGTCGACGTTTGGACCGGGGCATAGCCGAGTCACACACAGCGGTCATGGCATCAGTAAACCATTGCGCCCCTTCTTCCACCCCGCCTAGATGTTCGACGGGGCGAGCTGACCATCTCTGCACTATGGCCGCCTCTACCAACAGCTCACGGTCCATTACCCCCAGCACCCAACGCGGGAATGGAGATGACCTCAAATTGGCAGAATGACCGGCCTGACGCAATGGAGAGATATCAAATCTGATGTATCTGTGATCAGATAAGTTCTCGATATCCTCCAGGACCCTCCAGCTGTTGACGCGTCTCGAGATGTTGGGCGACGCGAAAGACAAGTCAATTATTGACCCACCCTGGAGCCGGACGCAGGTGTTCGTGGATCCTCGGTTCAGTAGACAGAGGCCGGTCGAAACAGCCCAGTCTTCCACAGCTTCACCTCTGGGATCTGTAGCAGGGGATCCCCACGCCTCAGACTTAGCGTTAAAGTCGCCTAGCACAATGACGTGTGCTGGCGAGGCGCGGTTAACAGCTGCGCCGATGAGGCCTAGAAACGTCTCGAACTCCGCCAGAGTCTTATTGGGGGAAAAGTACAGCCCAATGAGCACTACCTCCCCCCAATTCACCACGACATATCCAGCTCCTCTCTCACGAGGTGTTATTAGCGAGGAGAGTGCCGATGATGTTCCCCTAACAACGACGACTGAACCGTCCAAATCGCCAACCCAGTTGGTATGGTTGGCTGGAATATAGTAAGGCTCAGAAGCCACGGCCACATCAATTGACCACTCTGCCATCGACTGCACGAAAAGGTCCTGTGCGCCGGCAGAGTGGTTTAAGTTCGCCTGAAGCAGGTGTTGTTTAGGCGTACTAGACATTGTTGGTGTCAATTGCTTCTTCTTGGGGCGCCTGCTGAGCACCCTGAGATGTAGTTACGGCGGCCTTTTTGCCTGCCGTCTTTCTCCTCCTTGGGGGTGAGCACTTTTTGCTACCCGCAATATGATCTGCGGGCCGATTGGCCTCCGCGCAGATCGGACAATGGTGTTTGGCGGAACACGAAGATGCGATATGGCCGGCCTTACCGCAGCGGTAGCAGAGCGCGCTGCGGTCGATCCGGCCCGTGCATCGTGCCCGGGTATGTCCTTTTTCAAGGCAGCGGTAGCATTTAAGCGGCCGCGCCTCCAGAGCCTGCACACGTGCCGCGCTCCACCCCACTAACAAACGACCAGCCTCAATTAAAATCTTGGCCGCCGCTACCGGGCACTGCACGTAAACCGTGCCCATGCCTCCTGCACCTTGGCGTATTTCGCCGACGCGGATGCTGTCCGGGGAGCAGTTGCCCGTCTTGGCTACTGCAGTCATGACCTTTGCTGGGTCCGTTGTGTCATCAAGACCAGAAATTCGCAGGTCGACTCGCTTCATGGGCTGGGCGACCTTGGCTACGTCACCCAATACAGTTTTGAGCCGAGAGGCTATCTGGTCAGCCTGTTCAGTCGAGGCAGAGCTCGGTAGATGTAAGATCCGAGCCCCTGTAGCTGCTTGCCTAAAGCGAAAGCCCTCCACGCCAAATTCCTCTAGCTGGATGTTGTCGCTAGCCGTGAGTAGGATGTTGGCGTATGTTACGCCCCTCTTTGCGGCTTCCGGCTCCAGCGTTATGACGACCGCGGCAGAACGCGGTTCGCGAAGCCTCGGCTTTCTCTTGCGAGCCCTTGGTTTGGTCTGCTCTCTGGCGATTGCGGCCTTCTTACGCCTTTTTCGGCCCCCAGACGCAATGGTCCACTCCCCCTCAGATGGATGCGAGGTGGAGGGAGCTGGTGCCGCATTGGCCTTTGCCGCCCGGACGTTATTAGCCGGAGCAACATTTGCCGCCTTACTACCCTTTTTAAGGGGAGGCTTGTTAGCCTGTTTCGACAAACCTGCATCAGAGACAGATTTGGTATTCTTGCCCTGGTTTTTGGGAGCAGGTTGTGATCCTCCCACAACCGAGGCAAAGGTCGGCTTGCTCTTTTTGGCGTCGCCCGCAAGCGGCGGACGCGTCTTAGGCGCCTTCGGATTCCTGACAGTCTCCTTGCTGGCCGTGGATAACCCTTGAGGTAGATCACCGGCAACCGGTGTAGGGGGACCCAACCGAGCGTCCAGCATTAGGCCCACCCTCTCCAAGACCATCTGCATCACGGACTCGTTGCTTGCTGGCGTCGACATTAGATGCTCCTGCCCAACCGCCCTAGATGTATCCACTGCGCTGCAATCTGGTGAGTCTGCCACGACACACTGCTGCGCAGGAGGCGACGCCGGGCGGGGTAGCAAGGGTAGAGAGGAGGCTTCCTCAACGCGGGAGACAGATGAATATCTTCTCTCTTGCTGGATATTACTGAGAGAAGCCTTCAGCTCCTCAACCTCTCGCCTTAATTCCGCCATTTCATGGTGCAGGCGCACGTTATCCGCCTGTAAGCGGGCGTTGTCGTCAATCAAGCGCTGGTTGCACTCGACAGTTGGGAGCCGTCGGTATTCCTCCGACGCAGCCTTGACCACAGACGCCATGTCGTTCAGGGACCGCTGAAAGGTCCCTTTTAGGTTCTTGGACCTCTTGGCGACAAAGGTGATAATGTCGCTGGCTTCTGCGCAACTCTTACTACAATTAAGAGCCGCCAGCTTTTCTGCCTCTTGTGGGTTGGAGCAGTCCGCCCTCTCAATCGCGCGATTCGCCCTGGACTTAAGGGCCTCGGTGCACATGAGAGCGACTTCCTCTTCCGCATCAACTTGGAGTTCCTCCCTTCGCGCCTTGACATACATAAGCTTGGCAGCAGCCAAACCTACAAATTCGCCGGTGGTCGGTGGTCGACCCCTACCGCGTTTCGCATCCCTGTTGGAAGCAAAATTCGGAGAACTTGAGTCCTCATTGGCATCCGAAAAGTGCTCTCGTTCTGAATCAGAGCTGACCTCCTCAGGTGGTGGTGAGGGGGTTCTCACGGTTTCCTTGCGAGGAGACACTGATTTGGGCGCGGCATCGATGTTATCGCCAACAGTCCCTTTCGCCTGCTCCCGCCTAGCAGCACCTCGAGTGAGTCGAGGCGCTGTCTCCTCGTCACCCGAACATAAGTCGGACAACCTTCTGTCCATCACGGACTTGAACGCAGACCCTTTGGATGATTTAAGGGCTGCATCACACTTCTGACGATCGGAGCTAGAGAGACCGACTCTCGGAACACGAGTCCGAGAGGAGCTCCTGGATCGACTATCAACTCCGCCCTTCGCAGGCAACTCCACGGCAGCTCTCGACCCCCCCTCCTGCGTCACCTCGGCCACCCGGTCGGAACGACCGGCGCCACTACCACCGGGCACCGCCGGTTCCACGCCGCCCGAGCCATTAGCCCGGGCGGGCGCTTCACCGGACGCGTCCCCGGCCTCTCCGTCCTTTACGGACCTTCCACGAACACCGCCCTCCTTGGGCACACTCCCCTTCCTTCCAGAGGCATCACTGGTCCCTGAGGCCTGGTCGCCTACCTCAGGGCAGTCTTCGGTGACAGATTTCACACGCGGAGGCCCGGATACCTCCACGCGCCGGGTGCTAGCCGGATCGCAGCGCAAAATCACCTTCGTATGTAGACCTTTCATAGTGTTGTGGAAAAGAAAGGTTTACCATCCCCTTGGTCGCTAGGGGGTGGGCTGTTAGAGCCGCCCACCAACCCGTCCGAGGACGGGCGCCCGTCGCCGCGCCCCGCAACGACGGAACCTTTGCCCTAAGCGGCGCCCAGAGGGGGCGCCGAACTACCCCAATCCCCCCCGTGTAACGACGCCCAGAAGGGGCGCCGTCAAAACTCCCCTCAAAGCCGCTCTGGAGTGAGCGGCGAGCGTGCGACCCAGAGTGGGCCGCACGTGGAGATCCCCCCCGCAGGTCAGAGTGACCCGCTGTGCGGTCCAGAAGGGACGCGCGTTGAAGGGGGTGCGATGCCCAGAAGGGGCACCACCTACGTTATTCGGCGCCCAGAAGGGACGCCAGGGATTAGCATAAGGCCCCTTGTCCCACGCTGAACGTGGGCCGAGAGGCCTTACCCCAGGGTGCACCACGAGGAGGTTCCCAAATTTGCACCCCCCCCAACCTAACCTAACCTAACCTAACCTAACCTAACCTAACCTTTTTTTTTTTTTTTTTTTTTTTTGTTTCCCCGGGAGAAATGCATTACGCATACCACCGCGCCGGGGCAACGCGGTGGTTATGTGGGACTCCCCTCCTCTGAGATGGTAGATGAGGAGGGTTTACCCACTAAAACTCCCGGGCACTCTCCGTCTTCCGCATAGGCTGAAACCCGGTTACTATCGGTCGTAGTAGTCCACGAATCAGCGGCGGGGTCCTTTCAGACACACCTTGCAAGTCCTTGGACTTGCTCGGACGGCAACTACCACACCTCAAGATGAAAGAGGTAGGTGTTGCCGTTTTCCCCACAGAGAGGCCTGGCGGGGGGGCTAGTGGGATGCTTCGATTCCCTCCCCCGCGTCAGGGCTAGGACGGGTGCAGTTGGCCGTGCACGCGTCGTCTTCTACCAGTGCGCCGGCGGCGTGAAGCGCCGGACAAGGGATCGTCTTCCCTCGCACGTTCGTCCACCTCCTTGCGAGTGATGGTAGCTTCGCAGAAGGAGGCGACGGCATCCCATGACCTTTTGTTGGAGACCATAGCCTTGACTATGGCCTCTAGTGACAGGTCATTGCCGATTACAGCCCGCAGGTCTTGGCGCGGCTGTTCCAACTCCCTACACGTCATCAGTGTATGCAACACGGTGTCGTCAGCTGCACCGCACTGATGGCAGATTGTGGTCTGCTCACGTCCGATCTTACACAGGTAGTTGCCGAAGCAACCGTGACCAGTTAATACCTGTGTAATCCGGAACGTGAGCGACCCCTCCTTGCGACATACCCATTCTTGAAAAATGGGTCTTATCGCCCCAGTGGTCATCAGACCGGCTTTTGGAGACAGTAGCCTCTCTTGCCAGAGACGCGTCGCGGATGTTTGCGCACGCGTTCTCCATCTCGTCACCTGCTCAGGCATGGGTCTGTCACCCAAGCTCCTGGCTTCTGCTACCCGCTCATACACTGCGGTTAGTACGTCCGCCTCCAGATCCCACGGAGGGGTTCCTGCCAACAGAGTGGCCGCCTCAAAGGAAATGGTGCGATAGCCACGAATGGCCCTGATAGCCATGACCCGCTGAGGTCTACGTAGCAGATCTTTGTTCTTGGCTGTCAGGGCGTCCATCCACACCGGTGCCCCATATAGGGCCATGGATCGTACGACTGACGTGTACAGCCTCCTCGCGCTGCCGCTTGGACCACCTAAATTTGGTAGCAAGCTACCAAGAGCAGCCGCGGCTTTCACTAGTTTCGGCGACTGTCGAGTGAAATGCTCGCCAAAGTCCCACTTACTGTCAAGTGTAAGGCCAAGGTAGCGCATACACTGACTTATTTCGATCCGGACGCCACTGATGACTAAATGGGCGTCCGGGGGAGGCCTTCTCCGAGCTCCGTAGAAGAACAGAGCCTCTGTCTTTTCTAGTGCAACTCTCAACCCTAGAGAACTAATCCTGCGGACTATGAGGGAGACCCCCGCAGTAGCCAACCTAGTTGCCTCGCGGAAATCCGTGGCTCGGGCCGTCACAAGGGTATCATCCGCATAACATACTACGCTTAAACCTCTCAACAGGGCTCCTCTCAATGCATAGTCGTACCCGATGTTCCACAGGAGCGGCCCGAGAACCGACCCCTGTGGGACACCGCACGACACCGATCTGCTATGGACAAAACCATCGCGCCCCTGATACACAACACGCCTCCCCCTGAGGTAGTTGTTGATAATGCGCAAGATGTAGGGGGGCACTCCGTGAAATCGGAGCGCTTGCCCAATGCACTCAAAGGGAAGCGTGTTGAATGCATTGGCGATATCCAAGGATACCGCCAAAACTACGTCTCCTTGCGCTGTAGCCTGCTTCGAGAGAGCCTTCACATTTAAAATCGCATCCACGGTAGAACGCCCCTCCCTAAACCCATATTGGCACGGAGCCAGGTCCGGTCCCACCGTTTTAAGATGGCGCACGACGCGATTTGAGAGAATGCGTTCAAAAACCTTACCGGCCTCGTCCAGGAGAACTATGGGCCGGTAGGCCGACGGCGAGTCCATGGGACGCCCCTCCTTCCTCAGCAAAACCAATCGCCCGGTCTTCCACTTAGTGGGGAATTGTCCAGACGAGAGGCATACATCTAGCAGCCGACGAAGTTGCTCCTCCATTACCTCCTCTGCAACAACCCATGCACGACCCGGGATGCCATCAGGTCCAGGTGCAGTCTTTTTGGCCTTCAACCTCAAAAATGCAGCCCCCATCTCACCAGCCGTCACCGATGGTATGTTGACGTCAGCTTGAGAGACAGTCAGTGGGGGCTCCATCCTGGGAGGCACAAATTCAGCACGCTCCGGAAATAGGGAGGCAACGATAGACTCCAGCAAAGCTGGCTCGAGCGATTCAGTCAAGGGGGGCCCGATATTTCGCAGTTTTCCACGTATCGAGCGATACGGGCGCCCCCACGGATCACGATTTAGCTCATCGAGCATCTCCTCTCTGGCCCGGTCTTTGGCCTCGCAGATCGCAATGCCTATTGCCTTTTTGGCCTCTTTGTAGGCCGCATGAAGTACTAGCTCCAGAGCCACGTCCCGCCTACGCTTTCTACGTTGCCGCAAGTATGCGTACCGCGCCACAATGCAGTCTTCGCGTAGGTCTGCTACTTCTTGTGACCACCAATAAACCTCTCGTTTAGGCGAACGCCGCTTGACTCTAGGCATTGCAGCATCGCAGACCTCAGTCATTGCACCATCGAGACATTGCGCGCCATCGTCAGCTTGGGCCAGTCGACTTGCTGGCATAAACCACGACTGTACTATGGCCGCTTCGACCAAAAGTTCTCGGTCCATCTTTGATATGGCCCAACGCGGAAAGGGCACATTTTGGGAAGAAGAACGAACTCTAGCAGCTGCCTGGGGGGTGGAGATGTCAAATCGGATGTAAAGATGATCTGACAAAGTCTCCACCCTTTCCAGGACCGTCCAACCGGACACTCTCGAGGCGATGGCAGGGGAGGCGAATGACAGGTCCACTATGGATCCGCCCTGAAGGCGGACACAGGTATTCGCATTGCCCCGATTAAGAAGGCAAAGGCCAGATGAAACGGCCCACTCCTCTACAGCATCGCCCCTTGGGTTGGAAGAAGGACAACCCCACATCGTGGATTTGGCGTTGAAGTCGCCTAACACCATCACCTTTGAGGGTGAGGCTCGCCCGACAGCAGCACCAAGACAACCCAAAAACAATTCAAATTCCGCCAAAGTTCTATTGGGGGAGAAGTACACCCCGAACAGGATTACCTCCCCCCATTTCACTCCTACGAAACCCGATCCCCTCTCAAAGGTTGAAAATAGCGATGTAGGCGCCGAACCACCGACCACCGCTACCACACCATCCATATCCGCAGCCCAATTACTCCGCGAGGGTATATAATAAGGCTCGGAGGCCACCGCAATCTCAATTGCCATTTCGGCCAATGCCTGGACAAAAAGGTCTTGCGCACCAGCCGCGTGGTTGAGATTGACCTGGAGAATCTTTGTAGGCATGTTAGGCATTGTTGATCTCTGTAGGGACCTCTAGTGGCGCATGCTGGGCGCTCGCAGAAGACGGGGGGGCTGCCGCTTTTTTTGCGGTCGCCCTCGCTCTTCTACTCCTTGGTGGGGTGCAGGACTTGCTCCCCACGATGTGGTCTGCAGGCCGTTTGGCCTCTGCGCAGACGGGGCAATGGTGCTTGGCCGAGCATGACGCAGCTGTGTGGCCAGCCTTACCGCAGCGGTAGCATAGCCCGCTGCGGTCAATCTGACCCGTGCACCGCGCACGGGTGTGCCCCTTTTCCAGACACCGGTAGCAACGTAGCGGCCGTGTGTCTAGAGCCCGCACCTGAACGAACCCCCAGCCAACCTTGACCCGACCGGCGTCGAGTATCACCTTGGCGGCGGCCACAGGGCACTGCACAAATATTGTGCCCATACCACCTGGACCACGCCTAATTTCACCAACCCTGACCGATTCTGTAGAGCAGTTTCCGGCTTTGGCGACCGCCTCCTGGATGTTTGAGGGGGTTGTAGAGTCCTCAATATACGATATACGCAGATCTATGCGCTTGGTGGGCCGAGAAACTTTGACGGCCTCCCCTAGAGCGTCCCTAAGCATGCCTGCGAACTGATCAGCCTGCTCAACTGTTGCCGTACTCGGGAGGTGCAGGATGCGAGCACCTGTCACCGCCTGCCGGAATCGAATGCTTTCCATTCCGAGGTCCTCCGGGTTCACGCACTCCCGGGCCTTGAGCAGAATACTTGCGTACGTGACACCCCTTTCCTTGGCCTCGGGTTGGACGGTAATGACTACTGCCTGAGTGCGTGGAGCCTGTAGTTTAGGCTTCTTTTTAGGCTTCGCCTTTGGCTTCTCCTTGGGCTGTAGCTGAGAAGCAGCCTTCCTCCTTGCCTTTCGGCTGCCGGTCACCTTTGTCCACCCCTCCTCCTCAGGTGTCTGTGAGGTGGATGGCTTTGGGGCTGGTGCTGCCTTGGCACCAGGTGCTGAAGAGGCAGACGCAGGAGCGGTCTTAGCTCCTTTTTTGCCCTTTTTAGGGTTCGCGCTTGTTTCAGAAGGCCCCGCTTTAGATGTTGATGGAGCGGGCATCTCCTGAGTTGGCTTTCCCTTATGCGCCTTGACAGGGGGCACAGAAGCCTTCGTCACAGACGCAAACGTCTTCTTCGCCTTATTTTTGGCATCAGCCGCTAGCGGCGGACGTAAAATTGACTCCTTAGGGAGCCGCGCCTCAATAGACTCGAGCCGAGTAGAAAGCAAAGATCCCACCTGGCGCATCACCTCGCTTATCATCAATTGGTCTATATTCGGGACAGGGGCATGTTGTTCAACCCTGGCATTGGGTTTTGCGGTTTTTCGCCTATCAACTCGCTGAGCGAGGGGCTGTTCCGAAGATTCCGGACAGGGAGGCGATTCCCACGCCATGTCAATATCCGAGGGATGCTCAGAAGCATCTCGATGAATTGCAGCAACCGGGGCCGAAGTGACCGTGGCCAAAGTGACCGTGGCTGCCGATTGCTGCTTTAAGCTTTCAATGGTCGCCTCCAAGAGGGCCATTTTCTCCTTCATCTGTCGGACTTCCGCACTGAGGCGCTGATTGTCTGCTCTCAGTGCAATGGTCTCGTCCGACAGGGTATGGTTGCGCAGTCTCTTAAAATTTGACTGGTAGGACTCGGCAATGTCCTTTAGGGACTTTATATATGTGCCCTTCAAATTTCCCGATGTTTTTGCGATTTTTATTATCGCGGCACAGTCGTCCTCCACCTGTTTTCCAACGATTTCGGTGGTCGCCTCTTGACCGATGTTTGGGTCAGAGTCAATGGCTTTCAACCTAGCGGCCCTAGTTTGATTTAGCTGACGAGACTGATCTGCCATTTCGATTTCAGCCTCCAGCTCCATTTCTCTTCTTGTGGCCTCGACCAGCGCATTCTTGGCCTTGGCCAGCCCTACAAACTCCCCTGTTGTTGGGGGTCTTCCACGACCCTTGCGAGAAGAAGACTTCTTTTTTGCCGAGCAAGCCGAGTCGTTGTCTGACTCAGAAGACAGGGTTACCCGGCCCCTTTTACCTCCAGATCTATCCGTTAAGGTGGTCACCGAGGAGTCGGAATCCTCCCCAGCCGACAAGAAAACTGTGTCCACCACTTGCGGTGTGTTAGCAGCGCGCCGTCGATCGACACTTTTGCTTCGACTGCGTGCGCGCGTACCCGCCAACTCGAGGCGCGTCAAAGACACGCTTAAAACTCGCCCCCTCGCCGACGACCTTAACGTCCTTTCGCCGGCTTCGTCTCTCCCTTTCCCTCTGCTGGGCCTAATGCCGCTGGACTCGGAATGCAAGTCCGTTACGCCCTCGTTCTGCTGTTCCACGACAGGCCTCGTACAAGGCCCTGCCGACTTCACCGATTCGTCAAAAGATTTTTGTTTTGGTGCATCCATAATTGATCCCACGAGTAGGGGGCAACTAAAGGACCACCCGCGCAGAGGCCCCCGATACGCAGGCTACCCTATCTACTCCTGAGGTCGGGAAGTGTCAGGAGGTTGGTGACGGGTTTTCTCCCGGGGTGTTTTTATAGACTACCCTTGTCGTGGCCGGCCGGTGAAGGCAGGCCCTCGGTCCCCTCCCCCGCAGCTCCCCCACAGACGCCTCGAGTGGGCTCATCGCTGCCGGTTCGGGGATTACGATGCTCAGGGGCTGGCGTTAGGCCCCTGGTACACCCCTTTCGGGGTGCTCCCCATTCCCCCCCATGGTCGCTAGCGGGTGGGCTGTATCGCCGCCCACCAACCCATCCGAAGACGGGCGCCCGTCGCCACGTTTCCCAACGACGAAGCCTTTGCGATGAAACGGCGCCCAGAAGGGGCGCCGGACTACCCCATCCCCCCCGTGTAACGACGCCCAGAAGGGGCGCCGTCAAAGCTCCGCTCAAAGCCGCTCGAGAGTGAGCGGCGAGCGTGCGACCCAGAGTGGGCCGCACGTGGAGATCCCCCCCGCAGGTCCGAGTGACCCGCTGTGCGGTCCAGAAGGGACGCGCGTTGAAGGGGGTGCGATGGCCAGAAGGGACACCGCCTACGTTATTCGGCGCCCAGAAGGGACGCCAGGGATTAGCATAAAGCCCCTTGTCCCACGCTGAACGTGGGCCGAGAGGCCTTACCCCAGGGTGCACCACGAGGAGGTTCCCAAATTTGCACCCCAACCTAACCTTTTTTTTTTTTTTTTTTTATGCTGGGGAAAATGCCTTACGCATACCCGGTGTCTGGGGAGACTCCCGGGTTATGTGGGACTCTCCCCCCAACTCCCGCTCCCCCGTCCAGGCCCTGCGGCCTCGGCGGGGGTTCGGGAGGAGAGGGGCCTACCCACTAAAAACCACCAGCACATCCCTTCATCCGCCTGAGGGCCCGGGATGGTGTTCAACATGTCACCGGTGCCACTCAGCGGTTTTGCCGCCATGTGGAGGGGACGCCCGGGGATGTTTGGGCGTCTCCTCAGAGAGAGACTTGCGTCGCCGTGCAATGCGGGTTAGAGGTCCCCACCTCTAGCCCGCTGGCCGATGCTAGGGCGGTTGTTGGCGCATGTACCTGCGCCTCCTTACACCCGTTCGTCGTCTGCGGATCGGGTCTGCATGGGCGTCATTTTCCCTATCCCGTTCCGCTGCCTCCTTTAGGCTCATCACCTCCTCGCAAAAGGAGGCAACGGCATTCCAGGATCTCTCGCTTTCCAGCATGGATTTCACTACGCTGGGCAGCGAGAGGTCCCCTCCAATCGCTCTTTCCAGGATGTGGCGCTGCGGTGAAAACAGGCCGCACGCCTCCAAGGTATGCTGAGCCGTATCTTCGGCTGCGCCACATTCGTGGCAGGAGGCCGACCTCTCCCTTCGGGCCACCCGGTGCAGGTACCGGCCGAAGCAGCCGTGCCCGGTCAATACCTGCACCAGCCGGTACGTGAGTGCTCCATGTTTCCGGCCACACCACTCACGAAGAACGGGCCTTATTGCGTTCACCGTCGCGGCACCATAGTTGGGGGACTCGAGATTCCTCGTCCATTTCTCCATTAGAGCCTCACGCGCTGTCCTCAGGATCTCCCTCATTTCTTCCGGGGCCAGTCTATCGCCCCGGCTTCGAGCGGCTGCTCTGCGTTCGTAGGTCGCAGCCAGCACCTCCGCTTTAAGCTCCCAAGGAGGGGCTCCTCCTAGGGCACAGGCCGCTTCGTACGAGACGGTCCTGTAACCTCTTATGGCTCTCACCGCCATTATCCGTTGCGCTTGTCGCAAAAGGGATTTGTTGGTGGCGGTGAGAGCCCCTACCCAGATAGGCGCGCCATATAGCGCCATGCTGGCCACTACTCCAGCATATAGGCTGCGGCAGGACGCGCTAGGACCTCCCAAGTTTGGGAGAAGTCTGCCGAGTCCAGTAGCGCAGGCCACCAACCTCGGGGCGAGCCTGCGGAAATGCTCTGTAAAACTCCACTTGGAGTCCAGAGTGAGGCCCAGATACTTGAGGGTTCCCTCAACCCTGACCGCCCTACCCTCGACGCTGATATTTGCGCCTACCGGTGGTCTGCCGCGAGGGCCATAGAAGAGTATGGCCCTCGTTTTTTCTACGGCCACTTTCAGGCCCAGGAGCCGGACCCTAGACAACGTTAGGTTCATGACCGAATTTGCTCGCTGGGCCGCCTCTGCATAGTCGGCGCCCCGGACCGTGATTAGGGTGTCGTCCGCGTAGCAGAGTACCTCGGTCCGGGTCGGCATTCTCCCCCTCAGCACAAAATTGTACCCGAGGTTCCAGAGCAGGGGTCCAAGAACAGACCCCTGTGGAACCCCGGCACACATTCGTTTGGTGGCCATTAGGCCGTCGGGCCCTACATAGGCCACGCTGCGGTCCCGCAAATAGGAGCCGACTATACGCCGTAGGTACGGAGGGACCTCGTGAAAGCGGAGGGCCTCCTCGATTGAGGCATAAGGGAGGGAGCCAAATGCGTTCGCTATGTCGAGCGAGATTGCGAGTAGCACCTGCCCCCGACCTGTCGCCTGATCCGAGAGCCGTTTTAGCTCTGTCACCGCGTCAAGTGTGGATCGCCCCTTGCAGAACCCATACTGCCGGGGGGACAGATCCGGTCCGTCGCTCGCTAGATGCTGGTGGATGCGGGCAGCAATTACTCTCTCGAGCAGCTTGCCCACCTCATCCAGCAACACGATGGGGCGGTATGCGGACGGCGAGTCAAGGGGGCGGCCCTCCTTTATGAGGAGACACAGACGCCCCTGTCTCCAGATCCGAGGAAATTCCCCGGATTTAAGGCACGCGGTAAATAGACGCCGCAGTCTTTCCCCCAGGTGTTTTGCGGCCAAAACCAACACTCGTCCTGGGATGCCGTCTGGGCCTGGTGCCTTTTTTTTCGCGAAGAGGCGGTCAAGGGCGGCGTCCATTTCTCCTTGGGAGACCTCCGGGACGCTCCCAGGAACAACCACTGGACAGATCGGGGCTGGGCCACCCATTGGCGGGGGGGTGAAAGGCTCCTGTTCCGGGAACAGCCCGTCCACCACTCTTTTGACGAGTTCTGGGTCCATCGTGTCCAATGGGGGGGCCTGGCGCCGCAGTTTATTGCGTACCATGTGATAAGGCCTCCCCCAGGGATCCCTGTCGAGTTCCATTAGGAACTCGTTCCTGGCATTATCTTTCGCCACATGTATGGCCTTCCGTAGGGCCTTTCGCGCCGCCTTGAAGGACGCAAACAATGTCTCCTCTTCTTCGGCGGTGTGCCGACGGCGACGGCACCGCGTGTATCTGCGGCGAGCGGCATTGCAGACGGTACGGAGGGATGCTATCTCCGTCGTCCACCAATATACCTGGTTCCGCCTTGGTGAAAAACGGGACCTGGGCATCGCTGCGTCACAGACTTCCGTCAACGCTCTCCTTAAGTTGACGGCCTGTGCGTTGACGTCTTGGGGGTCACCCGGCGCAGGGCACCACTCCTGCACCATGGCGGCCTCTTCCGCCATTTCCGCGTTAAGGCGGGTAAGACCCCAACGTGGGAACTTGGCCCTTCCTTGCGGGGCGGACGACCCATCCACCCGTTGGCGGGGGAAGACCTTGAGCGTTATGTACAGATGGTCGCTCAAGGTCTCTTCGTCTTCCAAGACTCGCCAGTCCCTGATCCGTGCGGCTAGGGCGGGGGTAGCGAATGTTAAATCCACTATGGACCCCCCCGTCCGTCGCACGCAGGTGTTGACGGAGCCCTGGTTTATGAGCACCAGGCCTGAAACCGCAGCCCACTCCTCCACAGAGGATCCTTTGGGATCGGTACGAGGAGAACCCCATGCCTCCGATTTGGCGTTCAGGTCCCCCATCACCAGGACCTGAAGTGGCGCCATTCGCCTCACCGCAGCTCCCACCTGCAGCAGGAAGGTGTCCAGGTCTGCCACGCCCTTGCTAGGGGAGAAATACACTCCGATGAGTGCGATATCTCCCCATGCGCATGCCACATAACCCGGTCCCTTCTCCTTGATTGAGATGGGAGGGGAGTGAGCAGCGCTGGCAGGGGCCACGATAGCTACGGTGCCATCCCTGTCCCCCTCCCAGTATGAACAGGGGGGGACACAATATGGCTCCGCTACTACAGCCGCATGCAGTCCCCACTCCGCAAAGTGCTGCACAAATAAGTCTTGCGCAGCTACGGAGTGGTTCAGGTTCGACTGTAGGATGTTCAGATGGGCCGTACCTATCATCGGGTTTCCATCTGAACCTCCTGGGGCCTGTACGGCGAAGACCTTCCGGCGACCCTTGTCCAAGGGGTCACCTTTGCTTTCATGGTGGGGGGCGAGCAGTTCCTACCCCCCATTATGTGCTGGGCAGGCCGTTTAGCCGCCGTACACACCGCGCATTTCACCACCGTGGCGTTACAGTCTGCCACTTTGTGACCGTCTTGTCCACACTTATAACAGGTGTTGGACCGGTCCACATCTGACGGACACCGCTGCCGGGTATGCCCGAAGTGCATACATCTGTAGCACCTCATTGGCAGCGGTTCCAGGGCAACAACTTGGGCTGCGCTTCGCCAGGGGCCCACTAAGAGCCGTCCAGTCGCGACAACCACTTTCGCGGCCCCAATCGGGCACCGGACCAGGACGGAGCCTATCCCGCCTGGCCCGAAGCTGACTATCCCGGCCTTTACTTCATCCGGGGCGCATCCTCCTTGGTTGGCGAGAGCGGCGACGACTTCTTCTGCCCGGATGGAGTCATCCAATCCAGACACTCTGAGGTCCACACAGCGAATGGGCCTTGTTATCATGGCGGTCGTGCTGAGGACCTCCCTCAGCTTTTGTGCCAGGGCGTCAGCCTTGGGACCGCTCGTCGTCCCCGGGATCTCCATGATGCGAGCCCCGGTAGCCGACTGCCTAATGCGGAGCCCCTCTATTCCGAGCTCTGCTATATTGACGCTCGCCTTCGCGTTGGCGATCACCTCCCCGTACGTTAGCCCTGTCTCCAAGGCCTCTGGGGTGAGGGTCACTACCACAGCAGCCGACTTCGGAGCTTGAAGCTTCCTCGGCTTTGGGGGACTCGTTTTGGGCGCCGTTTGAGTAGCAGGGGCGGTCGCGACCACCGACTTTTTCTTGTGGCCATTGCGGACCACCGTGGACCATTGTGCCTCCGTACCCTGGAGAGCCACGGGAGCCGCAGATGTTGATGGCACTGGTTCCCCGCCTGTGCTGCGTTGAGGCAGTAACTTGCGAGGCTTTGGGACAGGTGGTCCTGCGGCAGACGATTTTGATTTTGCCGGCACTTTGCCGGCATCACTCGCTTTAGGCGGCCTGGTATCCGTTTTGGCTACCTCTTCCCTCTTTCGATCCGCTGCAAGGGGCGGACGTAGGCTCTTAGCAGGGAGCAAGCGGTCCTCAATCCCGTCGAAACGGGCATTGAGCATGGCCCCGAGTGATCGAAGCAACCGTTGCTCTAACTCCCCCATGTCCATGGACGTGGAAGCAGACTCTTGTATGCGTTGGGGATGGCGGGGTAGTGGCATAGGGGGAGGTGGCAGAGGTCGAGGAGGACTCTTCTTCCTCTTTTTCTCCTTATTCGCCACCTGGTTAGCCACCTCGTATCCTTCCTGGAAGGCCTTGCTTTGGCTCTTGGCAAGGTGGAGCTCATTGGCCAGGCGGGCGTTTTCGGAGTGTAGGCGTTTCAGCTCCTCGTCTTTTTTCAACGTTGCCATGTCGCTGATCTCTGCTTTTATCTCGTCCAGGAGGTCGTAAATTTCTTTTTGGCAAGTCCCCTTTAGGTTCTTGCTTTTCTTTACGACCTCACTGATGGCGTCACATTTAAGACCGGCTCGTTGACCCGCTTCCTCCAGGGCCTGCACCGTCGGGGACGTTCTGCCAGAACCCCCGAAGAAGGTCGTGTCCCTCTTCGTGCTCCTCTTCTTATACTGGGAGGCAATGGACTCCCTTTCCGCAGCTTGGGTTGTTAGGTCAGGCTCTGCTAAGAATGTAGCCTGCCTGAACTCTTCTCTAGCCCTGCCAAGGCCCATCGAGGTGCCCTTGGTGGGCGGTCTGCCGCGGCCTCTCCTGGCCGTCCCCACTTTCGGAGCCGTTGCTTTCTCCGTTTCGGATTCGGAGGACTTGGCAGGGCTATGGCGCCTCTTGTTGCGCCACTCGTCACAGTCAATTGGGCTATTCCGGGTAAATTCCGCCTCCTCTCCCTCGCCCGCCCCCACGCTCGCCCTAGTTGGGCTGGGCGAAGATCTTTCACGCAGGCGAGACAGGATTTCGTAGTTTTCGACTACTATCTCCTCAACGTCCATGTCGGTGGATGTGTCGGTCCCGTACTCCAACTCCGAGTTTGCCACTGCGTCCGCATAGACTTCCGCCGGTGACGGCTCCCTCTCGACCTGAATTGCCATCTTTGGATCGGGCTCCTTAGATCGGCGGTTTCGCAGGCTATCCGAATCAGAACCAGGACTCCTTAACACCTTCGAGACTTCCTTTTCCACTGGGGCAGCCTTCACGGCCTGTGCCGCCGCGTGCCCCTTCCTCGCTGTCGTCCCTTCCTCGTCCTCGTCCACCCCCCCCTTCTCTATCCTCTCCCTCATCAATCTCACAACTGGCCATCTTTTGCCAACTCCAGGCAGAATGGAGCAATCTGCCACCAACAGTTCCACCTCTGAGCGACGACTGCTCTTGGTTTTAACAATTTTGGGCTTGTCATCGCCTCTAAAAATACCACCCTCGACCCGGTCCTTCACGGACTCAAAAATATCACCGTCCTTTACGGACACAACAACACCAGCACCAGTAACATCACCACCTACTGAGACCTGGTCTGCCGTCTCAGAGGGGTCATCGGTAGTAAATTTATCACTCACCGACCCGGGTATCGGTGAGCGCCGGGGGCTAGCCGGGGAACAGCGCAAAACATTATTCTCAATATCGGACATTTTCATATTTGGGGGTTGGAAATTTACGGGTTTACCATCCCCTTTTCCTTTTAACGTCTCTGGTGACGCGGTATTACGGGTGTCCTCCCGGGTTTTACAGTGTTATTCCTCACTACCGCCGGATCGCCCAGACCGCCGCTACCCACACGCCCGAGTGGGTCGTTGCCTGCGGAAAGATTGAGAGCCGGCATATGGAGCTGACGTTCGCTCCAAAAACCCCCCCTCCCCAGAACCCCCCCCCCCCCCGATGGCCGCTAGGTGGGTGGGCTGTATCGCCGCCCACCAACCCGTCCGACAAGACGGGCGTCCGTCGCCGCGTGCCCCAACGACGCGACCTTTGCGGTCCCCCCCCCCATTGAAACGACGCCCAGAAGGGGCGCCGTCAAAACTCCCCTCAAAGCCGCTCAGAAGGAGCGGCGAGTGTGCGGCCCAGAGTGGACACGTACTTGGAGGTGCAGGCCCAGAAGGGGCTCTGCCTACTTTATTCGACGCCCAGAAGGGACGCCAGGGATTAGCATAAGGCCCCTTGTCCCACGCTGAACGTGGGCCGAGAGGCCTTACCCCAGGGTGCACCACGAGGAGGTTCCCAAATTTGCACCCCACCCCAACCTAACCTAACCTAACCTAACCTAACCTAACCTAACCTAACCTAACCTAACCTAACCTAACCTTTTTTTTTTTTTTTTTTTTTTTTTTTTTTTTTTTTTTTTTTTTTTTTTTTTTTTTTTTTTTTTTTTTTTTTTTTTTTTTGTTTCCCCGGGAGAAATGCGTTACGCATACCACCGCACCGGGGAAGTGCGATGGTTATGTGGGACTCCCCTCCTCAAAGATGGTAAGCGAGGAGGGTTTACCCACTAAAACTCCCGGGATTCTCCGACATCCGCTCGGCAGGCGCCTGGTAACTGTTTACCACTGGTCCACACGCCTGCGCGGGGTCCCGAAAGACACGCCTTGCAGTAGAACTGCAACAGCGGCGACCTCAGCGCGAGGCCACCACCACCCCTCGGAGACTGTCCAGCGGGGGTCCATGGGAATTCTCCCGTCCCCCCCGCCTATAGACTAGGACGGATGCAGCAACCCGTGCAACCGTCTCCGGCGACCTGGTCTTGCGAACCCCAAGTGCGGGCGTAGGACTCTCCCTGCCCGTACGCCCGCGGGTTCGCTGCAGAGGGGACTGGAGCTGGGCCAGAACCACGCCTCCGAATCCCCTCTACTCTCCTGTGATCCTGCCAGGATCACTGCGTCCCCGGATGTTCTTGGGGAGCAGGAGCAGCCGGTTTAGATGTTCGGCCGGCTCTCCTCTTTCTCTTGCTTGCCGGATTGCAAAGCCTGCTGCCCATGCTGTGTCCTGCGGGTTTTCCCGCCTCAACACATATTGGGCAGTTAGGCTTCGCAGAACAGGCAGCGGCTATGTGCCCGGCGGTACCGCAGCGGTAGCAGAGTTTGCTGCGGTCCGTTGGAGCCGTGCAGTTAGCCTGCGTATGTCCGGCCTCCAGGCAGCGGTAGCAGCGCCTTGGCTTGGAGATCAGCAACTTTACATGTGCCCAGCTCCAGCAGACGGGCAACCGGCCTGCGTCTAAGACGGCCTTGGCCGACGCGACAGGACACCTCACCCAAACAGTGCCCTTCCCGCCGGCCCCTCGTCTTATCTCCCCGATGAGTATACTCTCCGGGGAACATCCACCCTTCTCCGCAATGGCGGAGGCCACATCGGTCTTGAGGACCGTCTCCTCCAATCCGGAGATGCGCAGGTCCGCGGTCTTATTGGGCCTGGCCACGACGAAGACGTCGGGCATCGCATCCCGGATTAGCCCAGCTAGCACATCGGCGTTAGCGTTTGCCGCTGGCCCCGACATTTCCAACATCCTGGATTCCGTTGCGGTTTTCCTCATATTGGAGGGCGCCGGGATGTTGTGTAGGTGCGGCGTAATGCACTCCCTTGCCTTAATTAAGGCTTCCGCGTAGGTCATGCCCTCCTTTGCCTTTTCGGGTCGCAGAGTTAGCACTACCGCTGCTGTTCGCGGTGGGCGAAGCTGCTTTCGCAGTCGTTGGCGTCTACGTGCCTTTGCAGGGGCGGCAGCGGATGGTCGTTCTGCCGCCGGCTTGGAAGGAGTTGGGTTAGGCGCCTTTGGCGCTCTCTCCTTCTTTCCTTTCTTGCGCTTACGCTCGGGTGATGGCGGAGCTGGCGCAGGGGCCAAAGGCGGAGCACTACTGGTGGCGGCAGGATGGTGTTTGCCAGCCTTTGAAGTGCTGGGCAAGGCGGCAGGATGTTGTTCACCAGCCTTGCCCTTTGGTGTTTTCGCCTTCGGCGCCTTCTTGACCGCCCCCTTCTTAGGGCGATCGGCCGGAGCGGCCTTGAATGCGACATGCCCAGGTCCGTCCTTAGGTGTCGTAGGTAATGCTGCACCGACGGCCGGGACACCTTGCTGTGGGTCCGCTGAAATATCCGGCGTTGACGCAGGACCAAGCCTGGCGTCAAGCAGCAGGCCTACTTGTTGCAGTAGCTGCTGCGCGAAGGCCTCATTAGCCTTGTCAGCCTCGGGAGGAGGCGGCTCCGGTGGTTTTTGTTGAGACCAACGGTTGGCGATGCGTGAAGCACCCGCGCGCGTGATGGTGCCACATCGAACGCTTTCCGAAGACTGCGAAGGTGCGGGGTCCTCGACCTCGAAGCAGGACTCGGCAGATGTTCGCCGGGTCTGCTGGATGGTAGATTCGAGGGAGGTCTTCAACTTAGCCACCTCGTCCTTGAGCTTCGCCACCTCGGCGTGCAGACGGGTATTGTCCGCCTGCAGTCCTCCCGCTAGCTCACGCAGAGCGCGGTTATCCTGGTGAATTCCCTCGTTGATTTCACGCAACCCTAGATTTTCTCTTGCGGTAGGGAAACTGCGAAATTCATCCGCAGCCAACTTCACCATCGCGACCGCTTCGTTGAGGGACCTTTGAAAGGTCCCTTTGAGGTTACCCGAGCGACCGGCAACGAACGAAATAATGTCACCAGCCTCGGCGCACCGCTTCGATACGTCTTCCGCTACCAGGGATTCAGCCTCCTCCTGGTTTTTACATTCGGCCCTCGCCTTGACCCTAGCCAACATCCGCTCTCTGGACTCACGGAGCATGAGTTTTACCTCCTGCTCCGCATCCAACTGGAGCTCTTCCCTCCGAGCATCTCGAGCGCGCTCTAGATCACTCCGCGCCGCAGCCAATGCAGAGTACTGAGCTCTCTTAGGTCTCGCTGCAGCTGTTCCCTGCGCGATATGACAATCCGCCTCGGAGAACAGTGAGTCGTCGTCGGAGTCGACCAAAGATGTTGGCGGCAGAGCTCCGACGTTACGTGAGCTGGTGGAAGTCGCCGAGGTGTCGGTGTTGTACCCCGGCTTCTCCCTATCTCGCTTCATGGAACCTCGGGTGACTCTCGGCGACGAATCGTCGACAGCTACACCGAGGCCCGTAACCACCTTGTCCCTTCTGGACTGCAAAACTACCGATCCGGTAGCGGCCGCCTGGCAAATCTGCCTGTCCGCCCAGGACAGACCCACACTCGGAACCTTCTTCGTTCCACTGCCCTTCAAGGGCACGCTTCCTACACTTCCAGAGGCATTGCCACACTCTAGGGCCTGGTCGCCTACCCTAGAGGGGCCTTCGGTATCCAATTTAACACCAACCAGCCCGGGTACTGGTTGGCGGCGGGCGTCAGCCGCATCGCATGACAAACGCATTTCATTGGACGACATTATTCATTACGATTTGCAGTTTACGTCAAGCTGACGGCCTTGATTACCCGTAAGGCTCGGCGGTTTAACGGGTGGGCTCCCGTGCTTTAACATGCTATACCCCATGAAGGCTCTTAGAAAATACTCCCGGGTCAAAGCCCCCATGCCCAGAAGTTCCTACATACCCACGGAGGACGGAAGGTGTCCGCGGGGTTTTAACGACTTTTCCTTGTCTTCGCCCGAGTGGGCTGCCGGACTGAACGAATTGCAACTACCTAGATACGCCGAACGAAGATCGTTGCCGCAACCGGACAGAACCGGCGACATCTGCGAGAGCAGCGAACAAAGGTTGACGTGACGCCTTTGCAATACTATCTTGCGCATGAAGCGCCCCTAAACTACACCCCCCCCTGGCGGCCCCAGAGTGGAAACCGCCATCCCCATTTTCCCCCCCACCCCCCGCAGGCCCAGAAGGGACCTGCCTATGGTGCGGTCCAGAAGGGACACGCCTAGGGAGGCTGCGGACCCAGAAGGGGCTCCGCCTGTGCGCTGGGTTGTTGGCTATAGAGTTCCAATGCCTCTTACGAAGCATTAGAACCCTATAGGAACCAGGGAGCGCCAGGACCGACTCCATTGTTCGCCCCCAACGAATCAGAAACGACAAATGATAGTCAGCCACACGAGGAGGCCACCCAACACGCACCCCAACCTAACCTAACCTAACCTAACCTTTTTTTTTTTTTTTTTTGACCCACGGAAATGCCTTTACGCATACCCACCGAACTGGGGCGCTCGGTGGGTTATGTCGGGCTCGCCTGAAGGGCACTACCGACTAAAACCGTGGGATGCTCAGAACTTCCGCCAAAGGGACCAGGGCTCCGGGTAATCGCGTTGCGACTCAACCGCAGCCGGCCCGCGGGCCGTCACTACAGACGGACACCTTGAGGCCTAGCCTCACCGGAGGGCAACCTGGAGCATTACAGGCTACCCTCCGATACATCAGTGAACCACACATGCGGGTGTAGGGCTCCCCATGCCCGTACACCCGCGGTTCGTCTAAGGGGGAAGAAGCTGGGCGTAGCCCCTCCTTCTTCGCCCTGTGCGCCTCTTGCGGTTTGGAGCAGACAGAGGATCGTCCTCTCTGCTCCTTTCCGCCGCCTCCTTTTGGGCCATTACGGCCTCGCAGAAGGCAAGCATGGCGTCCCACGCCTGTCGGGTCGCCACCATGGCCTCGACGACGGTCGGCAACGACAGGTCGGGACCCACCACCGCGCAGAGCTGCGCGCGCTCAGCCGACCAGGCTGGGCATGCCGCCAGCGTGTGCAGGGCTGTGTCTTCCGACACGCCGCACTGGTGGCACGCCATCGTCGGCTCTCTTCCGGCGATTCGGCACAGATACCTCCCGAAGCAGCCATGCCCCGAGAGGACCTGCACCAACCGGAAAGAAAGCGAGCCCGCCTTGCGATTGACCCATCGTTCCAGGACGGGCCGAATCGCTCCAACCTAACCTAACCTTTTTTTTTTTTTTTTTTTTTTTTTAACGCGAAGAAATGCTTTTACGCATTCCCCCGGCACTGGAGCGAGCCGGGGGATATGTGGGACTCGGCGGATGGAGCTGCCCATACCCACTAAAACTTCGCGATGATCCACCTTCCGCTCACAGCGCGGCTCCGGGCATTCCACTAGGGACTCAACCGCAGCCGCGCCTCGATGTGGCGGACACCTCATCAGGTGCACTCCTACACGTCTTCGCGGACGTGTTGAGGGTGGCCCGGATCATAAGGACCCCCCTCTATCCATCTTGCGAACCCTAGTGCGGACGTAGGGCTCTCCATGCTCGTACGCCCACGGGTTCGCTGCAGAGGGGACTGGAGCTGGGCAGAACCATGCCTCCGAGTCCCCTCAACTCACCTGTGACCCTGCCAGGTCAGGTGTTGCTCTGCGTCCCCGGATGTTTTTGTGGAGCAGAAGGTTTGGCCGACTTAGGTGGTCTGCCGGCCTTACCTTTCTTCCTCTTGGGAGGAGCGCAAAGCCGACTGCCCATGCTGTGCTCCGCGGGTTTCCCCTTTTCGGCGCAGATGGGACAGTTTGGCTTCTTCGTGCAGGTGGCGGCTATGTGGCCGGGCGTACCGCAGCGGTAACAAAGTTTACTGCGGTCCGTCGGCGCCGTGCAAAAGGCCTGCACATGGCCTCCCTCCAGGCAGCGGAAGCATTTCCTGGGCTTAGCGTCCAGCATGTGTGCACGTGCCAGACCCCACCCGATTTGGAGCTTTCCGCCGCCTTCAGCCAAGATGTTTTTGGCCGACGTAGCTGGGCATCGCACCCAAACGGTGCCCTTCCCGCCAGCCCCACGTCTTATCTCTCCGACCAGAATGGTCTCAGGAGAGCAAACCCCCTTCTCCGCCACAGCGGAGGCGACGTCCGTCTTCGAGACGGTTTCACCGAGGCCAGAAATCCGAAGGTTGACCGATTTTGTTGGCCGTGCCACCTCGAAGATTTCGGGCATGGCGCTCCGGATAAGGCCGGCCAGAGTGTCAGCGTTCTGGGGACCCAAAGCGCCTGACATCTCTAGCAACCGCGAGTCAGTCGCTGTCCTCCTGATGCTGGTAGGTGGAGGAAGGTTGTGCTCGTGGAGCTTAATGCTTTGCCTAGCCCTGATAATGGCCGCCGCATAGGTCATGCCTTGCTTTGCGGCCTCAGGGCGTAGGGTCAGCACGACTGCTGCAGTTTTTGGTGGGCGGAGCTGCTTCTTCAGCCTTACCCGCTTCTTCTTGGCCATAGGAGTGGCAGCCGGTGGTCGTGCCGCTACTGGCTTAGGGGGAGCTGGGTTACGCGCCTTATTTGGCGCTTCCTTCCCCTTTCCTTTCTTGCGCCCCTTGCGCTCGACACGCGTCCACCCTTCCTCGGGCGGCGGTGGAGCAGACGCAGAAGCCGAAGGCTTGGCACTTTTGGTGGCGGCGGAATGACGTTTGCTAGTCTTTGAAGTGCTGGGCAAGGCGACAGGATGTTGTTCGCCAGCCTTGCCCTTAGATGTTTTAGCCTTTGGCGCCTTCTTGACCTGCCCTTTTTTGGGAGGATCAGCCGGAGCGGCCTTGCTTTTGTCGCGCCCAGGTCCGTCTTTAGGTGACGGCCGCAATGCCGCACCGACGGCCGGGACACGCTGGAGCTGATCCGCTTGATCCGGTAACGCTGGACCGAGCCTAGCGTCTAGCAACTGGCCTACCTGAAGTAGGACCTGTTGCATAAGGGCTTCGTTAGTAGCTGGAGAAGCATACTGGCCCGCAATGCGAGCAGCCTCCGCACGCGAGATTGTCCCGTCAGCCATCGCATTCCGCGCAGCTGGTGATGCGGATTGCGCTGACGGAAGCGCAGACGCCTCTCCCTCGAAGAAGCGAGACCCGGTAGATGTTTGTCGGGTCTGCTGGATGTTGGTCTCGAGGGAGGCCTTAAGTTCTGCTACCTCCTTCTGTAGCTCCTCCATCCGCGCGTAAAGGCGGGTATTATCGGCCTGAACTCCTGCTGCCAACTCACGCAGTGCGCGGTTGTCCGCGTGAAGGCCGACATTAATTTCTCGCAGAGCGAGATTCTCTTCTGCGCCTGGAAGTGACCGAAACACTTCTGAGGCATCGCGGAACATTGCAACCGCTTCGTTAAGTGATCGCTGGAATGTGCCCTTTAAATTGCCAGAATTACTAGCAACAAAGGACACTATGTCGCCAGCGTCAGCGCACCTCTTTGCGCAGTCAGCCGCTGTCAGTTTTTTGGCTTGTGCCCCATCCTTACAAGCAGCCCTCTCCGTATCCCGAGCCATTCGTCGTTCTCTCGACTCTCGCAACATGATTGCGACCTCCTGCTCCGCATCGAGCTGGAGCTCCTCCCGTCGCTTTTGGCGAGCAAGCTCAAGCTCGTTGCGAGCCGCAGCCAGCGGGTTGTACTGCCGGCCTCTTTTCGGGGAATGCTCTCTCCCGGGAAATTCCCTCGCTGTAGCGGACCACGAAGCCTCCGAATACAGCGACTCGTCATCGGAGTCCACCAAGGATACCGGCGGCGGAGCTCCGACATTGCGCGGGATGGTGGAATCCACCGGGGCGTGGATGTTATGCCCCGGTTTCTCCCTTTCGCGCCTAAGGGCACCCCGGGTGACCCTCGGCGATGAATCGTCGATAGCCGCACCGAGGCCCGTTTCAACCTTGTCCCTTCTGGGACCAAGCAAGACCGAACCGGTCTTAGCCGCCTGGCAGATCTGCCTGTCCGCCCAGGACATTCCAACTCTTAGAACCTTAGTTCCGTCGCCCTTCAAAGGCTCACTTCCTACACTAGCTTCGCTAGAATCCACGGCAGGCCTTGTACAAGGCCCTGCCGACTTCACCTTACCATCTAAATTTGGGTTTTCGGACATCTTGATTGTTGTTCCCACGAGTATAGGTGCAAATAAAGTGTCCACCCGCACAGTGGCCCTATATGCGGGTAACCCTATGTACAGTCAGTGTCGGGTGGTGCTGACAGGTTTTAAGGAGGTCTCTCTCCGGTTTTAATGTGTATCCTTCACGCGGCCGGCCGGCTAAGGCAAGCCCTCGTTCACCTGTTCCAGAACGCTACCCCACAGACGCCTCGAGTGAGGGTCGTTGCAGAACCGAAACAGGCTACGACGCTCAGGGGCTGGCGTGAGGCCCCTGGTCCACCCCTTTCGAGGTGTTCCCCTTTCCCCCCATTGAAACGACGCCCAGAAGGGGCGCCGGACTACCCCATTCCCCCCCGTGTAACGACGCCCAGAAGGGGCGCCGTCAAAACTCCGCTCAAAGCCGCTCAGATCGAGCGGCGAGCGTGCGGCCCAGAGTGGGCACGCACTTGGAGGTGCAGGCCCAGAGGGGGCACTGCCTACTTTATTCGACGCCCAGAAGGGGCGCCAGGGATTTGCATAAGGCCCCTTGTCCCACGTTGAACGTGGGCCGAGAGGCCTTACCCCAGGGTGCACCACGAGGAGGTTCCCAAATTTGCACCCCAACCTAACCTAACCTAACCTAACCTAACTTTTTTTTTTTTTTTTTTTTTTTTTTTTTTTTTTTTTTTTTTTTTTAAAGTGGAGGAAATGCATTACGCACGCGCATGGGACTCTCCCCCCAACTCCCGCTCCCCCGTCCAGGCCCTGCGGCCTCGGCGGGGGTTCGAGAGGAGGGGGGCATACCCACTAAAACCTCCACTGCTCTCCAGCAAGACCCGGGGGAAAGTCGAGGCGGGACCGGCCATAGGCACTCTGCCGCCCCGACTCTCTAGGCCATTGGTTCAAGGGAACCCCCGAACCGAATGCACCCCTTGTGCAACGAGACCCCTTGAGGTCACCCTCACCGGATTCGACCCGACAGCTCCTGAGCTGTCAAGTCGAACTCTATCTCATCACTTGTGCTGAAGAGGCGGCGAGCGCCCGGATAGTCCGATCGCTCGCCGCGCCCTCAAACTCGTCCGCATCGCTCGACCCGATTTCTCTACCTCACGAGACCTCAGGGCCGAGCGAGGGAGAGTTTCCCTCACGTCTTTGCCGAGTCGCAGGAGGCCGGACGCACGCCGGGGGGTCACGGCCACCTGCATCACAGCCTCAGTCGAGTACCAGGGGCCGATCGCACGCCTGGGGTCCCGACCTCCCGCAACTCAGCCTAATCAAGAGTGCGCGGCAGCGGCTCAGACGCCACGGGTTGCTAGATCCGTCACCCTCTTCAGGGGAGGATCGCACCTCACGCTTCCCATGACGCCATGAGCTCAGCCCACGCCCTCACAAAGAATGCGGATACCTCCGCGCGGCAGCGGCTCGGACGCCACGGAAAGCGAGATCTCTCACCCACTCAGGGGAGGATCGCATGCTTCCCACGACGTCCAAGCGCCCCCGCGCCCTCGCATTCTGCTACCTCCGCGCGGCAGCGGCTCGGACGCCACGGGTTGCTAGATCCGTCACCCTCTTCAGGGGAGGATCGCACCTCACGCTTCCCGTGACGCCATGAGCTCCGCCCACGCCCTCACAAAGAATGCGGATACCTCCGCGCGGCAGCGGCTCGGACGCCACGGAAAGCGAGATCTCTCACCCACTCAGGGGAGGATCGCATGCTTTCCACGTCGTCCAAGCGCCCCCGCGCCCTCGCATTCTGCTACCTCCGCGCGGCAGCGGCTCGGACGCCACGGGTTGCTAGATCCGTCACCCTCTTCAGGGGAGGATCGCACCTCACGCTTCCCGTGACGCCATGAGCTCCGCCCACGCCCTCACCCGTGCGACCTGAGAACCCTTAAGGGGCGGCCGTCTTTCGAAACAGCGTCCAGAAGGGACGCCGAACAAAACAAAGGACGACGCCTATAAGGGCGCCACCAATTTACCCCCCACAGGCCCAGAAGGGGCAAGGGGAGGCTGTGGGCCCAGAAGGAGCACCACCAACTTTGTTCGACACCCAGAAGGGGTGCCAGGGTATTCGCGTAAAGCCCCTTTTCCCACGCTGAACGTGGGCCGAGAGGTCTTACCCCAGGGTGCACCACGAGGAGGTTCCCAAATTTGCACCCCTAAGGAGGTAACTCCCTAAAAGGGGAATCTATGCGCTACACATAGAAACCCCTTTTCCCTCCGCAGTCGGTGGCGCCCCCAACCAGGGACTCCACCGAGTGCTGCCACTACCCCTCAGGCTTACACCTCTCGGGCTTTTACGTGGCCGCCACTACCCCTCAGGCTTTCCCTCTCGGGCTTTTAAGTGGCCAGGCTAGTCCGAGTACACTACCGACTCCGAGGACTGCCTCCGCTGCGCTTGGGACGGCCGGATCGTCGAGTCCGACGAGTCGTCAGCCTCCACATCCTCAACCTCCCCTTGTTCTTCCCCCAAGCCTCTCCCTGTACCTCTCGCCGGGGAGGCATTGGGGTTAGAGGTCGGGGAAGGTTGCGCCGAGAGCGGGGCGTCTGCCTCCAGCATCTCGGCCTCCTCGACTGGCGGTCCCGCCACCGTCTGCGCTGCAGCTGGCGCTGCGGCCTCATTGCCCCTCTCCCTTCTGAATGAAGGGGGGGCGCACGCTCTGCCTCCCATAATGTGGCCCGGAGGCCGGCCTCTATCGGCGCAGACCGCGCAATGTGGCGCCGTCTGCGTGCACTCTGCCATTTTGTGGCCCGGAAGGCCGCAGCGCTATAAAACTAGTGATTCCGTTACAGGCTGCATAACCTGTTACTGAAACTGGTTACGTTAAATAACGCCCATACCTAGCAGGAACATCTAAAAAAAAACCCTGGTTGACACTGCAAGCGGTTTGCGTCTTTGAACTCTGGAAGTGTTTCGAACTGTTTTGGCGCGATGTCTGACATAGAAAATTTAATTTTGTGCGTCGAAAGCCGCCCTTGTATATGGGACAGTTCAATTGATGATTATCACGACAGGGAAAAAAAAGACATGGCGTGGTTGGAAATTTATACAATTTTAATTCCAAATTGGGAAACAATAAGTGAAGACGAAAGAAAAATAAAAAGTAAGTACCTACAGAAATAATAAAATTTAGTCATCACCACTAATTAATCGGTTATTGTATTGCCATGATATTTCGCCACATGGCATCATGAAGTATTGTGCAAACTGATCCCTAACGTGCCTACCCGTATTAGATGCTCTGTAATGTGGTGTTTCATATGGCAGGTCATCAAAACTGTGTGTTAAGGTATCTTCAAATTTGTACCCATCTCTTTTACGAACATAATTGTGTAACGCACATGCCGCTTTCGTTACTTTTATAGCAAAATCTGGCGGTATTGTCATACTTGTATGAAAAACTCTCCATTTGTTGCTTAGAATACCAAAAGCGCATTCGACTATCCTGCGCGCTCGACTGAGTCTATAATTAAAGACTCTGCGGGTGTTGTTTAAGTTGTTTCTTGGATATGGCCTTAGAAAGTCTGAATTTAAAGGAAAAGCTCTGGCCACGCGGGCCACTGGAAGTTCTATTTAAGTAGAACCTCTATAGCCTTTGAAGTAAAATAAAAAGCTACAAGTACTTTGCAAAACAAAATATTATTTAAATTTCGACAATGTATGTTTTAACAATAAATCTAGGATCTCGTACAAAATCAAGTAAGTAGTCAAGGGCTATAGCAAAGATGGTCGGATGCGAAGTGTAAGTCCGTTGTATGGCCGCTTTCCTGACGTCACAACCGCTCGCCGAGACGTTCCGTTTTACGTGGCGCAGACATAATTCCCCCTCCTTGAAGACTGAAGTCTTCAAGCATCTTGCTCTTCAGCGGTAGGCAAGGGACAAATTCGTGTGAGGGCCCTGCGAATGCGACCTCTTGTGGTGTCTATGTCCGCCACTCGAGCAATGCCATCAGTGCCAGGGAACAGGCTTGCGACGCGGCCCATTCGCCAGTTTAGAGGTGCAGTGTTATCCTCACTAATTAGCACCAGATCGCCGATGTTCAGCGTGGAGTGGTTTGTATGCCACTTGGAGCGTTGTTGCAGCTCGCTGATGTATTCCTTTTGCCAACGAGTCCAAAAGTGCTGGCGAATCTGCTCAAGCCGCGCGTGTCGACGAAGTGAGTTTGGGTTGGCGTCCTCCAAGGCAGGCGACGGCAGCGCAGTCAACGGCCGGCCAATAAGGAAGTGCCCTGGAGAGAGAGATAGGAAATCGTGATTGTGAGGACTAGGGGACAATGGGCACAGGGGGCGACTGTTGAGGATAGCTTCCACCTGTGCAAAGAGTGTTGACAACTCTTCAAAAGTTAAATTAGTATTGCCCATACACTTTTTAATAATAGTTTTAGAGGATCGGATTCCTGCTGACTCCCATAGTCCACCAAAATGAGGAGCGTAAGGAGGAATAAAGGAAAATCTTATTTTTTCATTGGCGGCAAAATCAGTAAGAGAACTAGAATGAACTTTGATGAAATGTCCTATTTCTTTGGCCGCTGCGACAAAATTGCGACCATTGTCGCAAAAGATTTCCAAAGGCTTACCCCGACGGGCAATAAATCTGCGTAGTGATAAAATAAATGCATCCTTAGACAGCTCGCTAACTGCTTCAAGATGAACGCATTTTGTTCGAAAACAAATAAATAAACACAAATAACATTTTAAGGTTTTAGCACCCCTGCCCTTTCTATCCAAAATTGAAAAAGGTCCACCAAAGTCCATGCCCACTGTTTGAAATGGGAATCCCGGGGTAATACGCTGAGCGGGTAGGTTGCCCATCTTAGGAGCGAGCGTTTGACCTTGATGGCGCCTGCACGTGAAACAGTTGCGAAAAGTGCGTCGAGCTAGTTCTCGACCGCCGATTGGCCATAAATATTGTCTAATTGAATATAACAATAGTTGAGGCCCCGCGTGCATTTGTTTTATGTGTTCGTGACGAAAAATTAGTTTGGCTAAATGATTTTTAGAGTCCAGTATGATAGGATTTTTTATCTCAGAACTGTAAGTGGATAAGTTAAGTCTACCACCTACTCTTAAAATATCTTGTTCGTCTAAAAATGGATCTAAAGGCAGAAGCTTGCTTTTTTGGTTTAATTGTTTTGATTTTTTTAATGTATATATTTCCTCATTGTACGATTCCTTTTGTGATAATTTAATTAGTTGTAAATAAGCATAATTTAATTCGCTAGTTGTTAAGTTTCCTGTAACTATAGAATTAGGGTTTTTTTTATTGTGTATATATCTTAGAACGTAAGCTATACCACGTAACAATCTTGTGTAGTTTGAGGAATTTTCAAATTTTAAAATAGGTTCAAATAAGGTGACTGTGTGTGACTTTAATTCAGGTAGCTCCCCCTCGGTTTGTGTTTGTAGTGTAGGCCAGTCTTCTTCGCAATGTTGCAAAAAAGATGGGCCCAACCACCATAAATCTAAGCTAAGCATTTTGCTAGGATCCACACCCCTCGAAATAGAATCAGCGGGGTTATACTGGGTGGGTACATGACGCCATGAAGATACCTGAGTGAGCTCACTAATTTCAGCGACTCGGTTGGCTACGAACGTTTTTAGAGTGCTGGGCGGGCTGCGTAACCAGCCTAGCACTACAGTGGAGTCACACCAGTGAATAAAATGGCTGATCTTTAGGCGCAGAGAATTGTTTACAGACTGGCATAGGCGCGCAGCTAACAACGCACCACATAGTTCGAGCCGAGGAATCGTTGTGGGTTTAATAGGTGCTACTTTTGATTTAGCGCAAAGTAACTTGACGCTGACCCGGCCCTGAGTGTCAGTGGAGCGGAGATACACGCATGCTCCATAGGCTGACATAGAAGCGTCACTGAACGAGTGAAGTTCAATGGAAATGGGCGCGTCACATACAGTATGCCTCGGAATTGAAATAAGTTTAAGATTGTGAACATTAGCTTGATATCTTTCCCATTGTTTACATAGCTCATTAGGCACAGCCTCATCCCAGTCCAATTTGTGGATCCATAATTGTTGAATCAACATTTTGGGAAGAACTGTGCAGGGACTTAAGAGCCCCAAAGGGTCAAATATTTTTAGGGAACTAGACAGTATAGTTCTCTTTGTAATTACTGTTGGCTTATCTGGGAGCCTGATAGAAAAATTTATGTTATCACTAGTAGGATTCCACCCCAAACCAAGGGTGCTGGTGGAATCGCTAAGACTTAAATCGCCCTGCAAATCGATTTGAGTTGATTTAAATATTGAAGGTAAATTAGACCTAAATTTTCGTAGTGGAAAACAACCCAAGCCTAATGTTTTGGTTACCGATTCCATAATGTGTACAAGCTGTTCCTCCGTCTGACTTCCAGTCAATAAATCGTCAACCATAAAATCATGCTGGATAATGGTTCTCACTAGCTCATCCGAACATTCTTCACCTAATTGCCAAAGACATCTGGTACTCAAATAACTGGAACTTGCGCAACCGTAAGTCACAGTATTAAGCCGCAACGTTTTGATGGGCAAAGATTCATCTTCTCTCCACAATATGAGCTGAAGGTTTCTGTCATGCTCGTGACACAGTACGTTTCTGTACATTTTACTGACGTCTGCTGTGAGTACGTACTTGTATTGACGAAACCTCAGAAGGATGGAGAAGATAGAATCTTGTATGTTCGGCCCTATCAATTGGAGGTCATTGATCGAAATGCCGGACGTAGTGGGAGCTGAACCGTCAAACACAACGCGTAAGTTTGTGGATTCGCTATCAGGTCGCAAAACAGCGTGATGGCACAAAAAGTAGCTGGGTTCCGGTATGCGAGTCGCAGACTCAGAACAGTGCCCTAACTCCTGATATTCTTTTATGAAATCGGTATAAGCTTGTTTCAATAGGGGTTGATTTTTAAAGCGTCTTTCTAAACCTCGAAATCGCTTTACAGCAAGTTTGTAAGAATCACCCAGGCAATCAGGTGAATCTTTTAACGGCAGTCTGACACAAAATTGCCCGTTAGATAGACGAGTGGTGTGCTTATTAAAATGTTCAACACATGCCTTCTCGCTTTCGCTTAGTAATAGTCTTTTAGGTAGTTCTTCCAACTCCCAAAAGCGTGAAATCTGCTTTTCTAAACTGTCACCCGATTGTGGTGAAGCACTAGATGAAAAGTTGCAATGTAATTTTCTAGGTTCACAACTGTTAGGGTCCTAACTTGGACTTGGTGTAAATTAAAGGTGGACTGTATTTTATAGGCTTTACTAATACGTCATTACAAAATTGACCGCAAACAACGGGAGACGCGCGCTGTGCCTACGCTGGTCTCGGCAGATGTCGTGGCAGCCGTCCGTGCCTCGCCGCCCGCGCCCGCGCGCCGCTCGCGCGCCGCAGCCCGACGACCGACGACGGCTTCCGACGGCGCCCGTGCTCCAACATGCTCCCCGGGTTGAAGAGCAGTCTTCAATTAGTTGATTGGAAGAGGACATATGTTGTTGAAACCGCGCCGAATGGTGCCCCTCTTCGTCTTCAGCTCGGCCACTCTCGTGACTCCGTCTACGCCTGGATAGGTCTTTACAACTCGTCCTAATGACCACAATAAGGGTGGTGTTTTTTCTCTCACAAGAACGAGTGAACCAGGCTGGACTTCTCCTGTGGAACTGAACCATTTTGTCCTTTTCTGTAGCAGAGAAACATATTCGTTATTAAAACGTCGCCAAAAGTGCTGCTGGATGAGCTGTATCCGCCTCCATCGATCCAAGCGGGATATGTTAGTTTCAGTCACCTGTGGGTATGGTACAGATAAGAGTGAGCGTCCAATTAAAAAATGAGAAGGAGTAAGGGCCGAAAAATCATTAGGGTCAGTAGAAAGAGGGGTGAGAGGACGTGAATTTAAGACGGCCTCAATTTGGGCTAAACAAGTGGCCATTTCTTCAAAGGTGAAGTGAGTAAGTTGCAACAGTCGTTTTAAGTGATGCTTACAAGATTTAACTGCTGCCTCGGCCAAAGAGTTGAAATGAGGAGAATAGGCAGGGGTGAAAACGAACTCAATGCCTTCCTGCGCTATCTCAGATGCAACATTTGAATTAGAGAGAAATCTTTGCATTTCATTTGAAGCACCTACGAAATTTGTGCCGTTATCAGACGTGATGCTGCGAGGCTTGCCTCGCCGCGCCACGAACCGATTTAAAGCGGCCATGTAGGCGTCACTAGTCAGGTCCGTGACAAGCTCCAAATGCACCGCCTTCACTGCAGAGCACACAAAAATGCACAAATAGGACTTAATGAGTTTACACCCGCGTCCCTTTCGATCAGCTATAAGTACTGGCCCTGCATAGTCCACATAACAATGTTGAAAAGGAAACTCAAGATGTGTCCTTGAATTAGGTAACTGGCCCATAATGGGCTGCACGTTTTGAGCCTTGTGTCTGAAACAGGTAACGCATTTGTTAACAATTACTTTGGATAGGTTTCTGCCTTTAAGAGGCCAATAAGTTTGGCGTATGTTAGCCAAAAGAAGCTGGGGACCGGCATGTAATAGGATTTTGTGTTGCATTTGAAATATAAGATGGGATATATGGTGTTTTGAACAGATTAAGATTGGATGTTTTATATTAAAATCGTAGGGAGAATTATCAAGCCTTCCGCCCACGCGAATGAGGTTATTTCCATCAATAAAGGGGGTCAATGAAATTAATTTATTTTTGAGAGGCAATCTCTTATTTGATTTTAAAATTATGTATTCGTCACGAAACATTTGAATTTGTGCACAATGTAAAATAAGATTCTGTGATTTTTGTAATTCTATTAAAGAGAGATTGCCATACAATTGATTATTTTTATTTTTTAAGTTATTTACGAATCTACATAAATACGCTACAACTCGCTGTAATTTACTAAAACTAGAAAATTTTGTAAATAAAGCCTGTACTGCGGATAAGTTAGGTAAAAAAGCGCTACTACAACTATGACTACTAGACTGAGCGTCACTATCATTACAGCTACTACTACTGATATGAGTCACTACTTCCGACTGATCATGTCTCACAGTTTTAGGCATAGAGGGCCATTCATTTTCGTCTTTTGACAAAAATGAAGGTCCAGACCACCATAAACTGGTTTCGCCGATAACATCAGCTCGTAAGCCCCGTGAAACAAGATCAGCTGGGTTGTCCTTCGACGGTACGTAGCTCCAGGCATGACCACAGGTACTTTCTTGTATTTCGTTGACTCTATTACGGACAAAGGATTTTAGTTGATTTGATGGAGTCGACAACCATCCTAAAACAATCGTTGAGTCACACCAAAATCTACATTTATCTACGTGCAAAGTAAGCGAGTCTACGATTTTTGTACACAGTCTTGCACCCACCAAAGCTCCACAAAGTTCAAGCCGTGGCATAGTCGTTGGTTTTAAAGGAGCCACTCGATTTTTAGATGCTAATAATCGCACACGCACTGAGCCTGGGTTTTTATTATGCGAACGAATGTACAAGCAAGCTCCGTATGCCTTTTCGGACGCATCAGTGAAGACATGTACTTCGTGAACAATAGAGTCTTCATGCAAAACCCACCGAGGGATATTTAAATTATTAAGCTGCGAAAGTGTGGTTTCAAAAATAGACCATAGATTTCCTAACTCAACTGAAACTGCATCGTCCCAATTATATTTGTCTAGCCATAAACGTTGCATGATTATTTTTGCTTCGACAACGCACGGGCCTATAAGACCCAGTGGGTCAAAAATTTGACTGATTACTGAAAGTATATGGCGCTTTGTTATCTTTTTTAATGGGTCAATATTTATAGAAAAACTAAGCGAATCAGAGTCACAGTTCCAGTTAAGGCCTAATGTTTTTAAGTAATGATGGCCTTGGCCTTGCTCAGAAAAATCTAATAGATTAGTGGACTTGTCAGAGTCAGAATTTGTGATTTGGGCCAAAATTTGAGGACAATTTGACCTCCATTTTCGCAGATTGAATTTTGCTGAAGAGAGGAGTGACGCTACTTGTTTTGCTAGCTGTATTGTCTGACTGCTATCGCTTGATCCAGACAAAAAATCGTCAACGAAAAAATCATGCTGTATAGCACGTTTGACAACACTATCTTCGACGTTGTCGGCTAAGCTAACTAAGCATTTTGTTGCCAAGTATGGAGCGGAAGCAGTACCATAGGTCACCGTGTTCAAAGTGTAGGTTGAAAGAGGTTCCTTTGGATTGAACCGAAATATTATTTTTTGAAGTGGCCTATGAATAGAATTAATTTCAATGGCTCGGTACATTTTTTCTATATCGCCTGAGACAACATATTTATGCTGGCGAAAACGCAATAAAATTGCAAAAAGATCGTCCTGAACGACTGGGCCAACCATTTGGATATCGTTAAGCGACAAACTTGAAGACGTAGCGGCCGAAGCATCAAAGACTACGCGAAGTTTAGTAGTGGAACTAGAGTCACGATATACGCCATGATGAGGGATGTAATTTTCAGTAATAGACGTATCAGATGTACATTCTATATCTTTGGACATGTGGCCTAGTGACTCATATTCACTCATAAACTTTAAGTACATGTCTTTAAAAATAGGGTCACGTTGAAAGCGTCGTTCCAATGATAGGAAACGACATTTAGCTTGTTCATAAGAGTGACCTAATAAGCTAGGATCTCTTTTTAAGGGCATAGAAACGACAAAACGTCCGTCATCTTTGCGAAGGGTTGTTTCATTAAATAATTTCTCACAAGACCTCTCTTCTAGAGAGTGAGAATATTTAGGCGAAACATTGTCAAGCTCCCAAAATTGAGTAAGGTCGGGAGTTAGAGCCAAATTTGTGAAATTGCAAAAGTGAGCATTAGACTGGTCTGACTGGTGGGCTATATTACCTGACACCAACCAACCAAATTTGGTTTCACACAATGTAGGCAGATTCTTTCCTAGATTTATGGATTTGGTACCTAAGACGTTCCAAAATACTTCCGCTCCTACCAGGATGTCTATGACCGACGGAATGTTAAAATTCGGGTCTGCTAACTGAAGGCCTGGAGGGATAGGGATGTGATTAATGTTCACAAAAGAAGGTGGTAGAACTTTAGTGATCTCTGGCAATATATGACACACTATTTCGGTGTTGTAGGCACAGCATAAAGACTCTAATGTGATATTACAAGACTGTGTACTTAAAGAAGTGTGGTTGTTGATACCTGTGACCTTAGTGCTCGTACCGCGTCGTGACAAACCCAGCGTGTCACATAGGTGATGAGTTACGAAGTTGGCTGTACTCCCGTTATCGAGCAGTAGCCGAGCAGTGTGCTTCTCGCCCGCAGCGTTCAGCACGCTCACCAAAGCTGTGGACAGTAAAACATGTGCCGAAGTAGCAAGCTGCATAGAAGTGGCTGACAACGTGACATCATTAGAAGTAGAAGGCAAAGGATTCACTAAAGGTCTGGGCTCGTTTGTTTCTAAGTGCAAAAGAGTGTTGTGCTTAACTTTGCAATATTTACAATGAGTTAATTTGCAATACTTTGCCACATGACCTGAACGCAAGCAGTTTAAACAAACTTTAAATTCCTTTACTTTCTTTATACGATTTTCTATAGGGAGTGTTCTAAAGGCTTCACAATTGAATAATGAATGATTTTGAGAGCAAAGCGGACATGAATAGAAATTTTTATTACGACTTATTGATTTTTGATTATTATTTGTATGATTGTTTTTAATATTATTTGTATTTTTTGTATTGTTAGAATGTAAGTTTGTATTGTTTAAGTGTGTATTATTTAAGGCAACTAATATATTATTATTTGATAAGTTTTGATTTGTTTCAATAGACTCCATCAAGTCCGCTTTCCTACTAACAAAAGTGCAAAATTGAGATGTAGTCGGTTCTTCTATTAAGTTGTTTCGATACTCTTCCCAATGACGACCAGTAGTCGCATCTAATTTTTTAGCCAAAATATAAATTATAAGAGTATGCCAATAGTCAGTAGGCTGTTTTAATGTTGTCAGCGCCCTGATGTTTTTATTTGTTACATCGACAAGATTACGAAGAGAAGAACTGGATTCCATCAATACGGGCTCAATGTCAAATAGTGCCTGCACATGGTTATCTATAAGAAGGCGATTGTTGTTGTACCGATCGCATAATAAATCCCAAGCAACTTTGTAATTTTCCCCAATGAAATCAATGTTTTTAATAATTGTTGATGCATTTCCTCTGAGTGAAGCTCTTAGATAGTGAAATTTATTTATATTATCTATTGAACTATTGTCATGAATTAAAGAAGTGAATGTGTCTCGAAACTCTAGCCAGTATTGATAGTTTCCATCGAAGCTGGGCAAATTAATTTTTGGCAATCGAACAAAGTTGTTTTTTATTTGTGCATTTGAGTGGTCATGTTTAGAGCTTGATACGGAACCTTTAGATGTGATCCCAAGCAGGCTGCGCGCGAGTGCCACCGAGCTGAAGTATTGACGCTCGAAGTCCTCTCGCTCAACCAACTCGGACTCGATGTCATCCACTAGCACCTCGATGTCAACCTGTAATTGATCGAATTCGGTGTACATAACTTCGATTTTTTCAAAGCGTTCCTCTATGTCCAAACGCTGCAGCTGTGAAAGGCTTGAGCCACTACTCATTAAAATAAGTTGCTTATTAAAAATTGTAAGCTTCGCTTTTATAGAACTGCGCTTCTTATATAAAATTTTAAGGTCAGCCATCGTGAATGAATGTAAGTTGGAGCGAAAAATTAAAAGGAAAGACTTCCAAAAAAAATAAATGTAGCAAAATACTATTAAATACGTGAAAAGATGAGCGTGCGTCAGCTGATGACCTATATTTCTTATCTATAAACCAGCTGCAAGCAGGTGCCGGCGCACCGTAATTAGGTTACCTGACTATGTGCGTGGCACACAAACGTGCGCATGCGCATGCGAAAATATGCAGCTTGCGTAGAAGAAATATAGCACACAAGTAGCTGATAAGAGGCAGGGAAATGATTTTAAGATGATTAACAATGATTTTAAGCTTTAAATGCAAAAATAGGGAAAAATAGAATTTTCGGTAAAAGGTAAAACTTGGAAAAAAAATTTAATTGATGGGAAGGCGATTGATTGGAACGAACTCACGCGTTATTTGTACAATACTCCCTTAAAGGTGACGTCAACTGCTCCAAAGACGTAGGCTGTGACGACGACGGCAGAATCCACGTTGGCTCAGTCAAAGTCCACCGAGTGGCGTAAATGCGTTTCGATGAAGTAACGAACGTACTGCTGCTTCATAGACGGTGAAGATGGACCAATGTTAGGGTCCTAACTTGGACTTGGTGTAAATTAAAGGTGGACTGTATTTTATAGGCTTTACTAATACGTCATTACAAAATTGACCGCAAACAACGGGAGACGCGCGCTGTGCCTACGCTGGTCTCGGCAGATGTCGTGGCAGCCGTCCGTGCCTCGCCGCCCGCGCCCGCGCGCCGCTCGCGCGCCGCAGCCCGACGACCGACGACGGCTTCCGACGGCGCCCGTGCTCCAACACAACTACTCAAGACAATAGGACCGGTCACTACCCAGCCTAATTGTGAACTACGTAAAAATGGTTTGTTTACGCCTAACGATTGCTGTTTATTGCCAACAATGTCCCAAAACAAGTCAGCGCCTATCAAAAGCTCGATAGGAGATGGCTTGTAGAACAATGGGTCAGCTAATTTAATGTTACTAGGAATATCGAACTTGTGTAACCCAACAAACATTTTAGGGAGGTCTCCTGTGAGCTCCGGTAATACACAACACGAAAGTGTAACATTAAAATCCGTATGTAGTGAATTTAATTGAATGACGCAACGCTTTTTTATATAATTACAATCTGTGTTGCCAATACCTACCACCTTTATAGGGATGGTTGGCAAACAATCGAGCCCTAGACGCTTTTGCACAGATTGAGAAATAAAACTAGTTTGACTACCGCAGTCTAACAGCGCGCGAATAGTTTCCGACTTGCGCGTCGAAGGATTGACAACATCGATCAATGCAGTGGCTAAATAAACTTGACTCGTAGGCTCACTGCAAAAATTAACATTAACATCTGTTTGTGCGGATGACACATTAGTCTTTTCGGGCAAGGAAGAAACGACCTTATGGCAAAGAGTATTGTGTCGCTTCTTGCACTCGCGGCACGGGCCCAGCTTGCATGAGAACCTATTATGGCCGGGGCGTAAACAATTCAAACACAATTTAAGATTGATAACTTCTCTTATGCGTTGCTCAGGTGATTTTGATAAAAACGTAGGACAGTCGTAAATACGATGAGATTGTTTACAAACGACACAATTAGACGATTGATTAAAATTATTCGGGTGCGATTTATTGTTAACTAATTGAGCAGTATAGGAGAACGACTTAGAATGAAAGTCTTTCGTTTTGTGCGAATTGCTTATAGTGGAGACTGGCGTGCGCTTGTGTTTATCTAACTTATTATTATTTATGGTTTCTAAAACATCCGCACGATTTTTCAGAAACTGATTGAACTGTTCAAGTGTCGGCATGTCTTCATGCGAATTACGATGCTCTTCCCATTTCAAACTAGTATGAGAATCTAATTTTGAAGAAACCATATGAATTATGAGGGTGTCCCATTTGTCTGTAGGCTGCCCTAAACTAGACAATGCTCGTAAATTTTTGCCTACATGGTCGATTAAAGACCTTAATGACCTTTCAGACTCCCGCGAAATAGGTTCAATATTGAACAGCGAATTGAGATGATTGTTTATGAGCTGTCTTTTATTGTTGTATCGCTCGCATAGCAAGCTCCAAGCTTTGGTGTAATTGGCGTCAGACATTTCTAGATTGCTAATAACACGGGAGGCATCACCGTCTAGATATGACGATAAGTAATGGAACTTGTGAATATTTTGAATGCGTTCATTGTTGTGGACAAGTGAAATAAACATGTCTCTAAACTCAAGCCACCGATAAAAGGATCCATCGAATTTAGCGATCTGAATTTGCGGTAACTTAAAACCAACACTTTTGGACTCAGAACACTGATGGAAGCTGCTACATTGACTATCAGCCCTGCCCGTTTGGATTGGAACGTGCACATTGGAAATCTCTTGCGCAGTGGCAATGCATATTGACAACTCAGTCTCAATGTTGTCGCGTTCCGTTAATTCGACTTCCAAGCCAGAAGGGTTTAGAACCTCGATTTGACTTTGAACGGTTTCAAATATAGCTGATAATGACTCAATACGCGATAATTTGATATTTAACTCGTTCACTTGTATGGGACTAAGAACAGACGTCTTTGAAAGTGAGTCTAAATAATTTTTAAACTTAGTAATACGTCCCTTAATTGAACTACGCTTAGTTGAGAGTTCCTTTAAACTAGACTCAGCCATTGTAATATAAAATGTTTTTATTTGCAATCTCAAAGAAAACTAAATGCGCACCAAAGAAATAATGAACAGCTGATCATGCGCCGATTATGTAATAATGAAATAGCTTACGCTCCTCCTTCGTGAAATACCGTTACTGTGTCCGCAGCTGGGGTCGAGCAGGAATCGGGTCACTAGGCGAGGGCGCTCGGGCGCAGGCAGCCGCACGTCACTCTCCAAGCTGAAATGATCGGCCAAATACTTTGAACAAAGCGAAATAGTACTTTGTGCCAAAATAAGTGATACTAGAAGTTGACTAAAGTTGTGATTATGGGCAATACTTTTAATAGGCCGTAGTGGACAGCTTAAGCAGCGTAGCAGTATTTATTTACAATGGACAGTGAATTTATGGTTATAATGTCGTGGGCACAACCCAAAGCGAAAGATTGAATTAGATGAATCGTAGTGCGTAATTAGTGAGGTTGGTACGGTTATTTTATCAATATAGCGGCCTAGCGAGTCATTAACGTAAGCAGAGATGTGAATTGTAACCTAATATGATAATAGTAACAACGTTGCGAAATTAAATTTTTAGCAGTGTGAAATAGAAATACTTATACAAAATATGTAGCAGTTATGATGGTGATTTGCATTGATTTGTTAATAGCATTGAAATGATTACATAAAATATCGGTATGTAACGAAACCAATGCAAAGCGGCGTGACACGTGCACACGTCACGCTAGCCCTTGTCTAACCTTACGCACTATAGGCGCGCTTAAAACACAGATCTTTGCACTAGATTTTAGCTAGAATGGATCTAGATGGGAATCAATGGAATAGAGGATAGTGGAATAGCGAGATTGATTTAGGATAGGACACTTAGCTTATTGGCCTGGTCGCGGTGCGAGCGGCTGACCGACGACGTGGCGGTGTCTTCAACTCGTTCCTGGGCTTGATTCTTAAACTCGATGGGCTGCCGGCGAAGACTCGATGGCTGCACTGCGTGGCTGGGCCACGGAGTTCCGGCGATGTTTCGGAGGCTGGACCTGGCGGACGGCTGCGGCGCTGGGGGGCTGACCGGCTGTAGCTCAGGCGCTCCGTAGAAATAATCTAGGGACTTGGCTAAGTACGCGAAGTCCTGTCACGGTCGCCAATTTATGGCCACGCGGGCCACTGGAAGTTCTATTTAAGTAGAACCTCTATAGCCTTTGAAGTAAAATAAAAAGCTACAAGTACTTTGCAAAACAAAATATTATTTAAATTTCGACAATGTATGTTTTAACAATAAATCTAGGATCTCGTACAAAATCAAGTAAGTAGTCAAGGGCTATAGCAAAGATGGTCGGATGCGAAGTGTAAGTCCGTTGTATGGCCGCTTTCCTGACGTCACAACCGCTCGCCGAGACGTTCCGTTTTACGTGGCGCAGACAAGCTCCATCTCCAAGAAAAACATGAGGGGTCGTCATTGTGGTGTTTGGTAAAGCTTTTGGGGCTGGCAAATTAAGGCGATACTCAGACAGTTTTTTTCCGAAATTAGATTGTTTAAAAATACTGCTGTCTCCTTCTCTACCGTATGAACCAATATCCACCGCTATAAAACGATAGTCCGCATCAACGATGGCCATCAATACAATTGAATTGTAATTCTTATAATTGTAATACTTTGAGCCACTGTAATGTGGTGAAATCAGTCTTATGTGTTTGCCGTCTACAGCACCCAAACAATTAGGGAAATTAGTTTTCTTAGAGAAGTTGTCGGATATTTCAAGCCACCGCTCTTGTAATGATGGTGGCTTCATTTCCAATGGTTGTAATACGTCCCATATAATCGAACAAGTTTCAGAAACAATACCGGAGATTGTAGTACTTCCCATTAGGAAATCATACTTCAAATCTTCGAAGTTGTCACCAGTAGCGAGGTATCTGAAACAAAAAACAACATTGATTACCTACTAACAATTTCTATTTTATTTACAGGTGTAGAACTCAAAAAAAAATGGAGTAACTGTCGAGATTACTACAAGAAAGATAAACAAAGATTAAAGAGTATTCCTACGGGATCCGCTGCAAAAAAAGGGAAAAAATATGTTTACGCAGACATTTTAGGTTTTTTGGACAAAGTACATACAAGAAGAAACCACGAAGGAAATTATGCAGCAGATGAAACTGAAGAGCTATCAGTAAGAGATGCAGAAGATGGAGATGAGGTACAAAGGGATGTTAGAACACGAACAGCGCTAGAGATCGAAACAGAAAACGTACACAACAATATTAATACTAATGAAGAATCAGAATCAAAAAAGAAAAAAAAAACACAAGATGTGCCAGCAGAAATATTAAATATATTAAAGAAAAAAAACACTACAACTAAAAATTGTGACGACGATGAAAAATATCTTTTGAGTTTTTCAGGTGACATGAAAAAAATGACACACCTGCAAAAAATTTACTTTAAGTTAGGCATAATGCAATTACTAAAAAATACATTTAATGAAAATTCAAATAATTCTTCACCATATTATCTTAATTCAACCACCCCGAGCCCTCAAAGAAGCTATACTCCGATATACCAACAAATTTCCCGGAACAGTTCAGCTCAATCAGGATATGCAGGGGCACCCAATATAGCCCCACGGACTTTAATAACCATTCCTAGACCATCTCTTCGACCACATGTTGTCTACAACACTGATACCCCGTGGGTTGTCATAAATTCAGTTGAAACAATTTCAAGCGGTGGACAATCTGATAGTGCATATGAACCTACTGGGTCTACTTCACAAACTGAAGAAATGTTCACATATGACGACGATTCTAAAACGCTTCTGAATCATTTGAATATTATTGTACATAATGATTCAAACAAATTTAGACGTACTTACTTATTAATTAAAATTATCCCACCTACTTTAATTTTTGTTTTACGTTTACCCCTTACCGCATGAACTTTCATATCATTGCAGGAGAAATATATCTTATAGTTTTTAGTGTATGGAACCCATAAAAAATGTATTAAAAATGTAGCAGTGCTATTTAATTTATTATTACACTAAAAGCAAAATATGCATAAATGGTACGTTATGAATTAAATAGAATGAAACTGTTTATACCAAATATGGGACGACGAGCAACTTGGTGTAATGCAAGCTTGAGGTGCAAAACTATACTAAAATATTTTATATAAGGACTTGTTTTAGTATTTTAAGAACTTTAATAAAAAAATCAGAAAACGAACTAGTTACCAAGTCTGGTTTTGTATAACTCCACGAGAATTAAACCCGTGACTAGACTATACTGCGAAAAAAAACAGTTAAAGAATTCATTGGCAGAATAAATATATTATATTACTAACATAGGCATATGTACTCAAAAAATTCAACCTACGCGATTGTAATGCATGACGAGTCATATATGAACAGTAGCAGTTTTACCGCTATCTGCATACTGTCCCATAAATGAACAGCACTATTGAGCCAAGTCTGCATATCCTCCCACATATGCACACGACAATATTGCTGAATAATTTTACAACCAATAATAATCTAGGGCAGATTCTTTTATTTTTAGTGTCAGATATGAAGATTTTATGCATAGAAAAATATACAAGCAAAAATATTCGTAGGATTCTGAGAAATTCAGGTGCAAACACAGAGCTATTCACCTTCGAAGTATAGGTGAATTCAAACTTACTTTTATCTTTTTGTAGCAAGTCTGTCGACATTAAGCAGCTACTAAACGTCAAAGTATGTATCTAGTCTATGGTTTTTTAAGTTACCATCACTCAAACTTGTTCAAAATTTAATTTTAAAAAAAAACTTAAGTGTGCAAATATGGGACAGTGCGGTAAGGGGTTAAAAAATAATTAATTAAATAATCTTACCTTAAAGTAATTGTAAGCCTTTCTTCAACGGAAATGGCTCTTCTCATGTGTGTGTCTTTCTTTCGGATTTTATTACCCAGCAAACATAGTAAGTCATCAAATGATGCTACTGACATTCTGTAGTAATCAAAGAATCTGTCAGGATACTGTCGTAATTTTATCGCCGTAATGTGATACTGACTCTCCTTTACTCTCTTCACATTTAAAGGATGAATCCAGTGTTTGCGTTTGCATTTCTTTTTTTTATTATTAAGAGCCAAAAGCAATGCGATTAGTATTAATTCCTCTTCCATAAAGATGTTTGCATGTCCCGGGACCTCAGAGATGGAGACGACCCGGCGCGCTAACCAATCGACCACGAAGATCGTCAATTGGTAGGAACAGCGAAAAAAAAATGGCAACTCTGGTTGACACAGCAAGCGGTTAACGTCCCGGAGACGTTTGCATGTGCCGGGAATCACAAGACTACTGAGAAGACTACTGCCTAGTCAATTGGCAAACAAATTAAACGCTACGAAATCTTCGCTACGATAAACCGAATGTATGGGATTGACATAAGCAAAAGTTACCTACGACGTAAAATTTACGCTAAAATAGACCTAATTGACAGTTTGACAAGCCAAGAATCGCTAATCTAGCGATCACTCAAACATTGAAGATAAAAATTCACACAAAATGGCGATTGTTTGATCAGCTGATGAAGGAATAGTTGTGTTGTGTTGAAAGTTTTGTTTAAAATGCTTTTTTTAGGGCTATTGTGGACTGCAATAATCAAGTGCTCAGGCGCTAAGGAAGAAATGTTTCCCTACGTTACTTGGAGCAAAGTAACGAAATCGAGTTTGTTGTACTTGTGAATAGTTCGCAGAGTTCTCGTTTACGAACTTTCAAATATTTAGCTAAGGTCTGCCGGGAATTGCGTGCTGATATAGTTGTTGCGATGTGAGTGACCAAATAAATGTGTGTCATGCAACATTTTCCGCAACGAAGAGCAAGTCGCTGCATAACAATTTGTAGGGGCTCTCAAACCATACAAACATTTGGGCCAAATAAATCCACCTAAGTACCTTTAATCATGACAAGAAAGGTCAAGAATAAGACAACAGTAAGGGACTTTTTGTATAAATATTAAATGTAACCTATCCATAATGTCCATTTATCAATTTATAACTTAGATTGCCTATTTGTTTTACAGGTTCCAATGAAGATTTAATTTGCCAGGTAGCTTAGAGTATTAAACCAAGGCTCTAGTGTAGTAAGGTGTAACCTATTGACTATACCCTATAAATCTTATACAGACAAGCATCTTTCTTAATAGGAAAAGATATCAGTCCTTACGTTCAAACGGTAAGTTTTAATAAATAAATTATTACTTACATAATAAAGGTAAGTATTATGCCTATTATTATATTGGGATTTACCAGGAAATGTCAGTTTTGTTAAAATTGCTAGAATAAAGAGTATTGACATAAAGATAAAACTATTTTATGTGGTTTTGCAGATTTGAGACGACGATTCAAAAATCTTAAATCCTCATAATTTGGAGGATGGACTTCCTCAGAATGGTGAACAAACATGGTTATTTGGTAAAAAACAATATCAAGCAATTTTGTATAATACATAGGTACTTACCTACTAACTTTTTATCTATGACAATTTTCTATAAGTAAGTATATTGTTCTAATTTCTTATGAGATTCTGGATACCTTCAAAAAGCATGGTTAATGATAATAACAACAATATTTAATGCTGCATCAGACTCACAAGAAAGGAGGGGTGTGTACCACATGTCATATCCAACAATGAAACTGCATTGAACATGGCTTTGGCATTGTTGAATTTAGTTATTTAAGTATATGATTTTTTTTTTGTGGAGCTCTAATGTTGTCAACGTTTTTATTCTACAAAAAGGAGCAGTCTGTGCCATAAATATATTTATCCATAAAATAGTAATTTGGTTTATTTGATGAGGAAAAATTAAGTATAAAGTTAATTTAGTTCTAAGTTTATTGTGCTTTATTTAAAAAGATTTACTTATGTACAAAAAAACAGTACCTTCGTTGTCAACATTTTTATTTTAAGAAAAGGAACAGTGTGCCATAAATATATTTAACCCATAAAATAGTGATTTGGTTTATATGATGGGGAAAAATTAAGTATAAAGTTAATTTAGTTCTAAGTTTATTGTACTTTATTAAAAAGATTTACTTAGGTAGGTACTAAAAAACAGTACCTTCTTATACACACAATTGGCATTTATTTTTATACACATATAGTTTTAATGTCAATAAGAGAAAGTGAAGCCTCATATTTAATAAACTTTGACTTTGAGAGAGTTAGGTAAGGAAATAAGAATATATTAAGAAATACAACATTAATGTTATTTTTTACTTGATATTTAATTTTACTTGCAGTAGGTACCTATAGAAAATGTTTAAGTACCTACTTATTTCAATTTCTACTAGTCATAACATTAAGCTATTGAATTTGTACTTGATTCATTATCAACATACAAAGGTAATTATATGTATAAACTTGCATTATTATTATCCGATTATTAAATCTGGTCTATTGTGTTTGTTATAATATTGTTTTTTCTTTAAATAGGTGGCTTAACATAAGGTGGCTTATTATACATATAATACAAATTAAGTTCCATATCTAGCATACTCTGTAATAGTTTAGTTATTATCAATTTGGCGATTGTGAAGTAATCGATTGTAATTGTTGCTTGAGTTTGTAATGTTACTATCACATTTTTATTTGTGTGAATCTGTAAATGGTTTGCTGTTTCACATTTTCAGTGTTATACTTTTTATAGAACTGTCGATTCACCTGTGAATATAAAATAAATAAATAAAATTAATTGTTTTTAAATTATTTTTGGTAAATATATACTACCTACTAACTTTTTATGTATGACAATTTTCTATAAGTAAGTATATTGTTCCAATTTCTTAGGAGATTCTGGATACCTTCAAAAAGCATGGTTAATCATAATAACACCAATATTTAATGCTGCATCAGGCTCACAATAAAGAAGGGATGTGTACCACATGTCGTATCCAACAATGAAACTGCATTAAACATGGCTTAAAGTTGTACTTGATTCATTATCAACATACTAGGGTAATTATATAAAATTAATTGTTTTAAAATTATTTTTGGTACTTAAACATATAAATAATCCTATGTTTTATTTCGAAACATTATCAACCAACTCATAATGAATGGCAGTGAAATAAATAATGTAAAATAAATAAATATTTTAACTTGTCGCGTAGAGACCACGATCACGTCATTGTGTCTGTGAAGGCGTATATTTAATAAATGATTTCACTTTTAATTTCAATTATTTTCGGTACCTACCGCTATAAATAAGTAACAATGAAACAATCCTATATTAAGGCGATGTTGTCTTCATCGTCATCCTATGAACGTCCTGAACGTTCCCACATGAACGACAGCACTAAGGCAGACTGGGCTATAACAGGCTTAAGCCCTGAGCCAATACAATCGCAGTGTGCTTTACGTGCCTTCCGAAGCACGGAGGAGCTCGAGACGCTTTTTATTTGGTTACCCATCCTTTAGCTCGGTAATGTGAAAGTTGCGTAACTAACTGGCAAGATCACAAACCGGTGCGGCGCGGGCGGGGACTTTTTGCATTAGTTGAACCTCTAGCATTACCTTTCAAGTAACTGTAAGTACATTGCTTCGCTAGTTCGCATATTTTAAAATTAGTTTTAATTTAACTAGCAAAACCATGTACTTGAAATGTTTTTTATTTTATTTTATTTAGGACAATAATCAATTAGAAAAGTAATGTGATAGTTGTTGTAGTTAGACAACTAAACCCGAAAGCCTTAGCCGCTACGCCATAGAGTTACTTTAGGCGATGTACTCATACAAGATGCAAACGTTTTAATCACTACCTAGTGGGTACTCGCATCTAAGATCAAACTGTTTAAATGTTCGCGCGGTTTGTAACATTTAGTGTTATCACTTATTTCATTACAGACGGACGTCAAGTTGTTAATATTTGAGAAATTCTTGGCAGCAAGCGTTTGCTTGTGGTCTTCAGTCTTAATTTATTTATATTATAAGCTGAAAAATGGGTTTGGTCTCATATCAATATCATATTATGGTAGGTAAGTCACTCGTCATCATTATAAGTACTTATTTACAAACGTGCTTGCCTGGCGAACTTCCGGCGAAAAAAGCGATTGATTCATTTTTCAAATTGTCTCAAGGAGTCTACCCGAATTTCTTAGTAAAGTGACATTCAATTCACTAAAACTCAAAAGGATCGGTGTGGTTACTACCTATTTATTAATCTTACGTATGCGTTAGAGGGCCTAGTCAACTGGCAAACGCTCGACCGGTGACAGCGTCAAAATCGCTCATCAAATTCGCTAGCTACATCGATATCGATAAGCTAAGGGATATAGAACATACAGGCTTGTCTTAGTATTTTTTTGTTTAATGATAATGTAACGCTTATGTAAGATTAATAAATAGGTAGTAACCACACCGATCCTTTTGAGTTTTAGTGAATTGAATGTCACCTTACTAAAAAATTCGGGTAGACTCCTTGAGACAATTTGAAAAATGAATCAATCGCTTTTTTCGCCGGAAGTTCGCCAGGCAAGCACGTTTGTAAATAAGTACTTATAATGATGACGAGTGACTTACCTACCATAATATGATATTGATATGAGACCAAACCCATTTTTCAGCTTATAATATAAATAAATTAAGACTGAAGACCACAAGCAAACGCTTGCTGCCAAGAATTTCTCAAATATTAACAACTTGACGTCCGTCTGTAATGAAATAAGTGATAACACGTTAAAATATTTATTTATTTTACATTATTTATTTCACTGCCATTCATTATGAGTTGGTTGATAATGTTTCGAAATAAAACATAGGATTATTTATATGTTTACCAAAAATAATTTTAAAACAATTAATTTTATATAATTACCCTAGTATGTTGATAATGAATCAAGTACAACTTTAAGCCATGTTTAATGCAGTTTCATTGTTGGATACGACATGTGGTACACATCCCTTCTTTATTGTGAGCCTGATGCAGCATTAAATATTGGTGTTATTATGATTAACCATGCTTTTTGAAGGTATCCAGAATCTCCTAAGAAATTGGAACAATATACTTACTTATAGAAAATTGTCATACATATAAGCTAGTAGGTAGTATTATTTACCAAAAATAATTTAAAAACAATTAATTTTGACGTGACAACGTCTTAAATTAGCCTTGCGTCTCTCTCCCACTCAACTATGATCGGTCTGCATATTTGTTTTAAATATAATTCTTTTTATAAATAAATGTTTTAAATTGTTACTATTATTTCATCCTTCTTCCTACTATACGAATGAATATTCACATTAAAATTATTTTACCACTCAAAGTCGTTGTCACGTAAAACTTTCGCCCGTATACCGACTTTACAGGCAACCAATTTTTATTTATTTATTTTATATTCACAGGTGAATCGACAGTTCTATAAAAAGTATAATACTGAAAATGTGAAACAGCAAACCATTTATAGATTCACACAAATAAAAATGTGATAGTAACATTACAAACTCAAGCAACAATTACAATCGACTACTTCACAATCGCCAAATTGATAATAACTAAACTATTACAGAGTATGCTAGATATGGAACTTAATTTGTATTATATGTGTAACAAGCCACCTTATGTTAAGCCACCTATTTAAAGAAAAAACAATATTATAACAAACACAATAGAACCCACCAGATTTAATAATCGGATAATAATAATGCAAGTTTATACATATAATTACCTTTGTATGTTGATAATGAATCAAGTACAACTTCAATAGCTTAATGTTATGACTAGTAGAAATTGATATAAGTAGGTAAGTACTTAAACATTTTCTATAGGTACCTACTGCAAGTAAAATTAAATATCAAGTAAAAAATAACATTAATGTTGTATTTCTTAATATATTCTTATTTCCTTACCTAACTCTCTCAAAGTCAAAGTTTATTAAATATGAGGCTTCACTTTCTCTCATTGACATTAAAACTATATGTGTATAAAAATAAATGCCAATTGTGTGTATAAGAAGGTACTGTTTTTTAGTACCTACCTAAGTAAATCTTTTTAATAAAGTACAATAAACTTAGAACTAAATTAACTTTATACTTAATTTTTCCCCATCATATAAACCAAATCACTATTTTATGGGTTAAATATATTTATGGCACACTGTTCCTTTTCTTAAAATAAAAATGTTGTCAACGAAGGTACTGTTTTTTTGTACATAAGTAAATCTTTTTAAATAAAGCACAATAAACTTAGAACTAAATTAACTTTATACTTAATTTTTCCTCATCAAATAAACCAAATTACTATTTTATGGATAAATATATTTATGGCACAGACTGCTCCTTTTTGTAGAATAAAAACGTTGTCAACATTAGAGCTCCACAAAAAAAAATCATATAAATAACTAAATTCAACGATGCCAAAGCCATGTTCAATGCAGTTTCATTGTTGGATATGACATGTGGTACACACCCCTCCTTTCTTGTGAGTCTGATGCAGCATTAAATATTGTTGTTATTATCATTAACCATGCTTTTTGAAGGTATCCAGAATCTCCTAAGAAATTAGAACAATATACTTACTTATAGAAAATTGTCATAGATAAAAAGTTAGTAGGTAAGTACCTATGTATTATACAAAATTGCTTGATATTGTTTTTTACCAAATAACCATGTTTGTTCACCATTCTGAGGAAGTCCATCCTCCAAATTATGAGGATTTAAGATTTTTGAATCGTCGTCTCAAATCTGCAAAACCATATAAAATAGTTTTATCTTTATGTCAATACTCTTTATTCTAGCAATTTTAACAAAACTGACATTTCCTGGTAAATTCCAATATAATAATAGGCATAATACTTACCTTTATTATGTAAGTAATAATTTATTTATTAAAACTTACCGTTTGAACGTAAGGACTGATATCTTTTCCTATTAAGAAAGATGCTTGTCTGTATAAGATTTATAGGGTATAGTCAATAGGTACACCTTACTACACTTAGAGCCTTGGTTTAATACTCTAAGCTACCTGGCAAATTAAATCTTCATTGGAACCTGTAAAACAAATAGGCAATCTAAGTTATAAATTGATAAATGGACATTATGGATAGGTTACATTTAATATTTATACAAAAAGTCCCTTACTGTTGTCTTATTCTTGACCTTTCTTGTCATGATTAAAGGTACTTAGGTGGATTTATTTGGCCCAAATGTTTGTATGGTTTCAGAGCCCCTACAAATTGTTATGCAGCGACTTGCTCTTCGTTGCGGAAAATGTTGCATGACACACATTTATTTGGTCACTCACATCGCAACAACTATATCAGCACGCAATTCCCGGCAGACCTTAGCTAAATATTTGAAAGTTCGTAAACGAGAACTCTGCGAACTATTCACAAGTACAACAAACTCGATTTCGTTACTTTGCTCCAAGTAACGTAGGGAAACATTTCTTCCTTAGCGCCTGAGCACTTGATTATTGCAGTCCACAATAGCCCTAAAAAGAGCATTTTAAACAAAACTTTCAACACAACACAACTATTCCTTCATCAGCTGATCAAACAATCGCCATTTTGTGTGAATTTTTATCTTCAATGTTTGAGTGATCGCTAGATTAGCGATTCTTGGCTTGTCAAACTGTCAATTAAGTCTATTTTAGCGTAAATTTTACGTCGTAGGTAACTTTTGCTTATGTCAATCCCATACATTCGGTTTATCGTAGCGAAGATTTCGTAGCGTTTAATTTGTTTGCCAATTGACTAGGCCCTCTGATCAATCTGAAATTTTAAGAATGTGTGAGTCAAGGTGCCGGAATTCAGAATCTTAATTCAGATTCTGAATTAAGATTCTGAATTCCGGCTGTGTGAGGCCAGCCTAACACTGTTAAGCCGGGTCTCCTGCGGCACTGTTTTGTCTTTTCTAACACCTAACATCAAACATCTAACAAATCATATTTTGTGGTAGGTTATTATGAAAATAAATTACTCACCGTTACTCCAGTTTGGTCACATATTTGTTTGACTCGGCATCCACTTCGTCTTAGAGCAATTATTTGCTCTCTCTCCACCCTACTTAAAGTAGGTGCCATTTTTGTTTTTACCACAGACTTAGAGATGGTGTTTACAAAACGCGAGCGTCGCTGCCGTGACGTGTGACTGGACTGACTGACTGACTAAAATTTCCAGAAGAAAAATTCCGGCCCGGTGGCGGCCGCGCAGGGGGCGTGGCCAACCCCCGTGAATAATTACTATTGGCCGATAGTTTTTGACATATTCGCCTGTATTCGCCATTCGGGAATTTTGATAAACTAGAGAATTCCACCAATTAAATTGAAGACACTTTCTTTCTAACACTCCATACCGCAACGTAGTTATATATATGTATTATGGATAGCGTGATGTGCTGCCGTGTGTACATAAAAAGTAATAATATTAAAATTATTATGAGTTCGCCTGTACCCTTAGAGCATTCAACCAATGCTCTAAGCCTGTACCTCATGTCAATGTACGTAGAAGTTTGCTATCAAATTTAATGACTTTGTAGTGTAAAAGTCAAATAACAATTACACTCCTAGAGGGTACTATTTCCGGTACTATTTATGGAGATAGAAATGAGAGCCATTGCTGGTTCTGTTTTCGCGCAACGAGGTGAGTACGCTAGGCGTAGAACCTACGCCTAGCGTACTCACCAAACTATGTCTATAACTTTTTAACTATTAAGGTACTATTTATTTCCTTTGGGCACTATTGGGTACTATTTGGGTACAGTTTTTTGACATACTAATGTAACGGATATTACGTTATCTATCTAATTCACTCGTTGTCTGTGGCGCTGACGTGACACTGACGTGTAGCTGTCAGTGTCAATACAACGTTACACCGACCGTTGCGGTCGGGAGTCAGTCTGGAACGAGCCGTCGAACAGCGAACACTAAGGTTAGTCAGAGTGTGTCTTTTTATTGTGAACATAATATGATTTTGTATATTTTAATATTATAAAATTATTGTGAGCTAACTTGCGTTTGAGTTCTGCGACTCCCTTTTGAGAAACCCCATTACATCTCAGAAGTGGGATCGTTCGAAACAAATAGTTTTGAAATACCACCCTACATGCTCGACTATCGATAGCTGATTTGGGGCAAAAATGAAATATGCATTGAAATAGCTAGAATACTGTCTTGCAAATCGAATTTACATGACATGTTGGTAAAAATGGCAGCCGTTTTATATGATGAAAATAGATTAGGTTTGTTAACGCAAAACCAAACTTATCTAGCAATGGAAATACACATCAATTCGCCTAGAATATTGCATTTTGCATGGGATAGGTACTAAATATTTAAAAATTATGCATAGATTTACGTGATTCAATTAGATTAAAACTTTTTCTTTTCCTGTATCTCTTTTCTTTGTACGATTGAGTTGTTTTAACAATTAAAACTTTAACAATAAATGAATAGTAAGTGGTCTAAAGTACAGTAATTATAACAGGTACTTTTGTACTGTACAGGTTTAATTTTGTAAAACTAAAGTCCTTTTTGTAAACGATAGCAGTATGGTTGAAAAAAAAAAGGAGGTACCTACCTAGTTGTGTAATCAGTAGTTAAATGAGAATTTTGTGGGCGTCTGGCGTTAGTTAAAGTGGGTACTAGAGGCGGAAATAAAGTCATCTTAAGCTAGACGTCCCGATTTTAATATTGTTGGGTTTTATGCTTGGGATTTATCTCCACTGAAGGTTGTTTGAATGTTGTTTAGAGGGTGTTAATTTAAAGTGTCTGACATGAACTGGGGTTGTACAGGGGGTGGAAATTTTATTATTTTACGCTCCGAGGCCCCGTTTTCGATATATCTGCATTTTTATTGCACAAGCAAGCTTAACACTTTTAAAAAAAGGGGCATCACATATTCTGCATATTTTCTCCTAACTGTTCAGCGAGATTTAAAGGACAAATACATAGAATTTGTTTCGAGTTTCAGAAAATGAGTGACTCCGGATCAAAAGCTAGAAAGAGGCAACGCTACACCAGTGAAGCACGCCGAAGTCGTAGCCGCAGTCAACGTGAGGAAGACCAGAGACGCCCACAAAGATCTCGAAGCCGCACTGCGCGGCGAGATCACCGCTCAAGCCGCCGCCGAAGCCGTAGCAACACCAGCCCGCGGCTGCCACGAGAGCGGGAGCGCACGTTGTCGCGAGGGAGAGACCGGCTAAGGGCACTTGAAAGGGAGGTACGTAGAGAACTTGAATATGTACGGAGCGAACCCCGCAGGCGTTGCGATACCTCGGAGGCCGGCCCGTCTTACCGTAAGGAAGACTGGGCCCATAATGATCGACATTGTAATAATTCTTTGTCAACACCGACAAAGCGTCGTACGCCTAGTGTAAGAGGTATTGACGACTCTAGGAATCCTAAGCAACCTAAAGTGATACTAGATTTTTTTGAAGAATTCCTAAATGTACTTAAATCTAAGGCGGGGGATCGTGAATCGTTTGCCACCATGAATAATGTCATCCCGCAATACGATCCATTATCAAAGGAGCAGACAGTCAATGTCTGGCTCGATAAAGTGGACGAGTGTGCAGAAATCTATAATTGGACTGATAGGCAAGTGGCACACTATGCCCTGCCTAAACTTATCGGAATTGCACAAACGTGGTACCAGGGCTTACCCTCTATTAAGCATAGTTGGTCAGAATGGAAAATAATGTTAAGAGAATCATTTCCTGCTACTGAGAACTATGCAGAACTTTTAACAGAAATGCTTAGTAGACGGGTGCGCCCTGGTGAATCGTTTGAATTTTATTATTTTTCGAAAATAAATCTTTTAAATAGATGTAAAATCTTTGGAAGGCAAGCGGTGGACTGTCTACTTTACGGAATCGATGACAGGGGAGTTCGCGTCGGGGCTCAAGCAGCAAAATTTGATAAACCCGAGGATGTACTTGATTTCTTTAAAACTATTAAGCATAATCGAGTCCAGTATGATACAAACAAAGATTTTGACCGGGATAAGCGTTCAAATAATAATACCTTAGGGAGTGTATCTGCAAGGCACCCTGAAACAAGTTCGTTCAAACATAAAAATGCTAGGGGGCCTGTTAATTGCTTTAACTGTAATGGTGTCGGGCACCCCAGTTTCAGATGTCCCAAACCAATAGTTAAGTGCAGTAATTGCTATTACCTGGGACACGATTCTTCTCATTGTCCCAGGTCTAAGGAACAAAGAAATCCTCCTAAGGATAAAAATGTCCTTGAGGTGTCTTTAGAGGACAGTAGTAATGATAAATACAAGCTAGTCATTCATATTAATGGGGTGCCAGCTGTTTGTCAATTGGATTTGGGTAGCGAAGCTACACTCCTGAGAGAAAGTGAGGCTACAAGATTAGGATTGAGCTGGGGTACTGTCGACGGACCATTTCTAAGGGGATTAGGGAATGTGCCTTATTTACCGTTAGGTCATACACTGGTTAACATTGATGTTCAAGGGATTTCGGAACCAGACGTTGAGGTCTTTATCGTAGACGATCGTTTAATAAGCTTTAACATACTGTTGGGACATACTTTTACTGAACGGCCCACTGTGAAAATAATAAAAACGCCAACATATTTAAAATTCGAACGGGTAGGAGACAGCGAACTAGAATCTAAAATGCATCTTACTACAACTTGTAATATTATTATAGATGTAGGTGAGATGGTGTCCGTTCCTGTTAAGTCAGACATTGCACGGGAGGGTAACATTTACGTTGGTGGATCAGTCAGGGGTCAACCTGGTCATGAGTACTATTTGTTGCCCGGAGAGTATCAAGTTCGAAGTACTAAATGTAATTTGTTAATGCAGAACGTTGGTTCTAACCCAATACATTTTAAGGAGAACTCTTTGGTTACGCGCGATCATTTTATAGGATTGGAGAACAAAAGCCTTGCACAGATTTTAAGCGTTTCCTATAACCAAGATTACTCACTGGCCGCTCCTAAGTGCGGAGATCAACTATCTGACAGTCAAAAACATCATTGTTTTAAATTACTGCAGAAATATAAGAGTTGTTTTTCTACCGGCATGCATGATTTAGGGTACACAAACGTAACCGAGATGGAGATCCATCTTAAGGACGCCACCCCAGTGGTCTATAGGCCTTACCGTCTTCCCTATTCAGAGCGTAAATTAGTACAAGACATGGTAGGTGACATGGTTAAACATGGCATTGTACGGGAATCTAGTTCACCGTATGCCAGCCCAATCGTACTGGTCAAGAAAAAGTCGGGAGAAAAGCGACTTTGTGTTGACTACCGGGCTCTCAACAGCCGCACTAAAAGGGATCAGTACCCACTGCCAAGGATCGAGGACTTGTTGGACCAGTTGTCGGGCCACTCGTTGTTCACATCTCTTGACCTGGCTTCTGGTTACCACCAGATTCCGATAGCAGAGCAATCCCGAGAAAAGACAGCATTCGTCACGCCCGACGGACAGTTTGAATACAACCGCGTCCCTTTTGGGCTGGCGAATGCTCCAGCTGTCTTTCAACGGGCAATACATAAAATTCTGAGCAAGTCAAAAGTTGGCTACGTTGTAATTTACATGGATGACATTTTGATTCCATCCAAAACCTTCGAAGAAGGACTGGCTCGCCTTGAGGAGGTGCTTAACCTAATACGTGAGGTAGGTTTAACGCTTAAAATGGAAAAATGCAACTTTTTCCAAGAGCGCATTGACTTCCTTGGGTTTGAGATAGACAAGGATGGTATCAAACCGGGTATCCAAAAAACAGAGGCGGTGTCAAAATTCCCTTCCCCTAAGAACCAACATGAAGTTAGGAGATTTCTTGGGCTTGCCAGCTTCTTCCGGAGGTTCGTGAAGGGGTTCGCTTTGATTGCAAGGCCACTGACGAACTTGTTGAGGAAAGATGTCCCTTGGAGATGGGAAGAAGCGGAAATAGAGTCCTTTGAAAATATTAAGGTATTGCTCACAGATAGACCAGTTTTAGCTCTTTATGACCATACTGCGGAGACGCAGTTACACACGGACGCGAGCAAGTTTGGGGTTGCAGGGATATTGCTTCAAAGAAAAGATTCTGAGGTCTGGAGGCCAGTGGCATATTTCAGCCGCCAGACGTCAGCTGATGAAATGAAAATGCATTCATTCGAACTAGAGACGCTGGCAGTTATTAGTTCATTAAATAAATTCCGTATTTATCTTATCGGAATCAAATTCACAATTGTGACGGACTGTAATGCCCTGCGCTCCACGTTTACCAAGAAGGATCTTGTACCGAGAATTTCGCGATGGTGGATCCAGTTCCTAGAGTTCAACTGCGAGATTGAGTACCGCCCCGGGGATAGAATGTCTCACGTGGATGCTCTCAGCAGAGGTCCCGTATCTTTGGCATCTGAAGATCAAATCCACACACTTGACATTTTGTCAGTTGGTACAGATGACTGGATCATCACGGTTCAGCCTTCTGATGATGAGATTATGCGCATTAAGAGCATTCTAGAGGACCCCGAAACCCCCAGCATTGTAAACACTTTTAAAGATTATACGGTCAAAAACGGCCGCGTGTTTAAAGTGTTGGGTGATGGTATTACTCGATGGGTCGTCCCAAGAAGCGTACGCTGGCAACTCCTGAAGGCCAATCATGACGAGGTAGGGCATTTTGGCTTCGAGAAAACACTGGAGAGGATACGGTCTCACTTTTGGTTCCCAAGGATGAGGAAGTTTATAAAGAAATATGTGACGGCATGCCTTGAGTGTGCTCATCATAAACTGCCATCTGGGGCCAAGGAAGGGTTGTTACACCCAATTCCAAAAGTGGACATCCCGTTCCACACTCTTCATGCCGACCACCTCGGTCCGTTTCCTCGTAGTAAGCGAGGCTGCTCGTACATACTCGTGATTGTTGACGCTTTCACGAAATATATTAGCTTAACAGCGGTGCGAAGCACGAAGTCCAAAGAAAGCATCAAAGCTTTTAAGACTCTTTTTAGTTACTTTGGATCCCCCCTTCGGCTCATAACGGACAGAGGGACAAGCTTCACGAGCAAGCAATTTAAAACGTATATGCGATCTATTGGTGCGAAGCATGTCCTGAACGCCGTGGCGACCCCAAGGGCAAATGGGCAGGTCGAACGGTACAACCGAACCATCTTGGCCTCTCTTGGATCCATGGTCCATGGTAAAAATAATAAAATTTGGGACGAGCTACTTCCCGATATCCAACTAGGACTAAACACTTCCGTTCATAGTGTGACTAAGAAAACGCCAACTGAGATGTTGTTCGGCAGGACAGTGCCAAATCCTGTTCAGGGCATATTGAATGACATTCTTGACGATACTAACAACGGAGACGAAAAGACGCTAGAGGAGATTAGGTCTGAAGCAAGCCTAAGAATAAAAGAAAATCAAAAAATTAATAAGAATAGGTACGACAGGAGTAGGAAAAAGGCCACAGAGTACAAGGAGGGAGATCTTATTAGGATAGTAAGAGCTATAGTTACAGGACCGGGCCAATCGAAAAAATTAGAAGCGAAGTGTCAAGGTCCATATAGAATTAAGAAAATTCTAGCAAGCGATCGGTTCTTAATAGAAGACACCCCGTTAACCAAAAAAGGCGCGAAATACGAAACCATAGTAGCCATCGATAAAATATCTCCGTGGTTAAGTTTCAGTGCCCCCGCTTGTACTTCCAGTGATGATGACACTAATAATAACGACAGCGACAGTATCAATGAATAAATTGAACTTATGTGAATTCTGTTGATTGAAACTTAACTAAACTGTATTAAATTGATTAAGAATTACAATAACAATATTATAATAGAATTAGAATAGTTGAAATATGATGAACTAAGTTGAAAAGTTGTAATCTGTTCTTTATTTTAGTACTGATATTGTTGATGAGTAATATGAGCATTTGGAAGGATTGACACGACCGCGAAATTTTGCAGCTCTTTGAGTTTCTAATTTTGCGAACTACAAATCTCATGTTACATGTTGAGTTGTTAAACGTTATGATGATGTTGTTGATAAGCATTTGGAAGGATTAACACGATTGCAAAGTCTTGCAGCTCTGTGAAATTCTGAATTTGCGGTGAGGGGTCAAAATGCAAATCTCATGATTTGGAAGGTTTGACACGATCGCGAAGTTTTGCAGCTCTTTGAGTGTTTGACTTTGCGGTGAGGGGTTAACTGCAAATCTTATGTTGTTTTGGAATGGAAGGCGAGGGTGGCCCTAATGATAGGGTGAAGTCTTCGATGCATTCCTGATATTTGTATGTTGTGATGTGCATATGATTAGTATTATTATAAGTTTCTAAATATGCAATGGCAGTCAACTGCCAAATTCATGTATTTTTTTGGGAATGGAGGGTAAAGGTGGACTTAATGATAGGGTGAAAGCCTTCGATGTTTTTTTTTTTGAGACGAATTGATTGTTAAATTCATGATGTATTCGTTAATGTTAATAATAATATTTGTACACATTGTATGTCCGATCATGGGCAAACTGTTAATACTATTTAATTATTTTAAGAACTTGTAACGCAGTATAAGCAATAGGGAGGTTCTATCCTATTCTGTTTAAAAACAAAACAAATGTAATGCTAACTTAGAGCATTAAATTCTCTAAGAATGCGAACGAAGGGACTCGTTCTTGAAGGATGGCCGACTGTAACGGATATTACGTTATCTATCTAATTCACTCGTTGTCTGTGGCGCTGACGTGACACTGACGTGTAGCTGTCAGTGTCAATACAACGTTACACCGACCGTTGCGGTCGGGAGTCAGTCTGGAACGAGCCGTCGAACAGCGAACACTAAGGTTAGTCAGAGTGTGCCTTTTTATTGTGAACATAATATGATTTTGTATATTTTAATATTATATAATTATTGTGAGCTAACTTGCGTTTGAGTTCTGCGACTCCCTTTTGAGAAACCCCATTACACTAATTATAGTTGTAGCTTACTCCGATTTCCCAAACTGAGGTGAGTACGCTAGGCGTAACCTACGCCTAGCGTACTCACCAAACTATGTCTATAACTTTTTAACTATAAGGGTACTATTTATTTCCTTTGGGCACTATTTGGTACTATTTGGGTACAGTTTTTTGGCAATCTTGAAATAACAGAATTCCATGGTGAGTGCGCCAGGCGTAGGTACACGTAGAAAGATTAGCTTGGTAAGTACCTACTATGAAGTAATACGTATTAGTCGACCAACATAATTCGGCGCATGTCAGCTAGACGTCTATCACAGTTTTTCAATAATTTTTAAACTAAACGTTTCTTCTTCGATATTCCATTTTAAAATCTGACCACTCAGCATGTGCAAACTAATTGAAGTGCAATATATTTAGATTGTTAATCATTGAACAATTATGATAAACGTCTAGCTTTAATGCGATTAATTATGTTGGTCGGGTAGTAAATATGAAAAGTTTTGAATGACTGAGAAAATATCTACTTCACATTAGGTACAATGGTGGACTCCGTCGCTTTACCAGTCTAAAGGTCAAAATCCCATGCACACCGCGTCGTCTATTTTATACGGGCACGTAGGTACCCGGGCGGTCAGTGCGCTTCACACGAAAATCGCTGCAAAGTGGTAAAGCGACGGCGACACCCGACCGTACCTAGGTATCTTTTTTGTAAATACCATAATAGAAAATAAGCTGCGTACCTATAAAAATGTAGGTTGTTATTAAATGATTTAAACACTTTAGGTAAAAGACCAAGAGGCCGGAGCCCTAAACGTTGGTCAGACCAGATCTCAGAACAACTGGAGATGCCTGTCAGCGCCGCCCTTCATCAAGCGACTGAGCGCAGCCGATGGAGACAGTTGGTTGACCGGATAAATCGGAGTCACGATCCTCAGCAGTGAACGGAACGATTGGAAAACACTTTCACTTCTGATGCAAATGTACTCACTGCTTACCAATTTCAACACAAACAAATAAAACTTTTCGCGCACCATTCTCGTATCACCGGCTCACCGCACGTAAACAAAATCACGCCATCTCTCGGTCGTTCGCGACACTCGCTCGTCCACCACTATCCGAGACTTTCAATTCGAGTCACTAAAATAACAAATTGCTTGACATAAGTTTCCATAGAAATAACGTGAAACTGACATTACCTACAACGGTAGATTTACGCGCGTATGAAAAAAACCGCACCCATGTACTCGAGGGACGGACAGCACCGAGTTACGAATAGGACTGACGTGCTGATGCGCTGGGCGGAGCATTTTAATGATGTTCTAAATCCCGGCGCACTCGGCGTTGATCTGTCTTACGTGGACTCGCTTGAAGAGAACTACCAGTTTGCCAAATATTAGACGATCCACCATCATTTGAAGAGTTCGTGAAGGCAGTCAAACGTCTCAAAAACTTGAAAACACCTGGTATGGATCAACTTCCCGCCGAAGTATACAAGTATACCGGGAATAACATCATGACGGGGCTCTACAATCTGGTCAAAAGGGTGTGGGTTGAAGAGCAAATTCCACAGGGCTGGCGGGATGCGGTGATTTGTAAGCTGTACAAAGGGAATCAAAGTCAAAGTCAAATTATTTATTCACCGTAAACCTTTACAGGCACTTATTGACGTCAATACTAATAATAATAAAAAAACAGTTAACTAACTTATAGTTAAGACTTAATAACTAATCTAACGAGCTATTATAGTCTGTGCCAGACAAATGCGCATTGCTACCCCCAGTACCACTGCACGCCGAAACAGAATCGCGTCGAACCGAAATATAAGCCGTGGTCATAGAATTGTGTAATATGATTTCCAATTATCGTATTGATACTGTGGTAAGTAATATAAATTGGAGAGTTTTTGAAGTAAAATAAAGTAGCGGCTGGAATGAGTTTTGGAAAACATTAGTACCTAACCAATAAGGTTGACATTTTTAATCATTCAAATATCTTTTTTTATAAAAACTTAAGCATAAAAAAACGTCAAAAATTAATAAGCATAAACTTGTGTGTTTTAAAATTGTTTCGTTTTTCGTCTTGGTACAAGCACAGAATAACTAATACTACTACCGTACAGAAGGTTCACCCTCCAACGACCCCCACGCGAAACTGAAACCTATCTCGTGACCCGAGCGTTCATATTCCGATAAGCACAGCCGACTCGATATCGATTTGACGTCCGTCAGGAGCACAGGGTTTACGCGCGCGCGTAGGGATGATGTCTCTATTAAAACACAAAGAATAAAATAGTGAACATTTAATTATTGTATTTTACTTGACGTGACATAATCAACAACGATCATCTCCATAGCAACACACTAACATTTTATGAAAACCAATAACATAATACAAATGAGTTTGTATATCGTAACATCTTCACTTTTTCAATACAGTTAGTCATTGCTGAGACCTATAGCTCGACACAACATAACCAGTCTTGGTTTGAATAGCGGCTTGGTCAACATGTCTGCTAGCTGAAATTCTGTTGCCACTTTATCGATAAGCAGGGCTCCATTCGATACTGCTTCTCGAACAAAGAAGTTGCGTATTCTGATGTGCTTAGTCCTTTGGTGGAACTCAAATGGTGGGTTGTGTGCCAATTTTATGGCAGACTCGTTGTCCACATGAAGCACCGGTTTATTAATGGGACCCTCGATGCTTTCAATTAATCTTCTAAGCCAAATTATTTATTTTGTAGTTTCACTGGCTGCAACAACTTCAGCTTCCGTGCTCGAGATGGATACTGAAGCTTGTCGTTGGCTTTTCCAAGAAATAACCCCACCAGCGTATATGCATATCATTCCTGTGGTAGAGCGTCCAGTCTCAAATCTCCTCCATGGTCTGCATCACTAAAACAAGATAATAACTTGCTTGCGCTTTTCTTGAATGTTATGCCCCAATCCATGGTTCCTTGAAGATATCGAAGTATGCGTTTTACCTTTATAACATCTTCATTGCTAGGGTTTTCTAATTTTCTTGATGCTATGCCTACAGCAAACGCAATATCAGGCCTTGTCCCTACCATCAAATAAGATAATGCACCTACAATTTGTCTGTAAGGATATCCACCTGTAGACTCATTACTCTCTTTTGTTTCAGTATTATCTTTTAGTTTCGGAGTGCCAACTGGTTTGCATCCTTCCATACCAAATTTTTTTTAAAGTTTTTTAGTATACGCGGCCTGATTAAGTTTAATAGAACCATCTTCTCTTCTTTCTATCTCTAACCCGAGAAAATAGGTGGCTGGCTTAGACTTAACCTTGAATCGCCCTTGTAACTCTTGCAGAAAAAGTTTTGACTCGTCTTCATGAGTTGAAGCTAATAAGCCATTTTAGCGAGTGGGGTTGAAGTGAAGCTTGGAGAGAAATTATACTCAGGATGGTCAGTCGTAGAATGGATACTTTATTTTAGTTAGTGATCATATATATTACAATTATTATATTTACAAACATAGGTTGCTTAACTTAGTCACTTACGCAAAAGAGAGAGGAACAACGGGTGTCTCATTCACCCGCGGTCGCTATGCAACGCGGTGCGGGGAACACGCGGCGCGGGGCTTCGCGACGCGGGGAAGTGCGGGCGGGGAAACACGCACGCGACAAAACTGGAGACGTTCGTTGCGCTCGGCCATTTCGACGGCCGACAGACCACGGAGCGGACGCAGTGAAGATGCGTGGCGTGCGGCGTGCGGCGATGGCGATAACGTGGCGCTGTTACGAGTGATGTGTACACGCAGCTGAGAATGGTGGCGAAGAATGAAGATGCTGTTTGCATGCTGACGAAGCTCCATTCCTATTTCATTACGACAGCCCTTTTCAGTGCTATGTTCCTGTTTCATATCGATCTATTCTTATTTCATTATGGCAGCTCTTTTCAGAGCTATGTCCCTGTTTCATATCGAAAAGGCTTCCGTCTGACATTCTATTAAATGGATTTGCTTTACATCTCTGTGCTTGTTATTGTGAGTGTGCGGCTACAGTGCTCCCCCTCAAGCGAAGCGTACAGGTGGCTTGATGACTCGGCCGGATGTGGTTCGCTTATCCGCCGGTTGTGTCGTCTTGCTGCGGCTTGGTAACGGTAATGGTAACGGTGTTGGTGGTAAAATGGTAACTGTTTTCTGTATGGGTACGTCGAAGTTGAGTTCTTGTTCTTGTAAAACGTATGTTTTATTTTGCAAAAATGACATAATGCATTTAATTGACACTAACAATTATGTTAGTAATTTTTATTTGACAAGAGATAGTTATTATCTGCCAAATTATTTTAAGCGACAAATAGCTTTATCGCTATCCTATTGTATTCAAACGTCAGCCAAAAACTTGGCTAAACAAGTTGCTTCTATTGAGCAATGTATATTTGACATAGACGTCAGTAGTGTTTCTACTGACATTCCAATTAATTATTTAAATTAAATTATATGACAAAAGAGGAAAACTCTTGCGAAATGTTTGTTAATAAAATGAAATTAAATGAATGTAAAAATAGCTTTAGCAAAAGCCCATGTCAATCATTAAATTTAAAAAATGTACAATCTTTAAACATTGTCCACCAGAACATCCAAGGAATGATGGGCAAAGATTTGGAGATTGAATTGTTCGTGAACTGTAATAAAATTGATATTCTTTGCATAACAGAACACTGGCTTAAAGACCATCAGTTCATGTTCAATTTTAAGAATCATTTGGTAGGAAGTTCGTTCAGTCGAGGAAATGCAATACATGGTGGCTCCTTAATTATTGTTAGTAAAAAGTTTAAATTAAAGGAACGCAAAGACATAGTGAGCCTCTCGGTTGAGCGAACAATAGAAATAGCTTGTGTGGAGTTGGAGCAGTTTGTTGTATTAAGTGTGTACAGACCTCCTTCAGCATCATATGATTTTTTCGAAAAAGTTATGGATGAGGCATTACATAAAGTCCGTAATGTAGGTAAAACAATAATTGTTTGCGGGGATTTTAATATTAATTTGTTAGAAAATTCCACGATGTCAACTAAAATTAAAAACCTATTTCTATCATACAACTTGAATCATTTATTTTTGGAGCCGACAAGAATAACTGCCACTTCGGCCACCTGTATTGATAACATATATACAAATGTAAAACCACTGGCTAAGCAAATTATTAATAACCTGGACTCTGATCATTGTGGCCAAATGGTCAGCTTTCCACACCAGCGTAAACAAGTGACGAAAAAGAATATCACTGTTGTACCAAAAACTGCAGGTCGACTGGAACGCTTTAAAAGCAATCTAGATACAAAATTAAATTATTTAGAATACAATGACAACCCTAATGTCTTTTATAATAATTTTTTTAACCAATATTGTTCAGAATTTAATAAAACTTTTATTCCAAAAAAGATCTCAGTTAGTGGTACTGTAACTTTTAATGAATGGGCTACAATTGGTATTCACAGAAGTAGGAAACGCCTTTATGAACTTTATGGTGAACGCAACTATAACACCAGCGATGACTTCAAATTATATGTTAAAAGTTATTCAAAGTTATTCAAAAGAGTATGTCGATTAGCCAAGGCAAACTATCTGAGTTCTAAGATTAAGAATAGTAATGACAAAATAAAAATGACATGGAATATTATAAATAGTGAAACAGGAAAGGTCAAAAGTCGTAATAATGAGTACAATTTAAATTGTGATAATAAAACCTTGACTTCTGATGCTGATGTTGCTGCAGCATTTGAGAGGTTTTTTACTGACATTCCAGTTTCAACTACAAACGCCTTGATTTCCTCCCCCACTGTAGCTGAATCTGTTTTGAAGGAGAATGTTAAAGATTGTGAAAATAATTTCAGTTTTCAAAAAATTTGTGTTATAGATATAATAAAAACATTTAACACTCTCAATAAAAAGAAAACTGCTGATCTGTGGGGTAATTCCGTGGACGTCGCTAAATCTGTAATTATGACAATAGCTCCAGTTTTAGCTTGCATATTTAATGAATGCATTGACTGTGGTGTTTTTCCTGACCTCATGAAATATAGTAAAATAATTCCATTATTTAAATCGGGTAGCACTTCTGACCCCTCTAACTTTAGACCTATTTCTGTGCTACCCACATTTAGTAAAATTTTTGAAAAGTTAATACTAGATCAAATGCAAATTCATTTTTATAAAAATAAACTTTTACATTGTAAACAATATGGTTTTACTAGGGGTCGCTCTACAACTGACGCCGGTGTTGAGCTTTTAATCCAAATATTTGATACCTGGGAGGAATCACAGGATGCCCTAGGGGTATTTTGTGATTTATCCAAGGCTTTTGATTGTGTTTTACATGAAACTTTGGTCAGGAAGCTTAACCACTATGGAATTAGGGATGCTTCTTTGAGCCTTCTAATCTCATACTTGAGTAACAGGATTCAAAAGGTCGACATTAACGGTAAAAGATCTCCGGGATCAGTGGTTAAAATGGGAGTTCCGCAGGGTTCAATACTTGGTCCATTCTTGTTTTTGGTTTATATTAATGACTTACCTTATTTTGTAAAAGACAGTCATGAGATAGTATTGTTTGCTGATGATACTTCACTTTTATTCAAAGTGAAACGACGACACCCAAATTATGACGATGTGAATAATGCGGTCTCAAAGATTGTTCACTGGTTTAGTGTTAATAACTTGCTATTAAACGAGGGAAAAACCAAATGTGTAAGATTTGTATTGCCTAATGTTAAGCAGGTAATAACTAGTGTACAAATTAAAGATAAGAATGTGAATCCTGTGGACACCACTGTGTTTCTAGGCATCACGTTGGATGCCAAGCTTCAGTGGGGCCCACATATAGCTAAATTGTCGAATAGACTTAGCTCTGCGGCTTATGCAGTAATGAAGATCCGTCAGTTAACTGACGTTGATACAGCGAGATTAGTTTATTTCAGTTACTTTCATAGTGTAATGTCGTACGCCATTTTACTGTGGGGAAATGCTGCCGACATTCAAACTATCTTTGTGCTGCAGAAGAGGGCTATTCGAGCAATATATAACCTACAGGCTGGTGACTCTCTCAGAGAGAGATTTAAGGATATAAGTATAATGACAGTTGCATCACAATATATTTATGAAAATCTTGTGTATGTTCATAAAAATATTGAAATGTTTTCAAAAAACAGTGATATTCACAAATTAAATACTAGAAGTAAGAACAAATTAGCAGTGCCTTATACTAGGCTCCATAAAATAAATAATTCTTTTAAGGGTCTGTGTGTACGATTATACAACAAAGTACCAAATGATATTCAGAATTTAGATCTTGATAAATTTAAAATCAAAATCAAAGAAAAGCTTTATAAAAAAGCTTATTATAAAGTGTCGGATTATACAGAAGACAAAACAGCTTGGGTCTGACATGCTCCAAGTACCTACTCCAACAGCTATTTCTAATTGCCTATAATTAATTTATATAGAGCACCATATTTAATTAAACTATTTACATTCAAATTCATATTTTGTATTTTGTGATCTGGTAACGACATATAATATATAATATATATTTTGTAAATGTCGTTGCTTCTGTGCGCTGTGGTTTCTTGCGCCCGTTCTTTGCCACAGTTAAAAAATGATGTCCTGAATGGGTGGTAGGTTAAAAAATATTTGGACGTTTCAAAGTACTTATTAATTGAGTTTATTGAATAAATATATTTTGACTATTGACTATTGACTATATGCGGGCTTCAACCGGTCTATGGATATGTTTGCTTCACGGTGAGGTAGCTTGATGGTAAAAACTTTGCTGTTCCGATCCATGACTTGGTAGGGACCTTCATATGGTGGCTGTAGTGGCTTTTTCACGGCATCTGTTCTGATAAACACGTGCGTGCATGTACTTAGGTCTTTATGCACAAACATATGTTTATTGTTGCTATGGTGTGAAAAATCTGCAGTCGGCTTGTTTGCTTGAATGGTGTCGCGCAATCTTTCGACGTAGGTATAATCCATCGCAGTAGGTATGTTAGTACTTGCGGTAAAAAATTCGCTTGGCAATCGCAAATGGTAACCGTAGGTAAGTTCGGCTGCGCTGACTGCCGTGTCTGTGCGTAAGGCTGCTCGTAAGCCTAATAGAACTGTAGGTAGTTCATCTGTCCACTTAGTTGAAGCGGCGACGAGTCTTGCGCGTAATGCGTTCTTGAGTGAGCGGTGCCAACGTTCGACTATTCCGTTTGCCTGTGGGTGATAGGGCGTTGTACGTGTTTTCGCTATTCCCATTTCTTTCATTAGGTTGGTGAACAGCTGACTCTCGAATTGTCGACCTTGGTCACTTGTAAGGGTTTCTGGGCAGCCGAAGCGTGTGATCCAGTGTTGGTAGACGACTTTCGCTACTGTGTCTGCTGTAATGTCGTCCGTAGGTATTGCTTCGGGCCATCGGGTCGCTCTGTCTATCATCGTGATTACATAACGTTGGCCGTTTTCTGCAGTAGATAATGGGCCAACGATATCGACATGCAAATTTCGGAATCTGTCAGCTGGCGGGAATGATGAAATAGGTGAAACTGTATGACGTTGTATCTTGCTCTTTTGACATGGAATGCACGCTTTTGTCCATTTGCCGATGTCTGCGTTCATTGATAGCCAAAAGTACTTCTTTGCGACGAGCTTGCGTGTAGTACGGGTGCCGGGATGACTCACGTTGTGAATAATGTTGAAAACTTGCCATCTATGTTCTGTAGGTATATACGGGCGAACGTAGGGCGTAGACGTTTCACAATATAGGTCGAGATCAGTGTCAGGGATAGTTATTTTCTTGATTGAGATGTTGCTTGAGTTTTGAGATGCTAGTTGCGATATGTTGCTGTCTCGCTCTTGCGCGTTGGCTATATCTGCGTAGGTTATTGTTTCCGGGCACGATATTGTTTCTATGCGGCTGAGTGCGTCGGCGACTACATTTTCTTTGCCACTTATGTGTCGTATGTCTGTGGTGAATTCGCTTATGAAAAGACATTGGCGAGTCCGGCGCGGCGTTTCGTTTGCCGTTTGCGTTTTAGACATAGCGTAGGTAAGCGGCTTGTGGTCGGTGAAAATAATGAGGTGGCGGCCTTCAAATGTTTTTCTGAAATGCTTGACTGCCATGTAGATAGCTAGTAGCTCTCTGTCGTAGGTCGAGTATTTCTTCTGCGCGGTTGAAAATTTCTTTGAGAAGTATCCTAATGGTTGCCATTGGTCGTTGTAATGTTGTTGTAGCACGGCACCGGCTGCGTTATCGGAAGCGTCGCAAAATAACGCGAGTGTCGCATCGTGGGATGGGTGTGCGAGTAAGGCAGCGTTTATAATGCTTGTTTTGCAGTCTATAAATGCTTCCTCCGCTTCGGTATTCCATTCGATGGTGGTCTTGTCGCGTTTTTTCGTATTTTGTAGGTACGAGTTTAATGGTGCTTGTATGGCTGCGGCGTTCGGAATATGTTCACGGTAAAAGTTTAACATTCCGAGAAAACGCCTGAGTTCTTCTATGTTCTTTGGCTTCGGGTACTCCGTGATGGCTTGTACTTTGTGCAGCGGTGGTTTTATGCCTTCTTGTGATACAGTGTATCCTAGAAACTGTACTTGCGTTTGGCCAAAGTTGCATTTGACCGGGTTTATGGTAATGCCATTGTCTTCCAGTCTGCTTAAAACCATTCCTAGGTGTTCTTCGTGCTGAGTTGGTGTTTCTGATGCCAGGAGTAGGTCGTCGATGAAAGGAAACACGAAGTGTAGCCCTCTTAGAACTTCATGGATGTACCGTTGGAAGGTTTGACCTGCGTTCTTGAGACCTGGGCACATTCGTGGAAATTCGAACAGTCCCATCGGGGTGATGATTGCTGTTTTCTCAATGTCCTCGTCACGTACTGCTAATTGTTGATACGCCCGGTTGAGGTCAATTGTACTGAATATTGTTTTCCCAGTGAGTTGATGTGTGAAATCCCTTATGCGTGGTATTGGGTAGCGATCGGGTTTCGTGACTGCATTAAGAAGTCTGTAATCTCCGCAGACTCGTAGGTCACCATTTTTCTTCGGTACGATATGGAGTGGGCTTGCCCAAGGACTTTTGCTTGGTCTGCATAGCCCTTGACTGATCATATTTTCGAACTCGATTTTGACTTGATCGTAGCGATGTGGTGGAATAGGTCGAGCGCGGCAGTGAATAGGTTGACCAGTTGTTTCGATGAAATGTTCTACTCGGAGTTTGGGGTTGGGTTTCATTGAAGTGAGACGGGCGATACCGGGGTACTCGGATAGTATGTTGTGGTACGATTGTTGGACGTCGATGCTGCGTACTGTAGGTATGTCAGTGTAACGCCCACTGGTGTCGGTACCGAGCTTCGTTGTGTTGTCTATAAGTCTTCGGTTTTTCAAATCAACTAGTAGGTTGTGATGTTTAAGGAAGTCTGCTCCGATTATCGGTTTTGTAACGTCGGCCACGATGAAACGCCATTTATAAGGTCTTCGTGGGTTGAGGTCCAATGTCATTGTTTTTTCACCGTAGGTTGGTATGATGGTGCTATTGGCGGCGTACAGGGTGAATGGAAGAGGTTTCGCAGATGTTCCTTTTCGCTTCGGCAGAACGGAGATGTTGGCGCCTGTGTCGATTAAAAACGATAATCTGGAGCTTTTGTCGGTGACGAATAGGCGGTATGACTTTGTTCCGACGACGTTGGGTTCCGCCTCTGCCAACGTGTTTGCTAGTTTTCCGATGTTTCTTCATTGTTGAAAGTACATGGGTGTTGTGCAGCGTTTTGCATTTTTCCCAAAGCGACGATGATAGTAGCAAAACGGTGATGGCGTGGCAGAGCGAGAACGGGATGGTCCGTCGCGGTTGCGAGACGGAGACGGCGAACGGCTGGTATTTCTTTCTCTTGCATTTCGATGTGGATGTTGTTGTGCGTAGTGATAGCGTGCATGTGGTGGTGGGCGAGGGTACGAGTAGTTGTTTCTAAATGCTCGGAGTTCTGCAACTTCTAAATGGAGTTTTCTTATCTCGTCGGCCAGGAACTGTATGTCGACGTGTTTTTCTTGCCGGGTTGATGACGAAACTGAAGCTATCGTGGAGACTTGACGATTTTGTTCCAGCATCTTGTCAGCAAGCTTGGCTAGCTCGTCCAGCGCTGTGTCGTTGCTAATCGCATCGCTAACGATGATCACCGAGTGCACGTGCGGTGGCAGGAGGTTCATCCACATCAATCGGAGTGTACTGTCAGGAACCTTGTTGCGTGCGAGGGTTCGCATGCGCCGTAACAACTGGCTCGGCTTCTGATCGCCTAGGTCCATGTCGGACAACAGTTTTTGTAGTTGCTTTCCATCCGATTCTTCATAGACAGAGATTAGTCGCTCTTTGATGATTGAGTAGTAGCGTTCGGCTGGCGGCTCGTAGAGTAGGTCGCATATTTGCTCTATGTCTTCTTTTCGAGTTGTGCGATGACCATCTGCGCCTTTTGTGCTTCGCTTTTCTTTAGTTCGCTAGTTGCGGCTTCGAAACTTATGAACCAGAGACGCGGACGATCTCGCCAGAATGGTGGTACACGCATAGAGAGTGCAATGCCGGAGACTTCTTGCAGGTGTTGTGCTGGAGAGGTTGGTGCTGCTGGTTCTTCGTTAGCCATTTTCTTCTTTCTGGATTGTTCTGAGTAGGGTCTTCTGTGTTCTGACTGGGGTCACCACTTTAGCGAGTGGGGTTGAAGCGAAGCTTGGAGAGAAATTATACTCAGGATAGTCAGTCGTAGAATGGATACTTTATTTTAGTTAGTGATCATATATATTACAATTATTATATTTACAAACATAGGTTGCTTAACTTAGTCACTTACGCAAAAGAGAGAGGAACAACGGGTGTCTCATTCACCCGCGGTCGCTATGCAACGCGGTGCGGGGAACACGCGGCGCGGGGCTTCGCGACGCGGGGAAGTGCGGGCGGGGAAACACGCACGCGACAAAACTGGAGACGTTCGTTGCGCTCGGCCATTTCGACGGCCGACAGACCACGGAGCGGACGCAGTGAAGATGCGTGGCGTGCGGCGTGCGGCGATGGCGATAACGTGGCGCTGTTACGAGTGATGTGTACACGCAGCTGAGAATGGTGGCGAAGAATGAAGATGCTGTTTGCATGCTGACGAAGCTCCATTCCTATTTCATTACGACAGCCCTTTTCAGTGCTATGTTCCTGTTTCATATCGATCTATTCTTATTTCATTATGACAGCTCTTTTCAGAGCTATGTCCCTGTTTCATATCGAAAAGGCTTCCGTCTGACATTCTATTAAATGGATTTGCTTTACATCTCTGTGCTTGTTATTGTGAGTGTGCGGCTACACCATCATCGACATATAGAGCCAGTATAAGCTTTCTCTCCCCTCTCTGTCTCATGAAGAGACATGGATCAGCTTCACTTTCTTTAAATCCAACTTTTACAAGAAACTCTTTCATGCATTCATTCCACCATCTTGGAGCCTGTTTAAGTCTGTAGATACTTCTTTTTAATTTGCAGACTAGATTTTCATTATCGTGGTACCCTTCTGGAGGTCTCATGAAAATCTCTTCGTTAAGGCTGCCATAAAGAAAAGCTGTCGAAACATCAAACCGATAATTTCATATTATCACGTGCTGCAATGCTCAGGATGGCACGAATCGTACTCATTTTGGCTACTGGACTGAAAATTTCATCAAAGTCTATGCCTTTTCTTTGTGAAAAGCCCTTGATGACTAAACGGGCCTTGAAACGCTCGATACTTCCATCTGGATTTGTTTTCACTTTAAAAATCCATTTACATGGTATGGCCTTTCTATTCTTTGGCAAAGGAACCATCTCCCATGTTTCATAATCAACAACGATCATCTCCATAGCAACATACTAACTTTTTATGAAAACCAATAACATGATACAAATGAGTTTGTATATCGTAACATCTTCTCTTTTTCAATACAGTTAATCATTGCTGAGACCTATAGCTCGACACAACATAACCAGTCTTGGTTTGAATAGCGGCTTGGTCAACATGTCTGCTAGCTGAAATTCTGTTGCCACTTTATCGATAAGCAGGGCTCCATTCGATACTGCTTCTCGAACAAAGAAGTTGCGTATTCTGATGTGCTTAGTCCTTTGGTGGAACTCAATTGGTGGGTTGTGTGCCAATTTTATGGCAGACTCGTTGTCCACATGAAGCACCGGTTTATTAATGGGACCCTCGATGCTTTCAATTAATCTTCTAAGCCAAATTATTTCTTTTGTAGTTTCACTGGCTGCAACAACTTTAGCTTCCGTGCTCGAGATGGATACTGAAACCTGTCGTTGGCTTTTCCAAGAAATAACCCCACCAGCGTATATGCATATCATTCCTGTGGTAGAGCGTCCAGTCTCAAGATCTCCTCCATGGTCTGCATCACTAAAACAAGATAATAACTTGCTTGCGCTTTTCTTGAATGTTATGCTCCAATCCATGGTTCCTTGAAGATATCGAAGTATACGTTTTACCTTTATAACATCTTCATTGCTAGGGTTTTCTAATTTTCTTGATGCTATGCCTATAGCAAACGCAATATCAGGCCTTGTCCCTACCATCAAATAAGATAATGCACCTACAATTTGTCTGTAAGGATATCCACCTGTAGACTCATTACTCTCTTTTGTTTCAGTATTATCTTTTAGTATTGGAGTGCCAACTGGTTTGCATCCTTCCATACCAATTTTTTTTTAAAGTTTTTTAGTATACCCGGCCTGATTAAGTTTAATAGAACCATCTTCTCTTCTTTCTATCTCTAACCCGAGAAAATAGGTGGCTGGCTTAGACTTAACCTTGAATCGCCCTTGTAACTCTTGCAGAAAAAGTTTTGACTCGTCTTCATGAGTTGAAGCTAATAAGCCATCATCGACATATAGAGCCAGTATAAGCTTTCTCTCCCCTCTCTGTCTCATGAAGAGACATGGATCAGCTTCACTTTCTTTAAATCCAACTTTTACAAGAAACTCTTTCATGCATTCATTCCAACATCTTGGAGCCTGTTTAAGTCCGTAGATACTTCTTTTTAATTTGCAGACTAGATTTTCATTATCGTGGTACCCTTCTGGAGGTCTCATGAAAATCTCTTCGTTAAGGCTGCCATAAAGAAAAGCTGTCGAAACATCAAACTGCGATAATTTCATATTATCACGTGCTGCAATGCTCAGGATGGCACGAATCGTACTCATTTTGGCTACTGGACTGAAAATTTCATCAAAGTCTATGCCTTTTCTTTGTGAATAGCCCTTGATGACTAAACGGGCCTTGAAACGCTCGATACTTCCATCTGGATTTGTTTTCACTTTAAAAATCCATTTACATGGTATGGCCTTTCTATTCTTTGGCAAAGGAACGATCTCCCATGTTTCATAATCAACAAAGATCATCTCCATAGCAACACACTAACTTTTTATGAAAACCAATAACATAATACAAATGAGTTTGTATATCGTAACATCTTCTCTTTTTCAATACAGTTAGTCATTGCTGAGACCTATAGCTCGACACAACATAACCAGTCTTGGTTTGAATAGCGGCTTGGTCAACATGTCTGCTAGCTGAAATTCTGTTGCCACTTTATCGATAAGCAGGGCTCCATTCGGTACTGCTTCTCGAACAAAGAAGTTGCGTATTCTGATGTGCTTAGTCCTTTGGTGGAACTCAAATGGTGGGTTGTGTGCCAATTTTATGGCAGACTCGTTGTCCACATGAAGCACCGGTTTATTAATGGGACCCTCGATGCTTTCAATTAATCTTCTAAGCCAAATTATTTATTTTCTGATGAAATTATCTCTTTCGTGTGAACACAACTGGCAAGTAAGGTTTTCCACAGTTCTTTCATTTTTAGTCATAAGCAACCAGCTAGACTTGAATGAAAAATATTCTTCTGGTAATGTCTCCAAAATTTTACAAATAAGGAACAATTCTGGCAAAATTTCCTGAGAGTGTTCCTTTTCAAGCTCTCGTGTTAACTCCGTCCAAATATTCTTCAACTTGCTAAGATGAGTAGCGATATTGTCATCTGGTTGTATGCTATAGCCGAAGAACTTCATGCAAAGGTAGGCTTTATCTTCTGATACGCCATCAAACAAGCGATGCAGCTCTAACCATACCTCTCTTGAAGATGAAAATCTCATCACTTTTTCTAAATTTGCTTCAGATAGATTTGTAGTAATAACTAGAAGGGCAGTGCTATCACCTGTCAAGTATCTCTGTAGACCGGTCTCATACTGTAAAAGCTGCTCAGGCTTTGCGCTTGGAGGAGGTTGGTCAGGTTGTAATATTCTGCCTTCAACTATATCCAAAACTTGCAAACCTTTCAAAGCAATCATAATTTTATACCTCCATGTAATCCAATTCGAATCCGTCAATATTCCGATTTGCATTTTCGAAGCGTCCATGAAACACTTTTTCTCCATCTCAGTAATATTTAATCCAAATTCCGTTACGTAGGTACGTATTTTATGCACTTTTACGAAACTTTACGCTCTGCTACCATATTAAAACACAAAGAATAAAATAGTGAACATTTAATTATTGTATTTTACTTGACGTGACATAATCAACAACGATCATCTCCATAGCAACACACTAACTTTTTATGAAAACCAATAACATAATACAAATGAGTTTGTATATCGTAACAGTCTCCGATTGCAGCTCTTACCGCGGTATATCGCTCCTTGCTAGTGCCGGTAAGGTCTTCGCGCACATTGTTAACACCCGCCTTAGTGAAGTAGCTGAGATGTACCTACCTGAAAGCCAATGTGGCTTCCGTCCGAGTAGGGGTACTATCGACGCAATAAGTGTCGTAAGGCAACTCCAGGAGAAGAGCCTTGAACATCAACAGCCACTCTACATGTGCTTTGTCGATCTTGAGAAAACATTTGACAGAGTTCCACGCGAGGCCCTTTGGCTTGTTCTCCTAAAATCTGGGTACCCGAAGAAGTTCGTCAATCTTATACGCCAATTCCATGTTGGTATGAAAGCGCAGGTTTAACATGAAAACGAACTTTCTGAGGATATCCAAATCACAAGTGGAGTAAAACAGGGTTGCGTGATGGCGCCTGCACTCTTTGACATCTACTTTGCAGTTGTCATGAGAGATGCGCTGCAATGTTGTAGTAACCAAATCCAGCTTAATTTCCGAACTGAAAAAGGCGTGTTTGACATTTCAAGATTTAGAGCGAAATCCAAAGTGCAGCAGATCTCTGTACTGGAGGTACTTTATGCTGACGACGTATGTCTTATGTCTAACAATATGGTGCATCTTTAAAGCTATGTTGACGCACTACATATATCCTATCAAAGGTTCGGCTTGGTTATCAGTGTTACTAAGACCCAAATTCTAAAACAGCCACCCAGAGGCTGCGGAGCTGATAAAGCGATACTAAATCTGGATGGGAAACCATTAGAGGAGGTATTACACTTTAAATATCTAGGTAGCAATATCCGGCACGATAACACCTTAGCTTCGGAGATACCTTCGCGCATCGCAAACGCTGCTGCTAGTTTCGGACGACTCATGGATCGTGTCTGGAAGTCTCATGATCTCAAGCTGGAGACGAAGATTAGCGTATACAAAGCGCTAATTCTAGTCCTACTATATGGCTCAGAGACATGGTGCCTTTACAGAAAAGACATTAAGAAACTCGACACATACCACCTTAGATGTCTCAGATCCATCCTTAATATCTGCTATAATAACGGAAAACCTTGATAAAAAGAGAGCTTGCATAGGAGTATTCCTCGATCTTGCAAAGGCATTCGACACGGTTTCAACGGACATACTTATCGGAAAGTTGGAAAAAATGGGTATACGTGGGATTCCGCTTAATTGGTTCCGGAGTTACTTAACCGGACGTAGTCAGTGCGTCAAGATCGAGGAATGCAAAAGTGCATGCAAACCAGTAGAATATGGCGTGCCCCAGGGCAGCATACTCAGCCCCACTCTCTTTATTCTTTATGTTAATGACATAATGATCTCTGAAATCAAGAATGCCGAGGTGGTCTGTTATGCTGACGACACGGCCATCATATTTCATGACACTACTTGGGAACGAGTCACTCAGCGGGTAGAAGAAGGAATGAAAGTAATCACGGCCTGGCTGCTACATAATTTGCTAACTCTGAATGTCGAAAAAACAAAATTTCTCTGTTTCTACAAAACCTTAGCAACTTCTCCTTCCTTCAACAACATCAAGCTTCACATGTGCCATCTTCAAAACATGCAACATCAACAAGAATGTACATGTAGCTGCATTAACAGATCCCCCTCAATAAAGTACCTGGGTCTGATTGTAGACGAGAAGCTATCCTTTAAAGCACACATTGATGCAACTGCCAAAAGGGTCCGTAAACTGATTTACATTTTTAAGAATTTACGAACTGCCGCAGATATTAATCTGCTTAAAGTGGTTTATACCGCTCTCTGTCAGTCAATAATCACTTACTGCATTACTACATGGGGTGGTGCAACTTCTAGTAATATGATATTCCTGGAAAGGGCACAGCGTTCCGTCCTTAAAGTCATATTTAAGAAACCTATTAGGTACCCTACCAACATATTATATAAGGAAAGTGGATTCCTTACAGTTCGTGGTCTTTTTGTGCTAAGGGTAGTGTTGCTGACTCACTGCTCCGTCATCAAATCAGTTGACTATAAAGAAATGCTCAATAGACGCGTTTTACCTGAAATAAAACGCATATTAAATACTTACCTCATTAGAAGCTTATAATATTGAGATAGGCATATCCGTTTCCCGTCGTATTTTCCTTCTCTTTCTTCCGGTATATCGCTGTCTCTCTCGCTCATCCCACTCAGTGGCGTCACCAGGTGGCGCGGTGGGGGAACCAGGAGATTTCACCCCCGTGCCCATTTGTTCATCATTGCGTCGAAATATGCATTAAGCACCAGGCGGAAATAAAAACTAAGCTTCTAATGAGGTAAGTATTTAATATGCGTTTTATTTCAGGTAAAACGCGTCTATTAAACACTTGACCGTCATTAGAAGCTTATAATATTGAGACCTGTTTGTTATCGCCTGGTGAAAACGCCAATGTGAGAAATAAATTAAACAATAAGTGCGAGAGAGTTAATCATATGATTATGGTTTAAACAAAAAGTTATAATAAGAGATTCAATTAAGTACTCATTATTTACAATTTAAGTCATGTAAGAAAATAATTGGCCAGTCATTGATGAAAAATCAAATAATTTAGCTTGTAAACCATGTAAACGAACATTATTATTAGGAAATAAATATTGTTTACTATTTGATTTCAATCACTTTACAGGGTAAAAAATAAAAAAAATTAAAAACTTTGTGACGCCTGAATCAATATTTCACGACAATAAACCTTGTGAAAAGTATTAACTAATCTCCAATTACCAATAGTTAGTATATCCTCAATGGGTAAATCATATCAATCTAGTTTGTAGATGCTACAGCGGAGCAAAACAACCAGGTGTGGCTGTAATATCCATCTATAGCTACCACAGTGCTTGAAACAGGTGTAGGTGAACCACTCGAAGTTTTAAATAAATTAGTTTAGCCATTTTGTACAATATTTATTGATCCTTTTAACCAGTAGCAATTTCCAGCTTGTTTGTCTGTAGTCCTTACAGTCAGTTTTTGACCCAAACTGTCGCCTTAATATTACTACATTGCCCTGAACAAAATAATGTTTGGTGTCCACAGCAAGGTAACAAAGGAGCAATGCGACAATAATATTGCAGTGTTACGAACTGTTTAAAATCTAGTTGATCCTAGGTTTGAAACACATTACAAAGGTCTACAGACTAATATTACTAAAACCTTGAAAATGGAGGTTTTGTTGTTTTTAAATGTTTAATTAAGATTGATTTTAAAACATGTTTAACTATTACCTCGTCACTAAGATTTCCATACAATTGTGCATGCATAAAGTAGAAATGACATTTTATAGTAGTATTGTAAGAAAGATTTAAAATATTAAGTGTAAATCTGCCAAAAACTGGACTGACTGAACCCATTTGGTACGCGTTCCGCGTGTGGATGGCACCGCTGCTGCTGCTTACGCCCTTCCTGTACTACTGGACCAAGCACAAGTGCTCATATGTTTTTATAATAACCGGACGCTTGAGTAGGGAAATTTGCTAGTGGTTCCATAACGATATATCATTTAAGCACACCAAATTTCAACGTCATGTCTTGAACCTTGGGGGTTGGCAGGCCTGTGGTTACGTCTACCAGGCGTCTACGTTTCGAATTCCATACTGTGAATGAGGCAGCAAGGGGTACCACAATCAGATAAATTCCTGTTGAGGTGTGCTAGCACCCGGGGGATGAGGGAAGGTGGTGCGAATTTCCAAGCCAGAGGGAAGCGTTCTACTTCAGGCTGAAAGCATTGTCAAACATCGCTTCGTAATCATTGAGATAAATCTGCATAGTTTACCCACTACTCGAGCGTTCTTGGATACAAACAGGTCAATTACTGGCCAGGCCCACTTCGCGAATATCGTTTGTGTGAATTCTGGCAGTAGATGCCACTCTAGAGCTTGGCTATGTCGAGACAGTTGATCTGCATAGCTGTTCAATTTCCCTGGAATGTAATGAATTTTGACCACAATTTGATTGGTGGTCATTTGTTGGTTGGCAATTTGGAGGATAAAAATAAAATTGTCGCAGGCTTCGTGTTCGATGCTTGTAATTCTAAGACTTAGAACAGCCCGCTTTTCTTTTTTAATTGCAGTGCAGCTTTTGTTCGGATGCACTCCACCTTCCCGATAGGGCAGAATTGTTGAGTTTTGACCCCCCAATCCTGAAGCAACGGTTGTAAAAAAAAAAGTTGGTGGAGGTATATGTATTGGTGTTTCTGATAATTTTTAGCTACCAATACATTTAACTACATCGTAAGGTAGAGTCTATTTTACCGCACAATTTCTTCTCTTAGGTATCGTAAAATGCGACTAACGGACCATAGATTGCATCCAACAGTATAGAGCGGCGATAGGCTCATCACTTGTCACGTACATGTGCAGTTATCATTTGGTGAAACGTAGACTATGGCTGAGGACTGCTTTTGCGGTCCTTATTACCTGGTCTCTGACTAACCCTTCGAGGATAACAGTCATGAGTATATGTAGGTATGTATGGACGCTTGTGATTCCTCCATGTATCCTAGTATGTCCTTGCGGAAGATATTGATTTTGGTAAGCGCCCTGCGAGGGCGGTCAAACAGACTTTTTATAGTTTATGTGGACACCAAAATAAGTAAGTGTTTCTATTACAATGTTGGCATGTCTGGACAGAACCATCTGGTCTTTATGTCTATAAGATAATAGTCTAAGAAAACATTGCCGTGCTCATCTCAAATGGAAGGCATATAATTTTTAGTAATTCGCCTTTGTAGAACAGACGAAGAAACCATTGTGGGATTTGGCATAGTCAGATGGTAGTACCTAGGTCTGAGAAAAGTAATTTGTACATCCCGTCTCTTGGCCGTACACAGTCCGGAATTCATATAATAATTTAACGACTTCAGGTTAAAAATTAGACGGAGTGACCTTTCTTGCGTGCTCTTTGGTACTAAGAACTGGGTTAAAACGAAGTTTGGAAAAAAAAACTTACTGTTTCTAGAAACCTGTTCCTTCATCTGTGTCAGCATTGCAGACATTTTGTCCGATACAAGCGTGTAACAACTGTCGATTGTAACGTTTGGAACCTTGAGCGATGGCTTCAGACAAAACGGTATTCGATACCTTTGTGTTATGATAGAAAACTTGGAGCACCTATTTAGTCCCAACGGTGTCGATAAAGTGCATATTGACCAGCTCGAAATATCGGAGCGTCATTGTCTACGTCTTTTGTTACCTCTGTTAGCAGAGAAGATGGACGTTTTTGTCCGGATTGAAAGAGCTGCCAAGCCGAGGATCGAAAGTAAGAACAGCCTCCGCTGTTTATATTATAGCTACGATGTGGTTCGTGGCTGGCATAAGTATGTCCTTGCGGAGGACATTGTTTTTGTTAAGCGCCCCGCGAGGGCGGTTCATAGCCATGATGTGGTTCGTGGCTGGCATAAGCATGTCCTTACGGAGGACATTGATTTTGGTAAGCGCCCTGCGAGGGCGGTTCATAGCCACGATGTGGTTCGTGGCTGGCATAAGCATGTCCTTGCGGAATACATTGTTTTTGGTAAGCGCCCTGCGAGGGCGGTCCATAGCCACAATGTGGTTCGTGGCTGGCATAAGCATGTCCTTACGGAGGACATTGTTTTTGGTAAGCGCCCTGCGAGAGCGGTTCATAGCCACAATGTGGTTCGTGGCTGGCATAAGCCTATCCTTGCGGAGGACATTTATTTATTTAATTTAATTAAAAACGGTTACATAACCATTTACAACAATTAAACATATTATTCAAATTCAAATAAAATAAGGGACATTTAGCATTACATTAACATACATGCATCTTCTCGCAAAAACCGCAACCACTCAAGTAATATTACCATTGATTTTGGTAAGCGCCCTGTGAGGGCGGTTTATACGCTACGATATGGTTCGTGCTGGCATAAGCATGCCCTTGCGGAGGCCATTTATTTATTTAATTTTATTAAAACGGTTAAATACCAATTACATTAATTAAACATATTATTCAAAATCAAATTACTTAAATTAAATAAGGTAAATTTAGCATTATATTAACATATATGCATCTTCTCGCAAAACCGCGAACACTCATGTAATAACCATTGATTTTGGTAAGCGCCCTGCGAGGGCGGGCAGATTATAGCCACGATATGGTTCGTGGCTGCCATAAGTATGTCCTTGCGGAGGACATTGATTTTGGTAAGCGCCCTGCGAGGGCGGTTCACAGCATGCTGTGCGTGTGTCTGTCCCATGAACCAGAAGAACAACGCGATGGTACACTATAAGAAGTTTGCCCTCGCGAAAGGTAACCGTTTATTGTTAGTACAGGTTTTGCTTGCGAGGCATTCCCAGTACCAGATTTAATAACTGGCCAAAAAGTTTTCTAACAGGACAATTTTTTCTAATGCAACTGTAATCTGTTCAGAATTAAACAAATGTGTGTTTGAAGGTAGAATCTTATTCAAAGTAGCAAGCATTAGAGGGTCTTTTACATTTTTATGAGTACCTATCCTCTTTTCGTATATTTATAGTTTCAGTCTACAACCTAATCACCACTGAAAATAAGACCTTTAAGAGAGGCATCAGATGTTTGCGACCAACTAGTAAACTGTTCAGACAAGTATTAAAAATATCTTTTTAGTTTTAAAATACCAAAAGTTATTGGTGCACAAGATTTATCAGAATATTGGTGCTTAAGGCCTAGCTGGCTCTTTTGGTTTACTTTTAAAATCAAAAATCAAATCTAGATCACTACACGGAATATTTAAATTGTTAGGTAACTGTTTTAGTCAGTATTGGTAACACCTGCGAGGTGCAACAATCGTTGTAAGATTTCCTCTAACGTCCGATAAAGCAGACACATTGTCGTTATCGTCATGAAAGGCGGGTACGATGACCATGCTTCTTTGAACGATGACGACTAACTCGAACTCAATCTTCGCCGATGCGATCGGGATTGTTAGAAGGACCAGCTATAGCCGCTTAGCTACAATTCATTTTTCTCATTATCTAATGTAAGCACTAATTATCGGTTTCTTATCTAAAATAAAAATAAAAAGTGCCTGGAGGGTAGATACCACGTATTAAACACAAAAAACACTTTTAAAACTACTATCTTTACTCGAATGCTTTCTTATCTTAAAAGAAAAGGTGTATCTACATCTCTTGCGGGTAAAATTAAAAGTTTGATATACCAGATAAGTTTAAATTATAAATTCAGCGAACGGTAACACCGTTAAGTTATGAAACTATTCTAAGTACTCACGTGTATTGTAGAAACTCACGAGAACTGTATTGCAGTTTAAATAAAAATAATTCTATTTCTTTGTCACTTGATCACTATGTAGTGCACAAGTTACGCCGACGGGAAATTTCACGCGAATGTTGAACAAATGGGCACGGGGGTGAAATCTCCTGGTTCCCCCACCGCGCCACCTGGTGACGCCACTGAGTGGGATGAGCGAGAGAGACAGCGATATACCGGAAGAAAGAGAAGGAAAATACGACGGGAAACGGATATGCCTATCTCAATATTATAAGCTTCTAATGACGGTCAAGTGTTTAATAATCGTGTTTTCAAGATACCTATCCCCTCAATTAAAAGTGACTTCGCAAGAAAGTACAGCAAATTCCTTCATCCCTTCATCTACAATAAGGTCCAAACGCACTGTGTTGTTAAAAATTGCGCACCACACGAGATAAAGAAAATAGTCTCTAAATGGATTAGTACACTTTCTTACGACGACCTAGAAAAACTATTAAGAGCACAAAGATAACACAGGGCTATACAGGTTAACTAGGCAATACGATAGCACTATTGGTTCGCACACACACACACACAAACACACACACCCCCACATACACACACACACTCACACACAAACAAACACATACGTCCTTTCATAATAATTTACTATTATTTTTATCATGTATTTTTGTTTACTCTCATTTTCTTATTAAGTTTAGTCAAGTTTAATTTTAATTGTACTGTTGTCTGACGAAAGTCGCGTAAACAGACTCTAACAACTTGTGACAATAGATTGTCTACAAGACAGGCCTAGCCTTGGTAGAGATCTCTGTAACCAGATTAAATTAGAAGCGTTCATCGACACAACCTTAGCATGTACAAATTTCATTTGTAATTTGAAAGCGCTTTGTCTTTTATGTTATTGTTGTTAAATAAACTTATTTTATTTATTTTATTTATTTAAATAGCAGGACCGTGTGCCAAATACTGAGTTCTGCGTCGCTCCGGAATTTATGGCATGGAAGCTCTTCTCATGCAGCGTCAGCTCGGGTGGTGTGGACACGTCTTTCGCATGGATGACCGCCGGTTACCCAAAGTTGTCTTTTATTCTGCGATCGCAGAGGGTAAACGGAAACACGGCGGTCAGCATCTGCGTTATAAAGATGTTTTCAAAAGACACCTAAACGCCTGCGCTATTGACTCTACAGGATGGGAAGAGCTCGCTTCTAATAGGTCTTCATGGCGCTCTACCATCTTTAAAAATATAAAAACTTTTGAGGAAAATCGTCTTAACTCACTCGACCTAAAACGCCAAATCCGCAAAGAGAGACCAAATCCCTCCTATACATATACATATAACTCACAAGGGCAACTCTATTGTATCTCTTGCGACAGAGTCTTTAAGACAAAGTTCGGTCTAGCGAGCCACATTAGAGCTCACATGAGAAAATAAATTATTCTTACATGTTATTTTGATACCAATTTAGGTTAATTAATATAATAATTATTATGGTCAGGGTCGCCGTCGTCGAAATCGATGAGGAGGGCTATATAGGTTTAAGTGTCATTTTATGACTTGAATTAAAAATAATTAGACTTTGTCAGTAGGTATCTTAAGTCAATAAACAAAATTGTGCACGATTGTATTTAAAAACGAATGTATGGTAGAAGTTTACATTAGATTTTTGGAAAATAGCAAAGAAGAATTCTTTTTTTATTGATATTGAAAGATTCACAATTTCACACACAATTTTTTCATGTATTTATTTGTTTAAAACTTCAACCCGTTTCTCTGGAATCGCCATCGCAAGAATCGTCAAGTTGGCAGCCCACTTAGAGACCGTAATATCTCGGTTTGTATTGAAGTACAATTGTTGAAATTTTGCGTATACGATTCACTATTTATACACAGTTTTTTGACATATACTTACTTTAAGCGCAACATAAATTTTGAGTAGGTACCTTTGTCTGTAAGACACTGCTGTTAAAGGCTATCATACCAGCGTAAAATTAATTAGTTTTAAAAATAATTGACTAAGAAACTATAATGTGAAAATATAATTATGACCAGGCTGTATTGTCAACTAAATACACTTTGACCTTTTTATGTAAACAAGATTTTACATGATTCTTAGACTTATCTAAAGGTAAATGTTATACTTCATTAAAAATGTAGATAATAAGCCTACTTTATGCTCTTTTATCACTTGTAAATTATCAATTGTACATCCTGTGGCTCTATTGTGGTTACTATTTTAATTTGGTCCAAAAAGTATTGAAAATCTACTAGTCTTCGACCTTCAACCTTATTTGTTGTTTGTGAAACCTCATCTTCGATAACCTGAAATGAAAATACATTTTAATTTCTTTCTTTCTAGCACCAAAGTACTCGTCAAGACGAATCAAACAAGTCGAGACTCGATAGGGTTGCGTCGTTTCTTTACTGAGTTCCTATGACCACCTTTCAGCTCCATCATCAGATCAGACCCTGGTAACCATCTAAAAACAAAGTACTCGTCAAGACGAATAAGACGAGCCAAAACTCGATGGGGTTGTGTCGTTTTATTACAGAGTTCCTATGGCCACCTTCCAGCTCCATCAGCAGACCCTGGTTACCGTCTAGCAGCAAAGTACTCGTCTAGACGAATTAAACGAGCCCTTACTCGATGGGGTTATTATGTTGTTTAATTACTCAGTTCCTATGGCCATCTTCCAGCTCCATCATCAGACCCTGGTTACCATCTAGCACCATAGTACTCGTCAAGATGAATCAAACCAGCCGAGACTCGATGGGGTTCCCTCGTTTCTTTAATGAGTTCCTATGACCACCTTTCAGCTCCAGCATCAGATCAGAACCTGGTAACCATCTAAAAACAAAGTACTCGTCAAGACGAATGAGACGAGCCGAAACTCGATGTGGTTGCGTCGTTTTATTACAGAGTTTCTATGACCACCATCCAACTCCATCATCAGACACTGGTCACTATTGAAAGACAAACTACTCGTCAAGACGATTTAAACGAGCCCAAACTCGATTAGGTTGTGTTATTTCATTGCGAAGTTCCAATGGCCACATTCCAGCTCCTTCATCAGACCCTGGTTACCATCTAACAGCAAAGTACTCGTCTAGACGATTTAAACGAGCCCTTACTCAATGGGGTTATGTTGTTTAATTACTGAGTTCCTATGGCCATCTTCCAGCTCCATCATCAGACCCAGGTTACTATCTAGCACCAAAGTACTCGTCAAGACGAATCAAACGAGCCGAGACTCGATGAGGTTGCGTCGTTTCTTTATTGAGTTTCTATGACCACCTTTCAGCTCCATCATCAGATCAGAACCTGGTAACCATCTAAAACCAAAGTACTCGTCAAGACGAATGAGACGAGCCGAAACTCGATGGGGTTGCGTCATTTTATTACGGAGTTCCTATGGCCACCTTCCAACTCCATCATCAGGCCCTGGTTACCATCTAGCAGCAAAGTACTTGTCTAGACGAATTAAACGAGCCCTTACTCGATGGGGTTATTATGTTGTTTAATTACTCAGTTCCTATGGCCATCTTCCAGCTCCATCATCAGACTCTGGTTACCATCTAGCACCAAAGTACTCGTCAAGATGAATCAAACGAGCCGCGACTCAATGGGGTTGCGTCGTTTCTTCAATGAGTTCCTATGACCACCTTTCAGCTCCATCATCAGATCAGACCTTGGTAACCATTTAAAAACAAAGGACTCGTCAAGACGAATGAGACGAGCCCAAAACTCGATGGTGTTGCGTCGTTTTATTACAGAGTTCCTATGACCACCATCCAGCTCCATCATCAGACCCTGGTTACCATTGAAAGACAAACTACTCGTCAAGACGATTCAAACGAGCCCAAACTCGATTAGGTTGTGCTATTTTATTGCAAAGTTTCAATGGCCACCTTCCATCTCCATCATCAGATTAGCACCATGTCAATCATAAAATTGCATTGTCACGCGATTTACACATGTATGTATGCAAATTTTCAGCTCAATCAATAAACGGGAAGTGGGTCAAAATTGAGTTGCAAAATTCCACCCGAACAAGACACATACATTGCAAGTTAAATAAAAGCTTGTAATAATTTACTCACCAAAGTACTAAGATTTGCAAATCAAGCTATAAATTTGCACTATCTTCGAACTTACGGAAAGGTCGACAACCGCGCCGGTTTGTGTGTGAAATTGTGAATCTTTCAATATCAATAAAAAAGGAATTCTTCTTTGCTATTTTCCAAAAATCTAATGTAAACTTCTACCATACATTCGTTTTTAAGTACACACGCCAGCACATCAGCCTACCACACTTTGACCTTGAGCGCTTCAAAAGTTGAACAGAGAGAATCGTGCGAAAGAGATAAATAGCCTATAACAGTCCCACGTCAAATGAGTCGTGCTGCATTGCCGCCGCACACACATACGTTATACGTTATTTTGCATGTGTGTATCACGCTCTGTAGAGGCATCGCGAAAATGAAACAATGTTTGAGGATTAATCTTAGTTATTAATATTAGAATAACTTTGGACTCATTTATTCCTAAAAGCGTTACTTAATGGAATGGAAAAATAAAAATCTTAGCCATATTTTCATATCTATTTTTTATTATAACTAGTGTAATAATAATATCTTCATTACCTCGGAAATAATTTTTGTGATGCCTTGCCGATGTAGGCACTAGGGCATTTAACTAATTCTGGATTTTCATAAATAAAAAGTAACATTTTTAATGTTAAATTAAATTATGAAATATACCTACATAGCAAAATGTCAACTTATCTGATAGAAATATTTGCAAAAGTGTTTCTATCGGGTGTTAGGGTAGATTGTTGTGATGACGTCGGCTTGGGACGTAAGTAAAATCACTAGAAGAATTTCGACGATCTTTGTGCCGGCCGCGGTGGCGTAGTGGTCAGCGCACTTGCCCGGAAAGCGAGGGACGCGGTTTCGAATCCCACCTACATTCTCGATTCTCGGTCCGAATTTTTTCTAGTATTTTCATAATTCCTGGGATTGTGGTATTAGGTAACACTGATTCTGTCTAGTTATTCGGTATGAGGAACTAAAAAATAAAGCGACGCGTTGAAATAAAAAAACATTGGGAAGTAGCTTAAATAGATTTTTGCATTTGCGATGAATCTTAAAATTGATAACGAATAACATACTCATATGTAAAATAGCGTAATACACGCTATAACTGAATTTAGAGAATTCTCGCTCGTATTAAAATAGCGTAACACACTCTTTAACTGAATTTAGAGAATTCTCGCTCGTATTGCGATGTGGTTTATAACCTACTGTATATGCGCCAGACAACAAGGAATTTAACACCCTTGTGTTGGTAGAGACGCTGGGTATCTCGGAGTTTAGAAAACCAACATTAGGAATTAACCCGACCTGGAATTTAACCTGGGACAAGTGGAACACAAGGTGAGAAACCCTACAGCGCTCTGCGCGAATCATATCGTCTAATAAGAAAACTTTTGAGACAACAAATTTAAAAATTTAAATTCGTGGTGAGGATTTAATTTAGGGGAGATTCCTAACGTTTAATAAATATGTAATGAAAGAATTTTCTCTTGTCTGTGTGACTTGTCCTATAGCGATCGACTCTACCTCATTATATATACATGTTTTGACTGCTAGATCGTAGAAATTGACGATCAGTTTTTCCCATTAGTTGAACTGACGTCAGTCCAAAATTTGATCGTGAATGTCGAATCGTCACTAAAGAGTTTTAACTGACGGCGCGAGACGGAATTTTCCGTGGCTACCATAATCCAAGCCGGCGGCGGCGCGTCGCGCCAAACTGGGGCCCAAGTCTGCTAATTTACGAATGGCATAATTTAATCGCATTGTAATTGTTCGACACATTTGGTATTCTTAAATGAGTAAGAGAATACCAAATGTGTCAAACAATTACAATGCGATCCAATTGCGATTCAATTATGCCATTCGTAAATTAGCAGACTTGGGCCCCTGGGGGGTTACTCTCGAACGCAAACTCAATCTTAATACAATTCCAATGCGAATAATATGTATCGATATTGGGATAAGTAAAGATAATTCCGGAACGTCATCTCGATAATAATTTGTTCAATCAATTTCCACGCAATTTAATTCCAATGTGGCGGCGCTATTGTCGCTTACTAAAGTGCCATTTGACATATTTTAGATTTATGATTGGAAATTGATTAATGCATTTCTGTTTCAAGAGTAGGCTACTCTCACCTGACCGTGTGTGATCGACTGATCGTCACTCCAATCGCGTCAGTTCGAATTTCTCCAATGAATATTGATCCTTAGAACCTAGCAATAAAGTTCAAAATTGATTGTACCGGCCGGTCGAGAACCGACGAGCCGGAGTGACGCCAGTGAGTGGGGAAATCTGTTTGGCGTAAAACCACTTGGAGTGACGCCACAGTTTTACGCCTGGACTGACGCGCAAAACTGATCGTCAGTGGCCAGCTTTAAAACAACATAATAAAATTAAGAGAATAGAAATTGATAAGAAATTCGAAAATTATTTTGACAGTTAGGTGGTGATTACTGGGGTATAAGTATAAAAGACCAAATGATACTCTGAGGCCATAATGTTTTATAAAATAAATAAAGTGAAACATAGTGACTCAAGCACAAGCGAAGACCGATCTGGCCCGTTGGCAGAGATCCTGCCTTCCAACCCCAAAGGTCCCGGGTTCAAATCCTGGTACGAGCAAATGTTTGTGTGATGAACATGGTAATTTTTTACCGAGTAATTTGAACCGAGTCGGTGTTTATATGTATTTTTAACTATATTATCTACGTATTGTTTATGTAAGTGTATCCGTTACCTAGTATCCATATCACAAGCCTTAGTGTGTGTGTGCTTACTTTAAGCTAAGTAATTTGTGTGAATGTGGGAAATATTATTAATAGCCGTGTGAATTCTGCAAAACATGAAACATGCAAAAAGTAAGAAAACACTATAATAGGTCAAGGATCATAAGACCGCCGGCGGTCACGAAACAATTGATTTTCAATTGTATCTGGTTTTACGATGCTCAAGGGGTTAATTGTTCATCATCAGCAAATAAACGTCCCACTGATGGGCACAGGCCTCCCACGTGGACAATAGCACGTGGGGTTAATTGTTATGTCCCAAAAAGTGTTGATATAATGATAATTACTTAGAGCATACTTGTAGCTTTATTAATTTTACAGACTTTTCCGTGGTTGAATGTTAGTAAGTCTGCTTACATAGGTACCCGGAGGACTGGGTTCGATATTCAGCGGAACATATCTTTGTATACTTGTTCTGGTCTGGTCGTGCTTCGGAAGGCACGTAAAGCCGTTGGTCACAGTTGCTGTAGTAAATATAGCAACAAGTCAAGTCAGAGACCTAAATGGCGGCTTGTAAAAACTCTGACACCAGGCCTCACCAGCCACTCGATAAAGAAGAAGAAATTTTACAACGCGGTCTTTGATTTTCTATTATCTTTTAAATGTTCAATAGTCAACGAATAACTGTCAAAATATTGTAATAAGGCTCTTATCGAGTTTCGAACTTAAACTTAGAAAAATAAAAACAATAAACTAACACAAATAAACATTTATTGATTATAATCTTCAATATATTTAAACTCCCTGATTTATTAACCAATAAAATAGTAGGAACTTTAATAAACTTACTACTCTAAATAAATTACACAAATAGGTATTCAGGGTGATTAATTACCCCGAATTTGATCGATACTCATAGCTAATATAATATCAAAGGTTCAACCTATCACATTATTATTCTGATAACAAATACATGGAAAAGAAATTAAGAAACAGAGCAATAAGCTGAACATTCTCCAACAATTAAATGATAGAACGAAAACATTTATAAAATTTCTTTAAATAAACCATCCAAATCTAAAGTAACTCTAGGGTTATAAACTTAATTATAATACTTCAAAGTAATTATTAAATTAAAAATACGTCTTATTACGTCAAATGCCGGCTAAGGGATAAAATGAGAGGCAAGAGTTTATTTTCTTAGAACATTACAATTTGACTGGGCGTTTTTAACAGACTTCAAAACAAGGGTTCATTATCACAATTCCATAACATAACTTCAAGATTCAATATCATTTATTCAGGTTAGGCCATGTTTAGGTTACAGCACTTATGAATGTCATTTATGCCATCGGTTCGTAAGTCTAACTATGGGGCGGGAGCCTTGTAATGAGAAGAACCGGCAAGAAACTCAGCAAGGGCATTTCCTTTCTCCCTTTCTTTTACACCGTCAATTAGAATTGAAAAATGCCCTCCCTATCATAGAAGGGCACTTTCCATTACAATAATAAAAACATAAAACAACTACAAGGACATAAAAATAAAAAATATATTAATAAAAATAAAAAGTTCAGGTATTCATCAATATAAAATAATCAATGTAATCAATGTCTTACAGTACAGAAAAAAAAGTAAGACTATAACTACTAATATACTAATAATAAAAATAAGTTAGCAAGAGCAGACCAGTCTCCACAGGCGGCACCCGTTCACGAGTATGACATGTGAATCAGCCATCGCTTCGCTCAACCATGTTTTAGGGAACGCAACGACCCGACGCGCATGCCACCACCGCAGAGACACTTTGAGAGAGCATGACACACTCGAGCAACTCCAATGAAGCAAGCAAGAAAACATTTAGGCAACGTTTTACGCAACATAAGTTTTGAGTAGGTACCTCTTGTCTGTAAGATACTGCTGATAAAGGCTATCATACCAGGGTATGAGCTAGTTACAAAGAAAATGGACTTAAGAAAATATAATGTGATTATTTTATCATTACCAGGCTGTTTTGTCTTCTTCTTCCTTAACTGTATAATAACCTTTCTTAAGTAAATAAGATTTTATATGATTTTTAAACTTATCTAAAGGTAATTCTAGTACAGTACTTGGTATTTTATTATAATAGTGAATACCTTGCCCCAAGAAAGAGCCGAGAACCTTCTGTAACCTGAACAGGGGCATCATAAGTTTTGACTTATTTCTAGTACTGAAATTGTGTACGTCACTGTGTTTAGCGAATGAGTTAATATTGCAGCGCACAAAAAAAATTGAGATGCAGCTGTAAGAACACCAACTTCTTTAAAAATATCTCTTAGAGAAGTTCGTGAGCTTAGTCTATAGATTGTTCTATTGCCCGTTTCTGTAAAATAAATATAGTTTCAACATCAGCCGCTGTTCCCCACAGTAGGGCGCCATATGACATGACACTGTAAACTAAAGTAAACCTTTTAGCAGTTTCAACGTCGGTTAACTGCCTAATTTTTCTAATGGCGTAAGCAGCAGAACTGAGTTTGCCGGCCAATTTCGATACATGAGGATTCCATTGAAGTTTTGAGTCAAGGGTTATCCCTAGAAAAACAGCCGAACCTACCAAATCTAATTTATCACTGTTTATCCTTAGATCAGTTTGTTCGGTCTTAACATTTGGTAGTGTAAAATTAATACATTTGGGTTTTTTAGCATTTAACTGTAAATTATTAACAGTAAACCAACTGAGTACTTCTGAGAGAGCATTGTTAATATCGTCATAATTTTTCTTAGACCTAGTCACATTAAAAATGAGTGAAGTATCATATGCAAACAATACAATATCACAGAAGTTTTCTACAAAGAATGGAAGGTCATTAATATATATCAAAAGTAAGAAAGGGATTGACCCTTGTGGAACTCCCATTTTGACTTGAGAACCAGATGAGTTAGTTCCATTGACATAGACAGTTTGTGTTCTAGAACTGAGATAAGACTTTATCAAATCAAGCGCAAAACCTTTGAGACCATAGTAATTTAACTACATCACCAATGTCCGGTGCTCAACGCAATCGAAAGCCTTGGACAGGTCGCAAAAAACTCCAAGAGCGTTATGAGACTCCTCCCAGGCATCAAATATATGTTTTACTAGAGCAACACCTGCATCAGTAGTGGAACGACCCTTAGTAAAACCGACTTGCTTACTATGTAAAAGATTATTTAAAATAAAGTATTCCACTAACTGTTTGAGAATAATTTTTTCATAAATCTTACTTGCTGGTAGTATTGAAATTGGTCGATAGTTACTGGGGTCCTCTTTATTTCCCGTTTTCCCTTTTTTCGTCAACAAAAATAACTATATCATTATCCCAGTCAAAGTTGTAAAATTCTAAGCAAAAGCTAACTCTTGCCTCTTTATGATGTTCATATAATTGAATTTTTTTCGCAGGTCTGCTGCATTTCTTCCCGGCCTCTTTTAATCTTCTCCGGATAGTGTCCATGGAAACCTAAAACAAAGAAAAAAGTAAAGTAAATTCATTAAACTAAAGATTTTAACTATACAGTAAATATGTTAAATTTAAAAAGTTAATCAGGAATCAGAGGACCAACTTTAGGATTGTGTGTGACTTTTTACTATCACTTTTTTACAATCACTAAAAAGTTTTTAGTGATTTCACCCAATTTATGTCAATGTTTCTTTTTTATTGTAGACATAAAATATACAACGGTCTCTAAAATTATATTTCTATTAAAAATGTAAAATATTTTATGGTTGGTTAAAAAGGCTGAATATGTATTCACATGAAATTTGGCACACAGTCTGTAACCTGGCTTAAAATAATAGGTATTGGAAACACTGATTGAATTATTTTACTGCATGTAGTTAATATTATAGGTAGTTAAATGTATCCAAAGCCAAATATTTGATAAAAATATATTCTTCGGATCATCCTACTATACAAACCATGTCTATACATAGTAATTAATCAATTTAATTTTTTTAACTTTTTTAAAGGATATATAGGTAGTAAACATGCAATTGGGACCCCCCAATTGATTATTATGATTATGCAATAAATAGCTGGCACTTCACAACTTTCCCAAATGTTGGAGGTTTTTTTTTTTTTTTGGAAACATTGATTTAAGAGGGTTTACGCATTTCGGTTTCCTATACAAATTTCCAAGCTGAAATATTTAAAAACCACTAAGCCAATTTTAATAAAACTTTGCATGCTAAAGTAAAATTCAGGGATCTGAATAGTTTGTTAAAAACATTTTTAAAAAACGTTTATTTAAGTGAGTTATTGCGATTTTAAACTTTCTAGAGTAGACTTTAAATCGCAATAACTCAGCTAAATGAACGTTTTTTTAAAATGTTTTCAACAAACTATTTAGATCCCTGTGTTTTACTTTAGCATACAAAGTTTCATCAAAATTGGATTAATGGTTTTTAAAAACTTCGACTTGGAAGTTTGTATGGGAAACCGAAATGCGTAAACCCTCTTAACAATTCTAGTACTTACTTAATTGTTTTTGTTTAGAAAAATATACTTATTCAAACTTTATTTTAATCTAGCCATAGCTTCTGTTATAAAGATATTTAAAAAAAAAATTCAACATTATCACCCTACTACAAACCATGTTCAATATAACTTTACAGTCATAGTAAATAATAAATTATATTCTTTACTTAATTTATTTGTAAAGATATTTAAAACGTGTTTAAAAGGATCTCAATAAATTATTAAGATTATGCAATAACTACTCATTGTCAAAAAGTCATTCTCAAGAAGTGCGAAGGCATTTGAGCTTATTATTTTAATAATTTAACTAAAACCTTCATCAAAAAATTTATCAAATACACATGCAGTAAGTGGTTTTTTGGTCAGCCAAGTCAATGGTAGAAAGAATAGCTAGTTAAATCCCACTTTTGTTTAATAGGTGTTAATTTCAATAGAGTTTAAACAAGGTAGGTAATTGTTATGATATACTCACGCTATAATTAGAAGAAGACACTCTTGTGCTCAAAAAGGGATCAGCAGAGTGTGAATCAACTATGGCCGCGTCCTCCTCAGACGTCGTGGCCCTCTCATAGTGCTGACGGTGGTGAGCTTCTAGGGACCCAGACTTTTCCCATCGGCGAAGCCAAAAATATACCGTTTTTCGCTGAAAGAAAACGTCAATTAGGGTTTGTTTTAATACACCACTTGCAATTGCAAGAAATAATGAAAGAAACTTTAGAACCCACATATCACTTTACTATGCGGGCTACTTTAATTAACTATATGAACCACTCGCACTAACTAATCGCTGGAGTGCGTTCCGTCGTTTTGGGTGTAGTGTAGTTGTTTGGTTAAAGTTTAACTCGTTTGAGTTGCAACCAGGCCACGGAACAATCAAGTTGTTTTTATAACCTCTTCTGAAGTATTCCTGTCCTGTACGAGAAAACATTCTTCTGTCTCCATTTTTTCCACTTTTATACCTTATATAACAGAATTATTAAAAAGTAAAACAATACAAAACAACCAAACAACAGGCGGAATTTTTCGAGACGTTTTGACATAAATTGCAAACTTTGACACTTTTTAAATGATTTAAACGTCAAATAGCTGTTAGAGTGAAAATAACCATCCGATTTGATGGTTGTTTGGTTGCTGCGCTCTGAGCCACAGAACCACAGAACACATATACTAGCACAGAACCGATGAAACTACGCTCTGACAGCCATCAGAGTAAAATTTCACCAAGCCACGGAAAGGTTAGAGGTGCGTTCCGTCGTTCTGGGTGTAGTTGTTTGGTTAAAGTTTAACTCGTTTGAGTTGCAACCGAGCCACGGAACGATCGAGTTGTTTTTATAACCTCAAAATATTTGACGTTTCATACTTACATTGCGATTGCGAAGGAAGGAGACAGTTTACCGTATTTTCTCATTCAAGTATAATTTTTGACTTCGACCTCCCCTTTGTTCGTAAGAACTACCTACTTATTAGACGACTTTGGCTCAAATACAAAACAACGCAGATTTACCCACGACAATGTTACGATGCTTGGAAATGTTTTTACTTTTGCTCGAGTTTTATCGCTATCTCTGCAACATTTTGACTATAATCCTCCTGGAAGATGAGATAGACGAAGTAATGACGGCGTGTAGGTTGGTTGCAGCAGAACTGGAGGCGTCAATGTCAGACCGCGGCGGACTCCCACCAACACGCATATTAAATTATGTCGACAGAACAGTACCTGGTTTCACATCAAGACAATTTCAAGAAAACTTCCGCATGACTCCAGGTACAAAACTCATTACTTATACCTAGGCTTGCCATCTGTCCTGGTATCCCTGGATTTGTCCTAGTTTTGAGGGTTAATTTATGAGATGGCAACGCTACTCTTTTACCTAGTATTAAGCCGGGTCCGCTGCGGCCAGATTTTGAACAGAACATTGTTCGAAAACATAAATAAGGGGCGTGGCCCATTGAGTAATAATGTGTCCCATTGAGTAATTTATGTTTTCGAACAATGTTCTGTTCAAAATCTGGCACAGCGGACCCGGCTTTATAATAAGTATCTGATTCTGTGCTTTGGTATACAGTAATACACTCAAGACTTCCAAACCTACGTAGACGAATTGTTTGAGATCCAAGTTTTTGTATTTCTTGAAACAGTAGTCAATAAATCACTCATATTCCTTTTTTGTTGTTGACAGATATATTCAATATTATATTGAGGGAGTTTGCACCCCTCATAACTACAACAAACAAATACTGTGGGGCAACTAGACAAATGGACCCTAAAAAACAATTATTGGCAGTATTGTGGTTATTGGCTACCCCAGACTCATACAGGTAATTACTTAAAATTATTGTTTATAAAATAAAATAATATTAATAAATGCTTATCTTTTTTATTGTCATAATGATTGATTTTATTCTATTTTAGATCTGTCGCAGAAAGGTTTGACATGGGAAAATCATCACTGCACACATCTTTTGTGATCATTGTAAAGGTTCTCTGCAACAAGAGTAGTTGCCTTATAAAGTGGCCACTTGGACGTGAAGTAATAGTTGCAAACAAATTCAAGAAATGTGCTGGTATACCAGGAGTCATAGGTGCTATCGATGGTAGTTACATTCCAATAAAGGCACCAGAAAGTTACCCTGAAAGGTACATAAACAGAAAATGTCAGCATGCAATAACTTTGCAAGCTGTGTGTGATGCAGATTTAAAATTTACTGACGTCTATGTAGGATATCCAAGTTCTGTCAGTGATTACCGAATATTTATCAATAGTGATATTTATAAAAATGTTAATTCAAATAGAATTATAATTCCAAGGGACTTTTTCATAATTGGAGATAAGGCATACCCAGTCTTAAATTGGTGTATTCCTCCATTCATAGAAAGACAACGCCTTACACATAATGAAAAAAAATTCAATACTGCAATGGCTAAAACTCGACAGTGCATAGAGCGTGCATTTGCTCTTTTAAAGGGAAGGTTTCGAAGACTAAAATATTTAGACATGAGTATGACACATTTCATACCAAATGTTTTATTAGCTTGTTGTGTGCTGCATAACATATGTCTTCTTAATGGGAGTGATCAAGTATCAATTGAGAATTATATAAAAGAAGGACTACCAAATGTTTTAGGAGAAGATTCTATTGATGAATATAGAGATGAAGACCAACAGAGGGATGGAAGAGACCTAAGAACAAGATTAATGTTAAATCTAAGTGATTAAACAGTGTTTCTTTTTATAAATCAGTCTTTTATTTCTTATTATTTTATAATTATATATTTCAAATATTTGGTTCATTACTTAGTTTAATTAAGACTTTATACAGGTTGTAACAAAAGGTTAAATAATATACCCTTTTTGTTACACCCAGTACAATACATATACATAAATGAGGCTTATTAGATGGACAGCTAGAAATTGATGTACTTAATTTTAATTGTTCTTTCGATTTAATATTTGCTATTCTGTGACCATTTTAAAGTTAGAGCTGTAATTATAAAAAAAACATGATAGTATTTACGTAGATGCATTTGTGAGACTTCTGCCCTCACTTTAAACTCTGCTGTATATAGAGGGAGGGCAGAAGGACTCTACATGGTCCACATTGAACCTCGTAATATTGTAAGAACTTTGAAAACATGTGGTAAGCAAATAAAGTATTTATAAAATACAAAATCTAAAAGGTATCTAGTATCTACTACATCTTTTTAAAATAGTTTTTAGCTCAATAAAGTATAAAAAAATACTTATAAAGAGTGTTTAATACAATATCAACAAAAGTATAGGTAGTGCCAAACTTCTAGCTCGCTCTAAAGTTGCGACGCGCAAGTGTACAGTTAGCAACATTATAATTAGAGTATTATAATAATTATACAATATCATAAAAAGATAATTTATAAATTAAGCGTACCCAAAATTAATCAGGATAAATTAATAACAACAATTAAATTATAAGCATAGACATATTTAAAAAAAATAACATTTTTATGAAGTTGGGAAAACTGCGTGTTTTCTTACAAATATTTTTTGTAGCTTGCCGACGTAAAACGGTATTACGCCTAGGCATTATAACAAACAGCCTTTCAAAAACTTAACTAAAACCTTTTTCGATCGAAATCGACAACTTAAAACATTAACGTAACAACAAACAATAACAAAATAAAATATAATATACGTGACTGTACTTTACACTGCTTAACTAAAACAATAGAATACACATGGTGAGCGCGGTACAGTGCAGGGGTGCGCCCCGTCCTCCCTAACCGCTTACGTCCTGCAGATACCCATATTGTGATGTGTCTGCCTGCACCCAGCGGGATCACCGGTCTAGGAGACTTATGAGTGATGCAGAGAATTGGATCTGGATTTGTTCTACTGAATTATGCTAAAGACAGAATTTGTTCCGTATAAACAATGAAAATATAAGCCTTTCTAACCGACCTCCAGCCAGAGGGATATTTACCAAAGTTATGTCTGATGAAAAGTAAATTGGTATTAACTTTTAGATCTGTTCCCCAAAATAAAAACATTCTTCTAACGTCCTTACTTCAGCCACAATCAAGCTGCAAAGAAACCTCCAGTCGGCGGACTTTTTCTCTTATGGCATTATTTTTGTAACTTTTACACAAAATTAATCAAATTTAAATTATTTACGATTATAATTTTACTTAAATTACCTATTCGTACATCTTGTGTTAAAATTGAAAGTATAGAATACAAAATATAATACTTAGTCTGCATTATCTTACTAATATTGATATTATAAATGCGAATGTTTGTGAGGATAGGTATTGGTATGTATGTATGTTAGTCGTAAATAGTTTAAATTTGATTAATTTAGTGAAAAAGTCCACTGGCTGGAGATTTCTTTGCAGCTTGATTGTGGCTGAAGTAAGGACGTTAGAAGAATGTTTTTTGTTTTGGTTAACAGACCAATTACAGATCTAAAAGTTAATACTTACCAATTTATACTTCATCAAACGTAACTTTGGTGAATATCCCGCTGACTGGAGGTCGGTTAGAAAAGATTATATTTCCGTTGTTTATATACAACAAATTCTGTCTTCAGCATTATTCAGTAGAACAAATCCAGATCCGATTCCCTGCATCACTCATAAGTCCTCAGACAGGTGATCCCGTTGGGTGTAGACACATCATACTGTGGTATTGCAACGCGAATCGCCTCGTGTTCACAGCGAGCTAGAAGTTTGGCGCGTTCTTAGGCCCAGCGCATCTGACGAGACGCGGCGAAGATGCTGCGAGGAAAGCAATTGGGTATAAGCCTTACGGCATATGAAACACAGTTGAAAATAGCATGTTAAATAAACTGCGCGCGAGGAGCTGAACTACTAAAAGAGCGTGCACGCGGACAAGTGTGTTTCTCCTCAGTCTTCGTCGCGCCTCGTCAGGTGTGCGCTGGGCCTTAACTGTCCACAAGTGACAAATACATGCAATTAAAAACATAAAAAATCACATAAAATCTATAAAACATAAGTCACATAAAATCTAACAAGTTAGTTTAGAATTTAAATTAGTAATTAACATTTAACACTACCCATTTACATTTTTTCCAACATTTTTTCCATCAATGTCTTGAAAGTGTTAAGCGATTCTTTTTGCATACTTAATAAATCTGTATGGCGTTTTTCTTTGTTTGCCTCCGATTCTTTCAATATGTTGTTTAAATTTATTAAAGAGTCCCGAAGTCTAATATTTCTAGATCTTGGTTGTTGTTCTTGGTCATTTGCTTCTTCTGAAATAAAACAAAATGTTTAGTATTACAGTGTTGGAGGAGGCCTATGCCAGGAGGCACAATGAATTACGGGACATTCTTTAACTACAACAGTCACCTACGCATTAGACTAGTGTACAAACCTTGTAATCCAGAATAAAGGGCTTGAAAGAAGAAGAAGAAGTATTACAGACTGGAGTACTTAAATAATTATTACATAAGCTATCTAGAAGATTTTGATTTACACAAACAATGACATAATGTTTAGACATAATACTTAAAATATAACAATGACTACTTACCTGTTTCTGTTTCATCTATTTGAATATTATTTTCAATGGGGTTTTCTCGGCTTGAGGATGCAATAACCGGTACCACTATTGGTTGCTTCTTGAAGATCTCATCGAGTTCTTCAAAATATTCAAAATTTATTCTTTGTGCCCCACTTTGTCTCTCGGACATGTTGTCTTTTTTTTTTAAATATTTACTTTTTAAATATTTAAATTTATTTTCACATTGCTTAGCATCATGACTTGCCAACGCTTTTGCAATCTGTTTCCACACCTGCAAATGGTTTAATCAAAATTCAGTGTAAAATAAAGATTAGTAAAAACAATTATGGTGTCAAATCATACACACCTTTGTATTTCGGACTGCACTGGATGCAAAGTTTTCTTTATTCTTCTTGTACTCTTCAATTAATTTTAAAATGTCATTACGTGACCAATGGTTGCTCAATGGCGAGGAAGGAGAAGACTGTGTTGATGGTAATTCCATTGATTCATTGTGTTGAATTGCTGCTTCATTTTGATTTTCAGCATTATTCATTGCGACAGCTCGTGGGTCCACAAAGAATTGATAACCATCTGAAAATTTAACATAGGTATTTGTAAGTATTTGAAAGAACTAAAGGGATAATTTGTTATTACATTAATAACTTGATTAAGGTGCGGTATCAGGAGCAACCATATGAAAAAAAATAGTTTTTTTTTTCTTACAATGCCCTTTAAAAGTGCTCTCCTAACTACTAGACAAAAACACTTAAGTACTTAAACCTAACAATCCTGAACAACCATAGCCCACATCCTATGTTTGAGGAGGTTTTTATCGATTCTCTTCCACATTTCAGCGTGAGCTTACAGAAATATTTGCACTGTAGGTAGCCATGTATTAAAACAATGGAGTTAATCTTGCCACAAGCACTGAACTTTATTAATAAAAAGTAATAAAAGAGCTTATCCAGCAATCAGTATTATTACGTATAACTAGCCAACATTTTAGACTTGTATTATGCACAGCAATTATTATGAAAAAGTTACCTACCACTATTTCGTTGGACTAATATGGTCCCATCTGTATCGTATATCGGTTCTGAAGTACTCCCGTCTAAAACTAGAGAAAATTCTTCTTCTGTCTCCATTTTTTCCACATAAATATCATAGCAAAAATAAATAATAAAAACTAAAACAATACAAAGCAGGCGGTCTTTTTCGAAACGTTTTGACATAAATTGCAAACTTTGACACTTTCAAACGTCAAATAGCTGTCAGTGTGAAAAACAACCATCCGATTTGATGGTTGTTTGGTTGCTGCGCTCTGAGCCACAGAACGGATGAAACTACGCTCTGACAGACGTCAGAGTAAAATTTCACCAAGCCACGGAACGGGTAGAGCGCGCGCCGGAGTGCGCTCGAGTGCACTCGAGTGAAGCCACGGAACGCAGCTTAGAGCGCGCGCCGGAGTGCGCTCGAGTGAAGCGACAGAACGCAGCCCAGTCCACACGTGCTTACTCCTAATCACTAAGCACTTGCACTCGTCACCAGCACTAATCACTAATCAAAGTATATACAGGCTTTAAGTGCCGTGAATTCACGGCACAAGTCGTGCTCTCCAGATTCACGGGATGCTCACAATCGTTCGTGAAACCCGCCGCGAAATGGACGTAGAGAAAAAAAAAGAAGATGGTAGATGACTGAAATACATCGTATCGTAACCGATCGAAGTATAGTCTGGAGTAAACCGATTAATTTCCTCTTTGGTAAACTAGTACGGGGCCGTGAATGTGGATTTGTACGCGTGAACGCCGCGAGAACCCTTTGTCGCGGGACAAAATAGTACGCGCGCGATCACGCCTGTTCCCCGTCCCCGATCAGATCGGGGAACAGGCGTGAACGCGCGTGAACCCCAAGAAAACCGTTCACGCCTGTTTACGGAGCGTCACGGCACTTTATTATTTATTATGTGTCGGCACTAATAATGTGGAGCCGCCATTACAAGCACTCAAACTAAAAATTACAGGTTTAGGGATGAATTATATTAGAGCGGTCCGTGCACGGGGCGTCGTGCCCCGGACGGGACACGGATCATGGAATGCCTGTGCATTCCACTAAACTGTTTTAATAAGAACTGCTCGATACAAAATGTATGCAACGTCTCAAATCAGTGCGCCATCCGAGCCCGGACGGAGCCCGGACGCGCCCCGTGCACGGCCCGCTTTTATATAATTCATCCCTTAGTAAAATCTCTTCCTCTAATTTATCATGAAACTAAATAAAATATCATGATAACCTATTTAGATAAAAGTTACGAGTTATGTTAACCGCCATTTTTGTTTACAAATAAACAGTAAAATTTCTTCCTCTAATAAAGCATGAAACTAAATAAAAAAGCAGAACCTATTTAGATGAAAGGTACGAGTTAAGTTAACCGCCATTTTTGTTTACAAATAAACATTAATCTAACACTCCTAAGCCGGGTCTCCTGCGGCACTGTTTTGTCTTTACTAACACCTAACATCAAACATCTAACAAATCATATTTTGTAGTAGGTTAAATTACTCACCGTTACTCCAGTATGGTCACATATATGTTTGACTCGGCATCCACTTTGTCTTAGAGCAATTATTTGCTCTCTCTCCACCTTACTTAAAGTAGGTGCCATTTTTGTGTTTACCACAGACTTAGAGATGGTGTTTACAAAACGCGAGCGTCGCTGCCGTGGCGTGTGACTGGACTGCACAGAACACACTGGACTGGACTGTTAGAAGAAAAATCCCGGCCCGGTGGCGGCCGCGCAGGGGGCGTGGCCAACCCCCGTGAATAATTACTATTGGCCGATAGTTTTTGACATATTCGCCTGTATTCGCCATTCGGGAATTTTGATAAACTAGAGAATTCCACCAATTAAATTGAAGACACTTTCTTTCTAACACTCCATACCGCAACGTAGTTATATTTATATTATACATATCTGTATAATGGATAGCGTGATGTGCTGCCGTGTGTACAATCGTGCACAATTTTATTTATTGACTTAAGATACTGACATAAAGTCTAATTATTTTTAATTCAAATCATAAAATTACACTTAAATCTACCGTTGTAATGTCAGTTTCACGTTATTTCTATGGAAACTTATGTCAAGCAATTTGTAATTTTAGGCGCAGGACAAACACAAGCGGCGTCGGGCGTGGGCGCGGTGCCGGCGAGGCGCGGGTGAGGCGCGGGCGCGGCGCCGATGCGATGCAGAAGAAGTGTTCAAACGATGTCGAAAAGGTGAGACGATAGGGCGGGCGGGCATTTTAGCATTTGGTTTCGACAAAACAACATGTCTTTATCTTCTGACGAAGTAGACTGATAAATAGTTAATATTAAAGTTTATTGTTCATATCAGTACTTATTATTTCATACGTACCTATCGTTAAATTATATCGTTATATTTAACGAAATAAAAATTATTAAAGTATATGATTTTAAAGAGAATATATATATTTTTTCCAGTTATTTTTGAACATTATGACAGTACTAGCTAATCAATTGCATTGCATACTTAAAGGTACATTATTATTAATATTATTTAATTGTTTAGAGATTTATGTGATTGTGTCCTCACAAGCGAGAGACGTTTTTTAAAGTCGATTTGTTAATTATTGTAAAAATTTTATTTCAAATTAATTTTGCTTTTTTATTTGTACACATTTATTAAAAATGTGTGTAGTTCCGATACTAGTATCGGAATTCCGATATTGAGGTCCAGTATCGAAAATCAGTATCGATACTGAAAACTTTCCGATATAATGTCCACCCTTATCCAGTGCGCCGCTGCCAAGTGTGGTGCGGCGCGGGCGAGGAAGCGGCGTACGAGCACCCCGCCGCTTCTATACGATTCATATGAAATACGAATGAGCGGGCGCCTCGCCCGCGCCGCGCCCGCGCCCGACGCCGCTTGTGTTTGTCCTGCGCCTTAGTGACTCGAATTAAAAGTCTCGGATAGTGGTGGACGAGCGAGTGTCGCGAACGACCGAGAGATGGCGTGATTTTGTTTACGTGCGGTGAGCCGGTGATAAGAATGGTGCGCGAAAAGTTTTATTTGTTTGTGTTGAAATTGGTAAGCAGTGAGTACATTTGCATCGGAAGTGAAAGTGTTTAAATCGTTTAATAACAACCTACATTTTTATAGGTACGCAGCTTATTTTTTATTATGGTATTTACAAAAAAGATATACCTACGTACGGTCGGGGTCGCCGTCGCTTTACCACTTTGCAGCGATTTTCGTGTGAAGCGCACCGACCGCCCGGGTACCTACGTGCCCGTACCAAATAGACGACGCGGTGTGCAAGGGATTTTGACCTTTAGACTGGTAAAGCGACGGAGTCCGCCATTGTACCTAATGTGAGGTAGATATTTTCTCAGTCATTCAAAACTTTTCATATTTACTACTCGACCAACATAATTAATCGCATTAAAGCTAGACGTTTATCATAATTGTTCAATAATTAACAATCTAAATATATTGCACTTCAATTAGTTTGCACATGCTGAGTGGTCAGATTTTAAAATGGAATATCGAATAAGATACGTTTAGTTTGTAAATTATTGAACAACTGTGATAAATGTCTAGCTGACATGCGCCTAATTATGTTGGTCGACTAAGGGTGTCCATGTCTACAGCTTCCTCATTCGACATAGAGAAATTCTAAGCATGCCATATTTTTGTGCATAATATGTGCAATCAAACGTGTCAGTCCTAATTTTTGTTCCACCACAGCTTCGTTACTATGAGTTGTTTTATGTGTGTAAGCTGGAGACACGTGTCACCAGCTCGCACACGCCCGTTAAGACAAACCAGTGAGGATAGGGTTTTAGACTATAGCCAGAAATTTTGTGCATAATTTGTGCACTAGGAACAAAAAAAACTAACCATCATACTCAAATACTGTTGAAACTACGATCATAAAACTGTGTGCGAGCTGGAGACACGGGTCTCTGGCTTGCACAGCTGTATCTTCGTAATTGTTTAAGCTACGGTTATGAATTATACCTCAAAATTTTGTGCCTAATTTGTGCATAAGGCACAAAAATTTTCAAAACTTTAACTCAAAAGGTTTTTGAGCTACGAACCGATAAGTATGTGTAAGCTGGTGACACGTAACACGGGCTAACACATGGTGAATTACTGTAACTGTATAAGATAGCGTTTCGTTTTAAAGATCAACTAATACGTTATAATTTGTGCAAACACGAGGCAAAGTTTCAAATCTCTGGGCCTCTTAGTTTAAAAATTATAAGCCAAAAACTGTTTTCCCGCCAAAAAATTCAAAATAATGTCTCGGAAGTGGCTAAGCGCGCCGTTGCCGTTCCGTGCGCTACACGATTGCAATCGAGTTTGAACTTAAGAGCTAGCGATATTTAGAGTCATTTTAATTTGCGCCCTTATTTGTTTTAATTTATGTACCGAGAATTTTAGACTAGGAGCCGTTTGCTTAGATTAAAACAAAAAGGGAAGATACGGCATTAGCGTCTCGTGAGTGAGCCGCCAAAATTAGGCCTAAAGGCACAATTTCACTTCAGTCACAATTTGCCGAGCGAACAGGCTACATCGCACTATTGCGGATATTCTACTGTGTGAAAAAGAGAAAGACGCTACTCCGCAGTGGCGTCGGAATCGGTCGTACGTACTCGTCTGTAGCGAAGCGACCGAGACGTCAACGCGCTACTCGCTGACTCCCTCGCTCGTTGAAACTTACCGCTTTGTCTCGCTCGCTTGATTTACACTTTATAGGTGAGCGTGTGTGAGTGTTTGCTTAAGTAGGTAGTTGAGTAGGACTATATAAGGTGACTGCTAGAAACCGCAAAAAACTTCTAGGGCTGGTCAGGTCAAGTGTTTTAAACATGACAAAAATGACAAAAAAGAAATTCGTGTTTTTTTTATTTTTTATTAAATAATTCATTTTGTAAATTTTAATTAGAAGGTCTTTGGGTATCTAATTAATTTTAAACCAATAACATAAGAAAAATAAAATTAAAACAATTAAAAATAAAGATTATTTACAACGCGCGGGCAATGAACGGCTGGCCGGCCGACTGTTGACCCGTGCGCGTTGTCAGCTGGGCGATAAGTACCTACGGTGCAGTTATTAAGTTCAACGACTATCGATAGCATCGAGCTATGTTATGGCCACATTTTAACTGTAATTATGATAAGTGTATGAAAGTAATTTCAAATCAATCCTAGTAAAAATCTATTACACCACACATTATGAGAAGTTACAATTATCTTTCCGTACAAATGAAAGATCAATGGGTAGTTATCTAATGTCGCGTCCGCACGCTAAGCACTTGCCGCTAACTCCAAACCAAATGACCAGATGACCTTTCATGTCCTTGACAACTAAACAGCCTAAAACATTGAGATAATAAGTGTCAGTCTTACCTATTTATTTACACTAAATAAAGTTAAACTAATGTCTCGCAATAAAGGCAACGTTAATACCTAAAAAGCTGCGTAATTAATAGGTGTCGGTAGGTACTTACATGGTGTTAAATAGCATTCCAGTTTATTCCAGCGAACAGGAAAGGTGATAAGCTTCCCATCACACTTAACAGGCTTTCAAACTTATGTAATATTACATAAAAATTAAACCTCCGCCAAAATTACGTACTTAGATAAAATAAAATTTATTAAAGGACGAACTAAAATAACTTTTGTGATCGGCACATATTTATTATTACACTTATTCAACGTGTTTAAAAGAACACCACCTATTCTACCTACAAGTCTTAATACGACTTAACACCCATTTGTTACTCAAATCATTAATTTGTTACTGAACTGATTACTTTATTCACGATAGCCTATTCATAATAATACTAATCCTTCACTAATTAACTCATACTAGATATTAGTTTAATCGCGCATACACAAATACACCTCACATACCACAACACAACTATGTACCTACACTACACAACAAAATTTCCCCTAGGAAACTGAACACACCTGCTGCGCATGAGAATCAGTGAGTTCAGTGACTGAGACTGACTCAGCACAGACAGCGCAGCGCAGTGCCACAGTGCGATTCTCTAAGTTAAAGTCGTAAAGTTGGTGCCGCTGCGATGAGAATGACTCTGTCTCTTTCATATTCATAGAATTGGAAAGAGACAGCAGATCACAGTCATGCGCACAGCGTCTGTGTCGCTCACGAGAAATCCGTCAATTTGGCAACACTGTGTGTGGCGGCGTTTCTTCAAAGACGCTTGCGACGATCCATATCTATTTAGGGCTGCCGCTAACTATGAGCGGTTCTTTTTCGATATGAATTCGAATTCGTAATTCATATCGTGTGTAAATTGTGTAATGGATGTAAAGTGAAAGAGGTTTGATGAGACAATGTTGCTTACAACACAAGTCAAATGCGTTGAAAAATTTTGACATGTCAAAAAATATCTAGATGGCGGAGTGGTTAACGCCGCCCGCCTCCCGGATTGCGGAGGATGTGGGTTCGATTCCCATCTGAGGTAGTAAACTTTTTTCGACGTTTTAATATCTCAATGTTAATAAGATAAGAATTCGTGATAAAAGAAAAACGTTGTTTATTAGAAAAAAGAAACGGTGGCGCGAATAATTAATAAATTGATTTCAAGTACCTATGTAGCATCCACATAAAAATACCTAATTTAGTTGTTGATTTATTTTTCTTAATTCTGAATTCACGTGATGCAGACCAAAAACAGCTAGTCGCACTAGTAGTGATGCGATGCGTACCAGTTTGAATCTCAATCATTACCATCAGTAGCTTGTTTAACCATTATGTTATGATCCTTTTAAACTTTTACGAGCAAACATTTTTGGATATTTTTATGACCATTACAACAAATCCCATAAAACTGTAGTCAATACAGTAACATGTTAATCTTAGAATTAATATTCCAAGTGTGTTAGTTTATGTACAATGTAAACCTGCTGGTGCGTTGTGGTTATGGATAATTAAAGTTTTTGTTTTCTTTTTCTATTGAATTGCAATCCAGATTTATTAACATTTACTTGATAGTATAAGTTTTTTGGTTTACCAAATTAACTAATAAAAATTAACTGATAAATTATTGATCTAATCTAATAACTTTTATAATTGTAAATTCGCTTAATATGCAAGTTTGGACGATAGCTTTAATTATTTAAGTTTGTCTATTCATGTTTGTAAAAAAAATGTGAAAGAGTTTGTTATCAACAAAAGGCCAAAGTTTTGACATTTCAGTAACTTCTAGGATCTAAGTAAGTAATGGTTTTATTTTCTTGTGCGTGCCAACCCTAATCACGTGACCTACACACGGCTGCTTTGATTTTTTCGGCAGTCAACTTATGCATTCTGGTGCATTCGCGTCGCGTCGCGTGTGCGTAAAAATGCCTAGGTATACGATACGAACCAGCAATATCTTGAGATGCTATTTTGCTATCGTGAGAGTGACGAGGTAGTAAGTGGTGCTATGCGCTTAAACGAAGAGAGAGTTTTTTAGTTTTAAGGTGTAAATAAGACTTGTAAATACATAGGTGATGAACTTTTAAACACGCCGAATTAGTGTAATAATAATCATGTGCCGACAATGATATCATTGTGTGCCGATCACAAAAGTTGTTCTAGTTCGTCCTTTAATAAATTTTAATTTATTTACGAAATTTTAGCACAGGTTTTCACTTTTATTTAATTATTATTACATTAGTTTGACAGTCCAAAGCCTGCTATGTGTGATGGGAAGCTTATCACCTTTCCTGTTCGCTGATGTAATAAACTGGAATGCTATTTAACACCATGTAAGTAACTACCGACACCTATTAATTACGCAGCTTTTTAGGTATTAACGTTGCCTTTATTGCGAGACATTAGTTTAACTTAATTTAGTGTAAATAAATAGGTAAGACTGATACTTATTATAACAATGCTTTAGGCTGTTTAGTTGTCGAGGACATTAAAGGTCATCTGGTCATTTGGTTTGGAGTTAGCGGCAAGTGCTTAGCGTACGGACGCGACATTAGAAAACTACCCATTGATCTTTCATTCAAAGGAAAGATAATTGTAACTTCTCATAATGTGTGGTGTGATAGATTTTTACTAGGATTGAATTGAAATTACGTTCATACATCTTATCACTTATCATAATTACAGTTAAAATGTGGCCATAACATAACTTGATGCTATCGATAGTCGTTGGACTTAACTGCACCTTATACCTACGCACATTTCAAAAGATTGCAGACTAACGTAGGTACTTATCGCCCAGCTGACAACGCACACGGGTCAACAGTCGGCCGGCCAGCCGTTCATTGCCCGCGCGTAGTAAATAATCGTTATTTTTAATTGTTTTAATTTTATTTTTCTTATGCTATTGGTTTAAAATTAATTAGATACTCAAAGACCTTCTAATTAAAATTTACAAAATGAATTATTTAATGAAAAATAAAAAAAACACGAATTTCTTTTTTGTCATTTTTGTCATGTTTAAAACACTTGACCTGACCAGCCCTAAAAGTTTTTTGCGGTTTCTAGCAGTCACCTTATATTTTGAATGACTACAAGTAGGAGCATGCCGTATCTTCCCTTTTTGTTTTAATCTAAGGCCGTTTGTTAAAGCGATGCGCGACGCGACTAATTTAGTTTCACTATAGGTACCTAACTAACCTACCCTACTTTTTATTTTAAGGCCCCAGTACTAGTGTTGTTGCAATACTGATAGTTTCACTATCTATAGTTGATCTTGAAAAATAGTCGATAGCGCGAATAGTCCTATCGAAAATAACGAAATGCTGCGATACTATCGATACTATCGATAGTATCGATGGTGAAAATTGGGTAATGCTATTGAACTTGGTCTATACTATCGATACTATCGACATACTATACTATAATAGTATCGGTACTATCTATAAACTATCGACGCGGTTCGATAGTATCGATAGTTTTGCTTTAGAAACTATCGACGAATTTTCGATACTATCGAGTGAGTATTGTAAATCTAATCATATGATGTGATAGATGACCTACGGCTATATTATGAGCTGATAATACTTTTATGAGCAAGCAATGGTATCGAAAAATGTTTGACTATCGATGTTGAACAACTGTTACTATCGATCGATTGTTTTTTTGCAGATACTATCGATAGTATTGTCAAGGGTCGATAGTTTCGGTAGGACTATCGATAGTATGACTGATTTTCAAAGTCACGATAGTATCACGATCCTACGCAACAACACTACCCAGTACACATTGGCGTATGTTGGCCCACTGCCGGCCATAGCCATTGTGTAGACGGGGTAATGGTGTATAGTCGCGGGCAATTTATCGATAGTGGCGCGCAATTTACCCCCTCTACACAATGGCGATTGCCGACAATGGGCCAACATACGCCAAGTCGCCAATGTGTACTGGGTAGTGTTGTTGCGATAGCGATAGTCAATCGATAATAGACCTCGAAAATCAGTCATACTATTAATAGTCCTATCGAAGGTCCTACATAGGTCATCTATCACATCATATCATTAGATTTACAATACTCACTTGATAGTATCGAAAATTCGTCGATAGTTACTAAAGCAAACCTATCGATACTATCGAAACGTGTCGATAGTTTTTAGATAGTATCGATACTATTGATAGTATCGTATGTCGATAGTACCGACCAAGTTTAATAGTATTACCTAATTTTCACTATCGATAGTATCGATAGTATCGCAGCATTTCGATATTTTCGATAGGACTATTCGCGCTATCGACTATTTTTCAAGGTCATCTATCGATAGTGAAACTATCACTATTGCAACAACACTAGTACTGGGGCCTTAAAATAAAAAGTAGGGTAGGTTAGTTAGGTACCTATAGTGAAACTAAATTAGTCGCGTCGCGCATCGCTTTAACAAACGGCTCCTAGTCTAAAATTCTCGGTACATAAATTAAAACAATCGAGAGCGCAAATTAAAATGACTCTAAATATTGCTAGCTCTTAAGTTCAAACCCGATTGCAATCGTTGTAGCGCACGGAACGGCAACGGCGCGCTTAGCCACTTTCGAGCCATTATTTTGAATTTTTTGGCGGGAAAACAGTTTTTGGCTTATAATTTTTAAACTAAGAGGCCCAGAGCTTTGAAATTTTGCCTCGTGTTTGCACAAATTATAACGTATTAGTTGATCTTTAAAACGAAACGCTATCTTATACAGTTACAGTAATTCACCATGTGTTAGCCCGTGTTACGTGTCACCAGCTTACACATACTTATCGGTTCGTAGCTCAAAAACCTTTTGAGTTAAAGTTTTGAAAATTTTTGTGCCTTATGCACAAATTAGGCACAAAATTTTGAGGTATAATTCATAACCGTAGCTTAAACAATTACGAAGATACAGCTGTGCAAGCCAGAGACCCGTGTCTCCAGCTCGCACACAGTTTTATGATCGTAGTTTCAACAGTATTTGAGTATGATGGTTAGTTTTTTTTGTTCCTAGTGCACAAATTATGCACAAAATTTCTGGCTATAGTCTAAAACCCTATCCTCACTGGTTTGTCTTAACGGGCGTGTGCGAGCTGGTGACACGTGTCTCCAGCTTACACACATAAAACAACTCATAGTAACGAAGCTGTGGTGGCACAAAAATTAGGACTGACACGTTTGATTGCACATATTATGCACAAAAATATGGCATGCTTAGAATTTCTCTATGTCGAATGAGGAAGCTGTAGACATGGACACCCTTAGTCGACCAACATAATTAGGCGCATGTCAGCTAGACATTTATCACAGTTGTTCAATAATTTACAAACTAAACGTATCTTATTCGATATTCCATTTTAAAATCTGACCACTCAGCATGTGCAAACTAATTGAAGTGCAATATATTTAGATTGTTAATTATTGAACAATTATGATAAACGTCTAGCTTTAATGCGATTAATTATGTTGGTCGAGTAGTAAATATGAAAAGTTTTGAATGACTGAGAAAATATCTACCTCACATTAGGTACAATGGCGGACTCCGTCGCTTTACCAGTCTAAAGGTCAAAATCCCTTGCACACCGCGTCGTCTATTTGGTACGGGCACGTAGGTACCCGGGCGGTCGGTGCGCTTCACACGAAAATCGCTGCAAAGTGGTAAAGCGACGGCGACCCCGACCGTACGTAGGTATATCTTTTTTGTAAATACCATAATAAAAAATAAGCTGCGTACCTATAAAAATGTAGGTTGTTATTAAACGATTTAAACACTTTCACTTCCGATGCAAATGTACTCACTGCTTACCAATTTCAACACAAACAAATAAAACTTTTCGCGCACCATTCTTATCACCGGCTCACCGCACGTAAACAAAATCACGCCATCTCTCGGTCGTTCGCGACACTCGCTCGTCCACCACTATCCGAGACTTTTAATTCGAGTCACTAAGGCGCAGGACAAACACAAGCGGCGTCGGGCGCGGGCGCGGCGCGGGCGAGGCGCCCGCTCATTCGTATTTCATATGAATCGTATAGAAGCGGCGGGGTGCTCGTACGCCGCTTCCTCGCCCGCGCCGCACCACACTTGGCAGCGGCGCACTGGATAAGGGTGGACATTATATCGGAAAGTTTTCAGTATCGATACTGATTTTCGATACTGGACCTCAATATCGGAATTCCGATACTAGTATCGGAACTACACACATTTTTAATAAATGTGTACAAATAAAAAAGCAAAATTAATTTGAAATAAAATTTTTACAATAATTAACAAATCGACTTTAAAAAACGTCTCTCGCTTGTGAGGACACAATCACATAAATCTCTAAACAATTAAATAATATTAATAATAATGTACCTTTAAGTATGCAATGCAATTGATTAGCTAGTACTGTCATAATGTTCAAAAATAACTGGAAAAAATATATATATTCTCTTTAAAATCATATACTTTAATAATTTTTATTTCGTTAAATATAACGATATAATTTAACGATAGGTACGTATGAAATAATAAGTACTGATATGAACAATAAACTTTAATATTAACTATTTATCAGTCTACTTCGTCAGAAGATAAAGACATGTTGTTTTGTCGAAACCAAATGCTAAAATGCCCGCCCGCCCTATCGTCTCACCTTTTCGACATCGTTTGAACACTTCTTCTGCATCGCATCGGCGCCGCGCCCGCGCCTCACCCGCGCCTCGCCGGCACCGCGCCCACGCCCGACGCCGCTTGTGTTTGTCCTGCGCCTAAAATTACAAATTGCTTGACATAAGTTTCCATAGAAATAACGTGAAACTGACATTACAACGGTAGATTTAAGTGTAATTTTATGATTTGAATTAAAAATAATTAGACTTTATGTCAGTATCTTAAGTCAATAAATAAAATTGTGCACGATTGTACTTAAAAACGAATGTATGGTAGAAGTTTACATTAGATTTTTGGAAAATAGCAAAGAAGAATTCCTTTTTTATTGATATTGAAAGATTCACAATTTCGCACACAACTTTTTCATGTATTTATTTATTTAAACCTTCAACCCGTTTCTCTGGAATCGCCATCGCAAGAATCGTCAAGTTGGCAGCCCACTTAGAGACCGTAATATCTCGGTTTGTATTGAAGTACAATTGTTGAAATTTTGCGTATACGATTCACTATTTATGCACAGTTTTTTGACATATAAATCACATTGATACGAACTGTATTTCTTAGGCACACCAAGATACTCAAATATCTTTTGAACCATAGTATCACTATTTATATGCTATACGTCACTATTTATACACAATTTTTTGACATAGTCAAAACCGTCTAATTCCGTGGTGTGCCTGCCAACTTGACGCTCACGATCCGAAAGAAATATTTTTACAAATATTTGAACATTCGGTTAAGATGAAGCTGCGTTTATAGATTAATGTTTTATATTTTAGCGTTTTATTAACGCTTAAATATACTTAAGTAAAATTTTTTTAAGTAATTTTATTTACTTAAGTATATTTAAGCATTAATAAAACGCTAAAATATAAATCATTAATTTAAATAGATATCTCAAAAAACTTATTGATTTAAGTAAAATAAAATTCACTCATTTTTTTTTAGCTCATTCATGTTTTTATTTTTACTTTCCTTGTATTTGTAATGCAAAGGGACTCAATTCTAATAAGTTAGACGCTTGGGCGCCATACCTCGTCTCAGGACTAAAAAAGCTGCTTTCACCCCTAGGTGAAGCGGGTCAAGCAGTGTGATCTGTGTGATTGCGCCGTCGGGAGGGAAGGGGGGAAGGGGGGGAGGCGGGAAGGGGAAAAGGGGCAACACAAACTAATAATGCCGAGTAAGTGGTGTACATTGTTTTAATCACAATTTTCAAAACTGTACATGGTGTTTATACATTTGGCATTGATAACTTGTCTAATGAATACATTTGAAGAACTAAATACAAATTAAACTCTTACGATAATCCCAGAGATTGGAGTTCCGCAAGGCTTATACATTTAAAAACTTTCACTTTTGGTATAGGTCATACCGTAGAGGTTCTTTTAGGCACCGAATTTACATTTGTCATAATTGGTTCGCCAAATTCTTAACTACATTCATATTATAATAATATGTTAACTATAGAAGTCGAATACCATTGTTCTGTATTCTTCAGATCTTAGATAGACTCGATTAGGTAGAATTTGTATCTAAATATTTGTATCATGTCAGCCATCACGGAGCGAATATACGTTAAGACTAGTATTAGTACCTACACCCGAGCGATCCGGGACTTTACACTACAACATCGATATCCTGATTATTACCTTTTAATTATTACTACAGAACGGTTACATGCGCAACGTATTTCATACAGCAAAACAATTCTGTTTCAGTTAAAGCATACAAGCATAAAACATTTGTTCAAAATTCCTACTCCTCTTTGGATTTCAGTTTAAGATTCAGTGTTTAAAATTCATCAACAATGGAGTCGCGAGCGCGCGCCCGGCGTTTACAGCCTATGGGGGCGGCGGCGCGGGGCGCTGGGGGCGCCGCCTTACTAAAACAGGCACGCTAGCGAGGCAATATGCAACATTTAACATTTTTAACAAAGTCTAAATTATATATTATTATCAAAGTGTTGTTTAATTAGGGCGCCGCCGCGCCGACGCTGTGGGCCGGAGCACTGTTGGGTGCACCGACACGACCACTGCAAACCTGTTACAAATGAGACAACTACATGGGACGGGCCCCCGCGCCCCGCCGCCAGCTCACGCAACACAACGCACAGACAAATAACATAATGTAATACCAATATTATGATTGTAATAAATAATTTCAGTCTTTGGTTCCATTCCAGTACATTGCATATGTATAAATGCGTCGTTCCGAGTGGCGACGTTGATTGCGGCCGCGGCCCGCGCTCGGCCCGGCCCGCGGCCGCCGCAATCATTTCTCGAGTAATCATTTTTAAAATTTATTGCACTTGACATTTTCATAAATCACAGAACATTCCGCGTCCCCTCGCCGCGGCCCGGGGCCTTTCTCGCTGCAGAGCTCTCTACATCCAATGATACCACTTGCAACAGTTCCAACGACACTCGGCGACTGTACAAATAAAACTCAGACGTGACGCCGCGCGGGCGGCGACCTGCAATTTTGAACAACGTGTATTTGCGAAAAAGAACCTCTTATGAACCGTACCCAGGCTGCTCGTCGGTTCGATACGCTGATATGTTCGTCGCCCGTCACAATGTCGCGGTACACAATAACTTACTGCGGTTCCTACGATGAGTAAATAACAAAACAATTTAAATGCTGCTAAAGAAACAGGATCAGTCAGTCTCTCATGATTACAAGAACAATTTCAATTTGAAACCCAACCAAAAGACGCGTGGCTCGCGGTGCGCTCACTCCGCCAGCATCTCTGCAACACACAACAAACAGTCGCATTAGCGCAAGTGCTACTAGTCTGTTCAATATAGATATAGATACCTGGGACAGATGTCATCAAAAACGACGACGTCACTTTGTAAAAGCGTATGATTGGGTTACTCGCATAAGGACTAATTACGTACACGCATATTGACATACACGCGTTTTGACTTACACGCAAATTGATTTACACACATTTTCACTTACACGCATATTGACTTACACGCATATTGACTTACACGCATATTGACTTACACGCATACTGACTTTCACGCATATTGACTTACACGCATATTGACTTACACGCATTTTGATTTACACGCATACTGACTTACACGCATATTGACACACAAGATATATTTAAGTATTTAACACTTATTTTCCCGTCAAGCGGCTTCGCATACGATGTTGATGTCTGTCCGATTTCCCACCGTAAAAAGTGGTAGCCTGTGTCCAAATCTATTTCTGTGCAAAAGAATAATGAAAATTAGATGCGTAGTTTTTAAAGAGTGTGGCGATGACTTTCCGAAAATCGAATTTTACTGCAAGCGATTTTTCCATTCGCATAATTTCCTATTTTTTTATTTTCTGTGCGTTTTTGTTCCCGGAGGGTATAAATTATTGATTTTTCTAATTTTTTTATTACATAAGTATTATAAACCCCTAGAAATGGTCAATGTCGATCGGAGGGCTATAAGTCCTATAAACATACCTTACGCATTTTTAATTATCCTTCCATTGGTGATTTAAAATCAATAAAAATTCAAAATAAAAATACTTTTTAAAAAACAAGCTTTTATTTAAATGCGCTAAAAAAAACTTTTACTATAACTTATAACGTCCTTACACAATTTATATGATTTAAGAGGTTGTCGCGAGATTTACTTGTGTAAATAAAAAAGTAAATTATTTAACTGGATGTGATTGGTTAAAATTTTCAATCAAAGTATAGTTAAATACGAGTACCTACATAATCTCGCGACAACCTTTTAAATCATATAAATTGTGTAACGACGTTATAAGTTGATAGTAAAAGTTTATTTTTTTCTTTTTAGCGCATTTAAATAAAAGCTTGTTTTTTAAAAAGTAATCTAGCTACGTCATTTCGCGTAGTCGTTCCCGTGTGTCATTTCGCGTATGCGAATGTGTCAATTCGCGTATGTCATTTTGCGTAGTCGTTCCCGTGTGTCATTTCGCTTATGAGAATGTGTGTCAATTCGCGTATGTCATTTTGCGTAGTCGTTTCCGTGTGTCATTTCGCGTATGAGAATATGTGTCAATTCGCGTATGTCATTTTGCGTAGTCGTTTCCGTGTGTCATTTCGCGTATGAGAATGTGTCAATTCGCGTATGTCATTTTGCGTAGACTCTATGTGTCATTGTGCGTTGGGCTACCAAAATGGGTCATTATGCGAGTAACCCATATATTTGAATACATTTAAATAATATTATTTTGTATAATCCATCACTTAACATACTTGATTATTTATTATACGTTAGACTAGGTTTTATCCCAATAAACTCACTTATCACATTTATCACAACTTTTAAAATTTTACAATAAAAAACGTACCTCTTCACAAGGTCATTCCAATACAAAAAAATACTTGTTTTGGGATAGTAAATCAACTTAAGTTCGATTGATATTCAATTACCAATCGTTGACTTAATTTTGTTTTTATAATGTAGCTGTATTACTTAATTGATTTGTTAGTCTTTACTTATTTTTCTTGAGTATAATGACGATTATATTAAAGTTAAAACAATTGTAAAATTATTGAATTGGCACATTAGATAGGAACAATACTTCATTAGGCTCAATTTAAATCAAAGAATTCGGTCGCATTTCGATGTTCACTTTGTTTTATTTAATTGGAAATGAACTTCGCTCTACTGCATCTGTGACGAGCCATCTTGTTTTGATACAAGTGCCTTAGTCGTGCAAGAACTGATTTGGGCTCAAGTCAAAGGTTTGTACTCGTCCTAAATTTTTCCATTTTCTTTACAACTGAACTCTTGGACGGCCGAGTGGTCGAGTGGTCCGCGGCCCTGACTGCGCAACCCACGGTCCCGGGTTTAAATCCCGGTAGGGGTAAATGTTTGTGTGGTGAGCACGAGAATTTGTGACCGAGTCATGGATGTTTATTAGTATTTATAGTTCGGTCTATGCTTGTTTGGTGCTGAATGATTGGTGTGACAGTTGTGAAATTTATTGTTATTATTTATAACTTCATAGAATTTTCTTTGTGTAGAGTTGATCAACAGTTGCAGGTAATGAATGATGTGATACATGTAGGTATAGCTAGTAAAAATTACGATAGTTACATATTATATAGTTCAGGTCAAGCGGTTCGACATAACACCCAGCCGCCTTTTACAGCTAATAAAATGCTAACATTACTACATGATGCATGTGAACATGTTATTCCCGCCCTCTGAGCACGGATCTTTTATCGACCGATGAAGTGACATTAGACGATAAAATTTGATAGTTCTAGTACTGCCGATGTCAATTTGTCGACGTCTAATGTCACTTTATCGGTCGATAAAAGATCCGTGCTCGCACTGCTGCAGGAGCATACTTTGAAGGCGATAAAATAAATTTGGAGGAATAAGTAACATTTTGTGTATTATTGGTCTTTCCCGGTACTTTCTTGACAGAGTAGTATAAATAGATTTCATACATTGTTTTTGGTACGAGCCGTTCTTAATTCTACCCCAAGTAACAAAATGTGGTCTTGTAGTGGTTCCGGAGCCAGATCTATAACAGGCTAGTAAAAGTTTATAACCACGGAAAAGGGCCCATTTTATACGCGTACGTTTGCTAATAAAACACTCACAGTAGACTTGGCGAGCACCACTTAGGCCAATCATACACTTATAATTAGACTCCGAAAAACCATTTGCTCCCGCAAAGCTCACTATGAGCATTTAATAGAACATTTATTTATTCATTTATTGCATATCACATTACATTCATTGCGAGGTGTTAAAACTTAAGCTTAGGTATACATGTTACACCCTGCTAGGGCACTGCAAATGAGAGGGCAAACCATTTCAAAAATCTAGAGACTAATTACAATATAAATAACGCCAGTTTTACTAGCATGCAATACAATATAATATTAGTACAGTACAATACCATCTATATTTATTTATCATTAGAATCTACATACATTATACAATTATAATTTAAAATTTTGAATAAGGATATCGAAACATTATGTAATTATTTTTAATTAATTGTTAATCATTAAGTATAGGTAGTATCATTTAAAAAATCTGACAGGTTATAGTAACATTTTTCCAAAAGAAAGCTTTTTAACAATTTGACGAAATACTTGGGATTATCTGCGTTTTTTATGTAATTGGGAAGGTGGTTGTATATTTTGGTCAACATTGTGGGGGGGCTAGAAGAGACTAATTTTAACTTGGAGAATGGTATTTTAAGTTTGTTTAGGTATCTATCATTTCTTCTAATATTTTTAACTGGGGAATATAGTTTCGGGTGTTTTTTAACAAATTTGCTTGACTCGAGAATGTAAATAGATGTAATTGTTAGGATTTTATGTTTAATGAAGTGAGCCTTACATGATTCTAACTGGTCTATGTTAGTTAGTATACGTATACATTTCTTTTGCAATATAAAAACTTTGTCAACATCACATGAATTTCCTCAGAGAATTATGCCGTAGGACATTACAGAATATGCGTAAGCATAGTATGCGGTGAGAGCTGTTTTGAAATCAGTTACCCGTTTAAGGCGCTGTAGAGCATAAATAAATGATGACATTTTGCTTTGTACACTTTGTATGTGCGATTTCCAATTTAAGTGAGTGTCCAGATGTACTCCTAATAACTTAGCAGAGTTGACGGTTTAAAGTTTTGTGTTATTATAATAATATGATATCTGTAATCCTGTTTTTTGATATGGTTTTAATTGAATAAGCTTTGTTTTATTTAAGTTAAGTTGTAAATTATGTGATTCGAGCCAAAGCATAATGTTATCTAAGGTTAGGTTTAGTTTACATTCTAATTCTTTAATATTTGAACAGGGCAGTAAGACGGATATGTCATCTGCGAAGAGTACGCTACATTCGTCCAGTATGTTAGGCAGATCATTTACATAAACAAGGAACAGCAGACATCCTAGGACGCTACCTTGTGGGATAGAGCCGGTGACAGCGACTCTGTCGGATCTACAGTATGTTATTTTACCTGTCTCAAAGTTTATGTTTTCGATCTCCACATATTGGTAGCGGAACCAGGCAGACTTGTAACTTACTCCGCACTTCTATTACTAGCTACTTCAAACATTTGTGAATTGATGTTTTGTTGTGCAGTTGTGGAGAAAAATATAAAAAGTAGAAGTAATTTATCTATTTTATATAAAATGTATTAACAAGTATTTTTCACGTAATATTATACGTGCATATATGTTTGCACGGCAAACGCGTATGTATTTTCGGTGAAGTATATTGTGTTTTACATCTCAATTTTTGTTCGCCTTTTGAACACGGCGTATTTACTAAGTTGTGTTTAAAAATAATATTAGTCCTAACAGCATTGTCGCGCCATATTGTGACGAATTAGGGTTCCGCATACAAATATCTTATGCTTAATTTTAATAACTAAGACTTTATTATTTTTATGTTTTAGTTGTGACTTTGATCGAACTATAATGGTCACGTTTCCATTTGTTTATATCCATTTTTAAATAATTTAATAAAAACTCAATGATCAAAATGGCCGTGAAGATGCGAGAAATATTAAAAGCAATTGTCTTCTTAAATGGACTTCACAAAGCTATCTTTGGACACTAATAGTTTTACAAGAAACCTTTATATAGAAATTAAGACTATAACAGCATTCGAGAGTCCACAATAATACCAAGTACACTTACTCTTAGAAGAAACCACTGTAAAACTAATTCACTTATAATTGGCACATAAAGTTGACTTATACACTCCTATAAGGTCAAGTAACAAGTGCAAATGGTTCTAAGTCTATAAATTACTATTACTGGCGTATGGCACTTTTAGCGGATTTATAATTACTTCTTGTAGGCGATTATAAGTGTAACTTACTGGAGCAAGTTTTCTTAGGTGTATTTACACCTATGCAACACTTTTATAGGCAATCTTAGCCTTTACTGCGCCTGTAATTTCGTTCTATACACGAATATAAGTCAATTTATAAGAACAGGTGTACTATAAACCCAAACGAACTCCGTGTAACCTGTTATAAGATTTGTAGTAAAATCTGGAACCACTAAAAGAGAGGTACTAGTGCTGTAAGCCTGTAAACTGTGCACTACAGGAGAACTTTGTTACTCGACCACAACTGTATGTAATATAACAGTTAAGGACAGGTTAAAGAAACTTAATTTTGATGCTACAAGGGCATTACTGTCCTCTAATAAATAAATAAATAAAAATAAAATAGTATAAGTACTATATTTTAGGTATAATATTATTTATGTACGTTTTTCTTTTTATTGTACTTATCATAAAAGTGGAATAACATAACATACATATTCTCTATGATTATTTATATCTTATATGATGTATTTAATATGATATAATAAGGTAAAATAGTTAAGGTAATTTAGATATTTAATTTATTGTTCTAATTCTGCAGTATCTTTACAGGTCTGTGGTCGTTACATTTTGAAAAATCTTTTTTTTCATTTAACATGCATTTGAACACTACTGTCCTTACAATAATATAAAAACAGGATGATATAAGAATATAATAGCAATGTTCAAATGTTACCTAGTTATTGTTCTTTTAATTTCATTTATAAACATTAGTTTTGTTTTACAAGTCCATAGTGACACTTCGTAAGAGCAGTCTCAATCTAATACAGGATTTATTAAGCTTAAAGGGCGGAGATTCGCCCCACTACTGTAAGTGTCTTAAGTTTATAAATAAACGAATTTTTATTTTTATTTATTTATTTAAAGAATAGATGGTGAAACGTAACTGCTTTCCTTTGAGTGTGCATGCATAGGCGGTGCGTGTGTGTGTGTGGTATGCGTGGTGGCACTGACCTGCGAGCGGCTTGCGCGGGCGGAAGCCGCGGCTGCCGTCGGGCCCGCGCGGCGCGCGCAGCACCAGCACGCGCGGCGCGGCGTCCTCCAGCGAGGCGGTGCGCAGCCGCGCCAGCAGCCGCTCCGGCCGCTCCGACCGCTCCGCCCGCTCGCCGCGCCCCCGCCCGCCCCCGCCCCCGCCCCCGCCCCCGCCCCCGCGCCTGCACCGCGCGCATTACACAGGTATCAATCAGATAGGCGAACGTCGGCGAGCACAGGTTGGAAATAAACGTTCAGCATGTGAAAGTCCCCTTTACCGATCTCGACAATGATACTAAAATAGAGATTCGCCTATGACCTTACCGTTTAGTAGAACTATTGTTGGTTACGAAGGGTCCGGCTGTCAATACCTACGATGCAAAAACCTACGTAGCAAATAATCCACAGCTCATATTCCCTACTCCGTATTATGACTAAATCGCGTAATGACATTGTAGCCAATGCCTACTTTTTGAAAATAGGTACAGTTATTATGAACTATTTACACGCTGGCCACTTAAAACACAAGGAAAATCTGTCTTTTATAATACGTCCATGGTCTTTCCCTACTGTCATTTTTTTATTATTTATATGAACTATGCATGGTAACAAAATACATGCAAAATACTTTATTGTAATGTCGAGTGAAGGTTTTGTTCTATTAGTATTACAGCGATACAATACAAGACAATGTATAATAATCTAAAATGTATAACAAATTAAATAGGAAAACCAGCTCTTCTTTATGTCGGCTATCGATATAATTACGCAAAAATAATAAAAACGGAAGCCTCTGGCGATGTGTCAATAAACATGAATATTCGCGACAGTGGCTGTGGGTGCAAATTCTCACGTTTGTGCATCACATCACGAAGATAATGAAATAGCTCTGATGGTGGATTGTTGTCGCCAACAAGTATGCAGCAACATGGAACCGGTGAACACAATATATTAAACAAATGTTTTAAAAATCAATAAAGTTTTGAGGCAACTTTTTGGTGATGGAACCTTCAAAAGATGCCCCAAAACCTTTATAGCAATTTTTTTTTCTGTTCATGTGGCTCTAAATAGTTCTGCAGAGAACCCAAAAATATCGAGCCCATCATTTACACATTACAGCCAAACAAAACGGAACATACTAGATAGACTCTTATCTATGATTAGAGACAAACTCAATGTCACTATTGGCAGGGGGCGTCACTCCGCAGTTTAGGCGCGCTCGTTTGGCGCGCGCTACACGGGCAGGTGTATGGCAGTACGTTACTAAAACAAAGGATCATTTCTATGATTTTTGTGCACCGAGCAACGGCTACTAAACTATGTTATAATCCGTATAAAAGATACTGTTGTGTTTACGAGTGTCTCAATAAAAGAAAGAACAATGAATTTATTTTCATATCTACTTAAATACATCCATGAGTGGAAACCCTGCGCTCCTGACGTCAAACCGATATCGAGTCAGCGTTGCTTAACGGAATATGAACGCTCGGGTCACACGATAAGTTTCAATTTCACGTGAAAGTCGTAAGAGTAGGCAATTTTTTATACCTAAACATTGGTATGTATTAGCAAAGTAGTTATAGTCAGAATGAGCTTGTTGTCGATTGTACTTATTGATATTCATTTATCGAGGGTATCTGCATTTCGTGAAGAATAAAATCAATCTCGTATTGCGTAGTTTTATTGCAACATCTCCTTTTCCAGATAAGCTAAACATGACTTTAGTTAGAGAGTAAACCTTCTGTATAGTAAGTAGTACTATTAAGTACTATTAGTTATTGTGCTATTGGTAAATTGAAATCTGACTTTGAACCAGCTCTTACGAACGCATATAAAACAGTATTCCCACATGCAGTCGTAACTGGATGCTATTACCATTTCAACCGGGCTGTATGGAAGAAAGGCCGTGATCTGAAGGCGAATAGTTCAATTATTAGACTAACTACAAATTTGTCTTTATTGCCGATTCATTACATAGAAGCTGACTGGAAATCTATAAAAGAACAAAATGCAAAAGATGAGGCAACAAATAGTTTTTAAATTTGAACGACAATGGGCGAAATCATTCTCACTATATCCATTATTTTATTTATTTATTCAACAATGTTTCAACAGCATTTAACTAAACACAAGGCACAGAAAAGTTACTTAAACATAAGCCAATTAAAGAAACACATTATGCTACTAAAAATGTTAATACAATTAATGAACGCAGATAGGTAGCCTAAAAATTGGAAAGTAGATAAATTTTGTCGAATGATGACTTGCAGAAATGTGTGAATCTGATTGTATGTGTCGATGTGTGTAAGGGCGTGCGAGTGTAATACCGTGGTTGGTTTACATGGACGCTCGAATTGATTATGACCGTTGGTTATTAATTGTAGATATTGTAGTATACATTAAAATATTTTAAAGATTCAACTTAAAACATACTTTTAACTTTACTTAAGCTTATAAACTGCAGTTTTGAACATAGTTTTAGATGTTGTAAATATTTAAATATCTGAATAAAACTTGTTGTATGTTTTTGGTACTGTATGTAATAGACATATCATTAGCCCCGTAGTTAGTGTGCGCTAACGGTGTATGAAAAATATGGGTGTGACGAGTTCTTGTACCAGGGGCATTCAAGTTGAGTATTCTATGTGATAGTTCAACACAGTTGTGCGTCAGAACGACACCGGACCAACAACGGTATGGAGAGCTGGCATAGGCGCCTTAACTGGCGCATTCCTCATAAAGCCTCATTAATTTTATTTTTATATTTATTATTGCCTTCAAAAATTATTATTTCAACCAGTCACGAAGATTAAGACGTCATATACAGTTCGACAAATTGTACAACAATGCATTCAAGCAACAGAATATTACAGTTTTACAGTTTATACAGAATATGATAAGAATGCGGAAGCAAATTATTCACTAACAGTCTTTGAACGAAATGATAATACCTACCTATGTAGATTTTAAGTAAGTATGAATAAATATGATGTGTCAAAGTGGTATTTATCTCGACTGTAACTTCGGTAGGCATTGGCTACAATGTCACTACGCGATTTAGTCATAATATTTAGTCATTTCCACTTAACATCAGGTGGAGTGGGGTCATTTGCCGGGCTTATCATAAAAAAAAAAAAATACGGAGTAGGGAATATGAGGTGTGGATTATTTGCTACGTAGGTATTGACAACGTCACTCACTAATCTATTAACCTATAATTGTCCCATGACAGTGTTAAAAATCTGTGAGTTCAGATTCTTACTTCCAAAAATAAAGGTGTTTCCTTTGTGTGTGTTACAGTACAATACAACCTTCACTGTTTAGGTTGCTTTTCTCTAGGAACACTTTGTTTATTACAAGTTGTACCCATATAAATACATGTATTATATCTATTGTGTAAAAATGTTATGTGTTTTAAACTAATGCGATATACTTCATATATTAACATAGAATCCGCATTTAAGTTCATAATGAACGGTTATTATGAATGTGCCGTTGAGTGGTTTTCACCAGTGAGCCTCCCTGGCAGTTCACTGCAGCCGACCGCAGGAGGGCCGACACGCGATTCTGATTTCCTGATTCTGATTCTCTGAGATGACTGTTTTATATGTGATCAACAGTTTGTAAACCAATTATTGACAACTTTCATTGCGCGAATACCTAGTGTCACTTGAATTTTTACCTTTATTTGTAAAATGCCTACAAACTAAAGAAAACAGTAATAGTCCGATAATAAACACTAGACACTTGCATAAACAATCGTGAATAATTGGTTAGGAACATTGTTCATTGAATTAGGCCATAGTGTTGTGTTATTTGGATACAGTTGTAATGTTAGTGCTAGGCGTGTGTGCGGGGTGTGTAGGGGTGTGTAGGGGTGTGTAGGGGTGTGTAGGGGGCACTCACCCGACGCGCACGACGTTGCAGGCGGAGGACTTGCCGTTGCGCGGGTTGGTGAGCATGACGAACTCCACGGCGTCGCCGGGCTGCAGCTCGGCCGCGGCGCCGCGCACCTCCGACATGTGGAAGAACAGCCGCCGGCCGTCCTCGCCCTCCAGCGACAGGAACCCGAACCCGCCTGCCCCGCCGGCATGCGCAACACGTTAACGTGGTAACGCGACCGCTCCCGCGCTCACCGCACATGTGCGCTCAATGCGTCAATCCTCACACACACCGAACCTACACTATATGCTAGCATTTCTATTCCACGCAACCATGGAGAGAACGTGCCCGCGCACATTTTAAAACTCCATTTTGTATTTTATCAAGCGACAGTTATGTACTATTGGCGTGAACGAGGTCGGCCGTGCTCAAATTGTTTTCCATTTGTATGATATATACAAATAACACATCCAAACCTTACATGTTGAATGGAATAACGTGCCTATGGCAAATAACATACGTACCGCTTTGATTTCCCAAAAATATCGCTAGATCTGAATAATTTGCAATAATTCAACAAACGTTGTTTGTCTCTAGAATTTTTATTTCAACACAATCCGAAATAACTAAGCAGTGATCGGAATAAGTGGTGCTAATCACTCATTTCACTAGTAAAGATCAACAAAAAAATGTTGTATCTTGTATTTCCGCATGGTATTACTCTTAATTTTGTGAAAGTTAATAAATTTTTTAATTTGTAAGTTAAAATAAAAAAAAATATGACTAAATTAAAGGTAGGTTCTGGTTAGCTTAGTTTTGGTGACGTGTATCCTTAATTGGTGGAATAGACAGATGGAGCATCACCACTTTCGCTTTACTCCGGTCGAACGCTTTGAGGATTCACAATGTGAGTGCACATGTTGATGATTTTAATGATATTTTAATACAGTTGGCATTTTGGTGAAATAGACAATTTGGTGCAGTGGTCATTCTGATAATAGGACATTTAAAGTGAAATTGAAAAAACGTTTCTGAACACCACACAACTAGCACACAAATGAACAATTTACTTATAAAACAAAAAAAAAAAACAATGCATTGCTCCCAGTTGTGTGATGTGCACAACTCAGTATAAGCAGCAAGCGGGGCCTGCTGCACTGCTATTCTACTGTACACAGTAGGGACATCACGGTACGATACATCCGACGTCCACACATAAGTGGACGTTTTGATACTATGGATGTTTGGATACAGTTGACATTTTGATATTGTGTACTTTGGATGTTTCGATACAGCGTACATTTTGATATAGTGGACTTTATGCGACTAAAGGATTTTAACGTTGTAACATTCTTTAAAATGTTCTGATTGTATGTATGTAATGGTAACAAAGAATCAGTCGGTTGAGTTGGGATGGGCAATAGGCAATACCTTTGATGGCGTCGACGGTGGCCTTGCGCTTCTTGCGCACGGGCACGATGTTGGCGGCGCGGCCGGCGGCGTCGGCCTGGAAGGTGACGGGGTCGCCCACCTGCAGGATCTCGCGCTTGCACGCCAGCCCCGTGATGCCGAACTCGTACGCGGCGCCCGCGCCCTCCGCCTGGATCACCCCTGCGCCACCACACACGCTCACTCACATCCTATCCCACTTCACTCCGGGGTATGTTGGGCCAATTGTCACAATGTCTAAGGTGACATAATGTCCGGATGTTATAAAGACAGTTGGTCAATATGTACAAGTGTCAGAATGTCCAAAAAGTCAAAACGTCCAGACCGGGTAGCGATCAAGTTTTTACCGACATTATGCATACGTCCCTCTCATACTCGCACTCACATATTTGCCAGTACGGGCCGAATGCTTTATATGGGGGAATAAACGTGATCGTGCAAGTGTCCTTTTTAGTTTTAGTACTCGTTACAGCATTTTGGCAATTGGGTGTTTTGATAATGGACATTATGACAATCCGACTTTTTAACAATTTGTTGTTTTGGTAACTTGACATTACGGCCATTAGACGCTTTAGCAATTTTTTGTTTTGACACCTGGATATTATGACAACTGGTCATTTCTCAGAACAATAACTAAAGTATTGTTCTGAGGCTCATTTTAACAATTGGGCATTATTGCCTTGTCGTTTTGACACACTGGACATTCTGACAATTGGCCCAACATACCCCGGAGTCTCCCACTTTGGTAAACAAAAACCCTATCCGACTTGGGAACTGAAGCTAGAATATCTGAGCAAAATGGGCCGATTTGCCACCGAGGCGAGCGCAGATACACAAAAATATATTGTGGCTTATAGGAGATGTTTCATTTCTGCCCTGGAGACCTTTCATGTTTCGATAGTGAAACCAAAGTGCCACCTAATAAACATAATTTTAAGAAATTGCAGTGTTTTTATAGTACACATATATACTGGATGGACCAAACAGTGACACTAAAAATTGTTTTTTAGATTCTGACATCCAGGTGTTACCTGGAAATACCCCATGTATATTTTGCGATTTTTCGTAGTTTTCGAGCTATGATTTTTTTTTAAATAATTTTGACTATTTTCGACTTGACCGAAATAAATATATTATTTTTCGAAAATTATGAATCTTTTTTGAAGTTTTCTTTTGTAACATAAACCTCATGACTTGTACTTTCACACATAAAATACCCAGCTTCCTGCAGTCAACGTAAGTTACAAAAAAAATTACCGGAAGTAAAAAAATGAGGTAAAAGCAAATCATAGTTAAATTTACAACTTCAAATTAAAATTTTAAAAAACGGGTCTCTATCAGAATACCCACGTTGTAAAATTACAATATCACCCAAACGTCTTGATATTAAAACGCCATTGTTACTAAATAGACAAGAACGCTAAATGCCTTAATAGCAAAACGTCTGGATTTTAAAATGTAGTAATTTAAAATACTCTAGTAGCAAATCGTCTTTATAAATAAACGCCATAGTTACTAAATAGACATGGGCGTTGAATGATATAGTAGCAAAACGTCTTGATATTTGAATGCAATAGTTACTAAATAGAAATGAACGCTAAATGCTCTTATAGATGCTGAGTTTGTATATAGATTAATTGTTTGTTTGTGCCTATGAACATCAGCCATTTTTGATGTCCTCACTGCTGGCTGGGGAACAGGCCTTCCTTATGGGTTGATAAGGAGATGGGCCATAACCCACCACGCGGGCCCAATGCGGATTGGTGGGTGGTAACGACTGCAAATGCACCCGGGACCAACGGCTTAACGTGCCTTCCAAAGCACGGAGGAGTTCGAGATAATGAATGTTTTGGACACCCATCCCATGACCGACTCTTGCGAAAACTGCTTAACCTCCGCAATCGCTGGGCCAGGCGCTAAACCACTGCGCCATCGAGCTCCGTGCCTAGTTAACTCCTAATCAAATATATATTTTTTAATATTTAAATATTATTTTTTAAATCTTTTTTTACCTTGCTTTCATGTCATCCAGCGAAAAGGTCATTCTGATAGAGAGACGGTAGTTGACATACAATTTAGACAGTTCAGACTATTTTCTTTACCAGACGTTTTCGCTACTATCTCATTCTGTGTTTTTGTCATCCAACTAATTTGACTTCCGGCTAATAAGGTATTTTTAACATACAGACTATGCGCAATTCCAGACGTTTTGCTACTAGCTCATTCTGCTTTTATGTCTTCCGGCTGAGATGACTCTCTGCTGAATGGGTACTCTGCTTTTATGTCATATAGCTGAATTGTCTTTCGGCTATCTAGGTACCATGCTTTCATGTCATCCAATGTGAATTGTCTTTCAGCGAAAAAGTCATTCTGATAGAGACCCAAAAAAACGTTCCATGACTTTTAAGTAATTCTTAAAAACTTCGTAATAATCTTTAATTATAATCCAAAAGAAGTGGTGCTCAACAGGCTTTTTTAGCCGAAATCTGCCTAGCTCGCTAAATAAAATAAAAAAATCTAATCAATATACCTACCTACATTTTAATCTTTGGTAGTTAAGAAAAAAGGTAAAGTTCGCAAGTAAAAAATTAAGTTGTCACTACTAGACAGCATTCATTTGAAAACCCTAATTGTGCATAACTGCATCGCACAAATTACGTACTTATCACATTATAATAAGTCTGTATGGGATTAATCCCTTTTGCTTTTTCTATGTTAAAAATATGAATAAATTCTTCATTCATTAATTTATTCAATCAGAATTAAAAACCAATACAAAATTTAATTTTGATCATCATCAGCCAGAAGACGTCCACTGCTGGACAAAGGCCTCCCCCAAGGATCTCCACCACTCGCGGTGTTGTGCTGCTCGCACCCAGCGGCTGCCCGCGACCGCGCACCAGATCGTCGGACCACCTTGTTGGAGGCCTGCCCACACTGCGTGTCCCGGCGCGCGGGCGCCACTCGAGAACCGTCCTGCCCCAACGGCCATCGGTTCCTAGGGTGATGTGCCCTGCCCATTGCCACTTGAGCTTGGCGACTCTTAGGGCTATGTCCGTTACTTTTGTTCGTCTACGAATCTCCTCATTTCTGATTCGATCACGTAGAGAAACCCCGAGCATAGCCCTCTCCATTGCACTTTGCGTGACTTTGAGCCTGCTAATTGAACCATAGTGAGCGACCACGTTTCGGTACCGTATGTCACCACTGGCAACACACACTGGTCGAAGACTTTCGTCTTGAGACACTGCGGTATTTTGGACGAGAAGATATTTCGTAGCTTACCGAAATTAATTTAATTTTGATCAAGTAACATTAATTCATTTTTGTGGGGCGAACAATGTCTAAGGAATAAAACATCTCCTTTTAAGCCATTGGTTTTATGATCAATGCCTGCATCTAAGGACCAAAATCTAATGGTTTAAACAGCTTAACTAATAAAATAAGCAAGAGAGTGCAGTGGGTAAGAGAATTTGATTGTCGGCCAGTTATTTGGAAATAAACATTGTCAATGATTTTCCATCAAATTATGAACATTTTCATAAAAACACAGTAAGAATAAAGTTAGTAACACATTAATAAACTCTCCATAACATTGAATATTATAAATAAATAACAAATTAGTATTATTCAATATTTAACGTTTCAACAGCGACAGCGCCCTGATCAGTGCTCAATCAATAGAATGTCTATTGTCTAGTGCACAGATATAGATTTACATAGATAACGCAAGTATCACGGTTTGTATTGAAACCAAGCGTGCCGACTTTTTAACACCTACAGTGACGTCACTCACAGCCGAAATTTAGTGACGCGAAATCCAAAACGATTGAAAGACACCGATGCTGAGTAGTTTCAATGTGAGTAGTCGCGCTTTTGATCGGTTTCAGCTTGTCGACGCTTTTGGATACTTTCGCATAATCTGAAGTCAGTTTACCATATTATATTTGTTGATATTTCTTTGAAACACAAGGCATTAGTATAGCCATGCATGATAAGAAACAGTAGTTTTACATAACATAAAAATTACAAATCGATTAATATGAATGATATCGATTTTCTGGCAAACGAATGATTAAATTTATATTTTTTAAATTTTAACGCGAACATTATGGATAGTGATGATTATAGCAAACGCGTTAGGGATTTTGTTTTTCGGACGAACTATATTCGGAGAAGAATGGGACTACCAAAATTAGGACATGAGCTTATTTTTATCTACTAAATTGTTTTTTTTTATATCATTCGTCTGTCCAATTTCCATTAAAATCGATTATTGGTATATGTTGTACCACGAACAACACTAGTCGCTAGATTTGACAGACGAATGAGAAATACCCTGTATCACGAAGTCGAAGCGATGCGCGACAGTATCACTTGTTCCGATATTCATGGTCTCTTAACACACAACGTCAGATCAAACGCTCAAAGCTAACGCAGCAACGTAATCTAATATACACTCAGCGGAACGGAATCTTGGCCAAGCTCTTATCTTGCGTAATCAAAAGTTTTAAGTGATTATTATAATTGTCGCTTGTTAGGGTAGGTTAAAATTACGTATAGCATTATTTTGAGGAGGTTATTCATAACGTTTGAATGGCCTGTGTGCACTATTTTAGACATTAGTCACAGTGGAGAATTTGTGCAATAAAATTGATGTCAAAATTAGGATTTATGTCAACTTTAACGTTACTTTATTAAACTTTTGTGTTTTAGTAGTGGTAATTTAATACTTTCACTTGTAAAAAAGCAAATAAACATTCCTTCAACGCCTGCCGGTTGTAGCTATACTTAGCCAAAGAAAAACATGCCTTCAACGCCTGCCGGTTTTGCACTGGCTGTAGCTATACTTAGCCAAAGACTGACACAACGCAAAGTGGCTTCGCGCGTGGTGTACCACGTTCATCCTTTCAGTATGCCCTGATACCGGGGAATAGGCAGCTTCAACCTAAGACCAGGAAGGCGGGTGTAAGATGCACCTCGGGTCAGGATGATTGTTTTATTGGTTTAGAAACATTTTTTTTCTTAACTCTCCATAGGGGTCAACGAAAGCGTACGTACGATAAGAAGACGAATGGAGGAAGTTAATTTAAAAGCTCGCAGGCCAGCACGCGGTCCACAACTGCTCAGATAACATTGAGTAGCCCGACTACGATTTGCTAGAGAACATGTAAACTGAACTCACGAGCAGTGGGCAAGAATTTTGTTTACTGATGAGGTCCCAATTGTGTTGCGCGCACCAGACGGTCAAGAACGTGTGTGGGGAAGAAGAGAAGAGCGGTTTCTACTTATTAACACTACAGAGACAGTCAATTCTCACGGAGGATCTACAATGGTATTGGAAAGAACCAGTTTGGAGATACGTACGGAGTTGATTGTGGACGATAACCCATTAACTGCGAGGCGGTTCATCGAGGAAATCCTTCAGGAACATGTTTTACGCTATATTGGATATATAGGGTACGATCAGTTCCTGCCAATGCACGATAATGCATGACCGCACATAGCAAATTGTGTAAATGAATACCTTCAAGGAGCTGGTATTGAAAAGTTGCAATGGCCTGCACGTAATTATGACTTAAATCCAATAGAGCATTATCTGGGACAAGCACAAAAGAAGAAAAAGGTCTTCCTCTATCCCCCAACAAGAGCTGGTTGTGCTCTGAAACGCAACATTAAACTTCTGGAAGTACCTATCGCAGGTGGATGTTAAAAACTTAATCAAAAGCATGCCAAATCGAATGCAAGTGGTCATCAGGGCTAGGGGGGGAGGGGGGGACGGGGACACTCATTATTAAGGGACTAAAAAACTAAAGAATTTGAGTAATTTAAAATTTTCCAATATTTTTAAACGAAGTCTTATTTTTTTGTAAAAACATGCAATTTCACGATAACGAGTTTGTTTGTTAAATGAGTGAAAAAGTGTTTAAAACAATTAAAAAGCCAAAACGGATTCTGTCTTCATTCATAAAATTAACAAAAAACATGCTTAAATATGATTTACTGCAGATATCAAAAGTGGCCAACTTTTCGTGCCGGTGAGTGTAGTGTACTTCACGTAAATTTGTGGTTATTTAGGTATATTCTGGAATCAAAACGTGGAATACTTAAAAAAATTGTATTTAAATGAATTTACGCATAATATAATTTTAAAATAACTTACCTGTGATAGGAAATAATACGTTTCTGCCTTTGTTTGGGTGCTCGAAAGTTTTGGGCTATTGCAGTTAATTATCACGGAACGAGGCATTTTTGTAGTTTTTGCGGCCGTCCGGCTGCAACAACAGGCGCGCGCGGACTGAAGTTCACCAACTTCGACGCTCGGTCGGGGTTCGGACACGCGAAGTACATGCATTTGCGATATCCATGTAAATCTATATCTGCGGTCTAGTAGCGCACGGCGGCGCGCTCTAAGTGCTACATTAACCACCACAATCAAAACAAATCAATTGCGTAAACTTAACATTTTATTCAGATTTTTATTGTAGCTGTCACTCATCTGACAATAAAAATAACATGAAAAGAGTTTCAGGGCGCGCCCTTACTAGCGTACCTGCGTAGTGGTGCTGGTCGGGGTTGAGCGCCCGCAGCGTGCGCGTCACCGTGCCGTGCAGCGGCGGCTCGGTGGGCGGCGGCTGCGGCACGCTGCCCCGCGGCAGCGCGCGCACCCACTCGGCGCTGGCGCAGCCCCCGCCCCCGCCCCCGCCCCCGCCCCCGCCCCCGCCGCCGCGACCCACCAGGTACTCCACCTCGGAGCCCAGCTCCAGCGCATCCGCGCTGCCTTCCAGGTTGCTGCCGGGAAACACTTACTATAAATATACCAACTCAAACTATAACTGTGTCGACTACCTGCTTGTGAAATGCAACCCACCCACATCTAAATGTCTCAACCAGGTGGATGTGACATCATTTAAGACGTTGCGAAATAGCACAATTGAGGCACTACAGTTAAAAACGCAGTGTCATACTTGTTGTTCGCCGGCCTAGCCACGCCCCCTAACCAATCAAATCGTTCCTAATTAGAAAGTCAAGTTCACAGTAACCGGTTGCACGAATACTTTCGAACGCAACGATTGTGTCCTGTGCTTTGTGTGTAACTGAATTAAATTTAAAAAATGAATACCTCACCTATTCGTAAAAATAAAAGTGGTTCGGTAATTCAAAGCGGGGAAAGAAACGAGCCTATTCCTTCCTTAAAGACCGGCAACGCGCCTGCGATTCCTCTGGTTTTGCTTTGGTCCATGGGCGGCGGTGATTGCTCTCCATCAGGTGACCCGCCTGCTCGTATTGCCTACTTTTTATTTATAAAAAAAATAATTTATACCTATTAACTTTTATGACGAAATACTATTATGCAATTATATACTATGCCTAAAAAACATTATGCAAATTATAATTATATATAAAATTTATTAGGCTTAATTATAATTATGCCACAATACATTATGCTGCAAAAAATCATCTATGCTAAAGTAATATTATGCAATAAAACATATGCCAAATTCGTTATGCCAAACTATTTTAGGAATAAATACATTATGTTAACGAAAGGCATCAATTTAAATTCGCTTCTTTAAGTCTTCGCCTTACTGTCCACTCGCTAACAGCCCTCTCTCGTAATTCTCTGAGCTGCCGTTGGACGTCCACGCCGCGCTGGTTAGGTGTCAATTTCAGAGAGAAGTGGTGACAATGAATCTGTCATCTCCCACCGAAGTGCAACGTTGTCTTCCAGATCCTGGTCTCCGGACAAAGTTTCCAGTCTCCCTGAACCTTCTGTACACCTTCAAGACACAAGACTGGCTTAGATGAAACAGTCGAGCAATATTACGCTGTGCCAACCCTTGCCGGATTAAGATGACGATTTGAACAGCTTCTGCTGGTGTGGTTTCTATTATCTTTCCGATTCAGTGTTCCCAGTGACGTGAAATATTGGACTGATGGCCAATTTTCAGAGATGCTCACGTGTTGTAGTGTTTCAGGACTCCAAAACAAAACAGTATTTTGTTGTAAAAATTTATGATTTTTGTTTTTAGGTTTCATGACGTAAGGACAATAATCTTTGTCTGTGACATTGAAAGAGGTTGAAAGCTTATTAAATTACCTATGAAATCACCCAAGTAACAAAGCTTTTATAACCAAGGCATTTTATCACCAAACAGTGATATAGTAGGCTATAATGGTAATCATTGGGACTGCTTGTACCATAATAGTACATTATGATATAAGTGCGGTAAGATGAAAATTACAGCCGAGGCGATATTGCTAGCCCGAGCCGTAGGCGAGGGCTACAAGAAAGCAGAGGCTGTAATTATCAAAGCGCACGTATGCCATACGACGTTTTATAACATATTTGTGAGGAAAAAACAAAATTCCGAAAATTACTGCGTTTTTTTGTTGTTTTTCTAGTGCATGAATCTTTAGTAAGCCAACATATATTTTTCTTTGTCCAACAGCATAGAGCGTAGATGGGCTCATCAAAAAAATACCACCAACCGCTCTCTTTCCTTGGGTGTCGTAAAAGGCGACTAACGGACTAAAGACTGCACATACATCCAACAGCATAGAGCGGCGATGGGCTCATCAAAATAATACTACCAACCCCTGTCTTTCCTTGGGTGTCGTAAAAGGCGACTAACGGACTAAAGACTGCACATACATCCAACAGCATAGAGCGGCGATGAGCTCATAAAAATAATACTACCAACCCCTGTCTTTCCTTAAGTGTCATAAAAGGCGACTAACGGACTAAAGACTGCACATACATCCAACAGCATAGAGCGGCTATGGGCTCATCAAAATAATACTACCAACCCCTTTCTTCCCTTGGTTGTCGTAAAAGGCGACTAACGGACTAAAGACTGCATATACATCCAACAGCATAGAGCGGCGATGGGCTCATCAAAATAATACTACAAACCCCTCTCTTTCCTGCGGTGTCGTAAAAATCGAGTAACGGACTAAAGACTGCACATACATCCAGCTCATGAAAATAATACTACCAACCCCTCTCTTCCCTTGGGTGTCGTAAAAGGAGACTAACGGACTAAAGACTGCACATACATCCAACAGCATAGAGCGGCGATGGGCTCATCAAAATAATACTACCAACCCCTCTCTTCCCTTGGGTGTCGTAAAAGGTACTAACGGCCTATGTTGTCCATAGATTCAAATGATTACTAATTTTTAAATTACATTACCGCACTAGTTCGAAACTTATTACATTACGATGCTGAAATCGGTGTAATAAGAGCTACTTTACGAGCAAATGTGTTATAAAGGTTTTTAACAGAGCGTTATGCTTTTACATTCTATAATTTTGCTCTAAAAACGCTTACAGGTCTATACTAAATAATCATTAAAATGTTGCACTGTAATAGATATGGTAAAAGCGATTATGGTACTATTTAGTACTATAGACGACCTTATTGACAGTTTTGTGTATCTATTTTGCAATAATAATGCGTGAAAATAACTTTTAAAGTACTAGTGTTGTAGAAGTGTCGAAAACACTATTACAGGATCAATTTACACTATAAAAGTACCTTGCAAAACCATTACGTAACGTTATATCTTCTTAGAATCTCCCTCAACATCGCTATGGAGCTAGTTCTGTAAAAATCATGATAACTCTTCTACAGTACTTAACAGTACCATAGCGACTCCTGGTGCAGCTGCTAAATAACTTCAATTCTAAATATAAATAGATAATAAATAAATAAATACCTACACTCACACCAATTATCTAGCCCAAGAGAAGCTTCATTATGAAACTCGTTTAATGGTTACTAGACAATGGATAAACATACATAAACATACTTAAAATACATACTTATTATACAAAGAAAACACCCAGACCCTAATCAATAATTTCTAAATTGGCCCGACCGGGGATCAAACCCGGGACCTCAGAGATGGCGACACCATGAAAACCGGTGTACAAACCAATCTACCAAGGAGGTCGTCAAAGTAGCTCTATAGGTGAGTTTTTTTGTTCTGCTACGATACTAAATCGTGACAAAAAAGTACTAAAACAGCAGCTATTAATAATTAATTAAATATGATATGTTATCTGCCATGATAGCACATTAGCAGCACGGCTGTTGCCAATGTGTACTATGAGATAAGATAAAATATTCTTTATTGTACACCACATCAACAACAAATATACTATAGCAGCCATAGTCGGGAAAAGTATTTATTTTATTAATATAAATTTAAGTAATTAAAACAAGAAAATTACGAGGGCGCATTGTCAAATTTGAAATCGGGATGAATGATTTTATTGACACAATTAATTAGGCAAGTGCAACTTCCGGCAGAGCGACGTAGTGTCCTTTTCCTTTATATTACATCGGCGAATGAAATAAAGCATACATATTTGTTGTTTTTATTTGTAGATTTTTGTTGGAGAACACACGACACGACCACAACACAAATAAAATGATTGAATAAGTTTGATAAAAAGATCACTGGAATTATACAGCGTATTTCTTGAAAGGTGTCAAGCCGATGTATGGTGATAGGGAACTACCATACCTATCCATTGGACCCCCATGAATGTTATACGATTTTTTGTTGTTTTCGAATTATAATTTATTTTCGTTATTTTATGATTCAACGACGAGACGGCTCTAAAAAAATTATATCTTTTTTTTGGGTCAACTTTCCTATGTTTTTTTTTAAAACAATGCCTATTGATTGCACTTTTATGAGTAAAAAAATCTCCTTCCTAACTTTAACCTATAGTACTAAAATTTTGATCCTAACTTTAAAACTTGGGTTAATCAGAACAGAATGAAATTTTCACCTTCGATAATTAAATTAAAAAACATTTTCCATAGCTTCTGACTAGTCTTAAAAACTGCCCAACCAAATATGCTTTTATACTAATACAAAAAAGATGTACTAAATGGGACTTTTTTTGCTGAAATCGGTCGTTGAACGTGGTAGATTGGAAATTGTGTAATTTTCATCTATACTAATATTATAAAGAGGAAAGATTTGATTGTTTGTTTGTATTGAATAGGCTCCGAAACTACTATGCCGATTAAAAAAATTCTTTCACCGTTGGGAAGCTACACTATCTCCGGGTGACATAGATAGGCTACAATATTTTTTCAAAAAAATAGGCATCCTTACTAAAACTCTAATAAATTCCTTACATCGTGTGCGCTACGAAAACTATTGATGATAGAACAAATGCGATGTTGGCGTCTCGTCACTGGGGCACAATGTGACTGGGGTACGCGAGGGGAGTCATTTTGAAAATTCGTCACGGGGTCCACGCGAGCGAAGTCGTCGGCGGTCTGCCAGTATTTTATAATTTCTTAGTATCTTTGCATATTCTCGTCTATCAGGAGATTAATTATTCCTTTATGTTCAAGAAGAACTCAGTCCTTCATCCTCAAAATTACCATTAATAATGAGAGAGCCAAAATAAAACTCAAAATGCAATAAAAATGTAATATGTTCAAAATGCCGGCCACCAAACGATATGCACATTCGGCACCGCCGCAAAAATGTTTTTCTTAATTTTTGCGGCGGTGCCGCATTTTGAGTTTTATTTTGGCCCTCTCATTATTAATGGTAATTTTTTATATTTAAACTCAAAAGGCGGCACCGCCGTGACGACGCCTACATCACATTTGTTCTATCATCAATAGTTTTCGTAGCGCACGCGATGTAAGGAATTTATTAGAGTTTTAGTAAGGATTCCTAATTTTTTTGAAAATATATTGTAGCCTATGTCACCCGAAGATAGTGTTGCTTCCCAACGGTGAAAGATTTTTTAAAATCAGTCTAGTAGTTTCGGAGCCTACTCAAAACAAACAAACAATCAAATCTTTCCTCTTTATAATATTAGTATAGATGAAAATTACACAATTTCCAATCTACCACGTTCAACAACCGATTTCAGCAAAATAAAGTCCCATTTAGTACATCTTTTTTGTATTAGTATAAAAGCATATTTGGTTGGGCAGTTTTTAAGACTAGTCAGAAGCTATGGAAAATCTTTTTTAATTTTTTTTATCGAAGTTGAAAATTCCATTCTGTTCTGATTAACCCAATTTTTAAAGTTAGGATCAAAATTTTAGTACTATAGGTTAAAGTTAGGAACGAGATTTTTACTCATAAAAACGCAATTAATAGGCTTTGTTTAAAAAAAAACCATCAAAAAAAGTCGACCCAAAAAAAAGATATAATTTTTTTAGAGCCGTCTCGTTGAATCATAAAATAACGAAAAAAAATTATAACTCGAAAACCACAAAAAATCGTATAACATACATGGGGGTCCAATGGATAGGTATGGTAGTTCCCTATCACCATACATCGGCTTGACAGCTTACAAGAAACACGCTGTATATGGTGCAGAAAAGCACTTTAAACAAGTTTTGGTTACTTTTATAGTGCAAATTTATGATATAAATGCTGAAGATAGCACTATTTTAGTACCAAAAAGCGTTTCTCGACACTTTTAGGTTTCAACTACAGAACAGATTTATTACCGAGAGAGCCTTTATGTAATGTTTATAGAATAAATCAGAAAACTAGGGCCAACTTGGGGTTCTATAAACGTTCTTAACATCATTATAGTGCTAATTAGTGTATATGACTAATCAGCACATTCTAAAACATTTTTAGGACTTTTATAGTAAAAAAAAATTTAGAATAAAATGTTTTACTAGAAAAAATCAACAAGTCTCAGGAAGCTCGAGTGGGATTCAAACCCACGACCTTTGGATTGCCGGTCCACTGCTCTAACCGCTGAGCTACCGAGACCCCAGAAGACTCGTTTAATTTTTCCTAGTAGTTTGATTTACGCTGCAAGCCAGCGGTATTACGTCACTGTGAAGTCTACCCTCACATTCGAAAGAAATACTATTGTAAGTATTTAACAATCGATAAAGACGTAAATGCTTATTATAAATATCTTTATTATTGAAATTTTGCATTCACAATGCTATATAAACATAGAATAAAATGTTTTACTAGAAAAAAAAATTTGTTGTTGAATTTTGTTTGACTTTATAGTACCAAACTGTAAAAAAATGTCTAGAACCGGTTCCGGTATATTGCTCGCGAGTGTTTATGGACCGATTACCTAATTGTGATTAGTGATATGAAATGTCGATAATTGATTTCGCTCTGAACTGACTCTTGATAAGATCGAATGAGTGAAGAATCATAATAAATTGTAACAATTAATCTTAAATTAACGATAGGGTACATTTATGATAAAACAAAGTAAAATGTAATTATTTATTTTCTTTATCAGAATGGGCACTTTCCGAGTCCACCTCTACAAATCTTTGTTTCATCACTGGCTGAATGTAATAATCCATCCAGTTCCATAATTTTCGTCTTCTTTTACAACGTGATTAATGCAGCCGGTCCACTCTGCTGCGCCGATTTTGCTTATTTCCTCATGGAACAGTCTCTGGATGTCGGCTATTTTAAATGTTGTATTGTTTCGGCCGACCTATGATTTTTACCGTGCCCAAACTAGTTCGATAGGGTTCAGTTCACAATGATATGGAGGAAGGCGCAACACTGTGACATTCTTTGTCGCTGCTAATTCGTCAACATATATATATGTATATATTGTATGTTGTAATAGATATATATTTTTTTAAACGTGGACTGTATTTTGGCAGCGGCCTGCTTTATGTGGTCCTCGTTGCCTAGTCTCTGACCTAGACCTTCGGGCATAGTAGTTGTGTATCTATAACTTTTGCTATATTTTGTAAGAAAATAATAGATAACGAATGATACTATGAAACATTCATGATCGTAATGCACCTGCTGTGTAGGAGCTTAACAAGAGAACGCTACAAATTGTGCATTATTAATAGTGTAAAATAATGGAGAAGCTCTCAAGTTTAAATCCTTAACGTAGCCACGGGCCAATCGATCATATAAAATATTTGGTTCACATGGTTCATTTTAAGAGGCGCTTACACGGGCAATTTTTTGGTCAATTATTGCTGGCAATACGTATTGATCAATATGGAGCAATTAGTGGAGCAATGTAGAGCAACATCAAAAATTTTCGGCAATTGTTTCGGCAATATTGCTGATAATTGCTCCATATATACCAATTGCTGAATGTTGCCGACACGCATTGCCGAATATCCAGTGAGTCTGGAAATTATTAGCAATTTTGTTTCCTGTCTCGCTTGATTGATTTTGCGGCGTCTCGCTTCCGCGGGGACAGCGAGCGCTTGGGTGTTTTTTTTATAATGGCTTCGTGCGGTCAGCACATTTAGCCAGTGTAAAGTGATATTAAACTGAATATTTTATTTTATTATATTATTACCATATAGGAGACAATAAAAAGCAACAGTAAAACAATAGAAGATTGTTATACAAGGAGCTAAAATGACGCAAACGGACTAAAGACTGCACATACATCCTTCAGCATAGAGCGGCGATGGGCTCATCAAAATAATACTACCAACCCCTTTCTTCCCTTGGGTGTCGTAAAAGGCGACTAACGGACTAAAGACTGCACATACATCCTACAGTATAGAGCGGCGATGGGTTCATCAAAATGATACTATTAACCCCACTCTTCCCTTCAGTGTCGTAAAAGGCGACTAACGGACTAAAGACTGCACATACATCCAAACGCATAGAGTGGCGATGGGCTCATAAAAATAATACTACCAACCCCTCTCTTCCCTTCAGTGTCGTAAAAGGCGACTAACGGACTAAAGACTGCACATACATCCTACAGCACAGAGCGACATACACACACAGACAACTATCAGAAATTCTGAACAGATACATTAAACTTTTGTATGAATCCCCAGTAGCCAGAAATCGAAGGGTAAGGGCAAGTTTCGTCGATGCAGAAATTGGTTCTCTCATATTGGTCATCTGTTTAGTAATTAATGGGCCAACTTTATTCAAAAGAAATTCAAAATCACTTCGGGATATTCGAGTAAAGTTTTTGAATAAAATGTCATCTAATTCACAACACAACGATGATTGATTCCGTCTTGCTAAAAACGTTTGTACCCAAATAGGTATGTTCCTTTTCTGTTTCCTTTACTTGTGATTCATAATAATAAAAGCACTGCAGGCTGCCGCTGCAAGAAAATCGTCCTCCATGGCGAGCGATAGTTTTGTACGTGTATGAAAGTATTGCTTCGTATTGCCGAATTGCTCCATATTGCTCCATATTGTTGTTGCAAAACATTTCGCCAAATTGATGCTTGTTGCTGTTGCCGTATATTGCTCCATATTTTCTCATGTCACAATCGCCCAGTGTTGCTCATAATTGATCAATTTTAATTTCCCGTGTAAGCGTACCTTTATTATTTCAAATGAGCAATAAAATAAAAACGTGCTTTTTCTTATATATTTTCCAATCAATACTATTCTAATGACATAACATTTTTCTCTATTCCAATTACAAATACCACATTTAAAATAAAAGTAAAAATCTATATACAATAACAAGGTTTCCTAACAAGTATAATATTTCAGTGATTTGGTATTCCGCGCATAGCACTAGGATACTTAAAGTCGTATTATTGAATGAACAAATTCAATATCATTTAGTTCATTAAATCAATGATGACTTCAATAATGACTTTAAATCTACTTGGTTTCGAACTAATTTTATAGAGTAGAAGATAAATTCAATTTGACAGCAGACTTGAGGTTTGAAATGTAAAAATTGTATGCATAAATAATTGTGATTTAATAACCGTAAAATGGGTAAAATATGCTTTTAAAAGTGAAGCAAAAGTTGTGCCGGTGACTAACTATTGATGAGTTTGACGGATTGCTGCGAAATATTGATTGTTCTGTGCGATTGTCTGTTTGTTTCGGTCCAGGGAGAAAATAGTTTGGGATACATTATTACAGCTTGGTTAGATTTAGTGAATTTTAAGATATTTTTGCCAATACGATTTATATTTTTACATTCTCAAATTAAAGCAGGTCCAAAATGGACATTGTCCTTTATTATAATAATTTTATTAATGACTTTGTTTTGATTTTAGACAGTTAAATTTTTATGAAACCATTAAAATTATTTTTTATAAATATAATTGGTTTGTATTACGAATTGCACTTGCACCGATGACTCACTGCATTCTTAACGCGAACAAACTATAGTACCATCCCAATAGCAGATTTATTTTAAACAGTTATAAGGCATAATTTATTGTTAATGGGGCCGTTCAAGTATTACGTAAGCACCAAGGGGGGGTGGGGGGGTCTCTGTTTTGCTTATTTTGGATGATATGGGGGGTGGGGGGGGGTCTAGATAATGATTACGTCATCGTTAGTTATTTAAGTTTTTTCGGGGATTTCCGCAAATAATACATATGCGTAGGCACTCGCTTTGAGAACTGATTAGCCACTCAAACGTCCACGGTGACTTTAGTCACCCGGCAAAAATAAGTGCGAAACGTCCACGGTGACTTTAGTCACCCGTCAAAAAAAGTGCGAAACGTCCATGGTAGGTTTAGTCACCAGTTTAATAGGTCAAAGCACGTAGTACGTAGGTCCGTGAAAAAATTTGAGGTGGTTTTGTGGTTACTAATTCATCATACAAGTAAAAGAAATCTATATATTGCCACCGAAAATTTCACAGAAAAAAATAATGAAATTGACGAAATTGACAGTTCGCCAAAACGGAATTTTGCAGCGTAAGCGTCTTTAAAAATGTCGAAATACTCTTCTACTTACCATATTTCCTAAATAAGTGCACATCAAAACAATCGCTAACTAATTATCGTTAAAGATTGGATAAGTTTGTTTACATTCGTAGACAGTGACATTGCAACTAATTTTTTTTTCAAAACACACAACAAACAAACAACACTGAGCAGCAATCCAATGTCATCGATAACTTAGAATCATGGATTCAGGTTTCATGGACTGAAGACTGTTAATGTGTTCCGAAAATATTCTTTATGTTAGTTATGTTCTTTATTTCTGATTATATTTTTTTGTCATTTACTCTATGTGTATCAGTTAAACCTAATATTTTCATGAATTTTCCTTTTTAAAAATAACAATATAAAAAAACATTTATTACTAAAAATGTTTACGTAAGCATAGGGGGAGGGGGTAAGTGCTTTGCTTACTTTTGATGACAAGGGGGGCGGGGGGGTAAAAAATGGTAAGAAATCTGCTCACGTAATACTTGAACGGCCCCTAAGCTTTATTTATTTTTAATTATAGTAATAAGCAAATAAAAAATGCATAACAACTAATATTATGTCACACAACATCGAAGCAATTTCGCAACAGCCGGCCGTGCGTGGGCCCGCGCCGCCGCCTCATGGCAATGGACACTCGGAACAAACATCACTGTGTAACCACATAGCATCCCATCGATACAGCTTCAACAATTGCATTGTACAATAATTTCAATTCATACTATGTTATTGCATTTGAGAGCATGCAATTATATGTTGTAGCAAACTGTGTTTACATCTAAGAGATTGTGTCCTTTTGTAAGATGCATGTTGGATTGTCCTATTGTTTTATATTAATACATAAACAGTTTTATAAACCAAAAATAAAATAAATAAATGAACACAGCGCAGTGCGGGCCGCATGCGATTGCTGCATTTGCATTCGCCGCTGCCGGCCGTGCGGAAGCGTCACACAACGCGCACTCAGACTGTCGCATGTCGGCGCTAGCATACTATAAAATAGGACAAGTCTCATCGATTACGGCTCAATGATTTCAGCCCTTCTCTGTTCAGCATCCATTAAATATTGTGTTGTTTTTAGTACGAAGAAGCTTTCCAGGCGGGGCCCTCGAAAAGGCAAACTAGTATAGGCGCGCGCTGCGGCGGCACTCCCGGGGCTCATATGGTACATCGATACACATCGCTTATGCAAACGAAAAAAGAGGACAAAATAATGGATAACACATCGGCCAACTGAACAAAAGCATTGCTAATTACACAACACATTTTAATACATTCGCAGTTTTAATAAATAATTTTTCAATAAATACAACCGGTTACCACATTTATTACAACCATACATTTATATCCACAGCAGACTCAACCATTCGGTAGTCTGAGAAGGGTCGAACGAAAGACAATAGTTTATGGTCGTGTTCCAGTGTAATCAGGCGCCTGTTGACCCGACTGTACCGACGCGGGTTTCAGGAGCGATGGCACAGCTACGTGAATGGGCCTCAAGGTGATTTAGTGATAGGCAACATGTTTTACCTGAAGTGGAAGAACACCTCCTTGGTGTGGTCGGCGGTCTCGATGAAGCCGAAGCCGTCCTTGAGCGCGGCGATGAAGCCCTGCAGCACGGGGCGCGCGCCCCCGCCCCCTTGGCCGCCCCCGCCGCCGCCCCCGGCCGCCGCCGCCCCCGGCGCCCCCGCCCCCGCCCCCGGCCCCGCCCCCGGCCCCGGCCCCGCGCCCGGCGCCGCCGCCACGCCGGCCGCCACCAGCTCCTTGGTGCGCTTCACCTGCATCACACACAAGCACACGTTACAGTGGCGGCCACAGCTGCGGCGGCTGCGGCGGCTGCGGCGGCTGCGGCGGCTGCGGCGGCCGCGGCACACGCACCTGGTAGATGTCGAAGGTGACCTTGTCGCCCTGCCGCGGCAGCATCTTGGACTCGCACTTCTTGGCGGAAAAAGAGACGCTCTTCTTGGCGCCGTTGATCTGACACGAGATGACGCCGTGGTAATCCTGCAACGACACGGAATACCAACATTATATACTTTAAGTTAACCACTACTTCAAATGCATCCCAAATCCATTTTCCCTGGAACAAAACAGACCGACGCACCTACGGCTTTTTCCTCTACGGCAGGTGAACGAAAATATTTTTTTTTATTAAGCCGAATGCAGAGATTAGCTACCCTATATAATTGTTAAAACTCCGACGAATATTTTTGTATCAAAAACTGACCATCATTTTAAAATTTCGGGTAGAAATCGTTTGACAGTTGCATCGTGTGACAGTGGCATTGTTTCGTTACACTTGGAGGTTTCGTGCGTAAACGCAATCCGTAAGCTCCAACATGAAAGTGTTTTTAAAGTTATTGCCGAATAAATATCAAACAACTGTTATGGATAACTTAAGTTCAGGTATTTATAAACTAAATTAGGTTGTTTTCAATTATTTTTACCTTACTATAAGTATTTAAAATAAAAGAATAAAAAGTATGTTATAGTACGGTAACATTTTGGACTATTTGTGTGTTTTGGTTTTTATTGCCATTTGTCAGTCATTGGCATTTATTTTGGTTGTTTGTCTATGGTACGTAGTTTCGCGATAAAGGAAGATACCTATTTGATTCATTGAATTCCTTCAATACCGTCAAGAGTAACAAACAATTGTACTGTATTGAGCACTTAGCCAGAAATACAGATACATGTAGTCGGTAAATTACAAAATAAGCAAGCAACCTTTAAGTAAATATTGTCTAGTAAATCAGGCGGCCATTGGAGCGAAATCAGTGAGGCCGGCGCGGATGACGTCATAGGCGCCATACAAATCGGTAAGAATAATACCTAATAATGCGAACGGGATTTTGTATGACACAAAATGTCACATGCTGCGCCTGACGCGCACCTTTAGATCATAGAATAGCCTTTAGTCTATTATCGTATGTTGACTATCAGTTCAGTTCAGCATTTATTTAACACTTGACTCTTAACGCGGCGTTCTATAGAAAATCTTTTTTAACTGTTAATCATTATAATTTAAAAGAACATTTTTGATATGAGAATGATTAAGACGCAATAGATATCGAATAGGCTGGCTTGGTCCTTCTCCTTTCGCGTTTATAATATTAGTAGGATAGTAGGATTGGAATTTGCTTGTTGATATTAAGTTTACACTCCGTTAATATTAATATATCAGCTTCAAAGGATAGCTCCGATAACGTTAATTGTAGGTCATCGTGATTGCTATATATACTTCTAATGTTTTGTGTTAAAACATTGAAATTCAAGTCCCGTAAAATGTTTTTTAAATCTCCAATATTACATAATAATGATGTAGAAATGTCAGTATTGTCCAATAACTCTAGTTCATGTAGGTTACTAGAAAATTCTTTAATTATTAGATAGTTGTCTAAGAAGCGCAAGTTTAATATTAATAATGGATAACCTGAATATTTACGGGTACTTATAATAATGCGTATTTATAGTGTAATTTAAAATGAGTATAGTTTTACGCGTTTGAGATAAATCAATTGAGATGTATGAGTGTGATGTGTATGGAAGTGTGAGAATATGACAAAATTAATAATTGTTTATAGATTGATTACATAACATGCTCAAATAGCTTCGTTTTAAATGTTCGTTGTATTTATGTGTTTTACAATTTCTACATTTTTGCAAAATTTAAATAAAACTTTAACCTCTAGAATAAAAACATAGCATAATATGAACTTTAAAGTGCAATATGTGTATTTAGTCATTAATAACAACAATAAATAAATTAAAAACACAAGGTACAGTCATGCATTTTGCAATTGATGAATCTGAGATTCATTAGTTATTTGAATAATCCGTGAATTGTCATCTTGCCGTACGAAAATCCTATCAATGGAGGTCCAGCAATATTTATATTTCTTTGATCTAACCAGATCTCGGGCTAAGAAGAACAGTCGTGCTCCTTTAGGCGTCAGTTGTTCCCAAATAACAGTTCTTTGAAGGTCATCAACCTTATTTCCGAGGATTGTTATATACTCGCGATCGACCTTACAATTTGTTAGTCTCGAGAGAATCTATTTTCTTGCGAAATTCCTCATTTTGACTAGCAAGCAGAGTAATCGAGCCATCATCTCCTTTATGTCGCTTATAATTTATTTCAATTGGTTTGATTGTGTAGTCATAAATCTCCTCTCTGAAGATCTTAAATTCTGACGGTTTTATTATTAAAATCATACAGCTCATTGATTTATCGAACTAAATGATATTGAATTTGTTCATTCAATAATACGATTTTAAGTATCCTAGTGCAATGCGCGGAATACCATATCAATGAAATCTACTAGTAATGCACAATAATTCGTAACGTTATTATTACGTTAAGCTCCTACACAGCAGGCGCATTACGATCATGAATGTTTCATAATATCATTTGTTATCTATTATTTTCTAACAAAATATAGCAAAAAGTTATAGATACACAACTACTATGCCCGAAGGGCTAGGTCAAGTACTAGGCAACGAGGACCACATAAAGCAGGCCACTGCCAAAATATAGTCCACAATTAATAAAAATATATATCAATTACAACATACAATATATACATATATATATGTTGACGAATTAGCAGCGACAAAGAATGTCACAGTGTTGCGCCTTCCTCCATATCATTGTGAACTGAACCCACCGACCACATAACCCATAGACGTCGCTTTCAGCGAGTTTTACTAAAACATGCAATCGGCAATATTCAGGGGGGGCGAGTGCGTGTAACTCTGGCTGTGATTGGATATACTAGTGACACGTAACACAATCATTTCAAACGTATTCGAATTAGTAATGTGGTAGGAGTTGATATTGATATCGATGGACTGTTTTCGTACTTGATGTTTAATAACAGTGTTAAGAGGCCTATTACATCTCGACTGTGATTTTTGCATAAAATGGCCAATTTTGGCGTTATGGATCTCAGAAACAAAAATACATTAACAATTATGACTTAATGAATAGTGTAGAATAGCTATTGGAATAGTGCGTAGCGGCTTCGTTTTTTGTAAATTTTACTTAACTTTTAATTAAACCCAAATTTGCAGATAAAGACTTTCATAAAGTGCCCGAAGGCACTTTTTTGAGCTCATCGATTGAACTACCGTTCTAAACAAGTGAAATAAAAAAATTATAATGTTATCTTTTATATAGTCGAATAGTGCGTAGCGGCCTCGGAATTTTTAGATATCATTGATTTTATATAGGAAAAAAATCTTATTCTAAACCAAAAACTTCGAAAATCGCTAAGTTAACTGTGAAAATCTCTTATCTACAATAATATTATTGAGCAAAATTTATACCAGAGTAATTGTTACTTCATGAGGAATAAAGATTTTATAATGAATTTATTATCCTATTTCGATAAAAACGATAAATACAACTGCAAAATTACTACAAAATGCGATGCGCCGGCCGTCCGAATTCAACTTATGCTCACAGAATGGAGATTTGTAATATTATGCACAAATTTATTATCCTATTTCGATAAAAACGATAAATACAACTGCACAATTACTACAAAATGCGAAAACGGGCATTTTACGCAAAAATCACATTCGAGATGTAATAGGCCTCTTAATATAATAATAATAAAACCATTCTTCTTATTTAATACTAACTTTTATATCAAATCTCGTTAAGATAAATAATATTTTGTCAATTAATCTGTTTGCCTTATTCAGTTTCCGAGTAGTTTGAAAAAATAAATATGGAATGGCCGGTATTTCAAAGGTCAGATAAAACTTATTTGGTGGTTACAGTATTATTCAACCATTTTGAAAATGTTTTGTCATATCATGTCTTCAATTTTTTATAAGTGACTCAAGATTTTCGCGTGAGATCTCATTAAAGCCCCTCTTCGTATCGTCTTTACTAAAACCCAAGGGTTTCTGGGAAATATCATTTACCATTAAATATTTACATCATCACTCAAATATCAACTCAGTAAATATTTACTACTAGCTGTACCCGACATGCGTTGCGTAATTTTCAACCAACTAAAACTGATTATACAACGCCAATAACAACCTAAAAAACTTTATTTTTAGTATAAGTATATACACAAAACCCTAAAACAATTTCTCCATTCTTGGGAACCGTTAGTTCGGTTACGAAAACTCGAGGTATAAAAATGATATTTTGCTAGAAATTGCTGTAGTTCAACATTACATTTTATGTGAAAGCTCTTATTGTTATAATTTACCTAAATACACCAGCGAATTTCATTTTGTTCTCATAACCAAATAATGTCAAAATGGTATAAAAACTTAATGAAAATTTATCGACAAGTTGATAGGTTCTAACTTAAGCAACACTCATCAAAACAATGAGAGATAGTGCTATAAGCATTTACAACAGAAAGAAAGAGACTTTTTAAAAGACATCAACGCGTGCATTTTTCTTAATTTATAATTGAATTTTTACACCAATTTAAAATTTATTCTTTTCCGTCATAAAACTGTACTTACCGATGAAATGATTTATTATCTTTTAAAAAGCTAGACTGTTTGCTCCACTTTCCACACAATTTTACAGCGCAATACGGCATATTTATATTATTAATAGATTTTTGAATTTTTGCGTGCCGCGGCGCTGTCATCTATCATAACTGAATCTAGGTTTGGGGGCGTGTCACTTACGTATGCAATGGATTGTATATGTAGTATGAGTGACGTTACCCTCGTATGCGGAGTCTACGGGATAAGTGGTGACTGAACCCTATCGACCTAATTTTGGCACAGTTAAAATCATATGTCGGCCGACATCCATGAGGGAATAAGCAAAATCGGCGCAGCAGAGTGCACCGCATTCATCACGTCATGAAGGAAGAGAAGACAATTATGGAACTGGATGGGTTATTACCACGGAGCAAAAACAAAGAGGTGTTGTAACAACTTTTTTCATATAATAATAGTGTCTCAGCTGCGCGGGTTGCGGGGGGAGTCTAAATAGGAGAAAACCATCTAGTGGCCAGTAGCCAAAGCAAGTACCTACCTAATTTACGAGATTAGCAGAGTTGTCATAAGAGTTCTGCTATATTTCACTAGATATCGTGTATGTCGTAACTTTATTTGATGAAGTATAAATAATCCGTGTAACTACTACACGATACAACACAGCACTTCATGCTAACAAAAAGTTCGGGTCGAGAATTTTTTATAATTCTTTAAAAGACTGAATAAGCCACGAACAACCTATTCGCCAGCCAACGAGTTGTACTGACGAAAGCGACACCTGGTCGTATGTAGTTCAACTACGGTGTGACGTCAGAACTACGTCGATAGTTGCTGGACTACATTGATTGCAACACCTCCTCTTTGTTTTTGCTCCGTGCTTATTACATTCAGCCAGTGATGAAACAAAGATTTTTAGGGGTGGACTCGGAAAGTGCCCATTCTGTTAAAGAAAATAAATAATTTTACTTTGTTTTATCATTTAAGTACTGTACTGTAATGTAGGTAGACAATAATTAATGTCGCTCAAGCTTGTGAGTCAGTCTGCGAATAAACGGGTTTAATGCAAGGCGCGTTTCATTCAGTGTACATATTTCACAGTGGCGACGAGAAATAAAAGAACTTTAAGCGTGCATTCAAAATGCCTATCGGAAAAATTAGTGAGTTCGATATTCATAGGGATGATTGGAAATTATATATTGAACGGATAGAACAATATTTCGTGGTTAATGAAGTTAAAGACAATATGCAGGTGCCGACATTAATAACGGCCATGGGCACGGAAAGCTACGAGTTGTTGGTTAATTTGGGCACGCCAGTGAAACCTAAAAATAAAACTTTCCAACAAATTGTGGACATTACGGAAAAACATTTACAGCCGAAACCAAGTGAACTATCGGAGAGGTTCAAGTTTAGACGCAGGACTCAAAAAAGCGGGGAAGGTATTTCGGAATACGTAGCCACATAAAAAAAAATGTCGAAGTCATGCGAGTTCGGCAGCTGGCTCGAAGAAAGTTTGCGGGATCAGTTGGTGTGTGGCATCAGTAGCGAGGCTATTAGACAACGGTTGTTCGCCGAGACTAAGGTGGATTTCGCAAGGGCGTACGGTATCGCTATCAGTATGGAGGCAGCGGAGAAGGATGCAGCGGCCGTCGATGGTCATAGAAAGTTATTTAGCGAGCAAACGGCGGATTGTCAAGCGATAGCGACCGGAACGTGGCGCGGGGCGGTGCAGGGGCGGTGCGGGGGCGGTGCGGGGGGCGGAGTGTGCGCCTGCCCCCCCTCACTCATGAGCGGGCTCGGCGTCATCAACAATGCAGTGTGTGTGGCGGATCGCATGATGCTACGGACTGTACATGTTGCCGCTACGTGTGCCGCGTGTGCAACAGATTAGGGCACTTGAAGCGTATGTGTCCTAACTTAACGGACCAGCACCGAGTGGAGATTACGGGTGAAGGTGGCGATAGTGATGGCGTTAGTGATATTAGCGAAGAGGTCATTTTTATTGATATTAACAATTTATCTATAAACGATTGCAAACCTGTGTTGATTTCCTTGAATATTCACAATAAATTAATCATTATGGAATGTGATACCGGAAGTGCAGTATCTTGTATTAGCCAAGAAATGTATTTAGAAAATTTTAGCGATTTAAAAATAAAAAAATATAATTTAATATTGAGATATTATACCGGGGAAGTAGTTCGACCGATCGGAAATATACAACCCCGAGCAAAGTACGATAATGTGGTAAAAACTTTAGATTTATATGTAATAGGTAAAGGTAAAACTGCGTTACTCGGTAGACAATGGCTCGCAGAATTGAATATACAGATACCTAAACTCGAGTACAGCACCTTAAATGTATTGAACGGTGAGTGATTGTTGTCCGATCTCAGTTCCAGATATAGTATCGCGGAGGGACCGTGCGGTGGGGGGAGGGGGGGGGGGGGGCGTTGGCGCACGCGCTGGACCAACACGCACGGGGCGGCATCCTCCGACCAGTGGCGGTCATACAAGCCGAAAAGCCCGGCTTGCCCTAACAAAAACTCAATATCAATACTGGTAAAACGCAATTATTAAAATCACTTAATATTTTTTACCATTGTTAATTTTCTTTCATCAGCATTCAAATTATCAATTTTATAAGTTTCTCATATTAAGAATCACCAAACAAATCCCATAAAGCTGCGTATAAATCGAGCGACGCTTTACATCTCTCTCGCACAAGTTGGCTTGCAACCGGGCTTCGGATTTAAAGTATATCCGCTCTCTTCTAACTTTAACAAAATTGCTACTCTATAAACATAATACTGCGTAAGTATGTATAGATTCTATGAGAAATTCATACTATTCGTCAAAGCCAGCTTGCGTTATGAAGTTCGCAAGTAAGGCCTTCTCCAAATCAGGCTTTATTTCTACCGAATCACGTGCAACTTAAAGGCGGGCGAACCAATCAGAGGCGACCGACGACAGCTCGAGCTCGGGCGAACCAATCAGAGGCGAGCGTTAATACGCGATTGTGCTGTGCAGCAGCCAGCCATTTTTTATTCTTTGTTATTGTCACACTTCACTTTATTTGAGGGATTGTTTTTAAGTAACAAGTGTTTTTGTAATTTGTGATAAAAAATGTGTTCCGAGTTCAGTTCTTCGCTTTATTGGTCTCTGTGACGAACTAAGATGTGTTGAGCATGTGATGTGTTGCAAACAAATGTGTACTTAAACGTGTTGATGATTGGCATACGAAAGGCAGAGGTAAATAAATTCTTTGAACATCACACATGATTTATGTATTTCGCAAACTATTAAAAGTCATCTAGGGCATTAATTGTAATAGGTCTATGTAAAAAACTCTCTGGATTGTTGGTTGCTTCCATTCTAATAATTAAGTAATAATTAATAAATTAAGTGTAGAGGCCTACTACATTTCGACTGTGATTCCCGCGCAAAATGCCCATTTTCGCATTTTGTAGTAATTTTCCAGTTGTATTTATCGTTTTTATTGAAATAGGATAATAAATGCATGCGTAATATTACGATTACGAATCTCCACTCTGCGAGAATAAGCTGAGTTCGGACGGCCGGCGCATCGCATTTTGTTGTAATTTTATACTTAGTTGTATTTATAGTTTTCATCGAAATAGGATAATAAATTCATTATAACATTTTTATTCCTCATGAAGTAACAATTATTCTAGTAAATTTTACTCAATAATATTATCGTAGATAAGAGAAATTCACAGTTAACTTAACGCGATTTTCGAAGTTTTTTTGGTTTTGTTTCATTTTTTTATTTCATTTGTTCAGTTCAATCCAGGAGCTCAAAAAAGTGCCCTCGCGCAATTTATGAAAATCTTTCTCTGCAATTTTGAGTTTAAATAAAAGTTAAGCAAAATTTACAAAAAGCGAGGCCTCTACGTACTATGCCAATAGCTATTCTACACTATTCAATAAGTAAATACTGTTAATGTATTTTTGTTTCTGAGATAAAGAACTCCTAAATTGGCCAAAATAAAATTCTCAAAAATCACATTCAAGATGTAATAGAAGGTAATAGCCTGTTTTTTTACCAACGACAAGAATGTTTGGAATGCCACGGCCTATGACGATTTAAGTAAAAAATGTGGCTAGTGTCACAAATGGGCACCAACATTGTACCTAGGTAGCAAGATTAGGAACTTCAGGTTTCGTGGCTTGCCCCAATCTGAAGCCCTAGGCACGCCACTGCCTCCGACTGGGCCACGCCGATCGTGCCGGTCGTCAAAAAGGATGGTAGTATCAGGATTTGCGCCGTTTATAAGTTGACTTTAAATGAAGTGTTAGAGGTCAACCGCTACCCACTTCCACGAGTAGAAGACTTATTAGTGCGATTACATGGGGGACAACGCTTTAGTCAAATCAACTTTTCGCAGGCTTTCCTTTAGATAATTCTAAGAAATACACGGTGGTAAACACACATAAGGGTTTATTTGTTTATAATCGTTTGGTATACGGGTTAGCCTCGAGCCCAGGTATATTTCAACGGCGTTTGGAAGGAATGTTCGCGGATTTACCGGGTGTAGGTGTTTTCTTGGACGATATTATTACGACGGGGGGATCCACGGAACATATAAATAATGTTTACAAGGTATTTGAACGTTTGCAAAAATATGGGCTACGAATTAAGAAAGAGAAATGTGATTTTTTTAAAGAAACTGTTAGTTATCTCGGCCACATTATTAGCAAGGACGGTATTCAAACCTGTCCGAACAAAATAAAGGCCTTATCGAATACGCCCGCCCCCCGTAATCTGTCAGAACTTCGTTCATTTATAGGTTTGATCATGTATTATTCGAAGTTCGTCCCGAATATTAGTACCTTACTAGCACCGTTATACAATTTACTGAAAGCGGGGGTCAAATACGAATGGAGTGATGAGTGTCGAGTGTCAAGCAGCCAGGCGTTGGTGCGCTACACGCCGGAGCCGCGTGATATCCCTAACGTCACAGCTTAGGCATGCATGATGGAGGACCGGGATTGATGATAGCACCGAATAGTCCCGCGCGCTCACGCCGGCCGAGCGCCATTACGCGCAGACAGGGAGGCGCTCGCGCTAGTCGCGCGGTGTACGCTAATTTCACCAATATTTGTATGGGCGACGCTTTAAACTGAAAACGGACCACAAACCGTTACCGTATATATTGGGAGATAAAGTAGGCATACCCGCGATGGCGGCGTCGCATTTGCAACGATGGGCCTTGCTTTTGTCAGGGTACCGGTATGATATTGAATACGTTACTTCCAAAAATAATTGTGCCGATGCGTTGTCTAGATTGCCAGCGAAATCCAATAAAAGTGATAAGGATGTGTTCCACAAAGAGATCACATATAGTAACTTTGTTAAAATAAAATTTTAAACACTGAAAAAAGACGACAACCTCAGGCGGGAATCGAACCACGCACCTTCCGCATTCCGGGCGGCTGCCTTAACCACTTGGCTACCGAGGTCTGGCTTTCAACCGTCGAAATTTGTCAGTGCTTGATGCTTATGTTTTTAGTCAACATTGCTTCATCAAATCTTAGAAGTTTTCACCTCTGAGATCCGAAAGAAATATTTTTACAAATATTTGAACATTCGGTTAAGATGAAGCTGCTTTATAGATTAATGTTTTATATTTTAGCGTTTTATTAACGTTTAAATATACTTAAGTAAATATTTTTTTTATGTGTTTAAAATTTTACTTAAGTATATTTAAGCGTTAATAAAACGGTAAAATACTTTGTTAAAAAAATTTTACCAGTAACTAATAGTGACGTAATAAAGGGTACAGTCAAAGACAAAACTTTCAGTAGGGTTAAAGTATACATAGAATCGGGTTGGCGGTGGACTTGTCCCGATGACGATATTAAGCCATTTTTTAGTAGACGAAATGAGGTATATATAGATAATAATTGTGTAATGTGGGGATACAGATGATCATTCCTGCCTCGTAAAAGTCAGTCGTATTGAAACAGCTACACGCTAGTCATATGGGAATCGTAAAAACGAAAGGCTGGCCAGAAATGAGGTGTGGCGTGTGGGCACCGAGTACGCCGCCGCGCCGCCGCAGCCCCGGCCGCAGCCCCGGCCGCAGCCCCGGCCGCAGCCCCGGCCGCAGCCCCGGCCGCAGCCCCGGCCGCAGCCCCTACCGCGCGCGCCTCAGCCGTGGACGCGTCTGCATGTACACTTTTTAGGGCCTTATAGGGGACTTTCTTATTTCATTTTGGTCGATTCCGGTTCGAAATGGCTGGAAGCTTATGAAATAAAACAAAAAACGGCAGCGCATGTAATAAAATTACTTAGAACAACGTTTGCAAGGTTCGGGTTGCCCGTTGAACTGGTATCGGATCAGGGCCAGCCTTTTACGAGCTCAAAGTTTTAAATTTTTTTGAATAATAATGGCATCAAACAGTTGGTTTCACCCGTGTATCATCCCGCGTCGAATGGGGCGGCCGAAAACGCGGTAAAGCTTTGTAAGCGAGCTATTAAGAAGGCAATTAGGGATAATATGGACGTAGATACGGCTCTCCAAACATTTTTACTAACTTACAGATAGCACCGCTGGTGAAACGCCAGCTAGGTTGTTACAAAAACGTAGGTTACGCTCGCGTCTCGATCTAATGCGTAGCCGTTATGCGATAGGAGATAGGGCGAGACGAGCGCGGGAGAGTCAGACAAAATTTGCAGGAGGCTTGCAGACAAATTTCGTACATGGTGAAACGGTATGGGCGAAGGGATATGGGTCTCAGGATAAATGGATTAAGGGAAAAATATTAAATAACGAAGGTTCACGTAGATTCGTAGTGGAAAGTAGTAACGGTCAATTAATAAAAAGACATGTTGATCAAATTCGGCGCAGGTCTCGTCTATCATCAGACTTTCCAACTCCAGAAGTATCGGTTGAACCGTTCGTAGGTGTAAAGGAGGATGTTGTTTCGGCAGAGGGTGTGGTGGAGGAGATGAGTAGGGATGCTAGACAAGAGGGTGAAGCAGTTGTGGTTCCACCCGACCCTACTAAGATAGCTCAAGAATCGATCTCAGCTGCAGAACGTGATACACTTAACATATCACTTTCCCCACCACAACCAACTCATTCTTATCTTAAAAGGAATCGTAAACCGGTTGTACGGTTTGGTTTTGAATTTGATTAATAAAAACAAATGTTAATTAATCATAAATTGTATTAGATAAGTTATCTCATTGTAATGTAAGGGTAATAATTTAAGGGTGGAGGTGTAATGTAGGTAGACAATAATTAATGTCGCTCAAGCTTGTGAGTCAGTCTGCGAATAAACGGGTTTAATGCAAGGCGCGTTTCATTCAGTGTACATATTTCACACTATAGTTAATTTAAGATTAAATGTTACAATTTATTATGATTCTTCACTTATTCGATCTTATCAAAGTCAGTTCAGAGCGAAATCAATTATCGACATTTCACATCACTAATCAGTCTATATAGTTTTTAGTAAGCTGTCAAACGTCATGTTGGTTTATATCCAGGAAAACTAGCTTTGGGATACATAATACAAAGTATGATATGAATAATGAATGAGCTGGTACCGTTAGCGGCGCTTGCGTGGGGCTGCCTTGGGGCGGCGGCTGCGCCTCCTTGGCCACGACGCCGCGCGCGCCGCGCTCCAGCAGCGCCTCGAACGCCACCGAGCCGGCCGGCAGGTGCTGGATGCGGATGGCCGACTGCCGCGTGCTCATGTTGGAGAACGTGGACACCGGGTCCACGGTGAACTCCACCTGCCACACGTGCCGTTACTGTTACACACTTGGCAACCTTTCCCAATTTATGAATTGATAGAGAGTGCAGCGAGAAGAGTTAACGCATTGTTATAAAAAAAACAGAAATACATAACCGGCACGCGGCTTCGGCCCAGAGTGACTGCCAGAATACCGCATAATGTACTAATTGATTTGAATAAACGTTACACGTAAAGAAACGAAATTTTAATTTATTGAAAAACAAAATGTTGTGTGGCACAAATTAAGTTGGTTCAAATTACCCGATGTATACAAAGAGCATGTTTATCTTTAAAAATCATAATATTGACTTTTACTGCCAGTATGTTATTTAATACAAGTTTTAAAAAACTTTAGAAACACAGAAACATCTTTTTACAGCATTGCGTGTAAATCATTTGTGCTGCATGCAACGCAAACTGGTTTAAAGACTGTTTGTCAAACAATAAGCAAATCATTGATAGAGTTCACTGCGAGCAGCGCTCACTCCGACAATGCGCTCCTTGACTCACGACCGGAGCTTCCCGCTCGCTTCAACGAGCCTTTATTGGATACTTCACATTCTTAACCGCGAACAATCGAACAAACGAGCATAATAGCTACCTACCTCATGTATGTCAACGCGACGCATCGTATCACAACGTATGTTCGCTTATAGAATACCTCGTCCCCTACGCTGAGCTCGTGGCCGAGGCGCAGCACCTCCGCGAAGTGGAAGAACATGGTCTGGTCGCGCTCCACGCAGCGGATGAAGCCGAAGCCGTCGCGCAGCGTGCACACGACGCCCTGCTCGCGCCGCTCGCCCGACACGTGGAACGACTCGTCCAGCAGCGAGATGTCGGTGGCGCGCTTCAGCTGGTCGCGCCGGTCCGTGGCCACCTGGAACTGCACCCAGTCGCCGTGGCGCAGCGTGAACTCGCCGCACTGGTCCTTGTCGCCGAACGGCACCTCCACCTCGGAGTGGTCGGCGGCGCGGTACCGGATGCGCCCCGGCAGCGGCTCGCTCTGCGCGCGCCCGCCGCCGCGCTCCAGCGGCTTGAGCACCTGCCCGCGCTGCGGCTCGGGGCTCACGTCCTCGAACACCACCGACCCGCACGGCAGCGCGGTGATATTGCACGCCACCTCCTTGCCCTGCGCCATCACACGCACGTGAACTTTACAACCTTAACCACGCCGCGGAACAACAACAAACATCTACAAACATACAAAAGCACCTTACGTTTCTAGTCTGAATGATGAATTCGACATCGTCTCCTAAAGTGAGCTCTTCCTTGGTTTTGGTTTCAGAGTAATGGAAGAATATTTCTTTCACGACATCGGCTCTCTCGATGAACCCAAAATTTTCCTTCATTGAACAGACCACTCCATGATATTTAACTGGATGAACGGGATTCTCAAATCGCACATGGCAAGCACCCAAAGTTCCCCTGCAAAAGAAGTGTGTATACTAAGAGCTGTAAAAAAAATAGAGTCTAAGAGCTTTTTATGCAAAGAAGTGAATAACCTTTGATTCGTGGCAATCTGGAAACTGACTGCGTCTCCGGTGTGCAATACCACATTCCCCTCGACGTCGTCTTTAGTATAGGGCAAGAAAAAACATTCCCCACGATTCTCATAGGAAATCCTCCCAGTGTTATCTCCGGATCCTTCTCCCTTCACCTCGGTTGTAACAGTCCCCGTCACACGGGCCTCGCTCAGCACCTTATATTAAAAAAATCACTTTCTTATCTTACCTATACTTAAATATCTTATCTTTTACAAATAAAATTTATTAGATATACAAAGGTAAATGGTTTAATTTTTACGTCAATTAAGAAACTTTAGGTAATAGCCCTCGCCATTCTGATCACTGATCATAATTTTGTGATGTAATGTGTATAATATCTAAGCTTCCTCATATTGTATAGTACACAATAGAAATAATGTAAGGGTTCTAAATATGTTGCACATACACAAGTTTTACAAAGATAAACAATGCCAAGTATATACTTACAATATTAAGGTATATTCAAATGCCCTCTGTGTACAGTTTCAAACGCTTTACATATGAAAACCTTGACAGGCAATGCATTTCATTTTTAACCATATTAACGAGTTCCAGTAGAAGCTAATTTGTGCTTAGATTAAATTGGTGTGAACGTAAACATTTATATTTTAAGTAGAGATGCGCTCAATATTTGTTTGGTATTCAGCGCATTCGGCATCTTTTGTTATTATAAAAGAAGGAGGCAAACGAGCAGGCGGGTCACCTGATGGAGAGCAATCACCGCCGCCCATGGACCAAAGCAAAACCAGACGAATCGCAGATGCGTTGCCGGCTTTTAAGGAAGGAATAGGCTCGTTTCTTGAAGATTCCTAAGTCGAAACGGTCCGGAAATACCGCAGCCTAGATCTGGTTCCACGACACTAGTTCGATGCAAGAAACTTCGTGAAAAACGGACGGTAGTAGACCGCCATCCATCAAGGCGTGTGGTGGAGGAAATCAGCGGCAGGGATCAAGCCGAACAATTTCTCAGAACGGCTCCGGGGTATGTTGGGCCAGTTGTCAGAATGTCCAGTGTGTCAAAATGACAAGGCAATAATGCCCAATTGTTAAAATGACCAGTTGTCATAATATCCAGGTGTCAAAACAACAAATTGCTAAAGCGTCTAATGGCCATAATGTCAAGTTACCAAAACAACAAATTGTTAAAAAGTCGGATTGTCATAATGTCCATTATCAAAACATCCATTTGCCAAAACGTCTAGTAGACATAATGTCCAATTACCAAAACCACAAATTGTTAATAAGTCTAATAGTCATAAGTTTATAGTTTTGGTACAGTTCAGGGCTATATTATAGTAGGTTCATTATTCACAATAATATAACGTTGGTGTATACGCGTTTTGGTCACAATAGTCTAAGATCCGAGTATAGAACGACCTTCACCGAGAAGGTTAATGGATGAAAAGTATTTTAAATCAAATTTAATATGTTAAATAATATATCGCGAGTGGGTTGGCTGAAAAATTTCAGTCCAGTACCATTAATGATTAATTTAATATTAAAAAAAATATTTTTTTTTACATTGCACTGGTTAGGTGTGTGTGTTTGTAATGAGCTTATCTTTATATAAACATAAATTTTATTTATTTAACCAGACGGTTGCAAATTACTAATATTGACTTGCCTGTTTACACCTGCCTACCCAATGTTATGACAGGAAAAAAATAGTCAACCTAACGTTTGCATATTCTATATTCTTACTTTCGATTGGTACCTATGTAATTTATCTATTATCGAAACAAGTGCAATATTTAAAAAAATATATTTTTAAATATTTATTTAATCATATACTGGACTGAAATTGTTCAGCCAACCCACTCGCAATATATTTTTTAACACATTAAATTTGATATAAAATACTTTTCATCCATTAACCGCTCGGTGAAGGTCGTTGTATACTCGGATCCTCTACTACAATGGCTGTCTCGATATTTATGCTACCCGGTCTGGACGTCATGACTTCTTTGACATTCAGAGACTTGTAAATATTGACTAACGGTATTTATAACATCTGGACGTTATGACTTCTTGGACATTCTGGCATTTGTGCATATTGACCTACGGTCTTTATAACATCTGGACGTTATGACTTCTTGGACATTCTGACATTTGTACATATTGACCAACGGTCTTTATAACATCTGGACGTTATGACTTCTTGGACATTCTGACACTTGTACATATTGACCAATGGTCTTTTATAACATCTGGACATTATGTCACCTTGGACATTCTGACAACTGGCCCAACATACCCCGGAGCCCTCAGAACACTCCCCATGATACATGCGGTACAATATACAGAGAGACGCAACGTCTCTCCGGAGAGTCAGTGGATCGAGCCGACCTGAAATAGCCACATCGTCGACAAATCGAGCCGACCTGAAATAGCCACGTCGTCGACAACTCGAGCAGCTCTACGTTGAATGCGTTCAAATGGAAGGAGTTGGTACTGGGGCAACACTCCCCATGATACATGCGGTACAATATACAGAGAGACGCAACGTCTCTCCGGAGAGCCAGTGGATCGAGCCGACCTGAAATAGCCACATCGTCGACAACTCGAGCCGACCTGAAATAGCCACGTCGTCGACAACTCGAGCAGCTCTACGTTGAATGCGTTCAAATGGAAGGAGTTGGTACTGGGGCGCTCCAGCCCAAAGATGGAAGCAGTATTCCATATGCGGCCTGACCTGTGCTTTGTAGTTGTAAGCGGTGGGCCGGCGTGAAATACTGACTCGCTCTATTAAGCAGACCCAGCTTTATGTTAATTTAGCTTTACTTTCCAAATGACCCCGAAACTGAAAGTCACTCGAAACATCGACGCCAAGAATCTTAATAGTCGGATTGCATTCAAGGAGAGCTCCCTCAAAGTTCAGAGGTACGACGAAGAGATGTTTTTTCGCGGTAAATGCTCAAGTTTTCAAGGATTAAAGTGGACTAGGGTAACCTAGTAGTAGTCACAAGTTTATTACGGCTATCGATGACGCTTTCCCGAGAAATATTAGCTCGTCCGTTGTAGAGCGTAACCCCAGTGCTATCATCCGCATAGCAGTGAATGCTGTTGTTATTCAACATGTCACTGATATGCAGAAGAAACAAAGTAGGGGATAACACACACCCCTGCGGGACGCGAGCATTTACGGGCTTCATGTCAGAGCACGAACCGTCGACTACGACTTCGATGCTACGCCCAGAAAGAAAGCTGGCTTACCCAAGAAAACAATTTCTCAGGAAGCCCGAATGATGGAAGTTTAGAGAGAAGAGCCTTGTGCCATACCCGGTCAAAGGCTTTCGCTACGTCCAAGCTAACTGCCAGTGCCTCCCCTTTACTCTCGACTGCCTCCGCCTATCGGTGAGTAAGACGTACACTAAAAGATCACCAGCCTAACGACCGCCACGAAAACCATACTGGCGATCACTTAGTAGCTGATTCTCATCTAGTTACCTTATAAGCTGGCGGTATGTAATGAAAACTACATTACTTTGGAGAGCAAAAAGGTGATGGCTATTGGTCTGTAGTAGGATGGATCTGAGCGATCGCCTTTTTTGAGAATCGGGTGGACAAGGGCTGTCTTCCAAGAACTCGGGACAACACCAGTAGTGTAAGAGAGCCGGAAAAGGCGCGTTAAAACTAGCGCCAATTCAGAAGCACACATCCGAAGCACAACAGGAAAAACTGCAACTGCACTCTTGGCGAGAGACCAGAACGCACACGTACCCACGCGTAAAAAAGACGCACTAGCCTCTTGCCAATTCTGCCTATGAATGATGACTTCGCTTTGGCAATGTGACTCTTAAAGGACCTGGTGGCAAAATTGTACCTCTTTCTGAGCACTGGATCCTTTGATGACACCGCATTAGCCCAGGCTTGGTAATGCTGTCGCTTTTGGCGAGATGCCATTTTGTTGCAGCGACCAAACCATGGTTGGAACCTGCCGCTAATGGGAACCACAGAGTTTTTACAATGAAAAGTTGCATTCCCTGGAGTATCACACCAACGACAGAGTCAGCTGCGACATCAGGATCATCCAGCGAGAAGCAAACTTGCCACCACGGGTAGGACGCAAAGAAACTTCGCATGCCATCCCAGTCCGCTGACCTATAATGCCAGACCCGACGGCTGGCCGCTGGTTGCGTTTTCAAAGTTTCTGTGAGATGCACAGTGCTACGAATCAGACAGTGGTCTGATGAGCCTAGTGGTGCATCAACAGAAACTTGATAGCCGTCTGGGTGCGAGGTCAGCAGAAGATCCAACAAGGAAGGTACATGGCCCTCCACATTTGGAGCCAGCGAAGGCTCGGTTACCAATTGGGACAGACTGTAGGCCAAAGCAAAGTCAAGAACGGCACTACCTGCGTGGTCAGTTGTGTGTGAACCAAGCCATTGGACGTGGTGGGCATTGAAGTCTCCCAATACCACAATCTCAGCAGAGGGGATCCGTTGGAGAAGAAAGTCTGTCGCCGTTTAGACGCTCTCGATGAGTTGGTTAGTTTCGTTGTTACCGCTGTGGGACCTATACAGGCACGCGTAGACGCGAGAATTGCGTCCGCAGTCGACGTGTAGCCATACCCATAAGATGGAGGTCCTTATTTTCAAGATTGCCTAGGCGACGGACGCACATATCCTCCCTGACGTAAGCACAAACACCGGCTCGGGGAACAAATGCATGTTCCAAATTGTATCCCGGGTAGCGCAAGTAGGAAATGTCAGGAGGGGGGGATTTCTGTGACTCGGTGAGGAAGATCAAGGCCGGCTTCTTCGTCTCGAGATGGTAATGGACGGCGCTTAAGTTAGAGTGGATTTCCCTGATGTTGCAGAAGTCCACGCGATGCGTAGGCGTGGATGCCAAATGCCCTGCCTGCAGCATGCCTTGACACGAGCGGACTTTTGCCCTCCCCAGAATACGTAGGGCAGCCTGAGCGAGGACGCTCAGGGGGGGATTCTCCGACACTGGATAAGTCGGGTAGGGTCTCAAGGGTAAACCTACGGACGTGAGTAATTTTAATCCCCAAGTTCTTTTTCACTATTTGTATTCGGCCAAATTATTCGGTTTCGGTGCCGAATATATTATTCGGTTCGAGTATTTTTTATTTTGTAATAAAAGCCTCCTCTAGTTTGTTGTGTACCTTGTGAATGAGACCGGTCTATATTAGATGAAGTTGTTGGTAAAGTGTCTGAGCTACGTATGTTCAGAAGCACTTACAGAAGTAGACGTGGTTTTTGGCTGGCAGTTGTTCTTTATGCTTCAGCTTCAAATGATTTGTCATACCACGCGTGAAAGCACTGCGCCCTGTTCCACCGCGAGATATAACAGAACTACATGTGAGAATCTGTTTAAGCGATAAAACAATGAAATGGTAAACCGAATAATTCGGCCGAATATCGAGTTCGGTAAAGGTTAAACCGAATAGTATTTGGTATTCGGTTATTCGGTGAAACCACTATTCGGCGCATCTTTATTTTAAGTATTGTAAATGATTGTGTGAAATGTAATACTGTAATTTTTTTTATAACAATACAATTTAATTTAAAATTTTGTTAAATGTTACATTTTATTAATTTTACGTCGTTGTTGTTACCTCAATTCGACAATATAGATCTAAACTATTAAGTAAAACAGTTAAAAAGCACAACCTGTTTATTTCCAAAATAATAAATAAATAAATAAAATTTAACTAACCTTAACCCTTTCTGTACAGGAAACATTTTCTATTGTTCATCAACAAGTCACCCTTTGTGGGTAAAAAATATCAAACAGTTCAGTACTTACCTTTTAATTTGCAGGCAGTGTGATATAAATATGTGAGATGAAATCATATATTTTTTTGCATGTTTTCTATCTACATATATTCTACTATTTATATAATATTCTCAACATAGGATATTTTGTTAGCTAATAAAATTGATTTATAATGTATTACATACTAGAGAAGATGTCACAACTAAATTGTTTGCAACACGTGTTAGAGCCAGCTCGATCCAACTATATTAGTCTGTGGCAGGCGCTAGACGCAACAATATGTGCGTATTCTGTGTTGTATTTTATTAAAAAATGCCTTCATGTGTGCTAAGGTACTATTTAAACAAGTCAGGAAATACAAATAAAACCAAAGGAATGACTTTTCACCTGGAAGTACGCACTAAATTATCGATTTAACATGCAATTGACTAAGGGCAAATTTTTCAATCCCGAGATAAAACTTATCAATCTGATAAAGTATGAGGTGATCAAAATAAAATGTCACTTGTTAAAAAAGAAAAGACATGATCCGGCGGGTTATTCCCCAAGGATCACATTCCCCGAGGATCATGTCCCGGAGAATCACGAATGCGATAAATGTGATTACATTTACTTTTGTTATTTTTTCTTTTGTGTTTAATTTGTACCGTTAACAAAAAAATATTCATTTATAAAATATATATTAGTATTTCGGATTTGTCAATCAATATTTCATGTTGGATATATTTTGCGAACGCCTTATTTAGTTGCAGCGCGGATTTCAGTAGGTATCGTATTTTTTAGCGAATCAATATTTCATGTTGGATATACGAGGGGCATTCAAAATATTCTCGGTATGTGGATAAAAACAAACAAGTACGAAAAGTTTGATATTTTTATTTTTCAATATACTCCCCCCCTATGTTCATACAGTTATAAGATCGATCAATTATTTTTTTTAATCCCTCATAAAAATATTTTTTATCTTTGGTGTAAAAATGCTCCTCCACGGCCGTCTTCAACGCTTCATCGTCAGAAAATCTATTTCCACGCAGATCCTTTTTAAGATTGGGGAACAAAAAGAAGTCGCTTGGGGCTAAGTCCGGACTATAGGGTGGATGAGTAACAGTTTCAAACCCACATTCAACAATAGCTACCTTGGCAATATGAGCAGTATGGACAGGGGCGTTGTCATGCAGAAGCAGAACACCTTTGGTTAACTTTCCTCGCCTCTTTTCTTTGATCGCATCTCTTAATTGACGTATAATGTTAGCGTAGTACTGCCCTGTGATATTTACACCTTTTTCTTTATAATCGATAAGCAAAACTCCTTCACAATCCCAAAATATTGTGGCCATGACCTTGCCAGCTGACGGGATTACCTTGAACTTCTTGGGATGAGCTGAACCCTTAATGTGCCACTGCATGGACTCCTGTTTGCTCTCTGGGTCATAATGATGAACCCAGGTTTCATCTCCAGTAACTATTTTTTGCAGCACCTCATCGGGATTTTCACCACACAGGTCGATAAAATCTGAACAGCAAGCCACACGCATATCCTTTTGAAGAAGCGTCAGCATTCGCGGAACCCATCTTGCACTTACTTTTGACATATTAAGATGGTCATGTATAATGTCATGTACGGTACCAATAGAGAGATTGGTTACTTGAGCTATAGATTTTACCTTCACTCGGCCGTCTTCCAATATAAGTTTTTCCACTTTATCAATATTTTCTTGTGAGGTAGCCACTACAGGCCGGCCAGGTCTAGGGTCATCTTCAATACTCTCCCTTCCACACTTAAATTCGCTTGACCATTTTTGAATAGTAGATAAAGAAGGAGCAGACTCACGGTAAACACAATCCATTTCCTCTTTTATGGTTTTTTGATTTTTACCCTGTTTTGTCAAGAATTTTATGACGGATCGGTGCTCTAATTTCGTTAAAATTGTTAATTCGCTCATGGTGTTCATGTTTGTTCGGCAATTGCAGAAAAACAAAAGAACATCTCGGTTCCAATTTTACTTTTTTTTAATGTCAATGGATGAATCTTAGCGGCCAGTAACAAATATATATATAAAAGAGTATACGTATCAATACCGAGAATATTTTGAACGCCCCTCGTATTTTGCGAATGCCTTATTTAGTTGCAGTGGATTTCAGGATCACATTATTTAGGCGTAAAAAAATTTCAATCATGCAACATGCATCGGGGGGTGCAGGTGGGCTGGCCCCCCTGCTCGGGGGGGTCGGGCGGCCGGAGGCCCCCTGCTATAAAGAAAAAGTTAAGTATGCAAAACTATAGTTCTGTTGGTTAGGTTAGGTTAGACTTTTGACATTTAACGGAGGGGGGCCGTGACCCCCTTTTTTTCCTTAATCATAATTAGATATATAATGTATACAAAAGAAGCTTTCGCTAAAAATGCTACCTACTCTAAAATTATGAGGCCTATTATTATCTCAAATGTGATTTTTGCGTAAAATGCCCATTTTTGCATTTTGTAGTAATTTTACAGATATTTATCGTTTTTTATCGAAGAAGGATAATAAATTCAAAATCTCCACTCTGCGAGAATAACCTGAGTTCGGACGGCCGGCGCATCGAATTTTGTAGTAATTTAGCAGTTGTATTTATCGTTTTTATCGAAATAGGATAATAAATTCATATAAAATCATATTCCTCATGAAGTAACAACTATTCTGGTATAAATTGTGCTCAATAATATTATCGTAGATAAGAGTTATTCACAGTTAACTTTAAGCGATTTTCGAAGTTTTTTGGTTTGTTTGTACAACAGTAGTTCAAACTAGGAGCTCAAAAAAGTGCCTTCGCGCATTTAATGAAAATCTTTTTCCGCAATTTTGGGTGTAATTAAAAAGTTAAGCAAAATTTACAAAAAACGAGGCTGCTACGAACTATTTCAATAGCTATTCTACACTATTCAATAAGTCAAAACAGTTAATGTATTTTTGTTTCTGACATCAAGAACGCCAAAGTTGGCCATTTTACGCAAAAATCACAGTCGCCTTTTAATAAGTACCAATTGTAATTTTTGTATCGCAAAAATAAATATTGTGATAATAAATCAACCTGTGATTACTATAGCAGACTTTAATTTTTTTCTGCTAACGGTTCTTATAAGCTAAACATAGTATTGATTAAGTTCATGAATGTGATCCTCGGGGAATAACCCAATTTGGCAATACATTTCAAAATGGTTGCGTAATACTTTATCAAACAAATAACTTATATCTGATAATTGGAAAATCGGCCCTAAGTATTATCCGCCGAGACATGAAGCGGCGGCATAAAATACATAATGGGCGGAAGCCATGTTCCGGTAAAATGCATATTTTGTGTTTTGTGCAGAAGTGAAACTTTTAACGCTTTATGGGAAATAATTTCTAGGGTTGGGATTATGGTGGCAGTTTGATTGGGGATTATGTTACAATTATTATACTTAAAATATTTTTTTATTATTGAACTTGACTGTTTTTTATGAGATCATTAGATAGCTCTTATTTACTTCCGAGGTATCACCAGGGGGGTGTCACTTCATAATTCGGTCGACTTATCCTCTTCAGACCTGGGGTACACACATGCGAACCTCATTAAATATTTTTTTTACTACTAGCGACTCCTGTTATTATCTTTTGATACTATTTAGGCATTCACTAATCATGTTAGTTTGTAATAAATCCGTTGACAAAGCGTTGCAGTCGCGATAAGTGGATAATTTATTTTTTTAAGTAGGCAGAATAAATAGTTAGTCATTACGTGAAGTGAGAGACGGTTGAGGGTACGCATGTATATCCTGTGTAGAATAGGATTTTTTTAATATACTTATGTATAAATAAATTGGCATGGCATTAATAAAGAAATGCCATGCCGTCCTCCGGGGATATAAATGTATTTGGTCATAAATAAACACAGTGTTTCTTTCATTTTATCAAACCATAGTATTATCTGTGGTTAATGTGGCTAAAATAACAAATGTAATAAAGTTTGAATTCTAATGAAAGGTAGGTAGAAAACACACAACAACTATGTCAGTTCTGCAGTGTAAAATCTATTGTTGCACTACATTGAACATGGTTGAACATAACGCGTAAGCAACGTGCTAATGGCGGCGCTTTTGACCTTTTGGTCGCGAGAAAACAACACTCTAGAAGCTGTATGTTGACGCTGTATGTTTGGATTGTTCAGAAAGACAATAAATTATTGTTTTAGTGCTGCAGCACACTTTTGTTTGTTAAGTTTTAACAAAATAGAACAAGATTTTGCTTGGGATAGGCTCCTCCAGTACGTAGTACATTATAACTCAATGGCTAATAATGACTTATTCATGGTGCCTGTTTAAAATCATAAACTGTGGCCAAAAGATCTATTCAAACTGGTAGTTCCTGTTTCCTAATTGTAACAGTGCTCTTTTTCAGAATAACTGTCATAATATAATGCCCATATAAAATATAATTATATCAGAATACTTTACCTATTGAATTATTTATAAGAATATAAAATATGGCTTATTGATAAAAGTTTTTATGATTTATATGATTTTTATTGATATGCAGCAATCTGTAAGTATAACTACTTATATATTTATTTTGTTGTATATGCACTTATATTTTGAATCTATATGCCTATTTTAACTTTAATAATAAGTCTCCCCAATGAATATTTAAATTCTTGACATGTATTTTGATATTATTGTTATATTAATTCACTAATCATCATGGGTGTCTTGTATTGATTTAATTTTTAAGATTTTGCATGCTGCACAATCAAAAGAGAACTATAATACTGCACTATACAAAAATGGCTCAATACATTGTAAAACATGTTTCTATAGTCAATAGTCAATAGTCAAAATATATTTATTCAATAAACTCAATTAATAAGTACTTTGAAACGTCCAAATATTTTTTAACCTACCACCCATTCAGGACATCATTTTTTAACTGTGGCAAAGAACGGGCGCAAGAAACCACAGCGCACAGAAGCAACGACATTTACAAAATATATATATATTATATGTCGTTACCAGATCACAAAATACAAAATATGAATTTGAATGTAAATAGTTTAATTAAATATGGTGCTCTATATAAATTAATTATAGGCAATTAGAAATAGCTGTTGGAGTAGGTACTTGGAGCATGTCAGACCCAAGCTGTTTTGTCTTCTGTATAATCCGACACTTTATAATAAGCTTTTTTATAAAGCTTTTCTTTGATTTTGATTTTAAATTTATCAAGATCTAAATTCTGAATATCATTTGGTACTTTGTTGTATAATCGTACACACAGACCCTTAAAAGAATTATTTATTTTATGGAGCCTAGTATAAGGCACTGCTAATTTGTTCTTACTTCTAGTATTTAATTTGTGAATATCACTGTTTTTTGAAAACATTTCAATATTTTTATGAACATACACAAGATTTTCATAAATATATTGTGATGCAACTGTCATTATACTTATATCCTTAAATCTCTCTCTGAGAGAGTCACCAGCCTGTAGGTTATATATTGCTCGAATAGCCCTCTTCTGCAGCACAAAGATAGTTTGAATGTCGGCAGCATTTCCCCACAGTAAAATGGCGTACGACATTACACTATGAAAGTAACTGAAATAAACTAATCTCGCTGTATCAACGTCAGTTAACTGACGGATCTTCATTACTGCATAAGCCGCAGAGCTAAGTCTATTCGACAATTTAGCTATATGTGGGCCCCACTGAAGCTTGGCATCCAACGTGATGCCTAGAAACACAGTGGTGTCCACAGGATTCACATTCTTATCTTTAATTTGTACACTAGTTATTACCTGCTTAACATTAGGCAATACAAATCTTACACATTTGGTTTTTCCCTCGTTTAATAGCAAGTTATTAACACTAAACCAGTGAACAATCTTTGAGACCGCATTATTCACATCGTCATAATTTGGGTGTCGTCGTTTCACTTTGAATAAAAGTGAAGTATCATCAGCAAACAATACTATCTCATGACTGTCTTTTACAAAATAAGGTAAGTCATTAATATAAACCAAAAACAAGAATGGACCAAGTATTGAACCCTGCGGAACTCCCATTTTAACCACTGATCCCGGAGATCTTTTACCGTTAATGTCGACCTTTTGAATCCTGTTACTCAAGTATGAGATTAGAAGGCTCAAAGAAGCATCCCTAATTCCATAGTGGTTAAGCTTCCTGACCAAAGTTTCATGTAAAACACAATCAAAAGCCTTGGATAAATCACAAAATACCCCTAGGGCATCCTGTGATTCCTCCCAGGTATCATATCCATCTATGGCAAGCAAATATTTGATTTCATTATATCTCATACATTTTTTGCACCACATCTAGTTGTGAGTGCTTCTGGAGGAACCAGGCTTGGCATCTCCTACTAAAACAAAATATACCCCAAAGCATTTTCTAAAAATTACATAAGCAGATTAATCACAGCTGGAATTCATATTCGTCCAGTTTTTATAAGCATCAGTCAAACATCCTGTACAGAAAAGGTTAAGTGACCTCACATATACAGTCGTGGTCAACTAATTAGGGACATTCAAGATAGTGAAGAGCAATAACCGGTTATGTACATATAAATATAAAACCCTATTGATTTTTCAGCACCTATTATTTGCATAATTTGGTCCGATTACTATACTATAAATGGCTGTAAATAAGAGAATAATTAAATAGAAAAAAGTATTTAATATCAAAGGTTGAACATGTATTAAATTTTAAGGTACAATTATGTAGCTGGACATTTAATTAAGGACAGTAAAGTATAATGATGAATAGAGTTAAACAAAACGAATAATCTCCAGTATTATAATATTTTTAAAAGCTCCATTTTATTACGTGTAAAATCAGTACCCAGTAGCAAAACCTTTGTTAGTAATTACCGCTTGACACCGATGTGGCATAGACATTATCAGTTTCTGACATGTTTGGATAGGAATGTTTGCCCATGCCTCACAAAAAGCTTGATTAAGTTGATCTAAAGTTGTGGTACGATAAGTTGAAACTTTTTTCTTGATTTCGTGCCAAAGGTGCTCAATTGGGTTGAGGTCCGGGCTATTTGCTGGCCAATCTAGCACCGATACTGACTGACTGGTAAGAAACGACTTGACTGAACGGGCGGTATGTTTCGGGTCGTTATCATGCTGAAACGTCCATATAATAGGGAGATGCTCCTCAGCATAGGGAAGCATAGTTTCCTCCAATATTGTTTTGTATTGATGTTGGTCTAAGTTACCCTGAACTTTTCTCACAGGTCCCACTCCACGTCCAGAAAATGAACCCCAAATTTTAATGTTTCCACCGCCATGTTTCACCTGCTTTTTTGTGAATCTTGGATTCATTTCCGCTTTTACAGGACGCCGTACGTATTGCCTTCCATCTGAAGAAATTAAATTAATCTTGGTCTCGTCAGAGAATAATACATGTTGCCATTGGGCGTAGGTCCAATGTCCATATTTACGTGCAAACGCCAAACGAGCATTTCTATGTTCTTTCTTCAACAACGGTACTTTGCGAGCCACTCTTCCGAACAACCCTGCTTCTACCAGACGTCGTCGAACGGTCCTCGCTGATACACCGGCTCTTACGTCTGCCCCAAACACTTCGTGTTTAATTAAAATAGAGCCTAGAAACGGATCTTTCTTAGCTAACCTGGTTATCATTCTATCTTCTTGCGGAGTTGTTTTTCTCGATCTTTTTGTCCTGGGCACATTTAAAGCTGTGTTATTGCGCCTGAAATGTTGCACTGCATTGCATACCATAGTTTTTGAACAATTTAAATGTTCTGCTATCCCTCGGTATGACCAACCACGCTCGACAAACTTCATGATAATTGTTCGTAGTGTTGGATCGCAACTTTTATTTTTGCCCATATTTCTTCAAAATAATTCTCAAAACTTAAAATTAAAAATCTGGATTGCCGCCAAAACTACCACAAAACAATAAAAGAAGAAATAAAAAGTATTGAGATTCAAATTTTGAAAATAGAACACAATATCTCAGTGTCCCTAATTAAATGGCCAGCCAGCATTCTTTGAACAAATAGCACACTGATAATCTATCAGCTATACTGTAAAGAGGTTTAATGTTTAAGAAGTTGTTATTGTTTGTATAATCGGGCACATCAATGACTAATTATACTTACGTGTAAAAGATATGGAATATTGTTAAGACTCGTTGGAAAATAAAAAATAAATTCACAATTTGGCTTAACTAGAGATTGTCCCTAATTAGTTGACCACGACTGTATATAGTTAGTAACAATATAAACTTTCTCATAAATGTATTATTATGTGAGCATTTGCATTATTTCTATTGAAGATTGAGTCTAGAGTTGTCGGTATATTTTAAAATTATAAAAAATAATAGTATCAATATACTTAAAAAGTAGGTAACAGAATCATCATACCACTTCTGGAGCAATCTTGGTGACAGTGGATGCAATAGGTTTCCCTGTGCGTCGATCATAGGTCATTTCAAATTCAACAGGATCACCAATCTTAAGATGCTCGATGTTGCCACTGAATTGACTGAAGTGAAAAAATAAGCGAGCTTGCCGTTCACAGCACTGGATGAACCCATATGAATGCTAAAAGTAATTGATTGTAATTAAAATAAAAATAGATATAACATTTTAATACACATACTAACAGCTTAAGACTAACCAACACAAGAACTTTTGTCACATAATCTATTGAATTGTAAATGTAGGTAGTTACACTATATACTATTTGCTAACAATCTTATAATGAAAGCAATACATTTTTGGATGTAGGTAGATTATCAAAAAAACAATATATTAATGTAATAACTACAGTTAAGTACAACATACCAATAATTTCTCAATAATTCCTGTTTCTCTGATAGGAGGGTGGTTCATTGAGTCATATTGAGATGTAGAGTTGTTGGTTGAGCCAGAGGAGTACACTCCTGCAGAGTCGCCCATGGGGCAACTATCCATATTGTAGTTTCCAAGGGAAAACCGATTGCCTCCTCCTGTCTTCCCTACATTGCTGAAGTTGTCCCTCGGAGAGCTGGGGTATTCACTACTGAATGTTCCTAAAATTGACAGAACAAATGTCACTAGCTGTACTGGCTGTCACAGGCAAATGTCAATGGAGCAGCACTCACCATTGCGGTAGGCTTGTTTGGCCTGCATGTTGGAGTGCTGAAGGTCAAGTATGTCTTGCAGAGGAGACGGGTGGGAATCTGGCGGCTGGAACATCTTCCACTGAGGATTACTGGACATGGTATCTTGATTGTTGTTCTTGTATAAAGGTCGAAAATCTCAGTTCTATTTATGAATATATCACAGAAAATCGCGTAAGTTTCTAATTAGCAATAGGTATTTAGTTTTCAATCAAATCACATTTTTCTAGTCTTTGTGTTCGATAGAACACCACCAAGCGTTTATTACAGTCACAATTTATACACGAAAATCACAATTGTTGGAAAATTAAACTACGATTAGGTTAAAATTGATCCTCAGATGTCTTCAATGCTTGCTGAATCAGGGCTTTGTGTTGCATTAGATCGGTTGTGGTGGTATGTGATCGTATAATTTGGTTTATACGTTTTATCCGACATTCACAAGCTGCAACGGACACTTTAGTTATTATCAAGTTAAATGAGAAGGGCTTTGAAAATCAATGTTAATTATTAACCCTAAACGCTGATTACAACAAAGCGTCGGAGCGTCGCGTCAGAATATCATTCTACATTTTAGTATTGCTATCTAGGTAGCTATCGGCCGCCCATCCATCACCCAAGTGCCCAATAGGCCGATGTGCAAAATTATAACGCCGTAGTGTCTCCGTTCTAAGATTACTTAAATGGGGCAAATTGCTTTAAACCTTCGATACTACACTCCAGTTACTATTTTTTATCAAACTTAGTCTTATAAATAACAAAACCATTGGTTACAAATTGATAAATTATCAAATCTCACCACGACACAGCATAACACTGACGACATACCGCCATATTGAATGTCAACAGTATCACTTTGATTCATCCATGCAATAGGTATTGTAAAAATATAAAAACAATGTAAGAAATTAATTTTATGGGACTCACGAATAACGTATTAAAATTAATTTTAGATTTTGTGCTTATTTTTTTGTCTAAATTCGAGAGATTATTCGTAAAGATTTAATTTTTCTCTATTTTGTGGGCTATTTCAGGTCCGTGCTATTGAATTGATTTGATTGAATTGAAGTGACCATTTATTTTTAAAAATCTAGCTAGTCGCCAAAAAAAATTAAGTTTTAATAAGTATATTTTACGGGGGGTTATTAGACGGAAAAGATCAATTTAAAGCAATTTCATAAAATAATAAAGTCACAACAGTTAGTAATTAACTTGAACAACTTTCGTGTCTTACTGGCAATTTATAAAATGTTTTTTTACCATCTATTTAACACATTTTAACTATTTAATGTCAGTATAAAACTTTAACCGGACATTTGTAAAATAATGAAAGCTACTAAAAAAGTTTTTTTATGTTGATGGCAACATCTAAATGTCATGTCCAGAGACAAAGAATAGTAGGTACTTAGCAGGCATAGACACGCAACCATAGACTGAATCAATGAGCTTTTGACCGAATCTAGACCAAGGAACATAAACCTTAAGCTCCTTGATCTAGACTGAATAGCTTAGAATGCTCTAAGCTGAATAGGCTTATACCGTTAAAGATACGCGTCGATCTCTTCGGAATCATATAATCATCAATAAAAAGAAAAGACGTCAATAACATTTAGTGGTGAAATCAACCTTAAGGGGCAACAAATAAAGTACTTTTTTCTGTTATTGCATTGCGAGAAAATAAGAGCTCACTTTTCAAGTGCGCTCTTATTTACCGAGACACATTTTTAGCGCCGACCTGACATCTAGTTGTATTGTTGATCGACGTTGTATACCTAAACTTGCTTGGAACTAAAAATGGCGCCTGTCCGTAGTGCTGCCCTATTGTGTAACGATATATTTATCGATACAAGTTTATTGTGACGATATTTTATAAAAGCATCAACGGAAATGAGCTAGGTATTTAATTATAATGGTTTTATCGCTCTCTATAGAAATTTGCAATGCCTGTGGGATATATTGTATCTTTTTTCATTATAATAGGTCCACTTTTTTTTTAGTTTTTCGTCGTCATTTACGGACAAAACTGCTAAAGCAAGGCTCACATAATGTAATCTAACTATTTTTGGAAGCCAGGCAGCTAAAATTGACTTATTGAACAGACTTTATATTTTAATATTAAAAAGAATAGGTACAAGTTAGTAAATATAAATGTTTCGTTTTAATGTTTACTAAAAAAACATTTAGCAACTTCCAGCACTGTTTTGGGGTTAAAAAATCGAGCAATCTAGCTACTTTTGCAAAACGTTTGTGTACTAGCTGGAGGTAACAGTTAGCAACACTGGCTGGTTGCGGCTTCTGCTTGCGCTGTTGCCAGGCCCGTAGAAAACTGACCAGGCGGCTGCGGGTGCGCACGTATGCGAGACTGCGAGTGCAAGCAAAATGTCGTCCGAAGAACAGAGCCGCGAACGCAAAATTAGCTAGATATCTTAAAGTAGCTAACAGCCGTTCTTCGGCCGACACTGCTGGTCTCATATTTATTTGTTTATTTATTTACTTATTATTTATTTATATATTTGTATCATTTTTTGTAATGATGGTCGCACAATTTCCAGTAACTCTTAAAAAGTTTCCTTGTCAATTCGTAGGACGTTATAAATATCATTAGAGTCCATTATTTCTAATAAGTTGGAATGGGAAAGCATCGATCGTTCTTTTAGCCGACGCTTCATCCACTTTTTTTTGGTTTTTTGTCATCAGTTGCGGTCAAAAATGCTAAAGCAAGGCCCACTTTTTGAAATTTTGTCAAAGGCGCCATTTTTACAACAAGACACGACTAGATCTCACGACAGGAGACGACTCACAACTGATTCGCGAGCGTGTTGGCCTCAGAACAATAACAATATATATTGTTCTGAGGTGTTGGCGGTTGGATGACATCTGTGTGGTGGCCGAAATACAATCCGCGGTTGGAAACCAACTGCCCATTAATCAAGGTGACCTTAATGGAACGCTGGTTTACAACCGTGTGGCCCTCGCCCTTGGACCAAATATTACATGGACAGAGTTTTACGACGTTGCCGCTTTTACATACGTGTATCAAAGTAAAGTATTTGTATCTCTGTCTGTATGATTGTAGTGTGATATGAGTAAAAGAGATAGAAAATGTACGTTTGGCAGCGACGCACTGTCGGTGTGAGACGTGTCATTTCATGACCGACTACTTGGTCAAAACATTGCTGGATTGTGCGAAATAATAGTGAAATATTAAGAAATCTTAGTGTTTGTGTTATTTGTGTAATATACAATTGACATAATGTCTTGTTCAGCTGTTTATTGTTCGTCAAGAACAACAAAAGGAGGTGTGAAAGACCAGGAATTATCATTTCATACGTTAGTGATTTCTAATGTATGCTTTACTATGCTCAACATTCATCAGGAATCCGTTTTCGATTTGTTTGATTTTTATTATTCTTCATACTATGTATATAATTAGTTTTTAATTGAATGTTAGTTTTAGATTAGATAAACTTTAATAAGGACGCTTATTATTAATCGTGCTGTGTACACATGTTTTAGATAGGAATTTAGCTCTTATACAAATTGTGATGCTTATTTGTTATTTTTTAATTTCTATCTGTTTTGTGTACCTAATAAATAAATAAATAAATAAACTATGAGTTTTTAAAACGGCAAAACATTAACCTTTGCTAATTTTAAATCATACTATATCGTACACTATTTATAAGAATCAGGTTTTAAACCTTAATTAAACGTAATTTATAGGCTTTGTTTTTGGCATATTGATTAGTGATGTAACGTATTTGTGTATCGAAGCTTTATCGATAGTACTAATATTCTTTTTATTATTCTTTTTTTAGGTTCCCAATATGCCCCATAAGACGAGAAAGGGTTAAAACTATTAGACGTGATAACTTGGAGCCTACAAAATATTCAAGGCTCTGTTCCAAACATTTTGAAAAATCCTGCTTTGTTGACGGTTTATTAATAAAAATCCACAGATCTCGTGCTCTACACGACTTGAAAGGGCATTGAAAATGTACCTACTTATTATAGATTATAGAATGCAATTTTCAGTAAGAACGTGTAGGTAATTTTTCTTTCGATATTTTTTATTCTTTTTCAGAACCAAAAAAAAATAATTTGTCTAAACCAACTTTTCCAAAATATTTTTTCACTCCTCTTGCTCAAAAATACCGTCAATGTAGCGTTCCAGAGCGAGGTTAAAATAGTTTTTCTTGCCCTAGGGAAAAAAGTATTTTTTTTTTAAATTTTAGTCTGTCACATGACAATGAGCCTACAAAAACGAAAAAGTTTTTAGTCTTAAGTAGAATAATCATGAATAAAGACTGCGCTAAAAACCCATTAAAACTCGGTTTTATTTTAAAACCCTTAGAATTCCGCGTCTTTTGAGGTCTCATTGTACGTCCTCGTGGCCGCACGCGAGCCGCCCGCCGCGTGATATCGCACCTTGCGCCGCGCAAACTCGCGGCTAAAGGGCAATTATTTCACGCCAGATAATAAAATATAATACTGGGTTGTATAACGCCGTGCGAGCCGGCCCAATGCGTGCTGCAACGCAGCGTGGCTCTACCACTCAGTCAGTGTCACTCATTTAGCACCACCCAGGGGTTACGTATAAGGTCTCAAGGGTAAACCTATGGACGCGAGTAACTTTAACCCCCAATTATAATAATGAACTAGGTACACACCACATTAAAGTGATTATATCGATATACTAGTCACATCCTTAGTCACACACACATGTACAGATAGAAAGCTGCACACTAACAAATGACGGACATGCTAAAAATCCAAAGACTCTGTCCATTGTGATATTTGGTCCGAGGTGTGGCCCATGTTTAACCTTATGACAGGAAATGTACAACCAACTCTGAAAACTGAAACCTATGGAGATGGCATACCTACAAAAAACGTGTTTATTCTTGCTTGGAACTAAAAATGGCACCTGTCCGTAGTGCTGCCCTATTGTGTAAGGATATATTACCCCGGAGTCATTTGTTTAATGTGACGATATATTTTAATAGCATTAACGGAAATAAGCTATTTAATTATAATATTTAATGAAATGAAAACTTTATACTTTATTTATATATTTTTTTATATTTTTAGTCTATTATTAACTATTCTTTCATTCAATTATTATGAATTGTTGAAGTTATTTAGTTCAGTTATTATTAATTTTATTGATGTGTACAAATTGTACTTAATTATGTTTAATAAATTGTACCTACTTAATTAGATCTATGACACTGTCAAGTGACATTGTTACTTAGAGGGAGAAAAAAGTAAGGCCTCCTGAGTTTCTTGCCAGCTCTTCTCGGTCGAAGGCTCTTCCAAAATCCGAACTGGTGGTACATTGGTTAGGTAGGTAGATTAGGTAGGTAGAGTAGATTATGGTCTGTGCCAGCTAGATGTGCATGAAGGGTCATTTACCCCACTTGTACCAGTGGGGTGCTGCAGTTTAGGTACGTTCGGTCGGCGTGCCTCCCAGGAAGGCCGCCTAGGCGTATGACAGTAAAGGTTGCCGCTCGGCTTGCACGCTCCACGTCGCGCGTCGTCGCTTAAGGCCAGGTATTTCTCTCTCGCGGCTTCTCTCTCGCTCTCTCGATGGTACGGGACGGGTATAACAGCGAAGCGGCGCGTTTTATAGGTTTTATTGCCTATATGTATAGACTTTATAGGATTCTCTGCTAATTTATCTGCGAATTGTTTGTCTTTTGCTGAGTACAAAAATTAAATGTAAAGTATCAGTAGTTTAGTCATAATATTGAAAAAACATTACAAAAAGGGGTAATTTTGGGATTTTTTTTTTCTATCGAGTGAAGTTCATTGGATCTTGTAACTGAATGAGACTTTGAATCACCTTTGAATAGATTAGATCCTTAACTATGGCAGCCGCTGTGCCGCGCCTTGGGTATGCGCGGGTGGTGGGGGGAGTGGGAAGATTCGTAGTGTCAGACAGATCTTACGATATCGAAGCACAGTTTATTGAAGCTTTATAATTACGAGTATAATTACATCCAATCCGTTTTTGTCCAGTATGATTTTTAGAAAAGTACAATTAAAGAACCAATATAAGATAAGATAAGATAATTTTTATATATATTCAATATAAATGAAATAAATCTTTAATTCTTGGAAATATATAATATAAACTTTCTTTGTTTGCTTTTCTTTTCTTAAAATATTCGGCCATTTTTAGATATTTTATCTCACGTGCGTCTGACACACTAGTTGCCGCCGTGAGCGATGACGGCAGAATGACAAAATGGAGCAACTGTTTCGCCCCCCCCCCCCCCCCCGTGGGGGTCGATGGAGGGTGAACCTTCAGTACGGAAGTAATATTAGTTATTCTGTGCTTGTACCAAGACGAAAAACGAAACAATTTTAAAACACACAATGCTTATTAATTTTTGACGTTTTTTATGCTTAAGTTTTTATAAAAAAAGACATTTGAATGATTAAAAATGTCAACCTTATTGGTTAGGTACTAATGTTTTTCAAAAATCATTTCAACCGTTACTTTATTTTACTTTAAAAACTCACTTATTTCCAATTTCTATTACTTACCACAATATCAATACGATAATTGGAAATCACATTTAATTTTATTCCTTAAAGTAATAACTTAACTTAACAATTCATTATGATTTATCATTTTTCACCTTTCATCCTAAAAAAAACGATAAATTACCTATAAATTTTAGCCGTTTGTGTCGCTAGGGGAGAGACACTTGCCCGCTATTTTTGTCTCGTACCAGGATACGTTTGTTTACACAATTCTATGACCACGGCTTATATTTCGGTTCGACGCTATTGTATTTCGACGTGCAGTGGTACTGGGGGTAGCGATGCGCATTTGTCTGGTACAGACTATAGCTCGTTAAATTAGTTGTTATGTCTTAACTATAAGTTAGTTAACTGTTTTTTTATTATTATTCTCGTATTTTTTTATTTTCTTAAGTCTAGGTTTTTTTATAATATTCCATATAAAAATAATAAACAAAACTACTATAAAAAATAAAACATTTAACATTATAAAAAACCTAAACCTAGGGTGCCGCCGGCAGCGGGGCAGGGCCCAAGCTAACGGTGGTTAGGGCTGCAGAGAGAGGAACCTCCTGACGATGCGTGCCGTGTTATTATTATTATTATTGACGTCAATAAGTGCCTGTAAAGGTTTACTGTTCCCGCCAAAGCCGGGACGCCCATTCAAATGTTGACTCAGCGGTTGTTGACGACCGCGTCCGCCTATCTGCTGCGGTGCCACCGCTGCGCGACCCGCGGCCGCTCGCTTCGTGAGCCGCCGGCGGCACTCGGCAAGCTAGCTAGCTACCGCGCACGCAACAGCCTGACCGAAAAGGTTTATAGTGACTCCTGAACCTAAAGTGAAGAGAACGCCTGAATGCCTATTGTGTAGTGTAGTGACTGTGCGCCAGGAAACCAACCTACCTCGCCGCCCGTGGTCAGCAAAATGTATTCGCGGGTCAAAAGACACCGCCAAATACAGCAGAGTAAAGAAGGCGGGAGGTAGAAAGGAACTTACCGGGACCAGGCTTGACGAGGTCGCTGGAACCGGGAGACGAGCTGACCACGGGCGGCGAGGTAGGTTGGTTTCCTGGCGCACAGTCACTACACTACACAATAGGCATTCAGGCGTTCTCTTCACTTTAGGTTCAGGAGTCACTATAAACCTTTTCGGTCAGGCTGTTGCGTGCGCGGTAGCTAGCTAGCTTGCCGAGTGCCGCCGGCGGCTCACGAAGCGAGCGGCCGCGGGTCGCGCAGCGGTGGCGCCGCGGCAGATAGGCGGACGCGGTCGTCAACAACCGCTGAGTCAACATTTGAATGGGCGTCCCGGCTTTGGCGGGAACATCCTCCGGGGCCCAGGGTGGGCTCATCCAATGGGAGCCGGGCGATCCGGAATACAGGCCTCCTAGGATGTCCATTCGCGGTGTCCAGGTCTACCACCCGCACGACGCCATCCTTCCCAGGCAGGGTGCGAGCAGTGCGCCCCAGTCTCCATTGGAGGGCAGGCAGGTTGTCCTCCTTGATGAGGACGAGCTCGCCAACTCGGGGAGGAGAGGATGGGGACAACCATTTGGAGCGGGTTTTTAGGGTATGAAGGTAGGACTGGGTCCACTGCGTCCAGAAGCGCTGGGAAAGGGCCTGTACCATCTGGAATCGCCTACGTGTGGAGATCGGCCTACCTTCCACGGATAGTTCGGGAAGGGCCGTTAGTGGGCGGCCTATAATGAAATGTCCGGCTGTAAGCGGCTCAAAGTCTGAAGGATCAGACGAAAGTGGGCAGAGAGGTCTAGAGTTAAGGACCGCTTCGATTCGAGCTAAAAGTGTGGAGAATTCCTCGAATGTGAGGTGTTGTTCGCCAATTACGCGATATAAAAGTTGCTTTGTTGATTTTACGTTGATCTCATGTAACGCACCGAACCATGGTCCCTTAGGGACGTTCAACAACCAAGTAATGTGCTGACCAGCGAGCTTGTGCGCAATCGTGTCATTATTCAAGGCAAGAAAGTTTTGTACTTCGATGAGCTGATTTCTAGCGCCTACATAATTTGTACCGCAGTCCGAACGGATGAGAACCGGGGCACCGCGGCGTGCTATAAAACGCTGTAATGCCGCGAGGGACGCTTCCGTGCTGAGGTCCGAGGCCGGTTCCAAATGAACCGCCTTAGTGGAGAGGCACACGAATATACAAAAGTACGCTTTTAAGAGTTTAACATTACGTAGGGTACTAGATTTAACGAGGAATGGGCCGGCAAAATCGGTCGTGACTTGACTAAATACTGGCTGAGGCGTAACTCTATCGGCTGGCAGGTCGGCCATGAAGGGCGCTTGCGGCTGGGCCCGGCATCGAAAGCATATAATGCATTTAAAGACTCGGTGTCTAATAATACGGCGGGCGGACAATATCCAAAATTGTTGGCGTAGGATTGCGTGTAAGGTGTCAGCGCCAGGGTGGCAGTGTATTTTGTGGTAGTGGTCAATGATGAGGTCTACAAGTGGGCTAGAGCTGGGAAGTATGAGCGGATGCTGCGCGTCATATCGGATAGACGCATGGGACAGTCGTCCACCAACTCTAAGGAGTTCATCTTTAATGAGAGGTGACAGCCGCTGGAGTCTGACGGAGCAGATTTTGCCAGTTTGAAGGCGGTGGATGTCCTCTGCAAACTCATTGTGCTGAACACTGCGCACCCAGTAAAGTAGGGCCTCTCTTCGTTCACTGACGTACAAGGGGCCTGAGCGTCGCGAATCTGGGTGGTGTCTGCAGTTGTGCAGAAAGCGTTTTAGACAAGCTGTCACTCCGACGAGCTTGTCTAGTGAACTGAACCGAGTGAGCAGGTCAAAGTCAAGACCGGGCACTGTGACCAGTGACGGGACGTGTTTGGGCTTAAGGCCGGGCAGGGCGTGGTGGCCCAGAGCTAAGGGCATCGCAGGCCAAGACTCACAAGGCTGTCCAAGCCACGTGGGAGACCATCAGAGGTCGTGGGCTGACAGGGATTGCTCAGACATCCCTCTGCTTGCGCAATCTGCCGGGTTGAGCTCGGAAGGTACGTGTCGCCAGGTACATTCTGGTGAGCCTGAGCTGATTTTGATTACCCTGTTGGCTTCAAAGGGTTGAAGACGGTGAGGCGGTGTATTGAGCCAGGCCAGGACTATCGTACTGTCTGACCAACATATGTGTTGTTGTATACTGATATGGGCCGATAACTGAACTGACACACGGATCATGAGCTGGGAGAGTAGAGTGGCGGCCGACAACTCTAACTTGGGGATTGTGAGGCGATTCTTGATTGGTGCGACTCGCGACTTGGCGACAATCAAGTGTACCAAAGTATCTCCGGAGGCATCGAGCTCATGGAGATGAACAACGGCGGCAAACCCGGCTTCAGAGGCATCTGCAAACCCGTGAAGCGAGTATGCAGCTGAGCCTTTGTTTGCACAAATGTGCCGAGGGAAGCGAATGCTAGACAACAGCGGCAGATCCTCTGAGATGTGGTGCCACTCCGTTTGTACTTCAGAGGGAGTGGGCTCATCCCATTCCAGCTTCAGTAGCCACAATTGCTAAAGCAGCAACTTTGCGCGGAAGATAACGGGAGAAACCCTGCCGTTTGGGTCATAAAGTGAGGCTACGGTGCTTAAAATAGACCGCTTTGTGACATGTGTGATGGGGGGCAGAGAGATGCGGTAGGTGAACTCGTCTGACTGAGGGCTCCACTGTATACCCAAGACCTTAATGGACGTGGACTCTGGGTTCATGTCGAAGTCCTTGGGCATGTCGCATTGGTTGTCGGGAAATCTCTCGAGCAGCTTAGGCAAGTTAGATGTCCACTTACTGAGCTGAAAGCCGCCTAGGTCTAGCAGACTTATCAACTCGTCCTGAAGTGCTTGGGCGGATTCAACTGTGTCATGACTACACAAGATGTCATCAACGAAGATAGACTTGCGAAGAACCTGAGCGGCTCCAGGGTAGCGATGGCCTTCATCATCAGCCAGCTGAAGCAGAGTGCGGATTGCATTGTATGGGCTTGATCTTAAGCCGTAGGTGACTGTATTGAGGGCGTAGGTGAGCAGAGGGTGATCTGGTGAGGACCGCCATAGTATCAGCTGATACCGTCTCTGGTCTGGGGCAACCAGCACATTTCTGAACATCCTCTGGATGTCAGTGCTGAAAACGACTGGATGCGTTCTGAAGGACATGATGATGTCCACAATGTCCTGTTGAAGGGCGGGGCCTGTGTGTAGGCATTCATTTATGCGGACACCATTGGAGCTTTTGCAGCTACCATCAAAAACAATGCGCAGCTTGTCCGACCCTGACTTAAATACGCCATGGTGAGGGATGTAGAAGTGAGGTTTATGGGCGAATGTATTTGGGTGACAGGGAGCCATGTGCCCTAAGTCGATGTATTCGGCCATAAAGTCGACGTATTTAGAACGCAGAGACGGGTTCGCCATTAGCTTCTTCTCAATATTGAGGAATCTGCGTAATGCGATAGGATAAGTTTTACCTAGTTGAGGGGCGTCCTTTAGAAAGGGCAGAGCGACCGTATATCTGCCTGAGTGATCGCGTGTAGTGGTAGAGCGGAAGATTTCCTCGCATTGTTCCTCCAGGGGATCATTATGAGTGTGAGATTGATCCCCTGGAGGAACAATGCGAGGAAATCTTCCGCTCGTGTCGTGTTTGCGCCACAGCGCAACGGCGAATCGCTGCCGCCCCTTCGGCGGCCAATGAGAAGCCAGCGGACCGCCGCGGGAGACGCGCGGCGCGTCGCCTGACGGCGCCCGCGCAAAACCACGAGTAGTGCCCTTCGAGATCTCAAGGCGTACCCACGCGTCGCGCGCCCTTGAACTCAGCCCGTGACCACGTCACATATGTGTGCAGTGAGAGAGCTAGGACTACCAGCTCCCCCTAACGCTTAACGAACACCAGTGCCCTCAGTGAAGTGTCTGTGTGTTGCCGCCCTCAAGCCCGTGCCAAGAACGCCAGCCGCGGCCACCATCAGCTCGATCCCGTGCATACAACTCGGACCCCGGTAAGCCGATCCCATCTTTTCCATTAACCTACGTCGCATGTTGATGCCCTCTGCGTCAACAGTTTACATTGAATAAATAATTTGACTTGACTTGACTATACATCAAAATATAATATTTACTGGAACGTCTGTGACTGGAACTAAGAACATACTCAATTAGTAAGTAGAATTTAAATAACATATTAAATATAATTCAGGGTAAAGCAGTCCACAGCAGACGCTTCGCTCGACCATATTTTATGGAACGTAACGACCTGTCTCATACAACACCAAAGCATTTCCCATCTCCATTTCTACCACCTCCAGTGGTGATAGCTTGGCGCGCTGTTGTTTCCGCAGCGATAACATCTCAATCCGTAATTCTGTTAGTTGCGTTTACCTAGTTAGTTGTGTCTTTGAAATGAATCACGTAAATATGTATAACGCACAGACATATAATAAGTATATGTCTGTGGTATAACGTTTATAAGCTTAGATTATATAATCAACATATAATAAGTATATGTCTGTGGTATAACGTTTATAAGCTTAGATTATATAATCAACATATAATAAGTATATGTCTGTGGTATAACGTTTATAAGCTTAGATTATAGGATTCCTTTTTCTGAGTTTATAAAACATAAAATTATTACCCATTATTACAACACATAAAAATTAAAACCAATTATTATGTGTTTTTCTAAAACACACAGCGTTGTGGTGAAGAAGCCTGATGTAAATCTGTTTTTATATAGGTAGTTTATGGTTAACACTTACCGAATTGTTCATGGTTTTATACCTGTCTCTGTCACTCACCAGCATGCATCCTCTTCTAATGGGAAGGAAGTTTGATACGAAGTTTTCAATGTCATAGCGTTTGTAAATTTTCCCGGTTAAACATCGAAAAATTTTCAAAGTTAAAAAAGTGTTGGAATACAATAAGTATTGATTGTATACAGTTATTACAGTATCAGTACACAGCGTCTCATTAGTTTACGTTCGGATTTCCTTCCGTTGAATATATTCTAAGATGAATCCGGACGAAATTGTGCAGTTAAGTGTAGGTGGTGAGGAAAGTTTGAATGTTGATGCTTCGGATGGAGATCAACAGTCAAGCAAGAGGAAATCTGATTCCTCGTCATCATCTTCATCCTCGGAGGATGAAGAGGGCATAGCATCACCACCGCCCAACAAAAGAAAAAAAAAACTTCAAGTAAGTGCAAACAAGTACAGACATTTTCAGAATCGCGTGTAGATACTCTAATTCAACAAGTTGGGTATATATCTAATTACTTGACTAACTTGCCTATACTAACTACTAATCCTAATCAATTAATGCATGAGCAAAATGAGAACGTTCCAACCCCATCCACTTCTAATTTTCTAAGAAATCCAACAACATCGGTTTGTAAGCTTTCCTTGGGTGAGCTTGGTACAGAGTTTGACGAAAAGACAATAATTCCAAAAGCCGACGAAGAACGATTGCTAGAATTAGCTAACCTTCAAAAGTTTGATACTCCTGCGTGGAAGGGCATAATACGTTACAAAAAAGCATTACATTCTTGAATTGCCACTCCTGGTTTTGTTGGTCTTAAAGTTAATGAGGAGTTGTGTAATTTTAACAAGACCAAAGATTATTTAGCTTCTACCGAACAATTATTAGCTTTTTTTTTTTTTTTTTTTTTTTACTTGGTATGGGTTTGCTCTTGATCCCAATCAAGCCCAGGGGCTAAGACAGGATCTATGATGGTGCGAGTTTACCCAGAAGGTGCCTATTTACTCTTACTTTGAAGATGGACGGGTTATATGTACTCGGAAACACAGACGCAGGGAGGGAGTTCCACTCCTTTGCTGTACGCAGTATAAAAGATGTTGAGTAACGCTTTGTGCGACATTTAGGAATATCCACCAAGAAAGGGTGGTAGCCCGCAGTGCGCCTGGATGTCCGATGGAAGAAGGGGGATGGCGGTATGAGCTCATGCAGCTCCAGAGCACACTCTCCGAAGTACAGTCTGTAAAAGACCGACAGACAGGCAACTTTGCGGCGGTGAGCTAGGGTGTGAAATTTGCTCTTCACTAGTTCTTTGTCGCCAATTAGCCTCTCAGCTCTGCGTTGAATCGTGTCCAGTGCAGCTAGTTGGTATTTAGCTGAGCCGTCCCACAGGTGACTGCAATATTCCATGCAAGATCGGACTTGAGCTTTATAGAGAGTTAAAAGCTGTCCCGGCATGAAATATCGCTTGACTCTATTTAAGACGCCCAGCTTTTTAGCTGCAGTTTGTGCCTTGGACTCGATACTGGTGCCGAAGTTGAGGTCTGAAGACAACTCCATGCCCAGAAGGACGAGACTATCGGTAACAGGCACAGATGCACCCCGAAAAGTAGGAGTCAGGTTAAATGGACTCCTTTTAGCGGTGAATAAACACGCTTGCGTTTTGGTGGCGTTAAAATTTACCAGGTTACTGTCACCCCACTGGCAAACGTGAATTAATGTCTGGTTCGTTCGCTCAACCATGGCCTCTCTCATCAACATCACGTCATCACCACTAGCTTTTGCATCCGAAAGGAATCTCTCTACGACAGTACTGTCATCTGCATACCCAACAACTCCCGGTATCAACAGGTCATTGATGTGCAACAGGAAAAGCGTCGCAGAGAGAACAGACCCCTGAGGAACTCCGGCATCAATAGCCACTGAGTCAGAGGAGCAGCCATCGATGACTACTCTGATCGACCGTTCCGTCAGGAAATCAGCTATCCAACTACAAAAGTCAGCGGGGATACCATACGCTGGAAGCTTGTGCAGTAGACTTGCGTGCCAGACCCTGTCAAAAGCCTTTGAGATGTCAAGTGATACGGCGAGTGCTTCGCCGTGCATCTCGAGGGCCTCACCCCAGTAGTGCGTCAGATAAACTAGAAGATCCCCAGTCGATCGTCTTCGGCGAAACCCATATTGACGGTCACTGAGGAGGTCATTAACTTCTAGGTATGAGAGCAACTTACAGTTTAGAACTCTTTCCATGACCTTACAGAGTATGGAAGTGATGGCGATCGGTCGGTAGTTGCATGGGTCGGCACGACTTCCTTTTTTGGGTACTGGCTGCACATTAGCAAGCTTCCAGCATTTAGGTACGGTTTTTGCCTCGAGAGAAAGGCGATACAAGCGCGTTAGCACTGGTGACAACTCAGGCGCACAACACCTCAGTACCCTTGCTGGTATGCCATCAGGACCACTGGCCTTGTTCACGTCCAGACTAAGCAGGGCTCTACGGACCTCTTTATTGTGGATTGTGATCTCCGGCATCGAAGAATCACAGCGAGGTAAATTTGGTGGTTGTTGAGAGCCGGTGTCTAGACGCGAGTTGCTCGCAAACAGAGAGGCAAATAAACTTGCTTTCTCAGCTGCAGAATGAGCCAGCGACCCGTCAGGTTTCTGCATGGGTGGTAACATAGGACGGCAGAAATTCGCCTCGGCTGACTTCGAAAGGGACCAGAACTGTTTACTACCGCTCGGGTAGGATGACAACTTTGTCCCTATTCGGCTGATGTGATCGAATCTGGCCTTTCGAATAACCCTTTTGCACGACTTGGCGGCCGAATTAAAGGCTCTCTTCTTTGCTCGGATTCTCCGTGCACGGACTTTGCGATCCCGGGCTTGCACCCAAGCCTGGTAAGCAGACTGTTTTCGGGCCTCAGCACGAATACAGTCCGCATTATACCAAGGGCGGGACTTGTAACCGAGCGGGATGTCGGAGAATGGAATAAAAAACTCCATTCCCTGCCGGATTACATCCGTAATCGCATCGGCCGTACACGAAGAGTCGTTAGAAGAGAAGCATGTTTGCCGCCAGGGATAAGATGCAAGGAAAATACGCATCTCGTCCCAATCTGCTGACTCGTATCGCCATACTCGTCTCGTGCCCCTAGGGCTCATATCCGGAGGAGAGCAAATCGATACGGCTTTCACCACACAATGGTCGGACGTTCCCAGCGGGGCTGAGACCGATATCGAATGCTTGTGTGGATCGGTTGTCAGCAGTAAGTCAAGACAATTGGGTGTGTGGCCAGCGATATCCGGAATTCGCGTCGCTTGATCCACCAGCTGAGTGAGATTTAGTGCTAGGGAAAACCTTCGCACTTCTCTCCCAGCATGGTCAGTCTTCTGGAACGGGTACAGCCACTCTTTGTGGCGAGCGTTGAAGTCCCCCAGAAAGACAAGCTCCGCCGCTGGATACCGCTGAGTTGTTAAGTCTGCCGTCTCAGTGAGGTAGTCAATGAGCCGAGTCGCCTCCTGATCACCGCTGTGCGATCGGTAGACACAGACGTAGATTATCTTCTCTACCCCAGTGTCCACCAGAAGCCAAATAACGGAGAACCCGGATTTTTCAAAGCAACGGAGACGCCTACAGCAAATGTCATCGCGGACGTACACACAGACCCCTGCACGCTTTTTGAACTTATGCTCAATTGAGTAGCCAGGGTAGTTGAGGTACGCCACGTCCGACGGGGTTGCTATTTGCGTCTCCGTCAAGAAGAATAGGTGTGGCTTCTCAGTCTCAAGATGGTGATGGACCGGATCGAGATTTGAGTGCAATCCTCTGATGTTCGCGAGGTGCACTTTTAATGGGAGGAAGTGCAGCCGTTGTTTACACACTTTCTTCTTGCTTTGCCTTGTCATGTTTTGTGATGAGTGTTGGGGGGAAGGATTTTCAGTCGAGGCGCTACTTAGTCGACCATCGATGTTGCCCTAGGCAAATCTGACCAAAGGGGAACTCACCTGGAGACTGCGGGGACGCCCGAACCCCCCCGAAATGGCCACCGGGTCCTCCCGTCCAGTCGCCAACTGGCACGGTGGAGCATTTCGGGATTTTTCGCGAGTTGGCGGGGCAGCCTTTCACACGTGGCTAGCGCGCTAGTTGGCCCCCCTACTAACTGCGGTCGGCCAACGGCTAAAACCGTGCTTCGGATCCCGCTACCCTCCAGAATGAGTTACCCGGTACAGCAATGCTAAGGCTTCAAGACCGGTCCTAATCTGCGCAACTGACTTCTAACCAACCCCCATTGGCACTGGCACTCCCGCACGCCGACGGAACGCAGCGGACTGCTTGGCGCCAGATTTCGGCAGGATGGTGGTCGCGAGCCAGGCGGCTCCTTGCGGAGCCTACCACCGCCACTGGGATCTTCAGCCGTCACCACGGGCCATGTTGGTCCGTGATGTCGTTGCCCGGGGTGGACCGCTAGGAGGTAGATCCCAACCACCCCAAAGCTGCTGCTAGCTGGCTTGTCTAACAATATTTTGGAACAAAGGCAACTTCTGCGTTTAGGTTTACAAGATCTGCTTGACTGGACATCAACAAACCCTAATAATTTAAATACTAGCACATTATTTGAAAAAAATTACCAGTACTTTTGGCCCAGGTTCTCCGTCATATAAAAATTCAGAGACTGCAATGCAGATTGTGTGTGGCAAAAGGGCAGAATGCATTGAGGTGAGAAGGGACCGCATTTTAAAAGAAATTGGAAATTCTAATTTAAGATCTACACTTCAAAATGTTCCTCCGAACCAAGAGTACCTTTTTAGTCGAGAGGCTTTGCAGCCCATAATAGCTTCCTTGGGTGGATTACAGGTGTGGCTTAACACTCCTGCTTACATTAAAGATAAGAAAACTTTTAACACATCTAATGTTCAAAATAAAAAATACCATAACTCTTACAAAACACAAAACAAAGATTACAAAATAGAAAAGAAGCAAAACACAAAAGTTAAAAAGAATCAGCCCTTTCGTAGAAATTACAAAGCAAATAATAACACAACCCATAACACCCATACTAAATCAATATGACAATCAAACCAAGACTTTCATGGGGGGTCACCTAAGGGATTATGCCCATTCATGGCAACAACAGGGAGCAAACAGTTACATTATGAGATTAATAACAGGTGGCCACATTCCATTCATAAAGAAACCTCCCCTACAGTATCCAGACAGACAAGTTTAAAAAAAATTGCAACCAAGATAACAAAAGATATGACAAACATGATTTTCCATTTAAAACAAATGAAAATATTGGAGACACCACCAATTTTCAATCCAGGTTTTCTATGTCGAATGTTCTTAGTAAAGAAATCAGATGGAGGTCTACGCCCCATTTTCGACCTCAGAGGTCTGAACTCGTATGTGTCAGTGAAACATTTCCATTTAATTTCACAAACAGATGTGGCCGATTTCTTGCAGCCAAAGGATTGGTTAGTGAAAATAGACATTTCTCAGGCCTATTTCCATTTACCAATTGCAGAGACACACAGGAGGTTTCTCCGAGTAATTTACAACAACGAAGTGCTACAATTGACAGCCTTACCATTCGGCCTGTCGTCAGCTCCAAAAATGTTTGCCTCGGTAACAAATTGGATTGCGGAAATCCTTCGAGCACGAGGTTTCCGAATAATAGTGTATTTAGACGACTACTTTTTAGTCAATCAGGATCGCACAATATTAATTTATCAGGTTGCGGAAACACTGAAAACATTGGAAATTCTGGGATGGTGCATAAATTATCAGAAATCTGTTCTGAAGCCTTCTCAGGAAGTAGAATATCTTAGCCTGGTTTGGAACACCCAGCAACGCTTAGTAAAATTGCTTACCAAGAAAATAATGAAAATAAAACTAATAATTTCCTACATGTTGAGCAATGGAAACAGTTCTCTGAGAGAAGCTCAGAGTTTATTTATTAGGTTTGCTGAACTTTGCAAATTACGCAGTATCAAAGGGTCGTCTCCACTGTCGCAGAATGCAACTTTATTTAAAGTTATTCAATCAAAGCAGGTTAAGGGAACGAATAACTCTTCCTCTACCTGTTCTGCAAGACCTAAAATGGTGGTTAAAAGCCATAGATCACAGCTCAACACCATTAGCCAAAAAAAGTGTGACTTACTTCCTGACTACGGATGCAGCAGACTCAGGGTGGGGAGCTCATTTGAACAGCACTTACCTATCAGGAAAGTGGGCTCCATTCCAAAAACCCTGGCATTCGAATATGAAGGAGATGTATGCCGTGTTTGCAGCCATAAACAGTCAACGGATGACTCTAAAAGGTGCACACATATTAGTTCAGTCCGACAACAGGACTCTTGTTGCATATCTCAGAAACGAGGGGGGGGACACATTCCCTTGCACTACTAAGGCTGACAACCAGGCTCCTAAAACTTGCAGAGCGGTTAAATTTGACTCTCACAGCCACTTACCTCCCGGGGAGCCTAAACGGAATTGCGGATCGCCTATCCAGGGGTCGCAAAGTACCAGAGTGGCATCTACTACCCCAGGCCACGGAGGCAATATTCAAAGTTTGGGGTGTCCCAGACGTAGATCTGTTCGCGTCAAACGAAACTGCTGTCGTACCAAGGTATGTAAGTTTGGATTCCAGAGATGGTTTCGCAGATTTCTGCGACGCCTTCAGCCGACAATGGGACTATCAGTTGGGCTGGGTATTCCCCCCACCCAGCTTAATACCGAGAGTACTAGCTCACTTGAACGGTGCCAAGGGAGTTTACATACTAAAAACCCGACAATGGACCAAATGCTTCTGGTTACCCGACCTGCGATCGAGAGCCATAGCAGAACCACTTCCGATAAAGAACCTGCGGAAGGTCCTTATAGATCGGACGACAGGCAATTGCCGTGCACAAGTAGACAGGTTGACTCTCCTTGCCTGGAAAGTTGGGGATGGGCTGACCAAGTTACTCACTGGACCATAGAGGAACAAAACTTGTTAAAAAGTAGCTGGCGGACATCTACTTTATCCACATATAGTGCCCCAATAAGGAGATGGTTGTCCTGGGGCCCAAGTCTGCTAATTTACGAATAGCATAATTGAATCACAATTGTATCGCATGGTAATTGTTTGACACATTTGGTATTCTTAAATGAGTAAGAGAATACCAAATGTGTCAAACAATTACAATGCGATTTAATTATGCCATTCGTAAATTAGCAGACTTGGGCCCCTGGTGTGAAACCAATAAAATTAACCCAAAAGCACCTGAAGGCCAACATGTTGCTAGATTTCTGGCAAAACTATTTTTAGAAGATAAGTTTGCTTACAGAACTATTCTCTTGCATAAATCAGCTGTTTCAACTTACTGTGCAACATCAACAAACAGAGATATCTCAAAGAATTTTTTTATTCATCAGGTTCTAAAAGCTACTTCACTTGCTAAGCCAGCAGTACAAAAGCTACCAATATGGGATACTGCCATTTTATTTAACTGGTTAAAGACTTCTAAAAATTCAGGTACTTTATTTGAAATTGCTCGGCGTACAGCTCTAATACTTTTACTGGCTTCAGGTCGTAGACTTCATGATCTCACATTATTAGAGAACAGTCCTGAGAATCTATCTTCTACAGAAAATGAAATTCGTCTGTGGCCAAGATTTGGTTCAAAGACAGATTCAAATACACACAGACAGTCAGGGGCCCAAGTCTGCTAATTTACGAATGGCATAATTGAATCGCGATTGGATCGCATTGTAATTGTTTGACACATTTGGTATTCTTAAATGACTAAGAGAATACCAAATGTGTCAAACAATTACAATGCGATTCAATTGCGATTCAATTATGCCATTCGTAAATTAGCAGACTTGGGCCCCAGTCTGGGTGGTCCAGTAAACAAAGTTGCTAATGCCAACTCTAATGTTGATTTATTGCATTTAAATTTTTCTAGTATTGATTAAACTTGTACACTTTAATATATATATTGTTAGAATAAGAAGCAGATATTATTAAAAAAATAAACAAGACTTGATTTAAAATCACGTAACAGTTTTTATTAAAACAATTAGGTCAAACAATTAGAGGAACAAAATACTCGTAACTTCCTATAACGAAAACACATATGTACGCACTATAAACACAACCAATATCCACTTATTATACTAGATACTAGATTAGATATACTTAATCGATGCTAACGCTGCGAACGCCCGATGGCAAGAGAGCGCGCGCCGGCTCGGCGTTCGTTTTATAAGAATAGCGAGGGTAGTTGTGACGTAGGTGGGGGATGTTGCTTATAATATATTTTTTTTGTGAACATTTTATTAACCTATTTCTTGAATATAACATGATTGTAATATGATTACTTATTTTTTTATTATTATTATGGGTTGTTGATTTTTAAGAAATTTTATTGTTATTAAGTAAATAATGTTACATTTTTCATACTGACTTAAATGTTAGAAAGTTATAATAAAACTGATTGATATTACAGAACTGTTTTAGAATTAATTCATCATAGCGTTTGAGTTTATCACCAGCAGATACCAAACAGGTCTTCACCACAACGCTGTGTGTTTTAGAAAAACACATAATATAACTGTTTTGCATTACATCAAAACAGGTATTATGTGTTGAATAAAACACACAGCGTTGCAGCAATTCTCTTGTTGGAGCGCTGAAGACTCTATGACATTGAAAACTTCGTATCAAACTTCCTTCCCATTAGAAGAGGATGCATGCTGGTGAGTGACAGAGACAGGTATAAAACCAGAGACAATTCGGTAAGTTTTAACCATAAACTACCTATATAAAGGCAGATTTACATCAGCTTTCTTCACCACAACGCTGTGTGTTTTATTCAACACATAATACCCGTTTTGTTGTAATGCAAAACAGTTATATTACCACCCATAGTAGGGACAATGTGAAATGCCCTAAAAAGTTTTATTAGTGTAAATACTGGAACTTCGTTGCAAAATACTGTTTATTTTTTTTATTACAGCCCTTAGGTAGGAACGGGTCGGCTTTCATAAAATGCCATCTATCGAGTATTTTTGACTAATTTTTATTTTTTAATTTGGGCTGTCAGAAAATCGCTTATTGTATAGACCAATAGGACGCTTCCATATGTTTCAACACTCAGAGGGATAGACCAAAATAAAGCTAAAGGTTATAGAACATACAGGCTTTTCTTAGTAATTTTTTTATGATTAAACGAACCTGCCCCCTTATTCTTGAATCTAATCTCAATGTCAATTTTAAACCCGTCAAATAACAATATAATAATAAGTGCGTACTCTTAGCGCGCTTAATACTGGGAAATCATGTTCATATCGGAAAGATAAGTATGAAGTTTGCTGCCATTGAGCTTTATAACTATAGAGAGAGCATAAGTTTGCTATCTCTTTCTGCCTTAATCCATTACTATTTTGGTTCGGCACATCATGTTTACCCTATTTATTTATTTTATTTCATTTAGACATGCTCGCTTACAGAATATTCAACACGCAGGCACGTTACACAACTAAAACATTAAGGAGTACACATAGAAATCGATTCAAATACCTACACGAAGTGAAATTAAACAATACTTACAAATAAATCAGTAAATTTAAAAATTATTTACATTTATTTACATATTTATTACAATTATTTACATATTTTAAAATATGTAAATAATTTTATTAAATGTCAAGTACCTGAGTCAAGAAACTGACGAGATACTGCCAATAATCGGCCTAATCCATAGATCGTCATATTGAGCGAGCACGTCACCGATCAGGCGCAGCGCTCGCCTGGTGGGTGCATGAGCTGCGTGATTGGTCCGCGTGATGGAGGCCTATCACGCAGGAGGCGCGGCCGGCGGCGCGGCTCTACCGAGCCCTCCGCGTCACATGCCATTCGCGTGGGCACAGAGAGGCACAATCACATTCGGGAAAGTAAGTAAAACAAAGACAAAACATAGGATGAAAGGACCGTGTCGGTGAGACTGTGCAACGTTTTACATGGAACCAGCAGCACTTGGCCCTAAACAAATTTATTTTTTATTTTTATTCATTTATTTATACTTTATTGCCCAAAATCAAGTACAAATGGCGGACTTAATGCTAAAAACATTCTCTACCAGTCAACCAGTAAAAAGAGTTAGAAAAAGAAGATAGACGGCGCAAAAAAATAAAAAAAGATACCTACTAAATATATATCATTTATATAACATAAGTACACATAATATAATTATAGATAATATACTACATAAACTACACAAATAATATGGGTTCGGATGATGTTATAGACTAAGATTAAAATAATGCTCCCGAGTCATTCGCTTATAAGATTGTCTGTTGGGAGCTTGGCGAATCTTGAGGGGAAGAGTGTTCCAAAGACGAATTGCGGTAACGGTGAAGGAGTCGGAATCGCTGTCATTATTTTACCTACCAAATAATTATTTGTTTTTTTAGTTGATTATGTGTATATTTTAGGTGTACATATTATTCCGGTGGGCTTAATTGAACAATGAGTAATGTTATTCAGTCAAACATTGCAGTAATAGAAGTGAGTGGCAAGTGCCTGGAATTTCGTTTCTTACGTTAGTTTTGATAATCTGGTTTCGTGATGATTATTAGCAATTTACCATGCAATATTTAATTTGTTTCTATTCAAAATGCTAATAAATGTTTGCAAATCTCTAATTCTAGTCATAAATATGTATGATGGTTAAATACGGAAATTTAAAAAAAAAAATTATTTTAAACTCGGAGGTGGCACGCAGTCATATTATGACTGCGGGACACTTGAAACCAAGATGGCGTCAAGTGGCACCCCCCCCCCCCCCCGCCAGGTAGCCATTTTTTTTAGTACATTTCCGGTGTCGGGTTACGTTATGATTCATATCTCAAAAGTTAGGAAGGAAATATGCATGTATCATAAGTCTACGTATTCGTAATGAAATAAGCTAACTGCCTAAATAATAAAATTTACAATTGAAACTATTCGTTTTTTTCAATAATGAGCTAAAAAAAAGGTTTTTTTTTTATTCATTATTTTCCGATTTTTTTTTAAACCCCAAGACAGTATAAATAAAACCATTTTTCAAAGAAGTATTTGTTTCTTTTATAACATTACGCATTGATATACAATAATCTGATTAGAAAATTACTAGTCTTCATACATTTTATTTACACAGTGAGTCTAAGAACTCTTGACCTTGAAATCGGCGGGCCGATAAGGCGGCAAAAAAGGGTCGACTTGTTAATGTAAACATTCTCTCGTATAACGCAGTTCAATTGTATTGGTATCCTTGTTTAACATAGCGTGTTTTGTCGCGCGCTCCCTATTCCAGCTTCGTGCGCACTTAATAATAACGTAAACAAAAAACGGCCCACCCACGCGCAGTCATAATATGACTGCGCGCCACCCTGGGGTATTTTGACAGCTGTCATAATAAAATCGCGCGCCACCACAGAGGATAACCTGTAATCAGTATTGTCAGGTACATAACTGAGTTTACCCCAAAAATACTTAGGTTTTAATATGAAACGAATAGCATAAAATAAATTATCTAATTGAATTATATCCACCTGTACTTTTTACCTTTCCGATCTATTCGAGCGTTAAGGCCTGTATTCACTTTGATTAGTGATTAGTGCAGGTGACGAGTGCAAGTGCTTAGTGATTAGGAGTAAAAACGTGTGGATACCGATTGATTAGTGCGAGTGATTAGTAGACTACGTAGTAAAGTGATTAGACGGGGGTTCTATTTTTTTGCGAGTGGACTGCGAGTAGCCACGTCCCGCGCGCCCTCCCTTTCCCCCCACTCGCAGCCTGCCTGCACTACACACGTCTGGACAGCAGTGTTCAGTGATTAGTGTTTAGTTAGCATCTCTACTATGTCTGTGGTGTTTAGCGTTTGGCGTCGGAAGCTCGCTTGTTTTGCAAAATGGCGAAGTGGACCAAAGACATAACCTATAAATTTGAATACCTAATTAATGCCTAATAATTAAAAAAATAATTTAATATAATAAATAATTATTTCTTTAATTTCCCCCGCCCCAATTTTTTTCTTCGGTTTCAGACACTACTGCGTTTAAAATGTCATTCATTATTTCTTGCAATAGGCTATTTGACAATTGTTACAATAAAATATGAAGTACTTATGTCGGAAATGGTAGTTTATGATTTTAACGATAATTCATAGAATAATAATTAGTTATTATTCTGAGCTTTAATTATCCAATAATTTTTTTATTAAGATAATTTGGATATATTTTAATTTTACAAAATAAATTTGAGATTTTTAATCTGTGGATTACAAGACGGCGGCCATGGTTGAGCTTCATGTGACGTCACATTTCACAAAATAAAATTAATAAAAACTATCTGTCAGGTTTCAAGAAAGTTACAGAGCAAAATGTCACGTGACCAACCGTTTTCGCACGAAATTTGAAATCATTATAGAAAAATATGATTTTTTCCATTAAAATGAAGCTTTTTCGAGAAAGAAAATATTGTACGGGGTATAAAATAAGCGTTTGTAATTTTTAAAATACTTTTTCGAAAACTGTCAAGTAGCCAATTGCAGGCACGCTTCTTGACGTGCGTCCATACTTGCTGGTCGACGGCTAACAACTGTATTTACTAAACACAGCCACTTGACAAAATTGGACACTACTCGCACTACACACCTACACTAATCACTCGCAATATTCACTCGCAACTAATCACCTGCACTCGCACTAATCAAAGTGAATACAGGCCTTTAGTCTGCGGGCACGAGACTAGCGACGGCCGAGCGACGGGCAATGCATCAACAACATGGACACCTATGGTGACGCGCACGAAACGAGCGATGGCGGGGCGATGCGATCGAGCGATGCACGGGCGACACGGGAGCGACGGCGGCGGCGCGGAAGCGACGAGAACAAATGAACAAACTAGTTTGATTAGGTCGCTCGCGACACAGACATAATATGTCTGTGGCTCGCGATTACAGTAGTGTTGTGTTGAAAAATATTATAGTACTTACCTACCTAATGGATATTAAAAATAATAATAAAGAAGAAGAAGATATTAAAAATATAATAAATTAAACAATAATGTTACGAATTAAGATTTTTTTTTCTTCAGGCATAATTATACGATTTCCAAAAATAACACGTTTTAGATTGCTTCTTATTTTCTCTAAAATGTAATCAAATGTGTGTAAACTCATTCTTGTATAGTTGGAAAATTTTAATGGATGGCACCTTAGCTCGTAATAAAGGGAAGAAAATTCGCCCAAATTACTTCTGCCTTTATTTATTGGATGAACACCATCTCTAGGTAATAAAAACTCCGTTCTAAATAATAGACTTGGCTCCAATAATTCTCTTCGACGTAAACTTGTGTTACGATGACGTGACATATTGCTCACCACACTACCTCTAGAGCGACATGGAGCGACAGGTTTCGTGCCCACGCGAGATGTCGCGCCTCGTCGCCCCGCTCCGACGTCGCGTCGCGTTGCGTCGCCATCGCTCGGCCATCGGCAATATCTTGCCCGCAGACTAGCGAGCGTGGTAAAAAGACCGAAAACCGCGGAAAGGCGTTTTATGCTTAAGTTGTATACTTTTTTAATTTTTTATATTTTACGTACCTTTTTTGTCTCAAATGTGTCATGCAAGTGTAACGGGGACCAGCTGACATACATTTTGATCTCACCCAAAATCATTAGAATTTTTTTTATTGTAACTGCTGCCAAAAATGATATTAGGTATGAACACTGCATGTAACGGAACGTAAAACAATCAAGCGGGCCCAAGTCTGCTAATTTACGAATGGCTTACTTGAATCGCAATTAGATCGTATTGTAATTGTTTGACACATTTGGTATTCTCTTACTCATTTAGATACCAAATGTTAGGTAAAGATAATATGATCTGTATCAATTGCAGTGACATAAAATAAATATTAAGAAAATATGTAGGTAGGATTACATTCTTTCCTATCCCTACCCAATCCATATATGGAATATTCGATTCTTCGTGTGCTTCGCTGGTGGTCAAGCTGCTCCCCGTTGCGGCTTCCATCTCAGTAACGGTAGAAAGTCATCTCAAAACCAATCTATCAAATCATCCGCGGCCGCGGTACTCGCGCGCGTACAAAACCATCGGTTGCGCCAATAAGAAAACATCGAAGAAATAACACCCCGAGGAGCGACGCCACTCTACAAGGTCAGTCGATTATTCCATCCCTCAATTAACTCTTTTTTTACTCAACATCCCTTTACTGGTCCTTCGTCCCGAATATCCATGAACCAATCTTATTTTATTATAATCTTTAATACCAACAGTTTTGTCCCGTTTAAATAATGCATTAGTCATCCATCAAATTCCATTCTATTATGTCACTCATTCGCTCACTCCACTATTTCAACGTTTGTTCAAAGTTAGTGACATAACATCGTGTTATCGCGATAGTGTAGCGCCAGCATTAGTGGACAGGACAGGCAACACTAATGTTCATTAGTCATTCAGAAAAAGTAACTTGTCATTTTTCGTAACTCGCATTTTTGTAATTTGTAAACAAACCATAGAATAGAGTACTTTAATATATTATTTTTAACAAACTAAATCAACTTCGAACTTCAAATAATTTTACTGTTTTTTTAGCAATAATGGCTGATTTTAAAAAGTACACTGTACAGTTTAACATTGCTGCTCGCAACATTCAGGATTTATTTAACCTATCATCAAAATTTTCGCAAGAAAAATGCGTTGAAGGGTTGGATAAACAACGATTTCTTGTTCGATACAAGGACTTACCTATTAATGAACAATCATTAGACAATAGCTTTACAAACATTATAGTGAATTTAGACACGGATGAGAAGCAAAGGAATGAGTTCGACGCAAAATACGTACAATTACAGGATATGTTTTATAGTGTGCAGGTTTTGCATTCTGTCATATGCAAAGACAATGCAGGTTCCGGTGGTGGTTCGACATCTACTGACTTCCATTTACCGAAAATAAACCTTCCGAGTTTTAGTGGTATAAATATTGAGTGGCCCAACTTTATATCTATTTATAACAGTTTGATTCATAACAACAATAACCTAAATTCAGTTGAAAAAATGCATTATTTGTTAAGTGTATTAGACAGGGAGCCTTTAACCCTGGTGAAACATTTGGTGATCTCTTCGGACAATTATGAGGTTGCTTACAAAATTTTAACGGAGCGTTATGAAAACAAAAGAATGATTGCTGATAAACATGTTGAAGCTTTGTTGAGCTTGCCAATTTTAAATCAGGTCAATTCCAAGACGCTTGGCAAATTCGTTAATACCTTAAAAGAAAACACACAATCCCTGAAATCTCTGAAATTCAACGTCGATCAATGGTGTTTCCTTTTACTACACATTGTGCTTAAAAAGTTATCAGTGGAACTACGTACAAAGTTTGAATCAACTATAGACTCGGTTGACATTCCCACTTTCAATTCATTATTAAAATTTTTAGAAAATCAACTGCGTATAATTGACAATGTCTCAGGTTGTCACTTAAAGCCCTCAGCCGGAAATTCTCTTAACATAATTGATAACAATAAAATTAACTTTAGTTCTTGCCCATGCTGTAAGGAAGCTCATACAATTTATTATTGTTCAAAATTTGATAACATGACTCCCATGCAACGTAAGGCTTTTGTTATTGAACATAAACTTTGTTTTAATTGTTTGCGCACACATCACATTCAAAAGTGTACTTCTAGAAGTGTATGTCAGGTGTGTCGTGGTAAGCACCACACTAAGTTGCACATACCCACATCCCAGCATAGCGTTATTAAGCCTATCAGTTCAGCGTCTTCAAACGTCAGCGAGGTTACTGTTCAGCCTCAGTCCTTGCATGGTTTCGATGGAAAATCCACCATGATTCTAGGCACTGCCCTTGTAAATGTTCAAGACAATGACGGGTACTTTCATTCTGCTCGTGCTTTAATAGACAGTGGTTCTCAAGTTTCTATCATAAGCGAAAACTTAGCCCAAAAATTGAGACTTCCTCGTACCAGATCCGGTACTATTTTAGGCATAGGGGCTTCGTCTGCTAATGAGACTCAAGGTGTCATAACTTGTAGCATTAAAACAAAATCAAAAATACTTGCTTCAGAATTTATTATTTTAAAACGCATTACTAGTCAGTTACCATCTGTCCATGTGGATCCAGAGGTACTGAAGCAATGTGATAATCTGATTTTAGCTGATAAAAACTTTACTGTTCCTGGACAAATTGATCTCCTTTTAGGTGTTGAATTGTATGACCAAATTTTTGATGGTAGGAGATTCAGTCTAGGCGACAATATGCCTACTGCCTACTCTACTGCTTTCGGCTGGGTCATTATGGGTAAAGCACCGGCAGCATCACCACACTCCCTTTGTGTTGTGTCGATGGCCTGCACCTCTGATCTCAATCTTGCATTATCACGGTTTTGGGAAACTGAAGAGCCACCCAATCAACCTATACAAGATCCTGAGAACATTCAATGTGAAAAACATTTTGCTAACACCTATTCTAGGGATGATCAAGGCCGTTTCATTGTTCGATTGCCCTTCAAGGTCAATCAGCAATCCTTGGGTGACTCTCATCACACAGCGCTAAAACGTTTTCATAATTTGGAGCGTAGGCTGACAGGAGACGCACGATTACGTGAGCTGTATGTAGCGTTCATGCGCGACTACGAGCAGTCTGGTCACATGCGTGAAGTGATCCTGTGACCAAAGATCGTTATTACGAACGAATTATCATGCGCGAACGCCGCCCGAGCGGTCAACACTCATACAGACCGTGCTCGACGATTTTTAATTTGCAAAAATATTTAGAGGGCATATACTTAACATTATTGTGGATCAAAAACCTCCCCTTAACTCATAAAGAAGAGTGGTGAAAAGTGTCTAGTGAACAACGTCGGACTTTTGGTGATTTTGGGTGAATATCGTCGAAACATTAACGTTACAAGTGTAATGGCGGCACTTCACTTGGCGTATCGTGTTCGTGTGGCGATATCGTTGTGTTTGCCCAAATAATCTGGCACATCGCTTGACGTCAAACAAGCCATCCACACATGGCCTATACGGGCAAACAACGCAAATATTCACCATATTTGCTTGTTCACAAACAAATTGAATGCAACAGTGATGGACGTGTCAGTGTCAGCAGCTTATTATATTTATCTGAATGCGGCTAGCCAACACCTGTTTTTTTATTGTGCAGGGTTCTCCTAAGTTATTTTGATTATCGATTAATGCAACGTGTTCGGTTTTTGTTTTTATGAGAGGCATTTTTGGGGTCCCAAACACTAGGATGCGTTTGTCCAATCCATTTTACTATGTTTACGTATAAAAAACTGAACACGTCTGAACAGGACAGCCGCACGCGCGCTTCTGAACAGAACCAAGTGTGGACGGCCGACGCAAATATTTGCCGTATTTGATTCCTTTGATGTGTGATCAAAAACCGACAAGTGGACGGAAACGCATATTCGCTATTTGCGTTGTTTGCCTTATTCGTGCAAATAAAGCAAATATATTCAAATAGGCCGTCTACACATTGCCGTGTTCGGACAAATAATGCAAATACGCGAATACGATACGCCATGTGAAGTGCCGGCATAAAATTTCAAACAACATCAACAACACACAACAAGCGACGACTACCGCGACCTTGAAATTAGAAAGTTTTGGTCGATCATAGATCCTTTAGACTATCTGACACTGTCGATGCGGTACGCCTATTTCGTCGCTTCACGTGAACGACTGCTGGCTCTGCGGCATCGAGCTTAAACATTGCACTCAGTGGTTCTGAGTTCGCGCCTCCGACCAAGCGAAATATTTTGTTGTGTTTTCTGTTTGATTTTGTTTTGTTGCCTCTGAATAATTTATTAATGAATTAGTCATAGTTAATAAAGGAAAAAGTGAGATAACACACTATTATGGCATCAAAAAGTACCAACACCTGTGCAGGGTGTCCAAATATTATTACAGATAAAGAATTTTTAAAATGCCGCACATGCAGTGGCACGTATGATCTGGTATGTGCTAATGTATCAGAGAAGCGATTTTCCAGCTTATATGGGCCAACAGGAAAGGAAAAAACTTCCTGGATATGCCCCGGATGTCAAACCAAATTACCGAAGGGTGATAACTCAAAGACACCAGTCCGCCGCGACGGGCCCCAAGACGACAAGCCCGATTATCCTAAAGAAATATAACATTGCGCAACAAACAAAAGTCTTCTTCAAATGCCGGGTCTTCTTTAGAAGTGGATGCTAATCTTCAACGACTCATTCAAGCCACAATTAGGTCAGAGCTAACACCTATTAAAGCTCAGTTGAGCGCACTACAGGAAAGTGTTAATTACGTCAGTAAGCAGTACGATGATATAATTAAAACTACCAGCTCGTTAGTCAACGACTACAAAAGCATGCAGGCCGAATGCACCCAACTCCGATCCTCAGTCACGGCTTTGTCAGACCGTTTGAATATAATGGAGCAACAACAAAGAGATAGCAATATAGAAATACAGGGAGCACCTCAGCATAAAAATGAGAACGTCGTGCAGATTATTAAAAAAATCGCGGAAGTTGTTTCTCTAAAGATGGATGACACAGACATATTGAATTGCTCACGAGTAGCTAGTATAAGCAAAGACAATAAGAGACCAAAAGCTATCGTGGTGAAATTAAGAAGCATGCGTTGTCGTGACGAATTCTATTCAGCAGTAACACGCTACAACAAGTCCAACCCCCGCAACAAGCTCTGCTCTTCTCTACTAGGAATTGGCGGCGACAATGCTCCGGTCTACGTGTCCGAACATCTTTCTCCGGCTAATAAAGCACTTCATGCGGCTACTAGCGCTCGAGCTAAAGAACTGTCATTCAAATTTGTATGGGTACAGAATGGCCGAATCTTTATGCGCAAAAATGAAACCTCATCTTTTGTACACGTTAGAAACGAACTACAGGGTCTGGACTAGCGTTTCATTTGGGTATACTATTCTTGATGTTTCTGTTAGTCATTTGATTTTGAATTATTTTATTTTTTTTTTATTGTGTAATTGTGATGCTATTTTATGTACCTGAATTCTAGCCAATTAATGAGTTCCATTTCAATTTATTTCCAAAATGTGATAGGGCTAAAAACAAAAGCCCTTGATGTACTAAACTCTATATTATTGAACAATTACGATATCACATGTTTGTGTGAAACATGGCTCGACGATTCTGTGTCCTCGTCGGAGTTATTTGATCAGAGATACACTATTTATCGTAGGGACAGATCACATAGTTTTATGACCAAATATAAAAAATCTCACGGCGGAGGGGTGTTCATTGCAGTCAAAAAAAGTTTTCTATGCTGTGAGAAAACTCAGTGGCAGACATCCGTTGAGAGCATATGGGTAAATATACGTTTTAAAACCATTAGTCTAAATCTTTGTACTGTTTATCTGCCATCATATCTTGGTCATGATGATATCTCAGAGTTCCTTGATAGTTGCGAAAGCATTGTTCGGTCATCTTCTGGCACCGAGACACTAATTGTGGGCGATTTCAACATCCCAGGTATTGACTGGGCCTGCCCCTCCTCTACTGTTGGTACCTCAAGTAGTAAGATTTTGGCTCTGCAGGAGTTCCTTCAAAGAGCAAATCTGACTCAATGGAATCTTGTAAAAAACGCTAACGAGAGAATTCTAGATCTTGTTCTCAGTCAGTCCAATTTATTTTGCGAGGTGACGGAATCGCAGGCCTTAAGTCGGCGTGACAGCCACCATCCACCTTTAGAAATCACCATAAAATCTGAAACAACACCTACATTAAAAGAAAAGAATGAGACTAGATTTCGGTTCCATAAAACTGACTATCCTAGTTGTATTGCGGAACTCTCTCAAATAAGCTGGGACTGTCACGCGGGTTTGAGCTGTGACGAATTCTTGCAAGTGTTCTCTGGGCACTTATGGGCCTGCATAGAAAAACATACCCCTAAAACCAAAACTAAAAAATCCTATCCATCATGGTTCTCCCACTCTCTAATCAAGATGATTAAGGAAAAGGATAAATTTCACACAAAATATAAACGATTCGGTAATTCGCGCGACTTCGATGCCTTTTCGATGCTTAGGTCAAGGGTTAAAACCGCTTACGACCTAAATTTTAAATCTTATATTTATAGAGTTGAGAACAGCCTAAAAAGCGACATGAAGTTATTTTGGAGTTACACAAGGTCAAAGAAAACCACAAAAGATTTACCTAGCCAAATGTCCTATGGCTGTGACTCTGCCGAGAACGGCGGCGATATTGCCAATCTTTTTGCAAAACATTTTGCCTCGGTATATAACGATCCCTCCGGAGAAACCTACGCACCTGACTTCCCCGAATCCTGTTCCGCTATTTCAACAATCGTCGTCACGGAGAAGGAAGTGGAATTGGCTCTTAAGTCACTGGATGTGTCCAAGGGTCCGGGCCCGGACGGTATTCCTCCACTCTTTGCTAAGGCGTGTGCAAGCGCTATAGTTAAACCCCTGTGCATATTATTTAATAAAAGTCTCAGTGCAGGTCAATTTCCAGTATCCTGGAAAAAAGCAAATGTAGTTCCTATTCATAAGTCGGGCATCAAAACAGACGTAACAAAATACAGACCAATTAGCATTTTATGCTGTTTTTCAAAATTACTTGAGGGTTTAGTATATAGGCACTTAAGCTTTCATTTAAAGCACTTAATAAGTCACAGAAAACACGGTTTCTTTCAGGGACGTTCCACATGTTCGAATCTTTTGTGTTACGTTCATTATTTGAAAACTGCCTTTGATAAGCGTATACAAGTCGATTCCATATACACAGATTTCGCAAAAGCATTCGATAAGGTCGATCACAATATCTTAATTCGGAAAGCATATCACCTTGGCATTCATGGCTCCCTTTTGCGTTGGCTAACGTCATACTTGTCTAATCGAACGCAAATTGTAAGAGTTTATGGATATGAGTCCGCTCCATTTGTGCCCAGGTCGGGTGTCCCACAAGGTTCCAACCTGGGTCCTCTGTTGTTCATTATGTTTATAAACGATTTGATTGAGTTAATCTCGTGCAATTGTCTTGCTTACGCTGATGATATTAAGATATACTGCGAGGTTCAGTCAGACAAAGACTGTGCAGCCTTACAAAGCGACATTAACCGACTGTATCAATGGTGTCTAAAGAATAACATGTCCTTAAATATCTCGAAGTGTTATTTAATCTCGTTTACGAGAAATAAACGCCCCATATACCACACGTACATAATCGAAAAGGAAGTAGTAACTCGTCAGATTGTGGTCAGGGATCTTGGAGTGTTCTTGGACAGTAAGCTGACATTTACTCATCACTACGATCACATTGTGTCAAAGGCTAACAGAATGATTGGATTCATCTTCAGAACAATAAGGCCATTTAGAAATCCTACAAGCATTTTGACGCTTTTCTTCGCATTGGTCAGAAGCATACTGGAATATTCAGGATTCAGAAGCGCTTCCTTCGATACTTAAGTGCGAAGTTTGGTCTAAGGCGTAGGCTGGACACATATGAGGCTCGACTTGAACATTTTAGGGTGAGCACCCTTCAGTCGAGGCGAGACATAGCCGACCTATCTACACTTTACAAGATCATAAACTCCGACTGGGACACCAGTGAGCTTTTGAGTTGTTTCTCATTTAAAATAGGCGGTAGCAAGAGAACACAAAAACTGTTTTCCTTACCAACATGCAGAACCAATGTTACATACAATGACCCTATTTTACGAATGTCCAGAGCCTACAATAATATCACTGAGGACTTAGATATTTTCTCGCTTTCTCTTTCAACCTACCTTAAAATATGTAAAAGTAAGTTGTAAAATGTCGCATGTATCTCTGATTTATTATTTTTATTATATCTTTGATTTTTTGCCACTAATTATTTTAATGTAATTTGATTTGATTTAATTTAATAATTGAATTTAATTTAATATTTTGAATTTATTTTAATTATATTATCTTGAATTTATTGAATATTTAATTTTAGCTTCTTTTTCTTGTTTTTTATGTGTGCACGATATCCATTAAGCGCCGTGCTCGGCTGCAATCGGAATGCAAATTTAACTGCATATTATTTTTATTGTGTTGATGTTGAAATATGATTTGTATTCTGTTGCCGTGCCTTAAATAAATAAATAAATAAATAAATAAATTACATCCCTCATCATGGAGTGCTCAAGGAGCACAGCAGCACAACGAAATTACGAGCTGTTTTTGATGCATCGGCCACCAGCTCCAATGGGATTTCGTTGAATCAAATCTTGATGCCTGGTCCTAAATTACAGCAAAATGTTGAGGACATTATTTTACGCTTTCGGTTACACTTCGTTGTGTTCACATGTGACGTCAAGCAAATGTACCGTCAGCTGCGCATGCATGACGACGATTGCAGGTACCAAACAATTTTCTGGCGCGAATCTCCTAACGAACCTCTTAAGCAGTTTGAGCTTACAACCGTCACTTATGGTGTTTCGAGTTCGGCTTTTCAAGCCATTCGTGTGCTTCATGAGTTGGCGCATCTCAATGCTGAGAAAAATCCAGAAGTCTCCAGGGTTTTGCGTGAGGATACGTTTGTCGACGATGTGGTCACTGGGTCTGCTAACTTGGATTCTGCCAAAGAACTTCAGAAAAGTCTTGTTGGCGTTCTCTCTCAGGGTGGGTTTGTGCTGAGAAAATGGTCCAGCAATTCGAAGGTATTTTTAGAATCGCTGCCAGAAGACTATTGCGAAACACCTTACCGTTTCGAAGCAGGCGACAACATCTTCAAGGTTCTAGGCATCGAATGGAATGCAAACTCGGATAGCTTTGTTTGTCATGTATCAGAGATGAGCAAAATTTTAACCAAGCGCGGCATATTGTCTAACATCGCGAGACTTTATGACCCGTGCGGTTTCTTAACGCCTGTCACATTCCTTGCCAAGTTGTTCTTGCAACAGCTTTGGTCAATGGGATCAGGCTGGGACGATCCTCTTCCAGACGACATTCAAAGGTCATGGATTGCCTTTATGTCAGATTTTCCCCAACTCAACAAAGTGTCTATTCCTCGTTGCGTGCTCGCTAATCAACCGCTCGTTATTCAACTTCACGGTTTTAGCGACGCCTCTGAACGTGGGTACGCTGGTTGCGTCTACCTACGTGTTTTAGGTGCTGACGGTAGCGCCTTGGTTCGACTGCTGCTCGCCAAATCGCGCGTAGCGCCTCTAAAACAGAAATTAACAATTCCCAAAATGGAACTCAACGGAGCCTTTCTCCTAGCTCGGTTGTTTGAGCACGTCTTTAATATTTATAGTGATAAATTCCGACTGGACTCTACAGTAGCCTGGACCGATTCCAGCATCTTATTGTCTTGGCTTGGCACATCTCCGCATAAGTTGCAGACTTATGAGGGGAATCGTGTATCACAAATTCAAGCACTGGTTCCAAATGCTGTTTGGCGACACGTGCCGTCCCACATGAACCCTGCGGACTCGGCGAGGTGTGGTGTCTCACCTTCAGATTTGGTCAATCACCCGCTTTGGTGGCGCCCAGCATGGCTCGAAGAGGAATCTTCGACATGGCTTGAAACCATTTCACCGGTGCCCGAGACGGAACTACCTGGTGTCAAATCTGCGACTGCTTCTTCTTTCGTCGCAGCTCGCGATGTGGAAGAGCTACCCTTGTTCACGAATATCAGTTCGTTTCCCAAGTTACGAAACGTAGTAGCTTGGTGCAAGCGGTTTCTCCATAACACGCGCCATCCTTCAAACCGTCGCTCTGGACTTCTCACGGTTTCTGAGTTGACTGACAGCATGCTCAGCATTGTTTCGTCGGTTCAGAGGTCTGAGTTTCCAGATGCACTTCAATTGCTGCGTGCGAACCAAGTCGTCAAGGGTACTCTCATGCGCCTCAATCCTTTTCTCGATTCACAAGGTTTAATAAGGGTTGGCGGTAGAATTAACAGGTCGGACCTGCGCTATGAAAGCAAGCATCCGTTACTACTTCCGAAGTCACATCACGTAACTCATCTTTTAGTGGACCATTACCATCGGATGTTTCTGCATCCTGGTCTAAACTCCCTTATGAATTTACTACAACGTCGATTTTGGATTTTATCTGTACCGCAGAGTGATTCGTCATCGCATTTTTCGATGTCATCGCTGCTACAGACTGCGTCCAAAATCAATAGAACCGTTTATGGGCGATCTGCCTGCAGATCGAGTAACCATATGCCGACCGTACCAAAAGATAGGCGTCGATATCGCAGGGCCTTTTCTTTTGAAATCATCTCCTACGCGGAATTCCAAGAGCGTCAAGTCCTACTTGTGCGTATTCGTTTGTTTTGCTACCAAATGCGTCCATTTGGAATTGGTCTCGGACTTGTCCACTGAAGCTTTTCTGGCATGTCTCGACCGATTTGTGTCTCGCCGAGGATTACCCAGCGATATTTACAGCGACTGTGGCACAAATTTTGTCGGTGCGCGCAATTATCTAAAGGAAATAACAATTTTAATTTTTTTTAAACAATCTAATGACGAGATCCATAAATATTTGATCAATCAGCATGTGATTTGGCATTTTAATCCCCCTGCAAGTCCGCACATGGGCGGTTTGTGGGAATCGGTTGTTCGATCTGCCAAACTCATCTTAAATCGTGTCATAGGCGAACGTCCTCTCGTCTTTGAGGAGCTCACCACTGTATTTGCTAAGGTTGAGGCTGCACTTAATTCCCGACTTATCTGCCCTTTATCAAACGATCCAAATGATCTTGAGGTCTTGACTCCCGGTCATTTTATTATAGGGCAACCGCTTCAGTCCTTACCTGAACACACTCCAAGATTCGGACAACATCAGCGTATTAAAGCGTTGGCAGCTTGTTCGCCAAATCAGTCAACAATTCTGGAAGCGTTGGCAGGCTGAATACTTGCACACTTTGCAACAGCATCCGAAATGGCTTGCCAAGCCTGCTAACATCCAGGTTGGTGATTTGGTTTTGGTGAAGGAGCCCAATTTACCGCCACTGCTTTGGAAGAAGGCTAGAGTTTCAAAGGTTTGTCCGGGTTCTGACGGAACGGTTAGAGTAGTAGAGTTGCGAACTGCCACTGGTACCTTACTTAGGCCAGTCACTAAAGTCTGCCCTTTGCTGCCTCATCCACAGTAATTCTCTTACAAATTTGTAGCATCATCTTAATTTAACTTAGTTCTTAGTTTACTTAGATTAATTTTCACTCTCATCTTTAATTAATTGTAAATCAGCATCCCTTACTAAAGAGCTTAGAAGCTCTTTGGGGGGCGGTATGTTAGGTAAAGATAATATGATCTGTATCAATTGCAGTGACATAAAATAAATATTAAGAAAATATGTAGGTAGGATTACATTCTTTCCTATCCCTACCCAATCCATATATGGAATATTCGGTGTCCATGTCTACAGCTTCCTCATTCGACATAGAGAAATTCTAAGCATGCCATATTTTTGTGCATATTATGTGCAATCAAACGTTTCAGTCCTAATTTTTGTGCCACCACAACTTCGTTACTATGAGTTGTTTTATGTGTGTAAGCTGGAGACACGTGTCACCAGCTCGCACACGCCCGTTAAGACAAACCAGTGAGGTTAGGGTTTTGAACTATAGCTAGAAATTTTGTGCATAATTTGTGCACTAGGAACAAAAAAAACTAACCATCACACTCAAATACTGTTGAAACTACGATCATAAAACTGTGTGCGAGCTGGAGACACGGGTCTCCAGCTCGCACAGCTGTATCTTCGTAATTGTTCAAGCTACGGTTATGAATTATACCTCAAAATTTTGTGCAGAATTTGTGCATAAGGCACAAAAATTTTCGAAACTTTAACTCAAAAGGTTTTTGAGCTACGAACCGATAAGTATGTGTAAGCTGGTGACACGTAACACGGGCTAATACATGGTGAATTATTGTAACTGTATAAGATAGTGCTTCGTTTTAAAGATCAAATAATACGTTATAATTTGTGCACACACGAGGCAAAATTTCAAATCTCTGGGCCTCTTACTTTATAAATTATAAGCCAAAAACTGTTTTCCCGCCAAAAAATTCAAAATAATGGTTCGGAAGCGGCTAAGCGCGCCGTTGCCGTTCCGTGCGCTACACTATTGCTACTTTTAGACTAGGAGCCGTCTGTTAAAGCGATGCGCGACGCGACTAATTTAGTTTTACTATAGGCAGGTACCTAATAACCTACCCAACTTTTTATTTTAGATATCTCACACACGAATGTCTTAGTTATTTTTTGTTGTTGAGACAATTAAATAATTAGATTTGGCATAATGATAAACATTATGGAGGAGTGCAGAACGACAAAATGGTTGAATACTTGAGCCTAATTCGATAAAGAACGGATGCTTTCCAGCAAACTAATCGCTATCGACCGTCACAGAATAAATTTTAACCATTGAAAGTAATTTATTTTAATATTAGATTGTATTACTTCCCATGGGTTAAATGTAAATAAATAAATAAAAATAAATGTACTCTATGGTGATCGATGACTTTGCGATTAGTCTGCTGGGGCATCCCAATGTAATGCTAGGGCCACATTATCGCGCTAGCGCGTAGATTTGCGTTTTCGCGACACGTCTGGCCAAACACTTCGCGTTAGCGCGTTGTATCATGGCGTTGACGCGCCGCGCTGTTGGTAAATTGCCGCACATCAAGGATTTTGTCGCGATAATGTTCGTGCGGCCACATTTCCTTCGCACACTTTAGTTGACTGCTAGCCGTATATACAAGTTACTTTGTGACTGCTAGACAACTAGAGGTGTGAACGTGTTGCAAATACGACTATCGATATTATTCTGTTTCGATAATTATGGATTGGAGTAACGATAAAGTATTAAAAGTAATACAATATTACGAATTAATAATTAATAAAAATAATTAAGATGCAATAAATAGTAATTATTTGCCGACATGTAATAAAGCGCAATCACCTCTTCCATTTTTTCCGATAAAATTAGGAGTAGGCGATACAAATCGTATAAGGTTACTGAAACGTATTTATTGCATCAATATCGTCAAATCCGATATCGATGCGTTCTGAAACTATACATATTTTGGAAAACACTATATCGCGTCAGGAATGCGGTGTGCGTTGAGATCACTATATTGTATGTGATCGAATTCAAGAATATTGTACCGTATCCCTGATATTTATTGAGTTATCATTAATCTGTAGTTTTTAACAAACAAATGTGCTTGTAAAAGTTCAATAAAATAAAATAAAATTATTATAAACGTACGATGCGTTCTGAAACTATATAGTGGAAAAAAACACGATATTGCATGAATTTTTAATAGTCCGTAGATATGGTCGATACTGTTATCACCGATATTAAATTTATCTATAGTTTAACACTTTGCAAGCAGGCGTTTTATTACGCGCATCTTCCTGTGCGCCGGCCTTTTTCGTCATTATTGTAGTAAATTCTATAGAAAAAGATCTATAATAAAAATTAATTTAATTGTGTTCTATCTAATCGTTCTGCTGCTTACCTATACTAACCTCCAGTTATGGCTTCTTTATGTAGATGTTGTCCATCCGCAGTAGATCACCTAGATTCAGTAGTAGGCGTACCTTTGTTATCTTATTAGTAAGTACCTAAAGTTATTTTCAAATGCTAGTAAGTAGGTAGATGTTAAATTTTATATGTACCTATTTCAAACCCAATCCACAGGTAACGAAAAAAAAAAAACTTTAATTATTTTTAATAAAGCTATTTCAAATTTTTATTTTACCAGTAGTAAGTAATTCTTACTTTTTCTATTTACAAGTTAAAAAGTTTGCAAGTTACCAATTCTTCTATGTGTTGATGGCTGACCGACCCCTTGTCAGAATGGTTGATGGTTTAGTTATCGTAGCGTAGTAACTGTTTTTTAGTTACCGTGCCATAACAAAAAATTCTTGGGAGTAGTTGTCAAGACGAATCAAACGAGCGCAAACTCGATGGGGTTGTGTGGTATTATTATAAAGTTCCTGTGTCCTTTTTCCGGCTCCATCATCAGACCCTGAACACTATTTCTCGATAAAGTACTCGTCAAGGCGATTCAAACGACCCCGAACTCGTTGGGGTAGCATGGTTTTATTATAGAGTTCCTGTGGGCTTTTTCCGGCTTCATCATCAAACCCTAAACACTATTTCCCAACAGAGTACTCGTCAACACGATTCAAACGAGCCCAAACTCGATGGGGTTGCATGGTTTCAATATCGAGTTCCTGTGGCCTTCTCCTGGCTCCATCATCAGACCCTGGACCCTTTTTTCTAACAGAGTATTCGTCAAGATGAATCAAACGAGCCCAAACTTGATGGGGTTGCGTGGTTTCAATACTGAGTTCCTGTGGCCTTCCTTCGGGTTCATCATCAGACCATGGACCTCGTCTAGTCGTCTCCCGTCAGAGTGCTCATCAAAACTAATCAAATGAGCCTGAATGGGGTTTCATGGTTGTCTTACAGAGATCCTGTGGCCTTCTTCCGGCTGAATCATCAGATCAGCTCAATGACACCATAATATTGCATTGTCATCCTGTTCTGACCTATGTTCAAAGTAGCAAGTCTAGCTCATCGGGAAGCTAGTATGCATTTATCGACAAATTTAAATCGTTTGCATTTGTCGACAAATAAATAAACAAATAAACGAGAAAGCTACCTAATAAAAACGTGGTAATAAAAACATACAGGCAGACTAATTTTATCACTACTTATCATATTAATGAGGTTATTGTAAATACTTAAAACAAAGCATAGCTATATTTTATGAACATTCATAAATAAAATAGACTGCTTTTATTTTAAATTAACCAATTTCCTATATCAGCAGTCTCCTAGTCAAAAATTCTCGGTATAGAAACGAAACGATCGAGAGCGCAAATTAAAATGACACTAAATTGAGCTACAGAGCTATTGAGCACAGTTTTATGATCGTAGTTTCAACAGTATTTGAGTGTGATGGTTAGTTTTTTTTGTTCCTAGTGCACAAATTATGCACAAAATTTCTAGCTATAGTCCAAAACCCTAACCTCACTGGGTGTGCGAGCTGGTGACACGTGTCTCCAGCTTACACACATAAAACAACTCATAGTAACGAAGTTGTGGTGGCACAAAAATTAGGACTGAAACGTTTGATTGCATATAATATGCACAAAAATATGGCATGCTTAGAATTTCTCTATATCGAATGAGGAAGCTGTAGACATGGACACGAATATTCGATTCTTCGTGTGCTTCGCTGGTGGTCAAGCTGCTCCCCGTTGCGGCTTCCATCCGAGTAACGGTAGAAAGTCATCTCAAAACCAATCTATCAAATCATCCGCGGCCGCGGTACTCGCGCGCGTACAAAAACATCGGTTGCGCCAATAAGAAAACATCGAAGAAATAACACCCCGAGGAGCGACGCCACTCTACAAGGTCAGTCGATTATTCCATCCCTCAATTAACTCTTTTTTTACTCAACACCAAATGTGTCAAACAATTACAATGCGATACAATTGCGATTCAATTATGCCATTCGTAAATTAGCAGACTCGTAGTCTGTGGTTGATACGTTGGCGACCTCAGAACAATCTGGCGACCTGGTAAGGTAACTAAGGTAAATCTGGTACTAAAACTTATTCAGTTCCGCCAATAACTTTATGTGGATCTCCTCTTCAGATCGTCACCAAAGCTAAATACCTGGGTCACTGGGTAACGCAGAACATGAACGATGATGTTGACTTGGAGAGGGAGCGAAGAGCATTGGCGGTGAGGGGTAATATGCTGTCACGTCGGTTTGCACGTTGTTCTCAAGAGGTTAAAGTCACTCTTTTCAAAACATATTGTCAAACTTTGTACACGTGCAACCTGTGGAGAAATTACATAAAAAAAGCGTTCAGTGCTCTTCGCGTCCAATATAACAACACCTTTAGGGGACTGTTGGGGCTGCCATGGCGCTGCAGCGCTTCGGGAATGTTCGCGAAATGGAGTACAGACGGCTTCCACGCCGTACTGCGTAAAAGAGTAGCTTCGCTTTGGGAGCGAGTGCGGGACAACACCAACAGTCTCCTAATCCTAAGGGTGGTCGCAGAAAGAGTGGATGATCCTATCCTGAAACATAGGATGTCAATGCATGTTACATCAAATAATCTCTTTAAATTTAACTATCAATGTTAATCTAAAATGAATGAATTATGTATTGTATTATTTATTTATATTTCAATATAATTTACTAACATAGTTTTAAGAAAGAATGTAACTAACAATCTATGGACTAAATATGTCTGATAATAAATAAATGAATATGAATACGGTCGGAAATAGATGGCCATCTCGCGGATTTTTTTGCCAACATGTTTGAACCTGGCTCCCTCTCGTAGTGTTATTTCACAACTTTTGACCAATATACATACCTATAGGTATAATAGGAGCTAAATTTTAATTTTAAAGCATGCAAAACCTTGTAAATCAGGCTGATATGATTTCATAAATTTAATATAAGTGAAATTCTCTCAGCATTAAATTTATGAAATTAAACCAGCCTGATTTACAAGGTTTTGCATGCAATAGCCAGTTTGGGAACTCAGAAATAAAACGACAATTCATTTTCTATTTTTATTATGTTTATTTTCGCATAATACAATTTAGTCTACATTTTAGAATAATCATCCCCATCATGATTTAATTCTCCGCACAAAATTCGATTTATAACATTCATCTTTGTTGATTTGCTCAGAAGTGTGCTTTAATTTTACAAAAAATACTTTTTTGTGTATTCCAGCAGGTAATATTTAAATTTTTCCTAGAAGGTTGTTTAAGGATTTTGCAGAAGGCAATGTGAAACTTTTCGAAAGAAGAGCTTAATATAGAATGAGAGTGACAACATTTTTTCTTCATTTGTGAAGCAACGACCCTTTGCTTTTTTCATAGTTTCTCTATGTTGAATTTCTGTAAATAGTTTTGCTGGTAAACTCATTTTTCCTGTAACTTTCTGTAAACCTTTATTATCGGACATTTTAATGGCACTAGCTAATCTTAAGGTTTCTTTATTTCTTTCTGAATTATTTAAAATAGGCTAAAACCTTGCGGTCGTCTCCTTGTATCTGCAAATAAAAAACTTATTACAACATGACATGCAAGTGAACTAATAATAATATGTGGGATGTGGATTCAAACATTATTGTACTGATAATCGTTTCGACAAACGGTCTTATAGCTAAGAGCCTCTCGCTGAAAGGTTTGATCAAGGGTCAGATACAAAAGGCAGTACTCCGTGACAAGGCACGTATTGTCAGTAGGTTCCTCATTCTGCAGCCTTACCCACCGATAGCTTTGGTCTGTCCAGTGGCGTATTTTAAGATTCTGCGCCCTGGGCCTGTAAGGTAAGGTTTGCCGCCCCATAAATTGAAGGATAAAAGCAAAACTTTTAATTAAAAAATAAATCCAGCAGTTTGTTGACGTGGGCTGAGAATGATGGTAATGAATGAAAGACTAAATAGGCCATACAAAGAAATAAACACCATTTATTTATTCACATTTTTTTTCAATGGACAGATTGGTTAACAATTCTTTAATGACACTGTCATAATATAAATAGCTAAACTATTTAATTGTTTTTCGCTTAAACGGGAACGTAGATAATTTTTTATTCTTTTAAGTACGGAAAACGAACGTTCCGCGCTGCAATTTGTCACCGCAGCGCACAGAAGTATGCGTAATGCTATTTCAGTCTATGGAAATGCTTCCTTCAAATCCTTTCTTTAGAGTTTGCCCATGGTTTAACGTCGACTGTGCTCGTGCTAAGGCTCCAAACATTCACCATCTTAAGAAAGCCTTTAATGAAGCTGCCAAGTCCTGCAAAAGTGTATTGCGCAGGGTGAGATTTCATCGCATTGGCAAGATTGGGTCCAAGTTGGCATCTCACCCGGCTGGAACCTTCCCTTGCCAAAGCGGTTGAAAGTAGGTAATTTCAGCCAGCTCTCCACACAACCGCTTTTAAAATCACCGCCTAACATACCTCACGACGGCTACTCCATGGCAGCTGTCCACATACGCCAAAAAGAGTTATTAAAAATCCTGCGAACCTTGGACGTAAATAAGGCGAGTGGCCCTGATGGTATTCCAGCAATAGACCTCTGCAACTGCGCGCCTGAGTTGTCTCCAATCCTTACTCGCCTGTTTCATCTCTCACTCGAGACTGAACTCGTTCTCTAATCTTGGAAGCTTGCGATCGTACAACCTGTACGGAACCGCACATTATATTTATTAATTAGGTCAATTAGCGTATTGCTTACGCCGCGCCGCGAATGTATCGCGTTCATTCATGTAAAATTAGTGTGCAATAAATTCAGTGCAATTACAGCATTCGACTTGGGCAGTTTAATTTATCATCCCCAAAACCTTATCAGTATCAATCATTATCAATTTATCTTGTATGAACTATACAAAGTTTTTGGTCCTTCGAGATTTTATCAAGACCACGCGATTCGCGAACCGGGACTCTGTGGGATATCTATCATCCGTGCGCGAGTGTATCGTGCGTGAGGAGTCCAACGTGGTCAGCACCAGCAGTATTGTCAGTACAGGCAATACACACCAGCTTTGGAGCAGCCGAGCAGCTGTAGTAAGCCAACTACTCTTCCCACATCAGATTTCAAGTAAGATTGTTCCGTATACTTCATAGAAATGGAAGCTTTAGTAGCTCGTCAACGTGAGCTCTTAGAGGCCATAAACACCATCAAGGTCAACTTCAATAAGGACTCCGCTTCGAGGAAGACGCCGGAGTACCTGCAGAAGAGAATCGAGACCCTTGAAAACCTTTGGGGAGAGTTCGAACAAAATCATTCTAAGTTATCTCTTCATCCTGAGCAAGCGGTAGATTATTTTTCTCAAAAATTTTATGAGCAAGGTCGTGATTTTTATCTGATGACGCGTAAACTTTTTACTATTTACGGTAAAGAGGATAAGGGAACCGTGCCATGTGGAAAAGCAGAAGAACTTTTAGCATTGCAACGTACTAATTTCAGGGCTTTTAATAGACTCCTTATGAGTATCAATGTCGAGTCTTTATCAGAGAATTGGGAGCTTAAAGATGAATTAAAAAATATTTCGGCAAAGTGGGATAATATTGATAGTTTACACTTGCAAATAGATCATTTGTTGTTAGGGGAGAACGTAAGTTATGAGGAAGAATTCTCTAAGTTTGAAAAATTATTCCGGGATACTAAACGAACAATCAATAAAAAGTTAACCTCTCTAGTTCATGTACAGCAATCCACTCCTCAGATAGAAATTCCTGTTTTTAATGGAAAGTACACACAGTGGCCTACATTTTACGATATTTTTAATGAAACGATTCATGAAAACAATTCGATCACGAAAGCGCAAAAGATGCAGCACCTGAAAAGCAGGGTCAAAGGTGAGGCTGAACGTTTAATTCAGCATCTGCATATCTCGTCCGAGAATTACGAAACGGCGTGGGACATTCTGACGCATAGGTATAACAACCCTCAAATTCTTTTTACAAACCAAATTGAAATATTTTTAAATCAACCGGTAATCCAGAAACAGTCATCATTTGAAATAAAAAGATTACATGATACCACCTCAGAATGTATCCATGCCATACATAATCTCGGATTGAATACAAACACGTGGGACCCATTGTTAGTCCATTTAATTTGTAAAAAATTAGATTCGGAGACATACACTAATTACATGGAATTCCGTAAGTCGCCTAGGGAGCTTCCAGCCTTGGACGAAATGATAACTTTCCTTGAAACTAAGTTTACATCTCTCGAGCCTGTACATAAGGTCGAGAAAGCGCCTGCATTAATTCCTAAATCAACATTCAAACGAACTCCATATCAGCCACATTTTATCAACAATAAATCAAATCAATTTAAATCAAATAATTTTAATCATTCTAATAGTAATTATAATCAAAGGTTTCAAGCAGCGACTGCAATTAACTTTAAGTCATGCCCATTGTGCAACAGCGCGCGCCACGACTTATACATGTGTCGGAAATTCCTTGGTATGAAACCTGACGCTCGCCTTTCCGCAATTACGAAATTACGCTATTGTCGCAATTGTCTATACAATCACTATGAAAATAAATGTGCCTCATCAAAACGATGCAAAGAGTGTCAAGCTAATCACAACACGTTGCTACATGATGCGTTTTTCTCATCCGCCACACCATCAACCTCTCGTCAACCCTTCAGTTATCATAATGAGCCATCTTCGTTTGAGCCAAAAATAGAGTCAAACCAATCAAGTGTTAAACAGCATAGCGTAAATCATGTAGCGTCTAACGATGAAGAGGTATTGCTAACAACGCTACTCATAAACATCTTATCAGCAGACGGTAGTTATGTGACCTTAAGAGCGCTCTTAGATCAGGGTTCTCAAATCTCTCTGATCTCTGAAAACGCGTCTCAGTTGTTAGGTTTACAGCGTAGAAAATATCAAGCATCGGTGTCCGGAATAGGGCCCGGCACCAAGCAAAGTAAAGGGTTAGTTTTGCTAGAAGGTCGCTCGATATACGGAGACTATTCATTGGCTACCCAGGCTTTGATTGTAAATAAGGTAGTTAATAATTTACCGAATATTTCTTTTCCTAAAAAATCATGGCCCCATCTTCAATCACTACAACTAGCAGATCCCGAGTATAACCTGTCAAGGCCAATCGATCTTCTCCTAGACGCTAGTGTATACTCGGAAATTATCTTAGGTGGTCTTATCAAGGGCCCAGCAGAGGCGCCCATAGCCCAGCAGACCAAGTTAGGCTGGATTTTATCAGGTAGCGTTAGAACTTTTAAGTGTCACGTAGTAATAAACAACCTGCAAGAAATATCACAGTATTGGGAGATGGAAGATGTAAACGACTCATCTGCCACTCACATGACAGAAGACGAGGAGCAGTGTGAACAATTTTACTTAAACACCACTCGTCGTTTAGATAACGGAAGGTATGAAGTAGCCTTACCGATGAAGTCTAATTTTGAATCACAGCTTGGATCAACTAAATCCAAGGCCATATCACAGTTTAAGCAATTAGAATCAAAAATGTCTAAACATTATCAATTCGCACAGGATTACAGACATTTTTTCCGGGAATATTATCAATTGGGTCATATGCGCAAAGTTGATAAAAATGAACTTTCAGTTTTTTATTTACCACATCATGGGGTGACAAACTCGGAGTCCTCCACCACTAAGTTGCGAGTAGTCTTTAACGCATCATCTAAATCAACTACAGGCCACAGCTTAAACGATCTAATGTACTGCGGGCCTAACTTACAGCAGGACTTGCTTTCCCTCATTCTTAAATGGAGAAATCACAAGTACGTAATTACTGCTGACGTGGAGAAAATGTTTAGGACTATAGCAATTAGGGAAAGTGATCAAAACCTGCAGGCCATAATCTGGCGCGAAGCCCCAGAGGATGAGCTGCACGTATTTCATTTAACCACCGTGACATACGGCACCAAGGCCGCTCCTTTTCTTGCTATGCGTACTTTAAAACAGATAGCAAGGGATAGCGCTGAAAAATACCCATTGGCTTCTAAAATTGCTGAATCAGCCTTTTTCATGGATGATTTATTAAGTGGGGCTAGTAGCTTACCCGAAGCAAAGGAATTACAGCAACAGCTCATAAGCATGTTAAGTGACGCGGGTATGAATCTCCGAAAGTGGTCGAGCAATGAACCACAGCTTGTCCAAGAATTATCGGCGGATCAGTTAAACAGTCCATATGAATTCCGTAGCACGGAAACTAGAAAAACACTCGGCTTGAAGTGGAGCCCTTCAGTCGACCGGTTTACGTTTAAAAATCCATTAGGTCAGGTGGAAACGCTAATTATCACTAAGCGTAACCTTTTATCAAATATTTCAAAAATATTTGATCCGTTGGGCTGGCTGTCACCGCTCACTATTAGAGCAAAGCTATTGTTCCAAAAGGCCTGGTCATCAGGCATCCAATGGGATGATCAAATATCAACATCATTACAGGATGAGTGGCAGAAATTAAAACTAGATCTTAATAGCATTGATCAATTTAGTATCCCCAGGTATTGTGGAAACACCGTTAATCTATTTCAAATACACGCATTCTGCGATGCCTCGGACAAGGCATACGCTTGTGTTGTCTATATCGTAACCGTAAATGATAAGGGCGAACGCACGCCGAAGCTTATCGCCGCTAAAACGAAATTAGCGCCGCTCGCTAAGAAAATATCGCTACCGCGTCTAGAGTTATGCGGAGCAGTATTGTTAAGTTCATTACTAGATAAGGTTATTAATTCAGTACACAAAGAAAACGCCCAAATATTTGCATGGACGGATTCGATGATCGTGTTAGGATGGCTTCATGGAGATGTGAATAGATGGAAGTCGTTTGTGGCAAACCGCGTTAAGAAAGTTTTAGATATCATCCCGGCGTCGTGTTGGCATCACGTGCGTTCGGAAGAAAATGCCGCGGACTGCGCTACTAGGGGAATTGATGCTAATAGCTTATTAAGTAAATCTTTGTGGTGGGAAGGCCCAGAATGGCTATGTAATTTTAGTCCTAACGATATAAAAAAATTCATCTATGCTCCTACAATAGTCGATGAAAAACAGCATCATGTGCACGCAGCCTTATTTCATAATAACTTATCGTTCATTACAGAATTAATAAGTAACTATAGTTCAATGACACTTATAGTAAAAATTGTTGGATGGGCATTACGGTTCATTAGCGCGTTACGAAACAAACAAATGGAACGCAGCGTATTACTATCATCAGCAGAAATGAATAGTGCCTACAATTTAATTATAAAACATGTACAATGGCGAGAGTTCGAAAAGGAGTTATATCAATTAAAAACTAAAAGTCACGTACATGCAAGCAGCCGCATTTATGCTTTAAGTCCATTCATAGATGATAACGGAATTTTAAGAGTGGGCGGTAGGCTTAGGCACTCTCATCTTAATATATCAGCGAAACATCCAATACTCTTATCACATCATAGTCGTCTTACGGAATTAATAATAGACCAGGCTCATCTGAGAACTCTTCATGGGGGTCCGAAATTGACCTTAGGCTACATTAGAGATAAATATTGGATAGTTAGTGGATTAAGAACTGTAAAGGCTCAATTGAGACGTTGTGTCACGTGTCGGCGTTTTAATCACCAACATATTCAACCGGTGATGGCTGACTTACCAGAAGCACGAGTTACACCTTCCAGACCTTTTAGTCATTCAGGGGTCGATTTTACGGGGCACCTGGAATTAAAGGCAAATAAAGGTCGGGGCATAAAGACGGTTAAGGGTTATGTGGCTGTGTTTGTTTGTTTATCCACAAAGGCAGTCCACCTGGAGCTCGTATCAGACTTGAGCACCCCTGCATTTTTAGCAGCCTTTCGTCGCTTTTGCGCCCGTCGGGGCACACCGGCACACGTGTACAGCGATAACGGCCGGAACTTTGTAGGTGCAAATAAACTAATTAAAAAGGAATATCAAGAAATAATGCACACTATAAATTCGGATTGTATCAATAATATTAATGATATGAGCATACAGTGGCATTTTAATGCCCCGGTTTGGCCAAATGCGGGAGGTCTTTGGGAGGCCGCCGTAAAGAGCCTAAAATACCACTTAAAAAGAATAATCGGTGACCAACGCTTAACTTACGAAGAGTTTACTACTCTTCTTTATCAAATAGAGGCCTGTCTGAACTCTAGACCCCTCTGTCAGCTTACGGAAGATGTTGAGGATGAGGTTCTGACGCCGGGTCATTTTCTCATAGGGGCATCCCTCTTATCAAGGCCACAAACAGAGCCAGAATCAAATACTTTGTCCCAACGATGGCAGTTGATCCAATCTATAAATAAGCATTTCTGGAAAAAATGGTCATCCGAATATTTACATCAACTGCAAACTAGATCACGTTGGAGAAAGCCTTCAAAAAATCTAGAAATTAATGATGTCGTCCTTATCAAGGATGACCATTCGCCCCCCGGGAAATGGGCCATGGGTAAAGTTTTGTCTTTACACCCTGGGTCAGACGGTCACGTTAGGGTGGTTACCTTAAAAACGCAAAGTAATACAATCCAACGTCCTGTTAATAAGTTGGTAGTCTTACCTGTGCATGAGAGTAATTCTCTACCGGATCTACCTAAAGATCAACCGGACAACTTAGCGTCCGATGTACCGAGGCAAAATATTAAAAAAGGAACGGGTCGCGGGCGAAATGCAATTAGTCATGTTTTGTTATCCGTTATGTTGTTGTTTATGTTTTTCTGTCCGAGCATGCAACTTAATACGGAACCATTTAACGTCGCTTCTCTGAAAGATCAATCGGGATTTTATTTTGATAAGATATCCGATCTGCGATATATCAAAGATGATTGGAAACTCGTTGTGTTTTATAATATGTCAACGTATTACAGAGGTGTTCATAATCTTAAAAGTTATGTTAATCATTTAAAAGAATCGAGTAATGGCATGAATTCGGAATATCATAATATTATTTATCAACTAGAACACGAAATAAGCGAAATTGAACATTACGACTTACTCCTTAAGGTTCAAAATTCAAAGAGAGCAAAGCGCGGCTTAATTAACGGGGTAGGCTATATAGCAAACACATTGTTCGGAGTTTTAGACGAACGCTTTGCGGCCCAGTATAAAAGTGACATAGAAAAAATTGCACAAAACGAGAATCATTTACTGCATCTTATAAAGAATCAGACTACGGTTATCGAATCAGAGTATAATGTTATTAAGAGAAATGAGATTATCATGCGTAAGCAATTTAACTTTATCAAAGAGCACTTGCAAAATATTTCGTCTGAATTAGACAATGTGAGACTAGACGAACGCACTAGGTTCTATGTGACGTCATCCGCTCTATCGGCTTACATTGCCATATCAAATTTAAAACGCACACAGCAGTCCCTTCTGGACACCGTGACCGACATTAGTCAGGGACAAATAAATATGCACTTGTTGTCTCCGAAACAACTGGAAGAACAAGTAAATATCATTTCAGCTCAAGTAAAGGGTGATTTGACCGTTCCATTTGAAAACGTGCGAGATCTATACAAACTGCTTAAGGTATCTGCGAGTTTATATGATAATTATTTTATAATAGAAATTAAGATACCCCTAGTAACAACTGATATGTTTGAATTAAACAAAATTATACCATTAGCATTTAAGAAGGGTGAAAGTTGTAATTTTCTGAGTTCCACTTTTCCTTACATAGCATACAATTTGAGAAAAGATACATCAATATTACTCTCTGATAAAGACTTGAGTTCGTGTTTCCATACGCCTACTAGTTTATTATGCGCATTAGATAAGCCTATTTATAACTTTAAAATAAAACAATCCATATGTGACATAAAGGTCGTAGATAAAGACGATGTTTATGTTTGTCGTAATTCAGTAGTATCAAGTGGCGGGGACCGGTGGTTCAAATTGCACGGCCAGAACGCTTGGTTATTCTCGTGTTGTGAGGAATGCAAACTTCGCATTTTTTGTGCATCCGACATGACAATGACCTCATTAGTTGGAAACGGGATTATTACAGTAGGTCAAGGTTGTACTATAGAGTCACCATTTTACAGTATCTCCGCACATAATAATTTTATGCATAGTACGAAACTTCAGAGTGATTTTGAAGCCCCTAAGTTAGCGGTACTCAACAAAATTATCAACTCGTCATCAACACTTAATTTCACGGAAATCGAAGACCATGAGTCGGCATGGCGAGAGATGCGACAGCAGATCAACAATATCAAGGAACAATCTGATCAGAAACTATCAATTCATGACATTCATCATTATAGCCTGCTTTATATCATCATAAGCATACTGCTCACGGCCAGCATCGTTATACTATGTTGGAAGTTGAAAAATAGATGTGGGAAGGTCGACGAACGAGAACCGCCTAGTAATCCAGCAAGGGGAACGCCAGCTGACACTCCGGCGGAACCGGCCGGGGCCGAGTCCGCACCAGCAGCAAACGCGACGTCGTCGCCTGTATTTTACAGCACAATCAGTGAGAAAGTGAATATGGGCAATCTGTGTAGTGTACCGAGTGAGCTTAAAAGATCCGTGATAAGCGTTGATAAGGCATCTTCGCCTTTCGTTGTGCCTCGATTTACGAACCCTATCGTGCATAGTGATAACGAGTAATCATAACAAGGGACTGGGACCTATTAGAATAAGCAGTAAAATATAGTTATTAAGTTTTATATTTTAACTTACTTTTTTATCATTTTATGTACAACTAAATTTCTTTTTACAACATACATTCCATTTACATCTGTTATAAATTTATTTTACACTTATTAAATTTTGCATTATTTGTTCATATGCTTATACTTAGCTCAAATTTTAATGGAGTGTTTTTCTTATTCCCTTTGTTTAGAGGGCAGGATGTACGGAACCGCACATTATATTTATTAATTAGGTCAATTAGCGTATTGCTTACGCCGCGCCGCGAATGTATCGCGTTCATTCATGTAAAATTAGTGTGCAATAAATTCAGTGCAATTACAGCATTCGACTTGGGCAGTTTAATTTATCATCCCCAAAACCTTATCAGTATCAATCATTATCAATTTATCTTGTATGAACTATACACAACCTGTTCCGAAAAAAGGTAGTTAAGCCGATCCTGCCAACCACAGACCAATTTCGGTCACTTCTATACTCTGTAAGACTATGGAGCGTGTACTCAACAACCGACTCCTGACATACCTTGAAGACAATGAGGATCTTCTTGTTTATGCCACTCATCTATGGAGTGAGGCTATAGAGAAACACGGTGAGGCTTTTGCCATGCCTCTTGGCATCCTAAGGCCTTTGACTGGGTTTGGCACGCTAGCCTTATTAAGAAGCTTCCGTCGTATGGGATCCACCTTGGCCTCTGCAAGTGGATTTCGGACTTTCTGAAGGAGTGATCTATACGTGTAGTCTTAGATGGCTGCACGTCTGATCTACAGGCTATTTATTGATGCCGGAGTTCCTCAGGGGTCTGTTCTGTCTGCAACCCTATTCTTGCTACACATAAACGATCTGTTGGTACCCGGAATTCTCGGGTACACAGACGATAGCACAGTTGTGGACAGATATTTCTCAAATGCAAAGGCTAAGGGGGATGAAGTTCGGCTTTGTTGAGCGTTTGGACACGACCCTAGAAGCTATCTCCGACTGGGGTGATGCTAACCTGGTCGACTTCAACGCCACCAAAACTGGCGTCTTTATTCATTGCCAAACGGAGTCCCTTTCAACTCGCTCCGAATTTCCGTGGTGTATCTGTGCCGATGTCTGACCATCTTAGCCGTCTAGGTATCACCATCTCTGCAATCCTAAACATCGACCACTACATAGAGTCCATGACAAAAACCGCAGCTAAAAAACTTGGCATCCTTTCTAAGATAAGGCGGTATTATACACCGGGGCAGCTGCTTCAGATTCACCACGCACAAGTTCGATCCTGTAGAAATACTGCTGCCACCTCTGACATGGATCTGAGAAGATCATATAGCCGCTTGAGACTCTATTGAGAATCGCGCTAAGAGGGTCATTGGCGACTCTAAACTTGTCGAATCCAAGCTGCAGAGTCTTGAACATCGAGGCAAGGTTGCCAATCGTTTGGTTTTTTTTATCGAATGCACTTCGGCGAGTGTGCGCAGGAACTACACGAGCTGATTCCACCTTCTCCTTCTATCTCCGGGAATCGAGACGCGGACTGAGATCTCACTCTTACACTGTCAACATACCTCCCACGCACAAAGCGCTTTGAGTCATCATTTTTATTGCGGGCAGATACGAGTTAAGTCTAATGGAAGAGAGTAACCGTTAAATCCGGGAACTCCAATAGGACTAATTAGTTTCTCAAACATGTTTGAGCTGACATGTCCGATGAACGAAAGTAACAGTTGGAACTAAGACCGATTCACCGACCACCAACACCGCCAGCGTCAGAGGAACTAAATAGTTCCGTGAACATGTTTACGAAACAGTTCCGTTAAGTAAATGAATCTTGAACTTACAACCGTTGAGTTTTAGTTATTGTTAATTAGGTAGGATTTTTTAAATTTCTTCAGGCATGTAAAAAAAAGGCGCACAAAGTTGAGCGGCTTGCGCCGCCCCTCGCAGCTCGGCCGCCCCGGGCCATGGTTCTTTTGGCCATGGTTCTTTTGGCCCTATGGTAAATACGCCACTGGGTCTGTCCCCACTGCCGGTGAAAGCCTAGGTTAAGTTTTTTAGAATATTTTATACTGTCAATATGTTTTTTTATTTTTTATGAAATATTGTAAACTTAAGATTAAGTTAAGTAATCTTAAGTAATCTTAAGATTGTACAGATTATATAAAGAGAATAATAATAATAATATGAATACCTTTAGTTTGTGATGACTGATAATAATTTATAACTTTAAAAGTACCTACCTATTGATAATCTAAAAAATATACATAATTGAATGATCTTCTTGATTACTACTACTACCATTTATCTGCATTTTCACTAATTTTAAAAATTCTACATTTTGGTTACAGGTTTCCAAAAATGATGATATAAATAAAGAATGGCTACGGCCGGCGTGTTTAGAAGACTCAATTGGATAAGGAATAAACGCAGTCATATGACATATACATTCTGTGTACTAAGTATCGGGAATTGTTCAATAAAACAAAAAATACAAATTATTCATCTAAATTTAATTTATCGCCTTCAAAGTAAGCACCATTGCTTGCAATACAACATCTCCACCGCTTTACCCAGTCCTCCATACATTTTTCGTAAGCTACTTGCGGTATGGCCTTCAGCTCATTCAGCGAATTTTCTTTTATGGCTTCTATTGACTCAAAACGTTTTCCTCGAAGTGGTAATTTTATTTTTGGAAATAGAAAAAAGTCAGGCGGAGCCATATCAGGTGAATACGGTGCTTGGTCGAGGAACTTTTGTTGAATTTTTCGCTAAAAACTCTTTCACAATAATGGCTGTGTGTGATGGTGCATTATCATGGTGCAGCATCCATGTTGTGTTGTGTTGCCACAAATCTGGACGTTTTTGGCGGATACTCTCACGCAAACGCTTCATGACGCCTAAATAATATTATTTATTCACTGTTTCTCCCTCTGGAAGGAATTCGGAGTGAACCACACCACGGTAGTCAAAAAAAACTGACAGCATCACCTTGATTTTGGAGCGACTTTGCCGCGGTTTTTTGGGTTTCGGCTCGTTTTCGAGACGCCATTCTGAAGACTGTTGGCTTGTTTGCATGTCGTACTCATAAACCCATATCTCGTCGCCAGTTATTATACGTTTCATAAAGGTAGGATCCGAAGAAGCTCGGGAAACCATGTCTTCAGCAACATGTATTCGCTGCGCTTTTTGAACAAAATTGAGCTCCTTTGGAACTAATCGAGCGGCAACGCGTTTCATGCCTAAAATGTCAATGAGAATGTTGTGGACGGACTTAAAAGATATGTTCACCTCACTAGCCAACTCTCTCAAACTCATACGTCGATTTTCGAGCACTAGCTTCTTGATTCTGTCGATGTTTTCTTTGGTCGTAGCGGTTGAAGGTCTACCAGAACGAGGCAAGTCTACTATTACGTCTCGGCCTTCTTTAAAAGCCTTGTACCATTCATATGCCCTTGTTTTTGATATACAAGATTCGCCGTAGGTTTTTTGCAACATTTTGAGCGATTCTCCACATGAAATATCATTCGAAACACAAAATTTAAGGCACGCTCTTTGTTCAACAATATTTTCCATTTTAAAAATCGCCGAGGACTCAAAACTATGACCAATTAAAAGTGCAGTTTTAAACAAAGTAAATGACAGATCCCACTCAAATTTCGCGCGGTAAATCAGTACAGTGCTACCAACATGCAGTAAAAAAATTAAAACGAACTCTTTTACGCGGGTCTTTTTATTGACATATTCCCGATACTTTTTACACAGAGTAGTATATGTTCCAAACATTTTACGATCAATCAATCACGAACAATGTCTGCGACACATTTGTACCAACAAGCATTTTGAGCAATCTTGTTAATCATTCTCTAGAACAAAGTTTCGATGACAATCACAGAATCCTATTGTTAAAAGCCGTACCTAAGTTATATTTGACGATACGAATACCAAACAGGAACTACAGGAATGTGCGCCTCGTGACAAATTATGAAGCTTTTTAACCAAAACCTTCTTATTTAAGAGGCAGTGATTTAATAAAAATGTTTTAAATATTTATTTATAAGTTTTTTATTTCCCTAATAATCCTTCATATTTATATTTTCCTGTACAGTTTTCAGATGTACGTTCAAAGCATAAAGTTCAATATCCATCTAGTTAATTTGACAGATAAGGGTAGGCGGATGTGACACTGGCTGTACACTGCTTTTCGTTAATAACTCGCAAAACTTGTTGAATTCAAAAGTGATCACTTTTACTGTTAACAATTTTTTGGCCTAACAATAGAACGAAAAGTTGTGTACACACGGCCACTGATCGACCTACCCAAATCCGTTAAAATATTCCAATCGATATTGAACTCTACTTGATTGATATTAATATGAAATTTGGTTGCGGTAATTTTACAAGGATATACATGTGACTCTGGCTGTACAGATAGCGTCACACATATCGCCCTACCCTACCTACTCTGCGACCTACTAATCTGTGAAATACCTGCAACCGAATCTCAACCTAATGTTGTAGCCATAGAGTTCATTATCGATTGGGATATTTTAACAGATTTGGGTAGGTCGATCTGACGCAGCTGTGTACAGTGATTCAATATAATATAGTAGGTGTTTTTCTTGTGCACCATAACGTAGTTTTTTGAAAATTAATTTGTCTGATTTTATTTATATCGTTTCCAAGGCAAGCGAAAAAGCCGACAATGACCGAATTATTATGTTAGCGTCGGAAGACAGGATTTGTGTCGCTCTCCATACACTTCTTTCATTCTGTATCATTTTCTCGTGGAAGTGCATTTTGTGAGTAATGTAGTGCGTGTAGTGAAACGCAACGAAATATATAGAATGACAATAGTGCATGGAAAGCAATACAAATTCTGTCTTCTCGATGCTAACATAATACTTCGGTCATTGTCGGCTTTTTCGCCTGCCCTGGAAACGTACTACATATATTAATAAAATAAAATAAATTAACGGCGCGCTTATCTTTCACCTTAATATTTCTTTACATGTTTAATATTTATTTTTATTTTTGTCGATATAAAATGCCGAGAAATGACGTCCCTAGTGTGGAATAAACTAGTGACCACCTACACAAATTAGGACAAGTCAAACATTCTCCATCTCTTTCTAACTCATTAGCAAGACTCTTAAGAAGAAGAAGGATGGGTATATGTCTTTGCTTGCTATTTTAGCGTGGTTTCTATGCTTTAGTTATTGTTCTGAGCGAAGAACGACAATACTGCAAAAATTCGCACAAAACAAAAGACACAACAAAACAAACAGCGGCCATATGCAATAAAAAAAATGCAGTTCAAGTGTCGATCGATCGATATACAAGTCGATTAAAATCTAATTATTCGATTATTATACAAGTTTTTTATGAAATAAAAATAAATGTTACAAGCTTACATGATTTTCTTAGGTAATATTCTGATTATGTTAACTAAAGTTATGTTTAATCGATTTTTATTTTCGATTGCTGCGCTTCGAGTAACCGCCATCTAGCGAGACACTTAAACACTTCTTTTTAAATATGGCGGATGCGGAATAACACTCCTAGATGGCACTACTCGAAACGTGTCATTGCTCCTACTACAGAAGTTTCCCTCCCCTGCTGGCGACCATAGAGTAATACTTAACTAAAGCATAGATTGAGTCCAAATGAGACTCGTATTGTTGTCCTATCTTTTCAAATGAGCCATAATAAACATTAAAAGAAAAGAGACAAAATAAGTTGACAAAAACGTGAAATGCCCAGCGAAAAAAAAACCGGTCACCATTTATGATACCGAATTCAAAAGCGACTTAAACAAATGTAATTCGAATAGTGACCAAACGGAGTGCCCACTGAAATGTCTGACGACCGACGAGCTTTTTTTTTTTTAGATACCTAGTAATTTACTATAGCAGAAGCTTTAGCAGAAGCAGACTAACTTTTGAGGGAAATAAAGTCCTGAAAAGGGGAAATCTCAATTGTGGCGTGGGGAAAGGAAATCATTAAAGTGGAAGCACGGAAGCCAGCGTTGTTCCTGATACGGCAATTGCCGTAATATACGGCATTCAGGTATCTTAGACATAAAAATACGGTATACGGCAGCTATTTCATTAACGTATTAAAATATACGGATGAAGGAAAAATGCTACCAGTGGTAAAAAAAATACTTACCAATATATGAAATTAGCTTACAGAAAACCGATGAGTTTTGGATTAAATTCCGTGATGGAACAGAACTAAAAACATTAGCATGTTTTGCTTTAAATGTATTATGTTTGCCACACTCGAACGCAGACTGCGAACGTATTCTTCAGTTAAATAAATAATAATATGAAAACGAGACTTCGAAAAAAATAATAACTCCAATTAATTCTAACTCTTCTAGCCAGACAAGCAATCCGTAATCACAGTAATTGTACACAACTTCAAGTGCCACACGAAATGTTTCTCAAAATAAAAGATAAATAACAGTACGAACTAAATGCGACAGAATCAGAAGGTAAAAAAAAATATTTTTTTACGTCCACATCTTACGTCTTTATCGATTGTTATAAACTTGCAATAGTATTTCTTTCAACTGTGAGGGTAGACTTCACAGTGACGTAATACCGCTGGCTTGCAGCGTAAATCTTACTACTAGGAAAAATTCAGCGAGTCTTCTGGGGTCTCAGTAGCTCAGCGGTTAGAGCAGTGGACCGGCAATCCAAAGGTCGTGGGTTCGAATCCCATTCGAGCTTCCTGAGACTGGTTGATTGTTTTCTAGTAAACATTTTGTCCTATATTTATATAGCATTGTGAATGCAAAATTTCAATAATAAAGATATTTATAAGCAATTACATCTTTATCGATTGTTAGATTGTTATATACTTGCAATAGTATTTCTTTCGACTGCGAGGGTAGACTTCACAGTGACGTAATACCGCTGACTTGCAGCGTAAATCAAACTACTAGGGAACATTCAGCGAGTCTTCTGGGGTCTCGGTAGCTCAGCGGTTAGAGCAGTGGACCGGCAATCCAAAGGTCGTGGGTTCGAATCCAATTCGAGCTTCCTGAGACTGGTTGATTTTTTTCTAGTAAACATTTTATCCTATATTTACCTAGTTATATAGTTTGTGAATGCAAAATTTCAATAATAAAGATTTTTTTTACTAGAGACTATTTAAAACCTAATGGTGAAGAATAAAATGAGTAGTTTACAAGTAGTACACGCATAGTAGTATACCTACATCGTATGCCTACATTGTATATTTTTTAAGATTTCCCTAAAAATACGGCAATTTTTGAACAACACTGACGGAAGCTTGACTTAACACACCTTTTTCTGCGGCTTGTGAGCTAAAGTTCCGTCAGGACATCTCAGTGGTGGCAGCGAGGGTTGGCAGAATTGACATACCTTCAATTTTCATTTCTAACTTACATTTTAGATATACGTACGGCATTTATATTATTTGAATGGCTTTAGGAACGAAGTATAATAGTTTTATTTTAATTTATTGCAAATGTCCCCATTTACATTCACGAATGTTATTTCACGTTTGTTGCCACTTTATTTAATTATAGGCATAGAGAACATACATTTTAAACATTTTTTAGTATAGCAACACTCGCACAGGCTAGACAACATCACAAAACATTATACCTACTGCTGCTGAATCACTTTTGACAGTTGTGTGATTTAGATAGAAGTGCCTGATTTATAATTGAGTCGATTATAACAAAGGCGGCAATCTGACGATTGACTAATTTGTGGCTAGAGACAAAAAATGTTTTTAGGTTTTTATGTGGATTGGACCGTTGAAGAACTATTTTAAATATGACCTAATAGTGATACCACTTTCTCGTAACATACTATAGATGACTAAAAGTGAATAATGTCGCCACATTTTACAATTTATTTTTGCAGAATGCCGGATACTTAGAATAATAACGCTATAGAAAGATAGCCTTCATACAAGCGCTCTGTCAAAAATGAAGCACTAAACCGATTCACACACGCGTGACGTGCGCGCATGGCCGTGATCTGCTGTCTCTTTCCAATTCTATGAATATGAAAGAGACAGCACTGCGGCAGCCGCTGCTACCGAGGCTTTAACTTAGAGAATCAAACTGCAGTACGTTTATATTTTGACCTAATTAACTACAAGATACTATGAAATACTGAAAGCTTACCTGTGAAAAGTGATGTTATTACACTTCTTTTGTTTTTCAGATGTGTTGTGACACAATTTAACTGCACAAACCGTCATTTTTTTTTGTTTTCGCGAGACACGTTCGGCGCGCTGTGACATTGAACACTACGGAGCGGTCCGGCGTTTGGTGCCATTTCTGGCTCCAATTAATGTGCTTCAAAATAGGCGCGCGAACTTGGTTTCTATAGCGTTATTATTCTAAGGCCGGATATGATACTGAAATGTTAAGAATGCCGGTTTTGTTACCAAATGTAGAGCAGATTTCCGTATTTGATCCTAAAATATCGACAGATTGCCATTTTTGATTGTATTGACTTTTTGTCAGAACCAGGGTTAGCACTACCAAGGAAATAAGAAATTGTCAAAAATAATAAAAAATATAGATAATAAATAATTTGAAAAAAATGATGTACCTAACTGTTGCATTTTCTTCAGAATTAAGGACCATTGAAGTGTTTGTGTTGTGGTCATAAATTAGTATCGGTAAATTTGTTTGATGAATACCTGTAATTAAAACCTATTTCATTAATTACAATTCAATTATGCAAAACTTCAAATAGAAAAACTTGAAAAATAAACACAAAAAAAATATTCTGTAAAAATAATTATTACTTAATTTAATTGAAAATGTTGATATTGTCTAGGTATTCGTGAAATTTTAAAGACTCCCTTCTTCGTTTCATCCTAGTCGGAAAAAAATACATTCATATTGAAATAAATTAGGAATAACATTACAACCCTAGCTATACTGAGTAAGAAACTAAACTCATCTTTTAGCCACATTTCTTTTCTAGTTTTCAGGATTTCTGGTGCGACTGCGTGAATAAATTTTAGTTACACGTTCAGGACAACTCTCCATGACTTTAATTTGCGCATTCATATCAAGAAAAAACTAAATAAAAGCGAGTAAACCAATAAAAATCACACACTTAGACAGTATGAAAATTATATCGGCGGCCATGACACAGGTGCCAAAAAGAACGCTTGTGATTGGCTGAGACAAAAGATTGCCGTCTTTGATAAATAAAACCTTACAGATCGCCGTATTTGATACCAACTTCATATTTTGACATTGCCTTTCCATAGCAGTATGCCACATTTGAAACGAAATGCTTTTACGATATTAATTCGTTTTAAATTCTCAATGTTGCCATATAAATATCTTATTTTTGACAAAAACGACAGATTGCCGCCTTTGATATTAAACGACTCAATTGTCGTTCGAATTTGTGTTGTGTTTCTGAGTGAAATTATAAAGGTTTGTTTCAAAGTAATTAAATATTTTTCTAATAGATTCTCTAATTGAATGTCACAGGGTCTATTGCTATTGTCTAGAATCATTCGTATTTTCTCTTAAATACAATTTGAGGTTATGTCCATCGAGTTTTAAAGTCGCGAATGTTACCATTTAATACAGAAAGTTACCGTAACATTCGTGAATAGTCATTCGTGAATAGTCATTCACGAATGTTACCTTATACTGCTAGGACTGTTTACTTTAGTTATTTTCACAGTGTCATGTCGTATGGCGTCCTTTTGTGGGGAACAGCGGCTGATATTAAAACTATATTTATTTTACAGAAACGAGCAATAAGAACCATTTATAGACTGGGATCACAAACTTCTCTGAGAAATATTTTTAAGGAAGTTGGTGTTCTTACTGTTGCATCGCAATATATTTATAATTGTATAGTTTTTGTGCGGTGCAATATTAACTCTTTTTCTAAACACGGTGATGTACACAATTTCAATACTAGAAGTAAGTCAAAACTAGTAATGCCACTGTTTAGGTTACAAAAGGTTCTTGGCTCTTTCTTGGGGCAAGGTATACACTATTATAATAAAATACCAAGTACTGTACAAGATTTACCTTTAGATAAGTTTAAGAATCATGTAAAATCTTGTTTACATAAGAAAGGTTATTATACAGTCAAAGAATATTTAGAAGACAAAACAGCCTGGTTATAATAATATTTTCACATTTTATTTTCTTAGCAATATATATTTTTTTAATAATTAATTTTACGCTGGTATGATAGCCTTTAACAGCAGTGTCTTACAGACAAAGGTACCCACTCAAAATTTATGTTGCGTTTAACGTTGTCTTATTGTTCTCTTGCTTTCGTTGGAGTTGCTCGAGTGTGTCATGCTCTCTTAAAGTGTCTCTGCGGTGGTGGCATGTGCGTCGGGTCGTTACGTTCCCTAAAACATGGTTGAGCGAAGCGATGGCTGATTCACATGTCATACTCGTGAACGGGTGCCGCCTGTGGAGGCTGGTCTGCTCTTGCAATCTTATATTTTTTTTTATTGGTAGTATTTAATAGTTTTTCTTTTTATTTCAAAGATACTGTAAGACGTTGTTCGTTTTATTTAAAATCGAGCAATACCTGTTTTTTGTAATCGTATCAAATGTTTTTTTTTTGTTGTAATGGAAAATGTCCTTCTATGACAGGGAGGGCATGTTCCAACTTGTATTGACGCTCATAATTTGTTTAATTGTATGTTGTATGATTTGGTAACGACATATTGTTTTGTAAATGTCGTTACTTCTATATTATTATAAACCTGTGGAGTTTCTTGCGCCCGTTCTTCTCCACAGTTAAAAGACTTCCTGAATGGGCGGGGTGGGTGGGCGGGTGCCCGTCCATCCTTTAACTTTTGACGATTCAAAATGCTTATTCTAAGTTTACTGAATAAAGAGATATTGATTTGATTTGATTTGATTTGATTTGATTATAGATTAGGACGAGTTCACACTGTATATTATGTAACAATCTGTACCTACCTACCTACCTACTTTACAGTTTAAAATTATTAATCTAATTTTATTCATGCTTTCCACCAACTTTCCACCACGGTCGTAACTGAAACTGAAACCGTAAATTCAGAGCATGTTACAAACTAACTTTTAAGACAAACCTGTCAGAAATGAAAAAAATAATATGCAGAGTAATCAGTTGATTTATGGTTAGTACCTACTTAGGTTTTTTTTTATTAAGTACTAAGTAAGAGTTGATATTTTTAAAACCTATAGCAGATTTGTCTGAATGTTGAAGTTGTTTGTACTGACCTATGGTCTGAATTGGGTATTTAACTGTTGTTGAAACGTAGATGTTTAATTATTACATTCGGAAATTTAACATTAATGAATAAAAAATGTGAAAAAAGAAATTCAATCTGTATTATAACAAGCGAATTATGAGCTACTTGATTGTGACATTTGTGATTCTAGCTATCACTTTCTAAAACAAAATTTTCTATGGCGAGAGTACGGCGCTATAAAAATGTGACGTCACATTTCTATAGCGGTCTCCTTGTCTAATTTGAAAGTTTGATGCTCTATATCGCTGAAAATATGCAAGATATTTGAAAATAATAAGTTGTGTTGCTACTAATTCAATAAAAATTTTAGTCAATAAAAAAACTCAGTCAAGTACCCTGGATATTCATGGATTCAGTTATTGTTACGATAACACCTACGCCCTATTCTTAGGGTGTACGCTGCATCAGGCGCTCAGGCGTGATCACGACCCGTAGTCACGCGCGCGTAGTAAATAAAATAGTACCGCTAGCTAACGCGCGGCGTATGATATGACCATGCGGTGCTCTTATATGTTGGTGTATTTACTACGCGCGCGCGACTACGCGTCATGATCTCGCCTGACGCAGCGTACGCCGTTAACGTTTGCAAAGAGTTTGTTTACCAACCAGTATAAAATAAATCCTGCACTTTTTTGTGCAAAGTAAATAAAAGATGTATTATTATTTATTCAGATGGCTCTAACAGCTGCTCAAAAACAAAAGCAATACAGAGAAAGAATGCGGGCTACGAACCCAGAGAAGTATGAAATTACTAGAAAGAAAACCGCAGAACGCAATAAAAAGAGAAAAAAATAGCCGACTGCGATGAACAAGAAAAAGAAAACGAAAAAAAAAATGGAGAGATAGGAAGAAGAAACAAAAGGGTGGAAAAGGTAATGGAAATGAAGCGAAGACCTCCAAGGATGAAATAAATGAAATACCTAATGAAATTGATAATAATATGATCGTTTTGAAAAAAGCTAGACTAGCAGAGAGGCGTAAAAATCAACGTCATTGGGCTGTCGAGCGTAACAAGTTTCAAGATAAAATTAAACACTTGGAGAAGACAATTAAGACATTACGAAAAAAAGCAAACAGATGGCAAAAAAAATGTGAAAATTTGACACAAACTATAGAAGAGATGAAAAGACATAACGCAGAGATACAAGACCAGTCATAGAAATACTTCATGAGCCTTCTTACGTTATCGAAAATGAAACAACACCCAAGTACATGACACCTGTAACAAAATCCGAAAGTTTTGTTGCGAAAAACTTGCCCAATATTCCTCCAAAACATAAAGAAACTGTTAAGAAGCAACTACTCAATCACAATATTTTATTAAAGTCCTTACAAAACACATACGAAAAAGCAAAAACTTACACAGAAAGAAATATCCTTAAAAACGTTGTAGATAACGATATTGTCCGCAAATATAAATCAGTGTCGATTATGGCTTGTTATTTAGGTCTAAAAGGCAAAGTTCGTAGAAATCGAGACATGAAAGCTAAAAATAACAAGAGTTTAAATGATGTAAGACATTTTTATGAAAGAGATGACGTCAGCAGGGCCACTGCTGGCAAAAAAGAATATAGGACCTTAAAAAAAAAAAACAACAGATACGATACTTACTAGGGACTCTGAGAGATCTCTACAAAAAATATAAATCTGAAGGAGGCAAACTAAAATATTCAATGTTCAAGAAATGTCGACCGTTTTATGTTTTACCGCCAAAAATTAGTAATCGAGAAACTTGTGGGTGTGTCAAACATGAAAATGTTACGAGTATGATGAAATGCAATGTAATAAAAGTTTTGGGAATGATTCAAACAAATAATATTGAAGACATTGCCTCAGAAATTGTTTGTGATCCGAATGCAAATGATTGTGCATATGGAGTTTGCGTCAGATGCAAAACTAAACATATGAATTTAAGTTGGGAAGGAAAAGACAGCACGGAAATTGTATCTTGGCAAGAATGGAACTTAGTAAAGCATGAGTATAAAGACAAAATAGATAGCGAGAAATTAAAAGTAACAAAGAGAATGGTAAAAAATAGAAAGAGTGGCACATTGACGGAATTAATAGACTTGTTCAATATAGAATTACAAGAATTCAAGAAGCATTTATATAACATAAAAGACCAATATAAGCAGTACTCGACATTATTGAAAAATTTAACAAATCAGGAAGTCGCTATACATATAGATTTCTCCGAGAATTGGATTAATAAGTTAGCTACCGAAGTTCAAGCTATGCACTTCGGTGCCTCTCAAATCCAAACAACTATTCACACAGGAGTTTTATATAGCAAAGACAATAACCCAAAAACATTTTCCACGATTTCACCCAGCAACAAACATGGCCCTAAAGCTATATGGGCCCATCTGGCTCCAATATTAGATTTTGTTAAGACTCAACATCCTAAAGTCACCTCAATTCACTTTTTTTCCGATGGGCCCACTAGCCAATATAGGCAGAAAAAGAATTTCTTTTTGTTTTCTATAATAACAAAAGAATCGGGTTTCATTTCTTCTACATGGAATTTTTCTGAATCATCACATGGGAAGGGCGCAGCAGATGGAGTGGGCGCTGCTGTTAAACGAAAGCTTGACAGCTGTGTTGCTCACGGTGTTGACATACCAGATGCCTTGACTGCTTTTAATGTACTCCATGAAGCGGATATAGCAGTTATGTTATATTACATTTCGCAAGAAAATATTGAGAAATATAAAACGCCAGCTAATCTAAAACCTGTACCAGGGATAATGCAGTTGCATCAAATCACTAACACAGAGATGGAAAATGTAATTCAATACCGGAGCTTGAGTTGTTTCTGCAGTATGTCTATTCATTCTGGCTACTGTAAATGCCTAGACATAAAATGTCATTTGCTTGCGTCAACCTGTGAAAACGAATCTGAAAAAGAATCTAAATTAAATGATGACAACAAATCAGCTAACAGGGTCCTGAAAATTAAAAAACAACATTCAAAAGCAATATACGGAATGACGGAAGAAACTAAAATAATGATGAGGAAAAAACAACAAAGAGGGACCGTAAAAGAAAAACACAACAGAAACCAAGAATAAAAACTTTAAAAAAATTTAAGACAAAGGGTACATCATCTGATAGTTCAGGAGACGAAGAAGAACTGTAATTGAGTATATAGAAACCGATGACGACAATGATGTATGTTTTTATTCGGAAAACTCTAGTCTCGAGTCTCTGAAATCTGAAGATGAACCACAATTAATTTTAGATGAAAACACAGGCTTATTACTTGATAAAATGGATAATAATAATTTGCAGCTAATTGTAGAATCTAAAAATGAAACGAAAGATAACTTTATTTCAAACAATTCAACCCTGTCCAGAGTGGACATTTTAGATGACTTAACTATTGCAGTAGATAATTATGGTATTGGTGAAGTTCAAAACAAGTAAAACTAGCAAATATTACGTAGGGAAAGTTCTTGAACTGAACGGAATTAATGTTAAGATTAATTTTATGCGCAAAAAATATAACGGGACATTTTACTGGCCTCAAATACAAGATGTATCGGACATGTTTTCCTACGACGTAATCAAAGTGTTGCGTCCTCCCATTAAGTGTCATCGTGGCATCCTAGAATTCGGAGACAATCTAAGTAGTTATAAAATTAACTAAGTACTTAATTGATTTTGTTTTATATTCATTGTGTCTTTTATACTTAATTTGTTTTATTAATAAAAATAAATATAATAAATTTTATTTGTTATTTTTTATATTATATTTACGGATATATAAATTTAATAATTTCCTTTGTGCATAAGGACAGATTCTCAAAAAAACAGATTTTCGAAAAGACATTTTTGTGAAGTTATTCAATCAACAATGTATTGTATGTGCGTGCCTTTACAAAATTCACGAATGTTACATTTAGTCTTGAATGTTACCAATCACAAAAGTGTGTTACTGTTTATTTTGGCCTTACCCATGTACTTACTTACCGAAACTACCTAACTTACCATTTTAGTTTAGTGAATGAGCGATGCGATGATACCTCAAATTCAAACGTAAAATTATGATGATAGATTTTCATTCTGAATTAATAAATGCGAATGATGTAAAACATAAGTAAATTAGATTGTATCAACCCTAGACTACATGCTTACCTGTTTCATTTGGCAGTATTTTTTTTCCAATTTTGTGGATCCCTATTGCGTTTCCTCGTAAAACGATTGTTAGTTATGGTAGGATGGTTATCCATTATAAAAAATTTAATATTTTTGTTGTTGTTTAGCCACTAAAACTTTAATAATGTAATTAAAAGTTGCGGCACGAAATGTTAGAAAAACTCGTTTTCCGCCATCTTGTCGTGGCCCGAATTCACTGCTGTGATTGGTTGAGCACGCACTAAAGCTATTTTTGCTTCGAACCACACGGAAAAAGGGCGTCTTTGAATCTAAACGTCGATTTACTATTGGATTTGCAAGAAACGTGGCCGTATTTGATTATGATGTGTCTAAAAAACAGTTGCATTAAAAAAATTTTTTTGCATTATTACCCCAGAAATGTTAAAAAGTGAGATGGCCGCCTTTGATTCTAAGCGACTCAGTTATGATATGACCCCCTAAAAAAACAGCTTATAGACATGGCTTAGAAGTGAAATGGCTCTGTAGTTCCTCAGAAGGGCTTCTTGCCCTTCTTAAAGACACAACCACACTTTCATGCCACGCTTCTGGCGTTCTACCTCCGAGTACGACGGAATTAAATAGCTTCTGAAGAGCTGCGAGTATTGGTTTTGAGTATCCGCCTGCTTTCAAAAGCTCAGCCGTTATTCCGTCAACACCCGATGCTTTGCTGTTTCTAAGCTGCTTGAGAGAGAGCCACAGCAATCTCGTACAGGCTGATGTCCGGGATATCTTCAGTATTTCGATTTTTCTGTGTTGTCAATTATTAATATTTTGAAGTTTAATAACTTTATTACTACTTTAGAATTAAGTTTTAGGGAATTTACAAATTTAACACATTGATGTGTGAATAGTAATCAAGTGTCTAATTTTTATCAAGTATTTTTTGGTTACTATTTTTGTTGAAGTGGGAATTAAATTTATACTTTTATAAAATGCTCCAGATCTTAGTCTAATAGTTTTCGAAGCAGTCGCTTTCCTTGTTGTTTTTCTATGTTTATCATCATTTGATATTTTGATGTATAAAAATTTCAATTTATTGAATTGTTCATGAACTGTAATAATATTGATATTCTTTGCATTACCGAGCACTAACTTAGAGACCATCAGTTCATGTTCAATTTTAAGAATCATTTGGTAGGAAGTTCGTTCAGTCGAGGAAATGCAATACATGGTGGCTCGTTAATTATTGTTAGTAAAAAGTTTAAATTAAAGGAACGCAAAGACATAGTGAGCCTCTCGGTTGAGCGAACAATAGAAATAGCTTGTGTGGAGTTGGAGCAGTTTGTTGTGATAAGTGTATACAGACCTCCTTCAGCATTGTATGATTTTTTTGAAAAAGTTATGGATATTGTTTGCGGTGATTTTAATATAAATTTGCTAGAAAACTCCACATTGTCAACTAAAATTAAAAACTTATTTCTATCATACAATTTGAATAATTTATTTTTGGAGCCGACAAGAATAACTGCCACTTCGGCCACCTGTATTGATAACATATATACAAATGTAAAACCACTGGCTAAGCAAATTATTAATAACCTGGACTCTGATCATTGTGGCCAAATGGTCTGCTTTCCACACCAGCGTAAGCAAGTGATGAAAAAGAATATCACTGTTGTGCCAAAAATTGCAGGTCGGCTGGAACGCTTTAAAAGCAGTCTAGATACAAAATTAAATTATTTAGAATACAATGACAACCCTGATGTCTTTTATAATGATTTTTTTAACATATACTACTCTGTGTAAAAAGTATCGGGAATATGTCAATAAAAAGACCCGCGTAAAAGAGTTCGTTTTAATTTTTTTACTGCATGTTGGTAGCACTATACTGATTTACCGCGCGAAATTTGAGTGGGATCTGTCATTTACTTTGTTTAAAACTGCACTTTTTGTTGGTCATAGTTTTGAGTCCTCGGCGATTTTTACAATGGAAAATATTGTTGAACAAAGTGCCTTAAATTTTGTGTTTCGAATGATATTTCATGTGGAGAATCGCTCAAAATGTTGCAAAAAAACCTACGGCGAATCTTGTATATCAAAAACAAGGGCATATGAATGGTACAAGGCTTTTAAAGAAGGCCGAGACGTAATAGTAGACTTGCCTCGTTCTGGAAGACCTTCAACCGCTACGACCAAAGAAAACATCGACAGAATCAAGAAGCTAGTGCTCGAAAATCGACGTATGAGTTTGAGAGAGTTGGCTAGTGAGGTGAACATATCTTTTAAATCCGTCCACAACATTCTCATTGACATTTTAGGCATGAAACGCGTCGCCGCTCGATTAGTTCCAAAGGAGCTCAATTTTGTTCAAAAAGCGCAGCGAATACATGTTGCTGAAGACATGGTTTCCCGAGCTTCTTCGGAACCTACCTTTATGAAACGTATAATAACTGGCGACGAGACATGGGTTTATGAGTACGACATGCAAACAAGCCAACAGTCTTCAGAATGGCGTCTCGAAAACGAGCCGAAACCCAAAAAACCGCGGCAAAGTCGCTCCAAAATCAAGGTGATGCTGTCAGTTTTTTTTGACTACCGTAGTGTGGTTCACTCCGAATTCCTTCCAGAGGGAGAAACAGTGAATAAATAATATTATTTAGGCGTCATGAAGCGTTTGCGTGAGAGTATCCGCCAAAAACGTCCAGATTTGTGGCAACACAACACAACATGGATGCTGCACCATGATAATGCACCATCACACACAGCCATTATTGTGAAAGAGTTTTTAACGAAAAATTCAACAAAAGTTCTCGACCAAGCACCGTATTCACCTGATATGGCTCCGTCTGACTTTTTTCTATTTCCCAAGTTAAAATTACCACTTCGAGGAAAACGTTTTGAGTCGATAGAAGCCATAAAAGAAAATTCGCTGAATGAGCTGAAGGCCATACCGCAAGTAGCTTACGAAAAATGTATGGAGGACTGGGTGAAGCGGTGGAGATGTTGTATTGCAAGCAATGGTGCTTACTTTGAAGGCGATAAATTAAATTTAGATGAATAATTTGTATTTTTTGTTTTATTGAACAATTCCCGATACTTAGTACACAGAATGTATTGTTCAGAATTTAATAAATCTTTTGTTCCAAAAAAGATCTCGGTTAGTGGTACCTACTGCATCTTTTAATGAATGGGCTACAATTGGTATTCACAAAAGTAGGAAACGCCTTTATGAACTTTATGGTGAACGCAACTATAACACCAGCGACGACTTCAAATTATATGTTAAAAATTATTCAAAGTTATTAAAAAGAGTATGCCGATTAGCCAAGGCAAACTATCTGAGTTCTAAGATTAAGAATAGTAATGACAAAATAAAAATGACATGGGATATTATAAATAGTGAAACAGGAAAGGTCAGAATCGTAATAATGAGTACAATTTTAATTGTGATAATAAAACCTTGACTTCTGATGCTGATGTTGCTGCAGCATTTGAGAGGTTTTTTACTGACATTCCAGTTTCAACTACAAAAGCCTTGATTTTCTCCCCCACTGTAGCTGAATCTGTTTGTGAGCGTCAAGTTGGCAGGCACACCATGGAATTAGATGGTTATGACTATGTCAAAAAATTGTGTATAAATAGTGATAAATAGTGACGTATAGCATATAAATAGTGATACTATGGTTCAAAAGATATTTGAGTATCTTGGTGTGCCTGCTAACTTGACGTCAAGATAGCAGGCACATTAAGAAATACAGTTCGTATCAATGTGATTTATATGTCAAAAAACTGTGCATAAATAGTGAATCGAATAGGTACGCAAAATTTCAACAATTGTACTTCAATACAAACCGAGATATTACGGTCTCTAAGTGGGCTGCCAACTTGACGATTCTTGCGATGGCGATTCCAGAGAAACGGGTTGAAGTTTTAACCAAATAAATACATGAAAAAATTGTGTGTGAAATTGTGAATCTTTCAATATAAACAAAAAAAGATTTCTCCTTTGCTATTTTCCAAAAATCTAATGTAAACTTCTACCATACATTCGATTTTAAGTACAATCGTGCACAATTTTATTTATTGACTTAAGATACTGACATAAAGTCTAATTATTTTTAATTCAAGTCATAAAATTACACTTAAATCTATCGTTGTAATGTCAGTTTCACGTTATTTCTATGGAAACTTATGTCAAGCAATTTGTAATTTTAGTGACTCGAGTTAAAAGTCTCGGGATAGTGGCGGACGAGCGAGTTTCGCGAACGACCGAGAGATGGCGTGATTTTGTTTACGTGCGGTGAGCCGGTGATACGAGAATGGTGCGCGAAAAGTTTTATTTGTTTGTGTTGAAATTGATAAGCAGTGAGTACATTTGCATCAGAAGTGAAAGTGTTTAAATCGTTTAATAACAACCTACATTTTTATAGGTACGCAGCTTATTTTCTATTATGGTATTTACAAAAAAGATATACCTAGGTACGGTCGGGGTCGCCGTCGCTTTACCACTTTGCAGCGATTTTCGTGTGAAGCGCACCGACCGCCCGGGTACCTACGTGCCCGTACCAAATAGACGACGTGGTGTGCAAGGGATTTTGACCTTTAGACTGGTAAAGCGATGGAGTCCGCCATTGTACCTAATAAGAGGTAGATATTTTCTCAGTCATTCAAAACTTTTCATATTTACTACTCGACCACCGACAAGTTACCTGCCTAGTCTTTTATGACTAATAAACAAAGAATGAGCTACGAACAGTTATTCCTTGTTTTGTCTCTTTTACTCTAATTAAAAATTACGTTTAAATAACAGGAACAAAACACGGAATAACTATTCGTAGCTTATTCTTTGTTTATTAGCCATAAAATACTAGGCAGGTAACTTTAACATTTAATGCACTAGGAATATACTTGACCCTAGTTAACTTTACGAAAGATTAGCTTGGTAAGTACCTACTATGAAGTAATACGTATTAGTCGACCAACATAATTAGGCACATGTCAGCTAGACGTTTATCACAGTTGTTCAATAATTTACAAACTAAACGTATCTTCTTCGATATTCCATTTTAAAATCTGACCACTCAGCATGTGCAATCTAATTGAAGTGCAATATATTTAGATTGTTAATCATTGAACAATTATGATAAACGTCTAGCTTTAATGCGATTAATTATGTTGGTCGAGTAGTAAATATGAAAAGTTTTGAATGACTGAGAAAATATCTACCTCACATTAGGTACAATGGCGGACTCCGTCGCTTTACCAGTCTAAAGGTCAAAATCCCTTGCACACCACGTCGTCTATTTGGTACGGGCACGTAGGTACCCGGGCGGTCGGTGCGCTTCACACGAAAATCGCTGCAAAGTGGTAAAGCGACGGCGACCCCGACCGTACCTAGGTATATCTTTTTTGTAAATACCATAATAGAAAATAAGCTGCGTACCTATAAAAATGTAGGTTGTTATTAAACGATTTAAACACTTTCACTTCTGATGCAAATGTACTCACTGTTTATCAATTTCAACACAAACAAATAAAACTTTTCGCGCACCATTCTCGTATCACCGGCTCACCGCACGTAAACAAAAGCACGCCATCTCTCGGTCGTTCGCGAAACTCGCTCGTCCGCCACTATCCCGAGACTTTTAACTCGAGTCACTAAAATTAAAACAAATTGCTTGACATAAGTTTCCATAGAAATAACGTGAAACTGACATTACAACGATAGATTTAAGTGTAATTTTATGACTTGAATTAAAAATAATTAGACTTTATGTCAGTATCTTAGGTCAATAAATAAAATTGTGCACGATTGTACTTAAAATCGAATGTATGGTAGAAGTTTACATTAGATTTTTGGAAAATAGCAAAGGAGAATTCTTTTTTTATTTATATTGAAAGATTCACAATTTCACACACAATTTTTTCATGTATTTATTTGTTTAAAACTTCAACCCGTTTCTCTGGAATCGCCATCGCAAGAATCGTCAAGTTGGCAGCCCACTTAGAGACCGTAATATCTCGGTTTGTATTGAAGTACAATTGTTGAAATTTTGCGTATTCGATTCACTATTTATGCACAGTTTTTTGACATATAAATCACATTGATACGAACTGTATTCTTAGGGTGCCTGCTATCTTGACGTCAAGTTAGCAGGCACACCAAGATACTCAAATATTTTTGAACCGTAGTATCACTATTTATATGCTATACGTCACTATTTATCACTATTTATACACAATTTTTTGACATAGTCAAAACCATCTAATTCCATGGTGTGCCTGCCAACTTGACGCTCACATCTGTTTTGAAGGAGAATGTTAAAGATTGTGAAAGTAATTTCAGTTTTCAAAAAATTTGTGTTATAGATATATTAAAAACATTTAACACTCTCAATAAAAAAAAAACTACTGATCTGTGGGGTAATTCCGTGGATGTCGCTAAATCAGTAATTATGACAATATCTCCAATTTTAGCTTGCATATTTAACGAATGCATTGACTGTGGTGTTTTTCCTGACCTAATGAAACATAGTAAACTAATTCCATTGTTTAAATCAGGTAGCACTTCTGACCTCTCTAATTTTAGACCTATTTCTGTGCTACCCACATTTAGTAAAATTTTTGAAAAGTTGATGCTAGACCAAATTCAAATTCATTTTCTTAGAAATAAACTTTTAAATTGTAAACAGTATGGTTTTACTAGGGGTCGCTCAACAACTGACGCCGGTGTTGAGCTTTTAATCCAAATATTTGATACCTGGGAGGAATCATAGGATGCCCTAGGGGTATTTTGTGATTTATCCAAGGCTTTCGATTGTGTTTTACATGAAACTTTGGTCAGGAAGCTTAACCACTATGGAATTAGGGATGCTTCTTTGAGCCTTCTAATCTCGTACTTGAGTAACAGAATTCAGAAGGTCGACATTAACGGCATTAACAGACATTAACGGTAAAAGATCTACGGGATCAGTGGTTACAATGGGAGTTCCGCAGGGTTCAATACTAGGTCCATTCTTGTTATTGGTTTATATTAATGACTTACCTTATTTTGTAAAAGACAGTCATGAGATAGTATTGTTTGCTGATGATACTTCACTTTTATTCAAAGTGAAACGACGACACTCAAATTATGACGATGTAAATAATGCGATCTCAAAGATTGTTTACTGGTTTAGTAAATAACTTGCTATTAAACGAGGGAAAAACCAAATGTGTAAGATTTGTATTGCCTAATGTTAAGCAAGTAACAACTAGTGTACAAGTTAAAGATAAGAATGTAAATCCTGTGGACACCACTGTGTTTCTAGGCATCACGTTAGATGCCAAGCTTCAGTGGGGCCCACATATAGCTAAATTGTCGAATAGACTTAGCTCTGCGGCTTATGCAGTAATGAAGATCCGTCAGTTAACTGACGTTGATACATCTAGATTAGTTTATTTCAGTTACTTTCATAGTGTAATGTCGTACGGCATTTTACTGTGGGGAAATGCTGCCGACATTCAAACTATCTTTGTGCTTCAGAAGAGGGCTATTCAAGCAATCTATAGCCTAAAGGTTGGCGACTCTCTCAGAGAGAGATTTAAGAATATAAATATAATGACAGTTGCATCCCAATACATTTATGAAAATTTGATTTATGTTCATAAAAATACTAGAATGTTTCAAAAAACAGTGATATTCACAATGTAAACACTAGAAGTAAGAACAAATTAGCAGTACCTTATACTAGGCTCCATAAAATAAATAATTCTTTTAAGGGACTGTGTGTAAGATTTTACAACAAAGTACCAAATGATATTCAGAAATTAGATCTTAATAAATTTAAAATCAAAATCAAAGAAAAGCTTTATAAAAAAGCTTATTATAAAGTGTCAGATTACACAGAAGACAAAACAGCTTGGATCTGAAATGCTCCAAGCACTCCAACAGCTATTTCTATTTGTCTTTATTTAATTGATACTACATTGTATTGTAATTTTTGTATCGCATCATTTTTTTATTTTTTAAATTCATATTTTGTATTGACCTGGTAACGACATATTCTTTTTTTTTTGTAAATGTCGTTGCTTTTGTGCGCTGTGGTTTCTTGCGCCCATTCTTTGCCACAGTTAAAAAATTATGTCCTGAATGGGTGGTAGGTTAAAAAAGATTTGGACGATTTAAAGTGCTTATTGATTGAGTTTATTGAATAAATATATTTTGATTTTGATTTTATGATAGCTTTTTGAAAAGTAATAATCGGTTTAGAATTGAGTTTTTGAGAATTTACAAATTCGGTCACATTGATGGGTCAATTTAGACGGGATTTGATCTCAGTTTATAAGCAGTCGCTTTGTTTTAAACTCCTTAACGATCGTAAAACCAGACACAATTAAAAATTAATTGTTTCGCGACCGCCGGCGGTCTCATGATCCTTGACCTTTTAATGTTTGTATGATTATTAAATAAATAACAATTTTGTATTGTTTTAATTTGTTGCTAAAATTTGTCCTTTAACTTCAGCGATATATCCGATAGCCGCACACACGCAATAATATTGTCAATAAAGTGCATATTGTCAATAATATTGCGGTATTGATCAATATTATTGTAGATTTCCAGAAATTCTGATCACGGGCACATCAATATTGGGAGGAGCCAGGAATATTGACAATAATATTGACGTGTGCGGGAGCGCGGCAATATTTTAGTTGAACAAAAGATTTCAAGACAGGCGGACGTTTGTTTTTTGTTCACGTTTACGAAATGATTTATTATTGAAATTTTTTGCATTCACAATGCTATATTTACTAAACATTATATCAAATGATTTAACTCAGTTTTTTCTCATCCAGTCTTTAATTCGTCGTTTCTTTATTGATTGTTTTTAATTCGTAATTTTTGATTATTTGCGTTAAAAAACGCTCAAATAAACTTAAAGTTAACTATACCGGGGAACAGGGAGTGTAAGTAAACCGCAGATGTGATGTTAATACACTGATTTAGGTGATTCTGATAAAGGTGTGATGGCTTCTGATCTCCTAAATGTACCTCGGACAAAAGTTTCTGAAGGCGTTGTTGTTCGGATTCTTCTAGGCTGCTAATTAGGCGCTCTTTGATCGTTGCGTACTTTCCTGTCGCTGGTGGGGCCGTTATTATGTCGCTAACCAGGATGATTTCTTCTTTGTTTAGCTTAGCGACAACCATGTTGTATTTGAAATCATCACCTTGTTTTTGAGACGCGACTATTGCTTCCAGTTGAGCGAACCAGAGTCGGGGCTGGTCCCTCCAAAACTCTGGAATACGTGATACGATGTTGGTACTCACGGCTACTTCATGTGATTCAGCGTTGCTTGATTTGCAGGGAGATGGATGTGACATGATGACTTCTTCTATGTGCTGGTGCAGAAGGTTACTGCTCTCTGTCGGGGTCACCAAATATACCGGGGAACAGGGAGTGTAAGTAAACCGCAGATGTGATGTCAATACACTGATTTATTTAGGTTTATTTAGGTTCTTATATATTAAAGGGGTTAAAGTTGCTCGCGTAGGGGTTAAAGTTGCTCGCGTCCGTAGGTTTACCCTTAAGACCCTACACGTGATCCCTGGGTGGTGCTAAATGAGTAACACTGACTGAGTGGTAGAGCCACGCTGCGTTGCAGCACGCATTGGGCCGGCTCGCCCGGCGTAATACCACCCTCTCACGAATATTCGGCGTGAAATAACGGCACTTGGTGCTGTTGTGTTTCGTCCGACCAGTGAGGGTTCCGGAGGCGCCCCTTCCCCCCCCCCCCCTCTTCCCAATTCCTATTCCTTCCTTAAACCTATTCCTCCCTTAAAGGCCGGCAACGCATCTGCGATTCCTCTGGTTTTGCGGGTGTCCATGGGCGGCGGTGATTACTTTCCATCAGGTGACCCGCCTGCTCGTTTGCCTCCCTCTTTTATAAAAAAAAAAAAAAAATTCAACCTGACTTATTTCGTAATGTTTTATCTTACTTTAATTATGAACAGGCTTTATCATGCTTTATTTAACTACGTGACGAACCGGCACATTAACGAAACGTTGAAAATAAATGTCTACCTCAGGCGGGAATCGAACCCGCAACCTGAGGTAGACATTTTTTTCAACGTTTTGATATCTTTGTTTTTAATTACCTACCTATTTAAAATAAGTGCAGTAATCAATGCAACGACTTTTTTCTTTCTGTCCATTTTAAACCTTGCGTACACGAATCAAGCTGCTGAGCGACTGAGTGAAAAATTAACAATAATATTGCGTAGTGTGTGCGGTACCATATATTGATCAATATTATTGACAATCTTGTATTGACAATATTATTGCGTGTGTGCGGCTAGCCTTACACTAGATAGGCCCTTCCGAACACGCACTATGTTCCACTCATCTGCGGAGTCGACTCGGCACCTTGCTTTAGTGTGACTTTGACATTTGAGTACGGCTTGCGCGCGTGCGGAGCGGCGAAAACAAGTCTTTATTTCATGACAAAGTGTACTCCTAGACGTTTACAACAACTCAGCTGTCAAGTAAGTGAAACTAATTGTTATTCAAGTCAATAATAGGTAGTTATATCGTAATAATAGAATAAAAATAGTTATTTCATCCCACCATCTCGGAAAGAGTATTTTTAATCTTCAATATCTGAATGGAAAAGCCGTTTTTATTCTCTAGAGGATAAAGTAAATTGAATTTAGAACATCGTGTGAACTAAGTTTGTGAATTTAAAAAAACACTAAACCTATTTACTGCTACCTCTATGGTGCCGAATATATCATACAACTTTTTTTTAATTTGTTAAAAAATAACTGTAGCAACGTTACTTTAAAATTTTCTTAATTATACCTTAGTATTATTTTGTTATAATTTAAAGATTATTCTGTAATACTTACCTGTCATAATGTAGTAGTTAATACCTAAACTGAAATAAAAGTATCTTGTGAATGTAAATGTTTTTTTTTTTGCATTTAGTCATTTCCTCGCTGAGGTGGGATGAAAAGTTACGTGTTGCACTCGATTGCAAAGATTTTTCACCTCGTGCTCTTTTGATTCCCTCGCTAACGCTCAGGATTCTAATGTTTGAATCACTCGCTGCACTCGTGATTCAATTTTAGAATCCTTCGCTTGCTCGGTCATCAAAATTGAGCACGCGGTTAAAAAGCAACTTTGCAATCTTGTATAACAAAGATATTTTTTCATATCTGTGCCACGGCTTCTATAATCATAGACTAAAAACCTACAGATATTCCCATACAAAACCGGTTGTAGGTAAATTATGTGACTGAGGAGCACTGACTTTTATTGTGTCATTTTAAAAAACATTTTAAGTTGTTTTAATTGTTTTTCAACCAGATTGATATTTTGAGTTTAGTTTTTTAGTGTCAATATGTTATCTACGTCATGACGAGTGTCAATATGTTATCTACCTCACGGTGATTTCATAGTTGAAGTATGGGCGATCTGTCATATTCCAGTGCTGAGTACTAAAGTCAATTACGGACCGCCGAGATGACAAAGTATTGTAGGCACAAAAGTTGTGTCCCCTCTGGTAGTTGATAATCTATTTGGGACGCCATCTTGACACGCTCTACGAATTGGAACAAATCAGAACAAATGGTCTGTATGGACGTTCTTGTCGATCTCTTTAGGTCAATGTTTAACTTCAATTTATTGCAATATCTCACGTCTCACATATCAGTTGCTAAACTAAATCGCCGTTATGGTTGGAGGTTTTGTCTTTAGCTGCATTTTAGTGTTGCAATATACTGCAAATTATTAAACTTGTATTATCCTTATAAACATTATTGCAATACACACTCAGTCTAAAATGCAGCTAAGTGACTTAGGTTGCATTGCAGAAAAATATTTTATAATTTTTTATTCGTAGAAAACTAAGCTATAAGAACGTTAAAGTTCTTAACGGCAATTTAGTTTGGCATCTTAGATTAAAACAAAAAGGGAAGATACGGCATGCTCCTACTTGAAGTCGTTCAAAATATAGTCCTACTTAACTGCTTAAGCAAACACTCACACACGCACACCTTTATAGTGTAAATCGAGCGAGCGAGACAAAGCAGTAAGTTTCAACGTCAGCGCGAGGAAGTCAGCGAGTAGCGCGTTGGCGTCTCGGTCGCTTCGCAACAGAGTACGTACGACCGATTCCGACGCCACTGCGGAGTAGCGTCTTTCTCTTTTTCACACAGTAGAATATCCGCGATAGTACGATGTAGCCTGTTCGCTCGGCAAATTGTGACTGAAGTGAAATTGTGCCTTTAAGCCTAATTTTGGCGGCTCACTCACGAGACGCTAATGCCGTATCTTCCCTTTTGACGTGACAACGTCTTAAATTAGGTTAGCTGGGAGACACTTATGAAAAAGTGTAACGCTCGTCGGGAACGTAACGATGAGTCACCGAACGAGAGAGAGGCCCGCCGAATGCCTTGCGTCTCTCTCCCACTAAATAGTTAAGTTTAAGTTTACATGTACAATGTTTTAGTAAACAAAATAAAACAAAATAAAATAAAATAAAATAAAATAAAATAAAATAAAATAAAACAAAATAAAATAAAAAAAAATAAAAAAAAAATAAAAAAAAATAAAAATAAAAAAAAAAAAAAAAAAAAATAAATAAAAAAAAAATAAAAAAAAAAAAAACAAGAAAAAAATATATATTTCTATAGTTAAAATTTGTGCAATTCTTATTTTCATTCAATTCCTTGTTCCTATTGTGCAATTTAATTATATTCATATCAATAAATATTCTACCGAGAAAAAGACGTTGTCACGTAAAATCTTCGCCCGTAAAACCGACTTTACAGGCAACCAATTTTTTTTGTTTTAATCTAAGTTTGGCATTGATAAAAAAGAAACACGACCTTTTAAAAGTTATTAAAAAGACATAAGAGCTAATAGCTAAAATGCCGTTAAGGTGGTTGTAGCGGCATTACAGCTATGTTTTTATCTTTGATTATATAATGTCTAGATGGAGCCTTCCGCTGCATTTACACGATTGTCAACGTGCCGGGTTTTATAGGCTAGTGTGCGTACCGTTTCTATCTAATAGACCCGCTGCTATCGTAGTGTGCGTGAGAAGGGGATGCCAGTTTCTCAGAAATACTCCTTGAAATGGGAGTATTTTTAAGGTCGGGCTAGTGCAGGCTAGTTTAAATTAATTAGTAAGGTATTTGAAGCCTTGAAATCACTGTAGGTATTTATTATTATAAAATATTGTGTGTGAGGAAATAAAAACGATTGGTGTAGAGTGTACGAGTATGTAAGTCCATGAGAGTGAAGGGATTATTGTCTTTGCCGCCATTTTGAATTTCTTGGTTTGTGCTCCGATTGCGTTCAAAACCATTATCTGGGGGTCTATTAAGTCTCTAAACATGATTTCGAGGCCAGAATTAGAAAAACTGGCCGCCATTTTGAATTTCTGTATTTATGCTCCGATTAAGATCAAAATCGATATCTGGGGGTCTAAGAGGTCTCTAAACACGATTCTGAATAAAGGATTGGAAAAAGTGGCTGCCATTTTGAATTTATTGGTTTGTGCTCCGATTAGATTCAAAATCGATATCTGAGGATCTAAAAGGTCTCTAAACACGATTCTGAAGATAGAATTGAAAAAAGTGGCTGCCGTTTTGAATTTCTATGTTTATGCTCCGATTATGATCGAAATCGATATCTGGGGGTCTAAGAGGTCTCTAAACACGATTCTGAATAAAGAATTGGAAAAAGTGGCTGCCATTTTGAATTTATTAGTTTGTGCTCCGATTAGGTTCAAAATCGATATCTGGGGATCTAAAAGGTCTCTAAACACGATTCTGAAGATAGAATTGAAAAAAGTGGCTGCCATTTTGAATTTCTTGGTTTGTGCTTCGATTAAGTTCAAAATACATATCTGGGGGTCTAAAAGGTCTCTAAACCCGATTCTGAAGATAGAATTGGCAAAAGTGGCCACCATTTTGAATTTCTTGGTTCGTGCTCCTATTAGGTTCAAAATCGATATCTAGGGGTCTAACAGATCTCTAAACATGATTCCGAGGTCAGAATTGGAAAAATTGGCTGCCATTTTGAATTTCTGTGTTTATGCTCCGATTATGATCGAAATCGATATCTGGGGGTCTAAGAGGTCTCTAAACACGATTCTGAATATAGAATTGGAAAAAGTGGCTGCCATTTTGAATTTATTGGTTTGTGCTCCGATTAGGTTCAAAATCGATATCTGGGGATCTAAAACACGATTCTGAAGAAAGAATTGAAAATGTGGCTGCCATTTTGAATTTCTGTGTTTATGCTCGATTATGTTAAAAATCGATATCTGGGGATCTAAAAAGTCTCTAAACACGATTCCGAAGACAGAATTAGAAAAAGTGACTGCCATTTTAAATTTCTTGTTTTGTGATCCGATTATGTTCAAAAATCGATATTATTATTACTAAAGAATCTCTTAAATGATAAGGTACCTCATTTTAAGGGCGAATTGTTTACAAATATTTTTCCTCCAATTTACGTACACAGGCGGACACCGCACTAGCGCCGGGGTCAAAGAACTCACATGATTCATTTCATAGCCTAGCCTGCGCATGCTTTCTGTCTACTTTATTTTCTGTTTCTATATGTAAACTTTTTTTTGTAAATACATACTTATTATACATAGAAAACAACCAGACTAGTACAAACAAGAATGTTCATGCTCATAAATGTTTGTACTGTGCGAGATTCATTTGCATGCCTACATAATATTGCTGATACCTTAAATCATTGTCTTAAATCTCAATGTTTTGTACATGATATTCCGCAAATAAATGATTTATAATTTATGATTCGAAGTCAAAACCTCTTTCCTTGCTGGTTTGAATCAGAAACCGGAGATCTACAGAAGTTACTAAGGCGACCGACATTATAATAACCTAGAAAGTTGCCAAATTCATTTGGTAGAACCGTGAAAAGATTAAAAATTGAAGAAAAGAGAAAAGACGGGCTACAAATGCGATTCAGTCGCGATTCAGCATCGATACAATCGCGGTGCAGCATCGATACAATCGCGGTGCAGCATCGATACAGTCGCAAATCCTTGTACCGCCATAATAAAAGTACCGACACAATTGCGATGCAGTCGCACGACTGTCAAACGCGCGTTTGTATCGCTGCAAAAAGTCGCAATGTATAAGTATCAGTATTACAGTGGCAAGAAAGTAACGGGATGCATACTTACCTAGGTATATGCGGATAAAAATTCCGGAATAGGTTTGACCTTTATAATCAGAAGAAATTAATGTACTTTCTCGTGATGAACTAACATTATCAACCTACCCAAATTTCCAATAAAAATTTTAAATGAAATTAATATGTTAGCGAATAATCAAGTTTAGGTAAATATGCATCCGAGTGAATACCTGTATATTCAATGAAAAAAAAAACAATGACAATGTATTTTGATTTATTCGTATCACGTTAAAAAAAATCAATGAGCATCCCTCTGTATTTGTTTTTTGAATAATTTTCTTTTAGATTTTGCGTTGCTATTCACATTGTCCAATTTTAATTTATAATAATACCTCACTGACTAGTACTTTTCTACAATCAATCTTATTAAATTAACTTGGTGAAGCATGCCGCAGATATAATCGGTGTCTACTGGAAAAAGATTCACATCTCCAATAAATTTTTTCATCACAGTGGATACTAATTTTGTATAATTAGTGCTTGTCATTACATAGTCCTGTTTAATAAACTGACGAAAAACTGTTTCAGTGGTTTTGCAAACAGAATAGACGTCAGATGAGGCTTAAATCAACCCACCTTCATCTTTTTTAATAACTACATAATTTAATTTAACTAATACTAACAACCCATCTCTTCCCTTGGGTGTCGTAAAAGGCGACTAACGGACTAAAGACTGCACATACATCCTACAGCATAGAGTGGCGATGGCCTCATCAAAATAATACTACCAACCCCTCTCTTCTGTTCGGTGTAGTAAAGGGCGACTAACTGACTAAAGACTGCACATACATCCTACAGCATAGAGCGGCGATGGGCTCATCAAAAAATTACTACCAGCCCCTCTCTTCTCTTCGGTGTAGTAAAAGGCGACTAACGGACTAAAGACTGTACATACACCTACAGCATAGAGCGGCGATGGGCTCATCAAAATAATACTACCAACCCCTCTCTTCTCTTCGGTGTCGTAAAAGGCGACTAACGGACTAAAGACTGCATATACAACCAGAAGCAAAGAGTGGCGATGGGCTTATCAAAATAATACTACCAACCCCTCTTTTCTCTTCTGTTTCGTAAAAGGCGACTAACGGACTAAAGACTGCACATACATTCTACAACATATGCAAAGAGCGGCGATAGGATAATCAAAATAATACAACCAACCCCTCCCTTCTGTGTAGTAAAAGGCGACTAACAGACTAAAGACTGCACATACATTCAACAACATAGAGCGGCGAAGGGCTCATCAAAATAGTACTACCAATCGCTCTCTTCCCTCCGGTGTCGTAAAAGGCGACTAACGGACTAAACACTGCACATACAACCAACAGCATAGAGCGGCGATGCGCTCATCAAAATAATACTACCAACCCCTTTCTTCTCTTCGGTGTTGGAAAAGGCAACTAACGGACTAAAGACTGCACATACATTCAACATTATTATATTTATAAAGCGTTGACCATTTCATACTTTTATAGTCATCATCAGTATACACCATACGCACATTTCAAATGTCATCTACTCAAGAAATATTTATTCTAATGGGCGATTTTCCGAGATCAAAAAAAAAAAAGAAATTGGTTCGTAAATGACTTCATAGATGGCGCTTAGCATAGATTAGTATGGCGCTTAGTAAAAGGCGGGTTTATGAAAAGCACGTGTATGGCTGCGTAATATTTATTATATTCCAAAATAGAAATAGGTTCTGGATGTCCTGAATATAAATAGGTAAGTAAATACTATTTTTTTATTCTTTTGGTAGACAAGTTAAAGTGTAGAATTTATTACAGCCCATAAGTAGCCCAGCTTTCATAAAACGACATCTATCAAGTGTTTTTGAACTAATTTTTACTTTTTAATATGGTCTGTCAGAAAATCGCCCATTGAATACTAACTCGGGAATTTTGCGTGTCCTAGGGCAGGCAACACAGAAAAATGGCGGGCTACGAATTACGGCAAAATACGCTTTGCTCAAAATTGACGATAAAACTACATTAAGATAATTCAATGTTTACTTACCGATGGTAGGTGATTGTTTTAATTGTTTTATGTCGACCTTTATAATTTCTGCACACTTTGATAGCGCAAACCGTCATTTTTAGTAAAATTAAAAGGCGTGCAAAAGATGTGTATCATCTGCGGCGACACAAATGACACTGAGCGATAGGTTTGAGCTTAGCGGCCAACAGTTGGCTGATATTTTTTTGGACGCTTTCTCGCGGTCGAGACTCTATCTAGACATTATATAATCAAAGGTTTTTATGTACAAAAGTATGGTAGAATAATAGATGCAAATAGTTTTTATTAATAATTATTAAGTCCAACTCAATTTCAAGTTTTTAAAATAAGTTTTCTTATAAGTTTTTAAAAATACCTATATAATGATATCATACAATTTCAAATCGGTTCCATAGTTTTCAAACAGCGACGGTTTTTCATTAAATGGTGATTATCTCGAAATGTCACTTTTGCAGAGAACGGCATTTTAGTCTATGGACGGCAGTATATAGCATTGTGAATGCAAAAAGTTCATTAATAAAAGTAAGAATTGATACTACGAAACTTAATCGTTAATAAACTTTGCTTTGAAAATCGATATCTGAGGCTCAGTTTCAGACAATGAATCCGTTATTAGAATGAGAGAACACCGATGCAACCCAAATTAAATTAATGAGTTCTTTCTAGAAATACCAGGAAACGCAAATACCCATTTGGATACACAGTCAGCTTTTGAGAATAGTGAAATGAGCATGAGTCAATTCTTTATTGAACCCTGTACAGAACAACAAGTACTTAAGATAATAATGTCTATAAAAACACAGGCTTCTGGGCACGATGAAATTTCAGCTGATATGATCCGATTAACCTTGCATGCTACCCTGTCGATAATAACACATATAGTTAATTCATCTATTACATTGAATATTTTCCCAGATACCTGGAAACTTGCTAAAGTTAGACCTTTACCAAAGTCAAGCGAGGTTAGGGACCTTAAAGAGCTGCGACCAATTAGCATTCTTCCAATGCTATCTAAAATAATAGAAAGGGTAGTCTGTGAGCAACTCACGAGGTACCTTGAACGTAATGATCTGCTCCCAAAGACGCAGTCAGGTTTCCGTAGTAAATATGGAACAGCGACAGCGCTGGCGAAAGTTACAGACGATGTAATTGATGCGGCAGACAAAGGGATGGGAACTGCGCTCGTATTGCTGGATTTCTCTCGAGCTTTTGACTGTCTCAATGTGGATTTGTTACTGTCAAAAATGGCATATTACGGAATTTCAAAGCCATCGCGCGATTGGTTTCAATCATTCTTAACAGGCAGAAGGCAATTTGTGGAAATTCAAGATGATGAGGGAACAATTTAAAAATCACCTTAACCGCCTCTGTGGTCTAGTGGCTAAGCCACCGGTTTCAGACCCAGAGGTCCCGGATTCGATTCCCAGCAGGGGGTACATATTTGTGTGCTCGGTTTGGTTGGTGGTAGGGCTGTTAAGTCCGCCTGGCTAGCTACCACCATCTTATCTAAGTCTGTCGCCATAACAACGATGTTTGGCATTGTTGTGTTCCGACAGTTTGAGATAAGATAGCCAGTTCCTCAGTGGTTGAGGATTCCGGGTGAAGCGCGCTTCCATCTTCGGCCTTATCATCACTTATCATCAGGTGAGATAAAGGCCAAGCGCTTACCCGTTGCCGATTAAAAAAAAAAAAAATCAGAACAAAAAAGTATCAGCCGTGGAACGCCACAGGGCTCAATAATTAGTCCTTTATTATTTGTACTTTACACAGCAGACCTGGAGCAGAGTATAAAGCACTGTGAAGTTTATCTTTATGCGGACGACACCCAACTATATTACTCTTTTGAACCTGACAATCTGAAAGCCTCGCTCGATAAAATAAACGAAGATCTGATGGCAGTGGCGAGCTGGTCGACCAAGAACAATCTTGTTTTGAATCCAGCAAAGTCACAATATCTTATTATGGGCAGCAAATGGCAATGTCGTAAAATAACTGAGCAAGACCCTAAAATATATATAGGAAACGAAGCCATACCCAGAGTAGAAAGCGTCAGGAACCTAGGTCTGATAGTAGATGGGGAAATGCGATATATTGATCACATTAACACGTAAGGAATGCGTTTTATCGACTGAAGTTATTGTATAACATAAGAAACTGTCTCTCAGAGAAAATTAGGGAAACACTCGTGGAATCCCTGGTTCTCACTCAATTTAATTATTGTGATATCGTGTATGGACCAAGAATACTAAAAGACACAAAAATCAATACCACGTATGCAAAATGCATGCATTCGTTTTTGCTACAATATCCCGAAAAGATCGCAAATATCGCCGTACCTAAACAGTAAAGGGATCTTAAACATGGCGAATCGAAGGCTGTTGCATTTGGCGCTCACACTTCGCAAAGTGATTGAGTTTGAAAGACCGCAGTATCTTTTTGAAAAATTGGATTGGGTTAAATGCTCTCATACAAAGTCTTTGAGAAGTACTAGGGAAACCAATTTGGTGATACCTAAACACAAAACCAAATTATTCAGGGGGAGTTTCAAATTTGCCGCCATCAAAATTTGGAACGACCTGCCGCCGCCACTAAGAGAACCTATGCCATTATGTACATATAAAAAACACTTCACCATTTATCTTATACAAAACCAGAGAAACTCCACAACTGCAATTACGACATAGAACCACTTCCACCAGACGCTCATAAATCTCTCAAGCGGGAAAAACACACGCACACAAAACTCATACACACACTGGCACATTTTTAAATCCTTTATTTTTTACCATCCTCACAAGCACACCTTTTTTAACACCATATCCAAATCCGACCTCTCCTCAAGAGGGACAGACTGAAAATCGGCGCTGAACCTAGTTCAGCATTATGCTGAGTCTGTTACCCATTGCCCACAATAAGGTACCTACATAGTTATAAGTTAGTTAGTATTAGGTTTTAGATTGTAATCATTTTTCTTTTATACCTTTGTAGCTGAATTGTGGCAATAAATCATTTTTATCTTTTATCTTTATCTTTTAAAAGTAGCCGCCATATTGAACTTTTTAGTTATTTAACCGATTGCTTTAAAAATCGATATCTGGAGATATGTGTGGTTTCTGACAACGACTCCGTTATTAGTATAAGACAAAATAGCCTCCATCTTGAACTTTTTAGTTATTCGACCAATTGCTTTAAAAATCGATATCAGGGGATCAGTGTGGTTTCTGACAATGAATCCGATAATAGAATGAGGAAAGTAGCCGCCATCTTTAACTTATTAGTTATTCAACCGATTGCTTTGAAAATCGATGTCTAGGGATCAGTGTGGTGTCTGATAACGTCTCCGTTATTACCTAGTATGAGACAAAATAGCCTCCATCTTGAACTTTTTAGTTATTCGACCGATTGCTTTAAAAATCGATATCAGGGGATCTGTGTGGTTTCCGACAATGAATCCGATAATAGAATGAGGAAAGTAGCCGCCATCTTTAACTTATTAGTTATTCAACCGCTTGCTTTGAAAATCGATGTCTAGGGATCTGTGTGGTGTCTGACAACGACTCCGTTATTAGTATGAGATAAAATAGCCTCCATCTTGCACTTTTTAGTTTTTCGATATATTGCTTTAAAAATCAATATCAGGGGATGTGTGGTTTCTGACAATGAATCAGATAATAGAATAAAGAAAGTAGTAGTAATAAATCTTTAACTTACCCTTATGCTTTGCTAGTTATCTCAAAAAAAAGCGGTAACTAGCGGAGATACAGCGCTAGCTGAACAAAAACATTTCAATTTTACAAAAATAAGAGGACAACCCTAACGCTCAATTGGCGCGTAGGTATATAAAACAGAAAAAGGCCGAGCTTCCGTACTGCTTTAGCTTATATAAATATGTATTTTACCACAGACATCTATTATATGTCTGTGATTTATACTGTGGTTGTGTTTTTAGAGCCAATGACACTGTCAAATAATTGGTTCATGAATTCTACAGCTTCTCCAGTGGTGGCCATAGTTTTACTGACTGGTTCTCCGTCAATGGTTGTTTCTGAAATAGTAGATAAACTTTATTACACTAGATAAAATGTTAATGTTTCTTTATATAACTTCACCAGTCTCTAGCAAATAAATGAGTTTATAATCATATTTGGCTGTAGGGGTTAAAAAGGTCTAGGTAAACTTATTTTGGTAATTAACAGTGAACACAACTTACTGAAGCGTGAAGTATATTTAAGCATAGCACTAGTTGTTCACTTAATACTTGTGCTGCTACTGACACTTTCATTTTCTTGATTTTTTTCAGCAACAACATGCTGTTCTCAGTGGCGGTACCTTCATACAAGCCGAAAAGCCCGGCTTGCCCTAACAAAAACTCAATATCACTACTGGTAAAACGCAATTATTAAAATCACTTAATATTTTTTACCATTGTTAATTTTCTTTCATCAGCATTCAAATTATCAATTTTATAAGTTTCTCATATTAAGAATCACCAAACAAATCCCATAAAGCTGCGTATAAATCGAGCGACGCTTTACATCTCTCTCGCACAAGTTGGCTTGCAACCGGGCTTCGGATTTAAAGTATATCCGCTCTCTTCTAACTTTAACAAAATTGCTACTCTATAAACATAATACTGCGTAAGTATGTATAGATTCTATGAGAAATTCATACTATTCGTCAAAGCCAGCTTGCGTTATGAAGTTCGCAAGTAAGGCCTTCTCCAAATCAGGCTTTATTGCTACCGAATCACGTGCAACTTAAACGCGGGCGAACCAATCAGAGGCGACCGACGACAGCTCGAGCTCGGGCGAACCAATCAGAGGCGAGCGTTAATACGCGATTGTGCTGTGCAGCAGCCAGCCATTTTTTATTCTTTGTTATTGTCACACTTCACTTTATTTGAGGGATTGTTTTTAAATAACAAGTGTTTTCGTAATTTGTGATAAAAAAATGTGTTCCGAGTTCAGTTCGTCGCTTTATTGGTCTCTGTGACGAACTAAGATGTGTTGAGCATGTGATGTGTTGCAAACAAATGTGTACTTAGACGTGTTGATGATTGGCATACGAAAGGCAGAGGTAAATAAATTCTTTGAACATCATACATGATTTATGTATTTCGCAAACTATTAAAAGTCATCTAGGGTATTAATTATAATAGGTCTATGTAAAAAACTCTTTGGATTGTTTTCCATTCTAATAATTAAGTAATAATTAATAAATTAAGTGTAGAGGCCTACATATCGACTGTGATTCCCGCGCAAAATGCCCATTTTCGCATTTTGTAGTAATTTTCCAGTTGTATTTATCGTTTTTATCGAAATAGGATAATAAATGCATGCGTATTATTACGAATCTCTACTCTGCGAGAATAAGCCAAATAAGCTGAGTTCGGACGGCCGGCGCATCGCATTTTGTTGTAATTTTGTATTTAGTTGTATTTATAGTTTTCATCGAAATAGGATAATAAATTGAAATGAAATTTCATTCAATTCAATCCTGGAGCTCAAAAAAGTGCCCTCGCGCAATTTATGAAAATCTTTCTCTGCAATTTTGAGTTTAAATAAAAGTTAAGCGAAATTTACAAAAAGCGAGGCCTATGACGATTTGAGTAAAAAATGTGGCTAGTGTCACAAATGGGCACCAACATTGTACCTAGGTAGCAAGATTAGGAACTTCAGGTTTCGTGGCTTGCCCCAATCTGAAGCCCTAGGCACGCCACTGGCTGTTCTGTTAATGTTTTATTCATTCTTGTGTGTCCTATTTCGCAATCTGTTCTATATACACTCAATATATCACTCCATTTAGCGTGTTTGCCATTAAAAATGATTTTTTAATTTTTTAAAGGCAAACACGAGAAAACTATTTTGAGAAACAGAAAATTATTTTTTTGCCCCTAATGGAGCAGATATCGGTTTCTTATACACTTCCTTTAACGCGTCCGTCGTCTAGCCAATCACGGTGTATACGAGTATAATAAACTTTGACTTTGAGAGACTTAGGTAAAGAAATAAGAATATATTTAGAAACTGCAACAAACATTGTTATTTTTTATTTGATATTTAATTTTACTTGCAGTATAGAAAATGTTTATTAGTGGTAACATTAAGCTATTGAAGTTGTACTTGATTCATTATCAACATAAGTAATATTATAAAATTAATTGTTGTTTATTATTTTTGGTAAGTAATTATATTTAAGTAAGCCTATAATGTTTTTTCTAAACCTTAACAACCAACTCATAATAATTGGCGGTGAAATAAATAATGTAATAACATTTTAACTTTTCGCGTAGTTCACGATCATGTGTGTGTCTGTGAAGGCATATATTGAATACATTATTTGACTTTTATTTTCAATTATTGGTGGTACCTACCTACCGCTTTAAATTACATCGCGAAAAAGTTAGTTGATAAATGTTGTTAAATACCCATCAGTTAATTTTTGGAAAACCAGGTTTGTGATTCACATTGTGATTTTTTACCGCTACAAAGTACCACGTGGCTGGCATCCTGGAGTAGCCAATATCGCATTATTATAAATAATTTGTAGTTTCTGGTAAAATCTCAGAATTTGCCGGTCCACCGTTCGAAAGTTATAGGGGTCATTAGGTGGCTAGGCTAGGACTAGCGCTCATCCTACCATGGCCGGCTTGTATATCGCGGACCCCTTGGGTCGTAGCGGATTGTCTGATTAAGGGTAAGTGGTAAGTTACGTCGTACATTAGAGCAGTTAGTAAATTAAACAAATAGAAATATAAAAATACTTTATAGAAAGCTATACAATTCAATCCCTGTTTGTGCGTAAATTCATTTAAAACTTACATTATCTCTACAAAGTTTATACCGAACGACGTTTCGAGCTCTCTTCAACAGTTTTAAAATGTCAGTCAAATGAAACGAATTTCGGCGATCACATATCTCCGGTCAGACGTAGACCTCGCCGCGCTTGGACGCGTCTGGCGGCGTGCCGCCGCCGCGCTCCGAGTGCGGCGTCGTCGGCGCGGAAGGCGCGGGCGGCGCGGAGGGCGCGGGCGGCGCGGACGGCGCGTGCGGCGACGGCGGCGCGGGCGAGTGCGGCGCGCGCGGCGTGCCCGGCGCGGAGGAGGCCGCCCCCGCGCCGCCCGCGCCCACGCCCAGCACCGCCTGCGCCAGCGCCGCAGTGCCCGGCTGGCCGGCATGCAGCGTGTTGTTCACCGAACCACTATCCAGCTCCTAGAAAATCCATTGAATGAATTAAAGTATACCTATTTAGCAGAAATATGTAATACATCATCTATCTATCATCTACATAGAAAAATCAATCACGTCCATTATAATTATAGTAAAAACAGCATGCATTGTGTGGACATGTTCGAAAGTTATATCAGTACATAAACAAAAATTAAAGTTATTTGAATGGTTTTACTTATATTGATATTCAACTAATAGCAATCAACAATCCTATAACCTCAAATAATAGCTGTATCGATGTCTTATCTTTATTCTTAATTATGATGGAGTGCTATCTCTAAAAAGAATGTAGATCATTTACGTTCGATGGCATTAAGGAGTTCATTAATATATATACAATGATAACACCCGATTTCCTAACTAAAAACTGGAGGCGCGAAACCTTTTTCTTCAAGAACGAAGGGCAGCTGACCAGCCCATCGGCCGTCTTATTTAAAGGGCATCAGAGAAGTGTTACGTTATTCGCGTAACTGCTCCATTTTATATTTTCATTTATTTAAGTTATATACACAAACAGATTACAATAGTAACTTGGCAAAATTTCAATTATTTAAGTAAAATAGGCTAGACAATAACCCACAAGCAGTACACACAGCCTGATTTTCTATTTCTAGACATAAAATATATTTGATCAAATATACAATCACAACTGCATATATATTAAAAACAAATTGTAATAAATTAATAAAGTGAAATTAAAATAACAAATAAAATCAAATTAGATTAAAATTTAATACAAACTATCATTTAAATTTAATATAAATAAAACTACGTATTGGGCAATGAGAATTCCTGGTCCTTGAGGAAGTCTGATACAATACAACCTTCTTAAAAATATTGAATCAGTCAGATGCATGGGATTAACATAAGCGAATAACCTAATTGACAGTTTTACAAGCAAAACCCGCTATGATTGTTTAAAAATGTCGCATTACTCGGCCGCGGATTCTAATTATAACTAAAGTTATTATTCTGAGGCAGCGGATGAGATATTTTGTGTCCGAGTTATCCCCTAAGCCATCTAGCGATCACTCAAATCTAGAAGATAAAAATTAACGCTAACGTTAAAAACTCACACAAAATGGCGATTGTTTGATCAGCTAATGAAGAGTTGTGTAGAAAGTTTTGTTAAAATGCTCTCTTTAAGGCTATTCTGGGCTGCAATAATCAAAGAATGGTGCTCAGGCGCCAAGGAAGAAATGTTTTCCGACGTTGTTTGGACCATATTAACGAAATCCCTAAGAAAATTGTGAATAGTTCTCGTTAACAAACTTTTAATTAACTAAATAGGTATTAAAGAAAGGTCTGTGTCCAATTATCAATTTATAACTTTTATTGCTTAGATTAAATCAAAATAGCGGAAGATAGGTCACTCGCCTCAAGCGCATGGACCGCTTAAATCAGGTCCCCGTCGCCTAATTTCACTCAGTCGCAGCCGGCGAGCGACATAAGCGGGCGTGTTACGTAAACAGATTATTTTATTGTTTTAAGTGGGATAAAGGTTTCAAAAATGCCTTCGTGTGCTTTTATGCGTTGTAAAAATCATTCAAAAAGAAAAAACAAATCTCATGGAATCACATTTCACTCATAAGTACATGAAAACTTAAAATTTCTAAAGATATTTCTAAATTCACTTAATGTTATGATCGCCATTTTGCAGAGCGAGATAGAAATATGCGAGTGACGAGTTAAGTAAGATCACGTGCTGTGCGTATAGCAGTAGCGTCGGCATAAAAATATCAATAAGTGTAATTGCTAAATATATAGGGAAAAAAATACTTATAAGTACTTATTATTTTTTTTAGTAGTTATTGTGATGCAAAGAAACAGTGTTGTCATGCTATATAAAAAAATATATTTTGTGTATTAGTGTTTGTTATAAATTTTTCTTTCTCTAAACAATTTTTATTTTACTTAATTAATTAATCATACGTTTCATTCGCACCTACTGTTATAGAATTACACGTTTGTTTTTTTGTAGGTTTCCTGGAGATGAACTTCTAAAACATAAATGGCTTCTTGTAGTTCGTAAACAAAGGCAAGAATCAGACTGGATACCAAATCAGCATAGTCGTATATGTTTAATACACTTCAGTGAGGAAGATATGTATTCTACTAAGAAAGGTTATAGGAAATTGACAAAAACTGCAGTGCCGTTTTTTCGGGTAAGTAAATAATGATTATTCTATCTTACAATAATCATTAGTAAGTTTATTTATTTTATTATGAAATAGATTAGCTCTTCACCAATACAATCTGATAAGATGGAATGAGGCGATGGTATAACGAGGTCTAAAGTGAAACGAGCTAACCTAGAGGAAACTGGCACTCCCACTTACTGCACGAAATACAGCTAAGCTGCTTCACGCTGGATCATTTGTGTGTTCAAATAAATATTTAACTAGATAATAATTTATCCAATGTCTGGTGTCCAGTAAAATATGACACTACATTATTATTATTGTTTCAGACCACGATGATAGCATCATCCAACGCTTGTTCAAGACCGACGACACCGAATTCTTTGAATAGTGTCAACATTTCCGACTTAGAATCTGTTTTTGAGACACCAAGAAAAACATTTTTGAAGGATAAGTTGCGTTTTTTGCAAATGAAAAAGAGGAAGTTAATGCAAAGTAATAAAAATTTAAAGAAAAAAGTTAAAAGACTCACACAAACCTGCAAAAACCTCAAGGAGACAGTCATTCAATTGAAAAAGAAAATTAATGTTACAGAGGACCAGTTTGCGGAGCTCTGTTTCAAGGCAGAAACTGTTGACTTATTTAAAAGAATGAATAGACACAAAAAAGGAAATAAAAATCCAAGACTAAGTTTTTCACCAAGTCTCCGAAAATTTGCTTTGACCTTAAACTATTATAGTCCAACAGGATACAAATATGTACGACAAGTTTTTGAAGATGCTTTGCCTCATCCGCGCACTTTAGCTAAGTGGTATGAAAAGACCGATGCGGCACCTGGATTTACTGCCGAATCTTTTGAGATTTTAAAGAAAAAGTATTTAGCAACCAAGACCAAAATAATATGTACACTTGTTGTTGATGAAATGGCAATACGACAACAGTCTATATGGAATGGCAAAAAAACCGAGGGATTAGTAGACTACGGTGTTGGATCTGCAGAAAACGACAAAATTGCGTCACAAGCTTTCGTAATGATGCTGGTTAGTTTAAATGAGAATTGGAAGCTTCCGGTGGCATATTTTTTTGTAAATGGAATAACTGCAGAATGCAAGGCAAATTTAATTCGGACATGCTTAACAAAGTGCCACGATGTAGGAGTTACTGTAGTGGCATTAACTTTTGACGGTTGCAGGTCGAATTTTAATGCCGCTAAGTTATTAGGTTGTAAGTTAAATAACCTGGATGATTTTAAAACCACTTTTAAACACCCAACATGTGACATGGAGGTAGCTGTTTTTCCTGATCCGTGTCACATGATAAAGTTAGTACGGAACACATTTGAATCAAAGACAATTTTTTTCGATAAGGAATGTGAGATAAAGTGGAAATTTTTAGTAAATTTACTTGACTTGCAAAAGAGTGAAACACTAACGTTTGCTAACAAACTGACACGAAGGCATATAGACTTTCGGAATCAAATAATGAAAGTAAAGCTAGCAACGCAGTTGCTAAGTAAGAGCGTCGCGAAATCTCTGACATTGTGTGAAAATATTTTGAAATCATCTCGATTCACAAATACTCACGCTACTGCAAAATTTATAGAGAACTTTAATAATATCTTTGATGTGATGAATTCTCGAAAACGGAATAAATTTGGGTACCAAAAGCCAATATGTCCCGGTAATAAAAACCAAAGTTTTAGTTTTCTCGATGAAATGAAATCATATATTTCTGGATTACAATACCGAATTAAAACACGAAGAATCACAAAGAAGAGAGTGACTATGAAAATATGTAAAAAAAATGTAGTCAATACTATTTGTAAAACGGGGTTTATTGGTTTCTGCTACAAATTCCTCCTTTATGTACCTATTAATAAAACTGACTATGATGTTCTTATTCTTTGAGTCATGTGTGGGAACTCTTGCGATATAATTGACCTGGGTCTTCGGAAATGAGTATGCAACCACTTTGGATAAATCTTCTACTATGGAAAAAAGGTTTTTATCTTTCTTAACCGGAACTCCCTTTATCTCAATGTTGTTGTGCCTTGACCATTGTTCTCTCGAGATACCATCACGTTTGAGAGCCGCAACTTCTTGAGTAACTGCGTCAAGGCGAACTTCAACTTTCTGGATCTCCGAGGACCTGAGTTCAACTTTGGCTATCCGAGTTTCAAATTCATCTAGCTTTGCACCGTTAAACTCGCAAGTAGATTTAAGATCTCATAGCTCTTTCTTGATCATTTCAACGGCGTCCACCACCATCGGCAGCTTACTTAGATGTTTTTTCATGCCCTGAAGTTCCCGGTATAACAGCTCCAGTGACACCGAGCTTGACGGGATATCACAGGGACCCGGCTCATGGGTAGCTCCCGAATTATCAGAGACGCTCAGTGAAGCACGGACCGGCGTAGTGGGACCACTCTTTAAACCGACGACTTTACATTGCGGGCATCTCCACGAATTCTGACGATCACGACCAAGTCTTCGATACCCAACCTCAGCAATATTTGCACATCCGAAGTCCAGGTGCCTGTTGCAGCCATTACAGAACGCCCCATCATTGAAGTTAGCATCACAAGCTGCACACTTCATTTTCGCAAGTTAAGCGAGCAATATTTTTATGTTTTAAAGTTTGGGAAACACTGGTCTGACAAGCGAACGAGCCACACGTTAGATCCGACAGCGAACTCAACGAGTACTGAAAAAATTAAGAAAAATAAAACATGGGTCCTAGTAAAACCACCAGTCAGAAGCAACGTCGTTGATTCGAAATGGATGTTTCGAATCAAAGAAGAGGCGGGAATTAAGAAGAGATACAAAGCACGACTTGTTGCTAGAGGTTTTAGTCAGAGATATGGGGTGGATTATGATGAGACTTTCGCTCCAGTTGTCAGACATAGCTCTCTTCGAATATTGTTGGCAATGGCGGCTAAACATGGCCTAAATGTGGATCAGATGGACGTCAAAACGGCTTTCTTAAATGGAGACCTTAGTGAAATGGTTTACATGAAACAACCTGAAGGTTTTGTGAAGAGAGGGAAAGAAGATCATGTGTGTCTACTTAAACGCTCGCTTTATGGATTAAAGCAAGCCCCTAGGGGCTTGCTTTAATCCAAGCAATCCATCTATATATGCTTTTGTGAAGTAGTAAGAAGCTTCAATAAAAATATTTGTGATTTGACAAATATTCGTATTGAAGCTTCTTACTACTTGAAGTAAACACATGATATTTAAGATTTTTAAATGTTGCGAAAGGTAATTTCTACGAAAGCTAAGTATAAACGTACTTATACTTTATTACACTTCAGATTTTTATTGTTATCTGATGATGAGAAACATTAGTTAAAAAATAAAGATAAAAATATTTATATTAATTAAGTGCTGAATTTGAAATTGTATTCTTATAAAAATATTAGGTACTCGTACCGTTGTCTAATTTATACACACACCAATTTTTGCTTTAACTTTGTATTACTCGTGTATGCTAGTAAACTTATTATTATTGCGTATGGCAAAATTGATCCTCCGTGGATCATATTGTCTACTTTTATGCCGCGACCACACGCTTGTGCTTGCGCGCCGCGATTTGTTCGACGGATCGGCTATCCTACAATACAAGCGCTTGCAAACCAAGCCAAACGCTCTATCCACACGTATGAATTTGTGACGGCTAGTTGCTTGTTGGGGTTTGCCAAGCGTGTGGAGCCGGCATTATAGATTCCTCAGCCAAGCCTAGTAATATTATTCTGTGGCCAAGCTTCTGCCGAATCCGTCATAGTGTGGAGCTCGTATTACCACCTGGGAAACGATGTAGGAGGCAGTGATTGATTACATGTGATAAGTAGAGTAAACTAAGTAGGTCTTTGGTTTAAGGGGATCCTGCACGAAATTGTGAAAATTTACGTATTTTTAAGTCACTTGTATTATGCGCTGAATTAGTTTAATACATTAAAAGAACTTACGTAAGTTAGCCTGATTATTGCACAAGTTCGTGGCCTTGTTGAAATTTTAAACAAATTGTTAAAACAATAACAAACAATACATAAATCGAATGACTCCTAAAAACATTTTTCTTCGACAACTTCCTTAATTTTCGCATGAAACAATAATTCTTACGTAAGTTGTTAAACATTTTTATTGTAAATAAAAACTTTTTCGTACCTACCTAGAAAACTGTTTCTTTTTCCACTCAATATAATAAATAAAACTTGATTTCTTTTTGGCAATATTTTGTTCCTTGAGGGAACAGGCTAACGTCAGAATCGGAACAAAAAAGTCAGTCTGAATTTACCTAATTACTCGCGAGGATGAGCTGCCGCTTTTCACTGAAATCAGTAGAATTCCATTTATCTAGCAACAAGGTTGTGATTGCAACTTTTTATTTAAAAAAACAACCAGTCTCAGGAAAGCTCGAATGGCATTCGAATTCATGACCTTTGGAATGCCGGTACACTGCTCTAACCGCTAATCTAGCGAGACCCCAGAAAACGCGTTGAACTTTTTCTGGTATATTATTATATATTTCTAGTATATTATATTTACGCTGCAAGCCAGCGGTATTACGTCACTGTGAAGTTTACCCTCACAGTCGAAAGAAATCTTTTTCTAGTAGTTTGATATTTACGCTGCAAGCCAGCGGTATTACGTCAGGCTGTGAAGTTTACCCACACAGTTCACACACAAAGGAAATCCTACTAATATTATAAACGCGAAAGTTTGTATGTATGGATATTTGTTACTCTTTCACGTAAAAACTACTGAATGAATTTGGTTGAAATTCGGCATACAGATAGTTTATAACCTGGAATAACACATAGGATACTTTTTATCCCGATATTCTCACGGGAACGTATGGATGGATGTTTGTTACTCTTTCACGTAAAAACTACTGAATGGATTTGGATAACATTCGGCATACAGATAGTTTATAACCTGGATTAACACACAGGATACTTTTTATCTCGATATTCCCACGGGAACGGGAACCACGCGGGTGAAACCGCGAGCTGCCGCTAGTACTACATAATGCAAGTATTTAACAATCTATAAAGACGTAAACAATTGCTTATAAATATCATTATTATTGAATTACAAGAAAAAACAACCAGTCTCAAGAAAGCTCGAATGGGATTCGAACCCCTGACCTTTGGATTGCCGGTCCACTGCTCTAGCCGCTAAGCTACCGAGACCCCAGAAAGACTTGTTGATTTTTTTTATCCTAGCATTGTGAACACAAAAAATTTAATAATAAAAATAAACCTATTGGTTGTTTGTTTAACATATTTTTTTCATACACAAAAAAATGTTGCATAAACAACCTTGATGTTATAGAAATAAAGATGGCAAGTTAGTGGTGCTAACCCAGCGGCAAAGAAGAACATTATGTCGACGATTTTTTTGTATTTAGAAAACGGGTTTAAAGGCCTATTACATCTCGACTGTAATTTTTGAGTAAAATGCCCATTTTCGCATTTTGTTGTAATTTTGCAGTTGTATTTATCGTTTATATCGAAATTGTATAATAAAATCATGCTTAATATTATTACTTATTACCTACTAATGTCGCGGCGATAAGCTGTGTTCGGACGGCCGGCGCATCGCATTATGAGGAATTTTTGCAGTTGTATTCATCGTTTTTATCGAAAAAGGATATCTAATAAATTCATTATAATATCTTTATCCATCATGAAGTAACGATTAATCTGGTATACATTTTGCTCAATAATATTATCGTAGATAGGAGAAATTCACAGGTAACTTAATGCGATTTTCGAAGTTTTTTGGTTTAAAATAAGATTTTTTTTCTATATAAAATCAATGATATCTAAAAAATCCGAGGCCGCTACGCACTATACGACTATGTAAGAGATAACATTCCAATTTTTTTATTTCATTTTTTTAGAACAGTAGTTCAATCTTCCTAGATTTCAAGTGCGCCAAGGCACTTTTTTGAGCTCCTGCTCAAAAAAGTGCCTTGGCGCATTTTATGAAAATCTTTCTCTGCAATTTTGGGTTTAATTAAAAAGTTAAGCAAAATTTTCAAAAAGCGAAGCTGCTGCGCACTTTTCTAATAGCTATTCTATACTATTCAATAAGTCAAAATTGTTAATGCATTTTAGTTTCTGAGATCCTTAACACCAAAATTGGCCATTTTACGCAAAAATCACAGTCGAGATGTAAATCTACTTGTTGTTGCGCCCTTTATTATGTTATGTTATTTATGATGCTATTATACATCACCTACTTGTGCAATTTAAAGTAGGTTAGGTATCATGTCATGATTAATTATTATTGTGGTCTCCAAGATTTAAACAAACCGTATAAAATATATTTTTTAATTACCCACTTCGTCGAAGACAAAACAATTATTATCGAACTTCACTTTAGGTCATTCACTTCGTTTGATCAGGTAAAAATATTAGAATCTCAATAGATACCTAGGTATCACAGCAGGGTTCAATAGAACAATTTAATACCTATAATTGTGTTTAAAGATTTAGTTTGTGTGCAGAAATTACTTTCAAGCTAAACCTATTTACATGTAAATTTTCATTATTAATTAAAAAACGATGACATGGTAGTTTACTACACGAGTAGGTATAAATCCAAACGCGTTGTACCGCAGCGTGCACTGCAAAACAGAAATTCTTGAAACAATGTTTTTGCGCGCGACGAGTTCTCAAAATCTGCAATATAAAAAATATAAAAATTGCGGGCGCGCAGGCACAGACAGGGTGCGGTTGCGGTGCGCGCAGGGGTGCGGTCGTAGTGACGTCAGAGCGCGGGCGCGCGGGGGGCACGCTTGCCAGTCCGAGAGAGACGAAGTAACAAAAATATACTGGACCCTCTCGCACGATTCTCCGCGTACGACTTCAAACGGGTCAAAGTCCATTAAGGGTAGGTTGACGTGACGCCGAGTGTACACACCCACAGCACGAATCGAGGCTGTGCTTAGCTACAGACCTCTCTGCTCTAGTCTCCTTTACTTCCTTCCCAACCCCCCCTCCTACCCCCTGGGGCCCGGAAGATGTTTGCGCCAATCGCAACGACCAATGACGGCCGCGCCACCGTACGCCAATGGGATTGCGTGATCGCCGTCGCACGGAGACTGCGCCGTATGTACTAGACGAAACTCTGACCGCAGGCGATCGCCGCGGGCGCCGAGACAGTGTGCCACGAACCTTTGGAGCGAGTCCACGCGCGCCGCGCCCCCGAATACACGGAAGGACAAAGACACAAAGGATTCAATTAAATTTAAAGTAATTTTAAAAAAATACCTAAAAGACAAGTGTTTTTATTCGCTGCAAGAGTTTTGGATGAATAATTTATAAAATAATGGATTTTTGACGTTGTTAATGATAGAATTATTTTTGATTTTCGTAATTAGATTGAACATTTTTAGTATATATTTATTTTATTTTTTTAATGTAGATTTTAAGAATTCGTTATAATAATGATAATAAAATAATAATAATGTAATTTAATAAATTAACATTATGTACTTGCTGTGCCCTTGCAGGGTCATGTTTGTTTCTTTTATTTTATTTTTTTAACACCTGTTTATGTACAACATGAATGCAATAAAGAACTTTGAATTACGCCAATTCAGCCCATGCCTACATCGCGACCACAGTGCGTGATCCGACCTTTTATGAACCTAACAAACTGAAAAAGACTGTGTGAAGTGTGTGAACACATAGTGAAGTGACTGTGTGAATGTGAAGTCCACTTCATCGCCCTGCCCGTGCTTTGCCCAGCTACTACCAGACTTCAAGATTATCGAGTCCTCCCCCTCTCTTCGGACCTCAGATAATCCCACAATGCCCCACCGTATCTTGCTCAATTATTCCTCCAGTTCGCAAACCTTCTCGTCGGTCCGCAGTGTACGCGTGTTGTAGGTTGCCAGGGCCAAAGTTCGTTGTTGGCGGTAGCCAGGTCTCTGCCGGAGATTCTTAGCACCCCCTACCCGTCGCTGCCTTGGCCGCTACCGTAGCTTAGGGCGAGCGGGGCCGCCGGGGACTAGGGGCCGGAGTTTAGTCCTGTCGTTTATGTTGGGGGAATGTTGCCATAATCGCCACGCTTGGCAGGCGGGTTGGCAATCGCAGTATGATGGTGGTAATTCTAAGGATGCTGCTGCCCATACTCTAGGTTGATCCCTCAGTCGCCTTCTACGGCTCCCACGGGAAGATAGGGGGTGTTCGTATTCTTTCACCGCTACCGACACAGTTTAATAAAAAATAAATAAATAAAAAAAAATTAAAATGATATCTAATAACGTTACTGAATGATATAAAAATCTATGTACACTGATAAAAAAGTCCAGTATAATATGTGTAAATAAACAAATAAATGAAATAACTGGATGTGACTGATTTTAACTCTTACAATTTTCAATCTAAGAGAATACGAGTACTTACTTAAATGTCGCGACAACCTTTTATATCATATATTGTGTAATGTTTGTCAGGATTTGTTTGCCAATGTTTTTCAGGATGCTCTATCACCTGCCAGTAATTTTTTTTTCCCGTTTTAATCGTGTTGTAAACTAAATTTAAGTTGCTAACGGTTTTTTTTTATATCAGAAGGAGGCAAACGATTAGGCGGGTCACCTGATAGAAAGCAATCACCGCCGCCCATGGACACCGCAAAACCAGAGGAGTTGCAGACGCGTTGCCAACATTTAAGAAAGGAATAGGGTTAAGGAAGAAATAGGAATTTGTGACGTAATGTAGTACCGAGTGTTGTTCATGTTGTTGAGAATTAATAAGCATATTGGAGTCAGTGCAGCGCTAACCTGTATGGGCGAGAGCACGAGCGCGCCCAGCACGGGCACCTCGCTTTGGTAGCCCTGCGCCATCAGCACGCCCATGTTCTGGACGCCCAGCGCCAGCCGCTCGCGCTCGCCGCCCGCGCCGCCGCCCGCGCCCGCGCCCGCGCCCGCTCCCGCGCCCGCGCCCGCGCCCGCCACATCGGGCGTAGGGATGCGCGGCCGGTTGCGCAGCGTGATGGGCACCGCTGACCCGTTGCTCTTCAGCCCGCCTGCGACACGAGTCACATTGTCAACACGATACTATACGGCGACATGATGGCGACAGCGTTGAGCGTATACGCGTGATGTACGCACCGTGGCGCGAGTTCTGGCGGTGCTGGTGGCGGCCGGACTTGCGGCCGACGAGCCGCTCGTACAGCGACATCTTGTGCGGCGGCGGCGGCGCGCCGGCCTCGGGGCTGGCGTACACGGCCGACGCCCGCCGCGCGCGCCCGAACAGCCCCCCCGACGAGTAGGCCGTGGACGCGGACCGAACCGACCCCATTCTTGAGATTTGTCTCTGAAACCAGTTTTTTCGTCGTTCTACCAATGGTGTATCTACACTCTCCTGAAAGCACGGGAAAAGGTTAGTCGTTAGGTTGTTTCGTCGCAGGCTGTTCATTTAGTGAGTTAATCATGATATGACGGTGGGGAGGGGGGCGGCGGGGTGCGATAGTGCGGTACTGACGTAGTCGGCGTAGGTGTCGTCGTGGCTCTTGCGCGGCGCCTGCACGTTGGCGTACACGGCATCCTCGGCCTTGACCTTGTAGTGGTCGGCGGAGCAGGGCGGCTCGTGGCGACGGTAGTGCTCCGACGCCACCGTGTAGGGCAGCTCTTTGGGCACCACCTCCTCCCAGTACTGGTCCTTCAGCAGCTCGGGGTGCTCCTCGTGCATCTCGTCGACGATCATGTACGCTGCCTGCGCACGGAAACATCAGCTCATTACCGCAATACGGAATAATCGAAGAAAACTAATTTAGAGATGGTCGGAACGGATTTGTGTGCTCGGCTTGAATGAGAGTGGCGCACACCAGTCGCACGCGCCCTGGAGCCAGGACTGCTCCTGGCTCCAGGGCGCGTGCGACCGGTGTGCAGCTGCGGCAGGACAGAGGGGTAATGCCGGTGCCGTTTAAATTATTCGATTGAGATAATTAATAGATAAATAAATTCCCGTCATAAACACAATATATACCAATCGTCGTAAGCCTCTTACATAGATGTAAGTGGACTATGATGATGGTAAAAGATGATTCACAGATACACGTACCATCCATCACAGAAATGTTTAAGCAAATACGAGCATTTACGCTGTTCAATAGGTATCGATGATGTATCGTGATTCGTACGCATCATTAATATCCCTAATAGTCTATTTAACTCTGGCTCACTTGCCTATTCTCAGTCTAATTCCCGTCATAAACACAATATATACCCATCGTCGTAAGTCTCTTACATAGATGTAAGTGGACTATGATGATGGTAAAAGATGATTCACAAATACACGTACCATCCATCACAGAAATGTTTAAGCAAATACGAGCATTTACGCTGTTCAATAGGTATCGATGATGTATCGTGATTCGTACGCATCATTAATATCCCTAATAGTCTATTTAACTCTGGCTCACTTGCCTATTCTCCGTCTACGTTGCCTACTATGTGCTGTGCATAAAGCGACCAGAGCCAAATTCTATTAAATAGTATTGTTACGACATACATGTTTTATATGACGTACGGTTACTACACTAGTGTAATGTCGTACGGCATTTTACTATGAGGAAATGCTGCCGACATTCAAACTATCTTTGTGCTGCAGAAAAGGGCTATTCGAGCAATATATAACCTAAAGGCTGGTGACTCTCTTAGAGAGAGATTTAAGGATATAAGTATAATGACAGTTGCATCACAATACGTTTATGAAAATCTGTTGTGTGTTCATAAAAATATTGAATACTTTTCAAAAAACAGTGATATTCAAAATTTAAACACTAGAAATAAGAACAAATTAGCAGTACCTCTTACTAAGCTTCATAAAATAAATAATTCTTTTAAGGGTCTGTGTGTACGATTTTACAACAAAGTACCAAACGATATTCAGAAATTAGACCTTGATAAATTCAAAAACCGTGTCGGAACCGTGTGTGAAAGAATACTACCACCCCCTATCTTCCCGTGGGAGTCGTAGAAGGCGACTGAGGGATCAACCCAGAGGATGGGCAGCAGCATCCTCTGAGATTAACACCGTCATACTGCGATCGCCAACCCGCCTGCCAAGCCTGGCGATTATGGCAACATTCCCCCCATTATGAACGACAGCACTAAACTCCGGCACCTAGTCCCCGGCGGCCCCGCTCGCCCTAGCTACGGTAGCGGCCAAGGCAGCGAAGGGGCAGGGGGTGCTAAGAATCTCCGGCAGAGACCTGGCTACCGCCAACAACGAACTTTGGCCCTGGCAACCTACAACACGCGTACACTGCGAACCGACGAGAAGGTTTGGAACTGGAGGAAGAATTGAGCAAGATACGGTGGGGCATTGTGGGATTATCTGAGGTCGGACCTCAGAGAGAGAGACCTGAGAGAGGGGGAGGACTCGATAATCTTGAAGTCTGGTAACTTGCTCTATTTCCGGAAGGGCGAACAACTGTCCCAGGGTGTGTCGGGTTTATCGTCCACAGCTCTCTCGTGAACAACATTGTCAAGACCGGAAGTGTGTCGTCGAGGGTAGCGTACCTTGTACTCAGAATAACCAAACGGTATTCGTAGTTTTAGGAAACGTTGCTCGACCACTCTAGCGTGCTACCACTTAATTAAAGAAGTGACACAAAATATAAGCAGTGGAATGAGTATTATAGCTACATTCTTGGTTATGAGCAAAGCGTTCGATTTTGTGCCTCATAAATAATTATTAGCCAAGCTGGAAACATATGGCATTAGAGGAACGGCTTTATCTTGGATAGACAGCTACTTGTCTGATAGGCAACAATGTGTAGAAATCTGTAGAACTTCCAGTAACACCAGAAAGTTAACTTCATCTACATATGATTATAACCGATCGGTGTTTCACAAGGGAGTGTCCTGGGACCTTTATTGTTTTTCTCTTTATTAATGATCTGCCAAATGTAACAGACCAAGACCAAAAATGCATATTGTTTGCGGATGATACAACACTTAGAGTAAAAACTAAAAATGAAAGAGAATTAGAAACTATTGCTAATGATAGCTTTAATAAAATTGTTACATGGCTTAAAATTAATAACCTCAAAATAAATATAAATAAGACAAAGTGCATTCAATTTAAAACTCATAACAAGACAAATATACTTAAATATAAACATTAAATATGATAATAATAAAATAGACATCATAAATGAAACAAAATTTTTAGGTGTAACAATTGATAAAATGTGTAATTGGAAAGCTCATATTGACACATTAGTATCTAAATTGGAAAGATATGTTTACGTTCTTAATAGAATCGCGAATGTAGCATCTAAAGAAGCTGCTCCAATGGCATATCACGGCTACGTGTCGTCATTGCTGAGGTATGGGCTTATTCTATGGGGAAACTCTGTTGACTTGCTCAGAGCGTTTAGGGTACAAAAGAAATGTATTAGGTCAATCTCTGGTGCAGACTTCTTAGATAGCTGTAAGCCATTGTTCAAGGCATTAAATGTTTTACCTCTACCCTGTCTTTACATTTTTGATATAGGAATCTTTGTAAAAAAAATATAGCAATCTATTTGAAACTAAGAATAGATCTGAATATAGAGGCAGAAAAAGAGAAAATCTATGTATACCTGACCAAAGATTAATATTATATTCAAAGAACGTTCATTGCATGTCTATTCGAATTTTCAATAAATTGCCTGGTGATATAAAAATACTGACATTTTATAAATTTAAATCCAAACTACTTCAATTTTTAATGAACAAAATGTACTATACCATTAACGACTACTTAAATGATAATATTTGACATGCTTTATTTTAATTGTATTAACGTTGACTATGATTTTATTATAATTTGTTAATTATTTGTGTAATGTCTAATGTAATTTTGAATATTTGCACATTGTATTATACGATAGAATATGCTGGTTAACATTATATTAAGAACAATTTTTGAACCATATTTGAGCAAATAAATATTTGATTGATTGATGAAAGCTTTCAGCTCGAACTGAAAAATCGCTTCGAATGCCTGAAGGATTGCGTAGACGTGGACGATTACAACAACAGGTTTGTAAAAACTGTCCAGTTCTTCAAACCCCACCGTACAAGAGGACCTAAAAAGCTCTCGGACCATACTCTCAAACTGATGGAAGAGCGGCGCGTGATGGTTCTGCGTTCTTCAGATGATTCGCCTCAGCTTCGGCGGCTCAAGAGGCAGATCTCGAAGTCTTTGACTCGCGACACTCGTCGATTTAATACCGACCGTATTAAAGAGACTATCGAGCGAAACAAAGGTTCAAAAGTGTTCGCAAGAGATTTGGGTATTGGGCAGAGCCAACTGACGACGCTGAAAACCGATGACGGCAGAACTGTCACGTCCAGGTCCGAAGTTATGGGAGAGGTCGAGAAGTTCTATAGACAGCTATACACATCCACGCGGCCACCTGTACATAGCTTAGCTACAGACCCTAGAGCTAAGCTAACCCGACACTACACCGAAGATATCCCGGACATCAGCCTGTACGAGATTGGTATGGCTCTCAAGCAGCTTAAGAACAGCAAGGCATCGGGTGCTGACGGAATTACGGCTGAGCTTCTGAAAGCAGGCGGAAGACTACTCGCAGCTCTTCAGAGACTATTTAATTCCGTCGTACTCGGAGGTAGAACGCCCAGAAGCGTGGCATGTAAGTGTGGTTGTGTTGTTCTTTAAGAAGGGCAACAAGACCCTACTGAGGAACTACAGACCCATATCACTTCTAAGTCACGTTTATGAGCTGTTCTCGAGAGTTATAACTAATCGTCTCGCACGCAGGTTTGATGACTTCCAGCCAATGAAACAGGTTTGATGACTTCCAGCCAATCGAATAAGCCGGATTCCGAAAAGTCTTTAGCACTATAGACCACATCGAGTACATACGCTGCGGCAGGTTATACAGAAAACCGAAGAGTATAACCGGCCACTTTGCATAGCGTTTGTGGACTATGAGAAAGCCTTTGATTCGATCGAAACATGGGCCATGCTACAGTCTCTCCAGCGGTGCCAAATTGACTACCGGTACATCAAAGTGTTGAAGTGTTTGTACGAAAACGCCACTATGACAGTTCGTCTTCAGGACCAGAGCTCGAAGCCAGTCCAGCTGCAGCGTGGAGTGAGACAAGGAGATGTCATTTCTCCGAAACTCTTCACTGCTGCACTGGAGGACGTATTTAATCTTCTGGACTGGAGAGGGCTCGACATCAATATTAACGGCGTGTACATCAGTCACCTTCGATTTGCCGACGATATAGTAGTCATGGCTGAGACCCTGGAGGACCTCGGCACAATGCTCGGTGATCTCAACAGTCTCTCAACAAGTGGGCCTTAAAATGAACACGGAGAAGACGAAAATCATGTCTAACTCACGTGTCGTACCCACTCCTCTGTAGGTTGGAGACTCTGCTCCTGAAGTTGTTGACGAATATGTATACCTGGGACAAACAGTCCAGTTAGGTAGGTCCAACTTTAAGAAAGAGGTCAATCGTCAAATCCAACTCGGCTGGGCAGCGTTCGGTAAGCTACGAAATATCTTCTCGTCCAAAATACCGCAGTGTCTCAAGACGAAAGTCTTTGACCAGTGTGTGTTGCCAGTGATGACATACGGTACCGAAACGTGGTCGCTCACTATGGGCCTAATTAGCAGGCTCAAAGTCACGCAAAGAGCAATGGAGAGGGCTATGCTCGGGGTTTCTCTGCGTGATCGAATCAGAAATGAGAAGATTTGTAGATGAACTAAAGTAACCGACATAGCCCAAAGAGTCGCCAAGCACAAGTGGCAATGGGCAGGGCACATCGCCCGTAGAACCGATGGCCGTTGGGGCATAACGGTTTGCGAGTGGCGACCACGCACCGGAAGACGCAGTGTGGGCAGGCCTCCAACAAGGTGGTCCGACGATCTGGTGAAGGTCGCGAGTAGCCGCTGGATGCAAGCAGCACAGGACCGATCGTGTTGGAGATCCTTGGGGGAGGCCTTTGTCCACATCTTTTGACATCTTTTGGCTGATGATCAAATTCAAAATCAAAATCAAAGAAAAGCTTTGTGTCAGAATACACCAATAGCAAGTGCGAGCACGGATCTTTTATCGACCGTTAAAGTGACATTAGACGTCGAAAAATTGACATCGACAGTACTTGGACTGTCAAATTTTATCGTCTAATGTCACTTTGTCAGCTGTTTTGTCTTCTGTATAATCTGACACTTTATAATAAGCTTTTATAAAAAGCTTTTCTTTGATTTTGATTTTAAATTTATCAAGATCTAATTTCTGAATATCATTTGGTACTTTTTTGTATAATCGTACACACAGACCCTTAAAAGAATTATGTCAAATGAAGTCCATGTCCATATCCCCATATTTTTTAGCCGATAGACCCGCTGGTAACGACATATTTTTTATGTAAATGTTGTTGCTTCTGTGCGCTGTGGTTTCTTGCGCCCGTTCTTTGACACAGTTAAAAAATGAAATCCTAAATGGGTGGTAGGTGAAAAAAGATTTGAACGATTCTAAGTACCTACTTATTAATTGAGTTTATTGAATAAATCTTTTCACTTGGACTTTGTCTTTATATACATGAACGATTTCAGTTAGAGCACAGCTTCATACAAATTCTGGTCAAATACTTTAACATATGCTACAACTGCCCCGGTCCATAACTACCACACTTAGAGCATAAACCGTCTCACATTGCATAACAAACTACCACAAAGTTAAATTGGAAGATTAGGTTATTGACAAATAAGTATGGAACTAAATAGTGCTTGTATGATGATTGATGGATGGTTGTGTCGGCGCTGACCTTGATGTGGCGGTCGATGAGCCAGTTGAGCTCGATGTCGTCATCGTCTTCGCCGAACGGGTTGATGAGCACCTCCGCCACCTTCAGCCAGCCCACGTAGAAGCAGAACTGGAACACGGGCGCATGGTCACACACACACACACACAGCCATACACAGCACACAAGTCACAATGCCTGCAGAAGCTTAGCTAGCCAAGTAGCCACGACATGGAATGATTACAGTTACACGGGTGTTACGTACTGCGGCCGCTGCGCTGTGTGCAAACTGCTAGGGCGTCGAGGGCGTACCTGCAGCGCCGTGAAGAGCGGGAAGTAGACGTCCGGCTCGTACTTGGAGGTGCTGCCGGGCGCGGCGGGCACCAGCTGGCGGCCCATCAGCGCCGCCACGAAGTACGTGTACAGCGCCAGCGTCACCACCTGCGTGTACACGAGCGGCACGCACACGGTGTCGTAGCCGATGAGCGCGCCCAGCCGCCGTCGGATGTCCGACAGCTCCACCAGCAGCGTCTGCACGATGTGGTCGCTGCTGATGAGGCCCTCCTTGCGCGCGCGGTTGATGATGTTGGTGGCCCACACCAGCGGCATCCAGTACTTCGACATCGGGCTCTTCCCGTCCATCTTTTCGAACACCTTGCGCTCGCTCTCCAGCATCAGACCTGCGGCGACGTTCGATTGCAATATTAATGACGTTACGACCACAACTAGATGTTAGCTGACAGACGACGAATTGCTTAAAAGCGCGCAGACAAAAACATGCAACTCAAAAGTCTACGCGAGAGATTCAATTCCCTCTTAAACATTGAAAAATGTGTCCGTGTGCGTGAGTGTGCGAGTCTGAGCAAACAAGTTATTTTGATACTTTGGTTCATTATTTTTACTATGATTTCTTTTTCAATAGACATACAAATTTCATACGTAATTAGGTAAAGACAGTCTGAATGAGAGGGGATTGGATGATTAGATGAGGAATGACCGAGTTGGAAGAAAACATTGCGCCTACTACCCCAAGTAGCATTAGAACAGGGCAAGCGAATGATGATTATAAAGAGGAAAGGTTCGATTGTTTTTTGTTTGTTTGTTTGCATTGAATAGAATCCGAAACTACTAGACCGATTTGAAAAATTCTTTCACCGTTGGGAACATTTGTTTTTTGTTTGTTTGTTTGCATTGAATAGAATCCGAAACTACTAGACCGATTTGAAAAATTCTTTCACCGTTGGGAACATAGAGCTTTATAACTATAGAGAGAGCATAAGTTTGCTATCTCTTTCTGCCTTAATCCATTACTATTTTGGTTCCGTTTCGGCACATCATGTTTACCCTAAGTAAAACAAAGACAAAACATAGGATGAAAGGACCGTGTCGGTGAAACTGTGCAACGTTTTACATGGATCCAGCGACACTTGGCCCCAAACAAATCGCTGTCATTATTTTACCTACCAAATAATTATTTGTTTTTTTAGTTGACTAAGTGTGGATTCGACCAAACTGGAATAAGACTTACTCCGAGATTAGTCTATACAAATTCGGCGTTTAATCTAGGTACAAGACCTTAATCCGGTTTGGTCGAATCCACCCTGAGTGTATATTTTAGGTGTACATATTATTCCGGTGGGCTTAACAATGCGTTGTTCAGTCACACATTGCAGTAATAGAAGTGAGTGGCATGTGCCTGGAATATCGTTCCTTAAGTAAGTTTTGATAATCTGGTTTCGTGATGATTATTAGCAATTTACCATGCAATATTTGATTTCTTTCTATTCAAAATGATAATAAATGTTTGCAAATCTCTAATTCTACTCTTAAATATGTGTGCTTTTGGTTTAATACGGAAATTTCATAAAAATATTTAAACATAACCTGTAATCAGTATTGTCAGGTACCTACTTGGCAAAGTTTACCCCAAAAATACTTAGGTTTTAATATGGAACGAATAGCATAAAATAAATTATCTAATTGAATTATCCACCTGTACTTTTTACCTTTCCTATCTATTCGAGCGTTAGACTGAGCGTGGTAGAACATACTAAATTTAGTTTTAAGATTATAAGGGCCTCACGAGAATCAAGCCAGCCTAGTGTAAATTAACGTTTATTTTCTATTTATTTTAGATTTCCAAAGGATGAAACACTCAAAAAAATGATGATGGATAAAAAAATAAAGATAAATGAAATCTTAGCGAAATCGTGACCACTTATCAAAACTTGATAACAGGAACACTATTAGGGACTTCAATACGACAAAAAAAATATCACAAATCATAAAGTGTGTCGCTTCTGAGATTTTGATGTCAAAACTTGCATTTTTTTTTATTATTTCATATATTTTTCCCTTAACATCAAAATTTTTGTTTGTTTTTAACTTTTTTATTGGTTTTATCAGTGACCGCGATTTCGCAAAATTCCACTTTATTTTATTATGAATTTTCGGTACCTATTCCACAAAGTTAAGATGAAGTATTTATGTTACAGGTTGTTTAATGGAAGTGTATAGAGTGCCACAAGCGGCACTGTATCTCCATCGGTTAGGGAACCGTAAGTTTTGCGGTATAATAGTGACGCCGCCTAAGCTGCCGTAAGTTTTTGTTAGACAACAGAAATACTAGCTGCCCTACTCCTGTAGGTCACGTGATAGGTTAGAAATTTAAGACAATCGCAAAGCGTAGCGTAGCGATTGTCGTGAATTTCGAGGTTATTTTTTTTATTAGATAACAGAAATCTAACTCCATACAAAAATATCTTTTGAACACAAGTCGTCTGAATATTATGACAAATAAAAAATATGTTACGGTTCCTGAACCGATTGAGATACAATGCCGCTTGTGGCACTCTATACGCTTCGTACTAGGATGCCGTAATGACGGCATCGTAACCGATCGTACTAGAATGCCGATTGTGGCACTTTATCCACAGCCTTGTTTAATCGTGCAGTAGTTGCAGTACTGAAGAAACATTAGAACCAAAGCAGCAATGCCTTTTTTTCACTTAAATAATCTTGACTTTGTTATTCTGATTGATTCCTTTCTAAAAACAGCGATTAAAAGTTAAACTTACGTTGAAATTAATGTTAGAAAGAAACAATGTAGGCCACGGATTGTTTCATAAATAAGAGTCATTATAATTTGGCTTCACATGTTATTTTATTTTATATTGTATAAAATTTCTCAAAGATTAATTGCTATTTGATCCACAATACATTGTTGTTGATTTTATATTTTCGTTTCTTTTATCCTAACCGTTCTACATCCAACACAAAAATGAGAGGTGTTATGTCGAGAGGTAGACGTGGTATTTGTTCTTGACATTGTGTAACGTTTACCCATATTTAGGGAGTAACAACTGTGAGCTAGCAACATTTTAGTAACGCACACATAGGCGCCTTTTTTGTGCATTCGTGAAAATTTTGCACATCGAAGTTACCTCTATAGTTATTTAGCTCAATGGTTGGGAAGCTACGCTATCTCCGGGTGACATTCGTTATTTATTTTTTTTAATTAAGGACAGTAAGTGCACAGTATAAATATGAGCTAAAGCAGTACGGAAGCTGGGCCTGTTTCTTGTTTTATATACCTACGCGCCAATTGAGCGTTAGGGTTGTCCTCTTATTTTTGTAAAATTGATAAAGTTTTTGTTTAGTTAGCGATGTATCTCAGCTAGTTAGCGCTTTTTTTGAGATAACTAGCAAAGCTTATGGGTTGTCACTTTTAATTTTTATAAAATTACTTTTTTATTTAATTACACTTTTAATTTTTATAAAATTAAAAGGTAATTTTTCTATTAATTTATTAAATCTAAAAATATTATTAAAACTTTTAAATTACTAAAAATGAAAAACACAGGTGATTTGTGGGGCATGTCTATAAAGATAATTAAAAATATTATATATTCTATTGCACCCTATCTTGCTGACATATTTAATAAGTGTGTTGATAAGGGAATCTTTCCTGATCTTATGAAGTTTAGTAAGGTTATACCTATATTTAAATCGGGAAATAAAGAAGACCCCAGTAACTATCGACCAATTTCAATACTACCAGCACTTAGTAAAATTTATGAAAAAATTATTCTCGAACAGTTAGTGGAATACTTTAACTTAAATAATCTTTTACATAGTAAACAATTCGGTTTTACTAAGGGTCGTTCCACTACTGACGCAGGTGTAGCTCTAATAAAACATATATTTGATGCCTGGGAGAAGTCTCAGAACGCTCTTGAAGTTTTTTGCGACTTGTCAAAGGCTTTCGATTGCGTTGAGCACCGGACACTGGTGATGAAGTTAAATCACTATGGTCTCAAAGGTCTTGCGCGTAATTTGATACAGTCGTATCTTAGTTCTAGAACACAAACTGTTGACATTAATGGAACTAAGTCATCCGGTTCTCATGTAAAAATGGGAGTTCCACAAGGGTCAATTCTTGGCCCTTTTTTATTTTTGATATATATCAATGATTTTGTTTGCAGATGATACTTCACTCATTTTTAATGTGACTAGATGTAAGAATAATTATGACGATGTTAACAATGCTCTCTCAGAGGTACTCAGTTGGTTTAGTGCGAATAATTTACAGCTAAACGCTAAAAAAAACGAAATGTATTAAATTTATACTACCAAATGTCAAGACCGAACAAACCGATGTTAGAATGAATGGTGTTAAATTAGATTTGGTAGACTCGACAGTTTTCCTAGGGATAACCCTTGACTCAAAACTCCAATGGAATCCGCATATATCGAATTTAGCCGGCAAACTCAGTTCAGCAGCATATGCGATTAGAAAGATTAGACAACTAACAGATGTAGAAACTGCTAGGACTGTTTACTTTAGTTATTTTCATAGTGTCATGTCGTATGGCGTCCTTCTGTGGGGAACAGCGGCTGATGTTAAAACTATATTTATTTTACAGAAACGAGCAATAAGAACCATTTATAGACTGGGATCGCGAACTTCTTTGAGAAATAATTTTAAGGAAGTTGGTGTTCTTACTGTTGCATCGCAGTATATTTATAATTGTATAGTTTTTGTGCGTTGCAATATTAACACTTTTTCTACACAATTTCAATACTAGAAATAAGTCAAAACTAGTAATGCCACTGTTTAGGTTACAAAAGGTTCTCGGCTCTTTCTTGGGGCAAGGTATACACTATTATAATAAAATACCAAGTACTATACTAGATTTACCTTTAGATAAGTTTAAGAATCATGTAAAATCTTGTTTACTTAGGAAAGGTTATTACACAGTCAATGAATATTTAGAAGACAAAACAGCCTGGTTATAATAATATATTTACATTGTTTTTTTTCTTAATCCATTGTCTTTTATGACATTACATAACTGATTGTATAATTTGGTAACGACATGTTGTTTTGTAAATGTCGTTACTTCTATATTATTTTAAGCTGTGGAGTTTCTTGTGCCCGTTCTTCTCCACAGCTAAAAGACTTCCTGAATGGGTGGGGTGGGTGGGTGGGTTCCTATGCCTATCCATCCATCCATAAAAAAATAAATTTAGACGATTCAAAATGCTTAATTTAAGCTTACTGAATAAAGATATATTGATTTTGATTTTATGATTTGATTTTATTATTTTTCAAAACGTTTGTTTGGGTTCTATAATGATCAAATAATCGAATGAATTGACTAGTTTACAAACAAAATTGTGTAATTAAAAAATCTTTAATATTTTAAGAAGTCTTTATTTTTCGTTAGTTATTATAAATTACTCACTGAAAAATACTTTCGCCTGCTACGACACGTTCGAAAAGCTTTATTATTAAATTTTATAGTGTAAAAAATTCTCATTCTAATGAATAGCTTTTTAAATAAATTATCGGTAAACATGGACACGGCACTATAAAACTGATTTTGTCTACTTCTTTTTAAATTAATACAGCTACTTTACAATTTATGTGTTCTCTTTGAAAACAACAGCGAAAACTTTCGTCCATTTTCTCGATATATTTAACGAAATCATCCGGTGGTCCAATTAGTAAACTCCGGTTAGATACACAGATCTGATATCGATATTTAGAGCAATCGGTCGAATAACTAAAAAGTTCAAGATGGAGGCTATTTTGTCTCATACTAATAACGGAGTCGTTGTCAAAAACCACACAGATCCCCAGATATCGATTTTCAAAGCAATCGGTTAAATAACTAAAAAGTTTAATATGGCGGCTACTTTTTCTCATTCTAATAACGGATTCATTGTCAGAAACCACACAGATCCTCAGATATCGATTTTTAAAGCAAAGTTTACTAACGATGAAGTTTCGTAGTATCAATTCTTATTATTTTTAACCATTAAAATAACGCGCGCTCAAAAAATATACGTAAGTACTCCAAATATCACCTAAACAACCAAACGATTTATTTAAAAGAAAAAGCTATTTATTTATTAAAAATAAATCATTCTTCTTTCAACATCAGCAGGAAATATAAAAAACGAAAGCTCCGGTTTTGAAGCAGCCGAGTTCAAGCAGCCGTATACTACGCAATACACTCGCGGCATTTTTAAAAATCGCGCGCACAGCGCACGCAACATGCAACAGTGAACACTCGGTTCGACGCCACACGCGCTACTGAGAGCACTGCGATGTCCGCTTAGGGGCCCTGAGACGTGCGTCTGTGGGCGTGCGTCGATTCGAGCGTTTGTACGTAGCTTCCTTACTGCTTTAGCTGATATTTATACTATTTATACTGTGGTAAGTACCTGTAATTTCTCTTGTAGAGCCAACGCGCAAACTTTCTTTGCAGTCTTTCAAGCATTATGGTGTATTTGGTCTCATGAGGGTCCCAGATGATCCCCCATATTCAAGTCGGCTGCGTACATAGGCATTAAATAATACCATAGCTACTGAGGGACTGTGTAGCTCAGATGACATTCTGATTATAAAACCTAACAATTTACTTGTCGACTTGCTTAAATTAGTCACGTGTTTGTGGAAGTCAAGCTTATTATCTAATGTTAGTCCTATAGGTCGCGGATGTCGTCAACTCTATCCAAAGGAGCACATAGGTAATTATGCTGTCGCGACATTTTTGTAGATAATAATGTGTTCTGCAAAGTCGTAGTATATTATTTTGTTCTATCATCGATCGTTTTCGCAGCGCACGCTATGTAAGGAATTTTTTAAATATTTTTTTTGTAAATTGGGGTACATTGTTGGAGTTTTAGTAAGGATCCCTACTTGTTCCCCTTAATGTTCGTGTACGGCATGGTGGGTCTTGTTACGCTCGCCTCAAGAAGGAAATTAGTACTTATGGTGCACTACCTCTCCGTACTGTATCATATAGATTACCCGTACACAGTTGAGCGTGTCTGCCTCGCCGTGCCCGACCGCATGTCTTGGGACTGCAACGGCTCAGTGGCGCCGCGGCGCAACCCGCGCCTGCTGCCGAAGCCGACCACTCGCACCGTCTATGCTGCCCAAGCACCTACAATGCGCGTCTTTGTCTGTCTCATGTCTGATCGGAGATATGCTCGCCCAATACAAAGATTCTGATTTGTTTGCCGATGGGCTAGCGGCTTCGGTGGCAACTACCCACGAGTTCATTTACCAGCTAATAACATAATTTAGTTTATTTGACACTATTTGAGTAATTTTTAAATTAGTAAATTAATCTCTGTCATAATATTTAAATTAACATATTCTTCTAATTTTATTATTGTTTCTGTTTTATTATAATTTTATCTGTTTTAATTTAAGTTGACATTGTTATTTCGTATTTAATTATCGTAATAAATCCGGTTCCTTAACTCAAAATACGGTCCCATCCGGTCACTTCCAAAAGATGGATAGTCTACCAGCACACGTATTCCCTCCTATGATATAGGGTCCTTCAAACGAGGCGTGAAGAGGCACTTTGTGGGCCGGCAAAGTGAGGGCGACTGATGCTACGTCTCTTACGCTGCACCAGTTGTGCTCGCGCCTGGACTTCATTTCCACTTAACATCAGGTGGAGGGGGGTCATTTGCCGGACTTAGTATAAAAAAAAAGAAAGATGAAACTTGGCAGGAATGTAGCTGTCATAAATGTGCTTCAATGTCGATATGGAAACACGCTGATAAATGATTGCTTTCCCTCCCCCCCCCCTTACCCCCCTTATTCTGGTTTCCTTCATTTTTAATTTTAAAAAAAGCTTTTTAATTTTAATTCATTTTTTACTTTTTTTAAAAACAAGCTTTTGTTTAAATGCGCTAAAAAAAATTTAACTTTTACTATCAACTCATAACGTCTTTACACAATTTATATGATATAAAAGGTTGTCGCGAGATTTATTTGTGTAAATAAAAAAGTTAATTAAATAACTTGATGTGATTGATTAAAATTTTCAATCTAAGTATAGTATACAAGCGGCCGTTCGCGGTTTCACCCGCGTGGTTCGCGTTCCTGTGGGAATATCGGGATGAAAGTATCCTATGTGTTAATCCAGGTTATAAACTGTCTGTATGCCGAATTTCATATATATCCATTCAGTTGATTTTACGTGAAAGAGTATAAAATATCCATCCATACTTACAAACTTTCGCGTTTATAATATCAGTAGGATAGTAGGATATGAGTTAGGACCTTAGATTAAAACAATAAGGGAAGATACGGCATTAGCGTCTCGTGAGTGAGCCGCCAAAATTAGGCTTAGAGGCACAATTTCACTTCAGTCACAATTGGCCGAGCGAACAGGCTACATCGCACTATTGCGGATATTCTACTGTGTGGTTATTTTACTCAATCTTATAATCTTAAAAAATATTTTTGGAGTCGGTGCCAGCCAAGGTAAACATAAACATTAAAAACATACTATATTATTATATTAGCCCATATTGTCCCATTGCTGGGCAAAGGCCTCTCTTCCCCCCCCCCCCCCCCTTCCAGTATTCGCGGTCTTTTGCGTGTGTTGGCCAATCCTTCGCGTAAGCATCAAGCTCATCTCTCCACCTCCGTCTGGGTCGGCCTTGCTGCCGTTTAACCCCATTGTCGGTAATTGGTAAATTGATAAATTTTATTGGTAAATATGTTTAGTTAGCTTTTAACAGTTGTCGTGTTCATTAGTAAATAGATTTTATTACGTATTGCTACATTGTCGTATTAAGGTGGCACCGACTCCTAAACTCGATGCGAGGCCTTGATTTGATTACAGACCGACAGACAGTCTACGGGACAGGTGAAACCAAAGACATTAAACTATTACTATATTAATCTCGGACCAAATGTAATATTTGGTCCGAGATATTAATACTATATTAAATCTCTTTGGGTGAAACTAAATAAAAGCTTGTAAAAGGTAAAAACATTTTTAAAAACAAGTTTTTATTTACCTAAATGCTCAACAATACGTTTTATTTTTCCTTTTTTACTTTAATTTTCATCTTCTAAGTACTTGAAAATATTTTCAATCTAAGTATTAATTCCAAGGATAGTTTTGGTCAAGACCAAACAAATAAGCCCTAAAACTACGGGCTTATTATACTACGAGTATACGTAGTTTAGGAGTTCCTATGACCACCTTTATTATCAGAGCCTGGGCACCCCAATATAGTATTTTGTCAAGACAAAATCAAACACCACGGGGTTATCTTCGTTCAATTCAGAGTTCCTATTGCAAACTACCTTCCGACTGCATCATCAGACCAGCTCCTTGGTACCATATTATTATATTGTCATCAAATAACGTGAAAAAATTTAAGCTCGATCGATTCCGAAAGTTGTTCAATTCCAATGTAGTTCAGGAGTTCCTGTGCCCACCGGCTTAATCATCTGACACTGGGTGCCATAAAAAGTTTGAGTTTTGGTCAAGGCAAATCCAATAAGCCCAAACACGACGGTTTTTATTTATTTACTTTAATCTTTATTGCACAAAGAAAACAAAATGTACAAAAGGCGGACTTAATGCCAAATGGCATTCTCTACCAGTCAACCTTAGGGCTAAGCAGAAAGAGTTGTAGGCGGTGCAATACAAAATCTTGTGAACTATCAAATAAACTACACAAATCAACTTACATAGGTAAATAATTATACAATAAATAACATTACACAATTTTAATATAAACTACATGAACATACTTAAATTTAATAAAGATACGGTGATAGAAAACTCTTACGAGGATGATGAAGACTCTTGGAGAAGCATATTGCAGATACTTTTCTTAAATATAATTTTGCTCGGGGCCCGTCTAACTTCTTCAGGGAGAGCGTTCCATAAACGGATGGCCTGTACGGTGAAGGAATTGCCCATGAAACCTGAATGGTGAAGGGGAGTGGCAAGAAGAAGATTGTTTGATGAGCGAAGGTGCCGGGCATGAGAGGAGCTGAGAAGGGGGAAACAAGTTTTTAAATAAGAGGGAGAGTGAGGATCGTTTAAAATTGAGAATCTTTGGGTGAGTCACAGAAATGCGCAAGCATTTTTTGTGATTTATCCAAGGCATTTGACTGCCTCCGCCATGACATCCTTATTTTGAAACTGGAATATTATGGTTTCCAGGGAGTTGAATTAAACATGATGAGGTTATACCTGCGTAATAGCGCGCAGATTGTGGCTGTCAACGGTGATAGTTCGGTTGTAGGAGCTACTAACATAGGAGTACCTCAAGGTTCTATTCTCGGTCCTGTGCTTTTCTTAATCTATGTCATTGACTTAGTGAATTGTCTCCCAGAATGGGCATTTGTTAGTTTGTTTGCGGATGACACCCACGTAGGCATGAAAGACAAATGTAGAGTTATTCTCGAGCAAAAGACTAAAGAAGCAATAAATAGTCTAAAGGATTAACGCTAATAAAAGTATAGTTATGCGCTACCAAGCCAGGAAAGGATTGGAACGGAACTTGACCGTTGCAGATAACGTATTTTTGGGCTATAATATTGATCATACTATCAGTCATTCAGTTCACATAGATAAACTGTGTAAAAAAATAGCCAGTGCAAACTACGCACTATTTAAACTTAAACCAGTAATAGACAAGAAAGCATTAGTCTCTGTTTACTTTGCATACATTCATTCCCTATAAATTATGCTGTGACAGTTTGGGGAAATGCTTCAGACATAAATCGAGTCCTTAAATGCCAGAAAAGATCAATCAGGATCATAAACGGACTTCGCAAGCGTGCATCGGCAAGAGAATATTTCGTAGTTAATAAAAATAGGACGGTTATATCATTGTATATATTTAGTAGCCTTGTAGAAATACACAAAGAGACAGGCACTGTCAAGAAAAATGGACATACACAGCTATAACCTAAGATTACGATTAATAAGGGGAGATTAAACCAACCTAGGACGAGACTGGTAAAGGTAAGGAAACAAGGAATATGCAACAAGATAGTTATGTACAATCAATTACCATTGGCAATTACTGAACTTAGCCAAAATCAATTCAAAAATAAGATCGAGCATTTTTTTGTACAATCAATTACCATTAGCAATTACTGAACTTAGCCAAAATCAATTCAAAAATAAGATCGAACATTTTTTTGTTTCAAACCCATTTTATTCAATTAACGAGTTCACGGCTATGAGTCTTAATGAATCCTCGTTCTTATATTAAGAAATGTTATATAGATTTACATAATTATCATTTTAGTTTATTAAATTATTTTTAAAACTGCAATAGAAACTACCAAAAAATTTTTTTTTTATTAACTATTTTAATATTGTACTTACTGTAAAAATAAATTTTATTTTATGACTGACCAATAATCCATTTTGGTTTAGGTTATATTTTTAATACTTTAAATTTGTCATTTTTACCTACTGATTTTAATAATTTTTATTACTTAATTCATTACATAGTATTATTTTTAATTTAATTAAATTGTGCTTTTTTATATAATGTATGTAAGTATTGTAATGATGATGTATCATGGACTTGCCTTGTATAACGTTCCGAGTTATATGGTTAATAAATTATTCTATTCTATTACAACTGTACAAAGCGCAGGTCAGGCCGCGTATGGAATACCGCTCCCATCTTTAGGCTGGAGCACCCCAGTACCAACTCCTTCCATTTGACCGCATTCAACGCAGAGCTGCTCGAGTTGTCGACGACGTGGTTATTTCAGGTCGGCTCAATCTACTGGCTCTTCGGAGAGACGTTGCGTCTCTATGAATATTGTACTGTTTTGTAGAACGAGCTCTCGGCGGCGGCGGCGGTATTTCCGGACCGTTACGACTTAGGGATCTTTAAAAAACGAGCCTATTCCTTTCCTAAAGGCCGGCAACGCGTCTGCGATTCTTCTGGTTTTGCGGGTGTCCATGGGCGGCAGTAATTACTCTCCATCAGGTGACCCGCTTGTTCGTTTGCCTTCTTCTTTTATATTAAAAAAAAACCTTCCGATGGCATCACCAGATCAGCTCCATAGTGTCAAGTAGGTATATCAAATTTAAAGCTTAATTGGCCCACGGGAAGTGGCTCCAATCTTTCTTGCAAAGTTCTACTCGAACACACATCATTGCAAGCTAAATAAAAGTTTGTAATTTTCACCAAAGTATTGCACAAGTGTTCGTCTTCGGAATACTGGGGTCAACGGACGGTCGGATGGTCTACGATTCCGTAGGCCCCGCGGGAAGCGCTCTTCCCGCGGGGCCTACGAAATCGGAGACCGTTCTCTCGCCGGGATGGTCCAACGCGCGGCGGGCGCGGCGGTTGCGGCGCGTAGGTGGTACTAAATTCATCGGCTCTCGTGCGCGTGGTTATAAAGGTGAAGTTTAAAAAGTTGTTTAAAATAAACGGCCTTATACCTACATTTAATTAAAAAAATAGGGTAATTTGAAAACACTTTTTCAATAACGAAAGGTTCTTTTGTCTAAGAAATTCGGTTTTTTCGTATAGAAAACAAATGTTTAAAAGTGACAATTAAGTAGGTAAGTAAATAAATTTTTGAAATTTTGCGTTGTGGGACACTTTCAGACTATTTAATCTATTAATTAAAAATATTAAATTTATATCTCAAAAGCTGAATGTCAAAGTGATAAGAGGTCTGTTATCACTTTTAAATTCAGCGTTCCGGAGATGTCTAACTCACAGAAGTTAATTGATAGGTAGGTAGGTAGGTAGGTAGGTAGGTAGGTAGGTAGGTAGGTAGGTAGGTAGGTAGGTAGGTACTAAAATTTTCCGACGCAGTACACTTTGCAAAGACTTTATCTTTCTATAATCATAAATTACTTTGTCTAATGAGCTTGCATTGTATGAAATTTAAGTTTTGCCGTAAAAACGTCTATCTATACGCTGTGATATAGTGAATTACACTATCAGCACGTACTCAATAGTACGTGATAATTAAGGTCTTCCTGATTGACAAGGCGTCCTTCCTCTAGTCACGTATAGATGTGATGTTAATTAGTATTTAAGATGATACACTAGAGGATAAAGGAGAATTGATTCAACGCAAGACATTGTTTCATTTCGGGTCTCCGTCCCAGCGCCATTACATGGCGACCGTGACATGGTGTCACAAGTCCGCGCCGCGAAATCGCTAGTTGAAGTCTACAAAATATCAGGAAAATAGTGCTACACGGGCCTACAAGAAGGACGAAGGAAATAAGAAGAAAAACTGTAAGCCAAAATTGTTTAACTATGGGAAACCCACAATCTAAAGACAATATTATTGTCAGTCAATCACCAACTCAATCGGCGGCAGCATCAACTCCCTTGGCCGTTGGGATGCAACTTTCAGATCTTTTTACTGACCATCGTCGTTGTACTAGCGGGCTATATAGTACTTAGGCTGCTACGTTACTTCAACGCACGACTATTAGAAGAGGTAGAACGCAGAGCGGTTCGACGGGCAATTGGACCAGCACAGAACGTGTAAGCCAGCACGAATTAATATAACTATGCTACCAAGAATCTATGTGTGTGTGTGAGTGATTTTTTTTTTTCTCTAAAGTGTGTTCATGGCAAACCTGTCAGAACTCTTGAGTGAGCTTAAGGCTATTAGAGACTCTATTATTAAATTAAGTAAGGACAAACGTTATTCCGCTCAGGGGCAGAATAAGTTTTTAAGAGCAAAGGAAATTAAAAATATTTTTGAACAAATATCTGCAGACTTATGTAAAAAAGGGATAGATGCTGTAGAATTACAAATAACAAAAGCAATATCGTCAAAGTTTTTATGTAATTTTGAGGAAATCGAGTCACTCGTTAACCCGCATCATTCAGAAACGATCACAACCATGGCCACGTTCGATCTAAAAGTCGCGCTCACGCTCCTCCCAGTAGTAGATTGCGACGAAACGCAAATTAACCAACTAATAGACGGAATAGAGTATTATAGTAGTACCCTTAGAAACGAGGACCAGCCTCTGTTAATCAATTTTGTTTTAAAAACTCGTCTTTCTAGCAGTGCTAAAACAAAAATTAATAAGTCTTATGTGTCTGTGGCAGACCTAATAAAAGATATAAAAAATGTTTTAATTCCGATTAAATCATACACAGCCATTTTAGACCGAATGCTACGATGTAGGCAAGGAAACAAGACCATAGAAGTGTTTGGTAGTGAAATCGAAAAAATGTCCAACGATTTAAGTACAGCACAGGCTAATGGAGACGAGTCGGCATATAATTTATTAAAGCCGATTAATGAAAAAATGGCTATCAAGCGTTTCGCTGACGGCCTAAACAATGCTCGTACAAGCATTATAGTTACGTCTAGGTCCGTAAGCACAGTTAGGCAGGCAATAACTATAGCCTTAGAACAAGAAGACTCGGTAGTGAAACCACCAATAAACAATTATGTTAACTATGTTTCGAACCAGCGATTTGAAAAGATAAATAAAAACTATCATCAACAATATAATAAGTCACGTAACAACAACGCGACGAGTCAGCAAGGTCGGGGTCGTGCCTACTATAACTCGAATAGGTTTCAGGGTCAGCGCAACACCAGGTTTACGTCACCTCATAATAAACGTAGGAATGTACATTTCTTAGTTGACTCAGCAGAACAGTCTAATGACGAGAACGAAAGTGAACGTCAGAGTATACGTCAGAACGAACATCATAGCGATGATTTTTTTCGTTCTGAATAGCGCTGAGGTAGATATTTGTAGTTATGGTAGTGGTAATTACGTTTGTTTTACTTGTAGTCAAACTCAAATTTCTCTATTAGTAGACACAGGAGCAAGCATTTCAATTTTAAAGTTAGATTGGTTAAATAAACTCCGTAGCGTGTCCCGCGACGCAAAGCTAGTAAGGGATGAAATTAAGATTAAAGGAGTATGTGGGGATTTAGTATCAATAGGTTATGTTTATCTAGACTTATGTGTTAACAATTATAATTTTAGGCATAAGTTTTATGTGTTTAGCAACTTCCACTGTAAAAATAATGGAATTTTAGGAGAAGATTTTTTATTAAAATATAGTTGTAAAATTAACTATGAAAATAAGCTGGTTACATTACAGGATAAGATAAGTCTAGAATTAGGCTTAGGTAAAAACATAATAACGACAATTCCAGGGAGATGTGAGGTCGTAAAATATGTTTCGTCAGAGATAAAGGGCGAATGTGTCATTTTAGCGGAGGAAGTTATTGCAGGCGTATTTGTAGCAGGCGCCGTGGTAGTAGGAGACGGGAAAAAGATTCCGGTGCGATTTTTAAACACACGGGAAGAAGATGTAAAATTAAATAACTTTAGCCCGAAAATTAGAAAATACTCGGATTATTTCGTATGCTCTTTTGATACGGAAAACGGAAAATCTGTCGAGAGGGTTAAACAACTATTCGATTTTCTTAAATTAAAAACATATCTTGGTGATGAAGAGAGACGGTCTATTGAGAAAATATGTGCAAAATATGCAGATATCTTTCATATGCCGGGTGATAAGCTATCCGTTACAAACTTATACGAGTACAACATTAAACTGCAAAATGACGCGTCTCCTGTTTATGTCAAACCGTATAGAATACCGCACGCTCAGAAGGCTGAGTTAATAAAACAGGTAGGTAAATTGTTAGAAGAAGATATTATCGAAGAGTGTACCAGCGAATGGTCTTCTCCATTATTATTACTTCCGAAAAAAGCTGACAGTAGCGGTGAAAAAAAGTGGAGAATCGTAATAGATTATAGACTTTTAAATAAAAAAATAGTAGACGAAAAGTTCCCGTTACCAAATATACAAGAAATTATTGACTCACTTTCGGGATGCTTATACTATTCTCATTTAGACCTCAGTTCTAGTTATTACCAGCTAGGGTTATCACCAGAATGTAGGAAATTCACTTCTTTTACAGCTGATAAGCAATATCAACTGAAAAGATTACCTATGGGTCTCAAAACGAGTCCTAGCGTATTTTCTAAACTTATGTCTATGGCTCTATCGGGTTTAAATCACGAGATATGTTTTCTATATCTCGATGACGTAATAGTTTTCGGGAAAAGCCTATCGCAGCATAATACAAATTTAATGAGTGTATTTGAGAGGTTTAGGTCAGTTAATTTAAAACTAAACCCTTGTAAGTGCGAATTTTTGAGGAAAGAAATTAATTATTTAGGGCATGTTATTACGCCAAACGGGGTGTTGCCAGACAACAGTAAAATCGAGGTCTTGGAAAAGTTCCCAGTACCTAAAAATGTAAATGAGATTCGTCGTTTTGTGGCTTTTGCGAACTTTTATAGAAAATTCATAAAAAACTTTGCCACAATAGTGTACCCACTAAACCGTCTTTGTAAGAAACATGTCGAGTTTCAGTGGACGGAAGAATGTGACGTGGCATTTCAGACCTTAAAAAAGTCACTTAGTTCATTTCCTGTCTTAGATTATCCAGATTTTGGAAAAGATAATGTTTTCCGGTTGCAAACCGATGCGTCAGGGGTAGCCTTGGGGGCTGTATTATCAAATGGAAATAATAAGCCCGTAGCTTATGCAAGCAGACAATTAAACAGTTCAGAAATAAACTACCCAACCATTCATAAAGAGTTATTAGGGGTAGTGTGGGCTATAAAACATTTTCGACCATATTTATACGGACGAAAATTTAAAGTATTAACAGATCATAGACCATTGGTTCATTTATTTAGCATAAAAGATCCTAGTAGCCGTTTAACTAAGTTTAGACTTTGTTTAGAAGAATATGATTTCGATATTGAATACATAAAAGGTTCCGAAAATGTAACGGCAGATGCCTTATCGAGAGTCATTATAACATCAGACGAGTTAAAAAATCTAAATTCAAATTTTTTGGGGGTAGTAACCCGTTCAATGAAAAGAACCATGGAGCAAAATAATGAACCCGCTACCTCTGGAAGTAGCAGGGTTGAGCCCCCTGTTGATCATAGGCAACCAAGAGTGGTAGATATTATGCAGAAATCACAAAATGATGTAAGGTTAGATATTTGTTCGTATGAAAACTTCGTGAAGTTGAGGAAAAAGAAAAGATACGTCTCACAGACGGGTGATATGTTATTTAGTGACTCTACTATTTACATAAATCAGGAATCTCTACTAACGGAGGCGCGCCGAGACGCAACGATAGGAGAACTGAGTGCATTATGTAAAAAATATAATATTGTAGAAGTCGTTGTGATTAAAAATGGGTTTAATAAAAAGTTTATTAAAATTTTGACCCAAACTTTCATGAAACATAAAGAATTACCGCGGTTATGTATTATTAATAACCAAGTTGAACATGTTACAAATAAAGACTTGATACGTGTTATACTAAATGATTATCATTTATTGCCGACAAGTGGTCATGTAGGCATAAATAAAATGACTAAGAATATTCGAAAAAAATATTTTTGGAGTAATATGCAAAAAGACATAACTGAATATGTGACTCGCTGTAAAGATTGCCAAAAGCAGAAATTTTGTAATAAAAATAATAAAGAGAAAATGGTAATAACCACTACAGCATCTACTTCTTTTGAAAAATTATATTTAGATATTGTGGGGCCGTTGGAGGTCGATAATTTGGGTAATAAATACATATTAACAATACAATGCGAATTGACAAAGTTTGTAGAAGCTTACCCAATACTTGATAAGTCAGCTGAAACTGTTGCTAGGGTTTTTACTGAAAATTTTATTTTACGATATGGTACTCCCAGGGTTATTGCGACTGACTGTGGAACGGAATTTATTAATTCCACGTTAGAAACAGTATGTAAATTGCTAAATATTGATAAGTTAAATTCAACACCCTATCATCATGAGAGTATAGGTTCGCTAGAAAACTGGCACAAACATCTCGGATGTTACTTGAGAATACAAACACAGAATCAGTCGGCAAATTGGAGTACCTGGATACCATATTGGTGCTTTGCTTATAATAATTCTGTAAATACTAGTACCAAATACTCCCCTTATGAACTAGTTTTTGGGAAAACATGTAACGTACCTAGTAATTTAGTTAGTAAAGTTGATCCCTTATATGTATACGACAATTATCCATCGGAGTTAAAATTTAGATTGCAAAAAGCTCATAATGATGCCAGGAACAACTTATTAATATCAAAACAAAGTAGAAAAACTAATTATGATTTAGATTGTAAGGAAGTACACTACAAAAAAGGTGATCTACTCTTGTATAAGAATGAAAATTATAATAAATTGAATGACTTGTATTTAGGTCCATTTGAAGTTTTAGAAGAGCTAGGTACTAATGTAAAAATATTAAAGAATAATAAAGAATATATAGTTCATAAGAATAGGACTAAGATGTTTAGAAAATAAGAGTTTACTTTTCAGGGAAGGGATGCCTAGCCTTTTCAGGGGAGGTGTGATATAGTGAATTACACTATCAGCACGTACTCAATAGTACGTGATAATTAAGGTCTTCCTGATTGACAAGGCGTCCTTCCTCTAGTCACGTATAGATGTGATGTTAATTAGTATTTAAGATGATACACTAGAGGATAAAGGAGAATTGATTCAACGCAAGACATTGTTTCATTTCGGGTCTCCGTCCCAGCGCCATTACAACGCTCTTAATGGGGTTCTAAGCAGTGACAAGTTTATTTGTGTGCGAGAAGTGACACTGGTACGTAGTACTACTATTTATTCTGTGATAGTGGTTTCCATAACTTTATAGGCACTTCTTAACACTATAGGTAGGTTCTAACCAGCGAAGTATATGTTATGTCTCCTCTACACGCCTACAGATGCGTCCGTGGACATTGGCAGATGCATCCGCAGAATAATTTCCACGAGTTGTCCACACGTCTGTAGGTTGATCAGTCTTTTTTTTTCTATTTTGACTCGTCATAGTGACTGCATCCTGCCTGATGGTAAACAGCCGATGCAGTCCAAAATACTGAGAGCGCTCCTCACCGAATAAGCACAATAACGAGCGCACTTATTCATGACGGCCTGCATAAATGCCGTTTCACGCCCCGCTTAAAAGACCCGGGACTGTATTAGCTGGGATACACATGCGCCGGCAAAGAATTCCAAAGCCGAATGGTCTTACAGAGGAACAACTTGCCAAATTTTTTGGTACGAGTACTGATAGTCTGTACAGTATGATGGTGGTTCCCAAGACCAGCACGTGTAATCCGGGAGAGGAAAGGAGAGGGCGGGATAACATCAAAAAGTTCTTCAGAACACTCTCCATAGTAATTCCGTTAGAAGACACTGAGAGAAGCAATGTCTCTACGCAGCTGGAGGTCCTCAAGGGAGGCTGTAACCTCATCATCTCCAATAATGCGTAACGCTCACCTTTACAGTCTATTAAGTGCATCGAGGAGGTATTTAGCGGAGCCGTCCCATAGATGGGAACAATACTCCATAATCGATCGCATCTGAGTTTTGTACAGCAAACAGCGCTGCTCGGGAGTGAAAAACCGCCTCACCTTATTGAGAATACCTAACTTCCGGGAGGCAGTTAAAAAAGCACTCTCGATGTAGCATTTTGAATTCAGTTCCTGGCCGATGTCAATGCCAAGAATGCTGAGGTTCACCGAACCAGGTTCCGTTACCCAGGTAACGGAGAGTTCTGAAGAGAGGGAGTAGTAAGGAAGGGAGTTACCTTGGACGAGAATGCACAAACCTGGGGTTTGCTAGCATTAAACTCGACTAGGTTTTTAGATCCCCACTTAGAGACACGATCGAGAGTCAGGTTCAGTTTGGCAACCAGTTCTTGCCTTTTCACCATATCGGCTTGCTTTGCCGCAGGATGTCCCAAGTACCGCTCATGCACCGTACTGTCATCCGCATAACAATGAATATTGCCCAAGGACAACATGTCATTAATATGCAAAAGAAATAGAGTAGGTGAGAGCACAGAACCCTGCGGCACTCCGGCATTGACTTTGTAGAACGCGGAGGAACTACCCTCACAAAGGACACGAATTCTCCGCCCTTCTAGAAAGTCTGCAACCCAGGCGCACAAACGGGGCGGCACACCGAAGGCCGGCAACTTGGAAAGAAGGGAACGATGCCACACTCTATTGAAAGCTTTGGCGATATCAAGGCTAACTGCCAGGGATTCGCCATGCTTGTCCATCGCTTCACCCCACGCGTGAGAAACGTACGCTAGAAGATCACCCGTTGATCGCTTTGGTCTGAACCCATACTGGCGATCATGGAGCAGCGAGTGATCCTCTAGGTAGTGAATAAGCTGGGAATTAATTATCCGCTCAAACACCTTGCACAGCACAGAAGTTACAGCGATGGGTCGATAGTTGGCCGGTTCCGAGCGATCCCCTTTTTTGGGGATGGGTAGTATGTTCGCCTCCTTCTAAGACACCGGCACAATACCAGTATCGTAACACTCCCTAAACAATCGTGTCAATACAGGAGAAAACTCAGCCGCGCATCTGGGCAGCACAATCGCCGGAACATCATCCGGCCCGCTAGCCTTTCGCACGTCGAGCGACCGCAGCACGGCACGTACATCACACTGCCTGATACGAATATCAGGCATGGTGGCCCCACAATGTGCTATAATAGGTGGAGCGGCGCCACAATCGTCGACGCGCGAATTGGCCGCGAAAAGTTCAGCCAACAAGTTCGCCTTTTCAAGCGGCTGGTAAGCTAACGAGCCATCTGGATGTTTCAACGGGTGCAGCGAGGGAGAGCAGAAGTTGGCCTGCACGGCCTTAGCGAGCCGCCAATAGCTACGGCTACCCGTAGGGTGCGAGATCAACTCCCGCCCCACCCTTGCCACTCTTTGTGCATCCGCTCCTGCGAGAGCCCTCTTGTTAGACTTACACAGAAAAAACGGTATTCTCCGAATAAGTAAAATAATCTTGCATGAAAGCAAATTGCATTAAAACAAGATTATGGTTGCCTCATATATATTGAAACTAATATGTTCTTACATTAAAAAAAAATAATCTTAAACTGATATTTGAAATAATCTTGAAATAAAACAATTCTTGATTGATTAAAAATAATACATCTTTAACCAAGAATTATAAGTATTCTTAATGTAAGTTGATAAATTCTCTTGATGCAAGCTTAGGATGTATTTTTATTTCAAGAAAATATTGATTTAAATTCAGATAAGAAATCACTTCACAAGAAAAAATATACACTTAATTTAATGAACAAACTTTTCGTTCAACAATAATAAATCTTGCTTGAACACTAATTTTACTAATTTTAAAAGGTGTTTATTTTAATTTGAGAAAATTATATCCTTAGATTAGACCAATAACTAATATTTTAAATTTCAATTTATGCTACCTTAACCTTCAATAAAGAAAAACCTTTCTTTTTCCGGGAAAAATATTTCTTGGTTTAATATTATTAGTTCCTTCCTTGCATTAAGAGTTTTAAACGCTTGTGATAAGCGTTTTAATGTTATTAGTACTTACTTTAATTAGTCTTTATTTTACAAAAAACATTCCTGCAGGAAACACAACACCTGTCCTCTCTATTGAGGAGAGTATTATAAGAATATTCAGTAACTCTCAAGAATGTTCCACATATACTTCTTGGAAGCAAGCTTAGTGCATACATGATTCGATACGTTAAAAAAATCAGATCCGTACTTATACTATTGATGAAACGAAACCATAGCGCGATGCAGGAATCAGTACAGCGCCATCTAGGGCTACACTTTGTCCACTAATTTTTTATCTGGCAGCCACAGGCCTAATCTCAAACAGTACAAACAGTTTTAAACTTGCTTTGCATGGCGCGCACACTCACAATATCGTTAGGTAAGGGTGGGTTGACATGTAAAAAAAAAAATTTTTGGTAAAGATAACTAGTTATTGAGTTAAAATATTTTTATCTTTTTTTCAATATTTTATTTTATTGATACAAGGTACTATAATATTTTGTAGCAAACCAGGATGTTTACTCAAAACAAGATTAGATGTCATTAGTTCAAGAGATATTTTTTTAAATTTGCTCAAGATATGATTCAAGATAATGTTTTCTTCATCTAATAAATTGTATCATTGTGATAAATAAACTTTCAGTTTGAAATAAGTATTTCATTGTATTAAAGCAATAACATTTGAACTTCTTAGATTAATTTTACTTATTCTTCATTGAAAATATTTTTTCTTGATTGTAAAAATGCAACAAGAAAATATATTTTTTGTTTTAAGACTGCCAATATCTAAAAATAATTAAACATTACTTGTATCAAGACAATTTTCCTTAAAATAACATAATATGTCAAGAAAACTATTTTTCTTGCTTTGAGAAATCCTTTTTATCTGTGTAGAGGCCTTGTTGTAGGCAGGTTTCAAAGAGCTGGTACTAGGGTCATTCAGAGTGCAAGCCTTTGTCCAAGCACGATACGCCGCCTGCTTGCATTCAGCAGTTTTGGTGCATTCGCGATTGAACTCGTCAACAATAAGTCCAACAAGGAGGGCGTGACCTACGATATTTGGCATCCTGGTGAGCTGGTCTACCAGTTGCGTCAGGTCTTGCGTCAGAGCGAAGGCATGAGCGACTCTACCAGCGTGATCAGTTTTGGTGGAGCCCAACCATGTTTCATGGTAAGCGTTAAAGTCCCCCAAAACCACCACCTCGTCGTCTGGGAATCGCTCCTGCGCGACATCGGTCACTTGGCCGAGGTGGTCAAAAAGGCTGCTTGTGTTAGCATCTCCTGTGTGGGACCGATATAGGCACGAAAAGACACGGCAACGGGAGCCGAATTCAATGCACACCCAAAGGATGGGAAAGGAGGGATCTTCCAAACAGTGCAGACGACGGCAGCAAATGTCAGCCCTCACGTACAGACATACTCCGGCTTTCGCGAGGAATTGCTCCTCAAGCTGTTAGCCAGGGTACCTTAAATAAGACGTGTCAGCAGGGCGACGAATTTGAGTCTCTGTCAGAAAAAGCAATGCAGACCGTGCCGCCTCTAGGTGATGGTGGACGGCGTTGAGGTTAGAATGGAGCCCACGGATGTTAGTGAACTCCACAGCGAATTGGTGGTGGGAGAGGAGTAAGCCGCTGTTTTACCTGCATTCTTTTTAGGCACTGTCATTGGAAAAGGGGAAGGAAGGGACGTGAACAAGGAGCCACTACTGTTGCAAAGAAATGAACAAAGCGAGAGTTTTCCGCTTCACCGTTGGAAGAGCGTTGCAACCACAGCCGACACGCCGGACGGAAGGGCCCCCATACCCTCTCGGAAGTTGTCACAGGGTCCCACCAGTTCCGGTCACCAACCGGCACGACGATCCACTCCGAGATTATGCGCGACCTGGTGAGGCAGCCTCCCGAGGTGGTTAGCTCCGGTCAGGGCCCTGTACTATGCCGCGGGCGGCCAGCGGCACCACCGTTTCTACGGGTCTCACTGGCCGGCGTGTCGAGTTTCGTCTCCCGCTCAATGGTTCCACGGCAGAACTCTCTGATTCACAGTTTGCAACAATAGCCGCACCCCTGGCTCCGGTAGTGCGGCGCTGTTCCCGGAACGCGACCTGCGAGGAGCACAGATCACTTGGCGGGCGTACACTACCGCATGGTGGTCGATAACCGGGCGAGCTGGGCTCTACCACCAAATGCTCAATTAGCACCACCCAGGGGTCACATGTAGGGTCTCAAGGGTACACACCTACGGATGTGAGCATTGTTAACCCCCAAATGTTCATGGTTCAAGTCTATGTTCATTCTGGGCAGACGCAACTCGCACTTGCACATTAACGTTTAAAAATGGATATTGAGACCGTAGCTGCCGCAGCTATTTATTTATTTATTTAGTACTTTTAACTACTTCTTGTGTGTGCATCGCAGTAGAGTTATTAAAAAGAATTGGAAAAGAAGAAGGTGGTGGATGCTGGCTATACACAGAAATAGAACAAAGTAAGTGCAATAGAGACTAGGTAGATTGGGTAAGGAAATTTTGATTTAAGACTTTCATATCCAATCAATGTAGGTACTTTTTTAATATTTTTATTTTATTTTTTAATACTATTTTTATTATTAGGCCAGCATATCTTAATATAGTTTTGAGAGTTACGCGTGTGTTGTTGCGAAAAGAACACCTGTGTGTGTGTTGTTGGTTATCATTTGAAAACAAACGACTCGTCAAGACGAATGAAACGAGACGAAACTCGATGGGGTTGCGTCGTTTCATTACAGAGTTCCAATGACCACCTTCCAGCTCCATTATCAGACTGCTTACCATTGAAAGACAAACTATTCGTCAAGACGATTCAAACGAGCCCAAACTCGATGAGGTTGTGTTGTTTCATTGCGAAGTTCCTATGGCCAACTTCCAGTTCCATCATCAGATCAGCACCATGTCATCATAATATTGCATTGTCACACGATTTACACAAATTACAAATTAATTAGGTACTTAGTTAACTACTATATTGATTTATACTTAGGTAATATACTTACAACACTTTTATTTTTGTGATATTTATTTTTAAGGATTCCACAGATAGTGTTATGAAATGTTATGAAACCTTATTTAAGTTATTGTTGTTTTTTACTTTTTTGTTTATTTCGAGTTGTCTTTTTATATGTGTAATGTCAATGAAGCAGAAAAATATAGATTGTGAATTAAGAGAAAAAACATAGGTTTTATTTATTATAGTTTTCTCCTTAACAAAGAACCTTAAGATTTTACATGTGGCGACCGTGATAGTTTGAAATTGTATGATTTCTGTTAATATGGAGAAGTACTTAACCGAGCGCACAACTGCGAGACGGCTTTTTAGTCGGTCTGTAAATAAATTGTCGGAGGCTCTAGTTGCAGAAGACTTTGTTGAGGCTGCCGTACATTATGAGCGTCTACCAATGATATTATAAACTATAGATACGTTACGTTCATAGTAATTTGCGTTTAAAATCTGTTCCGAGCAATCCAAAACTACACACACTGACAAGTAGATACGCAACGCGGCAAGACCGGCTCTCCGCATCTCTTTCTCTCTCTCTCTCTTATCGCTCTAGCGTCAAAACTAGATTGCTCTCTCTTTCTTCACCTGAACATGGCGTCTTTGCGTCAGTTATTAGATTGTTCGGAAAAATAATTGAAATATACTAAATAATCTATATTTGCATATTCATATGTGGTAAGCGAACCCTTGTATTTTGTTTACTTTAGAGTCATAATTGGTGCGCTTTCGAAACACATACGATGGCATTTTTTATTTATTTTGGTAAGGACACGGGAACTACGTTGCGACACGCTCGTGATTGTGCTCGACGCAGACTAAACACAAGACGTCCCAATTAGGACGTATTTGAGTCTTCACATCGCGCGCGCTTATAACATATCTGTTGTATATAATATCATTGGCATCTACAAATTAACTATGTAGCCTTAACAGAAATTGACAATAAGATAAAAGAGAGCAGGTTAAATGATGCAGACCGCAATGAAGATGAAAGAATATGAAAAAGATATCGATGAGATGGAAGAATATGGTTTGAAATGGCTGCGAGTCAAACAACAGTATGAAAACCTGCAACGGAAAGTTTTTACGTCACAGGAGATGACGAAGAATGTTAAGCAGTCGAAGGCTCCCAACCACTCAAATCTACGCCTGCCGAAACTAGAGATTCCAATGTTTAATAGCGAAGTTAAAACTTGGTTGAGATTTTGGGGTCAATTTAAGAAGATACATGCCGATCCGGCCATCGATGATGATGATAAATTTGCTTTTTTGCTACAGGCAATGGAGGTTGGTTCCAGTGCGCGGCAGTTGTTAAAGATTTATTTCCTGGAGTGAACGGATAAAAGCGCGTAGCTCGGTTGAATACAGCGCCCGGAGAGTTGGTACGCCCGCTGCAGCGCCTCTTCCCACTAGAGATTCACTTAGCTTCTACGGAGTTGACTCTTCCTGTGCCTGTGCGCACGCGTTGATACAGATAGTTTTCAGCTTGATATAGCTCAATAAACCTAAAAGTTTCTTCCGTGGTCATATTGCTAGTCATGTTGAGCGTTTTTGCGAAAGTAGGTACGAGAATAAAAACACAAGAAGCACGCGTGCATTATCAATCGCAACCCCGATCAAACTGATGCGACGGCAGACGTGTGGACAGACGCCAGACGTGGGCGCCGAAACCCTTTGATGTGCCACAAAAACCGACATTCCAAACCGAACTCGCCTTTATGAACTTTATGGTGAACGCAACTATAACACCAGCAACGACTTAAAATTATATGTTAAAAATTATTCTAAGTTATTCAAAAGAGTATGTCGATTAGCCAAGGCAAACTATCTGGGTTCTAAGATTAAGAATAGTAATGACAAAATAAAAATGACATGGAATATTATAAATAGTGAAACAGGAAAGGCCAAAAGTCGTAATAATGAGTACAATTTAAATTGTGATAATAAAACCTTGACTTCTGATGCTGATGTTGCTGCAGCATTTGAGAGGTTTTTTACTGACATTCCAGTTTCAACTACAAAAGCCTTGATTTCCTTCCCCACTGTAGCTGAATCTGTTTTGAAGGAGAATGTTAAAGATTGTAAAAGTTATTTTAGTTTTCAAAAAATATGTGTTATAGATATATTAAAAACATTTAACACTCTAATAAAAAGAAAACTGCTGATCTGTGGGGTAATTCCGTGGATGTCGTTAAATCAGTAATTATGACAATAGCTCCAGTTTTAGCTTGCATATTTAACGAATGCATTGACTGTGGTGTTTTTCCTGACCTAATGAAACATAGTAAAATAATTCCATTGTTTAAATCAGGTAGCACTTCTGACCCCTCTAATTTTAGACCTATTTCTGTGCTACCCACATTTAGTAAAATTTTTGAAAAGTTGATGCTAGACCAAATTCAAATTCATTTTCATAGAAATAAACTTTTACATTGTAAACAGTATGGTTTTACTAGGGGTCGCTCAACAACTGACGCCGGTGTTGAGCTTTTAATCCAAATATTTGATATCTGGGAGGTATCACAGGATGCCCTAGGGGTATTTTGTGATTTATCCAAGGCTTTCGATTGTGTTTTACATGAAACTTTGGTCAGGAAGCTTAACCACTATGGAATTAGGGATGCTTCTTTGAGAAGGCTCAAAGAAGCATCCCTCATACTTGACCCAACTAACAAAATTTGGTCGTATAGTTTTCGGGACAACGTATTCGTCACAACTTAAGGTCAGACTGTTTTGGTTATATAGCTGTCGTATTGACGTATATATGACGCGAAATAGGCGGAAAAAATAAAACTTTTATTCGTATAGCGATCGTGTCAAGGTCGTATTAGTGGCTACTAGGAAGGTAATAGTCATATTAATATCAGATATCATTAGCATAGCCTTTACCCGGATGCTTGCTATTACAGCGCAGTTCAGTGGGAGTAAAACAACAAAAAACAAACGAAAAACAAAATAACTGTTTACAAAGTGTCACCATCTTATGTCTGCCATATTTATTACTGAATGTTATTAACTATATTGTAGTTGGTGTTAGTAGCTAACAATATCTACTCTACTCTATTTCTAAGGGAAATTAAATTTCATGACGATTGTATATACAATTTTTCACAAATTTTTAATGCTCCCGTCGAATTATTGCAAAATAAAAATAATTAATCCCATTTTATTTAAGATTTCTAGTACTTTTACAATTATACGACTTTAGGTAGTAATGATACCTATTATATGATATCTTAGGACTATAAGTCATATACTACGATTTTAATTCTTTTGTCTTCCGCCATTTTTAAGAAACCGTAAAGAAGTGAAAACCCGTGGGAGAAACATTTTATTGAAATCACAATATAGTGATAATTGAAGATGTTTTAAAATTCTCATTTTCATTACTGTTTTCATCATCATCGTCTTGGGTTTCAAACGAATAATCATCATTTTGCAAATCTGCGATGATTATTTGAGGATTACTTCTTGAACTTACTAAATTTTAAGAAAAAAAAAGATATGATAATTGACAGGTGTTAGATATTATTACGATAAGCTACCTATTTAATATTGAGTTCATTTTGTATATGTACATATGCATCCTTTTTCACAAATACTATTTCTTACTTTGGAACCATCTTTTGATTCTTTGACACTATCATAGCTATCATATAAAAAGCTTGTATAGTCAAAGTCACAACAACGGAAAATATACAAGTTCAGTTCGTAAAAAAGTACCACGTGAAACCATTAAATAATAAAAATGTTTATATAAGTAACTTATATAAGCATTTTAAACCCTTAAGTTATATAAGACATATAAATCTGAATATTGGGCTTTTAAACATTATATAAAAGTCGTGTGAAGATAGTCAAAAAATCCTATAAGAGACGTGTATACAGCTGTACGTTTTATAAGAGTTAAATTTATGGACTTTATATGATTGTCATGTAGAAATCTTATTACTGACAAAAAGCAGTGTTATGGTCGTCATTATAACCAGATTATGATTGTCATATAAATTACTTTTATACTACATCAGAAGGCGTAAAGTGGTCGTAAACGAGACTAATAAACGAGTGAATGTATTTTAAAGGTCACGGCTACGATCTTTATAAGATGGTCATGTAATTTGGTTGTGTAAACGTTAACAGGACTCAATTAAATGACTAAAATATTTTACGACTAATCGTTCGTATTATATATTGTAACACGATTCATGGGAATTTGAGTTACATCTATATGACCAAATGTTATTTAGGCTTCATATTATATGACAATTTTGTTAGTTGGGGAGTAACAGGATTCAGAAGGTCGACATTAACGGTAAAAGATCTCCGGGATGAGTGGTTACAATGGGAGTTCCGCAGGGTTCAATACTTGGTCCATTCTTGTTTTTGGTTTATATTAATGACTTACCTTATTTTGTAAAAGACAGTCATGAGATAGTATTATTTGCTGATGATACTTCACTTTTATCCAAAGTGAAACGACGACACACAAATTATGACGATGTGAATAATGCGATCTCAAAGATTGTTCACTGGTTTAGTGTAAATAACTTGCTATTAAACGAGGGAAAAACCAAATGTGTATTGCCTAATGTTAAGCAAGTAACAACTAGTGTACAAATTAAAGATAAGAATGTGAATCCTGTGGACACCACTGTGTTTCTAGGCGTCACGTTTAATGCCAAGCTTCAGTGGGGCCCACATATAGCTAAATTATCTAATAGACTTGGCTCTGCGGCTCCGTCAGTTAACTGACGTTAATACATCTAGATTAGTTTATTTCAGTTACTTTCATAGTGTAATGTCGTACGGCATTTTACTGTGGGGAAATGCTGCCGACATTCAATCTATCTTTGTGCTGCAGAAGAGGGCTATTCGAGCAATCTATAACCTAAAGGCTGGTGACTCTCTCAGAGAGAGATTTAAGGATATAAATATAATGACTGTTGCATCACAATACATATATGAAAATTTGATTTATGTTCATAAAAATATTGAAATATTTTCAAAAAACAGTGATATTCACAATGTAAACACTAGAAGTAAGAACAAATTAGCAGTACCTTATACTAGGCTCCATAAAATAAATAATTCTTTTAAGGGTCTTTGTGTAAGATTTCACAACAAAGTACCAAATGATATTCAGAAATTAGATCTTAATAAATTTAAAATCAAAATCAAAGAAAAGCTTTATAAAAAAGCTTATTATAAAGTGTCAGATTACACAGAAGACAAAACAGCTTGGATCTGAAATGCTCCAATTACTCCAACAGCTATTTCTAATTGTCTATTATTAATTGATACTTACATTGTATTGTAGTTTTGTATTGCTTAATTTATTATTTTTTAAATTCATATTTTGTATTTTATGACCTGGTAACGACATATTCTTTTTTTTGTAAATGTCGTTGCTTCTGTGTGCTGTGGTTTCTTGCGCCCGTTCTTTGACACAGTTAAAAATGGCGTCCTGAATGGGTGGTAGGTTAAAAAGATTTGGACGATTCAAAGTGCTTATTAATTGAGTTTATTAAATAAATATATTTTGAATTTGAATTCGAATTTGACAACAGTCGGATGCGAGGCAGATGCATCTGCAGACGTTAAATACCTACCACAGACGCCAGACGCGCAAATCACCCCCTCTACACGTCGGCCGACGCATCCGTTGATCTGCGGATGCGTCCGCCGATGTGTAGAGGGGTATTGCACTAGATAGGGCGTTCCGAACACGCACTGTGTTGGACTCATCTGCGAAGTCGACTCGGCACCTTGCTTTAGTGTGGCTTCAACATTCACACGGCTTAGGCGCGTGCGGAGCGGCGAAAATAATTCTTTATTTCTATCAAACTGTACACCTAGACGTTTACTACAATTCATTTGTTAAGCAAGTGAAATTAATTGTTATTCAAGTTATTATTAGGTAGAATATATCGTAATAATAGAATAAAAAAGATATTTTTTCATTTCTGTGCCATGGCTTCTACAATCTTATACGCCAACTTGATACACAATTACACACTACGTTGTCTATGACCGAGCGGCGATCTGGCGCTGCGATGTATGTCTGTTGATTAGACGACATAAAATGTTTAAGCGCTGCAGCGAACCTTAGGTATCTCATTCCAGAATTTGTAAAAATGGTTTATATGAACGTTCTTGTCTTTCTCGTCAATGGTTCTAACCTCTTTTTACTTATTTTACTTATTTTAAACATTTATACACACAGTACAGTACAGTACAGTACAGATGCAGACATTAATCTTATCTTATCTCACTACCTTATACCGGTCAATAAACTACTTTGTAATCCGCATACATAATGAATAATCTTGCTTTTGTTTGCTGCCTCCTTTTACAGTATTTACAATTATTCGGCATTTTACAAAACTAGGGCGGGCTGTATGAGATGTATACCCAAAACTCAGTAATGATTTTAAAATATCTGACAATAATTTGTTATGCTCAACTAATGATAATTTGTAGAAAAAAAATATGCTGTGTATAAATACTACTTACATTTGGAAAAATAAAAATAAAACTCATAATAATTTAGTAATTTAAAATTCGACTTTCTCTTTCATTATTGAACTTCTTCTGCTAACAATTCTTATTAATGACTTCGGGTCAAACGGCTTTCTTTTTGAGGTAGTAGTAGTAGTAGTCTGATGAATTAATAAACGATTGAAAATGTTTGTTGTATTGTCAGTCCTGGATGTTTTCCTGCTAAAATTTTCTATGTAAGACTTTGTTCCTGGCCTCTTGTGCCTCCTCACTTATCGGTCCAATCGGAAGCAGACTGATCAAAAATTTCGATTGTCACTGCTCTCTCATAAAAACATTGACCTAGAAGTATTGACAAGAACGTTCATACAAACCATTTGTTTAAATTCTGGAATGAGAGTTCGCCTCTGAAACTAAAGTTCGCTGCAACGGCAGACATCGCAGCGCCGCAGCGCCAGATCGGTCAAAGACAACGTAGTGTGTATCAAGATGGCGTCCCAAATAGATTGTCAATAACAATAAGTAATTGAAAAAATTATCTTTTCTATTCTAATAATACGATATAGGTAACTACATTATAATGACTTGATTAACAATTAATTTCACTTACTTGACAACTGTATTGTAGTAAACGTCTAGGTGTACACTTTGAAAAGAAATAAATATTTTTTTTCACCGCTCCGCACACTGCTTTTTAGTCAATTAGCGTTTTAGGTATTAAAGCAGCAGTGGCATCTTGCGTTTTAGGCAATCGGCTTCTTAGTCAATTATCGTTTTATTTATTATAGCAGCAGTAGCATCTTGCGTTTTAGGCAATCTGCTTCTTAGTCAATAAGCGTTTTAGGTATTATAGCAACAGTGGCATCTTGCATTTTAGGCACTGTGCTTATAATCGGAACATAGTGCGTGTTCGGAACGGCCTATCTAGTGTAACGTATATAAGGTGACTGCTAGAAACCGCAAGATACTTCAAGGTAGGCAAGCGTCCGATATATCAAAACGAATTCAAAATCCGATTTCAAACACAAATCGATTCGTATCGATTTCTCAACTAGAAAATCTGATTTCAAAAATCGACCTAGCCGAACCAAACGTTAAAGATCTATGTATACCACGAAACGATATCACCAAACGGATAATGTATCCAAACCAAACGCAAACTGACTGATGCGAAGAAATTCGCTCTCTCTCTTTCTAACCAATCGTAACATAGCTGAGTAAAAGGGATGGCGCGAATTTTGCGACTCAGATTTCGGTTTGTTGTTTACGGAAATAATATATTGCCATTTAAATATGCGTTCAATATCATCTTTACGGTTAAGAACTTAAAGACTATATTTGCGAAATTATGCATTGATGTATTTTGGACGTTTATGGTTTGTTTAGTGTTTAATGTAAAGAAGTGTTTTCGTTTAGATGCAAATTTGACCTTGGGCGGTAACAAGTGCGCGCGTGCCGGTCAGTGAATTGCATTTGCCCATTTGTTTAATTTCGTGTTTGTTTAGAGTGGAGTAGAGTTAAGAATAAAGACAATAATAATTAGTTAACTTAGTGAATTGTGTAGGTATATAAAATTGAAATAGTTTTAATTTGAATGAACAAGTTTTTAGGTTTAGACCTTTTAATTGATTAGACGAGCACTGTTTTGTTTTTCAAAATGTCGCGAAAACCCAGTGAAGTGTGGACTCATTTCGACAAAAAGGAAAATGCTCCTGGAGTTGCAGTTTGTAAATATTGTAGTCAAAATATATCATATAAATCTACAACGGGTAACCTAGGAGCTCATTTAAAAAGATCTCACGCATCAATTTATTTGGCGCAAAAACAAGTACGGATTTAGGATGTAATAATCAACAAATTAGGACCGTTGAGTGTTTGGCGAGTACGTCTAAAGATACGGGTGGCTCGATCCCAGCTGCCGCGGTCGCTGCAAAGGAGACTAATAAAAGTTTAGAAGATCCGAAAACAGATCAGATTCTAACTCGAAAACGGCAAAGAACTTTACAAAATTATATTATAAAAAAAATGACCCCAGAAGAAAATAAACGAGTTGATCGTGATTTGTTAGAGTTATTTATAACGGATTATCAACCTTTCCGCATAGTAGAAGACAAAGGTTTTAAAAAATTCGTGAAGAATATTCCGGGATACACGCTGCCTAGTAGGAAAAATATATCTTCTGCTATGATCCCGGCATTGTACCAAACGACATTAAGTGACGTAAAGACCAGAGTTTCTCTAGACGCTAGCAGTGTTTGTTTGACTACTGATTGTTGGACATCGTCGCAGACTGAAAGTTATATTGGCGTGACTGTGCATTACATTGATAAAAACTTTGAACCACAACAAATACTTTTAGAATGTAAAGGTCTTAACGAAACTCACACAAGTTCCAATTTAGCTAAAGAATTAAAGAGAGTGACGGACGAATGGGATTTAACGAACAAAGTTAATTTTGCTATATCAGACAATGCTCGAAATATTGTCAAAGCGATAGAGACAGAGCTGGGGTGGAAGCATTATGGCTGTTACGCCCATTCCCTTAATCTAATCGTGTCAGGGGCTCTAAGACCATTGGAAGATTTAATAGAAAATATTAAAAAAATAGTAGCTCATTTTAAACGTAGTACAAATTCAACGGATATGCTTCTTGGATATCAATTAAAAAACATGATCGAATGTGGAGAACCAAAAAGGTTAATCCAACAAGTACCTACAAGGTGGAACTCTACATTTTTTATGTTCCGCCGTTTCATCTTACTGAAGGAAGCGGTTAAACACTGCATGGCTCTTATTGAAAGAGAATGGCCCATTATACGTTCAGAGGACTGGGAAATCATGGAAGAGGTATGCAAAGTACTCCAGCCATTTGAAGAGGCTACTTCTTCAATGAGTGGAGATCAGTATCTCACAGGAAGTTTGGTCATCGTCATGACCAACTGCTTGAAGGACATTTGCGAAGATTTTTTGAATAAAGAAGAATATTGCGCATCATTCAACCAAGCTGTGATTGACGTAATTCGGAGTTTAAAATACGGATTGAAAGATAGATTTCAGGGAATAGAGCACAGCAAGACCTTCGGAGTGTGCACATTGTTGGACCCACGCTTTAAACTTGTGTGTTTTAAAAATGAAAATGCGGTCTCAGAATTAAAAAAATATGTTCATGGCTTAATAATAGGCCTTCTAAATAATAAAAGAACTTCAGAAGCAAGCACTGATGAAGTTCAAGAAAAGCCCAGCGCAACCCTCAGTGCATGGGACAAATTTGACGACCTTTTAAAAAAAAAAAACCTCAAGGAAGCGCTCAAGCAAGAGCTATACGTGAATTGCAAATGTACATCGACGACGAAATGCTGACTAGAAAAAATACAGATGGTAATTGGAATAACCCCTCGCAGTGGTGGCGAGATCATAAAATAATTTATCCGCATTTGTCTGAAATTTATCGCACAAAATGCAATATTGTTGCGACCTCCGTTCCGTGCGAACGACTTTTTTCTAAGACGGGACTAATAATAAATGAAAAGAGGTGTCGTTTAAAGTCTTCAAAAGTCGAGCAACTTGCGTTTTTAAACGCAAATTTGAATCCAAATCGATTTGAAAAACAATAAAAACAAAAACAAAAAAAACAAAAAAAAAACAAAAACAAAAAAACAAAACCAAAAAAAAACGTATGTGTATAAAGAAATCATTGTAAATATGGCGATTTTTAAATGCGCCGGAAAAGTTTTACGCGTAAACAAAACTTTTCTGCTAGTCCTAAGCCTAGACTATAGCATGAAGGAAAATCGTGCAAATTTCAATCTGATTCTCTCTTAGTGATACATGTGTTTTTGTCGTTAGCTAGTGATACGAAATCTAAGTACACAAGCGAATTGGCGATGCTAGGTGCTACTGAAATCGGATATCTAAAAACGGGTTTTGAAATCGATTTTGAAATCTGAAATCGAATAAATATCAGTTTGCGTTCAAAACCAAAAACGCCCATCTCTACTTCAAGGGCTGGTCAGGTCAAGTGTTTTAAACTTGACAAAAATGACAAAAAAAAGAATTCGTGTTTTAAATTTTTTAATAAAATAATTCATTTTGTAAATTTAAGATACATTAGATACTCAAAGACTATCTCTTTGAGTATCTAATTTATCTTAAAGCATACGGCGGTCTGTTGACCCGTCCGCGTCAGCTGGGCGATAGGTACCTACGTTGACGGGCCAACAGACGGCCGGCCGGCCCGCCATTGCAACCATCCGTTTTCACTTATATATACGAGTATATACAGTCGTGGTCAACTAATTAGGGACATTCAAGATAGTGAAGAGCAATAACCGGTTATGTACATATAAATATAAAACCCTATTGATTTTTCAGCACCTATTATTTGCATAATTTGGTCCGATTTCTATACTATAAATGGCTGTAAATAAGAGAATAATTAAATAGAAAAAAGTATTTAATATCAAAGGTTGAACATGTATTAAATTTTAAGGTATAATTATGTAGCTGGACATTTAATTAAGGACAGTAAAGTATAATGATGAATAGAGTTAAACAAAACGAATAATCTCCAGTATTATAATATTTTTAAAAGCATCATTTTATTACGTGTAAAATCAGTACCCAGTAGCAAAACCTTTGTTAGTAATTACCGCTTGACACCGATGTGGCATAGACATTATCAGTTTCTGACATGTTTCGATAGGAATGTTTGCCCATGCCTCACAAAAAGCTTGATTAAGTTGACCTAAAGTTGTGGTACGATAAGTTGAAACTTTTTTCTTGATTTCGTGCCAAAGGTGCTCAATTGGGTTGAGGTCCGGGCTATTTGCTGGCCAATCTAGCACCGATACTGACTGACTGGTAAGAAACGACTTGACTGAACGGGCGGTATGTTTCGGGTCGTTATCATGCTGAAACGTCCATATAATAGGGAGATGCTCCTCAGCATAGGGAAGCATAGTTTCCTCCAATATTGTTTTGTATTGATGTTGGTCTAAGTTACCCTGAACTTTTCTCACAGGTCCCACTCCACGTCCAGAAAATGAACCCCAAATTTTAATGTTTCCACCGCCATGTTTCACCTGCTTTTTTGTGAATCTTGGATTCATTTCCGCTTTTACAGGACGCCGTACGTATTGCCTTCCATCTGAAGAAATTAAATTAATCTTGGTCTCGTCAGAGAATAATACATGTTGCCATTGGGCGTAGGTCCAATGTCCATATTTACGTGCAAACGCCAAACGAGCATTTCTATGTTCTTTCTTCAACAACGGTACTTTGCTAGCCACTCTTCCGAACAACCCTGCTTCTACCAGACGTCGTCGAACGGTCCTCGCTGATACACCGGCTCTTTCGTCTGCCCCAAACACTTCGTGTTTAATTAAAATAGAGCCTAGAAACGGATCTTTCTTAGCTAACCTGGTTATCATTCTATCTTCTTGCGGAGTTGTTTTTCTCGATCTTTTTGTCCTGGGCACATTTAAAGCTGTGTTATTGCGCCTGAAATGTTGCACTGCATTGCATACCATAGTTTTTGAACAATTTAAATGTTCTGCTATCCCTCGGTATGACCAACCACGCTCGACAAACTTCATGATAATTGTTCGTAGTGTTGGATCGCAACTTTTATTTTTGCCCATATTTCTTCAAAATAATTCTCAAAACTTAAAATTAAAAATCTGGATTGCCGCCAAAACTACCACAAAACAATAAAAGAAGAAATAAAAAAGTATTGAGATTCAAATTTTGAAAATAGAACGCAATATCTCAGTGTCCCTAATTAAATGGCCAGCCAGCATTCTTTGAACAAATAGCACACTGATAATCTATCAGCTATACTGTAAACAGGTTTAATGTTTAAGAAGTTGTTATTGTTTGTATAATCGGGCACATCAATGACTAATTATACTTACGTGTAAAAGATATGGAATATTGTTAAGACTCGTTGGAAAATAAAAAATAAATTCACAATTTGGCTTAACTAGAGATTGTCCCTAATTAGTTGACCACGACGTGCAGGATACTGGGGGAGTATTTGACGAGAAGAGATTGATATGTATATATATATTATCCGAATAAATAATAGCACATGTAGGTACTTGTGCTATTATGTATTCTATGCCAAGACTTACTTGGATATAGACTTACTTGGATATAGACTTACTTGGACTCTAATTAACTTTTCACTCTTTACTCTACTACTCTTAAAAGATGTTATTTAAATGAAAATGGTCGAATAGATATTATTTTGTTCTCTTAGCTACATGAATGAGGTCATTCTTTTGTGTAGGATGGCCGAGAATATTTACAAACTTTATATTTGAAATAATGAATTAACCAATATTAAATTTTTAACTTCTTTAATTTAAAGGTATACTACACACAACATTATTGTTTTAAATCTAAAATAAATCATCTTTTGCTTTTATTTTATAAAAAAATATTTTAGTGTTCTTGAATCTCTTTTATGAAAAAATGTATAAAATTCGACTCCACTGATGACAAATTTAAACAATAATAACAATTATTATTATAACGAAAACTGGAAATAACTACTTACTAATATTGTTTATATTTATATTAGTGAACTCATATTAATCAACGTACAGAGGGTTGATGTCTGGGACAGACACCTTTTCAGGATGGCCGACAGTTAACAATTATTCAATTGATTAATAAATTCTAAAACATCGAATATGAATCGAAACGTAACATCACTAAAGTGATGACACCACTGGGGTCCGCCATCTTGAAGGCGACACACCGCCGAGGCGTCAACATCTCTGTTGTCGTGTTGTACTGTACCATTGGAGGCTACCTTACAAATTTGTGAGCTGCCGAGTGCTGCTAGATGCTAGACTCACTACCACGACACGGAAACAAGACAACCACGTAAAAAGGCGCCACTGTGACCGGCTGGGCCAGCACTTCTCAGACTCGTCAGGGGTAGGTCACAAAAAAAAAAGATTACAGACTTCTTGATAAAAAGATATTGTCTTGCCTCCTAGCCGCGACAATGACGAGTTAGGGAGATGAGGTACACTGGCCTGACTAAGGAGTCCACCTCTGCAGCTTCCAGGTATCCGTTGAAGTTGCCCTTCCTTCGAAAGATGTAGGTTGGTGGGTAGGTGGATTTCAATCGACGGGTCGAATTGCGTGACAATCTCTCGTCGGCGGCTTCTTTATACTGCCAATTCCGTAAGGGGGATCCCCAGCGGGATCGAATCTAATTTAATATATTATTTAGATATCACTCGTACGTAACAGTCGTAACGGCAGAGAGCACCAAATTTGACACGGGCATCGCGTAAGAACGCAGTAAGCAGTATGGCTGGCGAGTGAATCCGAACAAAGACGATGATTAACGAAGGCGCGACCGCCGTAGGGATGCACAAGCGTCTTGTCGCGAATAATAACTCGTTTCGACAATACCTTACTTTGAAGGTTCCGTATCTAATTTTATTACATTTTTTAACTAATTTTATTAGATTAAATACTTATATAAAAATCTACTTTACGTGCATTTAAAATGCAACGTTACGGTACCCCGCCGCAAAAAGTAGGGTTTTTCCTAATGTCTTGAGAAAAATCCGTCTACTAATAAACTACAAGACCTAAGCTACAAGAACATCATTCTCTGTAATGGTTCAGCTTAAAATCCTTTATATGCCAGCACCCTATAGATTTACCAGACATGTCCATTAATTTATACACGAGAGGAGATTTCTTATCTACAATGATACATTTGACATATGTATTTTGGAGCTAGTTTTATATTAAAATAATTATCTTAATTAATTAAAAGAAACGTTCTCTTCCAAACTATATCCCCAACATTGAATTCAGCAGGTCGGCGGCGTAAATTGTAAGTATGACAATTCCGGGAATGGGCCTGAAGCAATATGGACTGAATTTTATCAAAAATACTGGAAAGAATGCCTAAATTGCCGGCATACGAATCGCGAGGTTCATATATTATATGATCAGATTCAGCATCGATATAGTGCGAGCCACACACTACTAACTCGCGACCATAGACAAGAAATGCCGGAGTGTAACCTGTAACTTCATTTACAGAACTATTGATTGCAAATTGAACTTTAGGTATCAGGGTATCCCAAATTCGATGGTCATCTTCAGTAAACGTTGATATAGCTGTCATTATTGTTTTGTTATAACGCTCTACCGTGTTTACATGACGAGAATATTTCGGATATAGTGCAATTTAGGTACCTTATATTTAGATAGCATGTTTTTGAGGGTACCACTCACAAACTGCTTTCCATTATCTAGAATTACTGTCGAGGGAATACCATGTATCAAAAAAACGTTCTCTTCGAGAATACGAGTTACTTTTTCCGCCGTAGCTTTTATAATAGGAAACAATAAACAATATTTGCTAAAACAACACACAATAACCAATATATAGCAATTTTGTTTCCTAGTTTGGGGCAAAGGACCAACGAGGTCGATGCTAATTGTTTGAAATGGTCTGGCGCAGACTTTAGGCCGACCCATCTCGCCCAATGGAGCATGATTCTGATGTTTATGGGCCGCACAAGCATCACATGATGAAATAAATTCAGCTACATCTGCGTGCATTCCAGGCCAATAATAACGAAGGGCCAATCGTTTGTAAGTTTTATAAACTCCAAAGTGTCCAGCTGTAGGATCAGAGTGGTTTTCTTCAATTACAGCTTTTCTTTTTTCTAACGGTACCACCTGTTTCCACTCAAACTCTTTATGTAATGCACATTTGCCTTTCATGAACCTAAACAAGATCTGATCTTTTATAGAGTAATTCGGAAAAGATGTTGGAGAGCTTTGGCAACCGTTGAAAATATTTAAAAACCACTCATCAGTAGATTGAGCATAGGAACCGTCGATGGCAGAAATAGTACCCATTCGAGACAGAGCATCAGGAATCACATTGTCAGCACCTCGTCGATGTTTGACTTCAAAATTAAATGCTGACAACCGAACACCCCAGCGTGCTAAACGTCCCGAAGGGTTACTTAAATTCAAGAACCATTTCAGTGCCGAGTGGTCAGTATAAACTGTGAACTTCATACCACTGTCTAGATAGCATCGCCAATGTTCAATGGCTACCAGAACAGCTAAGGCTTCGCGCTCAGTTATACTATAGTTCCTTTCAGCCTCCGATAGTGACTTGCTCATATAAGCAATAGGATGTTCCACACCACTAATAGTTTGAGTGAGTAATGCTCCCACGCCATAATCACTCGCATCTGTGTGAACTTCAAAAGGTTTTGTATAATCTGTGCAAGTCAAAATAGGTGCCGAAATAAGACATTGTTTTAGTTTGTTAAAGGACTCATCTGCCTCCTGTGACCAAGAGAATTTAAGAGCCTTTTTACTTGTAGAAGTTAGTTTATTCAGTGGCCCGGCGATAGAACTAAAGTTCGGTACAAACCGCCGGTACCATGAAGCGGTACCCAAGAATCGTTTAACTTCTTCCTTGTTAGTGGGTGTAGGGAAATTAAGAATGGCCTCAACTTTACCCGGATCTACGTGCAAGCCTTTAGCATCAACTACGTAGCCCAAGTATTTTAGCTCGTTACGAGAGAATGCAGACTTTTCAAAGTTAATAGTTAAGTTAGCTGATTTTAGTTTATTACAGACTTTTTGTAAAACAGCTATATGACCTTCAAAAGACGTTGACATAAGGACTACGTCATCCAAAAAAACAAACACAGAATTTTCAAATTCCGGTCCATAAAACAGCTGATCCACTAATCTTTGTTGTGTAGCTGGTGCATTTGTTAGACCAAATGGCATGGTAACAAATCTATACGTTCCCCGAGATGGAACATAAAATGCAGTCTTGTCACGGTCACTTTCTGCGATACATGTCTGCCAAAATGCTTTTGAAAGATCAACGCTACTTAAATACTTCGCATCTTAAAGATTATCCAGTATCTCAGATACATAGGGTAATTTGTAAGTTTACCATCTTTTTTAGGAATTAACAGCACGGGCGATGACCAGGGACTTTCGCAAGGTTCCACTACTCCCAGCTTCAGCATCTCATCCAATTCCTCACAAATTATTTGCAGCTTCGCCGGTGGCAACCTATAATATCTTTGGCGTATAGGTGGTGAATCGCCTGTATCTATATGGTGTTGAACCAAATGCGTGCGCCCCAGACATACTTTTTCCGAAGAAATGTTATAAAACTGTTGAATCACTTCATCAGCCCTTGATTGTTGAGTCTCGGTTAGAATGTCATAAGAATTTAATACAACGTTTGATCTATTAACAGCTAATATGGAATCTTCAGTGTCTTCATTATTTAAGACAATAGATTTTGGATGCTTTAGTAGTAATTGGAATTTCTTCCAAAAATCCACACCTAAAATAAGTGCTAATAACATAACATAACATAGGCTTTCAAAATATGTGTCTGACTAACAAAAGTAATTGGGAGATCGATGCAACATATTGTAGTTAGTTTATGACCACCAGCAGAACTAAAAGATTGGTAATCGTCGACATTATTTAAAACCAAATTACATTTATTTAAAAGGGGTCTCTATCAGAATGACTTTTCGCTGAAAGACAATTCACGTTGGATGACATGAAAGCCAGGTACCTAGATAGCCGAAAGACAATTCAGCTATATGACATAAAAGCAGAGTACCCACCCATTCAGCAGAGAGTCATCTCAGCCGGAAGACATAAAAGCAGAATGAGCTAGTAGCAAAACGTCTGGAATTGCGAATATTCTGTATGTTAATACCTTATTAGCCGGAAGTCAAATTAGTTGGATGACAAAAACACAGAATGAGATAGTAGCGAAAACGTCTGGAAAAGAAAATAGTCTGAACTGTCTAAATTGTATGTCTACTACCGTCTCTCTATCAGAATGACCTTTTCGCTGGATGACATGAAAGCAAGGTAAAAAAAGAAAAAAAAATTAAATATTGAAAAATCTATATTTGATTAGGAGTTAACTAGACACTGAGCTCGATGGCGCAGTGGTTTAGCGCCTGGCCCAGCGATTGCGGAGGTTAAGCAACTTTCGCAAGGGTCGGTCATGGGTCCAAAACATTCATTATCTCGAATTCCTCCGTGCTTTGGAAGGCACGTTAAGCCGTTGGTCCCGGGTGCATTTGCAGTCGTTAACACCCACCAATCCGAATTGGGCCCGCGTGGTGGGTTATGGCCCATCCTCCTTATCCACCAATTAGGGAGGCCTGTTCCCCAGCAGTGAGGACATCAAAAATGGCTGATGTTCATAGGCACAAACAAACAATTAATCTATATAGAAACTCAGCATCTATAAGAGCATTTAGCGTTAATTTCTATTTAGTAACTATGGCATTTAAATATCAAGACGTTTTGCTACTATATCATTCAACGCCCATGTCTATTTAGTAACTGAGTCAACAAAATCTTCCCTAAATTTCATGATTGTAGCCCTTTTTCTTATACCTCAACTAGAACTTTCTTTTCAGAGGAATTTTGACGAAAAGTAGGTATTTGATTACTCGGTAACTACATAAGGTAGAATCCTGGAATTTTCACTGATGGATTAGTAATTGAATCAACAAAAACTTAGCACAATAACTATATCAGTAGCGTGTCTCGTTCCTGCTCGTTTTAGGTCAAATAACTTTGACGAGCGTGACTCCAGCGGGATACCCTTTAACATGGGATATCTCGATAACTATTGATCAACAAATTCTGGTATTTGAATGATATCAACGCCCATGTCTATTTAGTAACTATGGCGTTTTATTATAAAGACGATATGCTACTAGATTATTTTGAATTACGATATTTTAAAATCCAGACGTTTTGCTACTAAGGCGTTTAGCGTTCATGTCTATTTAGTAACAATGGCGTTTTAATATCAAGACGTTTGGTCGATATTGTCATTTTACAACGTGGGTATTCTGATAGAGACCCTTACAGTGTAATGTAACGTTCTTACGAATGGTACAATACAGGCAAATGCTCAGTTTCCATGTAACATTTCAATGTAGTGTAACGTTCTTACGAATGCTTGACGCTATATTCGACGCAAGGCTCACGGCGAGTGAGCCTGTCACACTTTTTACCTTACGTGCACTCTTGGTTGAAATGTCGAAAAAAAAGAAAAATAGAAATAGAAGATGGTGGCAAATGAACATACTTATACAAAGACAAACTTTTAGCGGTTCCTAATTAACATTGTATAATAAATAATTAATGTCCCCCTGTTACCCGCGCTAGTGCCTTTGCTCAATGATACATTACACCAAAATGCTCGTTGTTTTTTTTAACACGTGTGGCGTTAATACGATGTGAACCGATCAATGTAAAAAAGTACTATACCTTTGATTGCAAACTGTGTTTCTTTTTCTATACTTAAGTAATTGCAATAAAAATAAATACTTGCTAAATAAATTTGATAATTTTATTTCAACATGCCTTAGACTAGATAGTAAATCATAAAAGGGTAAATCTATCTATCTACATTAGTATATTGATATGGTGATATTAGGTGTATGTATTGAATTATGGTGTACCAATATTTGAATATAATGTCCAACCACATTTTATCGGAATTGAAACATAAACAAAATAATTGGAACTCATCTTGGTCTTTATAAGGAATCAACTTAATTTGGTCGGCTTATACGCGTACTTTAAGTATGAAAAAGTTATAAACTTTAATTTCTCCTAAAATACTGTACCTAGGAAACTGAAAAGTAGTAACTGGTTAGATTTTTACATCAACAAAATCTTGGATATAGTCATAAACTCGCTACTTGCTCCAGTCCTGTGGAAAAACTATGTTTAGGTATCAATACTGTGACTCTAGCAGGATAACCATAATTAGCGTTATATCTCAGGATGTACTGTAGCTAGAGTTCTCGTTTTTGTCTAACAAATTTTCTAGAGTCAACAAAATCTTCCCTAAATTTCATGATTGTAGCCCTTTTTCTTATACCTCAACTAGAACTTTCTTTTCAGAGGAATTTTGACGAAAAGTAGGTATTTGATTACTCGGTAACTACATAAGGTAAGAATCCTGGAATTTTCACTGATGGATTAGTAATTGAATCAACAAAAACTTAGCACAATAACTATATCAGTAGCGTGTCTCGTTCCTGCTCGTTTTAGGTCAAATAACTTTGACGAGCGTGACTCCAGCGGGATACCCTTTAACATGGGATATCTCGATAACTATTGATCAACAAATTCTGGTATTTGCTTACAAATTTAAACATATTATCAACTAAATCGGTGCGTGATTTGAAGCCGATCTGAAGGAGTTATCCCGCTGGGGTCACGGACATCGGCCCTACTTCTGTGAGGTCACTTTAGAATAAATTATGTTCTTTTCAGAGTGATATAGATTGACACATTATGTTAAGCGAATAAATGACCTAGATCTGCATTCCGAAAACACATGAGCATGCAATTCAAATAGTTTTGCTTAGACCAGAAAACTGATGCCCAGTTTGATTTACATAGAGTGCGTTTTTCGTGTGCAAGTCAGTCCTTTTGATGCTATTTTTGATTTATTTTGTTTGACAAGAGGGAATTATTAGTAAGGCGATTATATACATGCCATTCCTAAATAGTGTTCTCCTCGCTTCGTGATTTGTTTAAGTATCCTTACTGAAGTCGTGGCGCTAGGCCTTCGCGGCTTCTGGCAATTTGCAGTTATTAACATTCAACATTCCATCAATAAGTAGATACAAAGTAGCGGCAGTGCGGCGCGTTACCTGAGTCGACGACGTGCTGCCAGGAGGGGAAGTAGCGGCAGTGCGGCGCGTTACCTGAGTCGACGACGTGCTGCCAGGAGGGGAAGTAGCGGCAGTGCGGCGCGTTACCTGAGTCGACGACGTGCTGCCAGGAGGGGAAGTAGCGGCAGTGCGGCGCGTTACCTGAGTCGACGACGTGCTGCCAGGAGGGGAAGTAGCGGCAGTGCGGCGCGTTACCTGAGTCGACGACGTGCTGCCAGGAGGGGAAGCGCCGCTTGACGCGCAGGGACACGCGCTGCAGCGTGATGACGTACGCCAGGATCATGTAGCGCACGATGTTGCGCCGCATCAGGCGGCCCGTCTCGTCCTGCAACCGCAACGCACCTCATCATCACGACAACTTACACGGGAGTACCACAATATCACTTGTATTCACTGCATGCTGAAGATACGATTCAAATAACACATATTAAGTACGTTCAGATCGACTTATTGTCGCTGTTGCGGTGCATGCGGCTGCGACGCGTTTGAGTATTTTGATTTCGCTAAAGCGGACAGTCGCTGCGCGCCGGTGGCGCCCCGCGGAGGCAGGCGCGTCAAAGCGGTAGACGGTACATTTTGGTAACAACATGGTACTTACCCTTTTAACGGGACCTAAGTTGACCTAATACGATTAATTTTGTAAGTAGACTACCTACTTACTGCTTGACGTTTCGGCCGCGATGCTGTGGCCGTGGTCACAAGCGAACTGTTCGCTTGTGTTAGGTCCCGTTAAAACAGTTTTAAAGCAATGCAACGCGATAGTTTAGTCTTAACATGGTACCCATATCAAGCATGCAAAGTTATATACTTAAATAAATAATATTAGACGCAATCAATATTTTTTTGATAATTGTTTGATTTGTTTGTGGGACGTAAAATGTTGTCTGTCCCAACTTCATGAAAATTACTTTTAGCTTTCTGCAACTCAAAAGTACTTACTTAAGTTTAAAAAATCCCTATATTAGAATATGAATTCCGCCTAAACCTAGCTCTTAAAATTCAGCTTAGGTGATGAATGATATATATACCTACATATTAGTAAACAATATAGGAACTAACATCACGTAAAACCATAACAAAGTGGAGCATACAGCGTTATCACAGTATAAATGTATACTGTGGCGTTACTGCACCCACCCCGCGACTGCGCCTGCGCGCTTTGCCAAATAAATTATATAGCTACCTCTGTTGTTGGGAAGGTATTCCGTCATTCAGTTTGTCAGACATCCACGTGACAAGGCGGTGCGACAACATATCGCAAACACACTTTAGAGGGCAACTACCAATCATAATCATCAAATGAAGGCAGCTCCGGCAAATCATCGATATAAATCGATGCAATATTTAGTTACTATAATAGCAATGAATGGCGGCTGTGCGCGCCCGTCACGGCCGTCAGCAGACGGTCGTGGGCCGCTTACGCGTTCAAACGACATTAAGGTAACACGCGAAAATTACGGCTTATTGAAGGCCACTCACTCAAGTGATCGATCCTCAGCTTTAGTACTCTTCTAACTACGAGTTTGTCGACATTGAACAATTTCGTGTTGACTTAATAACGAGTTTTATGACGAGCAGGTACTAAGTAATAAAGCAATAGAACAGCCCCGTCCCCAGCCGCGCAACAGCACACATGCTCATCTGCCGCCCAGCAGAACGACTGCTCGTCTGCCGCCCAGCAGTACGGCTGCTCATCTGCAGCCCAGCAGTACGGCTGCTCATCTGCCGCCAAGTAGCACGGCTGCTCATCTGCCGCCTAGCAGCGCGCCTGCTCATCTGCCGCCCAGCAGCGCGCATGCTTATCTGCCGCACAGCAGCACGACTGCACATCTGCCGCACAGCAGCACGGCTGCTTATCTGCCGCCCACCTGATGCCCAGCAGCGCGTCTGCTCATCTGCCGCCCAGCAGCACATCTGCCGCACAGCAGCACTGCTGCTCATCTGCCGCCCAGCAGCACGACTGATCATCTGCCGCCTACAGCACGGCCGCTCATCTGCCGCCCAGCAGCGCGCCTGCTCATCTGCCGCATAGTAGCACGGCTGCTCATCTACTTCGGTGAAATTCATTGACCCTGAGCCGATGCGTCGCAAGCGGATACAATCGGACATTTCTTGGAATTTGATCTATGAAAATGTTGTCACCGCAGCCTGCAGTTGCGCGGGCCGGGGTCCGCGGTAATTCGTAGTAAGCGCCATTCACATTTGTATCAAAAAGTTAATAAAAGTGTTTTCTTTTAGGAAAATCCATTTCAGTCAAGAAATCGAAGAGGTACCTATGAGTTTATGATTTTATAGGAATTTTTATTGTAAAACACGGTCGTAATTGTGCATTATATGAAATTTTAGAGATAACTTCAGGACTTTTTTCTATAGAGCCAAACGTTTCCAATCATGTTTTGGCGTTGTTCATCCCCTCACACATACGTTCTCTGTAGTAATGCACATTGAACATTTCAGTGCAATATATCTTTTAAATTTTGAATAACAGCTAATACAAAACAGCCGACTTTTTCGTTTTCACCGCCTAAGGCGTAAAAATATAACTTTATCGAGTAGACCTAAGGCCGCAAATTCGGAACGGCGCCGCGGCGGCGCGTGCAACGGGGCGTTGTTTTGAACGTGCACGCTCGACTACTGAACGTATGGAATTGGGTTGCCTATTAAACCGCAGAAAGTTTTTCGCCATAAACTGACAATGCATCATGTTAATGGCCATAATCGTCACTTGCCATATGTCTTTATAGCATAACTTTATAACGCATGGCATAAATGACCAAAATTTTAAAAGGCATAACCATAGAAAAGGCATAATTTTGATAAGCATAAGTAGCAAGAGGCATATTTTTTATTTGCTATAATGCTCAGAAGACACAATAATCAAAAAGCATACATGCCATAAGAATAACTGACAAAATCCCTAACTCTTACAGGATAACACTTATTTTATTTACCATAATTTCAAAAAGCATATATTTGGTACATTTGATTTAATATACATTAACTGAAATAATCTACAGATATAAAACTTATTGATATAATGAGCGAACAACGTGCAGCATGAAAGCAAGCATGCAGCATGCAAGGCAATCATGCAGCATGCAGGCAAGCATGCAGCATGCAGGCAATCATGCAGCATGCAAGCAAGCATGCAGCATGCAGGCAATCATGCAGCATGCAGCATGCAGGCAAGCATGCAGCAGGCATGTTTTCTGTCACGGCTCCGGCGCTGCGAAGCTCCGGGCGGTCCCACGCGAGCTTATCGTTGCAGATGGTTTTCGATCACGACCGTGGCTGAGGCTGGCCGGCAAGGCCGGCCAGCAAACGGAAGCCCACCTGCTCCTCAGCTCGCGGGCCGCCTCGCCCCTCCGCGGGCTTGAATAACACTCTAGCGTAGGGCAGACAAGACTACGTGGAGTCGGTTTTGCCGCGATTCGTTTCTGTCACTGACTTATTAAGTATGCATCATAGAAATACTTAATAGAAAATCAATTTATGGACATTTCGAATTTATGCTTTATAAAACTTTGACTTTTTTAATTATGCTTTGTAAGTGTATGTCTAACAAAATTATGAATAATACAATTATGCGTTTTAAAGTATGCTTAATAAAAGTATGACTAACAATAATATAGATATTAATGATTATGGGTATGTCTTTCAACGATTCTGCGTTATTATGTGTATGCGTATTAAAAAAACTTGCTACAAGCTATTATGCTTTTTGAATTGTATGCTATATGATGTATGTCAATTAAAATAATGGCAATAAACTTTCTGCGTTCCAATGTGTCACCATGGAATTCTCTTTTGCTTTTGGCGTACTTGTAGCAGCGTTACCAGCGTGTGGTTAAGCGCTGCACGCTGGCTGTGACGCCCCGCTGCACGCTGGCTGGAACGCCCCGCTGCACGCGCCGCCGATCCCAATTTGCGGCTTTAATCGTGATCTATTTATACTTGCACCTGCATGTCGAGCGCGTGATTATGAAACAGAATATGTTACTGACATGCCTAATAAACATTTTTCAATAACAGAATCGGACTAATTTGGAAGACGTAGCCTTGACCCCCTCCCCGCCGCCCCGCGCACTTATGCGTCGCAGAACCTATCCGAGCAGCGAGCGTTACTATCGATTATTAAAATTGCCCGCGCATGCATAATGCGATTCGAACGACTTAATAGTAAATTAGGCACGCTATATCAGCGCGCCACAATTGCTTAGCCGGCCGCCGCCCGCCGCCGCGGCGCAGTGCGCACGCGCAAACTCCTGTGCGCGTCGTGCTGCCTGCTGTGCATGCTGCGCTGCCGTGCGTGCTGTGCAGCTGTGCATTCTGTCAGGTGTGCGTGACGGGTCAGCATCACTGTGCCGCCGCCGCCGCCCCTTACGTATTAGATAGGTAGGTACTCTGATCTTACTTTACTACCTATGAAAATTCCCATACGAATTTTGTATAGGTAGTAAGATTAAAGTATTACTGTCCTAAGAGGTGAAAGTAGGGCCCCAGCCCCAGGTGTTGTTTGTAGGGCGATCGGGGCGGAGGACGTGCGGGCGGCAGCGGGCGCGCGCGCGGCGGCGGCGCGGCGGGTGCGCGCGACGAGATGCGAAATGCGAAATGCGTCATCATAAGGAAGGTCATGATAGCGATCAGACTAACTTATAACAAACAATGCTATTATTATCTTAAGTTAGCTATGTTATGAGAATAATGCGTCAGCGTAATGTTCAGTACGGTAACCTCGGTGTAAAGTTAAAGGTTTAAAATAATAATTGTTTACAACTGTAATTCCGTTTGTATTGTTCAGAATAGTATTTTCGAAATAGATAAAAAGTTCAGAATGGCGAAAATACTACAAACATTTTTAACCAACTTCAAAAACAGGAGGAGATTCTCAATTCCTCGGGAGCTTTTTATCATTTAAGGCATGGCAGATCGCTCCACGCCACCTGATGCTGACTGGAGATGGATTCCAGGAGCAAGGACAAAACTGGTGCAGAGTCAGCAGAGTTAAAAAAAGACGTAACATCCGTCGCCATCAGCCCGCCGCCGCCCCGCGAGGTGCCCCCCCCCCCCCCCCCCCCACCCGTAGGGAAGAGAGGGAACGTGTGCTGTATTGTATACGATTCTCAGACGCTGCGTGTGCGCATGGCTGTGATCTGCTGTCTCTTTCCAATTATATGCATATGAAAGAGACAGAGTCAATTCTCAGCGCTACGGCAGCCGCTGCTACCACTACCAAACCAAGCTTTAACTTAGAGAATCGCACTGCTGTGTGCTGATCCATCTTTTAGCTGTGCGGTGCGTGCGACAAAAAAACGAGTCACCAAATTGTACCTTTGAAACATTGTTATAGTTAATCGTAACAAAGTTTGATTGAATGAATTCGCACGGACTGCGGCGCGGTGCGCTCAAGGCACCAATTCTGTCAAGGTCTCTAAATATCAATCAGGTATCTATTGCAAAAACATCCGTTAGGTATTATAAACTATAAATATGGGAGTGCAATAATTAATTATTATGTATTGAGTATTGAAGCACGAACAGTTTTACCTAAATAAACCGGTTTGTGGGTCGGTTAACGCGTTGCAACTTGTGAAGTACTTAATAATACGAAGCAGTGTTTGTTTATTTGGGGGGTGGAGCCACGCCAGGCTAGTCCTGTGGGGATTTGCTCATTGCCCGTCTACTACTCTATCAATACGTAGGTAGAAGCTACTATTCTACGTGTTGAATTAACGAGAAATAGACCAAATAAACAAACTATGTTTTCCAATTCCACTATGTAGGGTAGAAGAAGCCGAGTGAATTCTCTAAAAACGTTTGATGTCTCGTCAGCTGAGCGAGTGCCTCAGGCTTGTGCTGTGTAAGCTGTGTTATTATTATATATTTATTATTACCGTGCGCGCCCGCTATTTTGCTGCACTCGGCAAACGTCCAGTGTAGTGATCATGTAGTGATAATGTAGTGATCAACTGATCACACAGCCGCCGCAACGAGCGCACGCAACGCAATTAACAATAATGACAACAAACACAAGAACGAGCGATAAAAAATAGCTGAACCTCAGTATTGTTCGCGGGTTCGATCAAATTAAAAGCAATTGGAAATAAAAACTGGCCGAACGCAAGTCGGCGCGCCATTGCCACCATCTGTTTGTGCCGCTGCGCCGAAAGTGTGTCATCTTACTCATCATCAATATCTTCATGAAACAATGTAATAGTACGAATAGGTACCTCCTCCCCTACCGCTTATTATGCTATTATTATTTGGTGCAGCAACATGCAGCGCTATGCAGCTAAAGATTAAGTTAAATCACTAATAATAACAATTCAAGAAGTTTAACTCATTATTGTCATCATCATAGCTAAGTACGAAATCTAAGTTTTGTTTCTTGTTTGTTGTCACTTAATATCAATACGGATCAGTTTCCGGTTCCTCGAGTCCCGTGCTGCGCTCGCGCCCGCCGCCTGTGCCGCCGCGCCGGACCGCGGACATTTTTCCAAACATCGTGTTCTTCGCAATGATGTAAGTATGTTGTTCGTTTTATTAAAATCGTTAATATTGGTTTTAAGTCAGTCGAGAGCCCCTGATGACCAGTCGTTAAGCCAACGCTAAGTCAGACGCATTACGTTAACGAAATCTGCTACTAGCAACATTTAAACCCCATAAAGAAATGATCGCATCCACAGGTGTCCAATGCTTGTGTACCTACGCAATTAACTAAGACACGGCTGTCTGAGGTATAGTGTATAGGGACGACAGTATGTGTTCACATTCGACCTTGCCAGCAATGAACGAACAGGAAAATGACAGAATCATTATAGTTATCGAGATTCGATCGCCGCTGCCCTCACTCGAGTCTCGAGCTGCCGTAGTGGGTGGGGGGTGGGGGGGGAGGCTGCGTGCTGCTGCGCGGCGGCGGCACGACTAGCGCGCCCAGAACGGCAGATACGCTTAGCTATTCATAGAGTATCTTCGCCATCCGCGTACTGTACCTTGGCGCCGCTGGCCGGCCGGTTTCTTCCTCAAGGAGCCGGCTCGTTTATCACCACCTAAAATAATTAACTTTTGGAACATAGATTGTTCTCATAACATACACATTGAACGATTCGCAAGGCGAGACATGCTTTAATATAGATATAACATCCTGTATATTCGCAACGAACGACCGCAAGTAGCATTTAATATTTACACACAACATACAGTAAAGGTAAAGGTGCGCAAAGGGCACGGTTGGAAAAAAACTAAAAAATACATTAATTTATAATGTGTTTTCCTGAAGATTTGCTCAAAACACGCACAAAAGGAACTCACAGAGCGCCTGTTGACGCTGCCACAGATTAAATAAGTACAGTACACTGCTCCGGAAGATGTATCAAACATCGTTAATAATATGAAGGTACCTTAAAAGCATGGACTCAGGGTTAGACACGAACACGACTGACACGAGTAGAAAGCGCCCAACGCCGAAGCGGACCGACCCTAATGCACAGTCGCAGGGAGCGGCATCGGCAGTGCCCGCGGCGGCTCACGGGCGCCTGCCCACGGTATGGCGCCCGCCCACGCTATGGCGCCCGGCATCATGGGGTCGCTAGTGGTGAGCTACTGAGGTGACGGCTTGTGACGAGGTGTGCTGTGGTCTGTCTGTGACGCACGCGTTTCACGAGTTCACGACACCTATGCTATGACTGGAAGTAACTTAGTCACAGACTCAATTATGCTATGCAGATTATCCAGCAGACCGAAGAACGATATGCGCATACTCAAATATAAATATTGAAAACCTTGTGAATTATAAAATTGCAACACTTTGACGAGACAATGATTATTTCTACTAGCCATTACCACACAGATAATGATCGTTGAAAACCTGTTAGTAATTAATATCACACTGTTATACCTGCCTAATGCTGATGCCTGAGCACGAAAACAATTTATTGTTTCTTTTAACGAGCAAAAACGTATTTATTTGTATACATCACTTGTAAAATTGTAGAAAGGACAAAAAATAACGACGAGCCGAGCGGCGCACAGTGGACTGTTCGGCAAGTTTAGACACCAAAAATTATTTATTTTGATTAAATTGTTCATAACTGTCAAATAACTTATATTTAGCAGTTCGACGACCTAATGACATAGTTTTAATCACTATTTAAGTATAAAATCAATTTTCACAGAGAGCAGTCTTATTTTCGTTTTGATGAGTTGAAATAGTGCACTATTGTCAGCGTCGAGACCAAACTGGTCTAAAATGAAGGACAATGTTGCTTCATTGCGACTCTTGTTTGGGACAGACGCCCAAACTCCATCCGGGGCAAACAAATCCTACTCCCTAAAAAAAAATGCAAAGTCGTGCAAAATGAACTGACTACTGCATTTGAAAATAGACAAAATAAGCTACCATTTAAGGTATCATTTATAGGGTTACTTTTGGGTACTCATACTTAGATTGTCTTAAACATCTACAAGTATTTCTTTTTAACAGATATGAAAAAACAGATATGCCTACTTTTGAATTTTATTAAACAAATATGCGACTACTTCATAAACTTAAAAAAATATGTCAGTAAGTACTTTCAGCATGTTCTCCCATTTTTTTCAACACAATTGAACACTTAAAAACATAAAAAATAATTGATCGAAGCAGGAGCTTTAAATGCAAGTGAATATAATTTCTGATGCAAATTTTATTAATACCCACTTACTTAGTGCTCATTACTTATTGATTTGGGGTAGTTGGTGATTATTGAATCCATTTTCGGAATACTTACACACATAGAAATCATAATTAATGATTGGCTTACCCACTTAATGACTTCATTTTTTGGTGTCTAATTAGGCCAAACGGTTCACCGTGCGGCGCGGCGGGCGGCGCGGCGGGCGGCTGGCGATGGGAACGCGTTTAGCTGCTGAAGCATTGTAAACTAGATGACAAACACTATTTATTCCGCTCCGCAAAATAGATTCGCTTTTGCTATATTACACATTCATGCCGGTCGAGGCGCATCGCGTTTTACACTCGAGACAAGCGTTATTTTATTATATTGACAAGTAGGTAATAAAATAATACATGGACATAAACGAGCTTGACAATAATAAAGTGTTAGTAATGTGCGTGTGGGCCGTAGGTGATGTGGTGGCGAGGGGTTAGGGGTTAGGGGTTAGGGCGGTTAGGGGCGTTAGCGTGCAATAGTGTGGGCGATAGCGTTGCTGGTTTCTGGACTGACCGCGCCGGGGATGCCGGCCGAGATGAAGAGCGCCAACGTGTCGGGCCACGGCAGCAGCTTGTACTGCTCCCACCAGCGCTTCACCACCAGGCTCACGTAGAAGCCCAGCACGAACGACATCGGGATGGACTCGCTCTGCGCGCCGAAGTACTGCCGCACCTTCTCGAAGATCCTGCGGACACACACTGCCGTTACACCTCATGTACACACCTGACAGCTCGTTCACATTCAATATTGCAGTTTTAGCAAAAGTACCAAGTCTTCACTTATTTGATTTTAAACTTTTTCATACAGATTTCCCCACTCACTGGCGTCACTCCGCGCTCCGGCTCGTCAGTTCTACACCGGTAGGTACAATCAATTTTTAACTTTATTTTTTGGTACCAAGGATCAATATTCATTGGAGAAATTCGAACTGACGCGATTGGAATGTTTTGACCGGCCGGGCTGTATTTTGAACTTTATCTTTTGGTTCTAAGGATCAATATTCATTGGAGAAATTCGAACTGACGCGATTGGAGTGACGATTACACACTCACTGTCTGTTTGGCGCAACGCGCCGGCTTGGATTAGGTAGCCACGAAAAATTCCGTGTCACGCCGTCAGTTAAAACTCTGGAGTGACGATTCGACATTCACGATCAAATTTAGGACTGACGTCAGTTCAACTGATGAGGAAAACTGATCGTCAGTGGCCACCTTAACCTCCCAAAAAGGTAAAGATAGCTCGCCCCGCCCTACGCGCCCGCCCATCGGCATCGGCAGCGGCCAGCCGCCGAGCCGTCCGAGCCGTTCGAGCCACTCGACGGGTACGATTATAAAGGATTAGGTTGCAAAATATGACGCCGGTCCTTTGTTATTATACTATACGTAAACGAAAGTAATTCGAAATGCCATTTAAGTGTAACTGACTTTACACTCACAATAATTATAAAGGCGGCTCTACATGCTTGGTGTTTGCCACAAACGCCGATCACATCAAACAAAGTCCCAATCACTGATCACAAGCACTTAACACAAACAGGCATCCTCAAGCTTGGCGAACGTATAAATATTCCGGACGTACGTACGTATATTCCGGACGTACGTACGTATATTCCGGATCATCAAACATGACGGACGGCGAACTTGTGGCAGCTATTCTTCTTCTTCTTCTTCGTCGTATCGATGGTTCAAAATCTGCGCAACAATACTGTTAAATAGTTTTGGCCCAATATTCCGCTGTTGCCACCCCAGGAGGAGTAGCCTCATTCGGGTTTTTCAATGTGCAGGTGCAAGGGCAACGCGGGCATGACAGCAGATGTCGTATGTCTTGCTCGGGAGCGCCACACTCGCACTGGGCAGAGTTCAGAGCAGTATAACCCCACCTGGCTATATTCGATCTGCAGCGGCCCACTTCGGTCCGGAGTTGGTTGAGCGACTTCCATGTGGGCCGCGCTAGTTCATTGCCAGGTGGAAGATTTTCAGAAGGTGCAATGGAGTTAGGTGGAGGTGCACATATTTTCTGACATAGTTTGCAGCGGGCCTCTCTTAGGGTGTTCGCATGACAGCAGATGCCGTATGTCTTGCTCGGGAGCGCTACACTCGCACTGGGCAGAGTTCAGAGCAGTATAACCCCACCTGGCCATATTCGATCTGCAGCGGCCCACTTCGGTCCGGAGTTGGTTGAGCGACTTCCATGTGGGCCACGCTAGTTCATTGCCAGGTGGAAGATTTTTAGAAGCTGCAATGGAGTTAGGTGGAGGTGCACATATTTTCTGACATAGTTTGCAGAGGGCCTCTCTTAGGGTGTCCCGTTAAAGCTTTTGTAAGCTTCAGAAAGCTCCTACGAATTTTGAGGTGACTTTCAGGCGGTTGGTGCTCGAACAGAGAGTGCCTGTTGTCGGATTATAGTTTCAGATTTTCCAGAGAGCAAGCAACACCTATTAGTTGAACGTTGACTTATTTTTATTTTAAATTCAAGCAAAATAACAATAAAATAAAAAGAATAAAACGAAGACGATGGAGGATGATCAAAATTCATAAAAATCGTACAAGGTAACTGCAATCTCGTACCTAGTAATACAAATTAAGACTTTATTTACAGCGTGTTATTCAATTTCAATAATTCAATTTTATACATAATAATATTTTTAATATATTTTAATCTTTGACTATACAACATGTCTAGACGGAGCATCGCGGTTCGCGGTACAAGCGCTTCTCCGAATCCGCTCGGTTTTTGTCTCAGAACAATAATAAGCATAGAAGGAAGGCCATAACCCACCATGCTATCCCAATGCGCGTTTGGGCCATGACCCACCATGCTAGCCCTATGCAAGTTTGGGTCATAACCCACCATGCTATCACAATGCGCGTTTGGGCCATGTCCCACCATGCTAGCCCAATGCTAGTTTGGGCCATGACCCACTATGCTAGCCTAATGCGTGTTTGGGCCATACATAACTCACCATGCTAGCCTAATGCGAGTTTGTGCCATCACTCACCATGCTAGCCCAATGCGAGTTTGAATCATGACCCACCATGCTAGCCCAATGCGAGTTTGAGTCATAACTTAAAATGCTAGCCTTATGCAAGTTTGGGCCATAACCCACCATGCTAGCCTAATGCGAGTTTGAGCCATGACCTACTATGCTAGCCTAATGCGAGTTTGGGCCATACATATCACCATGCTAGCCCAATGCGAGTTTGAATCATGACCCACCATGCTAGCCCAATGCGAGTTTGAGTCATAACTTAAAATGCTAGCCTTATGCAAGTTTGGGCCATAACCCACCATGCTAGCCTAATGCGAGTTTGAGCCATGACCTACTATGCTAGCCTAATGCGAGTTTGGGCCATACATAACCCACCATGCTAGCCTAATGCGAATTTGGGCCATGACTCACCATTCTAGCCCAATGCGAGTTTGAACCATGGCCCACCATGCTAGCCCAATGCGAGTTTGGGCCATAACTTAAAATGCTAGCCCAATGCTAGTTTAGGCCATAACCCACCAGGCTAGCTTAATGCTAGTTTGGGCCATAACCCACAATGCTAGCCAATGTGAGTTTGGGCCATGACCCACCATGCTAGCCTAATTCGAGTTCGGGCCATACATAACCCACCATGCTAGCCCAATGCGAGTTTGGGCCATGACTAGGGCATGCTCCCGGAAATTCCCGGTACCGATTTTTCCCGGTATTTCCCGGGAAATTGACGTTTTACTCAGTACCGGTACTGACAATTTGTTTCCCGGGAAATTCGGTACTTTCGGTACTTTTGTTATAACTTAAAATTACGCCAATATTAGGCTCCGCGTTTGCGGTATAGTCGTTACCGTAACCTCGGCCTATGCTCTTAGTTGCAAACCAGGCAAATTTCGTACCGTTACCAAATTTTTATCTCCCGAGTTCTCAACCGTGACGTCACCGGTACAATTTACTAGGGAAAAAAAATTGGTTGCCTGTAAAGTCGGTATACGGGCGAAAGTTTTACGTGACAACGACTTTGAGTGGTAAAATAATTTTAATGTGAATATTCATTCGTATAGTAGGAAGAAGGATGAAATAATAGTAACAATTTAAAACATTTATTTATACAAAGAATTATATGGAAGGGACGCGTGCCTTTCACTTTTTATGTCTGTCTCTCTCGCTCTTAGGCGGGCTAACCATGCCCGAGTGGAAGGGACGCGTGCCTCTCACTCGCTCTCATTGTAAGCGCATAACGTGAGCGGAGCGTAACGCAGTTTCTTGAAGTGTCACCCGGCAAACCAATTTATAAGACGTTGTCACGTCAAAATTATAACTAATGTACCCGTACCCTACACCGTACGGTTTCATCGTCATCGCACTCCAATGATTTGATAATTCCATTTAAACATTGACCTAAAAAACGTGTAACGTATATATCGCTGCATTAAAATAGTTTCTTTTTTTTTTGCTAATTTAGCTTTACCTTCCAAATGACCTCGAAACTGAACGTCACTCGAAATATCGACGTCGCCAAGAATTCCAATAGTCGGATTGGTATCAAGGAGAGTTCCCTCAAAGATCAGAGGTACGACGAAGGGACATTTTTTCGCAGTAAATGCGCAAACTTGGAGGGGTTAAAGTGGACTAGGTTATGTCGGCCCAAAATTCGAGACATGACTTAACATGTTCTCGGTGTCAGTCACAAGTTTATTCCGGCTCTCGATGACGTTTTTCCGAGAAATATTAACTCGTCCGGTGTAGAGCGTTACTCCCGTACTGTCGTCCGCGTTGCAATGAATGAATGCTGTTGTAATGCAACATGTCATTGATATGCAGAAGAAACAGAGTAGGGGCTAACACACACACCTGTGGGACTCCAGCATTCACGGGCTTCATTTCAAAGCAGGAACCGTCGACTACGACTCTGATGCAACGCCCAGAAAGAAACCTGGCAACCCACGAACAAAAGGAAACCCGTATAATGGAAGTTTAGAGAGAAGAGCCCAGTGCTTTACCCTGTCAAAGGATTTTGTTACGTCCAAGCTAACTGCCACTGCCTCCCCTTTACTCTCGACTGCCTCCGCTCATCGGTGAGTAAGGTACACTAAAAGTACTCCAGCCGAACGACCGCGACGAAAACCATACTGGCGATCGCTTAGCAGCTAGTTTTCTTTTAGGGTTTGTAATAGACTCCATTACTTTGGAGAGCAAAGAGTTGATGGCTATTATATGAGAGAGCCGGAAAAGCGCGTTAGAACCGGCGCCAACTCAGGAGCACACGTCCGAAGCACAATGGGAGGAACTGCATCAGGACTTCTGGATATCAAGGAAAAAAGAGCCTTACGAACAAACCTTTCTCTCCCGCCAATTCCACTTATGAATGATGACTTCCCCTTGGCAATGTCCTTAAAAGACCTGGCGGCAAAGTTGTACCTCTTTCTGAGCGCACTGGTGTTTGGATCCTTTGATGACACCGCATTAGCCCAGGCTTGGTAATGTTGTCGCTTTTGGCGAGACGCCATTTTGCAGCAACGTCGAAACCATGGTTGGGACCTGGTTTGGATTGAAAAGTTCCATTTCCTGCAGTGTCACATCAACGAAAGAGTCGGCGGCGACATCGAGATCAGCTTCCAGCGAGAAGCAAACTCGCAACCATGGGTAGGATGCAAAGAAACTTCGCATCCCATCCCAGTCCGCTGACCTGTAATGCCAGACTCGACGTTTTTGAAGTTTCTGTGAGAGGCACAGTGCTACGAGTCAGACAATGTTCTAATGAGCATAGTGGCGTATCAACAGAAACTTGATAGTCGTCTGGGTGCGGGGTCAGCAGAAGGTCCTATAAGGAAAGTGCATGGGTAGGGTCACAGACTGTAGAAGAAAGCGAGGTCATGAACGGCTCTACCCGCGTGGTCAGTTGTGAGAGAACCAAGCCATTCGAAGTGGTGGGCATTGAAGTCTCCCAATACCACAATCTCTGCCGAGGGGATCCGTTGGAGAAGGGAGTCTGTCGCCGTTTGAACAGTCTTGGTTTGGACGAATTTATATTATTTACTCACCTTAAATCACTCATGATAAAAATCCATTGCATATAGACCCTTTTAAATTTAAAACATTCAACTCGGATGATCTCTATCTCTAACTAATTCAATTCGACAAAGTGATTTCACAGCTAGTACAACAATAATTGACAAAATATTTCTTTTATTATAAACGTTTTGTGTAATATTTTATTTAGCTCAATAATCCATATATCAAACGTTAGTTACATCTGTGTTAAAAAAAATCTCAGTACCGAAAAGTACCGATATTTCCCGGTTTTCCCGGTACCAGAGTTAGCGCAGTACCGGGAATCCCGTTTTCTCCACAGTACCGGGACTGCAACCCCTACACACCATGCTAGCCCGATGCGAGTTTGGGCCATTCGGTGGTGGTGAGGTGACGTGACGCCGGCCGTCGCGCGTGAGCGTGACATTAAGTTTATGAGGACTATTGATGAAACTACGAGAATAGTGTTGTCAGCTGATAAACTTGTTGTTTGTTATTCGTTTTTTCTTTTGACAATTCTGTTTCTGCTTTGTACTCAATTAGCTAATGCTTGCTTTATTGAGAACTAAGTAGTGTAAGATTCAATAAAAAAATATTTTAAAAGCCAAAAGAAAGAGCGCAAGTCAGTTCACTAACTTGAATAAGTGGTGTTTCTGTGATTGTGCGGTGCGGGCGCGGTGCGGGCGCGGTGCGGACAATGGTTCAGTTTAACAAACACTGGCGCAGGCGCGGGTGCCGCGCGAATATGTGCTCTGCGACTTACCGAGAAACGCGTTTCCCAATGCTTCTTCATTTTGGCAAAGAAATTACCTAGAGGTACTAATTAAACTGTTACACACATATTATTGTTTTTGACAGGCTTGAAAACGTTGTGCGGCGCTTCGCCCCATTAACGCTAATAGAATGACGAGAACTTGGGTCCTGTATCGGCGAACGCGCTGACATGATATTAACCTGTGGCTCTGTGATCGCAGAAGGCTAAGAAAGCAACACAACCCCGAGGCAACATTCCGATGTTTCTTGGAATATAATTAAAAAGTTATTTGCGTAGGTACTACTCTAAATGTAAAACCTATTTACTTTTTCATTTGCGTAAAAACTTTAGTCACAATTTAAGTTTGTGTGTAATGACACAATGCTGGTTCTGGCTGTCTGCGCTGAAGCGTAGGTGCCCTTTCTCAATCTTTTTCTCCGCACTTTGTTCACTTGTGGGCTTTTAACATGTTAGGACGACCGTGCGCCTGTGCCGGTGCCAGGCGCCGATGGCTCCCCATGCGCTGCCTGTATCGCATTATTTGCATGCGTCTGTGACGGGCCGTGTCGCGCCGGTGGGCCGTTGGTGCGCGCTCGGTGCCGTTAAATCTCGGTAATCCATGCCAACATACATTGGAAACTATCCAGTGGTTTCCGTTCAGCGGCGGCGCCCCGGCTCGCGGCGCCCGCAAGAGCGCGTCCTGATCTCCTGGCTGCTTGCCTTCCTGCCCTCTGGAATGGAGCAGGACCTTGACTTTTGGGCAGTAAGCACGTAATGCGTAGCGTATCTCTATGTGACGGTAAGTAAAACGTTGCTTCCGATAAAGTCTATTTGAGTGTAAGTATATATTCTCACATGAATGATTCATAATGACATCATGACATGACAAAAATATGCTTTTACTCGAGATGTAAGTAGGTACAGCATTAAACAAAGTTACTTTTACTTTTAAATATTGTCCCTTTCCGCCAATGTGTACTGTTTGTTGATTCAGCTTAGGCCGGCCGAGCCGGCTGAGCTGGCACCGCATTCCCGGCGGGACGGCGCTGGCAACGCGTGCTACAAAACGTATCTCTGACGGTGTCGTACTCCGACAAACAATTAATTGTTATGGCTTCAGGCTATTGTTACAGACAACAAAAACACAATATAACAACGAAACAAATAGAGACAAAGATGGCCGTGTAGTAAGTACGTGTGGAGCGTCGCGCATCGCGGTGATCGACTCGCGACTCGCGTCATGAAGCCAGAGGCGCCGCCGTATTCTGAGCTGCTGCCGCTGGCGTTGGTAACGAGCTGGTCGAGGATAAGCAGCCACTCTCGCTCGCTGAGTTGACTGCTCCTTGTGGTTTACGGAGTTACCCACGAGAATATACACACGGATTGTGTGGGATCATTGATAGACATATGCCAAGTTGTTGCCACAAAACTCTCTTCAGTTCCCGCGACTTGGATCAGTAGACTTTTTAAGCTTTTAGGCGTTATTTTCTATAGATTTTAGTTAGTTACAAATGCGACTGTCGGTGCTCGCCGCCTAGGTTCCGGGTAAGACACACTATCTTTTTTGCGTCATTCCTTTTATTTTTGTCAAGACATGCTGCTAAAAGGAGGCAAATTAGTACTTCGTATCTATACAGAGTAGCCCGCATCTTTGTCCCGGAGGGTTGAGGATTACTGGCTTCAGGTGGAAGTCGTAGTTGCAATGCAAGACAAAAACACTCCTTGTAGCGCTTCCCTTGGGTGTAGTAAAAGGCGAGTAACGGACTGAACATACATCCAACAGCATAGAGCGGCGATGGGCTTCCACCTGTCGTCACGCTGATCACATGTGCAGTCGCTATTTAGTGAAAAGTGGACTATGGTAGAGGACTGCTTTTGCTGTCCTATTTGCCTAATTTCGGGGACCCTTCGGGGATAATAGAATAGTGGTTGTAGGTATGTATTCGAGCTGTAAAACTGTTTGGTCAATCTTCTTTCACTCATTCGCTCTATATGTCCGAACCATCTCAACATATCTCTTTCCACCTTTACAATATCTCCAACTTTAATCGCGTTTTCTTAGTTGGGGTCAATGCACAAGTACACAAATATACTCGTACGAACTACTCGTGTAGCCAATTGTACCCTAATTCAATATCTTTAAAAAGTTTCTAATAAACATAACTGCATGAATACGTGATAAAATGTACAACATAGCTACTTATATAAAGAAAAAAACCAAGCACGGCGCTTAAGGTTTATATCTTAGATTTTAGAGGATATATAAATAGTACATTGTTACCCTAGGGGTGAAAGTAGCTTATTTTATTCCCGAGACAGGGTCTGGCACCCGAGCCTAGCGAGGGCGCCAATAGTTCGAGGGACTAAATAAGTCTTTCACCCGAGGTAAACACTGTGCTTTTCATTACGAATACAAGGAAAGTAACTAAAAATAAAAACATGAATTAGCTAAAGAAAAAATAGTTTAGTCTGTTAGTCGCCTTTTACGACACCCAAGGGAAGAAAGGGGTACAAACCCCTTCTCGGGAATGAATAAGCTACTTTCACCCCTGGACTAGAGTAACAATGTACTATTTCCATGCTCACTATCCGTATCGAGTGGCCTATATATTTTTTATTTTGCTCAAAAAGATTTGTAGGCGTTTTGATTAGAAATCGGTAATTATTGACCAAAATATTTGAGGAAACACTACGTCGAAGTAGCATGCCAAATTCTCATACAAAACACAGAAAAACGACGTTTTGAAGTTACCTGTTTCCTCCTTCAGAACTGGAGCAATTTTTATTACTTTTTCAGCATCGGTTAAAGAAAGAGATTTTCAATGTCTGTATGTTTGATATTTTTTTTAAACAGCCACTTAATGTTTCTGAAGACGTCTTAAAACGGTGTGATTTCGCTAAATTTTAAAGGCTCCTGGTTATTAAATAAATGACTTAATGCAAAAAAATATAGTCGTATAGTGCGTAGCGGCCTCGGAATTTTTAGATATCATTGGTTTTTTATAGAAAATAAATCTTATTATAAACCAAAAAACTTCGAAAATCGCTTAAAGTTAACTGTGAATTTCTCCTATCTACGATAATATTGTTGAGCAAAATTTATACCAGATTATCCGTTACTTCATGATGAATAAAGATTTTTTAATGAATTAATTATCCTATTTCGATAACAACGATAAAGAAACTGCAAAATTACTTCAAAATGCGATGCGTCGGCCGTCCGAACTCAGCTTAGTCTCGCAGAGTGGACATTTGTAATATTAGGCATGAATTTATTATCCTATTTCGATAAAAACGATAAATACAACTGCAAAATTACAACAAAATGCGAAAATGGGCATTTTACGCAAAAATCACAGTCGAGATATAATAGGCCTCTTTTAAAAACTTAGTACGACCAAAATATTTATTATTCTCTAGTTGTTTTTTTTTTTTTTTTAATATAAGAGGGAGGCAAACGAGCAGGCGGCTCACCTGATGGAGAGTAATCACCGCCGCCCATGGACACCCGCAAAACCAGAGGAATCGCAGACGCGTTGCCGGCCTTTAAGGGAGGAATAGGTTTAAGGAAGGAATAGGAATTGGGAGGAGGGGGGGGGGGGGGAAGGGGCCTCCGGAACCCTCACTGGTCGGACGAAACACAACAGCACCAAGTGCCATTATTTCACGCCGAATATTAGTGAGAGGGTGGTATTACGCCGGGCGAGCCGGCCCAATGTGTGCTGCAACGCAGCGTGGCTCTACCACTCAGTTGGTGTCACTCATTTAGCACCACCCAGGGATCACGTGTAGGGTCTCAAGGGTAAACCTACGGACGCGAGCAACTTTGACCCCCAAAATGGTTAATTATTTTGTACACAAATTAGAATATCCGTAATAAGAATAATATAATAATCCTTACCGGTTTCGCTAAAATGGGCAACGTAGCTGATATTGGGAGTGAAAAGTGACCCCCTATAAAGTGACCCCCTATAAAACGAAAATATTAATAAAATTCAATATATCCTTATTTCTTTCCCTTTAGACAGTGAACCAACTATTCATCTAAGCATCTAACCTCATATTGGACTTTAAACTTGAATCTGACTATTTTGAAAGACGAGCTGACTTCATGTTTTCTAACAAAAAAAATTAGGAGTCAACTTTAGGGGCACTAAATTCTACAAAAGCATAATAATTACACAAAAGTTATTGGTAGTATCAATTTCTTAATTAGTCTTAATAGCAAAAATAGACACATTGGATGAGAATAATAAAAAATTGAAAAGATGACAACCTAAACCAAATCACTTCCTTCAGCGTTATAAAACAAAAAGTCTTATCATTTAGTACCCACATGTAACTGCATCTAAACGTATTGTCTTTATTTAAAAAGAGAAGGCATTTGTTATACTTTTTTATACATTTCAGAGTCTTTTTGAGATGACATTAAATTGGCACCTCCCTTCCCTCTCTTTTGACTGTCTGTGTGTGGATCATCAGTAGCATTTACACAAACAACACGTGTTATGGTTTCCTAGATGGTCTCTGGATCAGATTCGTAATCCTCGTACTCCAAGAATTGCAAAATTTGATCTTCATGCAAATGCCTGGCTATTACGATGGTTATTTACTGAAAAAATAATAAAATACTAAATTACTTAAATCGGGCATTACGCTACTACAAGTAACATAAAGTAAGAAGGAGAAGTTTATTTTGTGTCTATTTATATCTGCCTACCCCATATAGTTTTGAAATAATCTTGAATCAGTGAGTAATCGCAAATAATAATAAATATTTTAGTTAAGAGTTATTAAGTTATTAATAAGGACGCCTACAAAACTTTTTGAGTAAAATAAATATGTTAGCCAGCCGATAGGGAGATAGTGAGTGCTTACAATATTATTTTAAAATATCCTCTAAAATGTGAGATTTAAAACTTTTGCGCCGGAACTTGGTTATTTTTGGGCCATCGCCTTTCGCACGAGCTGTGGTACTGGAGGAACTTAAGTTCTTAAGTTTCATTTGAATAATGAGTGATGCTGTGTACGAACTTTTTCAGATGTGGTTGTTTCGCTTCACGAGTTGCCGCTGCGGCTGCGGGCGCGGGGGGCGGGGCGTTGCGTAACCATTTCTACGTGCCATTTGCCATATTTCTCAAAACTCCTCAACTTTCATCGCAGTGGCGTTTAGCCATCGCCACTATAGGTACCGTGCTATAGGCCTAACATCCGTGATTTTCGTGGTGACCCGGAACAGTAAGTCATAGGTAGATATATTATTTATTATTTTATTTACCTTGTATTAATTTAATTTTACATTACTGGTTATAAATATTGAATGGCGGTGTTAGATTTAATTTAAGGTTAACATGGTACGTCGCATCACTGCTTTGATGTGCGTCGTTGAGCCGGTGGTCGGAGAGTATATGAAGTGGGTGCTTACCTCTGGTGCTCCTCGGAGAGGCCGAACCGGTAGAGCAGGTTGATGGAGTAGTACAGCGTGAGGTAGGCCAGCAGCTCGCGCCACACCAGCTTGTACACGCTACCGCGCCACCTGCAACAGGCCGGCGTTACTCCAGGTCAGGCACTCCAGGTCAGGCGCGACTAGCAGACGTCGCGGCGGCGGCGGTTGTAGCTTGCAGCAGTGATGCAGTGCTTTCCAAGGTCACCAATCAGGTTACCAATAAGTGTTTTACAAGAGTTATAATAATTATGCAAGCCGCTGTCGCATGCAGGGTGCATGTGTACCCGTGTGATCATAAATATTATGATACTCCTCTCTTGTTTTGAAACCTAATTAGGTAAACATACAAGCTTTTGTCCGCGTGGGTTGCTTTTCATGTCTTGTGAATATGATTAATGATATTTTTTGGAACTAAAACGTTTTCCCCACCTCCGGTGATCATCCATCCTCAAACAGTTTCTGCTCTGAACTCTTGTAGTGTGGTCTACAGAGCAAGATATTTTCTTTTTCGAAGGTTTACGGGATGCCGGAACTACCACACCGAGGTGTTCCTCGGTGACAGAGTGGCTTAGCGGGCGCCCCAATAGCCGAACATCCGAGATTCAGTTTAAGGTCGGGCAAGGTCGGCCAAAGTGTGTTTCTGATTTAGCCCGGGTTTGTGATCATCAACCCGCATTCGGAAAGTGGTGATAAAGGCAACAGCCATCAATTGTAGCTATGACTTGATTTTATTTTATGATGGAGGTCTTTGCACGTGTTACACTTTACTTTACCGGAACCAAAGAGATTTAAATAGTAATAGAGCGGCTATTGGACACTATTTCATACAAAAACTTTGAGCTGGTGCTCAAGTTACGCCATCTAACGTTGAAAAGCAAAACCTTATATCAAGATTAATAAGAAGTATACTATGAACAATTAGAATAAGTTTCACCTACCCCACGGTAGGTGTCGCCCTGCAGTAGAGATATTTATTCGACGTACTTATCGATAAGTTTGATGAAGTTTAACCAAAATTGGTATAATATACAACATTCGAACAAGCAAGTGACAATTAGGGAAGAAAATGAAAATTCGGTTGTTTGTAAATGATTATTTACTAAGTAATAAAGTGTAAAGTTATTAAAAATTCAACATACTTAACTAATTATAAACAAAGAATGAATGAATGAAATAACATAAGCACCTAGCTAGTACCTACGAACAGCATACTGACAACACTAATTTTTGAAGTAAACCCACCCCCGCGATTACTCATCATAAGTAAGGATTATTATACACTCCCGTATACCAAACTCAAGTCTACTCCAAAGCAAATGTAACATGGTTGTGTGATTGGATTAACGAATCAATTCATAGGAATGATAAGGTAAAATAGCTGACTTTAACAGATTAACACTAGTGGATCCATATAGTGATTCATTTTAAAATACCTAAGTATACATAGATATTATAGACCACATTGCATGTTAATGACAACTCGCAATCGCAAGTACAATAACGAGCAAAAATATGTACACAATTGTAACTCTTAAAACAATGGAATAAGGCTGGTTTCACAGTCACGCGTTTGACCAGCGCCGGCCACACGCGCGCGCTACACTACATAGTAGTTGCGCGTTTGAACTGCGTGATGACTATGAAACGCAACTACAATCTAGTGTAATTGTAAGCGCGCGCGTGTGGCCGGCGCTGGTCAAACGCGTGACTGTGAAACCAGCCTCAGAGTCAAAGTGTATACATATTGGTGCTCGTGACTGTACCCATCAAATTATTTTTGTCGATCTTAATCTCTTACTTTATATTTCATTCCATAGATTTATTTGATGCATTAGCATTAAACACCAATGTCATAACGGATGTGTGTATATGTTTAATTTGGATATCCTATTTTCTTATGTATCCATTCAATGTTTTTTAAGTTTAACCTTCTATCAACAATACCAACTAGATAACGCGTCACGTACCAAATCAAAGCTAAATTCTGTCCACTTGAATAATACTTATACAGCTACGTTTCTCTACTAACGTACTGAGACAAAAGTTATAAAACAGTTTAGTTAAGTTCAACCTTATTACAACCATGGCATCTAGTAATAAAATCACAAATCTTCTAAGTATTATCATATACTGATCCGTTACACAAATGTTGGCGCGTCTATTGGTCAACGTTGGCCAACCATTTGTAGCGTGTGGGTTAAAATCGGTAATTGTGTTTAAAAATTTATATTATTTGTTAGTTTATAGCTATTTTTTTATATTTTTTATTAACATTTACATAAGTAGGTTCTTATCACGTACTTACTTAATGAGAAACTAAAAACTATAATAAATTAACTTAAAAACTAAAAACCTATAAATATCATAGAAATAAAAAATATCTCTAACAGAACCGCTGCCGCGCGGCAAGTTCGCCAAATGGCTGGCAGCGTTGCCCTTTTGAATGGCGTGTTTAAAGCTTAAAATATATTTTATTCTACATGTAGGTACATACCGAAACTAAGACACTCCGGCTATTAAATTGCTTTTTCGGGCATTATTTTTGCAACTTTTAAATACACGGTATTGTGAACGTGTTTACATTGGCCGTGTTTCAAGCAAACTAAACGAAATAAGAGCTCACTTTTTAAGTGACCTCGATCATCGTACGATACTGTTACACTGCATAACATTGCGTTAAGGACGCAATGAACATTGAGACAGAATAATACTACTTATATAAAACTTAAACTTATGATATAAAAATATTATCTACTTATAACATTATTCGATAAGTAAAACGACATCACTTGAACACCACTAAATCATCTACTTCCGCTTCGACAAGTGTGGTGACATCCTAAAAGTAGATAGTTTAGCTTTTCACCACTAGAGGTCAGCATAGGGCAACGGTAATTGTTCTAGAATAATTTATTAGAAATTATGATTATAGTCTGATTATTGCGTAAATATACAAAATATTTACGAAAATAAGCTTTTATCACATTCAGCCTTTTTTCCATATCGTGATTTGCAGTATCGCAATACGCAATTTGGTATATTTTCTATTGTTTACGTCAAATTTGTTCACGCACAAACACGACTGCACTAGAGGGCGCATAACATCATACTAAGCGACTTGTTACCACTTGGTAATAAGTTGTGGATTAAAGTTTTGATCGCTATGTCCTGTCTATTAGTAATAGTTTAATGTCTTTGACCGGAACGAAGGGGCGGTGCCGCGGTGCCAACAACGGCTCGGTAAACGGAGTCACTATCTCGGGTACAAAATGATGCTTTGAGAAAGACATTGTGCTAAATATTTAAATAAAGTAGATTTTTATTTTTCTTTTGAAGTGCGCTTTCTCCTATGCCATTTTGAGCCCTTATTCTATCCCTCTTTCAGCGGCATTCAGCTTTGCAGGCGGCGCGGCGTAGGCGATTTGTGATTCTGGTAAAATTTCTAACACAAGCGCGTGATGGTTTTGTACATTTCGCAGAATAAAATCATTGCTCTAATCAAATTACTAGGTCTGAAACTTCAAAGCAGAATTGTTCTAATTTTAAATATCAATATGATTGATTTTGCTTTGAATAGGAGACTTATGTCCGTTTTTGCGACCGCGCGGCACCCTCTTAAGTGGTTTTTTAATAATAGGTATAACTTTATTTGGTTTTAAAAGCGTAGAAGTTATGCGGCCATAACCATGATGACAATCGCTGATGAAATCGAATAAACCCACTATACGGAAGAGTGATAGAGAAATCAATAGCGTTTCGTTTCGTTTTCTGTAAACGATTGTTATCTTGGCTTAGTTTAAAAGTAAGTATGTTAAGTTTAACTAATTGTAATGTCCGTTTATGATAACAAATCTTTAATATTGTTTGGATTTAAAGATTATTGTGACCTTTGGTTTTATGAGCAAGAATCAAAAGAATTCAGCCGCGAGCTCTAGGAGATATTTGAGCTTCCGGTATCCGAGTTACATGTGGAAACGTGTAGGTGCACGTGTCTATGAAGAAGGGCTGTGTGGTCACATGAGTAAAGAAACGGAACAGAGTCAAAGCTTCTAGGAGCATACAAAAAAAAATTCTTACCTATTTTATTAGGGTTGGCAAAGGAGAATAAAATATACAAACTTTATGAGCTTTTTATTAGGTATGTACAGTCACGCGGAACTGTAGTATCGGATCTAGTGGTCCGAGATTCCGATACTACGATACTACGATACTATGAGATTCCGATATTCATGCCCTAGTCACGAGTACCAATATGTAAACATTTTTGACCCTTATTCCATTGTATTAAGAGTTAAAATTGTTTATATAATTTTACTCTTGACTGTATAATATAACAAAGGCACAGTGTTACTATTTCAAACAGTGGGGCAACGAAGGTACTTTCGAAGAGCAATGGGGGGAGTCCGCGGAAAAGCGGGCGGTGTGGCGAGCATCCTACAAACAAGCGCGGTTTGTGGGAGCTACCGTGAATGGAAGTTACGTGCGAGTACTGCGTGTTTTAACCATTTTTTGAATTTACGTTCAGTGATTGCAAGTTAATATGGTGCATACAAATTGTTTTGTGTACGGTTGTGTGTCGTCGTCGAAACACAACAGGAAATTAAAGTTTCATAGATTTCCCAAGGACGCAAGTTAAGTTTTTTCTATTAATTCGTAATAACGTTACAGTACCTAATTTGTCTTTGTTGAAGTGAGGGTACTCTAACTACAAGAATAAATAACCGGAACCTTGTGCTCCAACAACAGATGACTAATTATATAGTTAGGTACCTAACTCCACTCTAACTCCAACCCAGCGGGGTTTTCAACCTAGTGTAGGTAGCAGGTAGGTATATAAATGTATTCTTTACGGCGCACGCTCTTGCGCAAAGTGTTATTATTATGTTTATGTTTACAACTTATTGGAGTAGAACCTGTTATGATTTTATTTAAACCAACAGAGAAAGAGGAAGTTCCATATTCTATATTTAGTGTTTATATTAAAGATTTCTGTGATAGTTTTTTTATTAAATTTTTAAACAATCAGGTTTTTGTTTATTGTTATTTACTTACTTGTTGTTTACGCTCACACTAATTATCTAGCCCAAGATAAGCTTCGATAACGGGTAAATATGCATGAACATAGAAAAACACCCAGACCAGAAATCAATTTAGAAAAACCGCCCAACTAACAATATACCCTTATAAAATTAATGTATAAGGTCCATACTCTTATAATTGTTTAAAAATAGCAATCAATATGTCAATGAACCTTATAATGGTACATTATAAGAAGATTTAGCTAATAATACCATTATTCTTGTAATTTAGTTGGGTAAACGGTAATAAATCCAAATAATATAGCCACAATAAGGGTTCAAAATGTGGAATTCTTATAGGAGCTAGTTATATGGCTTTTTAGCCTTATAATATTCAAAAGCTATGTAAAGGTTTCTAATAGGGCCAATTATTCTTATAAAAGCAATGCACAGAGTAATTTATAGGAGCTTTTTATAAGATATCCATATGACAAAAGAGTAAAAGCATTTTATATAGACTTTATAAGAATGAAAGCAAACCATATTCGATTACATATTATTTATAAGAGCGTTATTCTCTAGATGACTACATTCAAGTGTTCTATATAACTTTACAAAAACATGGTTCATCATGGTTGAAATTATCTAGCTGTTACGAAAAACAGCCACGGGTTCCGTCGCCCTACTAAATCCATTGAAATTTAGGTGTAAGACGGCAGTAAAAATCAATATTTCCTTCATATAACTTTTAACGATTTATTTAAAAATATTACAGCACGTATTAGACGATTAGGCGCGTATTGATAGCTAGCTAGCTGGCTGGCTGCTAAATTACCTACTTAAAAGACTGAAAGAAGTCTATTAGTATTATGAATGCGTTTTCTTAATTTCTTGTTTCAAATTACACTTCTATAACTTCGGCTTTATCAGGCAAAAAATATTGTTAAAAAAAGAAATAAGAATTAAATTATGAACAAAACAGTAAAGTAAAATTTACCATGTAAAATAAATAAAAATCTTCGATCAATAAAATAAATGCGGTTACGGGATTTTACTGGTGAGAAAAGAACCCTAAATATATACAAAATGGCAATAGCATAAGCTTAACTTTCCTTATAAATGCTGTGCAATTCCTTTTCCCCTTATAATAGCCTTATTAAAAACATTAATAAATAATTACCCATTTTTGTATCACAAAACAACCTAAATTCAAGGGCGCATTGATAATCAATGATGTATAATTGATAATATAACACACTGCGTACCACATTTTGCCATACATTTGAATGCCCACACCGTTTTCACTATATACAAGCACATATTCAGTAACAACAAAATAAATTATGAACTTACTATTCTTGTCCTTAAAATGGTTGACGCTGTTACTTTAATTTTTCGCTAAGCTTTTACGAAAATGTAAATCACTATTCATAGTACTTATTACAGAATTATACATGGGCAAACAGCTTTATAAAATGCTTTGCTTTGCTGGTATAAATTTTACTCCCTTGTTGCTGGCCATAATAAAACACGTATAAGAAGGAAAAGCTAACAATAATTCCACTATAAGGTGGGTATAAAGTTATTGTCCTTATAATTTGTGCCCAAACGCAGGTTTATAAGAGATAATACGGCTATTAAAAAGCTATTATTTTTGGCAATGTAAGCCATTATAAGAATCATTTTTGTTAGTTGGACGTTTTCTCTAAATTGACCCGACCGGGAATTGAACCCGGGACCTCAGAGATGGCGAGACGCCAGACCCGGCGCGCTAACCACTCGACCGCAGAGGTCGTCAAACTTAACTTTTTATTTTGAATTTTTCAGTTACCTACTTATTATTGTGCTATCCAGACATTGCAATATGGGCTTGCGAAATTGAAGAGAGTAAAGTCGTAATTAACTTTAAATCGTTAATTGTAAGGTAAATTAACTTGGCTGGCACAACAAATCCGCTAATTTTTTTTAATTTGATATACTAACTCGACACTCGCGCAATAAAGACGAATTTAACAACTAATCAAAATTGGTTCAGCCGTTTATTAGGTAAGAGAGAACATAATAACGGGCACACATACATACAGGTCAAACATAAACCCTACTGTTTTGGCTTCGCCGCAGACGGGTAATAAGTTAGCATACTCGTACCAACGTGCTTCTAGCCGCGAAAGCCTGGTGGTAGGTATTGGGCCCCGCCTCCCGCCGGCGATGCCGTAATCGTAATCGAATGAAATGCGTAATGTGAATTTGCTAAAGGTTCATTTGGGAAACGAAACTAGTGCGATAAGTTTCGGGGAAGTCAAATTTTACAAGAAATATTTTGCCACACGCGGGACACCGGCGCAAGAAATACTACCATATCAAGCCATCTCTTCCCTTGGGTGCCGTATAAGACCAGCGGATTGAAGGCTGCTCTGACATCCGACAGCCAACCGCGGCGACGGGCTCACCACGTCTGCCACGCTGAGCAGATGTGCAGTTGTTATTTGATGGAATGTGGACTGGCAGTGCACTGCTCTTGCAGTCATAATTGGCCAATTTCCCATCTTTGGCTCACTCTTTGCGGTAATAGTCGTAACTGCATGTATATCTACCAAAATATATATGTCCCAAACCGCGCAAGGGCATGGCACGGAGTCGCGGCACACAAGCGGGTCGCTGCCGAACACAAGCGCCGCGCCGAGCAGCCGGGGCAGCCGGCCAGACGGGACCAACAGTCACTGTTTACCTTGATATTGGACGTTGAATTACGATCCATTTACATGATTATTCGCGAGCATGGATCGCGAAATTGGTGTATTATTATTTTGTCGAGTAACATTTCTCATTGGGTGCGGTGTCGATGGTAATAAATGTAATTTAAAAAATATTTAACGTCGTCTGACCAGTAAGTAAATAATGTGTGGGTCGTGCGGAGAGCCGGAGACGGCGGGCGCGAGCGCAGTCGTAACGTCACCGCTGCGGCTGCCGCAGGCGTGACGTCACGTGACGGTCGGCTCGTCACAGTGGTCGTACGTACGTAACGGACCTCCTACCGACATAACATACTTGATCGAGTTTAAAAACCGTGAGGCGTACTTGCACTCAAGGTTCTGTAGTCAAAGTACAAACAAACCGATATGGCTGGAGACGGAGTAACACAATAATAAACACCTAACCGCGTGTTCAGTGACAGACCGTATGCGGACGATTATAGTGATGTCGCAAAGGTTAAGCACCTCCCAGCAGCATGACTAGCCATAGCCAATGCGGCGACGTGACTTGTGAATTGTGATTCCTCGCCTCGCTTAGCCTTGCGCAGAATAGCGAATGCTGAAAGAGCTCGCGGAAAGAAGACCTGGGCAGTACAGCACATGCAGCACAGCCGCACAGGCAGCACAGGCAGCACAGCTAACCCTGTCTCGTTGGCCTGCCGTACTATTTGCAAATCATTTAAAAGTTGCTTGACCGAGTAGTTAGATATAACTTCATCTATTCCGTGGATATAATAACAACTAATACGAACCCATGAAAGATGTATAGGTTAATACCTAATGCAATAATAATTTATTGCATATTTACAAACTTAAATATTTTAATTAATTTAAAAATTTCAAGGATATTCACACTATAAGGAAGTGATTGCTAACCTTATATTGTTTCTAACGACCTCTATACGAAGCCGATAAGTTTTTTGTATTTTACAATAGGTACAGAGAGTAGGTTTTAAAGCGTGAGCCAACGTGGACTTAACTCTTTCGCGCACATCCCACACGCAATACGCCTGCATGTGCAGCTAAAACATCCTGAGGCAGCTTCGAAGCCTTGCGGCAGCCTGCGTTGCCCGTCACACGCAATGAAGATACTATAAAATATATATTATCTTCGACATATCGCTCACCATACGATTTAATGGACCACCACAAGGCAGGCAATATCGGATCTATTTCAAATTCCGGAACTGAATTTCGATATTCATCACTGATTCCAGAATTCCGGTATTAGTTTTGGAATTAATATTTTTTTTTGTAAAGTTGGAAGCTTTTACGTTAAACGAAACAATTTTAATCATATTATATAACTCTTGAATGACATAATCAATAACAGTAAAATAACATGTTTCACAAGGATAATTAAAAATTATCAACGATTTTTTTAAATGAAAATGTGTTTATTAGAACACACAGTAACTTAATTAATTGCCATAATTATAATAGACAAAAAGTTCGCCAAAAATGTGTCCTAAAGGGACTCCACTCAGCAGTTGCTGCAGTGAGCAAGTCACTACAGCGCTGATCTTCCGTGGAGACCGCAGTCACAGTATAATGAGCTCATATTTATACTGTGCCGCAGTTGTGCGAATGTGCGCGACGACACGCTGTACATACCTAATATACTTTTATCTCATACATAATATACTTTTATCTCATTCATAAACACATTTATAAAACATCCTTAAGAGCAAATGCCAGTCTCAAAACTGTATGTAAAAAAATACTTTATTATTATTTAGGATTAACTCTATGACGCGTTCTGTCGATAGAAACTGCAGGAGCCAGACTAAACGACTACAGTCTGTAGTGGACTGCTTTGTTGACTATCCTCTTACGAGCTGGCTGGGACAAGCATGCCGAGAGAAGTCTAATAGACCTTTTATCCGCTTGAACCTGTTCTTCTGTCAATAAAGCCTTGTAATATTTATTCTTCATTTATTTTCTTCCAAGTTACAGAGTAATGTATTGTACTAGGTAATTGAAGACTGATTACTTCCAAAACGATCGGCTTTTATTCTACCATATCGTAAAAGCGAACTGGATTCTTGCGAATTACACACTTAGTAACACAGATGTTAACTCAAGAAAGTTTGGAGTAACACTGAACTTCTTACAAAACATACATACATACTCCCAAAACAATCGGTTTTTATTCTACCGAATAGAATTCTACCAGTAGCGCACTGGATTCTTGCGACTTACACACTTGTTGACTCGATAAAGTTTTATGTGAGATTAAATGCCGATCGTAGAATGCTCCGCGTATTTATAGGTGTTCCCGTTTTCTAGATAGTTCTATAACATTTTAATTTTCTAGATATTTCTATAACATTCTAAAACCTTTTTGGGGGTTAAAGTTACTCGCGTCAGTAGTTTTACCCTTGAGACCCTACACATGATCCCTGGGTGGTGCAAAATGAGTGACACTGACTGAGTGTTAGCGCCATGCTGCGTTGCAGCACGCATTAGGCCGGCTCGCCCGGCGTAACACCACCCTCTCACGAATATTCGGCGTGAAACAACGGCACTCTGTGCTGTTGCGTTTCGTCCGGCGAGTGAGGGTCCCTACTAAGTGATCGCCAGTATGGTTTTCGTCGCGGTCGTTCAACTGGTGATCTTTTAGTGTACCTTACTCACCGATGGGCGAAGGCAGTCGAGAGTAAAGGGGAGGCACTGGCAGTTAGCTTGGACGTAGTGAAAGCCTTTGACGGGGTATGGCACAGGGCTCTTCTCTCTAAACTTCCACCATACGGGCTTCCCGAGAAATTGTGTTCGTGGATTTCCAGTTTTTTTTTTGGCGTAGCATCAGAGTCGTAGTCGACGGTTCGTGCTCTGACATGAAGCCCGTGATTGCTGGAGTCCCGCAGGGGCGTGTGTCCCCTACTCTGTTTCTTCTGCATATCAATAACATGTTGGATAACAACAGCATTCATTGCTATACGGACGACAATACTGGGGATACGCTCTACACCGCACGAGCTAATATTTCTCTGGAGAACGTCATCGAGAGCCGGAATAAACTTGTAACTGACACCGAGAATATGTATGTATATCATGTCTCGAGTTGGGGCCGACATAACCTAGTCCACTTTAACCCCTCCAAAACACAAGTTGGCGCATTTTCCGCAAAAAACATCCCTCCGTCGTACCTCTGAACTTTGAGAGAGCTTCCCTTGATACCAATCCGACTATTGGAATCCTTGGCGCCGATATTTCGAGTGTTCAGTTTCGAGTACATTTGGAAGGTAAAGCTAAACAAGCTGAGAAAAAGCTGTGTGTGCTTAATAGAGCAGGTCAGTATTTCACGCCGGCCCACCGCTTACAACTGTGTAAAGCACAGGTCAGACCGCATATGGAATACTGCTCCTTTTTAGGGCTGGAGCACCCCAATACCAACTCCTTCAAGAAACGAGCCTATTCCTTCCATAAAGGCCGGCAACGCGTCTGCGATTCCTCTGGTCTTGCGGGTATCCATGACGGCGGTGATTACTTTCCATCAGGTGACCAGCTTGCTCGTCTGCCTCCTTCTGCTGCTATAAAATAAAACGTACCTATAGTTTTCTAGAAAGTTCCACAGCTTTCCTAGAATTTTCCAGAAAGTTCGGAAACTTTCTACATGTGTCTAACTTATTATTTATACTAACTAAGCTATTCTGGAGCTATTTATGACCGGTTTCTTTTATACACATACTAAGTTATTAAACTCAATACTTTCTTAATAACTAAATTATTTTAAAACGTATTATAACGACGCGTCGCCAACAGTGTGTGTGGTAAGTAGCTTTTGCCGGCGGTTTCGCTTGCGTTTAACCTTTAGCGGAGTAATGTAGCCTAATAACCGTCTCCTCCGCCTATCCCCAATCACCAAAATTTATTAAAATTGGGTTAACGGTTAAAGCGTGAAAGCGTTGGTAATAAACAAGCTTATTGTCGCATTTATAATACTATAGTAAGATAATAATATACTTACTATCTTAGCGACGGCCGCGCCGCGCCGGTAACAAAAAAGCTGACCCATTTGTACAAAATCTCCATAAGGCATAAGTACGCTTGATGGTTACTTAGAAGGGAGACCTGCGTCAGGCCGGAAAGCGCACCGGCCTTCGCTATACTTAGCTATCAGCGAAAAACTCAAAAAAGACGCAATGTGTAAGATACACCACGAGGTCGAAGACAATTCACCAGTCGAACGGTGACGGTGACGAAAGTCGTAATTCAAAGATGAACTAAGTAAGAGATACGAGATATTACCTGACGTGATTTCGTGGCGGTGGTGACCCATTACGCAGACCGCTGTACCAGCGGCGGCAGTACCAAAATCCGTATATTATACTGTAAGCCGTCAGCCAATCCCCGTATTGCAATGGCTCGCAGATATCCGTTGGTGAATGGGCGTTTCTAAAAGCGGATAATTAAATGATGATGGCGCGGCGCCAGCCCGCAAGCACAACCATTTTCCATCTAAAACAACAAATTGGATTTTTTTGCGCATTCTATTCGGTTTGTTGTCCTAGCGACGCGCGCGGTGTAGGCAGGGCGCGAGACGCGGATCACGCGGAGACGCCTACCCGCGGGCGCTTGTGTACTCGTATGCAATTTGGGTCTTTAGAACACATCCGCAGTGGTAGGGGCGTTACACCCGTAGCTACTGAACAAAAAAATAAGGAGCGTCATACCTATTTTCCCCTCACCTTGGCCATTGTTCGAATAGTCGCACGATCAACCAAAGGCTAAGTCGAGGTAATAACACCCGCAGCGCGTCGGCGAGGTGATAGCGCCTCGCAGGCGGAATGCCAAATCACAAGCCGGCAATTCGGCAACAAACGCCGCGCAATATGCCCTCGGCTCAAGTCTGCGCTCAAGCCTGCGCGCCCCGGCCGATTACTAATCAATTACAATGCTAGTGTTAACCTGCGACATGAGTTTGGGCTAATTGGCTAACTTTAACACCTATCGAAATACCTTTCAAGTACATTGCTATGCTAGTTTGGTCATTAGAAACTAATTTTAAAATACCTAATCAAACTAGCGAAGCAATGTACATCTACTTTAAAGGTATTAAGATACGTACGATAGATTTTAAATTATGCATTAGGCCATTAGCCCGTAAGTAGATAGACAACCGTGCCCGCGCCCTCTGTTCTTATTGTATGAAGCTGTGGTGTCTAGGTATGTACTATGTGGGTACATAGATTACCGTGTCACCATATGCGTACCTTATTGTATAAGGTAAATTATTTAGATTTAAGATACACCAAGTGCATAAGGTACCGTCGATGTTATTGAAGTTGCCTGTGCCTAAATATCACCATAATGCTTCATTGATGCCCATTTAGTCATGTTGTGTTATTATTACAGTCATCATTAGGTAGGTTTGATAAATGATATTAAATAATCTAAACGAGCATTTTAATTATTTTGTAATACCTTAATGAGCAAACTCGATCTTGAGTAATTGCTTTGGAATTGCGCCTGGTAAGTTTCAGTAGGTCCATTCCACTTCGATGCGGTGACGAGACGACTGTTTTCATATTTTATTTATTAGGTATGTGTTGTTTCTATTTAGTTGTGGCATCTCGCCCTAGAAGTTAAACCACAGGAATCATAACTGTCTAACCTTTACAATATGAGCCCACGTTGTGTTGTTTTCAGACAATGTGCTGTCATTGTTTATCACCAATCACTCACTACACACAATCCAAAGTGGGCACTTACGTCCCTTAGGCACCTATGCCTACTATGATTGGTTTCAGACTAAGAGCGAAGCACTTTTGAGGCGCTTGTGAGGCACAGCCGCACAGGCCGAAAAGCGCATCCTCGCCTCCCAGTATCCTTGCGCAGTCACCGTCACCGAGCGCACGCGCATCGCAAATATCGCAATCGGTGCGGGAGTTGCGGGACGGCTTTCGTCCGCAACCACTCCACGAAAATGAAGTAAAAAAGTAGTTACGTCTATTACCTAGTTATTTGTTCACGAGGATGGGATCGGTGGGGTCCCGGAAGGGGACAATATAGTTTAACAGTATACCTTAAGTGTGTAAAAAACGAAATCATACATATTAGGGTATATAACCTACCTACACAAGGCTGGGAATATTTTATAACCCCACAGGAAATAATCTCAGAATAATATCTAAAGCAGTCATTATTCTATGGAAATAATCAATTGGCGCGATGTCAGGCGATCTCGCGGGCCATTGGACGGGGCCGTCTGTACCCATTCAGTTATGTTGAAATTGATAATATCTGTCTATACAAGATTTGCTAGCAAAATGTGGTAGGTATTTATACTCACAGGACCAATTTAGTATAATAACGAATACGACATTCGATTACTTACAGAATTAGAGTCTGACCAACAAAACGTGACTAGAAAGAATGGCGGCAAATTCAAAAATTCTTGAGGTGTCAACACTCATTATACTCTGAAAAAACGACGTCGATACTTGTATTTTTTTTAATTATACACTAGATCAACCAAACACATAATTTGTAGTGTCAATAAATAAGAATTAATCTTAAGAGGGTGTACGCATTTCGGTTTCCCATACAAACTCCCAAGTCGACATTTTTAAAAACCAATAAGCCTTTTTTGATTAAACTTTGCATGCTGAAGTAAAACACAAGGATCTAAATAGTTTGTTGAAAGCATTTAAAAAAAATGTTTATTTAACCGAGTTATTGCGATTTTTAACTTTCCATAGTAGACTTCAAATCGCAATAACTCAGCTTTAATTGTTTTCAACAAACTATTTAGATCCCTGTTTTACTTTAGCATGCAAGGTCTCATCAAAATTGGCTTATTGGTTTTTATAAATTTCGACTTGGAAGTTTGTACGGAAAACCGAAATGCGTAAACCCTATTAAGAATAATTGAAGAAGCATTTTTGAAAATGAAATAAGTAAGTTCAGGTGGGGTAAGAGGAACATACTTTATTTTCATCCGCACATTATTAGCTCTACGAATTATTTATATTATTAGTAATACGAATTTTGATAAACATAAAAGTCGTCTTCATATATCAGCTTTCTGTGGTTTAAGAGTCGTTACTCTAATGTAAATATTTACAAAGGTATGTTCCAAAATGTTTCAGATCAGGCTAACGTTTCTCTTTCCCCGATTCTGGGGTAAGAGGAACAACAACTTTCACACAATTACAAAGTATGCGAAATGTATTCGCTACTAACTTCATTACCGTAATTGCTGCAATCGAATTTGAGCCTTACTCTATTCAAATATCTATAATTTTATAAAATAAATGATGTTTTGCATTTTCGGGGTAAGAGGAACATATGGGTTAAGTCAGGGGTTACCAACAAAAACAAAAGTGGAAGGTTTTTTTTACCCGACTATAACAAAGTAAAGAAAAAGTAATGATATTAGCAGACGTGTATGTATGTTCAGATATCTCCTACACTTCATGTGGTATTTAAATTTAACAATTAGGATATTATTAAAATGTAATCGAACATATTGAGTAGGTAAATTACAAAAATAGTATACCGTAAACCAGAGTTATATATATTTTGGTACTAATCCAACTGCACCACCACCATCTATCTAACTCCGTGTAAAAATCAGTAAAAATTAGGAATTAACTAAGAATAAAGCTCATACGCGTTACGAAATTGTTTTAAATGTAAAAAAATATGTAACGTCAAAAAAGTACGGACTCAAGAGTCAGTAGATGTAAATTCATTTCCAATAAAAAAAATGTTATTTGGGGCAAATAAAAAAAAAAGAAATTTTACGCACATTTGTTATTTCTACCGCATATCTGTAATATGTTTAGTTTGACATCACTTTTACGCTATTGGCTTTAGAATAATTTTGTAAAGGGTGTTGTTATAAACATGAAAAAGAAATAAAAGACAGGTGCCCCAAATAACCCGGCAAGTTGTGTTACCTATGTAGAATATGCACATTTAATTTCATTTTTGTCTCAATTTATGCATGAATACTAATTAAATAGGTATTTAAAATGTAATAAAAAAACGGGTGTTATCATTAAAGGCGATGAAACGCATGCAATCTAACTGATAACTCCTTAGATATTAGGTTCCCAGATTTGGTCCCTATACACGAAAATAATAGGAACGATGAGGACAATACGTGGTTATCGTTTTCGTTATGGGTCTATTAACACCCTGTATTCTAATTTAAAGGTTTGTGATCCCTGGCACGGGGTAAAAAAACATACTGTTTCTCTTTCCCCGCTAATACTGATCCTCTTACCCCAACATGGTTTTTATAAGTTAGGATTTTTAAAGCAATAAAATTCATATTAACGATGCTGTCTCGCCTAAAGTAAGTAATAAAAGGTCAAACTTACCTCTTTCTGGTACTATTTGACTAAAAAATCTATCTTTAACACCTTTTTAACAATCAAAAAAATGAAACAAAGATGGAGCGTCCAAGTCGTGATTTTACAACTAACAGCTGTCAGTATTTTTCGCGATTATAGACATCTAGTAGCTACATCTCACGGCAAATACTTTAACTATCAAGCTTAGACTGTTTTATCGACGGAGAGATCATATTGTTAGCGTGAATAATTTAATAGTTATGAACTTTGTTCCTCTTCCCCCGGGGTTCCTCTTACCCCATCTGACCTTACCATAATTAATATTAACCAACTTACAAAGTAGAATAGAATTATTTTATTTGTTGGAAAATGGGTCTGTCATTGACTGTATTTTTCCAAATATTGCGTTTCACTCTTAGATTAAAACATTTTGTTTTAATCTAAAGTGTCACTAGATAAAACTTCCTTTTGTTTAAGTGATGAAATACTCTTGACAATCTTTTAGTTTTGTCTTACTAAGGGTGGATTCGACCAAACTGGAATAAGATTTACTCCGATATTAGTCTATACAAATTCGGCGTTTAATCTAGGTTAAGACCTTATTCCAGTTTGGTCGAATCCGCCCTAAGTATAATTGAAGTTTCTGTAAGATTACCCAAAATTGGTTGGAGAGTCAACTTAGGTTATTAATTTTTAATGAAAGGAAAAAGTAAGTATACACGTTTCAGCTCATAATGTCGACTTCTCAAAATGTGAACCAGACGAAAAATGGGGTTGGTATCATAACGACTACATTGTGAAAACGACCAAATCCTCATAAGGTCCAGATCTCAGAAGGACCATCTCTGCAGAAAGCCTATATCTCCGAATGACTTTGTAGCAAAACGACTGGTTCTATGAAAAATGTAAGTACATTTCTTAAAACGTCAACTCCTTACAATGTCAACATCGCAAAAAGACAACTTCTTGAAATGTCAATTTCTCACAATGACAACTTCGCATTTAGTCAACTTCTCATAATGTCAACTCTTAAATGATATATTCGCAAAATGACAACTCTTCGTAATATGTATCTACTTTAAACAGCTAATTGAAGACAAAATCATGTAATTAATCATAATCTATAGCCATGAATAATCACTAATCGTCATTAAATTCGTAAAAATGTTTTTAATATTCATCGTCAATCGCCAATAACATAATTATAAAAGTATGAAAGGTTAAACATTTAACCTTTTTATCAATGACCTTTTTATCATTGCTTTTTATATAGCAAATAAACCTCTTTGATAATGTAGTAAAACTATGGATTACCGTGGGATTACCCCACAGACATTATTATATTGCCTGTGGATTACCCATAGAATAATAATAACCAAAGCATAGAAGGAGTCCAAATAGGACTCGTATAGTTGTCCTATTGTTTCAAATGGGCCATAAACGTTAAAAGGAAAAAAACAAAATAACTTGCTGTTCGCGCCACAGCGCGACGGATAACCGTCTCTGCGCCGGTCAATTAAGATGCATATTGGTGCAACGACTGGGCAACGAATGATCGGCCAATCACAGCGAGTTGACAATTATACTCGACGAAGTGTCCGCCGGCGCCGCGCAACGGTAGTGTGCTTCGACCTTTTAGAGTGAATCCACGCGCGCGCCCGCGCAAGAACTCAGCCCGTGAACAACCATGTGTTAAGTGTATGTGAATTAAGAGCGCTTTGTTTACCAGCTCAACTATCCCTACAACGCCTACGACCAGTGCCCCTGAGTGAACTGTGTTGTGTGTTGCTGCCTTCAAGCCCGCGCCCCCGCGCCTGCCTTCAGCTCCAACCAGCTCCAGCCCGAACCAGGTAAGCCCCAGAAATTCCCTTACCTCCTGCCTAACCCATATTCCGTCGCTGTTACGGCGAACGCCTTCCGCCGTAGCATTTTTGATCCTACGAGCCGGATACATACAGTCCACTAGTTTTTAAACCCTACCGTACACATTTCACCTTTTGCCTCGACTCGTGCCGCCACCCATACACGTCTACACAACTGCACACAACACCCACACAATGCACGCCAGCCCAAACATCCCTTACTGCCCTTACTGTAGGACTAGAGGGCATAGATTAATAGCGTGCGCTACCTACAATGCCCAGCCGACGCAGGGCCGGTGGGACTTTGTGGTGTCGCGCGAGCGCTGTCCCCGCTGTCTCGGACCACATTACCCGGACGAATGCAAGTCGGTGAAGGCATGCAGAGTGTGTGGCATCGCAGATCACCACACATCCCTTCACCGACCGGACGATGCCACACAGCATTACCAGCCGGAATCGGCGGCGCGGTGGCTTCCGCCCGCGCTACGGGAAACTCCGGCAAAGCGACCCAGCGACAGAACGCTGCATGTGTCCTCGCATGCACAGCGGTCGCATGAGGGGTCGCAGGAGTAGGTACATGTTACCGTAGACATTCAGCCCCACATTATTAATACAGTCCACTATTATATATATATATAGGATAACTATTTCAGCCCATTAACTATTTCATTACATGTTGGCCATTCGACCCGTTAAAATAATATTTACTCATATTTCGTAGTTATCACGTAACTTAATTTTAAGTTCTGATTTTTAAATTTTATCGCGTAACATTTCTAATTTCATTACCTTACATGACCCTCTCTGCACGATAGACGTTGCAAAGTGCATTGCGAAATATTATTAACCTACCTACAAAAATAAATTAAGAACGTGTTCAAAGAACAGTGTTCGATTCGTGTTATATTTTTTCTTACTAATTAGATTGCACATATAACTTTAGTTAAGTATAACACATCCGCGTCTAGACGACGATATTGTTGTTTTCCCCGTTTTATTTTGTAATGAAATTTTTATGGTCGTGTCGTGTTAAATCGGCTCAGATCTCGTGCATGCTCACCACGCGTGCCAAATAGCGTGCTTTATTTTTTCGCTCGTGTTAATTTTGTTTTTTCTGCCTTTAATTCTTGCCTTGGCAATCGACTCAATCTCGTGAGTGCTCACCACAAGAGCATAGTACTTCTACACACGTGCACCCACACATCAGCCTGCAGCACACAAACACATGTAGTCAGCCCGCACCTATACGGTGCATGACATCAGACGCGCTTTTGCGCCCCCGCGCCGCCTGCGCTTCTGCGCCCCCGCGCCCCCACGCCTTTGCGTTGACTGCGGCCCGCCCCCGCGCCCCCACGCCTTTGCGTTGACTGCGGCCCCCGCGCCCCCACGCCTTTGCGTTGACTGCGGCCCCCCCGCGCCCCCACGCCTTTGCGTTGACTGCGGCCCCCGCGCTTCTGCCCCCCCGCGCCCCCACGCCTTTGCGTTGACTGCGGCCCCCGCGCTTCTGCGCCCCCGCGCCCCCACGCCTTTGCGTTGACTGCGGCCCCCCGCGCCCCCACGCCTTTGCGTTGACGCGGCCCTTTGCGCTTACGCGCCCCCGGCGCCCTCTGCGCCCCCGCGCCCCCACGCCTCTGCGCTTACGCGCCCCGTGCACCTATGCGCCTTCGGCGCTTCGCCCCCCCGCGCCCCCTGTGCTTCGTGACACAGGCTTTCAGCCCTCATACAATTGTACTCATACAGTCACACACGTGCATTCCTCCCAGCTCATCATATACACACCCACTCGACATTAACTCAACACAGCACGAATCGGGGCTGTAGTTCCCCTTTAATTTCCATTCCTTCCCCCCCCCCCCCCTCCTACCCTCTGAGGCCCGGGAAGATGTTCGCACCACAGCGCGACGGATAACCGTCTCTGCGCCGGTCAATTAAGATGCATATTGGTGCAACGACTGGGCAACGAATGATCGGCCAATCACAGCGAGTTGACAATTATACTCGACGAAGTGTCCGCCGGCGCCGCGCAACGGTAGTGTGCTTCGACCTTTTAGAGTGAATCCACGCGCGCGCCCGCGCAAGAACTCAGCCCGTGAACAACCATGTGTTAAGTGTATGTGAATTAAGAGCGCTTTGTTTACCAGCTCAACTATCCCTACAACGCCTACGACCAGTGCCCCTGAGTGAACTGTGATGTGTGTTGCTGCCTTCAAGCCCGCGCCCCCGCGCCTGCCTTCAGCTCCAACCAGCTCCAGCCCGAACCAGGTAAGCCCCAGAAATTCCCTTACCTCCTGCCTAACCCATATTCCGTCGCTGTTACGGCGAACGCCTTCCGCCGTAGCACTTGCCAAAAACGTCAAAATGTAAAGTGAAAATAAAAATGGGTCACCACTTCACCAGTCGCCGTTTATGATGCCAAATTCAAAAGCGATCTACACATGTGATTCGATGTCAAATATAAGGTAATATTGACATTGGCAAGTGGCAACGCGTCCGTGTAAATTAGTTAGTTTTGTGTGTGCATGTCACAATTTGTCACGTCATAATATCGGCGCCTTAGAATAATAACGCTATAGAAACCAAGTTCGCGCGCCTATTTTGAAGCACATTAATTGGAGCCAGAAATGGCACCAAACGCCGGACCGCTCCGTAGTGTTCAATGTCACAGCGCGCCGAACGTGTCTCGCGAAAATAAAAAAAAATGACGGTTTGTGCAGTTAAATTGGATGGATGAGACAAAATATGTCTCATACTAATAACGGAGTTGTTGTCAGAAACCACACAGATCCCTAGATATCAATTTTTAAAGCAATCGGTTAAAAAACTAAAATGTTTAATATGGCGGCTACTTTTTCTCATTCTAATAACGGATTCATTGTCAGAAACCACACAGATCCTCAGATATCGATTTTCAAAGCAAAGTTTATTAACGATGAAGTTTCGTAGTATCAATTCTTATTATTTTTCACCATTAAAATAACGCGCGCTCAAAAAATATACTTAAGTAAGTACGGCAAATATCACCTAAACAACCAAACGATTTATTTAAAAGAAAAAGCTTTTTATTTAGTTTTTAGTATTAATAAATCACTTACCTTCAACATCAGCAGGAAGTTTAAAAAACGAAAGCTCCGGTTTTGAAGAAGCCGAGTTCAAGCAGCCGTATACTACGCAATACACTCGCGGCATTTTTAAAAATCGCGCGCACAGAATGTATGAAAAACACTGTGCCGGTACTGTGGCTTTACTGACCTTTAACCTATAATATTACCTGTTCTCAGTTTCGTTAAAACTCGTCCGGCGGTTTTTGTGTGTTGCGCGTCAAACAAACAGAGACAAAAATTCTAAAAAATGATTCTAATGTTCACGTATCCTTCATCCCCTAGATTATGTTTTTCGCAAATATTTTCGATGTAAGTACAGACACGAAATTTACATTTCAGGAACATAGGTCAAAATGAAAAAAATCAATCAATCAGCTGATTGCGCATTTTGTATGGGGGAAAAAATAATAATTTTTCTACCCATGTTCCATAAGGAAAGTGGTTCAGTTTCATCGGTAGAATCCCCTTGATTTAGTGTCAGCTAACATTTTTACACCTTATTATAGATCACAAATATAAGTAAACATGAAATAATATAGAACTAGGTTAAGTATTTAATAACTTTGTAAGATTTTTTTAACCGCCTCTGTGATCTAGTGGCTAAGCTACCTGTTTCAGACCCAGAGGTCCCGGGTTCGATTCCCAGCGGGGGGTACATCTTTGTGTGCTCGGTTTGGTTGGTGGTAGGGCTGTTAAGTCCGCCTGGCTAGCTACCACCATCTTATCTAAGTCTGTCGCCATAACAACGATGTTTATAGCATTGTTGTGTTCCGGCAGTTTGAGATAAGATAGCCAGTTCCTCAGTGGTTGAGGATTCCGGGTGAAGCGCGCTTCCACCTTCGGCCTTATCGTCACTTACCATCAGGTGAGATGCAGGCCAAGCGCTTACCCGTAGCCAATAAAAAAAATAAAAAAAACAAATGAAATAGGCTACCTATATAATAAAAGACATTAACAATAAATTCACATAATAAAAATCTTAACTACGGGGACTTTATTCTTGCAACACTGAATAGTGTTTATGGTTCATATTATTTTATGATGAAATTTATTTATTTATTTACTTATTTATTTAAAAAAGCACTGCCACATCACACATATTACAAAAAACTTAAGTAATTATACTTACATTTTACATTATTCTGATATGTGTGACAATTTAGGCGTACATAACGTACAACTTTGAAATTATACGATACTTACTGATGGTATGTGATCCTAGAGTCCTTCTTATTTTTTGAAGTATTATTTTTACACAGTTTTACTACGCATTTTAATTTGAATTATGCCCAAAATTTAATATAACATTGGGTACCTACCTACGTAGGTACACTTCACACACAGCTGTCAGTGTGGCTGGCTCGGGTACGCCGTAGTTCGGCGATTTCGGCGTAGGGTGGAGTCTCCTATTATCGGTTTTCGAGAAAATGAAACATAACTATAAAAATAGCCCTAAAATCATAATAGTTTTTATGCAAAAAGTAACTCTATATCCATACGCATATCCTCTTATATTTTGGTGCGTGTGCCACAACATTTGAACGTTTAATTGGCAATAGAGCACGCGCAGGTACAGCTATGCGATTCTCTAAGCGACACATAGGCGAACGCTACACGCAAGATCCATATTGTGATCCGTCAATATATACTGACGGATCACGATAATTATTGACGTGTAGTGTAGTGTATTGACGGATCACAATATTTATTGCAGGATTTCTGGAAATCCAGTGATCCAGTCCCAGATCCTAGATCGTGATATTTATCTTGCGTGTAGTGTCGCGCGTCAATATTTATCGTGTCTAGGGTTGCCACCTTTTTTAGGATGAATAAAGAATTTTTATTCCTCATACACGGAAAGTAGGTTTGTAGTTGCCTGAGGAGCGGGTGGAAAGTAATACTTTTCTACCAACTACCAACAAAACATACAGTAATTCGAATGTAACAAAAAACAAGTTTATCTTAATGCTAAGTGCTGTCTCTATTAATAGGTAGTCACGACATGCAATATCAAAATACAATCATATTTGTTGAACTCATGTGTAGTTGTGACTCTCTATTAAAATAATACTAACAACCCATCTCTTCCCATGGGTGTCGTAAAAGGCGACTAACGGACTAAAGACTGCACATACATCCAACAGCATAGAGCGGCGATTGCCTCATCAAAATAATACTACCAATACCAACGACTCTCTTCCCTTCGGTGTCGAAAAAGGCGACTAACGGACTAAATTCTGCACATACATCCAACAGCATAGAGCGGCGATGGGCTCATCAAAATAATACTACCAACCTCTCTCTTCCTTTGGGCGTCGTACAAGCGACTAACGGGCTAAAGGCTCACCACCTAACCACATGTGCAGACTGTGCAGTAGTTTTTGCTGAAGCGTGGACTGTGTGGGCGGGGCTTGTGTTGTCCATAGATTCAAATTATTACTAATTTTACTACAAACTTTAACTAAATATCTCAAAAAAGTTTTGGATTTATGTAAAATAAAACTCACTAATTTTTTTAGCTAATTCATGTTTTTATTTTTAGTTACTTACCATTCGTAATGAAAATCACAGTGTTTACCTCGGGTGAAAGACTTATTTTCTCCTTCTACGCCAAACCCCGTCTCGGTAGTAAATAAGCAACTTTCACCCCTAGGGTAACAAACAATGTACTATTTACATTTTGTTAGAACAAAAATAAAGTACATAGCATAAAAAAGAGTATTTATGTATTTGTCCTTAAAAACGTATTTTTAGTTGTTCTTAGCGACATTTGACAAATATTTGTCTTTTACGTAAATAGAGTATTTTAGCATTAATGCTCTGAGATTTTAGCGTACCTACTTAATTGGTGTCGTAGCGTAGATTATAAAGTACGTCTACATTAAAAGGAGGACAATACTCTATTTTAAAGTGCGAGTGGCAACCCTACACGTCTGCCTCGTACAAAGTACGTATTTTTGACGCGATCCGTATTGATGGTGTAGGGTGTGCTGTGATCCAGCCCAAGATCCATCAATAAATATCACGATATTTATCACAATATTTATTGACGTGTATGGTTCGCCATAGGCGAACGCTACACGTCCTCTTTTTCATGTAGGCGTACTTTATAATCTACGCTACGACACCAATAAAGTACGCTAACTAAAATCCTTTAGTAAATAAAAAGTAAATTAATGCTCTAAGGCTAAAATACTCTATTTATGTAAAAGACAAATCTGTGTCGAATGTTGCAAAAAGCAACAAAAAAAACGTTTTTAAGGATAAATAAATAAGTACTCTTTTTTATGCTATATACTTTATTTTTGTTCTAACAAAATGTAAATAGTACATTGTTTGTTACCCTATAGGGCTGAAAGTAGCTTATTTACTCCCTCGAACGGCAATAGTTCGAGGGAGAAAATAAGTCTTTCATTCATCCGAGGTAAACACTGTGCTTTTAATTACGAATGGTAAGTAACTAAAAATAAAAACATGAATTAGCTAAAAAAACGAGTAAGTTTTATTTTACATAAATCTACAACTTTATTGAGATATTTAGTTCAAGTTAATGGTAAAATTAGTAATAAGTTGAATCTATGGACAACACAGGCCACGCCCACACAGTCCACGCTTCAGCAAGAAACTACTGCACAGTTTGCACATGTGCTTAGGTGGTGAGCCTTTAGCCCGTTAGTCGCTTTTACTACACACAAGGGAAGAGAGGGTTTGGTAGTTTTATTTTGATGTGCAGAATTTAGTCCGTTAGTCGCCTTTTATGATACCCAAGGGAAGCGAGAGGTTGGTAGTATTATTTTGATGAACCCATCGCCGCTCTATGCTGTTGGATGTATGTGCAGAATTTAGTCCGTTAGTCGTCTTATACGACACCGAAGGGAAGAGAGGGGTTGGTAGTATTACTTTGATGAGTCCATCGCCGCTCTATGCTGTTGGATGTATGTGCAGTCTTTAGTCCGTTAGTCGCCCTTTACGACAGCCATGGGAAGAGATGGGTTGTTAGTATTATTTTAATAGTGAGTCACAACTACACATGAGTTCAACAAATATGATTGTATTTTGATATTGCATGTCGTGACTACCTTTATTTGAGACAGCACTTAGCATTAAGATAAACTTGTTTTTTGTTACATTCGAATTACTGTATGTTTTGTTGGTAGTTGGTAGAAAAGTATTACTTTCCACCCGCTCCTCAGGCAACTTCAAACCTACTTTCCGTGTATGAGGAATAAAAAATACTTTATTCATTCTAAAAAAAGGTGGCAACCCTAGACACGATAAATATTGACGCGCGACACTACACGCAAGATAAATATCACGATCTTGGATCTAACATTGGATCACTGGATTCCAGAAATCCTGCGATAAATATTGTGATCCGTCAATACACTACACTACACGTCAATAATTATCGTGATCCGTCAGTATATTATTATATTGACGGATCACAATATGGATCTTGCGTGTAGCGTTCGCCATAGACGTTGCGCGCATGGCTGTGATCTGCTGTCTCTTTCCAATTCTATGAGTATGAATGAGACAGAGTCATTTCTCAGCGCTGCGGCAGCCGCAGCTATCAAGGCTTTAGCTTAGAGAATCGCACGGCAGACGTGCGTCGTTTGGTGGCATTGCTTAGTCAAATCCCTGAGTCGACGCATTGCGTTGGGTTATATTTGAATGGAATTAAACATACCTATGGTATTTTATTTTATTTGATCTTAAAGAAAAACAGTCCAAGTACCGTTTAGATAGTATGTTTTAAAATTTATTTGTCTTTTTTATGAAATAATCGTGGGGTCGAGATTAGGGATCTGTATTATTGATAAATCTCACTATTTTTGGGAAATGCATGAAAACGTTAAACAACATGTTTAGCTATTTTATATGTTAGCAGTAACATTAATAAGGTTAAAAATGAAACAACAGCTCAGTTTAATCACTAGATCCAAACGTCGGCCGCCTAAAAACGATTTTTATCAGCTACGGCCGATATAAAGGGAATCGATGCGTAATAACGGCCACCAAGTATTGTGTACCTACTTTCCTACTACCCTCGAACTTTACAATAAAAAGGAAAATATTGTCAAACAACGCGAGGAAAGAAAAAAAAGAATTGAAGAGAATAAAACGGAGAAATTATATTGAGAAAGAAAAACACTGGAAAAGAGAATAAAAAATAAACCAGCCAAAGAAAACAAAAGTAGTAAAGAAGATATTATTAAAGGACAGCAATCGCGAAGCTGACCTCACTGATTTACCTTCTCAACACATAATGGAAAAGGAGAAAATTCTTTGTGCTGGCTGTGAAGAAGAACTAATTAGTGATGTCGAAGAAGATGAAGACAAAAATATTGGATGCGACATATGCCTCCAATGGTTCCACTTAAAGTGTACAGTTCATCGTGGGCGAAATTATATCGATGTTGCTAAAGAAGATTTTACTTGGCAAGTTGGCATCACGGTTTAGAGCATTTAAATTGAAGATACTTTAAGTAAAGTTTACTAAGTTTTTGTTGACTTTATTTGGTAATTATTTTTATTTATAATTATTTGTTTTTGGAGTTCCTTTCTTAATTTTTCTTAATAATGTTGAATCATTGTGATCTTTAGTTTATAATAACATAAATTACTTCGATCAACAGTTGGTATTGTTGATCGAAGATAATTTATTTTAATTTCTAAGACTGAGATCTAAAGAAAAGACTAATTTATGATGTATAAGTTAAAAAAAGTGATTTGTACTTGAGATGAAATATAAAACGATATCAATTTTTACTTTGGTTAGTAGTTTTATTGACCTAACTTCACCATAGAAAAGGTATGCCGATATTAGGGTCACAGGCGGCGGATATTAGGGTGTTAGAGGCCGATATTAAGGGAAATCAGCATACTCGGAAAAACGCATCTTTATTATCAAAAATAACAAACGATTCGTAATTTTACGAATGTATTAATGGAGTTTCAGGATCCCTCTACCCAAAAAAGGCATTTCAAGAAAGCAAAAGCTAATAACGTAAAAATTACAAGCAGTCAAAGTTCAATAAAAGTTGACATGGCCGATAATTGGTGCCACCACCCTAGTATTTGTTGCCGCATTTGACAAGTACGACGAAGGTAGGTAAGTCGAGCGCAGCGAGGCCAATCATTAATCTAAGGGTTTAAATGTTAAATGTTTAACCTTTCATACTTTAATAATTATGTGATTGACGATTGACGATGAATATTAGAGACATTTATACGAATTTAATGATGATTAGTGTTTATTCATGCAATAGATTATGATTAATTACATGATTTTCTCTTCAATTAACTGTTTAAAGTAAATATTATGAAGAGTTGTCATACCGACCCTTGCGCTTTAGTTGTTGTGGCTATGCACAGGCTTGTCGACCACCGAAATTGTATTGAAGAATTGTGAAATGATGATGTACACGAGGGCGACACTCTAGCAATCTTCTCGCTCACCAGCTGGTTCATTCTGGCAATCTGTCCTGCGTGCGCCTGGCGTCCTGCCCATCGCCACTATCTACTATTCCTTTGACCGTCGATCACTTTAGCTTTCTGCCGAATCCACTCGTTTGTTCTACGGTCTATTAGGGTAATTAATACACGGAGTTTCTCGGCAGACTTTTCGCTTGCGTTAATTTTTCGCAGAAAAAAATGGCCTGTAGTCGGGTAGTCGTCTACGGGGGCACATCTATTGTAGGTATGTCTGAGTTTGTTGGAATTGGTATGACAATTCGAGCGTGAAAGCGAAACAAACAAACGAACTCAATTCCGCCTTTGTAATGTTAGTTAAAATACTCACACAAAATTTTTTCACATTCATAACATTCTTAATTATAGTGTGCTGTGAAGTGACGGCTCAGAATACTACAAAGACATCTCTTTCCTTGAGTGTCGTAAAAGGCGACTAACGGACCAAGACTGCACATACACCCAACAGCATAGAGTGGCTATGGCGGGCTCACCGCCTGTCGCGATGAGCACATGCGCAGCCGCCATTGGTGTGCCGTGGGCTGCTTTTACGGTCCTCAATCCTCATAGCTATTGCAATATTCACGACTCGTGAATATGTATGTATGTACATACGTAGTTATACTGGCAAAAATAACACACATTACCTACATATTCTTTATGTTTTGTGTGTCAATCTATTAAACATAATTATATTAATCTATATCTTCGATCGTGTTGATGATCAAAGATTTATTTAATGAATGTGTTTGTAACTGACAGGACAAGGTTTGTGCTGTCGGTGTCAGCCTCTGTTGGGCCTGCGCCCGCCGCGGACGTAGGCCTCCCCTCCATTCCCCCATGCCTGACGATCCATTGCCGTCTGCATCCATTCTAGGCCGCCGCCGCCGGCTCAATGGCAGATGTCCTTTCTAGTGAGCAAATCATGGGTGAGCTGCTTCTACTGGTTAGCACGGGCTCTTACTCCAGAGTTCGTCTTGCCCACGACCGTACTCCGAAATTCATCACGGGTGGGGTACGGTACGGGCACGTGCGGGTACGGGGTGTGTACGCGGACGAGGTCGCGGCCGGTCAGCTAGTGTTAATGAAAAGGTTCAAAGTAATAAGTGTAAGTAATGTGTAAATATATAAAAATAGATAAGTAAGTGAACTTTGATGTTTAAAAGTCGTTGAGCTTTAAAAAGGCGTGTAATAATAATATTATATGATCCGTTCGTCTGTGAGAAACCAGCCTTATTAGCGCTGCCGCGGCAGGCGGCTCCGCTTCATCGTACTTATTGCATTGCATTGCAGTACAGCGATAGGTTTGCGAAATAACTAAAATAAATAAAAGTTGTCATTGCCTTTACGTGTAGCGGAATCTTAATTAGTCGCCCTGGGCAATACAACAACGCGACGACGACGACCTACCACGGGGCGGCATGCGGCAGTGCGGCACGGGCGGCATGCGGCAGTGCGGCACACACCACTTCACTCACGCTAGCGTGCGCTCTGTAGCCCTACTATACCAGAGTCTACTGTCAACTCTTAGAGCAGTTTAATCTTACTAGATGCAATTTCCCATACGAATTTAGCTTATTAACTTTAAAGTAATACCTACTGCTACAGGCCTTCTAGATTGCAGCAGCGCGGTGAATCACCCGAAATAATAGTGTACCTACCTATAATAGTTCGGGTTGAAATTACTTACATTCTAAAAGTATAATCTTTTAGCTGCTCTGAACAATGAAAGCACTGAATATAATTTTATTTGTGTACCTACCTACTCGTATATAGTTGACCCCTTACAATAATAACGTAGGTATTCTAAGGTTGACCCTCAAATCCTGGGTAGGTGGCCAAGCAATCCTGGGTTAATTCATCCAATAGAGATTTTTATGAAAAATCCTAAATGGATTCACGAAGTAGGCCCCTAGGCCATACCTCGCCGGCTCTGGGGCCTGGGGCCACGGGCTGTGCCGCCCCGGCCGCCGCAGAGGCAGCACGGGCCGGCGCCGCGGAACAGCTGTTGGCGAAGTCTCCCTCCCCTCCCGTTTCTACTTACTTCAATAGGATCCTCCAGAAACAACCGAAACTGCTGCCGTTTGGAACCTCGCCGGCGTACGATATAGTCATGACGAGTACGGCTCGGCGCACTATTAAATTATTATTTATTTATACACACACACGTTTTGTCGCGTGAGCTTGAAACAAGACACATGCGGAAAATCAAATACGATTTAGAAAGCGATGTAAGTTTATCGCTTTCGGTGCGCAGGAAGGGCGAAGGGAGGCGATCGTCCGGGACCTACACCCGCTAGTCACATTCTGGTGATGTGCTCGGCGCTGCCTTCCACCTTCCACAGATCGACACTAGGCCTGCGACGATGGCGCGCTCGTGCACCGTGCGCGGCGCGTGCTCGGAGTAGACTGCCTGCCTGCGGGTGCGGGCGGGTGCGGGGTGCGGCGGCGCGGCGCGGGGCGGCGGGCGGCACTTGCGCTGTTGCGTGGCGCATGGCCGCACAGGCTGCTCGCGCGCCGCCGCCGGCCCCCGCCGCTAGGTGGCGCGCGACACGCCGCCGAAAGGTGTGGTCCACTTAAAAGGACAGACACAGACAGGTGTTTTATTATTATTCAGTAACGACCTTCATGCGTTGTTTGATTTATGCGCGAACCTCTTTTCTCTAGACCTGTATTTTGGTAAACATCTGAGTGTTAAGAGTCGGTCTCAGAGTTCTATAAATAAAAAATTATATAGCTAAAACTCGAGAATGGTTGAACCGATTTGGCTAATTTCGATTTTGAAATAATTGTGGAAGCTCAGGGAAGCTATAAACGGTGGGAAACATAAATAATAAGTAACGGATAATATTAAAAACGCCAATTTAATTTTCCAATTCAAAATGTACTTAGGTGCTAACTAGCTGCGAAAGATTTGATTGATTTGATGTTTTTTGCCAAGACGTCTCAATTTTTTTTAAATAAAAAAGTCTTTGTTGTCGAATTTATAGTGCGTACACGTGGTAGGTACAATAAATCTATGCGTTCAAAAATTCGTCTGTTTCATAACAGCTTTAGTATGAGGTCCGTTCTCTTTAGTCTGTTTTGTTGGAATGGAACACAAAACAAAACAGTTCTATTTCAGAAATAAAAAAAGTCTAAAAGAGACAATAAATTTCAAGACGATTATTTAAATCCTCAGAATAATAACTAAAGCATAGAAGGAATCCAAATAGACTCGTATTAGTTGTCCCATTTTTCAAATGGGCCATAAACATTGAAAGGAAAAATACAAAATAAGTTACTAAAAAATTGGATATCCGGTCACCATTATGATACGGATACCGAATTCAAAAGTGATCTACAAATTAATGTGATTCGAACTTAGAGTATTCATTGAATGCTATAAGGATTCGACAGCGATATAATATGGTCAATGGGATTCGAAGGGTTTTGACATTGGCAAGGGCCAAAGGGCCAACGCGCCTGTGTAATTTAGTTACGTTCAATGGTATTAAAAACTTATCATTGGTTACGTTTACGTTATATTTTTGCGTGTGCATGTCATGAACCTTTAGGTCGCATTGTTTGTTGTCAAACGGAGTGCACGCTCGACTGTCATAGCATTTCTTCTATGCTTTAGTAATTATTCTATGAAATCCATAGAATAATAATAATAATAATCTATCATCAGTTTGTCAGTGCGCGAGAACTTTATTGTCCTTGGACCAAATATCACATATTTGGTCCGAGTTATTGTCACTTGCTGGATGTCAAACATTTATTAGAGGTGCGTTCCATAGACGTAGGTAGGTACCTATATATGTCTGTGGTGCGTTCAGAAATTTGTGTTTCATAGCTGTAGTATGAGGTCCGATCTCTTTGGTCTGTTTTGTTGGAATACAAAATAGTTATTTCAGAAATAAAAAAGTGTAAAAGAGGACTTCTTGGCGGGAAAGTTAAGCGTCATGTCTGCAATTTTGTTTTATTTTCTTTAATTTGTGTTTCGTCGAATATTAATGTGTAATAATGGCGGATTAATAACTGTTAGTGTTCGTGAACGTGCATGAGTTTTGGCAAATAAAACAAAACCGTGCAACAATACTTTTCAGATTCTCTCAAGAAGTCCATGTGAGATCTCAATTAAGTCTCACAGACTTCGGACGAAGATAACATCCGATTCAGCAGCCACAAGACTCCTCACCGAGGACCACAAGTCTACAAAAGAAGAACCCTCCACCACTTCTCTTTCGATCTCTACCTCCAAATTATTAGTGTACTTACCTATATTTTATAAGAAGTTTGGGAATGTAATTTCAAATTGTAGGAAACGTAAAAATAAGAAAACACTTTTCACAAACACTACAAACTTTATTACAGATATAACACTTTCATCTTCTTTAATCCATATATATCAGGTCCTCGACTCCAACAGGATTGGCTCTGAGATTCTAGGGCGCAACTACACACATGTGCAACAACAGGAATTCCTTCCAGAACTTCAACTCCACCACAGCCAAACCAGTATACGTTGCCAAACAACGACCAGATCCCATGCAAAGGATCAGGTACCGTAGTTCTGCCTTTAAGCAGCGGTAACATGAGCACTCTCCATAATGTGCTACATGTTCCTAAAGGGCGATAGCTCCTGTGCGTAAAATAGACTTTATCATTGTATTATATTCACAAAACTCAACAGAATTACTTAATTATTTCTATAAACTATTTTCTAAATATGACAACCAAACCTATCTACTACTTTGCAAGCAGTGTGTCACTTATACAGTGACAGTTGACTAAGGCGCATGTGTAGCCGATTGTCAACTACTCAAACTTGGAATTGACCATAAACAATACTGAGAAGGTCGGCCTACCAGCCTTCCTTGACACACCCCCTCAATCGGCTGCACATGTTAAAACTTAACCTTTCATTACCCCAGTCTACCCCTTTTACAGTTGACATAACAAATCTCCTATAAGCCTCTCAACCTAACACCTCTAATAAAAACTTTCTATCTGCCTCTCGAACTATGTTACAAAACTTTCTATCTATCTAACCTTATTTTAACAAAAATTCACATTCATCTCCTACTAGACCTATCTTCTTACAACACTTCAACTTCCTAACTTTAACTCCTACTCGACTCATCATCTTTGAACACTTAAAGGTTATATAAAATACAAGTAATATAAACTTCAGGCTTCTTCCCAAAACGTTTGTTAAATAATTTTAAAAAAGTTACTCGCTCGAGCTTGCATTATTCATTTACCTTACGTATGGATGGATGTTTGTTACTCTTTCACGTAAAAACTCCTTAATGGATTTGGATGAAATTCGGCATACAGATAGTTTATAACCTGGATTAACACATAGGATACTTTTATCCCGATATTCCCACGGCAGCGGGAACCACGCAGGTGAAACCGCGAGTGGCCGCTAGTTTATTATAAAGTACAACATGTAAGTATGTAATGTAATGAATGTATGTATGTAGGTGTGAAATATAGGATCGGATAGGAGGGGAAAGGACATCTGTAGAATAATGAACAAAGTGGAAACCCGGGTTTGGAAAATCAAAAACCGGGTTTTCGGGTTTTTCGAGTTTTTCTACAATCGTTTTCTTGTCTGTAATTGTTCGTATCATAAGTATATTTACGCCTCTTCGAAATGATCTTTTTGATTGAAGGAGGTCAAAAAGTAGCGCCTCTGTATCTCACTACATACAAACAAGTATAGAATAGAATAGAATAAAAAAAGTTTATTGATACAAAAAAACCAATACATAACAAAATACCTTAACTAACAATAGAACACATTTTGTACCAAAAATGTCTCCGCCACGACACTGGTTTTCTGAGGATGCCTATATTTTATAATAATCACAGACAATATGCAGTGGCGCTAAGAACAACAAAAAATAAATAAATAAAAGTACAACAAAAAACATTCTATTTTAAACAAACATTTTCAGTCAAAGCAACGGCAACGTTAATTAACAAGTTAGTGAAGTTCACTTCTCTCTTAACTTTTTTTGCACTAGGCACTAATTTCTGCTTGACCTAATCAAGTAGAACTATTGTTTTTTTTGTGCGAAAAAGATTAAATTAAAAAAGCAAATTACACTTTGTTCGTGCGTAGTGACTCCCCCGCCATTTTGTTTCGTCAGTCCTCCTCCCTCTCTTCAGAGCTCTCCCTTACCCATTTTAATGAACCTCAGCATTCTTGGCATGGACATCGGCCAGGAACTGAATCAAAAATGCTACATCGAGAGTGTTATTTTAACTGCTTCCCGTAAGTTAGGTATTCTCAAAAAGGTGAGGCGGTTTTTCACTCCCGAGCAGCTATGCGATTCTCTAAGCGACACATAGACGCTGCGCGCATAGCTGTGATCTGCTGTCTTTTTCCAATTCTATGAATATGAAAGAGACAGAGTCAATTCTCAGCGCTGCGGCAGCCGCTGCTATCAAGGCTTTAACTTAGAGAACCGCACTGCAGCGCTGTTTGCTGTACAAGACTCAGGTGCGATCGAGTTTGCAGTATTGTTTCCATCTATGGGATTGCTCCGCTAAAGACCTCCTCGATGCACTTGATAGATTGCAAAGGCGAGCGGTACGCATTATTAGAGATGCTGAGGTTACAGCCTCTCTTGAGGACCTCCAGCTGGGTAGAGACATTGCTTCTCTCAGTGTCTTCTACCGAAATTACTACGGAGAATGTTCTGAAGAACTTTTTGATCTAATCCCGCACACCGCTTTGATAAATCCTGTCCCGGACTACACGTGCTGGTCTTAGGAACCACCATCATACTGCACAGACTATCAGCACTCGTACTAAAAAATTTGGCAAGTCGTTCCTCTGTAAGACCATTCGGCTTTGGAATTCTCTGCCGGCGCATGTGTTTCTCAGCTCCTATAGTCCCGGGTCTTTTAAGCAGGGCGTGAAACGGTACGATAAAATATTTTTATATACTTAGGTATCAAAAATAATCTTCAGCATAATATTACCTATAATTATTAGCAATGAACTGACTATTACCAAAAGACTAAATTAATACTAGCTAGATAAATAGCTACCTTTCTATTTTGATATTTGTTTTGAACAAATACTCATTAAGGGGATCCTGCACGAAATTGTGAAAATTTACGTATTTTTAAGTTACTTATTCTATGCGCTAAATTAGTTAAATACATTATAAGAACTTACGTATGTTAGCCTGATCATTGCACAAGGTCGTGGCCTTTTTGAAATTTGAAACAAATTCTTTAAACAGTAACAAACAAAACATAAATCTAATGACTCCGAAAATCATTTTTCTTCGACAACTTTCTTAATTCTACGCATGAAACAATAATTCTTACATGAAATTTGTATTGATATTCCGCAGGTCACCCCCATCCTAAAAAAAGTAAATTTTAATTATTAACACAAGCGCGTGATGGTTTTGTACATTTCGCAGAATAAAAACATTGCTCTAATCAAATTACTAGGTCTGAAACTTCAAAGCAGAATTGTTCTAATTTTAAATATCAATATGGTTGATTTTGCTTTGAAGTTCATTAAGAGACTTATGTCAGTTTTTGCAATCGCGCTGCATGTGCAAGTACATTAATATTTTTAATATCAAAAAGTCTTATAATACTTTTATAAGACTTTTTGATATTAAAAATATTTTTGTGATTTTAAAAGTACTGTTTTATTTACATAAATCCTTTCCTTGTTTAATGTACTAACTCGTATTTGACTTACCAAAAAAAAAGACCGAAAAAGCTCGAAAAACCCGGTTGCCCGGATTTTGACTACATGTAAACCCGAAACCCGGGTTTTTAAAAAGTAGATCGGGTTTCGATACCCTAATCATGACTTTATATTACTTATAAAAACATTACACACCCCTAAAAAAACTTACATACTAATACCCACTGAGGTATAATAAACTAGAGAAGACACCGCGAAGCAAGTATGTGCGCACTAATGTGCAGCCCATGGGCTGCAAACGCCTTAGTGATTGCGCTTGATTCAAGCGATTGTGGACCTTGCGGCTGCACCTTAGTCACAGTATAAATATAAGCTAAAGCAGTACAGAAGCTCGGCCTTTTTCTTGTTTTATATACCTACGCGCCAATTGAGCGTTAGGGTTGTCCTCTTATTTTTGTAAAATTTAAAAAGTTTTTGTTTAGTTTGCGCTGTATTTCAGCTAGTTAGCGTTTTTTTGAGATAACTAGCAAAGCATAAGGGTTGTCACTTTTAATTTTTTAAAAATTAAAAACTAATATGTTAAAGATGGCGGCTACTTTCCTTATTCTATTATCGGATTCATTGTCGGAAACCACATTGATCCCTTGATATCGATTTTTAAAGCAATCGGTCGAATAACTAAAAAGTCCAAGATGGAGGCTATTTGGTCTCATACTAATAACGGTATAGCCGTTGTCAGAAACCACACAGATCCCTAGATATCGATTTTCAAAGCAATCGGTTGAATAAATAATAAGTTAAAGATGGCGGCTACTTTCCTCATTCTATTATCAGATTCATTGTCGGAAACCACACTGATCCCCTGATATCGATTTTTAAAGCAATCGGTTAAATAACTAAAATGTTCAAATGGCGGCTTCTTTTTCTCATTCTGATAACGGTTTCATTGTCAGAAACCACACAGATCCTCAGATATCGATTTCCTTTTTATTTTTCACCTTAGATTAAAACAAAAAGGGAAGATACGGCATGCTCCTACTTGTAGTCATTCAAAATATAGTCCTACTCAACTACTCACAAACGCACACCTATAAAGTGTAAATCGAGCGAGCGAGACAAAGCGGTAAGTTTCAACGTCAGCGCAAGGGAGTCAGCGAGTAGCGCGTTGACGTCTCGGTCGCTTCGCAACAGACGAGTACGTACGAGCGATTCCGACGCAACTGCGGAGTAGCGTCTTTCTCTTTTTCACACAGTAGAATATCCGCAATAGTGCGATGTAGCCTGTTCGCTCGGCAAATTGTGACTGAAGTGAAATTGTGCCTTTAGGCCTAATTTTGGCGGCTCACTCACGAGACGCTAATGCCGTATCTTCCCTTTTTGTTTTAATCTAAGTTTTTCACCATTAAAATAACGCGCGCTCAAAAAATATACTTAGATAGGTAAGTAAGTACGGCAAATATCACTTAGACAACCAAACGATTTATTAAAAGAAAAAGCTTTTTATTTAGTTATAATAATAGTCAATAGTCAATAGTCAAAATATATTTATTCAATAAACTTAATTAATAAGTACTTTGAAACGTCCAAATATTTTTTAACCTACCACCCATTCAGGACATCATTTTTTAACTGTGGCAAAGAACGGGCGCAAGAAACCACAGCGCACAGAAGCAACGACATTTACAAAATATATATATATATTATATGTCGTTACCAGGTCACAAAATACAAAATATGAATTTGAATGTAAATAGTTTAATTAAATATGGTGCTCTATATAAATTAATTATAGGCAATTAGAAATAGCTGTTGGAGTAGGTACTTGGAGCATTTCAGACCCAAGCTGTTTTGTCTTCTGTATAATCCGACACTTTATAATAAGCTTTTTTATAAAGCTTTTCTTTGATTTTGATTTTAAATTTATCAAGATCTAATTTCTGAATATCATTTGGTACTTTGTTGTATAATCGTACACACAGACCCTTAAAAGAATTATTTATTTTATGGAGCCTAGTATAAGGAACTGCTAATTTGTTCTTACTTCTGGTATTTAATTTGTGAATATCACTGTTTTTTGAAAACATTTCAATATTTTTATGAACATACACAAGATTTTCATAAATATATTGTGATGCAACTGTCATTATACTTATATCCTTAAATCTCTCTCTGAGAGAGTCACCAGCCTGTAGGTTATATATTGCTCGAATAGCCCTCTTCTGCAGCACAAAAATAGTTTGAATGTCGGCAGCATTTCCCCACAGTAATTTGGCGTACGACATTACACTATGAAAGTAACTGAAATAAACTAATCTAGCTGTATCAACGTCAGTTAACTGACGGATCTTCATTACTGCATAAGCCGCAGAGCTAAGTCTATTCGACAATTTAGCTATATGTGGGCCCCACTGAAGCTTGGCATCCAACGTGATGCCTAGAAACACAGTGGTGTCCACAGGATTCACATTCTTATCTTTAATTTGTACACTAGTTATTACCTGCTTAACATTAGGCAATACAAATCTTACACATTTGGTTTTTCCCTCGTTTAATAGCAAGTTATTAACACTAAACCAGTGAACAATCTTTGAGACCGCATTATTCACATCGTCATAATTTGGGTGTCGTCGTTTCACTTTGAATAAAAGTGAAGTATCATCAGCAAACAATACTATCTCATGACTGTCTTTTACAAAATAAGGTAAGTCATTAATATAAACCAAAAACAAGAATGGACCAAGTATTGAACCCTGCGGAACTCCCATTTTAACCACTGATCCCGGAGATCTTTTACCGTTAATGTCGACCTTTTGAATCCTGTTCCTCAAGTATGAGATCAGAAGGCTCAAAGAAGCATCCCTAATTCCATAGTGGTTAAGCTTCCTGACCAAAGTTTCATGTAAAACACAATCAAAAGCCTTGGATAAATCACAAAATACCCCTAGGGCATCCTGTGATTCCTCCCAGGTATCAAATATTTGGATTAAAAGCTCAACACCGGCGTCAGTTGTAGAGCGACCCCTAGTAAAACCATATTGTTTACAATGTAAAAGTTTATTTTTATAAAAATGAATTTGCATTTGATCTAGCATTAACTTTTCAAAAATTTTACTAAATGTAAATGTAATAAATCATTCTTACCTTTCAACATCAGCAGAAAGTTTAAAAAACGAAAGCTCCGGTTTTGAAGAAGCCGAGTTCAAGCAGCCGTATACTACGCAATACACTCGTGGCATTTTTAAAAATCGCGCGCACAGCGCACGCTATACATCTTGTCTCGACGCGATACGCGTTACTGATAGCACTGTGATGTCCGCTTAGGGGCTCCTGTAAAAGACGTGCGTCTGTGGGCGTGCGTCATTTCGAGCGTTTCTACGTAGCTTCCTTACTGCTTTAGCTCATATTTATACTGTGCCTTAGTTGCGCACAAACTTGCTTCGCGGTGTCTTTTCTAGTTTATTGTACCTCAATGCTAATACTAGGGCGTGCAATTTTGTTTGATTTCAGTTTCGGAAATTGCATAAGAAACTAACTCCGTCAATTGCGGAATTTCGGAAAAAAAATGTACCATTATATTTGTAAAACGGAGCCAGAAGCTTAAATTGCGTCAAATGTAAGTAATACGTATTGTATTGTACGCGCGCCAAAGCATTACACATAAACACGGTTTCTCAGACCTAAAATTGAGCACGTTTTCAGTGTAGTAAATAAACAGGTAAGTACTTACTTTTAAGACTACCTAAGTATTACATTTTATTTAAAATGAAGAGGTTATATATAAAGTTTTATATAATTAAACTAAATAAAAATATTCAAGTCAAGTCAAGTCAAATTATTTATTCAATGTAAACCTTTACAGGCTCTTATTGACGTCAATTGATACTAAAAATAATAATAAAACAGTTAACTAACTTGTAGTTAAGACTTAACAACTAATCTAACGAACTATATAAGGTGACTGCTAGAAACCGCAAAAAACTTCTAGGGCTGGTCAGGTCAAGTGTTTTAAACATGACAAAAATGACAAAAAATAAATTCGTTTTTTTTTTATTTTTTATTAAATAATTCATTTTGTAAATTTTAATTAGAAGGTCTTTGGGTATCTTATTAATTTTAAACCAATAACATAAGAAAAATAAAATTAAAAACAATTAAAAATAAAGATTATTTACAACGCGCGGGCAATGAACGGCTGGCCGGCCGACTGTTGACCCGTGCGCGTTGTCAGCTGGGCGATAAGTACCTACGTTAGTCTGCAATGTTTTGAATTAGGCGTAGGTATAAGGTGCAGTTATTAAGTCCAACGACTATCGATAGCATCAAGTTATGTTATGGCCACATTTTAACTGTAATTATGATAAGTGTATGAAAGTAATTTCAAATCAATCCTAGTAAAAATCTATTACACCACACATTATGAGAACTTACAATTATCTTTCCTTACAAATGAAAGATCAATGGGTAGTTATCTAATGTCGCGTCCGCACGCTAAGCACTTGCCGCTAACTCCAAACCAAATGACCAGATGACCTTTCATGTCCTCGACAACTAAACAGCCTAAAGCATTGAGATAATAAGTATCAGTCTTACCTATTTATTTACACTAAATTAAGTTAAGCTAATGTCTCGCAATAAAGGCAACGTTAATACCTAAAAAGCTGTGTAATTAATAGGTGTCGGTAGGTACTTACATGGTGTTAAATAGCATTCCAGTTTATTCCAGCGAACAGGAAAGGTGATAAGCTTCCCATCACACTTAACAGGCTTTCAAACTAATGTAATATTACATAAAAATTAAACCTCCGCCAAAATTACGTAAGTACTTAAATAAAATAAAATTTATTAAAGGACGAACTAAAATAACTTTTGTGATCGGCACATATTTATTATTACACTTATTCAACTTGTTTAAAACAACACCACCTATCCTACCTACAAGTCTTAATACGACTTAACACCCATTTGTTACTCAAATCATTAATTTGTTACTGAACTGATTACTTTTTTCACGATAGCCTATTCATAATAATACTAATCCTTCACTAATTAACTCATACTAGTTATTAGTTTAATCGCGCATACACAAATGCACCGCACATACTACAACACAACTAGGTACCTACACTACACAACAAAATTTCCCCGAGGAAACTGAACACACCTGCTGCGCATGAGAATCAGTGAGTTCAGTGACTGACTCAGCACAGACAGCGCAGCGCAGTGCCACAGTGCGATTCTCTAAGTTAAAGTCGTAAAGTTGGTGCCGCTGCGATGAGAATGACTCTGTCTCTTTCATATTCATAAAATTGGAAAGAGACAGCAGATCATAGTCATGCGCACAGCGTCTTATGTGTCGCTTGCATTCGCATGCAGTCCGGCAGATCTGACAAGAAATCCGTCAATTTGGCAACACTGTGTGTGGCGGCGTTTCTTCAAAGACGCTTGCGACGATCCATATCTATTTAGGGCTGCCGCTAACTATGAGCGGTTCTTTTTCGATATGAATTCGAATTCGTAATTCATATCGTGTGTAAATTGTGTAATGGATGTAAAGTAAAAGAGGTTTGATGAGACACTGTTGCTTAAAACACAAGTCAAATGCGTTGAAAAATTTTGACATGTCAAAAAATATCTAGATGGCGGAGTGGTTAACGCCGCCCGCCTCCCGGATTGCGGAGGATGTGGGTTCGATTCCCATCTGAGGTAGTAAACTTTTTTCGACGTTTTAATATCTCGATGTTAATAAGATAAGAATTCGTGATAAAAGAAAAACGTTGTTTATTAGAAAAAAGAAACGGTGGCGCGAATAATTAATAAATTGATTTCAAGTACCTATGTAGCATCCACATAAAAAGACCTAATTTTGTTGTTGATTTATTTTTCTTAATTCTGAATTCACGTGATGCAGACCAAAAACAGCTAGTCACACTAGTAGTGATGCGATGCGTACCAGTTTGAATCTCAATCATTACCATCAGTAGCTTGTTTAACCATTATGTTATGATCCTTTTAAACTTTTACGAGCAAACATTTTTGGATATTTTTATGACCAACACAACAAATCCCATAAAACTGTAGTCAATACAGTAACATGTTAATCTTAGAATTGATATTCCAAGTGTGTTAGTTTGTGTACAATGTAAACCTGCTGGTGCGTTGTGGTTATAGATAATTAAAGTTTTTGTTTTCTTTTTCTATTGAATTGCAATCCAGATTTATTAACATTTACTCGATAGTATAAGTTTTTTGGTTTACCAAATTAACTAATAAAAATTAACAGATAAATTATTGATCTAATCTAATAACTTTTATAATTGTAAATTCGCTTAATATGCAAGTTTGGACGATAGCTTTAATTATTTAAGTTTGTCTATTCATGTTTGGGATGTAAGGGAGCTACACAAGACCTCTAGCTCCAACTGTCAACCTCACCTGCACGCGGTACATCCTGCAGTAACCGATGAGGCTCTGGCGACCGGTCGACGGCGGTATAACCCTTCTCATCCAGACACAGTCAAATCCCTGACCGCTGAGGGGCAGCAGCCTCAGCGGTGCGACAGACTGTGTCCCTGCGATCGCCAACCCGCATGCCCAGCGTGGCGATTAGGGCAAAACCTCCCATATGATTGGCACACAAAAAGGACGGCCCCCAGTTCCCGGCAGCTCCGCTAGTCCTGGCCAAGGCGGCGGTCATGGAAATGGCGGAACAGGGGGTGCGAAGAATCTCCGGGCTACGGAAGGCTGCCCATCCCAACTGACCCTGGCTACGTACAACGGACGCACTCTACGGCTAGACGAACACCTGGCGCAACTCGAGGTAGAACTTGAAAAGGTTAAATGGCATGTTCTGGGGTTATGTGAAGTCCGAAGAGAGGGAGAGGACACCATAACCCTAGAATCCGGACATGTCATGTACTACCGCGAGGGCGACCATATCTCCCAAGGTGGCATTAGGTTCCTGATCCACAAGTCCCTCGCCGACAACGTCACTGAAGTATCCAGTGTGTCGAACAGGGTAGCATACCTGGTACTTAAACTCACCGAGAGGTATTCCCTCAAGGTGGTTCAAGTGTATGCACCGACCTCGTCACACTCGGATGATGAAGTGGAGTTTGTCCTGGATGACATTGCTAAAGCCTTACACACCACCACTAAGGCACACTTTAACATTGTCATGGGGGACTTCAACGCCAAAGTAGGATTACAGACTTGCAGCGAATCATCGGTAGGGCCACACGGATTTGGTAGTAGGAATCACAGGGGGCAAATGCTGGTCAACTTCCTAGAGCGGGAAGGACTCTTTTTGATGAATTCTTTCTTCAAAAAGAGTCCACAGCGAAAGTGGACTTGGCGAAGCCCCGACGCTGTGACGAAAAACGAGATAGACTTCATTATAGCGGATAAGAAGCATATATTCAGAGATGTTTCAGTGATCAATAGGTTTAATACCGGCAGCGATCACCGAATGGTACGAGGCACTCTGAATATCAATTTTAAGCTTGAACGCGTCCGCTTGATGAAGTCTAAGCTCCGACCAAACTTACTCCAAACCGCTGTGAACTCAGAGAAGTTCCAACTTCAGCTCGAAAATCGATTCGCTGCCTTGGAAACTACCGATGACGTAGATCAGGACCTACACAATGTGGTAAACATCCTCAGGGAAGAGGGCACGAAATTTTGCTCGGTAAGGCGTACGGGCAGAAAGTCTAAGTACTCGGACGAGACTCTCCGGCTAATGGAAAAGCGACGCCAGACACCACTCACCCCTACTACGCTGTCAGAACACACGGCTCTTAACAAGTGCATTGCTAAGCGCATACGCTACGACCTCCGTCGCTCCAATACGCTTCGTATTGAACGAGCAATTGAGCAAAATCGGGGGTCCAAAGTGTTTGTGCAGCAACTTGGTAGGAGCCATCTGACGCAGCTCACGACATCTAGGGGTGATACCGTCGTTTCCAAGCCGGAAATTCTGGCTGAGATCGAAGACTTTTATGGCCGATTGTACGCCTCGCAAGTTTCGTGTCCGGGATCCAGTAATGAGGATGTTAGAGCCACATTAACCCGCCACTACACCGAAGATCTCCCAGAGATCAGCCTAGACGAAATCGAAGTGGCTCTGAGACAGTTAAAAAATGGAAAAGCCCCAGGGGAAGACGGAATCACGTCGGAACTCCTAAAGGCAGGTAGTCCTGAGGGAGGTCCAACGTGTTTTTCAATCCGTCCTGGACCATGGGAGAACTCCAAAGGCATGGAGCAAGAGTGTGGTTATCATGTTTTTCAAGAAGGGCAATAAAGCTTTATTGAAAAACTACAGACCGATTTCACTCTTGAGCCATGTCTACAAACTGTTTTCCAGAGTTATTTCGAACCGTCTTGCGCGAAGACTTGATGAGTTCCAAACCCCAGAGCAGGCTGGGTTTCGCAGAGGATTTGGCACCATAGACCACATTCACACAATGCGACAGATTATACAGAAGTCCGAAGAGTATAATCAGCCATTGTGCCTAGCGTTTGTGGACTATGAGAAAGCCTTTGACTCTGTTGAAACCTGGGCTGTTCTGCAATCTCTGCAGCGATGCCAGGTTGATTGGCGATACATCGAAGTGTTGAGATGCCTATACGATGATGCCACTATGTCTGTCCAAGTCCAGAACCAGCAGTCTAAACCTATCCAGCTGCGCCGCGGAGTAAGACAAGGAGATGTCATATCTCCCAAATTGTTTACGAGCGCGCTGGAAGATCTGTTTAAGACGCTGAGTTGGAATGGAATGGGCATTAACATCAATGGCGAGTATATCTCACACTTGCGATTTGCTGACGATATCGTCATATTGGCAGAATCGTTGCAGGATTTACAGCAGATGCTGAACAGTCTTGCTGATTCCTCACGACGGATTGGCCTGGGCATGAACTTAGATAAAACAAAGATCATGATTAATGATCGTATTACCCCAGAGCCAATCACCGTTGCCGGAATGCCTCTCGAAGTTGTGCAGGAGTATGTCTACCTCGGGCAGACGCTGCGGTTAGGTAGACACAACTTCGAGAGAGAGCTAAACCGGAGAATACAGCTGGGCTGGGCTGCGTTTGGGAAACTTCGTCAGGTCTTCTCGTCCTCCATCCCTCAATGTCTGAAAACGAAAGTTTTCAACCAGTGTGTCCTACCTGTTATGACCTATGCTGCTGAAACGTGGACGCTGACAGTGGGGCTGGTCCACACGCTGAAAGTCGCTCAGCGCGCTATGAAGAGAGCTATGCTCGGAATTTCCTTGAGAGATCGTATCCGGAATGATGTTATTCGTCAGAAAACTAAGGTGTTCGACATAGCTCAAAGGATTAGCAAACTGAAGTGGCAGTGGGCCGGCCATGTTTGCCGAAGAACCGACAACCGTTGGAGCAAACTGATACTGGAGTGGAGACCGCGTTTAGGCAAGCGTAGTGTAGGACGCCCTCCGGCGAGATGGAGCGACGATCTACGGAGTGTAGCTGGCAAAAACTGGATGAGAAGAGCCGAAGACCGGGCTCAGTGGCGCGTCTTGGGAGAGACCTACGTCCAGCAGTGGACTGATATAGGTTGATGATGATGATGATGATGATGATGATTCATGTTTGTAAAAAAAATGTGAAAGAGTTTGTTATCAACAAAAGGCCAAAGTTTTGACATGTCAGTAACTTCTAGGATCTAAGTAAGTAATGGTTTTATTTTCTTGTGCGTGCCAACCCTAATCACGTGACCTACACACGGCTGCTTTGATTTTTTCGGCAGTCAACGTATGCATTCTGGTGCATTCGCGTCGCGTCGCGTGTGCGTAAAAATGCCTAGGTATACGAACCAGCAATATCTTGAGATGCTATTTTGCTATCGTGAGAGTGACGAGGTAGTAAGTGGTGCTATGCGCTTAAACGAAAAGAGAGTTTTTTAGTTTTAAGGTGTAAATAAGACTTGTAAATACATAATACATGAACTTTGAAACACGCCGAATTAGTGTTATAATAATCATGTGCCGATCACAAAAGTTATTTTAGTTCGTCCTTTAATAAATTTTAATTTATTTACGAAATTTTAGCACAGGTTTTCACTTTTATTTAATTATTATTACATTAGTTTGACAGTCCAAAGCCTGCTATGTGTGATGGGAAGCTTATCACCTTTCCTGTTCGCTGATGTAATAAACTGGAATGTTATCTAACACCATGTAAGTACCTACCGACACCTCTTAATTACGCAGCTTTTTAGGTATTAACGTTGCCTTTATTGCGAGACATTAGTTTAACTTAATTTAGTGTAAATAAATAGGTAAGACTGATACTTATTATCACAATGCTTTAGGCTGTTTAGTTGTCGAGGACATGAATGGTCATCTGGTCATTTGGTTTGGAGTTAGCGGCAAGTGCTTAGCGTACGGACGCGACATTAGAAAACTACCCATTGATCTTTCATTTGTAAGGAAAGATAATTGTAACTTCTCATAATGTGTGGTGTGATCGATTTTTACTAGGATTGAATTGAAATTACGTTCATACATCATAACACTTATCATAATTACAGTTAAAATGTGGCCGTAACTTAACTTGATGCTATCGATAGTCGTTGGACTTCCGTGCGATTCTCTAAGCTAAAGCCTTGATAGCTACGGCTGCCGCAGCGCTGAGAAATGACTCTGTCCCTTTCATATTCATAGAATTGGAAAGAGACAGCAGATCACAGCCATGCGTGCAGCGTCTATGTGTCGCTTAGAGAATCGCATAGCTTAACTGCACCTTATACCTACGCACATTTCAAAAGATTGCAGACTAACGTAGGTACTTATCGCCCAGCTGACAACGCGCTCGGGTCAACAGTCGGCCGACCAGCCGTTCATTGCCTGCGTGTTGTAAATAATCGTTATTTTTAATTGTTTTTAATTTTATTTTACTTATGCTAATGGTTTAAAATTAATTAGATACTCAAAGACCTTCTAATTAAAATTTACAAAATGAATTATTTAATAAAAAATAAAAAAAACACGAATTTCTTTTTTGTCATTTTTGTCATGTTTAAAACACTTGACCTGACCAGCCCTAGAAGTTTTTTGCGGTTTCTAGCAGTCACCTTATATAGTCTGTGCCAGACAAACGCGCATCGCTACCCGCAGTACCACTGCAAGCCGAAACAGGATCGCGCCGAACACTGTAACCTCCCACCCGTTCATGGCCTTTTTGCTGACCTAATGGGCGATTTTCCGAGATCAAAAAAAAAAAGAAATTGTTTCGTAAATGACTTCATAGATGGCGCTTAGCATAGATTAGTATGGCGCTTAGTAAAAGGCGGGTTCATGAAGAGCACGTGTATGGCTGCGTAATATTTATTCTATTCCAAAATAGAAATAGGTTCTGGATGTCCTGAATATAAATAGGTAAGTAAATACTATTTTTTTATTCTTTTGGTAGACAAGTAAAAGTGTAGAATTTATTACAGCCCATAAGTAGCCCAGCTTTCATAAATCGACATCTATCGAGTGTTTTTGAACTAATTTTTACTTTTTAATTTGGGCTGTCAGAAAATCGCCCATTACATACATACACCTCCGCCGTTATAACTTACATACTATTTTAATTCTTAAAACTAATTAACCTACAACATACCGCCGTTCAAAATTGCCATCAATTACGCCTTCCCTAACTCTCAACTTAAACTATATTATACTAACTCTTAACTTAACTAAAGACTATGTGATCTACATCTAATGTTTGTGTCTTTGATGTTTTGTAAAGTGCGTTGTGGTTGTATGATAATAGAACCTTAACCTAGACCTAACATAACTTAACCCTATTAGCAATACACTTCAGCCAAGCAATGTAATATTATAATATGATACTACTTTTGGCCAGATCGTCTAGTGACCCTTCGTTGTTAACCGCATCTAAGTAACTCAATTCCTTTTCGTGAATGTTTAGTAATTGGCTTATCCCTGCGTTAAATTATTTCCTACTGACCTATTATTAACCTAACCATCAATACCCAACTCTTAAATTTCCTAGAAGGAAAATACCTAAAATTACCAAATAATTAATTTAACACTTTTTTAAATTATAAAGACTACACCCGCAAAAATTTTTGAAATTCCTTAAAAAACAAAAAAGTACCAAAAAACTTAAAAAATGTTCGGCCAAAACTAAAAAATTTAAAACTTCTTAAAACTTGCAATAATCAAAAATCCAACTTAAAAATTCACAAAAAACAACTTTTCGGAAAAAAAATGTATATAAAAATTCATAGAAAATCTACTTTAAAAATCCTAACCTAACCCTAACCTAACTCAAAATGGCAACCGCCGATCGACGCCAATCGCGTGACGGTCCCCCCGAACGCAGTGCCACGCCCATCCTGATCTGTCAGAGGCAGGAGAAGGTAAAAGATGTGCCGACGTTCATGGAAGTAGTCGGCCATCTTTGCTTCCAGATCAGGAGGGCGGTGACTGCGGGGAAGTCCGTCATTAAGGCCCATAAAGAGCTCATCGTGGACGCAGCGAGTGAGATAGAGAGTTGCCTTGATTTGTTACCATCAATTTGTCTCCCTGAACAACATCTCAGTGACCAAAGTGTTCGTGAGCTTTCCGACAAGCTCGATAACGGCATGGGCGCGGTTACAGGCATGCAGACCGAGATGGCGTTGAAGGTCTAGCGAGAAGTCACGGAAAAAGTTGACGAGCTCCTGAAACAGGGTGAGCGACTCGAGGACCTTGTTCGCCTATCGGGAAACATGCTAACGGCCGCGCTCAAGGACCAGCAACAACACCCGCTGGCCCATAGCTCGATGTCGGAAGCTCAAGCTGTCCCTAAAGCCCCAATTCCTACCCACACCTCTACACCTACCTACTCTAGTGTTACCGCCAAATCACCCCCCCTAACCCCCGAAACCTACCCAGCCCTAATTGACACCTCCTTTGACTGCACGCTGAAGCCTCCGGAAGTGATGTCTCTCTGGAAGAAAGAGATATCCTTCCGGAAAAACAAATACGCGTCAGTTAAAATCCTACCAATTTCTAATGCAAAACTCAGGGTCGAATTCGAGAACAAGGAGCAATGCGAAGAGACTATAGCCCGTCATAGCAGCAGTTCTAATTTTGCCGCAGAACGGGCGAAGCGACGACCACCACTCCTAATCCTCAAGGGAATATCGAAGGATGTTACCCGCGAGGAATTAGTGGAGGTCCTCGTGACGCAAAATGACGTCGAGCTAAATCGCATATGCTTCTTGTCCTCGAATAAGAACCCAGCATTGTAAAATGCAATTGTGGAGGTCACCCCCGAGATGAGGAGAGTAATCTTAGCTGTCGGGAAACTCAACGTGGATCACAGTAGGGTCCACGGGACTTTAGCAGATACGTACAGTGCCATCAGTGCCTTCAATACGGACATACGAAAGCGAAGTGTAAGTCGGACAAAAAGCCCTGTGCCCACTGCGCTAGTCTGGGGCACCGAATAACCGAGTGCCCATCCAAAACCGACCAGGCTAAGTGCTACAATTGCTCTGCGCACAACCTACGCATGGGCACAAGGGTGAGCACAAACCACAACGCAACTAACAATAAAGAATGTCCCCGTATAAAATAAATGGTTCTGCGTCTGCAGAACCAGACTGATTACGGCAATTAAATCAAAAGTAGACTCAAATCTTCAAATTACCAATTTAAATTCAAAACATTAAATTAAATTACTTTATCATCTTTAAACTTAATAAATCTCATTAATCATAAACAAAACTGCGAAAACATCTTAAATAATTGAAATTAAACTTAAACACAATAATCAATAAAACCTTCAACTTAATTCATCGCTTTAATTAACTTATTAAACTAAATTAAATTAACTAACTAAAAATATAACTAAAGCTACAAAAACATCTTAACAAATCAATATCCAAACTTAGATTAAATAAATAATAGAAATTGTAATATAAAGTAAATTCATGAAAATATTAACCAATTTATTAAACTAAAATAACTAAAATAATTAAAAACTTAAATTTAACCAATATTTTAAAACACCTTTTTAATTAAAATTAAACTTAAATAAACTTTTAACTTACCGATCATTAAAAAACTACAATTTAATGACATCGAATTTCGAATAAAACTAAAAACCAAATGCTAAAACAATTAAACACAATAAAGATTCTAAAACTTAAATAATTAACAAAAATTTAAACCCAAAATTTTCATTTTCACTCTTATTTTTATTTTTTTCTTCCTCTTCACCCTATATTCTTCAATTCTATGTGCCCCGCAATTAATTAGAAGTGGACCTTATGTCCACTTAAATTAATATAAAGTTAGGACCTGTAGTCCATTCAAAAAATTTGGCATGAAATTTTAAAATTCTCTGTTTTTCCCCTAAAAAATCCCCAAACCATATCCCAATTCCCCAATTAAGCCCTTATCCCAAACTGATCCCAAAATACCCCTTTCGCCATTTGTCCTCCATTATGTGGAGGAAATCGCTTCTTTTGTACTATCCCGTATTGGTCCACCATAGGGAAATACCGATAGCCATACTGTACCCATTAAAGGATACGTTTGCCCAAAACAGCCCTAAGCAAAATCAATTTAAAAAAAAAAACATCAATACCTAATATCCTAGATATGCATAAACCTATCAGTGTCTTCGTCTGAACTGTGACCTAAATCCTTCACAGCAGCTGCGGGAAAGGAATGCTTAACCACTCAAAGATAATCAGATGATAGCTTGGCTTGCAGGTATTATTATCATTTATAATCGATAGCATTATACATAAAAGAGTTTTGTGGTAGTTTATGAGCCCCAACCGCCGCTCCATAGCGTACCAAACATCACATTGTGTAATTTTGGCCCCGACCAATTGAAGTTACTTTATCCTTTACTGAGTATCTACATAACTCTTCAACTTAATTTCATCTTACATTATGAAAATTATTTATTAGGTTCTACATTCTTATTATTCCTCATAAAATCAATAGAGTTTATCTTAGGGCTTGCTATCATCCAAATATCTTTATCACATTCAGAACCCAACTATTCGATGCAATAACTTATGTCTTATGATAACCCTTATAGAACAGAGGTGTGAAGCCAGCATTCAACAGATCCCACTTATTTCTCTGATCATTGTGTTTATTATACAGATATTACAATGTAACATTATTAACTGACTGTCTTTATTGATTTTTCAGAATATTAACCTTCAGTTCTATAAATAGTGAATAATTTATTCAAAACCCACTTGCAGGCAGTGGACTAAAATAGAGAGCTATTAATAAAGGTAAAATTACTTTTATTTACTCTTAGTATTTATTATACAGATCCCATAAATCACCAATATAACTGAATTGTATTGGCTGCATTGACAAGTTATCACATTTTAAGTTTATTAAAGATATTTAATTTATTCAATTTCCTACTCCTTTCAGGAGGTGAATTCAAATATAATGCTATCATTTGAAGCAAAATTACTTTTATTTACTCTTAGTGTTAATAAACACTGCACACTGTTAATAGACTGTATAATAATACAGTCTCATAAACTACCAATTTAACTAAATTGTATTGACTGCCTTGACAGCTTATTACATCTCAAGTTTATTACAAGATGCCTGATTTATTCAATATCCTTAACTTTTAGGAAGCGAACTTAAGTTAATTATTATTCATTAACTTATACCTCAGTCTCTCAGACTGGGAGGTATAGGTATAAAGCAAACTGTACTATTAGTCTAATCGGTTAAGGTTGTTACCAATCAAATATTTCTATGTTTCATAATATTAGAAGTACATAACTTGTAAGGTCTTTGACCATTAAGGAGAATTTAATAGGTATAAAGCAGACTGTACTATTAGTCTAATCGGTTCAGGTTGTTACCAATCAAATATTTCTATGTTTCATAATATTAGAAGTACATAACTTGTAAGGTCTTTGACCATTAAGGTGAATTCGCATCTTCAGGCGAAATAACCTAGGTTCCAAACTGGTCCTTAGTTGTTTAATATTAGCTTAAATTTTACCAATAGGTTTCTGGATGTCAATTTATAACACATTGAAGATTTGCAATTTAAGGCCGTATTGTACTCAGGGAAAGCTAAAGAATGCCTGTTTGGTCATTTCAGTATCAGAAATCAAACATCACAGCACAGTTATGCTTATATGCTATAACTTATTAGTATTTTTCTTGTAATATGAAACCAGTCTAGACTCTTAGGTAATCCAAAGTAATGATGGTTCAATATTACCTCACTTCTGCTAATTATTTAAAATGAATAGTTCATTGATAACACCTTGAAGAAAGCAATTAGAGTCTTATTGACCTACGGTAACAGCTTACATGCCTAGATCGGTCTTTTCAGCGCTCATAATCAACATCACTACATAGCAACATCTATCTATGTACCATATCTTAATTATCCCCAACTTTATTAGTCGAAGCTAATCCAGCCCTAGCTTCGCGGTCTACGTACCTAGTCTATGTGGGCACAGTATGTACATACCGTGCTATCTCCAACTACCTAATAACATATATAGAGACGCCTATCTATAGATTCCTACAGCCTGCCTCACTTGAAATACCTACATTCTGTCGAACTAACAGTCCCTACTTGTATACCTTTGCAATCTAGGCTTAAGCCATATTTAAACTTAATTGTGTGGTGAGTTGTGTAAGTCGAGTCGCCCCTGCAAGCAACAGACCTCTAAGAGAGCTATTGAGTCGAGCCAGTATACTCAGGGTTTAAAACCTAACACTACACTGTGTGTTCGGAGGTAGACTCGAAATTGGACTGGGTCATACGTGTCTACCTCCAGCTAAATGGTGTCTGACCTATCTTCGATTTTCACTAAGGAGACAACTTGTCTCTCCTCTGTTACTCCGTCGAATATAGGGTATTCTTTAGCGTTGTATTTTATAACGCATTATCAAATACAGCCAAATGCCTCCTGATCGAAATCAGTTGAAAAAAAAAATATAGTTTCGTTGACACCGTTACGCGTATCAGCTATATAACCCGGAATACTTCATTCCGTTAACAGATTCGAGTTGCGCCAGCAATAATTTTACTTTAATAATTATTTCAATTTTACAAACAATCTTAATTAATATCGCAGCTCGAATATCACTTAACGCGCTTTAAAGGCTAGGACGCTCTTTTCCCGCGTATGAGATCGTTATCGCCCGACGACCTTGAATTGAATGCCCCTCTTCCCTCCAGTGACGACAAAAGCCCTCCAATTTCGCGCCTCGCTCGCCCGACTTTCGCCCGCGCAAATCTACTCACCTCTTTCACCCAATCGCTAGCCCTATCGCTTACTCGCCTCTACTTCACACTTGTTATCTTTTGTTACCTGGCCAACTTCACGTCCTTACACGTGGAGACAAAATCTCCTCTCTCTTTCTATCTTTCAATCTCAACTTCCGCCCACTCATGACCGACGCTCCCGCGTAAATTTTAGTGCTTACCATAAATCAATCAAATCTCTTTAGATAGCCAATATTACATGTTTGAACATCTAGATGTAGCCTTCCATCAACAATTCCCTCTTAGTAAACGCCCACTTATGCTAATAATCCCGTATTTAGTAAAATTATAAAAGTTCAGCATTCTGAACATAGATGGCGCCTGGTTGTATGTGAAACAATTGTACCGACCCGATCCCCGTCTCCGCGAAACTCAAGTAAATAACGCACGGTAGACGGCGCCTATGTCGCGTGGGACGCGCTGACCAATCCAGGCAAACCTCCAATCAATCCAAACAAATGGACAGCGTCTATTTCGCAAGCGACGCACGGAACAATCCCCGCGAAATTCAAATAAAAAAAAGCCACTTGTCCATTGACTAATTCTTACGACCTTCAACCATAAAGCTACTTGTCCACATGGCAATTATTTTAAACTAGTTTATTTTCCCCTTTTTATGCTTATCACAATAATGGTGCAACGCATTAATATTGATTTTAGTGCAACACTCATGTATTCCTTATTAACGGACAGATACCATTCATTCTGTACCGTTACAACACAGCCGTGGCGATAGAATTTTGTGTAAACAAACGTATCCTGGTACGAGACAAAAATGGCGGGCAAGCGACACAAACGGCTAAAACTTATAGGTAATTTATCGTTTTTTGGGATGAAAGGTGAAGAATGATAAATCATAATGAATGAGGAAGTTAATTAAAGATTAGTATGTACCTACCTTAAAATACATAATTATTTGGTATCTTAAAAGGGCTGATTTAACGATCAGAAAATGCCACCATACACCTGCATGCTTAAGGCAAAAATATACACTCGGCGTCAAAAAAATCGCACCTTTTAAAAATCATCTTTAAAAATTCTTAAACCTTATGTAGAGGATAGTGTTGGGTATCATTAGAAAGGTAACAAAAAGGAGTATCAAAAAACAATTAAATTTAACTTTCTGTTTAATTATAATTATACAAACAACATTAAAATTAATAAAATAATAAAAATCCTTAATTAAGTCCTAATTAACAACAGATAATTTACAAAGAAAAATGTACAAAAAGTGTCTTAAAATTAACTTAAAATCTAGTGTTACCCCCCCTTGCCCTGATCACGGCTTCCATACGGTCCCTCATGGACCTCACCAACTTCAGGAGCTCTTCTTGAGGGATAAGCCCCCATTCTTCAATCACCGCGTCTTGGAGCTCCTGTAGAGTCGAAGGAGCTGGATCCCGAGATCGAACCTTACGTTTAAGATGGTCCCAGAGGTGCTCTATAGGATTCAGATCCGGACTTCGCGCTGGCCACTGCATCACAGAGATTTGGGACCTCTGCAAGAAGTCGCTCACGATGCCTGCAGTGTGAGCGCGAGCGTTGTCGTGCATTAATGTGAACCCCTCGCCAAAAGATTCGGCAAAGGGGACCACATGCACTTCCAGGACCTCAGTGACATAGCGGCGAGCAGTCAGCGACCCTTGTCCGCGAGCACCTCCAGTCCGGGAGACGCAGACAAGGTCGGTTTTGCCGGCAGCAGACATACCGCCCCAGAACATGCAGGATCCGCCACCATATTCCACCGTCTCCTGGATGCAGGCTTGGGCGAAACGTTCACCCTGCCTCCGGTATACTCTTCTCCGTCGGTCGTTGCAGAAAAGACACACTCGCGTCTCGTCTGAGAAGAGAACAGCTCTCCACTGCTCAAGGGTCCAATCGACGTGGTCACGAGCAAACTGCAAGCGGGCTCGCCGATGCGCTGCAGTCAATTTTGGACCCGTAGCAGCTCTGTGGGCCGCTATCTTCTTCTCCTTCAATCTTCTTCTAACCGTAGATACGCTTACGGTGCGTCTGCGAACTGCCTGGAGCTGCTGTTGCAACTCAACAGCGTTGGAGAAACGATTTCTCAAAGAGTTCGACACAACGAACCGGTCGTCTCTTTCCGAAGTGCAGCGACGTCTACCCGAACCGTGTCTGCGGATATAGCCACCGGTCTCTATGAAGCGCTGGTACACTCTTCGAACGGAATAACGGCTCAGGTTCAGTTGCCGGGCGACATCACACTGCCGCACCCCTGATTGCAGTAGTGCAACCACTTGAGCGGCTTTATCAGCTGTGGTATCCATCAAAATCTGTGCGTGTGTCCTCTTCAACGGTTGAATAGCGAATGACCCACATTGAACCCGTGTTGACCGTTTTATACCCACAAAGGAAGCGCAACTAGCAACTCTCACGGGTAGCAAAATTTGCATCGAATTTTTGTGACACTTTATTTGTTGCATTAGGTTTTATTTGATAATGAAAAGTAATGTTTTTTATTAAGTTAATTAAGTAACCTTGTAAATAAAATCATAATTAATGCGACTGCATGTGCATATCAAGAGTAAATGACATTTGAAAGTGATTTTCTAAGAGGTGCGATTTTTTTGACGCCGAGTGTATTATGTTTGCACTTCATGCAGTTCTTTTATTATATTTTTTTTAAAGAACGGAATGTACAATGACTTAGCTTTTTGGTGGTTTCCAGAAGTTCTGTATTTTTTATCATCATATATTTGTATAATTTATCTACAACAATTTAATAAAAATGCATCATAATTGTGGTTGGATGGGTTAGCTGTAAGGGCTAACCAGATAACCAGAAAGCTACGTTTAGGGGTGGATGCAGCTAAGAATGAGTTTGAAAAGGCTAGTTTAAGAATTAGTAAAAAGAAAGAAAGATGATCAGAAAGATGGATAAAAGGTTGCCGAAGGATTACTGAACTAACATTAAGGTTTTCTGGAATACTGTTCGTTTGGCTAGAGGTAAGTCTTAAAGCTCCGACTTTAGGTCTGTCAGAGACCAGACTGGAAGTTTAGGGAATGGTGAATAATGTGTATTGAAGATAATATGCAATGAACCGATTTCTTTGAGAGGGAGGAGGCCAATATCTACTACTACTGCCTACTTCAGATATAAAAGTACTGTGATAAAAGATGAAGTACGAAGTCAGGAAAGGCTGCAGAATATGATAGGGTGTCAGTTGAGATGCTGAAGGCTGGACATGGCGTCGTAGCAACCTCAGCTATACCATCTGTTCAACTTGTGCCTTAACACCGGCCAAGCCAAGAGATTGGTGCAAGGCTGTTATTGTGCAACTAAAGAAGGGGAAAGGTTCATTTACCCGTGGTCCCGGTGGGTCGACCCATTACCGGGTCCACGGGTAATTTTAATTACCCGTGGGCCCATGGCACTAGGGATTACATTGAGATGAATATTTCGACTTCGCTTATATCGATATTAAATTAATTACAACCAAGAACTTCAACTTATGTTTACCTATGTATTATTATGCACATACATCCAACAGCATAGAGCGGCGATGGGCTTATCAAAATAATACTACCAACCCCTTTCTTCCCTTGGGTGTCGTAAAAGGCGACTAACGGACTAAAGACTGCATATACATCATCACTTACTTACTTAGTAAGAATATTATTATTTGTTTTTGTTTATTATACTTAATTACTTGTTTTTTATATTTTTCATGGTTGTTATTAATTTAATATCGATATAATCGAAGTCGAAATATTCATCCAAATGTAATCCCTAGTGCCATGGGACCACGGGTAATTAAAATTTGGTAATTAAAATTACCCGTGGACCCGGTAATGGGTCGATCCACCGGGACCACGGGTAGAGACTCAATCGAAACAAGTGCAATATTTAAAAAAATATATTTTTAAATATTTAATTAATCATATACTGGACTGAAATTTTTCAGCCAACCCACTCGCAATAATTTTTTAACACATTAAATTTGGTATAAAATACTTTTCATCCATTAACCGCTCGGTGAAGCTCGTTGTATACTCGGATCCTCTACTAATAAACGATTTTCAATATGGAACCTTGTGTAGAAAGGAGTGAAAATGTTGGTATAAAATGAAAAAGTTGCAATCACTAATGTTTAAAACTTCGAGTTGCCAGTACTATTATGTTCAATTTAGAAGAATAATTCAAACGTACGTGTTTATAACTCCTACTTTGGTAAAATTAATAACTGATATTTTCAATCATTAAAATTAACAGTTAAAATTATTTTTCATTTAATTTTTAACGAATAATTATTTTAAACCATTAACACAATCTCTATCAATCACAAAATACATTTACAAAACTAGATAGAAACTCAAAGTAGGCAGATGTAATTAAAACACTGTATGTAGATAGAAACGCGTGTTTACGTACCACGCGGCTGTAGGCATTTTTTTTCAAAGGGCCGATATATATACTTAGTATTCTTTTTTTTAATAATTGGTTCTACTTTAGGTAATAATAATTAAAAGATTTTTATGACATTCTTATTGAACAGAAATACTCTCCTTTAAATAATAATAATAATACCTAATAAATTTTATTTCAAGCATTCATAGCTCATTTATGTTAGTAACAATTTAATATCTTAACCTATGTTAGTAATCCTTTGTCTTCCTCTGCTAATGGGCGATTTTCCGATATCAAAAAAAAAAAGAAATTGGTTCGTAAATGACTTCATAGATGGCGCTTAGCATAGATTAGTATGGCGCTTAATAAAAGGCGGGTCCATGAAGAACATGTGTATGGCTACGTAATATTTATTCCATTCCAAAATATAAATAGGTTCTGGAGATCCTGAATAAAAATTTGTAAGTACTGTTTTTATTTTTTAGAATAGAATTTATTACAGCCCTTAAAACGCCATCTATCGAGTATTTTTGAACTAATTTTTATTTTTTAATTTGGGCTGTTAGAAAATCGCCCATTCTTTGAACAGAGTTGTACTTCCTTGCCGAGCATACTAATCCCTCCTTGAAATCTTGAATGTTCATATCCGATATTTCATATTTCACTTCGTCAAAAATTTTGTTTAAAACATTTCTAATTATTGAGTTTAGAACTTCAACACGTTTTTGATCTTACATGGTTATGAATATAAGGCGACTGCTAGAAACCGCAAAAAACTTCAAGGGCTGTTCAGGTCAATAGTACGTATTACTATTATTTAATCTGTGTCAATAGTTTTAAACATGATAAAAATGACAAATAGAAATTCGTGCTTTTTTCATCATCATCATCATCATCAGCCTATAAACGTCCCACTGCTGGGCACAGGTGCTTTTTTCATTTAAGTATAATTAAATAATTTATTTTGTGAATTTTAATGAGATAGTCTTTAAGTATCTAATATTTTTAAAGCAAAAATAAAATGAAAAACAATTAAAAATAACGATTATTTACAACGCGCGGGCAGCGGCCGGCCGTTGACCCACCCGTCTGTTGACCCGTCCGCGTCAGCTGGGCGATAAGTACCTACGTTAGTCTGCAATGATTCTTGTAATTTTTGTCATGTTAAAAACACTTGACCTGACCAGCCCTTGAAGTTTCTTGCAGTTTCTAGCAGTCGCCTTATATAGCGAACTAAAGAGTACATATGTTAGACACGGTAAACGATCGATAATTTAAAATTTAGTTACCTACTTGACAACTTAATAGATGTAAACAAGTCCTATCGCATAGCAGGGCCCTGCTGCTTGGTGGCACAGTTGTTACAAACAATGAAGCATCCAGAGACAGCGCGCTCCCGTAACTCGGCACGACCCGTGAGCGACGCGACGGCCGCGCGCTGCCGCGTCGTACGGGTGCCCGCTGCGCCGCCCCGAGCCCGTACGCGTGTTTCCGTTTCCGTGTATAGTACGAGGTAGCACTGCCTTGAACCCTACACGGGTTTGATAAGCTAACTCTCTTTTCAAACTCGTGTATAATTCAAGGCAGAAGTCCCGCGAACGGGTTTGCAACGCAGACTGTTAAGCTAACTCCCTTTCCAAACTCGTGTTCTATTCAAGACTGGAGTCCTCCAATAACACACGGGTTTGTAACAATTATACGCTCTGATTGACGTATTTATTTACGTGTTCAATAGGAGGCAGATTTGACACACATACGTAGTACTATTATCTTTTCTGTGCACATACCACCAACGGAATCCATGTTTGTTTGAGGGAATTATGGCAAGAAAACTCAATTAGTCTTTAATTTTATATTAGTGCAAAAGAAATATGCATTCAACGATGTAATACTATAATTAAAATGTACCTATGGCAATCAACGTTCCTTACAAAAATAAAAATACGTAAGGTAATTTTACGAAGTCAAGTTTTTTGGCTGGAGGCTCATTATTATCTTTAAATTTTGTGTAGAAACTTATTACTTTAATTTAAGATAGGGTATTAGACAAATACAATAAATTGTAATGTAGGTATATAATATATTTAAATTAACTTTTATTAATTAACATAATTAGTTCCAAATCACTTAAGTATACATTAAACTTAAAATTAAATAGCAGTTATAATATAAGTACTTCGAAATCTAGATAATTATTAAACTTTTTACTTTGTTTCAAAGACCAATAGAGTTGAATCAGGAGAAGAAAACTAAACAAAAAACTGAAAATCACGGATGTGCCACATCTATACTCAGGGACTGTCGATGGTTAAGTTCCATGCAGACCATGCATACACGTGTTTAGGACAACATTTTGCGTTGCAAACCCGTGTGCGATTGGAGGACTCCAGCCTTGAATAGAACACGTGTTTTGAAAGGGAGTTAGCTTAACAGTCTGCGTTGCAAACCCGTTCGCGATTGGAGGACTTCTGCCTTGAATTATACACGAGTTTGAAAAGAGAGTTAGCTTATCAAACCCGTGTAGGATTCAAGGCAGTGTTGCCTCCTACTAACTGGAACGGAAATACGCAGTCCGTACTATGAATAATTGGCTATTTGTTCATTTTAATCTGTCCAAAGTTGCGTAAATAAGGAATGTATGGAGCACAAGTTAGGGATATCGTATTGGCGAGACTTTTTTTAAAAGGGAAACATTAAATAGAATCAGGAATAAAAGTACACAACTTATATTTAAGATCAAAAAGGTTAGCGTATATCATCATTTATTCTCAGGAATAAAATAGAAACAAATCTCACTTATGAATGTACCTTAATCACAAAGTACGGCTACGAGCAGGCCGTGCTCAATTAGAGCAGGAAGCTGTATTCCGGTCGCGCTGGCGGCTCTCGGGCTCTTGGCCTAGCCTGTACGCCTATTGAGGTTTCATCTAGTTTCAGAGATGCTTTAAGTTTTCATTCAATAAAAATAGACAGCTGTGAAGAAGAGAGATAATGAAGTCATAAAACATATCCAGAACTAGAACTACTAACTCATAGGCAAGCTTTTTGTTAAAGAAACCAATGCGGCCGAATACTACTTTTGGATACACAAAGTGCCTATAGCGTGCTTTAGCGCCACCACAAGGGCGGCATGCGGCCGTTTCAATAGTTATCACGATTACTGAGTTATATGAAGCTCACGAGTCCGTGGCGGCCCTCTCAAACGGACGACATACTTTTCTGCATAAGATCCGGTCATTCACAGCACATGGTTTAGCTAAGAAGGGTCATGTTACATTGGATCTACGTCGGGAAAATTTCTCAATTCATTTAATCGTATGTAGGTATTAAAATTATTCATTATTTAAGGTTCTAATAAAAAAAACATTTTACATTTAATAGGTAGCATATATTAGTATCGGAAGCCACTGTCGTGAAAATGTTAGACGTCTTTATATGGAACAACGATAAACTAGAAAGATTCGATTCCCGGGCGAGCCAGCGGGCGGCATCGACATCAATCGCAACAACACCGAAATAATCTAGCGAATGCATACTTACACTATTATAAATAATGAATGACCACTGACCGTCGCCCGCGGCACTGCGCTCGCACGGACACCGTGCTGCAATAATAATATGTAGCGGTCACTAGCGGTAAAGCGCCTTCAATAACATCCAAATGTATCAACATGAATAAGTACAAGAGCACTAACTCCGTATAGACTAGAGGCCCGGCACATCGGGCCCGGCGCATCGGGCCGCCGTTACAACATTTCATAACAATATTTATATTTGTAATTTGTACTGACGTTAGCATTTATCTGTGACTGCTGCACTGATGGCTGCCACAATTATGGTTATGGTTTAGATAAGGCACGGCGTTCACTGCGATCACAGCTATACTACGTTGAGAATGCAGTGACGTCATCAGTGAACTGCACGGTTAAGGTGTATTCACCGTGGTGTTCACATAATACAAACAAATGGATCATAATGGATTTATAAAAATACACTTTCCTATCTAAAATCAAAATAAAGCCTTTACATTTTTTTTTTTGCAATATTATAAACTGTTCTCTCGGCCACACCGCATGCAGTTGCTGATTTTTGTACTATATGTCCTTACTCTATTTACATCACACTGTTTAAAGTACTTCAAACGTTATAAATTACTTTCCTTCTCCGATATGAATTACGGAACTACTTTTATTTTTAAGAATAGGTGATTTAAAAGAATAAATTGTTTAACGTTGCTTGACTTATTAATTTTTAGGGTTTCGTACCTCAAAGGGAAAAAACGGAACCCTTATAGGATCACTTTGTTGTCCGTCCGTCGTGTCTGTAAGACCCTTTATCTCGGGAACGCGTGGAGGTATCCAGTTAAAATTAAAACGATATACTCAGGTCTACAGTTTCTTAAAGCTGTTAAAAAAATCAAACTCCTGAGTTAACGTAAAAAAAGATACGGGCGGTTTATGCCGCAAAAAAACGTATATTTCGACACTCTCAAGGGAATCAAAAGTTATAGGGTTATTCTCCGTTGACGTAAAACTATGAATTTGGCAAGTATTACCGTCTTATACTACAAGTATAGGGAAAAATTTGAAAACTATTCATTTGTAATTAAATTATTAAAAACAGGGTTTTTATGTCAGCAACGGCGGTACACATTTTAAATTGAGTTAACCGTGTCATGTAGGGCATCGCATGAAAGGGCTTCATTGGCACAAGCTTAAACAGATTTTTAATTATTTTTATGATGTATTTAAGTACTTATAGTTTTTAATTTTTGACGAAGAATGAAAAAATAATTATAAAATGCTTCTAGAAATTTGTACGGAACCTTCGGTGGGCGAGTCAGACTCGCACTTGTCCAGTTTTTTATTTATTTAATTCAGTTACACATAAAGCACAGGACACAACCGTTGCATTCGAAAGTTTGCGTTCAACCGGTCACTGTGAACTTGACTTTCAATTAGGAACGATTTGATTGGCCAGGGGGCGTGGCTAGACCGGCGGACAAGTATGACGTCACTGCATTCTTAACGCGAACGAACTATAGTGCCTTTTACGTGTAGCGATATGCGCTGATGCGGCCAGCGCAGGAGCTGCCTCGGGCCGCCTTGGAGCAGAGGCGCACGAGTGCTGCGCGCCGGCCTCGGGCGCTGGCCTCGGGCGCGGCACTGTTGCATTTGTGTTCAGGGAGAGAGCGCCTCGCGCAACTAACACACTCCACACTAATTTTGCTTAAAATAAATATGCACCATCAAACTAGTATTGCTTAACATTTTTCTTTATAGCAATAAATAGTGAAACTATGTAAATATATACGTATATAAAAACACTCACGCGTAGATTTACAAGTGATTGAAAAACTAAAATAAAAATCAATATTCACATTAAAAGTATGGTGATATTTATTTGGAAGATGCAACAGATTGTTCACCCTCTGGAGTGGACCCTCGCTTAAAAACTGTACACAAAAATACTAAAAATGTTATATTCTACAAAAGGGAAAACAATGACTTTTCATTTTGCTAGCCCTTACCTACGCCAGGCCCCGGCGCCAGGCCTGGGCGCCAGGCCCGGGCGCCGGGGCCGCCGGCGTCGCGCCGGGAGCGCGCATCGAACAAAGCGCTCTCTAACACAGGAAGTCTTCGAGTGATTCTGGGACTACAACTATTTCTTAAATTACAGTCCATCTATTGTCTAAGTATGTCTATTGTCTCTTGTGAAAGGCTCGTGTGAAAATTGTTGTAATCGAAACTTAACAAAATCGTCCGTACTACCATGTTGCGCACTCGCAGGCGGGGCTCTCTTATAATAATTTAATGTTGGTGAATAAACATTTCCCTAATAATTTAATAAATTCCACTTAATCATTTTAATAAAAATACGTTTGCAACGAGGTAACCTAGCACAACACGTCAGATGGAAACCAGAAGGGGCGGAGAGAGCGGCGGGCGCCCGCGCCTATAAAAATATGTACCTCTGAGGCGGCCGCGCCCCCCGGCCGCGCCCCCCGCCCCCGCCCCCGCGCGCCCGCCGCGGGTAGATCGATCACGGCGGACGTACGATTTTATCATTATATAATTATAATAGATCACAAAACCAAACAATCGGAACCGTTTAGGGGTCGGGCGCGGTCGGGCGCGGTCGGGCGCGGGGCGGGCGCGCGTGGCACTAGCTGAACAGCTGCTCGGTAGCGCGCTCCAGCTCCCAGTCGTAGGTGGAGAGCGCCACGCGCGCCTGGTGCTCCTCCACGCCCATGTCCAGCAGCCGCTGCACCAGCAGGTCGAAGTCCGGCACGGGCTGCGGGCCCTGCGCGTAGGCGCGCGTCCAGTGGCGCGCCGTGAGCGCGAACAGGCGCGGGCTGTCGCGGAACTGCTTGGCCACCACGGCGTCCTGCGGGTCGTTGGGCTCAGCCGCCGCCAGCAGCGCCTGGATGGACAGCAGCACGGTGCGCAGCGTCAGCGCCGCCGCCCACTGGTCCTTCAGGATGTCCAGGCATATGGCGCCCGTTACCGACGACACGTTCGGGTGCCAGATCTTCGTCATGAACCGGATCTGCGGAATATCACCACACTTTATGCGACCTCATGTTCTCCTTACATACCTACTTTGGTTTTAGTGGGTGATGCTTCGATCTCAGGGACCGAACATACATAAGTTGGAGAATACTTATTCTCCCTCGCATGTTCTATAGAGCATAGCCGTATGAGATGGCAGACGTCACACCCACCAAGCCACTTTTTGGGGTTTTGTACGTTTAAATGTCAGAAGTATTTTAAAAAAATAGCTTATAAAAAAGTCCTAGGTCCATGGCACAGAACCACTAATTACAATTTTACCACCAATAATTGCAATTAAACATCAAAGTAGTGAGTGCTGGTTGATGAGGCGCTGCTGGCTTCGGCAGCCGCAGCAGCGGCCCGCGCTCTCAAAAGTATTGTTCGTGTTCTGCGTTATAGACTAGCGTTGGAAACATTGTGGGAGATGTTTAGGTACTTGATAACATACAATACTTCCTCTATAGATAGCTTTCTTTAGCACTTCTCATACCCTTCCAGTTATTCGTCCATGACACTTCAAAGTAGCTTGTATGGTAGCGGGAATATTTAAAAATCAAACGAACTTACCTTGTGAAGTTTTGCGAGGGTCTCAACCGAAGACGATTACTTATTACATGCAGCAGTACATGAGATGGTGCTATCTTCTTCACACTTTTAGATATATCCTAAAAAGAAATATCTTATTTCCGTTCCTTGCACTGGCAACCCCGCGTCACGAGACGTCATTATTTCAGAGAATTTTGTGTTATCCTCCACAATGTTTTATTTTTTATTTTCGGGTTGGGAGGGATGGGCTGACGTAATCGTCTTCGGTTGAGACCCTCGTATAATTGGAATCAAACTTCACAAGGTAAGTTCGTTTGATTCTTATCGGGTCTCAACCGAAGACGATTACTTATTACATGCAGATGTTCAGAGCATTGTAATGTTAACATAAAAATAAAAAATTATGTCAATTAAAACTTTACAACATGTAGGTAGTTTTTTATAGGTCCCTAAGCTCCCTTTAAACCTTAAAATATGCATTTAATGGCTATCGATGCATTTGTCGTTTTCTCAACAACAACTTTAACAATTTCATTTATTTATTTGATTAAGTATTATTATTTTGTTTCTGTAAATACCATTAACAAATTTATTCTGATTTGTACCTAAACATTTCTCCAAGAGTATTAACAAATACATTTAAGTGTTTCAGCCCACAACAGCTCTGCGATACACCTCCAGACTAGATCTGTGAGCAGTAAATGCCGAGCGAGTACTGCGACTGTGAGCTCCAAATACAGACAAATATCGGTATCCGCATGTCGTCCATTGCCTTGGAATATTTTTTTTTATCAACAACAAAAGTCAACTTTTATAAGGTTGGTACAGCGTGTACCTGCGCCTGGCGTACTCACCATGGAATTCTGTTATTTCAAGAATGCCAAAAAACTGTGCCCAAATAGTACCAAATAGTGCCCAAAGGAAATAAATAGTACCCTTATGGTTCAAAAGTTATAGACATAGTTTGGTGAGTACGCTAGGCGTAGGTTACGCCTAGCGTACTCACCTCAGTTTGGGAAATCTGAGCAAGCTACAACTTTAACTAATATGTCAAAAAACTGTACCCAAATAGTACCAAATAGTGCCCAAAGGAAATAAATAGTACCTTTATAGTTAAAAAGTTATAGACATAGTTTGGTGAGTACGCTAGGCGTAGGTTCTACGCCTAGCGTACTCACCTCGTTGCGCGAAAACAGAACCAGCAATGGCTCTCATTTCTATCTCAATAAATAGTACCGGAAATAGTACCCTCTAAGAGTGTAATTGTTATTTGACTTTTACACTAGAAAGTCATTAAATTTGATAGCAAACTTCTACATACATTGACATGAGGTACAGGCGAACTCATAATAATTTTAATATTATTAAATTTCGTATTATGAACCTACTACATATTACTTTTAGTTTTGTTGAAATTAATAGGTGTATATACGTAACGAGGAAGTTTAATATCAGTTATATAATTGATTATAATTATTTTTCTTATAAATAAGATCCATTTTTTCCAAAATATTGACTATCGTATTTTTGCCGGATTTCATAAAGTAAAAGCACCTTCTATATAAGGAACTATTTGCCTTATGTCTGAAATTGAAAGCTCAATATTGTGCGAGAACAATCTGTTACTTTTGTTGATCATAGTGCAACTTATCGACGCGCGACAGCGATGCATCTTAGTATGAACAAGTTACAATAGATGGCGCTTATCACACTTCTTACTTTAATTACTTACAAACTGACTATTATGACTGTATTATGAAAGTGCTAAAGATCAATATTGCAATTCACAAGAATTTGCTTGACGCCGCGGTGGGAACGCATAGTTTTCGGCAACCGATTTTTTTAGTCGTTTACTTTGCCTTGCCACCGCAACCGCATAGGTTTGCGAATACTTAGTTAATTTGTGAAACAATTAATGAAAAAACTTGTGAATTTTGTTTCATTGTGATGTGAGTGATCTTTAAATGAGTAAGTACCTATGTATATTTCATCTGTAATAGCATTTTATGTTCATGTCGATTTGCAGTTGATCTTTCATTAGCTAGGTAGGTACCTACTCAGTTTGAATATATTATTATTACCTACAGAAACACGTTATTGTTTTTTATTAATCGTAGAATAACAAATTAAATCATATTCTTAGTTTTCTGGACTGTATAAAGTGTTTAACTGAGTCGCGTACTTACCGGTGAAAGAATACTACCACCCGCTCTTCCCTTGGGTGTCGTAATAGGCGACTAACGGACTAAAGACGGCACATACATCCAACAGCTTAGAACGGCGATGGGCTCACCACCTGTCACGCTGAGCACATGTGCAGTCTTTATTTATGTAGGTATGTATCTACAATCTATACAATCTGTATATTAATAAAAAATCAATTGCCAAAATGTTTGTACGCGCATTACCAAAACGGCTGCACCAATTTGGCTAATTCTTTTTTGTTGTATTTGTAATTGTCGGGACAAGGTTTGTATAAAAATGAACATTTTTGGAAATTCGTCAAGGGGTAAGGGGTTTACGCGGACAAAGTTGCGGGCGGGCTGTCATTCACGATCAATAAATCATAAATAAGCAATGCTTGATACATAGGTATAAGTTGGAGTGGGTCTCATTCATCCTCGACTACAAATTTTGTGATTTATAACAGTTATCACTAGATTTATAGTCGAAGTAAGAATCACTGCTAAAAACCAGCCTTCATATAAAAAAATCCGCATCCAAATCTAGGATATTTAGGAGCTACGGTGCCAAAGACAGACACACCAACCTCAAGACCCCCCTTTTTTGGCCACCCTTGGTTTACTGTTATTAAATATGTACCTATTTTATTTTAGGTCGTCGTGTATTAATGAACTCCATAGTTATTCCAATCTTAATTCCTTTGGTAATAAAAATAATATTTTACCATTCACTGTGCTCGACTGTACCACAAGTAATTTTTGTATGTAGAAGTTTGCTATCAAATTTAATGACTTTCTAGTGTAAAAGTCAAATAACAATTACACTCTTAGAGGGTACTATTTCCGGTACTATTTATTGAGATAGAAATGAGAGCCATTGCTGGTTCTGTTTTCGCGAAACGAGGTGAGTACGCTAGGCGTAGAACCTACGCCTAGCGTACTCACCAAACTATGTCTATAACTTTTAAACTATAAAGGTACTATTTATTTCCTTTGGGCACTATTTGGTACTATTTGGGTACAGTTTTTTGACATACTAATTAAAGTTGTAGCTTACACAGATTTCCCAAACTGAGGTGAGTACGCTAGGCGTAACCTACGCCTAGCGTACTCACCAAACTATGTCTATAACTTTTGAACCATAAGGGTACTATTTATTTCCTTTGGGCACTATTTGGTAATGTTTGGGCACAGTTTTTTGGCATTCTTGAAATAACAGAATTCCATGGTGAGTACGCCAGGCGTAGGTACACGGTACAGCCAGTAACAAATAACTGGGATTCTTACAAATATAGGGCAATCTGATGAGCGGTTGCCAAACGCGGGTCCTGAAGTCTAAATGAAGTCGGTAATTTCAATCACAATCACATACATAATTTTGCATTGATATATTATTTTTGATTAAACTAATAGACTGCGTTTTTTGAGCAGAAACAATAGAATATATAGTGTAAGAATCACAGAAATATATTTCTGTGGTTAGACTCTTATGTGACAAATCAATGTGATTATAATCTGATTATAAGGATAGTCTTGCAAATATGGTTTAATTAACAAGACATTTATGTCCCATGTTGAATTGTATTTTTGATTTGGAGCAATAAATCTTAGTGTACACTAAAAAAAACTGTGTTAACCACAGTGATTCATGTAAAGTAAATTACTTCCCTTAGATGACAGGTAAAGCGGACCTAAGCGTATTTAAACAACATAGAACCTACTATCAGCTTTGAAAACATTCAAGTTATTATTTGTCGAATAAAGCCACCAAGATATTATCAAACTATAGTACTGATTTAATGTTACTGATTTTGTTGCAAGAGATATAAACATATCTGTCAAGATGCTCGTGGTATACCATGTCAGGTCAACGAGTCACTAATAATTTGGCACCACCTGGATAAGGCTATCTACAAGTGGATGGCTCCTCGCCTTGAAAGGAATATATATTTATTATTATAACAAATATTATTTAGGGCCGAAGAACATTTCTTCTTAGACAACAAGTTTGAGCCACATTGTACACCAAGGATGTAAATTCTAATCTGTACCACAAGACTTTCTGCTTTAATTATCCAATTTGTATTAATTGAAAGATTTTTTTTGTCATTTATGCTTGGTCAGGATTCCGTGATGCATTCTGCGTTTGTAGTTTCAATAATTGACAAAAATGTCAAATTATGGCATTACCAATTAACTAATAATATGTGAAAATGCATGGTTGGAGAGTTACCTACTCCGTATCTAAGTATATCCGTATAATGTTTTCACAAGACTGGATGTAGGATGCGAATACAAAAAAAGTTTCAGAATAAGTTGATGTTAAGAACTTCTCTTGTTCAAACAACGGTAGGTACATCAAACCGCAACGGCCGCTGTACATGCCGTAATCAATATAAATCCCATAATGTACATTTATGTTTAAAAATAAGTTCTATTGCACGGTTTTTCAGTAATGCTTTTGTAAGTGTTTGTGACAAACCTTAATGACTCGTGCTATAGCTTGACCACGACCGCCGCACTACTGACTTGTGTGGCAGCAGCGGTACAGCGGTCGTGGTCAAGCTATACTCCTCTTACTTTTATTATTCAATAGACACTCGTCATAGTTTGAGCTTATTTTTCGTGAATATGTACAAAACAAAAACTAAATAATTATTTGTAGAAAATTCAAATATGTGCAATTATTCTAGAACCGGTTCCAGTAATTTCGCAAACACAAATAGTGCAAACAAAGGCCGAGCAGAAGAACATTAAACTCAACTGAGACCTTTTACTAAACCTTAACTTTTTCCGATCAGCTTTATTTGCAGTAGATACTTAATTAAAAATAAGCATCTTGAATGTCAATTGTTGACAATAGTAGTTGTGATTTAATAATTTAAGGACAGTTCGATTCTTTTATATGTATATAATTATTTTGAAGCTGCTTTAAATTTTAAGTGAATCTGTGAGATCCGTTATTTACATTTTTTTAAATGTAATCTTTTTCCTGACCTTTACAAACACAACAAAAAAGAATCAGACAAATCAGTCGAACCGTTTTCGTGCGCTTAGCAACACATCGTCCCGAGCTCTTGGAAGACAGCCCTTGTCCACCCTATTCCAAAAAAAGGCGATCGCTCAGATCCGTCCAACTACAGGCCAATAGCTATTACCTCTTTACTCTCCAAAGTAATGGAGTCCATTACAAACCGCCAGCTCTTAAGGTACCTAGAAGAGAACCAGCTACCAGTATGGTTTTCGTCGAGGTCGTTCGGCTGGTGATTTTTTAGTGTATCTTACTCACCGATGGGCGGAGGCAGTCGAGAGTAAAGGGGAGGCACTGGCAGTTAGCTTGGACGTAGCGAAAGCTTTTGACAGGGTATGGCACAGGGCTCTTCTCTCTAAACTTCCATCATACGGGCTTCCTGAGAAATAGTGTTCATGGGTTGCCAGCTTTCTTACTGGGCGTAGCATCAGAGTCGCAGTCGACGGTTCGTGCTCCGACATGAAGCCCGTGAATGCTGGAGTCCCGCAGGGGTGTTTGTTGTCCCCTACTCTGTTTCTTCTGCATATCAATGACATGCTGCATAACAACATCATTCATTGCTATGCAGACGACAGTACTGGGGATACGCTCTACACCGGGCGAGCTAATATTTCTCTGGAAAGCGTCATCGAGAGCCGGAATAAACTTGTGACTGACACCGAGAACATGTTAAGTCATGTCTCGGATTGGGGCCGACATAACCTAATCCACTTTAACCCCTCCAAAACACAAGTTTGCGCATTTACCGCGAAAAAACGTCCCTTCATCGTACCTCTGAACTTTGAGGGAGCTCCCTTTGATACCAATCCGACTATTGGAATCCTTGGCGTCGATATTTCGAGCGACGTTCAGTTTCGTGGTCATTTGGAAGGTAAAGCTAAATTAGCTTCGAAAAAGCTGGGTGTGCTTAATAGAGCGGGTCAGTATTTCACGCCGGCCCACCGTTTACAACTGTATAAAGCACAGGTCAGGCCGCATATGGAATACTGCTCCCATCTCTGGGCTGGAGCACCCCAATACCAACTCCTTCCATTTGACCGCATTCAACGCAGAGCTGCTCGAATTGTCGACGACGTGGTTATTTCAGGTCGGCTCGATCCACTGGCTCTTCGGAGAGACGTGGCGTCTCTCTGTATATTGTACCGTATATATCATGGGGAGTGTTCTGAGGAATTGTTCGGCTTGATCCCTGCCGCTGATTTCCTTCACCGCACTACACGCAATCGACTGTCATTACATCCACATCACCTTGATGGATGGCAGTCTACTACTGTGCGTTTTTCAAGAAATTTCTTGCCTCGAACTACAGTGTTGTGGAACCAGCTCTCGGCGGCGGTATTTCCGGACCGTTACGACTTAGGGATCTTCAAGAAACGAGCCTATTCCTTCCTTAAAGGCCGGCAACGCGCCTGCGATTCCTCTGGTTTTGCGGGTGTCCATGGGCGGCGGTGATTACTTTCCATCAGGCGACCCGCTTGCCCGTTTGCCTCCTTCTGCTATAAAAAAAAAAACATTTGGCGATTCATTTTTATCTACTATTATAGATTGAGATAGTAATGTAACAGACATTGTTTTGGGGTATAGTTGTTTTGTATAAGTTCGTCGGGAAAAATAATATTACATTCACGAAACCAATGTAAAATATTACGATCCCTAGTGAGCTCACACTTTCAGTCATTCAGTCATAAAATAGGTCAGGCGACTACAGAAGCTCTGATTCCAACGACTCCCTGTCGGATATCCGGCGGAGCCTCGGCAGTCTTTCGGCGGTGTGAATGGTGCTGGTGGAGTTGATCGCTGATCGACAGCTGATGTTACTACTACGCGCCGCCCCTACTAGTGGCGCCCCCCCCCCCCCCCTTCTAGAGTTTAAAGAACCTCGAAGTTGTGTTGCCCGGGACCCTGTACAGGGCGTTGAATTTTTGTTTTCCTTCCGAATCAATCTTGGTTATGGCTGTTGGGGGTCTTAATATTCTTATGCTCAGAAAATAAATGTTTAAAACTTTTATTAATATTTACCTCCAACAGAGCTAATTATCATTATTTTTTATGAATTGTCCAGTTTAATTTTGGAGCTTAGAGGCTTATGTACATTATAACCATTTTTGTTTTATTATTATTATTATTTTCATTAATTTAAGTAGGTAAGTAAATACTCTTATTATTATGAGTAACCTGATAAAAAATTATGAGGTTCTTCTCTGAGCAATTGAAGAATCTATGGGTGTACAATAAAAGCAGGCTATCGTCGGACTGACCGTCATATACGGGGACAGATCGAAGATCTTAGTGGCGCAGCTGGCACGAACACAGGCGCTAGCGCCGCAAGCAGCGCGAATGACCTAGCTTCGTTTCTGCCGCTACAGGTTGAGTCATTGTAAACATCAATGACATAGTTTAAGATGTCTTCACCAAATTATTATTGATAAACCCGAAGATAACCAAACGTTGAAAACGTGTCCACCTCAGGTGCAAATCGAACCCACGTCCTCAACAATGTTGAGACTTTGTTTTGTTCCACGGAGGACGTGCAAACGTGAAACTGTTATGGTGAAATATGTATTCCTCTCACGGTTTATGTGGAGTAAAAAAACTTTAACACAGTCCAAGGGGAGTAATAAACCATGAAACGACTAGCGTGGAGTAAAATAAATCCTTAACACTGTTAAAGTGTGCTAAGTACATATTCCCGAAACGGCTTGCGTGGAATAAAATATAGCCTCACTCAACCCTGGTAAAGTGTAGTGAGTATCTTCGACACGGCTTGTGTATCCGCTGTGTCGCGAAGTAAGTCTAATTATTATTCTAATACAATTCATAAGTATTGATAATGCTGAGGTCTGACCTGAAAACCGCGTGGCGACTCCTTTGCTTCCAATCCAGAGGGGCTGTGTTAAAGTGAAGTAAGTATCCTCGACACGGCTCGCGTACAGCCTCAAACTGTTAAAGTGGAATAAGTATCCTCGATACGGCTTGCGTGGAGCCTCAACACTAATAAAGTGGAGTAAGTATCCTCGACACGGCTTGCGTGGAGCCTCAACCCTGTTAAAGTGGAGTAAGTAACCTTGACACGGTTTGCGTGGAGTAAAATAGAACCTCAGCACTGTCTAATTGGAGTAAGTCACTTCGATACGGCTTGTATGGAGTAAAAACAATGACATTCAATGTCATTAAGTAAAATAAAGAATCAACAGAGTTGAGCAGTTATATATCCTCGACACATCATACGTTTAGTAAGCTAAACACTGTTACAGTGGTGTCTAAGTAAATAGTTTAGTATTTAAAGAATTTCTTGTTGTAAATGGCTTTTAATTTCATTACAATCATTACTATAGAACCCAATAAAAACCAATAAAAATGAGGGTACATAATTTTAATGATAAATGATCTTATTTCCTTACAACTATGATACATTTCTTAATAGTTAATGTTCCTGGTAAATTAGCGTTATGTCCCAATACCTGCGTGTCGGAATACGTTGGTACGACATTTATCACTATTCACCGACACCGATAATGATAAACACCTACGTTTTTGTAATTAAAAATGATTTCATTACTTTACGAAGAATACCATAATGATCACTGTCTCTCAATTTCGAACTATAACATTTTCCCATCATATTGAATACAAATTTAATTTCGTTACGACAAGTACGTGTGATTCCGATAACACACAAACACGTAATGACGTCTCGTGACGCGGGGTTGCCAGTGCAAGGAACGGAAATAAGATATTTATTTTTAGGATATATCTAAAAGTGTGAATAAGATAGGACCATCTCATGTACTGCTGCATGTAATAAGTAATCGTCTTCGGTTGAGACCCGAAGTATAATCCTATACTGTTCGGCGTATTTGCGATTGTCCAAGGATTTTAAGAAATGCGGGTATTTTACTATAAACATGAAATGAGAGAGGACCTGACTTATCGGCCTAGATAAAAGGGCGCCGCGGTAGACGGAAGAAAGTGAGAACCTATACAATTAATATTCACTCTACAGGGACCGAACCTCGGTCCAGAGTTGCTAAATTTAATATTAGGCAACTGTTATAAAATGTCACTATTAGTCCATCGCTTATGGCAGTGATCAATCGGACACCTTTTTTTTAATTATACAGATGCATTAGGTATTCGAGCCCCAGACTGCCAGGAAAAAAAGAATATAAAAGCACAGGATACCCATACATAAGTCGACTTGTAACACTCGGGCCGCTCGGCGTGTGATTAAGGTGCCTACCTGACCACGTTCAAGTTTGCAAGCACTAGTTCTGAGATTTCATGATCATGAGCCTGTGTTCGCGTCGGTATTTCGCTAATGGTTGCATACTTATGAGGTGTGAAGAGGTGCGAGACGCGTTACCTTGGGCGGGTTGAAGGGGTAGGTCTCGGGCACCTTGATCTCGAGCAGGAAGGTGCCGCCCTCGTAGGGCGTGTCGGGCGGGCCCGCGATCTCGCCCTGCAGCTCCGTCCAGCTATTGTCCACCAGTTCCAACTTGATGGCGCCGCCCGCCACCTGCACACGCACCGCACACGTCACCCACGCCGTCACTCCAAGCCGGCACTCCACGCACACGCACCCATGCCCTCATGGCTAGGGACCACATACCTTCTGACAGTAGTGTCATTATATTCGCCAGTTGAGTTAAATAATTCATTAAAGAGTAAGGTATTTAGTCACCAGTGGTATCTGTTTAGACCAAAGGGTTAAAGCATGAGGAAATGTAAGTACAATTCGGATAATGTACTTTTTTTTAAATTTAATCTTAAAATTATACATTCGCGAGTATAGAAGATTGTAATCGGAGACTCCTAGAAAACCACTTCATTCCCTCGGATTTGGACTTTTTAGCCAATTTTGAGGGCGCGCAGTGGCAGGCGAGGGCCTGTAGGTACACGCTAGCTGTGATCGACTGGTGATGATACAGCCAAAATGGATGAAACTTGTATATTGGCCAAGCTCTTATCTCGCGATATCAAAAGTTTTAAGTGATTATTATAATTGTCAGGTTGACTAAAAAGATATATACGGTGAGTATGTATGTAAATGTTGGAAGGGGAAGGCCTCGACGCACGTACCTGGATCAAATCGAAGAAGTTGTAAAGAAAGGTCAGTTCAAGAGTTATTTCTTTACATGTGTTTGAGTAAACTGCTTGAAAAGTCGTTGATAGGTTTGGTCGGCATGTTCAGAAAATAGTTAAAAGAAATGTTTAAGGTGAGCCGCGTATGAAAACGGCTGTTTTGATTGTCCCAATTTTAAATTTTGTTAAAATCAATAATTCCCCTTAATTCCGTAGCCCATTTCAGTTTCATCGCTAAAAAATAGTATAAATAATATGTACCATTGTTTACAACGATAAATATAGTGTTAATTTTAGTGATTTGGCCAACCAAAATACTGGTGCAATTTCGGTTAAAAATTTGATTGTGATCATTGATACCTCTATTTGGAAGTGTTTGCTGAGTGTTTGTGTGGATTTCTGACGTTGAAATACATTTTCCGACTTAATAAGTATACACTAAACACGTAAGACCAAGCATTTTTGAATTCACCTCAACTGTGTTATGAGCATTATCTTGGTGAGTAGGTAATAATTTCACATTTAGTAGTTAATTCATTATTCAATATGATGACCCGTATAGCCTGTCTCGCCAAGAGGAGTTTCAGCTCCACCAGGCTTTGCAGAAACTCAAGGCTTCCAAGAGACTGTGTGACCAGTTGACTTTTGAGCGTGAGGACAATGAAAAAATATAAATAGAAGCTTTAGATAATAATAAAAACCTTAAACTGAGTTGTCAACCTTGCACTCACAGTGTAATTCTCTAACTGAAGAACGGGATAGGCTTCAAGTGTTAATAGATAGGTTCAACTAATGTGGCAACGAGTAAGAGTATGCCCTGAAGAGAACTTCTGCCCTGGAGCAGGAGCTGTGTGATGCGCAATTGCCCACCAACAAATCACACTCCTCGAAGAAGCATCTCATTGCTCGGCCACCGTGAAAACTCAAAACTTATTTGATGAACTTATATCAGCTGATAGGGCACCCGGCCAAGTTTCTGTTGTACGTTGCAGGCTGCCTACTGTAACGATTGACCTGACTAATGACGACTTAGTATTTAAATTTGCTGCATGCAATAGAAACAATGTGAGCATAAATAAACTTAAAAAATATGCCAAAATGACAAGATACATTAAAAAAAACAACAAACTGTTGAAAAATCAAAAAAGTATTGTAAGTAAATACAAAAATAAGAGGACAAAACTTGAAATATTAGATAAACTAACAATGTGTACTGTGCAGTTAGAAAGCACAAAACTTAGATACGAAACTGACGTACAGCAGCTTCAATTTGAACTCGCCAGCATAGAAGACTCATTGAGGTCCATCACTATCCGCTACGAGAAGTCTCAGGATGTGATAAGAGAGTATTCACTGGCCATGGATGAGTTACTTAAATTATCTCACAGTAACAAGGAGCGTTATGATTCCCTTCTGGAAAATCACATTTGCGAATGTAACTCATCTGTGGTTCCAGAACCGGTGAGTGCTGCCTCATCATCTCGGCTGAATGTCAGTCCGCCACCACCTACGTAATGTTTAGTGATGAAATTGGAAAAAAAAACATGGGCCAATTGTTAAGTATGAACATGGGACAGTCTGTTATAAACAACTGCATGCCAGATTCTAGCCTGCACGAAAACATGCAAATAATAATAAAATCCAATTTCAATTGTAAAACAAATTTGATACTTTTACTAGGAGATCCCCGGGAGGACGGCATGGCATTTATAAATGCCATAACTATTAAAAAAACCCGTTCGGCATAGGGGTAATGTAAATAAGTCAGAACTTATAGAATATTTTAAAACTTTAGTTTCCTTAAAATTAAATAAAATTGTAATGTTTACACTCCCCTACAGTTCTAGTTTGCCACAAGCTGAAAATCACCTCAGATATAAATTAAATATGACCTTGCATACAATTGCATGCAATAATAATTTGATTCATTTGATAGACACTAACACTAACGTTAGTAAAAATTATTATTTGACCAAAGGTAGATTATTACCTTTTCAACTATTATAAAAGACAGATAGCTGTTTCGCTATCTTATTATTTTAGTATAACTGCCAAGAACTTGGCTAAAAAGGCTGCTTTTATTGAGCATTGTTCTGACATAAAAGAATAGACTTTGGAAAATTCTCCATGTCATTTAAATTAATTTACAAGACAATAGAGGAAGCCTATAGCATTACTAATATAGAGTCAAATAAAAATAGTAAAAATTATAAAATCAATAAAAATAATAAAACAAATAATTTATACGGAATTGTAAATCATACTAATTTGGTGCGTTAGAATATTCAAGGGCTGGGTTGCAAATTATTAGAATTGAAATTGTTCATGAACTCTGATGATATAGACATCATCTGTATTACAGCACATTGGCTAAAAAGCCACGAGCTCATGTTCAATTTCAGTAACCATCAAGTTGGTAGCTCTTTTTGCAGATCGCATGCTATACGAGGAGGCTCATTCATAATATTAAATAAACAAATTAAATTTAAAGAACTTAAGGACACTGTTCATCTGTCAGTTGAAAGCCAAATTGAAATAGCGTGCGTAGAGTTGGAGAAGTTTAATGTCCGCCTCATATGATATTTTTTTTAAAGTCATGGCTGAAATATTATTTAAAGTATCTAAAACAATCAAGAATATTATAACATGCGGAGACTTTAATATTAATTTTCTAGAAGTTTACTCATTAAGTACAAAAATTACTAGTTTATTCAAATCATTTGATCTGATACCTCTCTTTATGGAACCAACTAGAATTACAGACACTTCGGCTAAATGTATAGACAATATCTTTACAAATTCAAATGTTACTATATTACGAGGGGCGTTCAAAATATTCTCGGTATGTGGATAAAAACAAACAAGTACGAAAAGTTTGATATTTTTATTTTTCAATATACTCCCCCCCTATGTTCATACACTTATAAGATCGATCAATTATTTTTTTTAATCCCTCATAAAAATATTTTTTATCTTTGGTGTAAAAATGCTCCTCCACGGCCGTCTTCAACGCTTCATCGTCAGAAAATTTATTTCCACGCAGATCCTTTTTAAGATTGGGGAACAAAAAGAAGTCGCTTGGGGCTAAGTCCGGACTATAGGGTGGATGAGTAACAGTTTCAAACCCACATTCAACAATAGCTGCCTTGGCAATATGAGCAGTATGGACAGGGGCGTTGTCATGCAGAAGCAGAACACCTTTGGTTAACTTTCCTCGCCTCTTTTCTTTGATCGCATCTCTTAATTGACGTATAACGTTAGCGTAGTACTGCCCTGTGATATTTACACCTTTTTCTTTATAATCGATAAGCAAAACTCCTTCACAATCCCAAAATATTGTGGCCATGACCTTGCCAGCTGACGGGATTACCTTGAACTTCTTGGGATGAGCTGAACCCTTAATGTGCCACTGCATGGACTCCTGTTTGCTCTCTGGGTCATAATGATGAACCCAGGTTTCATCTCCAGTAACTATTTTTTGCAGCACCTCATCGAGATTTTCACCACACAGGTCAATAAAATCTGAACAGCAAGCCACACGCATATCCTTTTGAAGAAGCGTCAGCATTCGCGGAACCCATCTTGCACTTACTTTTGATAATAATAGAGAGATTGGTTACTTGAGCTATAGATTTTACCTTCACTCGGCCGTCTTCCAATATAAGTTTTTCCACTTTATCAATATTTTCTTGTGAGGTAGCCACTACAGGCCGGCCAGGTCTAGGGTCATCTTCAATACTCTCCCTTCCACGCTTAAATTCGCTAGACCATTTTTGAATAGTAGATAAAGAAGGAGCAGACTGACGGTAAACACAATCCATTTCCTCTTTTATGGTTTTTTGATTTTTACCCTGTTTTGTCAAGAATTTTATGACGGATCGGTGCTCTAATTTCGTTAAAATTGTTAATTCGCTCATGGTGTTCATGTTTGTTCGGCAATTGCAGAAAAACAAAAGAACATCTCGGTTCCAATTTTACTTTTTTTTAATGTCAATGGATGAATCTTAGCGGCCAGTAACAAATATATATATAAAAGAGGTTGTAACGTATCAATACCGAGAATATTTTGAACGCCCCTCGTATGTAAAAATGTAGTAATATAAAATCAGACCACCTTGGTCAGTTTATAAAAATTAAAAATCAATTAAAGAAAAATGTAAAAAGAGAAATAACTTTTGTACCATTGACTGTGCATAGATTAGAAAAATTAAATTGTGTTTCAGAATCCAGCTCAATATTTAAAACAAAATCTATCATGGTCTCTGACAGTCCTACATTTTCTGTGTGGGCAACAGTGGGTATTCACATAAGCATACAAAGAATGTATGAGCTCTACAATGAAAAACAGTATAATTTTAGTGAAGAGTTTAAAGATAAAGTTAAAAATTACTCAAAAAATTTTAAAAACGTTTGTCGTGCTGCTAAAGCAAAATTTATTCGTTCAAAGATTAGAAACAGTAGTAATAAAATTAAAGCTACTTGGAAAATATTAACAGTGAGACTGATAAAGTCAAACATAACGATAGCGAGTTCTAATTAAATATTGGTAATAACATTATAAAAAAAGATGGTGATGTTGCCAATGCATTTGAAAGATTTTTTACAAACATTCCAATCTCTACCACAAGATCCTTAAACTCTTCTCCTACAATTGCATATTCATTACTAAATGAAAATGTACCAAATTGCTAAATCCCCTTTTATTTTCAATATGTAAACAGTAATGATATTATAAAAACATTTAAATTACTTAATGTCAAAAAGACTACTGACCTCTGGGGCATATCTGTTAGCATTTTAACATCTTTGATTGATGTAATCGCACCAGAACTAGCGTTTATAATTAACGAATGCATTGATTATGGTGAGTTCCCTGATCTAATGAAACATAGCAAAATAACACCTCTGTTCAAATCAGGTAGTAGCTCTGACCCTACTAACTTTAGACCGATATCAGTACTGCCTACATTAAGTAAAATTTTTGAAAAGCTCATTCTTAGTACCTACATTTGCTTTGCACCTTATACATCATCACAGCCAGGCAATAACTTGCACATCAAGATCTACTGCTGCACAAACCCCGAAAATTCCCAGTGTGGCTGTCCCATTGTGAATAAGGTGAGTCAAACGAAATATCTCGGTATCACTGTTGATCAGAGGCTTAATTGGCACTCAAAGCTGGAAATTGTCATAAATCGGATCAGAAAACTAATCTGGGTGTTTAAATCACTAAGGACAGTAATGGCTAGCTCTCTCTTAAATAAAATTTACATAGCCCTAGCACAATCGATAATCTCCTATTGTATCCCAATCTGGGGAGGTACAAATAAGACTAACTTTCTAGACCTGGAGAGGGCACAAAGAGCTCTTATAAAGGTCATGTATTTCAAACCTTACAGATTCTCTACAAATACCCTGTATCAAACCAGTAAACTTCTTTCAGTTCGGAAGTTATATATACTTAACTTGACCCTAAAATGTCATAAATCTTTACCGTTTGAAGAATCAATTCAAAGGAAAAGAAGAAATTATATTGTTGCCCGCTTACCCACTGCACGTACTAAATTTGCTAGTAGACAATACCCATCCCAATCTGCATTTGTACATAATAAACTTAATAAAATACTTAAATTATATCCTATGCCTCTGTATACGTGCAAAAAATGTCTGATGCAGTGGTTAGGGGCGCTAACTTATGTAGAAGTCGAAAATCTTTTAACTAGAATTGCCTAACCAGCTTAATGAACCCAATATAAATTTTGACGAACTTGAGGCTTGTTTATACTGACACACACACACACACACACAAACGCGTGCGCGCGCGCCCGCGCTCACACACACACACACACACTCAAAAATTGCTTATCTTTTGTAATCTACTGTTATCCATAGGGGAAGTAGCGGGTCATTCCCATTACAAATATCTTTCGATTACTTAATGGGATGTCTCAGCAATGTGTTGTATCTAAGATTACTGAAATAAACGCATTTTTATTTTATTTATTTTTTATTTTAGTCAGCTGCAAAGCCATTTTAACTTTAACAATTTACTTGAAGGCAAACAATTCGGATTTATTCGGGGCAGATCAACAACTGATGCCGGTGTTGAGTTGGTAAAGTATATTTACGATACCTGGGAGGACTCACATGATGCTTTAGACATCTTTTGTGATTTATCTAAAGCCTTCGACTGCGTACATCATGAAACATTGATTAGGAAACTACATCACTATGGTGTCAGGGGTATGGCTTTGGCCCTTCTCACTTCTTATCTATCTGACAGAGTACAAAGAGTCGATATAAATGGAAAGTGTTCTCCGGGGTCTGTAGTAAAAATGGGTGTATATCAAGGGTCAATACTTGGACCATTCCTATTTTTAATTTACATTAACGACTTATCTAAACTTGTGAGGGACAACCACGAAATTGTATTGTTTGCGGATGACACGTCTCTTTTATTTAAATTAAAACGACGGCAAACCAACTTTGACGAAGTAAACAATGCAATATCGAAAGTTGTAAACAGGTTTGATGTTAATAATTTATTATTAAACGGATCTAAAACAAAATTATAAGATTTATATTGCCAAATGTTAAAGTAGTTAAACCTAACATTAAAATAAATGATGAAGATTTAAATCTTGTGAATACTACTGTATTTTTAGGTATAACCTTAGATAATAAACTTCAATGGGGCGCTCGCATAGATGGGTTGTCGAACCGACTTAATTCTGCAGCATACGCAGTCAAAAAGATTCGCCAACTTACTGACGTAGAAACAGCTAGACTAGTTTATTTCAGGTACTTCCACAGCATAATGTCCTACGGCATTTTGTTGTGGGGGAATGCTGCAATATCAACACTATTTTTGTGCTGCAGAAGAGGGCTGTTCGTGCAATTTATAGTATGGGCCCCAGAGAATCGCTTCTAACCAAATTGTTCATAAATGTTTTGACAGTTCCATGTCAATATTTATTAAAACCTAATGTATGTCCAAAAAAACAATAATTTATTTAAGAAACATAGCAATAAACATAATGTAACACTAGAAATAAAGACAAACTCACTGTTCCCACTGTAAGGCTCCATAAAGTTAGTCAATCTTTTAAAGGGCAATGTGTACGCTTTTATAACAAAATCCCAAGTGTCAAAAATGTAGTTAAACGCAATCTCTGTAACAAAGCTTATTATAAAGTTTCTGATTATTTAAAAGACAAAAAAGCTTGGGATGAAACTCTCCAACTCCTACAAAAACATTGTAATAGTTAAGAAAAATAATTGTAACAAAGACGTTGAAAAGAATATAAGCCAAGCAGAGTTTCTAGCCATTTCTTCTCTGTCTTGTCGCGTTACGAATAGGTGTAAATCAAAAACGTGTCAATGTGTTCCATAGGGTACTTATTGAATAAATTACTCTTTATCTTTGTCTTATCTTTATACTACCCTAAACCGACGCGTGTATGGAGAGATTAATGAATGTGGATGAAGCGAAAGAAGTGTGTAAGTACCGCAGCAAGTGGAAGGATGCCTACCCCGGGGGGGGTAGGCAGAGACCTACATCCTATATCAGAGGAGGCATCCTTTTAATTACTGTGGTACTTACACACTTCTTTCGCTTTATCCACATTCATTAATCTCTCCATACACGCGTAACATACATACACATACTTACTGCATCACGCCTCTCCCGGGGGTAGGTCTCTGCCTACACCCCGGGACAGGCGTAATGCAGTATGCATGTGTTACATACACATATACCTACTGCATCACGCCAGCCCCGGGGGCTAGGTCTCTGCCTACCCCCCGGGACAGGCGTACAGGTATATGTTACATACACATACCTAGGTATGTGTCACAGCTGTCGCTTGTACGGATACGTTCAAATTACGTATTGCTTTATTTTGAGAAGGTTATCCATAATTTTTTTTTAAATACACTATTATTAAAACATCGATCAAAGTTACAACGAACTACAAGAACTTTTATATGATTTTACTTGCTTCTACGGAACCCTTCATGGGCGAGCCGGACTCGCACTTGGCCGGTTTAAAAAAAAATATCAACAACCTATTTAGATCCCTGTATTTTACTATAGCATGCAAAGATTCATAAAAAATGGCTTATTGGTCTTTAAAAATTTTGACTTGTAAAGCCGCGGTCCCACGGCCTGATTATTGGCGCGCCTAACCGCGCCAACAGGCCGTGGGAATCAACGCATCCGATGAAGCCTGCCGCGGCGTGCCGTCGCTTGTGCGATCTATCGGCCGCACCACGCCGCGCCGCGCCGTGGCACTCCGCGCCAAGCCGCTCCAAGCCGCGACAGGCATTGCCGGTCCCACGGCCCGTTTGCGGACGCGCCGCGCCGGGCGTTGCAATTAAGCGTCCCCACGGCGCGGTGCGGCTTGTCTTCAGACAGGCCGTGGGACCCAACCCAGCCATAAGATTGTATGGGAAACCGAAATGCGTAAACCCTCCTAAAGTAGTTGCGGTGCATTTCTAGTGACGGGTGAATACAAAGTTTTTGGTGCAAATAAATCATTTATCTATCTATCTATCTATCTCGTTCAAACCAATTTTTGGTGGAAGTTTTCATGGTACATCAAATATTTTTTTTAGTTTAGTCATTCTCTTATTTTAGAAGTTACAGGGGGGGGGGGCACATTTTACCACTTTGGAAGTGTTTCTCGCGCAAACTATTCAGTTTAGAATAAAATGACCTTAATATCAATAATGAAGACCTATCCATAGATACCCCACACGTATGGGTTTCGTGTATAAATCGTTGTTGACTTCCTCCTTATGCACGATAACGCTCGTTGTCACACTTCTCGTGCCACAATTGAATACCTCGAAGAAGCCGGTATCGTCACATTGGACTGGCCAGCGCTCAGCCCGGACTTGGATCCCATTGAGCACGTGTGGGGTGAACTGAAGAGGAGGGTTCGGTCCAGAAATCCTGCTCCTTCAAGTGTGAATTAGCTGAAATCGGCTTTGATAGAGGAGTGGGAAGGTATCCCGCAAAAATCGATTCAGAAGCTGATTAGGTCAATGAAGAATCGTCTTCGAGCAGTTATTAGGGCTAGGGGAGAGAACACAAAATATTGAAAATTTTAAAGCCAAATATTTTTTTATGAATAAATTAATTTTGTTGTTTTCTTGATTCATTATTTTTCCATATTTTCTTGTATAACTCCTTCACTTAATCCGGGATAGCTGGTGTGATTCAAATAAATTTGGTATCAATTTAAAGATAATAGTTTAACCATTAAAATGGTGCCATTTTTATTATTCGTAACTTGTTATTTAGTACTCAAGATCGCGCGGAATTAATTCCAAGTAAGTGATTCAATAATTTTGCACGCGAGTGTATTTTTAAAAAGAAATTTAAAAAAATTGAATCTTCGTTAAGTTCAAAGCCGGGCCCGGAAAAGAAAAAAAAACGAAAATTGATGTGTCAGCAAATGTCAGGCATCAATCAGTTGTTGATTTTATTGATGTTCCGGAATTGCGTGAAAGTGATTACGTATATTTTTCGAAGTTACCAAATAGTGGAGAGTTTACCTTGCCGGTGGAGGAAAAACGTTTTATAATTAATATAGATTTAGGTACGGGTTATATTAAAACGAAAATTCGATAGAACGGGTAAGTTGTATGATAAGTTTACTTACGAAGGCACTACGTAATACCAGAAAGGCACTAGGTTATCCAAAAATGATATTATGATAGAGATAGATAATATACTGATAATAATCTGGTTAAGTAATTATTTGATAAAGGTAACGAGTTAGATTGGTAGATCTAGTCGACTAATTCTATTATTAGGCAATAAGCTATTGGTAATGGATTCCTGATTTGGGTTTCACACACATAAATGATGGGATATAGAGGTAGTATCTGGTTTGTAAATGGTTTGTTAGTATTGAGGGTTAAAGGATTGAGTATTTACAGCATAGTTGGTGAAGGTTTAGGAGTTAGCAGTATGTAGTATGCAGATTAAAGGGTTGAGTATTTACGAGTATAGCATAGTTTAAGATGGGTTAAGGCGAGTCCTTTCGAGCGCTTCTCTCTCGCTCTTTCGACGGTACGACGGTACGGGACAGGTATAACAGCGAAGCGGCGCAAAAAGGCGCGTTTTGTAGGTTTTTATAGGTTTTTTGCCTATATAGACTTTATAGGATTTAATGAATTAGCAGGTTCTCTGTAGTACTTCAAAATAAATATTAAATGTAAAAATTATGTCAAAAATTAAAAAAAAATGTAAGTAATCATCCGTTTTAGACTTTTATTTGGCCTGTTTTTGGGATTTTTTATAATCTAGTAAAGTACATCTAATCGCGTAACATTTTAGCATATTCTTTAGGCAATATCCTTTAGTGTATTATATATTTTTTTATAAGAGCGTAATTTAATAGTAAATACATAAACCATTAGATGTAGCAAAACAGTTTAGCCCGCATTTACCGGTGACTCGCGTTAAGGAGTTAGTACTATGGAGGAGTACGATGTTGTGGGTTATTTGATTTATGAGTAAAGGAGTAGTGTTAATAGTATTATAGGTGAGTTCATCAATTTCTCTCACGATAAGCAATTTCTGGTGTAAAATAGAGTGACTATTCTCATAAGCATTCGGAATTACTTAGTAGAAGTTCTTCCTAAGTAATGGATTGGAAATAGAGGGATTATCTGTTGCCTTAAAATTTAATTAATAATTCCCTTGTTCTATAGATTATGAGGGAATATTGTATTGTTGAGTATCAAGTTATAACGTCGGATAGTTGACATGTGTTTGGGATTCTGTTTCTTACCTTATACTTGAGCCTCTTGAATTCTTGAGAGTTTTAAATATGGTGTAGATTTTTTTTCCTACTGATAAGTTGATAGTATCGTCTTTGAGTCTTGTTATAAAACTAGGTTTAAGGACGGCTATCACACTCTTAGAGAGTTTGGTAATTTTTCTGCATTAGCTTTAAACTATAATATGTAATACATTACCAACTTCTTTAAAAAATATTCCCACAGAAAAATAATTCTTTAGAAAACTGAAAGATCTACTTATTGCAAAATGCTACTATACGCTGCAAGAATACCTAAAAGATCGCTTATAAAAATATAATAATGTATTACTTAAGATGGTGCCGGCGCGGTCGCAAAAACTGACGTAAGTCTCTTAATGAACTTCAAAGCAAAATCAGGAGGAAATGAGGCGGAGGGGGATCGTAATGACAACAACCGAACACGTCTAAAGTCCGATTATTACTAACTCGACTAAACTATAGCACTTACAACATGTGTATACCGATATCATACCACATTACAGGGGTAGGTGAAAAAGAAAAAATAGTATGACAATAGTATTTTTCTTAAAATTCGTGTTTTTCTTTTCAAACTTATGTACTTATTAGGTATAAAAAGTTTAGTTCTATTCTTATGCACTAGGTCCTGTTTGTTATTCTTTGATATAACAACATTTCGTTCCTTATCTTCTAATACTAAATAGGGTCCCTCATATAAACTATTTAATTTTCCACCGGTTTCATTTTTCACTAAAACTAAATCATTTTTATTGTAAGTCACTAGATTCGCTTTTGACGTGACAACGTCTTAAATTAGGTTGCGGCTGGGAGTCACTTATGAAAAAGTGTAACGCTCGGTAACGTTACGATGAGTCACCGAACGAGAGAGAGGCCCGCCGAATGCCTTGCGTCTCTCTCCCACTCAACTATGTTTTAAATATAATTCTTTGTTTAAATAAATGTTTTAAATTGTTACTATTATTTCATCCTTCTTCCTACTATACGAATGAATATTCACATTAAAATTATTTTACCACTCAAAGTCGTTGTCACGTAAAACTTTCGCCCGTATACCGACTTTACAGGCAACCAATTTTTTTATCATAAATTTTCTCTATGTTTTCTTTCACTGACACTAAATTTTCACGAGCGTCCTTTTGAGCCACTTTTAATCTATACTTAAGTTCTCAACAATAATCATCTATGTTATACCTGGCATATCCTGGCAGGGTCGCCAATTGGTCTTAATATTTCGTAGGATTTTGGATCTGAATTCGCCTGTGAAATTGTAAGGTCAACAAATAAAGATTCTATCTCAGTGGCATACAGTGAAATCGACATATTTTGTTGAGAAATATTATTTACTTGGCTTAATAATGCGTTTATCGATTTTTTTTTGTAAGTAAAAATAACTTCATGTCCCTAATCAATTCATCACAAGAGCTATACTCTGACTTAAGTTTGAGCTTAGCTATTTTATTTCGCCTTGTTTTAATTACGAATAAAATTAATAGTTCCTTTATGCAACTATTATAGTATAATTCTAAACTCTCAATAATTAATTTTTTCTATGGTTTCTTGTTTACCGTCCATAACAGGAACCAAACCCGCCGCAGTTTTCAAATTAAAAGTTTCCATTTTGACAACTCGTTATTTTCTAACGTTTCTAATGTTCTCGAGAGTTATAACTAATCGTCTCGCACGCAGGTATGATGACTTCCAGCTCATCGAACAAGCCGGATTCCGAAAAGGCTTCAGCACCATAGACCACATACACACGCTGCGGCAGGTTATACAAAAAACCGAAGAGTATAACCGGCCACTTTGCTTAGCGTTTATGGACTATAAGAAAGCGTTTGATTCGATGAAAACATGGGCCGGGCTACAGTCTTTCCAGCGGTGCCAAATTGACTACCGATACATCGAAGTGTTGAAGTGTTTTTGTACAAAACGCCTCTATGACAATTCGCCTTCAGAACCAGATTTCGAAGCCAGTCGGGCTGCAGCGTGGAGTGCGAATAGGAGACGTCATGTCTCCGAAGCTCTTCACTGCTACACTGGAGGACGTGTTAAGCTTCTGGACTGGAGAGGACTCGGCATCAATATTAACGGCGTGTACATGAGTCACCTTCGATTTGCCGACGATATAGTCATGGCTGAGACCCTGGAGGACCTCGGCATAATGCCCGGTAATCTCAATAGAATCTCTCAACAAGTGGACCTCAAAATGAACATGGAGAAGACGAAAATCATGTCTATTAGCGACCATTTAAATCTTCTTGGCTTAGATTTGTCACCGGACCTCTATTTCGGCAGCTCTATTGAAAATAAAGCTAAAACCGCCGCAAAAAAGCTTTTTCTTCTCTCAAAGGTGAGACGGTACTTCACCCCGGGACAGCTTCTTACTCTTTACCAAGCTCAGGTCCGATCGTGCATGGAGTACTGTTCTCATCTATGGGATGGATCTGCAAAGCACCAGCTGGCTGCCCTGGATTCTATAGAGCTAAGAGCAAAGAGGCTGATTGGTGACGATGAGCTGGTCAATAACAAACTTTTAAGTTTGGAACACCTACAGAAAATGGCTTGCTTATCAGTCTTCTACAGGTTACATTTCGGAGAGTGTGCCCAGGAGTTACATAACCTCATACCTCCTTCCCCGTTCCATTATCGGACTACTAGACGGAGGGAGGGCTTTCATCCCTATTTTGTCGATATTCCACCCGCCCGGACGAAGCGATTGGCTTCTAGTTTCCTAATTAGGACAGCTAGGATGTAGAATGACCTCCCTGCGTCTGTTTTTCCTAAACGCTACAACTTGGGCGTCTTTAAGGCTAGAGTAAACAGGCATTTACTGACTGCGCGTGCTTCATCTTCGTCTTCATTATCACTTTCCAACAGATGAAATCGGGGACAAACGCGCAATTAGTCTCCAATAAAAAAAATTAAAAAATAACTCACGTGTCGTACCCACTCCTCTGAAGGTTGGAGACTCTGCTCTTGAAGTTGTTGACGAATATGTATACCTGGGACAAACGGTCCAGTTAGGTAGGTCCAACTTTAAGAAAGAGGTCGTCGAATCCAACTCGGCTGGGCAGCGTTCGGTAAGTTACGAAATATCTTCTCATCCAAAATACCGCAGTGTCTCAAGACTAAAGTTTTCGACCAGTGTGTGTTGCCAGTGATGACATACGGTACCGAAACGTGGTCGCTCATTATGGTCCTAATAGGCAGGCTCAAAGTCACGCAAAAAGCAATGGAAAGGGCTATGCTCGGGGTTTCTCTACGTGATCGAATCAGAAATGAGAAGATTCGTAGAAGTATTACAGTAACCGACAAAGCCCAAAAAGTCGCATCGGGACAGAAAAGCGACCAAGCGGACATGGCCTCACCTGCAAAGGGCACCTAAAATCCGTTACCAACAACATTGAGTATGCGAGCAACCAGATTCAGCGCCCCATGCATAGAAGCCAAGAAAGCCGGTAACGCCGTGCGTGTCCCGTACAAGTCCACCGTGCCTTACTGGCAGGGATGCCTGATGCCACTGCCTATCATCCAGATCCACATTTAGGATGCCTTCCAGGGCTTCTTTAAGGTTGTGTCGATAACCGATATTTCCTGTTGGCAAAGCCGTACCGGAGCCGTTCTGATATTATTAATGTAGGCATCGATACACATGGGCGTAACATCGTTAAGAGGGTTAACGCATTTCTGTTTCTCATATTTCTCATATATTATATTTCCAAGTCGACATTTTTAAAAATCACTTAGCCAATTTTAATGGAACTTTGCATGCTAAAGTAAAATACAGGGATCTAAATAGTTTGTTGAAAATATTTTAAAAAAAGGTTTATTTAACTGAGTTATTGCGATTTTAAACTTTCTATAGTGGACTTTAAATCGCAATAACTCAGCTAAATAAACGTTTTATAAAAATGTTTTCAACAAACTATTTAGATCCCTGTGTTTTACTTTAGCATGCAAAGTTTCATCAAAATTGGCTTAATGGTTTTTAAAAATTTCGACTTGGAAGTTTGTATGGAAAACCGAAATGCGTAAACAAATAAAGCAATGTGTAGTGGCAACCGCTCCAACCGACTGCGGCTTGACAAAAGTTCCTGATTCTTGGCAAGCAAGACATCAGGTATAGCTTCTGAAAAGACCGGAGCGATCAAGATTTTAAAACTTATCTTGTCCAAAAGTATTACGCCTGGTAGGATATTTTGAATATTTGCCGAGGAACTACCATTGCAACTAAACTATTCACACTTGCTCATATTAATTTTTAGACCCATATCTCGAAGCACGGGAAGGAGTGACTGAATGTCTCTGGCCACAACATCCGGACTGCCCCCTATGGTCCCATCATCCAAGTACCAAATGTTTAATGGGGATTGCAATAACGAAATCACTTTGTGTATAGCCAAGCTAAAAATTAGAGGGCCTAAAGGATCACCCCGCTGTGTTTCCGACTGTGACAGGACAGGAGTATCACCGAAATATAAGTTGCTGGACGCTGAGTAGCACTGATGAAGAAAAAGATAAATAAAGGGTACGCGTTCCTTGACTTCTGTCAAGATCATGACCCTTTCTAAGCTGTTGAAAGCATTTTGAATGTCCAGCTTCAGTTGCATGTACAGCAACTTCGCAGCCAAGGGAAGTGCCGAAACCAAGCTGTTGTGGCTGCAAATATGATGAAGTTTCGGATTTTACGGCGCGACAAGCCAGTTTTGTAACCAAACGGCGAACTATACTACCTACAGCAATTGGTCTAATTCTACCGTCCTTTTTGTTTAATGCGACCAGGGAAGCGCCATATAAAAAAGGGCAAACTTCCCTGTTAAGTTAACCTTTTAACAAAAAGTTTGAAAGTCGCGTCAGTGACTCCAAAAGTAGTCGGCCACAGTCGCCAGCAGAAGGAGAAATAAGTTCCTTCAAATGCTCAGGGCGAAGTCCATCCAATCCAGCAGCTGAACCGCTCTGAAAAGAGCCGATGGCCTCCGAAACCTCTGACACTGTAACAGTAAGGAAAGGGCACGTAGAATCCGGTTCCGGAGGCAACGAGAGCGGGCGTGTTTAGCCTTCAAAGCATTAAGCGTTTCGTTATTTCTGGGAGCAAGAGAGCAATCGGAAACCAACAGTCGTACGGCACCTTTCAAATCGCCCTCGTGGACCTTAGTCGTTATAGATCTATATAAAGACAAAGGTCCCGGCGCCAAATCCGATCTGTCGGTCAAGTAGCAAATATTCCTGTCAATATTTTCCTTGTCCTTGGTGGTGAACGAACGCTTGTCACTGCCGTCGGGCACTCGTAAAGAAGCGTAAGCGAAAGTAAGCAATGCCCACCAATCCTCTACCCCATTCGATTCTATGCATTCATTCACAATCTGCAAAAGTTTACCCGCAACTGAACATCGAGCCCCTTTAGAATATGTTTGAGAACGCGAACAGATTTTTTAATGTGACATAACTTATCGGGTTCTATGGGCCCATCCCTAGTGCCCGCATAGACACTGGCTGGGTCCGCATGCTGAGTTTGGCTGTCCTTATGCATGCCACCTATGAGTAGGTTTAACCCATGTGGCGTAGCGAAGTGACGACACGAACCGGGGCAGTGTGGGCAAGTAGCTCTATGCGAGTCAGTCATGTTAAAAATCAACAGTCAATCACTAACAACCATATAACAAGCAGAAGTCATTAATATTAACAAATAAAAACTATAAGTCCAAATATCAAGTAAATAAAACCAATAACTATTAAATAACGAAGACACTGACTAAAAACAATTTTATAAAACAATAAAACCTTAAAAACCATACAATTAGGGTCAACATCACATTTAATTTTAAAAATGTCAGGATTGAACTAAAAAAAAGAATCAAAAGATTGTTGTCAAAAAATGATATATAAAAAAGATTACTACTACTATTGTTTTTTTTTTTACTTGATTTGTGGACTTATAGTTTTTATTTGTTAATATTAATGACTTCTGCTTGTTTTATGTTTTTAGTGATTGTCTGTTGATTTTTAACATGACTGACTCGCATAGAGTTACTTGCCCACACTACTTATAGGTGGCATGCATAAGGACAGCCAAACTCAGAATGCGGGCACTAGGGATGGGCCCATAGAACCCGATAAGTTATGTCACATTAAAAAATCTGTTCGCGTTCTCAAACATATTCTAAAGAGGCTCGATGTTCAGTTGCGGGTAAACTTTCGCAGATTGTGAATGAATGCATAGAATCGAATGGGGTAGAGGATTGGTGGGCATTGCTTACTTTCGCTTACGCTGCTTTACGAGTGCCCGACGGCAGTGACAAGCGTCCGTTCACCACCAAGGACAAGGAAAATATTGACAGGAATATTTGCTACTTGACCGACGGATCGGATTTGGCGCCGGGACCTTTGTCTTTATATAGATCTATAACGACTAAGGTCCACGACGGCGATTTGAAAGGTGCCGTACGACTGTTGGTTTCCGATTGCTCTCTTGCTCCCAGAAATAACAAAACGCTTAATGCTTTAAAGGCTAAACACGTCCGCTCTCGTTGCCTCCGGAACCGGATTCTACGTGCCCTTTCCTTACTGTTACAGTGTCAGAGGTTTCGGAGGCCATCGGCTCTTTTCAGAGCGGTTCAGTTGCTGGCCTACTGATCCTAACAGACTGCCAGATGTGCTGGACTTCTTTGTAATGAAGGGACTCACAAGGAAGTAAAATCATGCTTGGATGGCTCCACGGACCATACTCCTGCCCATATTATCGATTACCTCATTGGTTTTGCAATACAATGACCAACATTTTCATTATAATGCTAGGACAGATTGGAATTCATTTCGAGAATTGGTGGATCGGAATCTACATCTAGGTAGTAAGGTAGCACTAAAAACGAAAAAGAAATTGAAACCGCTATCAATGAGTTCACAAGAACCGTTCAAAACTGCTGCTGGATATGTACTCCTGGAAAAAAATAACCTCGCATCAATCACACGTTGTTACCGATGCTGTTAAACAGAAAATCTTAAAAAAAAGAAGGCTAAGAAAAGTATGGCACCATAGTCGACATCCAGATGACAAAAGAGCTTTAAATAAAGCAATTCAAGAGCTGAAACAGATGATCGAGGATGCTGCAAATGACACTCTAGTAAGCAAAATAAAGTCACTAACAGCTACTAGTGCTACTAATTACTCGCTGTGGAAAGCTTGAAAAAGCACCCGCACACCAACCATACCCAAACCACCCTTGAGGAAACCAGATGGATCATGGGCGAGAACGGCACAAGACAAAGTTGAGATGTTTGCAAGTCACTTGTCACAGCTATTATATATATACACCTAATGAGCCTGACCCTGAGACAGATGCACTGAACGTCGACCGAGTTTTAAATGAATTTGGGATTTGACCTCATAGACAAAAAAGTGTTAAGCGAATTGCCTCATAAAGGGTTTGTATACATTACCATGCTTTTCAATGGCGTATTGAGGACAGGATGCTTTCCAGCCTTGTAGAAAATGTCCCAAATCATCATGATCTCTAAGCCAGGCAAACCGAGAAATGAAGTGACCTCTTATAGACCTATTAGTCTACTTCCAACTTTGTCTAAGTTATTGAAAAAGGTTCTTCTAAAGCGATTAATGCCAGTAATTTCGGAACAATCCATGATACCAGATCATGAATTTGGCTTCAGGCAAGACCACGCTACAACAGAACAAATCCATAGGGTTTGCCAGATAATTAGAAATGCCCTGGAAAAGAGAGAATATTGTTTAGCAGTTTTTCTGGATGTTCAACAGGCTTTTGACAGGGTGTGCCGTGTCGTGCCACGCCCACCTCCTCCTTTATAAAATAAAAACAAACCTGCCGCATAGATTCTATTTGCTCCTTAAGTCTTAACTATCTGAAAGACTGTTTCAGGTTAGAGAAAAAGAATGCACATCTCCATTCTACGAAATACGCGCGGGAGTACCCCAAGGTTTGCGGATGACACAGCCATTCTGGCGCCAAGTACTAAGTGTGAAGAAACCTCACAGATCCTACAAATGGGACTCGAAAGAGTAGAGAAGTGGTTGAGTGGTTGTCTCAACTACTTCGGTTGAGACAGTGGAGAATTATGGCCAGCTACTCTAAATCTACACACATCACATTTACACTAAGAAGAAGGGACTACCCTCCTGTGAAATTTTGCGACTAACTGGTTCCACGCAGTGACTGTGTCAAGTATCTGGAAATGCATCTTGATCACAGACTGACCTGGAGAAACCATATCCAAGCTAAGAGAGATCAACTCAACATTAAATACCGGGAACTCTATTGGCTCCTTGGTAAGAAACACACCTCTGTCTATTGACAATAAATTATTAATTTATAAGACTGTTCTCAAACCTATTTGGACATATGTGATTCAGTTATGGGGATCTGCTTGCCAGTCCAGTGTTAATATGATGCAGAGGGCTGAAGACTCTATCCTGAAACAAATATCGAATGCACCCTAGTTTATCAAAAACACCGGGGTCCATGAGTATTTACAGTTGAATAAAAACAAAAAACATCAAATCTTACAAAGCCCGTTTACAACGTCACCCAAATCAGCTAGCAGTGCAGCTTCCTATTCTCAACCAGTTGAGACGATTAAAGAGATGCCAAATTCTGGAGTTGAATGACATTATATAGCTTCCAGATTCCTATTGAGCAGTTCCAGCTGTGGAACGAGCTCCACCTGCCTGTATACTCCTAAAGTGCATATGCTTATAGTTTGAGGACTGATTGCACGATAATCCAAGAACAAAAAAAAAAATATTTTTCTAGCGACCGGGCTTTGCCCGCGCGGCCCGCGCCCCGTGACCAAATTACGACCAATTTTCTTTTGCACAAATCTCATCCTGACAATAATAAACACATCAAAAAAGAATCTGGCAATTCGGTGGAGCCGTACTGAATCGATGCGCGTACAAACATTTCGAAAATGAATTTTCATTTATATGGAAGATAGATAAAATACGAAACGGAAGCAAACGAGCAGGCAGCTTTGCAGTTCGGGCACCAGGTGGAAAGCGATCCCCTCGCACCTACAGACACCCGCAACACCAGAAGAGGCTCAGGTGCACAGCTGCTTTGAATCTGAGCCTCCTTTGAGGAATGAAGAGGGATTGTGAGAGCCCTCCCCCCTCACAGAGCGATGGACCTTTGCTGCTTTCACTCATCGAGCTAAACCCCTCAGCAACCAGTAACATTGTGATGCCGAAATCACCCTGGGGTCACGATTCGCATGTAGGGTTTCAAGGCGAGTAACTTTAACCTCCTAGTGCCTTTTTCTATAGAATAATATAATCTGCCGAACATAATGTTGTATGCGTAGGTTACCCCCAAAAGATGGACATTTAGCAGAATTTAGAAAGGGACAGTATAGGTACAGGCCGTACAGACAGTACTTTACTTTATATATTAATTTGATTTTCTGGCAAATCAAGAACTTTACAAATCAAAGTATTTTATCTAAATATCATTGTACAATGCTCTATACAATGTCATAACATTAATGAGCTGTAGTAAAGCACAGCTATAGGCAAACATACTTATTATCAAAAAGCATTAAATATTAACTTAAACTATGTGCTTTTGTTGTCCTCTTTGCCTAGTCTCTAACCCTTCGGGGATTAGTCGTGAATAAATGTATGTATATTCCACTAACATAGTTATAAGCAATAATGTAACTAACAATCTATGGACAAAATATGTTCGATAATAAATGATTAGACAAATACTTGTGGATGTTCACAACTGCCAGCAAACAAAAACAACAATCCCAAATCAGTTTAATTTTACATATCTTCCCAAGCCAGAACCAGCCAGCGGTTGCAACTGTCACCAATCTCCTTAGACTTAGACGTACTTTGCTATTCTTTGAATAGTCTTATGTTATTCATACCAATTTATTTTGTGACAAAATATTTTTATTTCAACGTCAAAGTCTAAATATATTTATTCAATAAACTCAATTATTAAGTACTTTGAATTGTCCGTGAATAGTGTATTTAATTGTGATAAATTAAAATCATTTGTCTAAAATGGTCTAGGTTAAAATATAGTTTCATAATTCAATTATGTCAACATACCTACATGATTGTTATCAGTCACCAAAGTATGATTTTACAACATAGAAAATTATGATGTTTTGTAAACAAGTTAAAACCTTTGTTTATAAATATAATTTAAGTGATATCTGTGCTTCACTGATTGCTGGCCTGGCACCATTGTGCAAGTGTTATTCCACTCACTCATAATACTTTTTAACTCCAGTATAAACGATTCCACAAACATCACAGATTCATCATTTCTTGCTAATACGAATATTACAAAAAATGTGACATGCAACAAAATATGTTTTAATTTCTGCAAGCAACATAAAATGAGTTGACCTATAATAATGGTTAATCATACTAATCGAAACTCGCAAAAGCACACATGAACTGGAACATTTTCATAAGTATTACAAGAATTGATCACCTACAGTTTATTTAAAAGAGCGCCAGCCAGATGTTAACAGGTAGGGGAACGGAAAACGGAAATAAATATTAATAGTATTAATAATCGATGTCTTTTTTATGTTTAGTCTTAGAGATAGAGCTCTATGAACTGCATGCAGCCCTAGAGGTAAACAAGCCACAATGACATCTGCGAAACGCGCTGATTCACGCAAGTAAACACACAAACACTTACCTTGGCATCGAGTGAGGTTATGAGCTACTAAAATGTGTTTACTGTTAAAATCGCACTTTGCACTTATCAATAAATCAATGTTCGCGAGAAACAATGACATTCTATTACTGCAGTAAGCGCCATCGACACAGCACAAAAGTAACATAACAATAAGCACAATGTTAAAAATATTGAACGATTCTCACCTCCTCACTTTTCATGACCTCCTTGAACTCTCTTTTGATACGTTTAGCTGCTATGTTAGCCATTATTAAATTTTACTATAATTACTGAGGTAGTCTATTTTATTTGAAAGGCAATGAATATGAACAAATTTGTATTAGTGTTGCAAGTTTTTAAAAATTTCTACCAAAACAGTGCATGTCAGTGAGAAAATTTAAGACTGTATGCATTGAGTTTGTACTACTACTAGAGGGGCCAACACAAACAAAAGTCTTGTTCTATTTTTTTAAAAGTTAAAACAAAAGTGCGCTGCAGCGCTAAAACAATAATTTATCGCCTTTCTGAACAATCCAAACTATTCCAAACATACAGGTGCTAGACTGCTTCTTTTCTCGAGACCAAAAGGTCTAAAGCGCCGAAACACGGCCGCCGCTCATGTCTCGGCGATTTGATAAAATAATGGGCGATATTCCGAGATAAAAAAAAAAAAGAAATTGGTTCGTAAATGACTTCATAGATGGCGCTTAGCATAGATTAGTGTGGCGCATGGTAAAAGGCGGGTTCATGAAGAGCACGTGTATGGCTGCGTAATATTTATTCTATTCCAAAATAGAAATAGGTTCTGGATGTCCTGAATATAAATAGGTAAGGACTTACTATTTTTTTATTCTTTTGGTAGACAAGTAAAAGTGTAGAATTTATTACAGCCCTTAGGGAGGTACGGCTGGTGGCCGGCTTTTATAAAACGACATCTATCGGGTGTTTTTGAAGTAATTTTTACTTTTTAATTTGGGCTGTCAGAAAATCGCCCATTACCTAGTCAAATGCATGTTATATCGATAATTTAGTGCGTATTTACAGGTGAAAAGTCATTCATTTAGTTTTATTTGTATTTCCTGAATTCTTTAAACAGTACCTTAACACACATGAAAGCAATTTTAATAAAATAGGACACAAAATACCTCAGAACAATAACTTTAGTTATTGTTCTGAGGCCAACACGCTCGCGAATCAGTCGCGAGTCGTCTCCTGTCGTTAAATCATAGAGGAAGGTAAATAGATTTGATCTAGTCGTGTCTTGTTGTAGAAATGGCGCAAGATTTGACAAAATTTTAAAAAGTGGGCCTTGCTTTTTCAGTTTTGTCAGCAACGGGATGACGGAAAACCAAAAAAAAAAGTGGATGAAGCGTTGGCTATAGAAGAACGATCGATGCTCTGCTATTCCAACTTATTAGAGTTATTAGACTTTAATGATATTTATAACTTCTTACGAATGGACAAGGAAACTTTTTACGAGCTACTGAAAATGGAAATGAAGAACGGCTGTTGGCAATTTTAAGATATCTAGCTAATTTAGCGTTTGCGGCTCTGTCCTTCCGACGACATTTTGCTTGCACTCGCAGTCTCGTACTCTCGTATACGTGCGCACCTGTGCGCACCCGCTGCCACCTGGTGCGGTGCCTGTCACCTGTCACGCACACTACAGCGCAAGTTATAGCCGCAACCAGCCAGTGTTGCCAACTGTTACCTCCAGCTAGTACACAGACGTATTGTAAAAAGTAGCTAGATTGCTCGATTTTCAAAAAGGTCCTAGAAGTTGCTATAGTGCGACATAAAAGAGTAGAAATTAAATAATCCAGAACTAAATTCACTCATTTTTTTGCAACATTTCTGTCATTAATGTCAAGTGGTTGTTCAACTCTGTCCGTGATTACGTTATAAATTGTTGTTTTAGTGATATTTCTACATTTCTAGATTTAAAACACTGATAACATGATTATGACCATCCGTGGCGGTTCTCGTAACATAATATATAAGGTTTTTTTGCGAAGTTTGGCAGAATTTCAATACGGAACTTTGTTACGTAATCTGGAGGATATTTACCAACGTACAGCAGATTATACTGGTAAGTAAGTTAGGTTTATAGACATTTATTTTCTCAAAAAGATTACAGTAATCACTTATAGAGCAAAAACACAATATTTTCAAAGTATAAAATAATATAAACCGTTTAGCGCAGTTAGTAGGGTAGTAAGAAAAAGTTTGCCGATTTTGTGTGTAGCAGTAAGCGAGCGCGTACGCCACCGCGAGAACAATACTTGTTTGTTTACGCCTATGACACGGTGCACAGGCGCCAAGCGGTTTTCAAACTGTTTCTTACCTACTTACTTGTTAGATTAATATTAACGAAACGGTAACATAATACAATAGGAATCAATCATATTATCCTTAAATATGCTTGTTTTTAGTTTACAATTACATAATATTAAAAATATTAAAAATTTACACAAGTTATAAAAGATGTTGAAAGTATAATTATCTAAAATATGCCTATGCGCAATCGGCTAAATTCCGTGAAACAATCAGTATTTTTAAATATTTTTAAATGTTTTGGGGTTATGATATTACAAACAAAAATGTTAGTTATAGTTCGACTCGAGAATCCGGGTTGGCTTTTGAATCGAGTCGCCTGAATTTGAAAAAACTAACACTGTAGGGGGGTCTAAGGGGTTCTTAAATAAAGGTTTATTAACATTTTAGCTGCCGCTGTTGCGTTAAAATATTTTAAAAAGCACTTGAAAGTTTTGCCCAAATCGGCTATTATCACGAAAAATTACACGTTTTTAGGTAATACATATAACATATTAACACAACCGAAGTGTGGGGCCGGGGGAGGGCGCAGCCCCCCTGCGAGGTGCGCTCGGGACTTTTTTCATGGCGGAGGGCTTCGCCTCCCGCCATGAAAAAAGAAAAGAATGAAAGAAGAAGAAAGAAGAAGAAAAAAAGAATCGAATTACTCTTTTAGCCGCTAACCAGTGGCTTTTATCCACAGACATATTATATGTCTGTGCTTTTATCATAACAATTGTTAAATTGACTCAGGTAGCTAACAGCAAACATTATATCTGGCCTTGTTGCCACTGCTAAGTACATTAATGATCCAATTAGTTTTTGGTATTGGTAGATTTGTGATTCTAGTTTGTCACTTTCGTTTTTCTCTAATTTTAAACCTGGCTCCATGGGTGTACATGTCGGCTTGCATTCTTCCATGTTGAATTTTTCTACTAAATTGTCTACGTAATTTTCCTGTGACAACTTCATTTCTTCCCCTACATGGGAGAATTGTATGCCAAGACAGTGATGTAGAGAACCTATATCTCTTAAATCAAATGCTTCCTGCAATTTTATTTTCACTTCTTTGAATAGGCTATCCGATTTATATGCCAGAATTAAATCATCAACATATATGTGGGAGATTGGCATTTAAATGTAGATTACTATTAATGTTAGCATTAAAAACCAATGTTTGAAACAAGCAAATTCACCGCAGTAATTAATACGAATAAGAAAACACGTGCTTGCCCATTGCCACGCTCCCCACGCCATGCGTCATTAGCGACTTGTTTGTGCTTCTAATTAATCTGGTTTTTATAAATATAAATTGATCAAAATCATTACTCTCTTTTCTTAATCTCCCACATATATGTTTGCATATAGTTTTTCACCTCTTTTATCTAAAATATACAAGCAAGGATCCGCTGTTGCATTTTTAAAACCAATCTCCTGCAATTTTTTGTGCAGTTTTAAAAACCATTGTCGTCCTGCTTGCTTCAAACCATAAATGGCTTTATTAAGTTGACACATTCTATTATTTTTGTATTTATGTATATATTGTATCTTTTCCATAGCCTTTCTTACTAACTATTTGTCTGTTCCCTGTGAAAAGATATTTTTTAAATATTTATCTAGGTTTTTCGGTTTCTTCATAAAAATTTCTTCCTCTATATCTACATCAGGATCTACTGTATTTGCATAAAATCATTCACAGTCTTATTGATTCCCCTAAATTGTTATCCCTAATTAAATTTAACACTAAATTATTAATACGAAATAGAAGAAAAAACATTTTTGTACTGCAAACATATAAGAACAACACATCATACTTCAACCCTAATAAAAGAATGTGTCAGCTATATAATGATTTAAGTCTATCTAGCATGTAACTCGATATCTACACTACAAAGCATACCATATTTAAGTCCCAGGTAAGAAAAAATGTATTTTAACACATTATTATGCACTTTTTTATTTTATTATTTATTTGTATTGTAAATTTAATAAAATTGTTCAGTTTTAATTTGGTAATCGTATTTTTGTTTTTATTTAATGTAATGAATTGTAATACCTATCCCTTTTTTATTAATTTAATGGAAGATTGTAATATTGTATAAAATCTTGTATACTTAGTCATTTTAAAAAAATATTTATTTAAATTAATTTTTTGGTTTATATACGTAGTCATTTTAATAATAATTTTAATCTTAAAAGTCAATTCGTCTTTTGATGAATTCTAAGTAGCTAGTTTGAAGGAAGAATAGTTTGTTGGCAAATGTTTTCGCATTGCATGTATTGCTGTGTGTACACTTATTTAGGTGTCGGTCTTGATCAAATTGTTATTACTTATATTATTTATCCTTATGTTGATTGTCACCTGTTGTGTATGCCATATAAATAAATAAATAAATAAATTCAAAAATGCAGTACATACGTCCAGTTGTGACAATTTCATGTTATTTTCTATCGCATGTGCGATGAGTAGTTTGATTGTACTCATTTTTGCTACTGGGGCGAACGTTTCATTGTAAGCAATGCCTTCTCTCTGGTTAAAACCACGTGCTACAAGTCGTGCCTTTCGTCTATCTATTTTCCCAAGCTCATTGTACTTGTATTTCAAAATCATTTTGCTGTCAATTAAATTTTTACTTTCATTTTGATGTACGACTTTCCAAGTATTGTTTTTTGATGAGATTCAATTTCGCTTCTTATAGCGTCTTCCCATTCATCGCTATTTTCATCTAATTCACACATAAATGATTGTTCATTATCCATTTCATAGTCTTTTTGCCATGCTGGTGGTTTTCTCTGTCGTCTATCTAATCTAATTTCGCTACTTGTTTCATCTGTCTCTGTATATGCATCTACCAATATTTCATACAAATTCTGTTCTTGCTCCGTTTCGTCAATTTCATTCATATCCACGTTTATTTCCGATTCTCGATCATGTGTTTCACATCCATCGAAGTCATTAGCATTATCAAGATTTACATCCTTTGGAAAAAATACAACTTCAATTTCATTTTTACTAACTTCATTTTGTTTTTGCTCTTCTACCTTATTTTCGTAATATGGATTTTGACATCTCTGCTGATCAAGATCTTATCTGTGTTTGGATTGTATATGCGGTACGCCTTATGATTTTCTGAATACCCTACAAATATTTCAGGTGTGGCTTTCGCTTCAAATTTTCCATACTTCTTGCCTTTTTTAAGTACAAACGCCTTAGTCCCAAAAATGTGAAGGTGCCGCATTGACGGAATTCTTTCTACCCATCTTTCAAATGGCGTCACATTGTCAATGCTACTGCAAGGACTACGGTTCGTCAAATGTTGGCTGTATTGATAGCTTCAGCCCAAAAACTTTCGTTCATATTGGCGTCGATCAGCATACATCTAGCTTTATCAAGTAACGTTCGATTTTTTCTTTCTGCCAAACCATTCTGCTGTGGCGTATATGGCGCGGAAAGACTCCTTTTAATGCCATTTTCTTTTAAGTAATTATCAAATGTCTTATTTATATATTCTGTGCCATTGTCACTTTGTAAGCAGCCTATTTTTTGTTTGGTAAATCTTTCGGCCTCGTTTTTAAATTCCTTAAATCTTGAAAGAGCTTCATCTTTTGTTATCATCATATACACTCTTGTATATCTGGTGAAGTCGTCTATAAATGTGATAAAGTATCTTGAACCACTCTTCGACGGCTGTCCCATCGGACCACATACATCAGTATGCACAATTTGTAATTTTTCATTTGTCCGTTTTTCATTTTTAAGGGTGTATGGCAGATTTGTTGCCTTGCCTTTAGCACATACTTCACAGTCTTTAACTGTGTCACTATTGCCAAACTCCAAACTCTCCATATTTTTCTTATTCAGGGCTATACGCATTTGCTCTTCATTGAGGTGGGCTAGCTTTCTGTGCCATTTCTGCATTTTGTTGGTTTCGCAGCAGTTAGCTTTTTGTTGTATATTTTTTTTAATATAGTATAAACCGTCTTCATTTCTTTCGGCTTTTAACAGTATTTCCTTATTCCGCATTACAGTTGCACTCTTCTGTTTGATTATAACTGTTGCACCTTTGTCGGTAATTTTTTCTACTGACATTAGGTTTGTCGTCAGTGATTTTTTTTTTTAATTTATTGATCCACCAACATTTGTTCCATTTCATACATGCATAATATTTAAATAATACTATAGCTAAACGTACAAACAATTACAGGTGAATACCACTTGCATCCACTAATAAACCTAAGTATAATAATTAAGTAGGTATACAATACAAAATCGTTTAAAGTAACATAATAGAATATTTTTATTACTTAGTATAACAAAGCAATATGTGAGATATGTACATAGTATTAAGTTTTAAGTCCACTAAAGTGCCAATTGTGCATCACAAATGTATTCAATGACACTGAATGAATGTCGGTAATGTCGCTGAGGCTATTGTACAGTTTGCATAATCGCGGGACCGGTGAGTTTGACCCGAATTTTGTTCTTAGAAAGGGAGAAGAGAGAGGTTTGACAGCAGAACGAGGATATCTACTGGGTACTCTGAATCTAAGTCTGCCGAGCAAGGTAGGGCAATCAATAAAACCCATGATTAACTTAAACAGGAACTTTAAATCGAGTATATTAGCCCTAATGTCAAAAGGGATCATTTTGAAGTAAGATAGTCTGTCAGCGTATGCCTGTTTCGAAAATGCAGTTCCCTTTGAGCGTGACAAATTGCGAAGAAATCTTTTTGCAATCTCTCTATTTTTAAAGCGTGCGTGGCATAGTGTGGACGCCAGACAGTAATTCCGTATTCACGTATACTTCGGACGTAAAAGTTATAGAGTAAAACCTTAGTCGATGCATTGCGAAACATTTTACTGTTTCTTAGCACAAAGCCCAACATTCTCGATGCGCTTTTGATCGTTCTGTCTATATGTGGAACAAAAGTTACATTACTGTCCAGCAGAACACCTAAGTCCATAATCTCACTGACCTCTTGCAAATATTCTTCCTCCACATCATATCTAGAAGCAATACGTTTGTCCTTGCGAGAAAATTTTATATGATGACATTTTTTTAAATTTAAATTCATATTATTATTATTACACCACTGAACCAAGCGATTTAGATCTTCCTGCAAGAGGGAAATATCATCCTCCGTTCTCACAACCCGTGCAAACTTTAAGTCGTCAGCATACATGTAAGGAGTGGAGTGAAGAAAACATTTAGGAAGATCATTAACGTAAATGCAGAACAATATCGGACCTAAATGTGAGCCTTGAGGCACGCCTGACGTGATTTCCTTTTTGTCCGAACGATACCCATTCAAAACCACGTAATATCTACGAGCACTCAAATACGATTGAAACCAGTCTAACGTTGATCCAAAAAAACCGTAGACCGAGAGCTTCGCCACCAGTATTCTATGGGACACCTTGTCGAAGGCCGTACTGAAATCAGTATATATTACATCTGTTTGCAACCCTGAATCAATCGCTTCGGCCAGTTGTTGTTGTACCGACACTATTTTTGCAAGCTTCCATTGATTAGGGAATGTTCCAGAACGGAGTGATGCGTTATATAGACGACATAAAGGCTCGGCAATAGTTTTATAGCTCTTTCCTAAAAATAAAGGTGGGATGTCATCAGGTCCCTTAGTGACATCAAGAGTTTTGAGTTTTAGTCGAACGGAATCCAATTCTATGCAGGGCATTGCGAAAGACCTGCCATCAGACTGAACAACATTTAAACTCGTAAGATTGCTTTGGTGTGTGATGGTAATACAAGGCTTCAGTCAGGTGTACATCAGGTCTTTCTTTAATATTTAGTTTAACTGAACCATGACCTTCAATTTGTGCTGTATTGTTATCGGAAGCTAACTTCATAGTTTTTCTATAATTATTTTCCAAATTCTGAATTCTTTCCAATTCATGTGTCATGTGGGATGTACAACCACTATCGAGACACTTATCTTATTTTATTTTTACTGTCATTTGTATTTAGACATATTTCTTCAGAACAAAGTAGGGTCACATTGTTTTTATCACTTTTATTCACTTTTGACCAACATTCATTTGCTTTATGTCCTTTTTTCTTACATTTGAAACATTCAACAGTATATTTCTTGTTTTTTCCCCGTTGTCTGCTGTATAGCGCTTCTTGTTCAGAGTTTTGTTCACTTGAACTATCTGTATTTCTTCTTGCTTCAGCTTCTTCAATAATATTAATTTTTAAGTTTTCTGAACTTGGTAAACTATCTCTGGATTCTATGGCTATACGAAAGTTTTCGAATGATTGAGGTAGGCTGTAGAGCATCATAATGCTAAGTAGATCTTGATTAATTGATAAGCCGATATCTTCTAATTTATCGACAATATCCATGAATTTTTTTAAATGATCCACTATGTTATCGCCATCCTTCATTTTTCTCAATATCAGCTCTTTCAAAAGACTTGCCTTCCGTGCAGGACCTTTGCTATAATAAATACTTTCGAGAGTATTCCAGACATCTTTACTTGTTTCACAGTTCTTCACTTGTTTTAGTTCACTCGGCGAAATTATTAGCAATAATTCTGCCAGCGCCAAACCATCTTTTTCTTAGAATTTAATTAGTTCGTTAGCTTCAGTTGGCTTCTTTATTGCCTCTGATACATAATTCCACAATCCTAGCTTAGTTAAATATGCTTTGGCATGGATTCGCCAAGTGACATAATTCTCTCTTTGTAATAGCTCAGTATGTATAGGACTCATTAATACTTACGTTTTCAGGCGCCCATAACCTGTTAATTATATATGTTCGAGTAAGTCGCAGTGTTCTACGAGTACGTTGGTATCATATTAAGCCACCAATAAATTAAACAATTATTTTCAAGCAATTACTACATACTTTTAAATTATCCGCTATACGTCAACAAAACAACAACTCGTCTCTATAGAAACCTACACTAAAATATTCATAGAGTTTATATCTAAAGATATTATATATAACACCCGCTAAACACAAAAAGGGTCGGCTTGCAAAGGAACTTAAAGACTTTTATATGTGTGCAATCCGTCAGAAAATGATTTTTTTACACTGTAAAAAAAGAAGTACCAACAATATGCAAATTAATAGCTCAATTAAGGCAACTTATTGGCTATGATGGAAGCCGTGAGCATTTGCGAAACTTGAAGAGTATCTGGACTTTTATTTATTAGTTTTATATCTAAATAAAAATAAGTTATAAGTACAATGGCTGTTTTCATTAAGTACTACATACAAACTACTCAAATTAATTATTTTAACGACCTCCTTAGCCGAGAGGCGAACACTTCGGACTTGGCGTCGCCATCTCTGAGGTCCCGGGTTCGATTCCCGGTTGGGTTAATGTAGAAAACCAACTTTTCTATATTGTCTCGGATCTGGATGTTGTGGTACCGTCGTTGTTTCTGATTTCTATAACACAAGTGCCTTAGCTACTTCCTTTATATCAGAGCAATGTGTAAGTGATGTTTTGAAATTATATGAAAATATTAAATAAAAACAAGTATCAAGACCAATTTGGTCGACCTATCAGGGTTGCTATGTTAACGACAACAGCGCCCTCATTTATTTTCAACTCTTTTGTGTCGCACTGTAAATATTTCTTTAGTAAACATTAAAAGGAAACATTTATATTTTAACTGGTAAGTATTCGTTTAAATATTAAAATAGAGGTAAAGTCTGTTCAATAAGTCAATTGTAGCTTCCAAAAATAGCTAGATTTCAAAAAGAGAGCCTTGCTTTAGCAGTTTTGTCCGTAACTGACGACAAAAAAACAAAAAAAAAAGTGGACCTATCATAACAAAAAAAAGATACTACAATATATCCCAATGGCGCATGGCAAATCTCAATAAAGATCAATTAATTACACAATAAACATACATGCACACGTGATGCACTCGCATGCACATAAAAGAAACCTGTGTGCAAAAGTGACAAAAAAATTTCGATATCCCATACTATATTGTCGTCAGGTGATCGGACAGTTTTGTATGGGAGGTCAAAATTTTTGTTATTTTTGCACATAGGTTTCTTGGGGAAAGTTGTTCAGTTTCATGGGTGGAACTCACCCTTAATTGTTTTTGTATTAAAAATAATTAAGGTTGTATACTAATTCAAATAAACAAAGAAAAAGCTACAAATAGTTATTCCGTATTTGGTTCCTGTCATGTAAACATAATTTCAAATTATAGTAAAAGAGAGAAAACACGGAATAATTATTCTGACCTTATTGTGGCACTAGTGTAAAGAATTCTTATTCTAATGAATAGCTTTTTAAATAAATTATCGGAAAATATGGACACGGCACTATAAAATTGATTTTATCTACTTATTTGTAAATGAATACAGCTACTTATTTAATTAATTATACAGCCTAAATCAAGCAGCCGTAACCTACGCAATACACTCGCGGCATTTTTAAAAATCGCGCGGACAGCGCAGTCAATACAATAAATAATACACAACTGTGACCACTCGTCTCGACACTGGTTCTATCCTCTTTGGTCTCGACGCGGCACGCGCTACTGAGAGCACTGCGATGTCCGCTTATGGGCCCTGTAACTTAAAGTTACTTTCCGCTAGGTATAGTAACTTTATGCCCTGTAAAGACGTGCGTCTGTGGGCGGGCGTCGTATCGAGCGTTTGTACGTAGCTTCTTTACTGCTTTAGCTTATATTTATACTGTGACTACCTTAGAGCATTAAACCAACGCTCTAAGGTGCCTACGGACTCCTATGTATTCTATGGTACGAAGCGAGATAGATTGCAGTCAAGGTCAATTTTTTTTTGCTTTAAGAGGCCTATTACATCTCGACTGTGATTTTTGCGTAAAATGGCCAATTTTGGCGTTATGGATCTCAGAAACAAAAATACATTAACAGTTATGACTTATTGAATAGTATAAAATAGCTATTGGAATAGTGCGTAGCGGCCTCGCTTTTGTAAATTTTGCTTAACTTTTTAATTAAATCCAAAATTGCAGAGAAAGATTTTCATAAAGTGCGCGAAGGCACTTTTTTAAGCTCATCGATTGAACTACTGTTCTAAACAAGTGAAATAAAAAAATTATAATGTTATCTCTTATATAGTCGAATAGTGCGTAGCGGCCTCGGAATTTTTAGATATCATTGATTTTATATGGGAAAAAAATCTTATTCTAATCCAAAAAACTTCGAAAATCGCTATAAGTTAACTGTGAATATCTCCTATCTACGATAATATTATTGAGCAAAATTTATACCAGAGTAATTGTTACTTCATGAGGAATAAAGATTTTATAATGAATTTATTATCCTATTTCGATAAAGATGATAAATACAACTGCACAATTACTACAAAATGCGATGCGCCGGCCGTCCAAATTCAACTTATGCTCACAGAATGGAGATTTGTAATATTAAGCACAAATTTATTATCCTATTTCGATCCTACAAAACGCGAAAACGGGCATTTTACGCAAAAATCACATTCGAGATGTAATAGGCCTCTTAAGTAGGTATAGACGAGTTCGGCCTCCAGTTTTCTCTATAATTTCATGGTATAACCTTACCTACCATAGACAACCAGAACAATTTGTTCTGTGTACGGTATTAAAGTGCGACATATAAGAGTAGAAAATAAATGAGGGCGCTGTTGTCGTTAACATAGCAACCCTGATAGGTCGAGCAAATTGGTCTTGATACTTGTTTTTATTTATTATTTTCATATAATTTCAAAACATCACTTACACATTGCTCTGATATAAAGGAAGTAGCTAAGGCACTTGTGTTATAGAAATCAGAAAAAACGATGGTACCACAACATCCAGATCCGAGACAATATAGAAAAGTTGGTTTTCGACATTAACCCAACCGGAAATCGAACCCAGGACCTCAGAGATGGCGACGCCAAGTCCGGAGTGCTCGCCTCTCGGCTACGGAGGTCGTCAAAATAATTAATTTGAGTAGTTTGTATGTAGTAATGAAAACAGCCATTGTACTTATAGCTTATCTTTATTTAGACATAAAACTAATAAATAAAAGTCCAGATACTCTTCAAGTTTCGCAAATGCTCGCGGCTTCCATCACAGCCAATAGTTGCCTTAATTGAGCTATTAATTTGCATATTGTTGGTACTTCTTTTAATACAGTGTAAAAAAAATCATTTTCTGACAGATTGCACACATATCAAAGTCATCGAGTTCCTTTGCAAGTCGACCCTTTCTGTGTTTAGCAGGAGTCGAAAATTTTACTCCATTTTCGGAGCCTTGTTTAGCTATTCTCCGCACAGTAATTTCAGACACATCTAGAACAATAAAAACATATATGCATAAAAAAAACAAAATTGTTCAGTCCTATGGACTGAAATAAATGCAGATGCAGCTAAAATGTTAATAAACCTTTATTTTTAAGAACCCCTTAGACCCCCCCACAGTGTTAGTTTCTTCAAATTCAGTAGATGGTATTCCATACTCTTTTTTCATAAACATGGAAGATATTAGCCTTTCATATTATTTATCACTTATAAACTTTATTATGCTTACGGGTAACATTCCTCCTTCATGGAAAACCCAGGAAGTCATTCCTATTCTTAAGCCTAAAAAACCATCTTCTGAAGCCTCATCATATCGTCCAATAGCTCTCTCTTCAATTTGTGCCAAGTTGGCGGAGCATTTAGTTAAAAACAGACTGGAGTGGTTTTTGGAAAGCAAAGGCCTACTAGCAAATAGTCAGTTTGGTTTTAGAAAAGGTAAAAGCACTATGGATAGCATTGCAATTTTCACAACCGACATTAGATTAGCTTTTAAGCAAAATGAATCCCTTATGGCTGCTTTCTTAGACTTAACTGCTGCCTATGACAGTGTGCAATTGCAGATTTTAAAAGAAAAACTAAATAACTTAAAAGTTCCTTTAATGTTTCAAAATTTTATTCTTAATATTTTAAAAGAGAGAACTATTAAAGTGCAGGTAAGTGATTCACACTCAATGTTACGATTGGCATGGAGAGGCTTACCTCAGGGATCTGTGTTAAGTCCCCTTCTTTACAATATTTACACCTTTGATCTGGAAATGTCTATTAAAGATAATAACCTTAACTTGTTACAATACGCAGACGATTTGCTCCTTTATACTTCCGGAAAATCTACTGACAAATTATCTAATATATTAACATCTTCACTAGAACGTCTTAAATTGTGGTTGGATAAAAATGGTTTAACTTTATCTGCTCCCAAAAGTTCCATTGTACTTTTTTCTCGAATGAGGCTTCTTCCTTCTGTATCTGTAAAATATGATAGTATATTGCTTCCAGTCGTAAAAGAAGTAAAGTTCTTAGGAGTATTTTAGATGCAAAGATGAATGGGCTTGCCCCTTGTTACTACATTTCAGCAAAATGCGAAAGACAGTTAAACATCTTTAGATGCTTATCAGGTGTTTGGTGGGGAGCTCATCCAGCTTCCCAAAAACTGTTATATAACGCCTTAGTTCGAAGTTTACTCGATTATGCTATTTACTTTTTAGAACCCTGTAGTATCTTAGGTTTAAAAATTTTAGATAGAATTCAATCTAAGGCTTTACGGATTATAACTGGAGCCATGAAGTCTAGTCCTATCAATGCTTTGCAGGTTGAATGTGTCGACCCTCCCTTAAAATTCAGACGACAATATCTTTGCGACAGATTTTTGTTCCGTGCTTTGCAACTGGCTTACCATCCTCTACAATTTAAACTACAGTTATTGTCCGATATCATGGAAAGTTCATCATATTGGTCTCACAAAAGTCCTCCTTGTCTAGTTATCAGTTTTCGGAAATTCATATCTCTTCAAGCTCCCACACATAAATCTTTGCATTTTCCTTTATTCTCTACTAATTTTGATTCTTTAGTTATTTCCCCTTCTGCTGTTTTAAACTTGGATCCTAAAAACGACCCAAATGTTAAAACTAATTTCAATTTCCAATTAAATGAGGAATGGCATAACTTTCATCACATTTACAGTGATGCTTCAAAACATGACAATACAGGCTGTGTTGGAATAGGTATTTATCATCACCAATATAATATAGTACAAAAAGTAAAATTACCTCCAGAAACCTCAATATTTACTGGTGAAACTTTTGGCATTTTAAAATCTTTGGAATATATTTTATTAATGAAACTAAAAAAGACTGTTATATTTTCCGATTCCAAAAGTGCATTAGAAGCCTTGAAAAGATTCCCTTTTAAATTCAATAATAATTTAGTAGTTATCATTGAATGTAGAACTTTACTTCAAATATGCGTATTAAGAGGTTTTGAAGTAAAATTGGTATGGATTCCTGGTCATAAGGGTATTCTAGGAAATGATCAGGCCGATAGACTAGCTAATGAAGCCATTCTTTGTGGAGATTTACACCCTTATAAAAATTATTGCTTTGATCTAGTGAGCCTTGCAAGGGGTTGATCTTATTAATTCTTGGAAGGATCATTGGGAAATCAGCAGCCGGATAAAAGCTAGACAGTATAAAACTATACAGCCAGCCATTCCTGTCAAGCCTTGGTTTTCAGAAATTCAACTTAGTAAAAGTGCTTCATCAAGCATTAGTCGTATGAGGCTGGGACATGTCTGCATTCCTGCCCATCTTGCAAAATTACATATAGTTGATATTGACATTTGTGAGTGTGGTAACGGTACTGGTGACCTTAATCATATTTTTTTTGCATGTCCTTTATATGATCATTTCGATTTTTTCGAATCCTTAACATCACTTCATGTTTCCTTTCCATCCTCTATCTATATCCTATTTATTATTTACAAATGATTATCATATTTACAAAGCATTATCTTCCTTTTTGTTCATTAACAATATCAAAGTCTAAATCAATCATTAATTCCTATCTAATCCTATTTGATCCTTTCCTTCTTAATTCCTTCAATTCCCTTTTATTCGAATACAATAAAAAAAAAACCGCTTCCTAACCTTTTACTTTGCCTTGGCTAAAGCACAAATCGTGCGCGCCATTAAACATTAAAAAAAAAAAACTATCTCAAAGAGCATTCAACCCACAGACATTGTCTGAATTTCGTAGTAGGAAACGACCGAACAATCGCCCGATAGATCGCGTTTTGTCATTTCGTAATAGACCTCCAGAATGCTTTATGATCTCAATGGTACTAACTTAATTTAGCATTGAAGGCAGTGTTGTCAATTTGGCATATTCTAACACTGTTCCCTGACTCGGACCAAATAATATTTGGTCCGAGGTTCCTGACGATGTACATACTATTATATGGTATTATCCTTTCAACTGCGGTTGCGCACTGATCAGTGCACAATGAAAATAATTTCTATTGTGTGTAGTGGCGCCGCGTTCTAAGTGTTAAGTGTGTTACGACCTCAGAACACTGAGGTTACGACTCTGGCTCTCAGTCTTCCACATCAGCTGCTATTGATGAAGATAAAGAAGTTATGGATAATTAATTTCGCTGATTTTATTTCGTAATTAATACAAACTCAGAATTATCTCGGCATTTTTCCTGGCATTTTTTAGGGAGATAAGCAAATTTTTGGCATATTTTTTTACACAACACAAAGAGTTGGCAACACTGATTGAAGGTTTCTTTCTTCTATCTGTAATTTTTTAAAAGCTCGTAGTGTCGTGTCGTGTCCGCTGCCGCTAGCTGGGTTGGGTGTGCGTGAGTCCGACTTCAGAAACGCATTCGTATCGGAAACGGAAAGGCCTTTGAGCTTTGGTCGATTTAAATAAAGGTGTTGAGTTTTTAGTGAATTGTTGTTTGTTGTATTATAACTAAACATTATTATAAAATGGCTCTAATTAGTCAATAAATAAGGTGCAAGCGTTCTGAGTGTTAAATAAATGGAGCTATGGCAAGCCTATACGGTGGTGTAAGGACAAATTTGCATTGAAGCTCTCCCATGCCACCGGGCTGCACCTACGTACCTGGCGCTTGAAGGTGTGTAAACATTATAGTTTTGCTTACTTGTGCTGGATAGTGTGTCAGGTATTACACCTGAGGGCTATTTCTGTTGTTTTGTTTAGCATAGCTGGCGAGAACTGTGAAGGGCCTTCCTTATTTCGTTTCCACCTTTACAACTCGACGAGTGATAAATTAGGTACCTACTTTGTATTTTAAAGATGGCTTTGTGGCTTACTCTCATTTTAGTGTTCAAATTATTACTAGTTAAGATTGACATACCTACCAAGTCGAGACATAGGTACCTACCTAATTCATGAGATTGAACAGTGGGTTCCGTATTTCGGAATTTTAATAATAATTTATCATTTATTTATGTATAGAAGAGTGCTTTGAGTTTTTGTAATGTTCCCTAAAGCTGGCTCACAGCTTATGCACCTTTTTAAAACAGTCCCAGTCTATTTATTAATTATGGTTTAATAATAATAATTGTACCTACTAACATAAAATTCGATACATTTTAATTGAAAAAACTAAGAAGAAATCATAAAGTTCTGCCAGTATGTTTTGTCAAACTTAATTTTGGTATTTTGAAATTTGTTACTATATGTTGTTTAAATATCATGCAACCAGTCTCAGACTACAAGCAGATCCACTTTAGGAGTAGCTCAAAAGCTAGTATTTATTAAATGTATTGATGAAGGTCAGATCCCAAATATAATTAAATAATGATATAGTAAAATATTATCAATATTCTGGCGCCATACTGCTAATCAAAAACACAGTAAGGAACAAAAACACAGTAAGGAATATTTTACAAGTATTGAGTTACATGTAGATTCAGAATCCCCGCAAAGACATCTTTACAGCACTTTGAATCTTATTTCTATAGCTATACAGAAAGTTATACTTTGTTATGTCGTAACTGCAGTATGTCTCGTTAAAATAAATTAATTACTAAAGAGAACCGCAGTTGTGTGTAGTACTGTTTTTTGCCAATGGGACTTTTTTAAGGTGAGATTTATTACACAAATTAATAAAAGCAGTAGCTTAAGCTTTGCTTACTGCTATTATAATTTGTTAAACAAAACTAGTAAAATGATCATAAATACAACTTTTAACTGCAGTAATATAGGATACTGCACATTCAATCAATTGTTTATTTGCTAGAATACATACATAGAATAAAGTAGTTAAAAATAAATTCAAGACAATGTATTCAGCCTGCATGCAGGCGTGCAAATATTACATAGTTATTTTGAAATTACATCAATGTTTATTATGTATATTTATTATGATAATTATTATAATTATATTAAAATTTACATTTACTAGATCTATATTATTATTATTACATAGTATTAATTAATTATTTATTAAATTTAAGTGTTCATTAAGGCTACAAAAACAATTCTGTATTAACCAATTACTTAGCTTTTTGTTAAGCACACTTGCTTTGAGCACTTTCAGTTCTTCAGGTAATCACATTATAGATATAATCTCTTATTATAGTTGTTTTGACATTTGAAATAAGAGGTTATACTAATCTGAAGAGCAGTTTCATGTGTTACTGCTTTTATTTTTTGCACTTACAACTTACAATTAAAGAACTTATATACAAACTAGCTAATAAAGTTTTAAACGCATTTAGATTTCCAATAACAGTATTATTAAACAAAAATCAGCTTTAGGCACTTTGGCATTAGTAGTAGAGTAGGTAGCTGTATGAATTGAGGGGTGAAGTGGGGTCGTGTCAAAGCTATCGTTACGCACGCGCCCCGCCGCTGACGGCTCTTCAGCAGTAGTATGGGATCTCCTTCAGTTCAGTGTCTCAAATATTAGTGAGCGCCGTGCGAAACTCCACAGCCCCGTCATCAGCCTCCAAATTGTTGACCGACCACCAGTCCTCTACAATTGCAGCTTCCTCTGCCAAGTCCCTATGCAAACGTAGGACAGACCATTGAGGGAAGTGAGGTGATGATTCCCCTCTTTGGTCGGAACGATGACCAGCTCCTGGAGATAGAGTGATCAGATAGTGTTTCCACCTCTTGAACGACGCGCTAGTCAAGCGCCCGCGCTGCCAAGCCAGGGGAGGCAAACGATAGATAGACCTCCTGCCTGCCTTACGCAGGTGTTAGTTGCACCCCAATTCAACAAAAAAAGAGCAGGCTCAACAGACCAAACCTCTATTGCCTGTCCACAAGGGTCAGTGATGGGTGATCCCCAAGCCGATAACTTGGCATTGAAGTCACCCATCACTTGAGCTCAACTGAATGTGCCTTATATACTTAATTACATGTTCTAAGTATTTTTACTATTAGTTTATGCAGTGGCGTGCCTAGGGCTTCAGATTGGGGCAAGCCACGAAATCTGAAGTTCCTAATCTTGCCTAGGTAGCACGAGGTAGTACAATGTTGGTGCCAATTTATGACACTAGCCACATTTTTTACTCAAATCGTCATAGTCCGTGGCATTCCAAACATTCTTGTCGTTTGTAAAAAAATCAAGGGAGTTCCCATGAAAGACCGCGAAAACCTGCACGAGATTGTCGCCAATATTGGCTCTAAGATATTGTACCCTATAGTAAAGGCTAATACAAACTTTGTGGTACGGGTCCCTTCGCGTGATACCGGTAATAATAAATTCAAGCCCATTATTGTTTCATTCCTGAACCGGTATGCCAAGGAAGACTTTGTGGCTGCGGCGCGCTCCCTAAAGACACTTCGGCCTGTGGATATCGGGTTGGAGGGCACCGGTCGCATATTTGTGAATGACCACCTTACAGTTAAAAACAAAATGCTTTTATCTAAGGCAAAAGCAACGGCGGCTGAAAATAATTTTTGTATATGTATGGGTAAAAAACTCAAAAATTTTCATGCGAAAAAACTCGCAATCACCAGTTATAGCTATAAAGAAAGAGAAAGATTTGTTAAAAATTCAATAAAATTAAAGTTTTTCAGAAGTTTGTTTATACAGTTAAAGTTCATTCTGTTTATTTCAAATTTTATTTCCATTTTATTTTTTACACTGATTGTTATTTTGAGTTCAGTACGAAGTGTTGCTCTAAAGTTTTGGGAACCGCATGTTTACTATTCCAGGAATTATTCTTTTGTGCGCATCGCTGCAGCGTAGTTGCTAGCGAGCCTGCATTTTGTTCGTGTTATCGCTCGGATGCACGGCGGTATTCAATAGATGCTAGGACAAATAATTATGTAAAACATAATTTTATGATTTTTGAACTTTTTTTTTGTTTATTGATGTGTGTTTTTTGCATAGTTTTTCATGTGGCTTTCTTTAATTCAATTATTTTATTTTGTGCTATTAAAATAAATATTTGTAAATTCTACCACAAAATTAGATATGTATGTTGCAATTTTGTGAAGTTACCTTTTAAAAATGCATTTATCTTGTTCGAAGGGTATTGTGAAGCAATCCTATTAATTTGTTATCTTTTAAATAACTTAAATTGCGTAAATTCGTTTTGTTTGTCGTTTAAACCTATTCAGAAATGGCTAATCTTTTGATTTACCACCAGAACGTCAGAGGACTCCGGACCAAAACGGATACTTTCCTGCGTAATCTTAGAGTTAATAATTACGATATTGTTACGTTAACTGAGTCATGGTTGCTGGATAGTATTTCGGACAGCGAACTTTTTGACGATAGGTACTTAGTTTGGCGTCGCGATCGTGATTATGCTTTGACGGGGCAGACAAGAAGTGGCGGTGTTGTGATTGGGGTCCGTCGGGACGTACTTGTGACTTATAACGCTGACTGGTGTTCTAGCGCAGAGGACCTATGGGTCTCTGTAACAATACGTGACTCTTATAAAAAGAATTTTTGTAAATTACATTTATGTACACTTTATCTCTGTGATCAAAACAAAGGTAATTCATTTAATGTTCAGCTACATAACTTTTTACTAAATGTTAAACATCTTTTACATAATTATCCTTTAGATAAATTTATAATTGTAGGCGATTTCAATATGAGTAATATACACTGGTTGGACAGTGAAAACGGACTATGTCCCTCGAATGTGGCTGGTGTTCATCAGTTCAATTTTATCGAAATTTTGTACGATTGTAATTTACAACAATTTAATAATATTAAAAATGATCATGGCGGTATTTTGGACCTTGTCTTGTGTAATGACGTCGTCAATGTTGCTGCGTGTTCCGACCCTTTAGTAACGGAGGACCCTTTTCATAAGTCATTATTAATACAAACTACTTTTGTGGAGTTTCATGCTCTCGAGACGCCTGAACGAGTTGTCTTTATGTACCAACGAGGCGATTATAAGAAAATAAGATCATGTCTTTCCGATACCAACTGGTCTTCGATTCTGAGTGGGAGTAGTGTTGATGACACAGTTGACAAGTTTTATTCTGTCATCTCGCAGTTACGAGAGCTATATATACCTACCCGGCGAATGCGCAACTCTAACTATCCTCCTTGGTATAAACCATTTCTTATCAAGGCGATTAAATAAAAGTTTAAATATTTTAAAAAGTTTAAAACATACGGTAATAAATCTGATGAAGCTACCTTTCACTTGCTTCGCGACAGAGTTAGGGTTTTGGAGAACCAATGCTACAAGGATTATATGAGAACAATTGAAGAATCTATCATAAAAAATCCCAAGTTGTTTTGGTCCTACATGAAAGCCAAGCGCCAAAGTGGTTCTTATCCTGCGAACATGACTTTTGGAGGTGAGTCGAGTGATAATGGGAATGGTATGAGTGAGCAAATTCTCATAAAACAATCTAAAAAAATAGACCAACTAATACAGCAAATAGGCATTCTACTAAACCTATTGACAACAGTCGTATCGAAGCTACATTCATAGCCCCGCTGCGCATTGCAACGCGGAACATTAACGGACTATCGCCCAACCTTTTAGAACTTGAAGAAGTGATAAAATATAATAAACTTGATATAGTTCTTATATCTGAGTCTCATGCTACCAGAAACAGTAGCTATCGAATGAAGGGATTCAATATCTACTTTACTCCCTACCCCACCGAAGGTAAAGCTCGCGGTGGTACTGCGATAATCATCAGATCCCACCTTAAACACTCCATTTTAGAACAATATGCCACGGAACATATTAGGCAACTACAGTAAGATTAGAAGATCGTACAGGGCCAATCACGCTGTCTGCTGTCTACTGTCCGCCCAAACATAAAATCACACAAGAAATGTTTGACGAATACTTTTCTCAGCTAGGAAGCAAGCAAAACACAGCTTCTGGGGTTCACGTATCACGCTACCAAGGGGCCGAAACCTGAAGAACTGCTTAGACCCGCGACGTTTTATACCTATTTCCACTGGTCAACCCACTTACTGGCCCAGTGATCCAACAAAAATACCTGACTTGTTAGATTTCTTTGTTACGAAGGGAATCAGTAAACTATATACTTCCATAGAATCTAGTCTCGACGGGACATCCGATCACACTCCAGTAATCCTCACCTTAAGCACCACAGTCATAAAGGAGGAGCCACGAGAGTCCCTAACAAGCCATAAAACTGACTGGGAAAGCTTCCGATCATATCTTAATGAGAACATTAACCTGAACATCCCTCTGAAGACTCACGACGACGTTGACGATGCCTGCGAATACATCACTAATCTGATTTAAGTTTCGGCCTGGCGCAGCTCTCCATACCTATGTCGATCTCTTCAGTTAACGCCACAATCTGGAGAAATTAAATCTAAACTCGAGGAGAAACGAAGACTCCGCAGAATTTGGCATCAATCTCACCATCCTTCAGATAAAACAGCGTTCAATAAAGCTGCAAAACAAATGAAACCACTTCTAAAGAAATCTACGAATCACGGGCTTCTAAACCACCTGGAAAGATTATCTCTCCAAGATAAAGGTGAAGCATCATTGTGGAAGACGACAAAAGTCACTGGCAAACCTCAGCAACACTGTCCTCCTCTAAAATTTTGTGATTCATGGGCGAGAACGGACGCTGAAAAAGCAGAAGTGTTTGCAAAACATTTAGCAAATGTATTCAAACCTTGGCAAACAAGGGATGTTTGCCGAAGAACCGACAACCGTTGGAGCAAACGGATACTGGAGTGGAGACCGCGTTTAGGCAAGCGTAGTGTAGGACGCCCTCCGGCGAGATGGAGCGACGATCTACGGAGTGTAGCTGGCAAAAACTGGATGAGAAGAGCCGAAGACCGGGCTCAGTGGCGCGTCTTGGGAGAGACCTACGTCCAGCAGTGGACTGTTATAGGTTGATGATGATGATGATGATGATTCAAACCTAACGAAAGTGATGAAAATGAGTATGACGTTGATAGAACACTCCAACAAGATCTCCAGATGTGCCTACCAATTAAGCCAACCTCGCCCAGAGAGATAGCTGCTGAAATTAGAAAGTTGGACCGCAACAAGGCTCCAGGGTTTGATCTTATTACTGCCAATGTCTTAAAAGAATTACCCAAAAAATGCACAACATTTCTCACTATACTCTTCAATGCCATTCTAAGAACATCCCATTTCCCTAAACTTTGGAAGATCTCTCAAATTATTATGATCCACAAAGCTGGAAAATCATGCCATGATGCTTCGTCTTATCGTCCAATCAGTCTCACTCCAGTTATCCCAAAATTATGGAAGAAAATATTTTTTTTAAAAGATTAAATTACTACATTGGCCATTGCGATGTCATTCATGAGCATCAGTTCGGATTTCGTAAATCACACTTTACTATTGAACAAATGCACCGAATATATCATGAAATAACTAGCTGCTTCGAAAGAAAAGAATACTGCTCAGCGGCATTTTTGGACATACAACAAGCATTTGACAGAGTTTGACATAAGGGACTTTTGTGTAAAGTGAAAGAGTAACTTCCACACTCTTTGTTTTTAATAGTCGAATCCTACTTATCAGACAGACGATTCCAAGTATAACAGGGAGATGCTAGATCTACTACAAAATTGAGGCTGGTGTACCTCAGGGCTTGGTCTCGGTCTTGTACTGTATAATATGTTTACATCAGATCATCCTTCATCTAAAGATGTGACCGTTGCGACATACGCCGACGATGTAGCATACCTCTCTTGCGATAAATCTCAAGTAGAGGCTAATAACAAACTACAACGCCTATTAGATAAAACGGCAACATGGTTGCAAAAGTGGCGCATTCGAGCAAGTGCCCAAAAGTCAAACCACATCACTTTTACGATGAGAAAAGAAAACTGCCCGCCTGTCAAATTGGGAACTGATTACCTGCCTGAAACAGACTGCATCAAGTACTTGGGTTTTCACCTTGACCGTAGGCTCACCTGGAAAATGCATATAAAAAAGAAAAGAGATGCGATAAATCTGAAATTTAGGAATTTCATTTGGCTTCTGGGGAGGAACTCTATCCTTTCTCTGGACAACAAACTCCTCATATACAATGTAATTTTAAAACCTATTTGGACCTATGGAATTCCGCTATGGGGTACTGCCAGCAAAAGTAATATAATGTGTCTACAACGAGTTAAAAATAGCATCTTACGTACCATTACAAATGCTCCGTGGTTCTCCAGAAACAGCGAGATTCATGAATACCTCAACGTACCTACCATTCAAACTGAAATAGAGAGGCAAATAAAGGAATATCTGAAACGTCTCTCTTCCCATCCAAACCCCTTGGCTACCCAGCTCTTAAATCCTTCCTTAGCAATAAAAAGCCTGAAAAGGAAGACTATTCTATGAAAAGATTGTTGAAGCGCTGGCTTCATCATCTTCAAGATAGTTATCACCCAACACATTTCGGCAGAGTGAGGATGACTGATGCTACGTCTCTTACGCTGCACCAGTTGTCCTCGCGCCTGGACCTCATTTCCACTTAACATCAGGTGGAGTGGGGTCATTTGCCGGGCTTAGTATAAAAAAAAAAAACATCAGCTTATAGTCTTGCCGACTGATCGCCGATAAAAGCAGAAAAGAAAAAAAGTATAAATTGGGAATAAGAAGGTTATAATTTCTTACAAATAAACTTGGAATAGAGTCGGAATAACTATTCCGTAGTTATGTCATAAGCTCAAAGCGGCAACGTCGCGATTCATAGACATTCTTACAAAAAACCTCAGAATAATAACTAAAGCATTATTATTCTGAGCAAAAAAATAAGATTATTCTATGGTTTTATTTATTTTGCCGTCACTTTGACACTTCAGAGATTCGTGATGATGTTATCGTAGATATTGTTTTATTATGTTTAAATCATAACGGTACAAATTCATAATAATTAGACGGCCGGGTGGTCGAGTGGTCAGCGACTCTGACTGCGAAACCCACGGTTCCGGGTTCGAATCCCGGTATTTGCCTCTGCAAATGTTTGTGTGGCGAGCACAAGGTGAGTACGAGCATTAGTGACCGACTCATTGACGTTTATTAGTATTTATGTAAGTTTTACCGTTATTCAGTCACCAATGTCACCATAGTTCGAGCTATGCTTAGTTGGGGGCTGAATGATTGGTGTTGTAGTGGGTGTAGACTGAATGAAAGTCGATTAGTTTCTCATAATTTATTGAAATTTGATAGTTCTTTTATATCATTGTTAGACAGGGACACAATATACAGCCATTTCATACAACACAAGAAATACAAAATATGTAGGTAGGTAAAAACAAACAAATCACCTTAACCTGGCGCATGAGAAATTATTAACGTAAATAGCTAACGTTTGAGGTTTGCTTCACCAGTGTGATATGAGCGCCGGACGATGCGGAGTACGATGTGTAGATCTATGTATGTAGCAGGTATGCTACATAGCTCCTCCTCAAGCGAAGCGTAAAACAGGCTTTACGGATCGACCATATCTTGTGATTTTGGTAGTGTTGCAGTGATCTTGCATAGCTTCGTTTAGTTTATAAGCAGGCTTCAACCTGTCAATTGAAACGTTTGCTTCTCGCCCGGGTAATTGCAGTCGAAATACTTTGTCATCGCGGCTTAGGACTGGGTAGGGTCCTTCATATAGGGCTTGCAGTGACTTGAGGCTTGCGTCGACACGAAGAAATACACTTCCACATGACTTTAGATCCGCGTGTACGAACATCTTTGTGTTGTATTGCTTCGGCTCTGTTGCCTTATATTCGTTAATGTCTTTACGTAGTTGATCGACGTAGGTATAGTCCAACTGTGACGTCACCGATGTTGTGTTGAAAAAATCTCCTGGCAGTCTCATACTACAGCCGTATGTGAGCTGTGCTGCGCTTACACCAGTGTCATTTCTTGTTGCTGCGCGTAGTCCCAATAGTACAAGTAGGTAATGCTTCTAACCATTTGGTACGTCGGGTGCTAAGGGTCGCCATTAGCGCTGATTTTAGCGTTCTGTGCCAACGTTCTACGATCCCAGTGCACTGCGGGTGGTAAGCCGTAGTTCTAGTTTTCTCAATACCAAGATCTTTTGTGAGGGAGGTGAATAACTGGCTTTCGAACTGGCGTCCCTGGTCGCTAGTTATGGTCGTAGGGCAGCCGAATCGTGCAATCCAGCCTTCGTATATGTTTCGAGCAACTGTTTCAGCTGTTATGTCGTGCCAGCTTAGCTTAGTAATAGCTTCTGGCCATCGTGTTTTCCTGTCGATAATAGTCAGCAGGTATCTGTGGTTATCCCGTGATGGTGCTAGGGGTCCACACATATCGACATTTAAATGTTGAAATCTATCGGTTGCTTGAAACTGAGTGTAGCTGCTACTTGTATGTCTATGATTTTTGACTGCTGACACGGTATACACGATTTTGCCCAGTTGCTGACGTCAGTGTTCATTGAAGGCCAAAAAAATTTTTCTTTCATCAATTTTCTTGTAGTTCGTACTCCGGGGTGGCTAAAGTTGTGTACGGCGTTGAATGCTATACGGCGAAAGTCATTAGGTAAATATGGTCTGATGTTCGTGGTCGAAGTTTCACAGTAGATTTTGCTGTTACAATTCGGTACCTCTATTTGTTTCAAGTGCAGGTTGGTTTGTAGCTTGAGTTTGGGGATAGTGCTATCTGTTTCTTGCGCGGCAGCGATTTTCTCATAGTCGAGGGTAGTGGGGCAGGTTATTGTTTCGATTCGTGAAAGTGAGTCCGCAACGACGTTATCCTTCCCGCTGATATGGCGTATCTCGTTTGTAAACTCACTTATGAAAGAAAGTTGGCGAACACGGCGTGGCGTTTCATTGGCGGACGATTTCTTATGTAACGCATAGGTGATGGGTTTGTGATCTGTATATATTATCAGTGGTTTTCCTTCGAACATCTTCTGAAAATGTTTTACTGCCATGTATATAGATAACAATTCTCGGTCGTATGTAGAATACTTCTGTTGTGCGTCTGTAAGTTTCTTCGGGAAATAACCAAGTGGCTGATACTTGTTATTTATGAATTGTTGCAAAACTGCTCCTGAGCAGCTGTTTGAAGCATCACACATTAATGCAATCGTTGCGTTAGTTGCGGGGTGAGCGAGTAAAGCAGCGTTCTGTAAGCTTATTTTACACGCTTCAAAAGCCTTTGTTGCTTTTTCGGTCCATAGAATCTGAGTCTTATCTTTGCGGTTACTGTTGTGCAAGTATGCGTTCAACGGCGCTTGTATTTCAGCAGCTCCTGGGATTGCGTCTTGGTAGAAGTTAACGGTTCCAATGAATCTTCGTAATTCTTCTATGGTGACAGGCTTCGGATAGGAAGTGATCGCTTTGACTTTATCTTCGGGTGGTTTGATCCCGTCCTGTGATACTGAGAACCAGAACCAGAAAGCCCAAGAACTTGACTTCTTCCATACCCAGCACGCATTTCGATGGGTTGATAGTGATGCCATAGTCGTTCAATTTACTTAGAACGGTGCGTAGGTGTTCTATGTGGTCTGACTCGGATTCTGACCCAATTATGACGTCATCAACGAACGGATAAGCGTAATCTAGCCCATGCAGCACTTGATGAATGAATCTTTGGAAGGTCTGTCCAGCATTCTTCAAACCCGGACACATTCTGGGAAACTCGTACAGGCCAAACGGTGTAATGATGGCCGTCTTCTCTATGTGCTCATTGAACACTGGTAGCTGTTGATGAGCTCTATTTAAATCAATTGTAGAGAAGATCTTCTTTCCACATAACTGGTAGGTGAAGTCTTTCAAGCGTGGTACTGGATATCGGTCAGGTTTTGTGACAGAATTAAGCCTTCTGTAATCGCTGCAGACTCGAATGTCGCCGTTCTTCTTCGGTACGATGTGCAAAGGGCTGGCCCATGGGCTTTTGCTTGGCCGGCATAGGCCCTGGTCCATCATGACTTCAAATTCTTTCTTTGCGGCTGCATAGCGATGTGGTGGTATAGGTCGCGCTTTGCAGAATAACGGTGGTCCACTTGTTTCTATGTAATGTTCGACGCAGTGCTTGGGTGTTTCCTTCATGGAAGACATTCGTACTATATCAGGATATTCAGCAAGGATGTCGTGGTACTTTTGGTTGTCATCAAAGGTTCGAATGGTGGGTGTAGGGTAGTTGCAGATTGAAGTCTTCACTGATAGGTTCGTAACTTTATCAATTAAGCATCTTCCAGCGACGTCCACGAGTATCTTGTAGTGTCTTAAGAAGTCGGCACCGATGATGGGCTTGCTGCGCGGCCGCGATAAGGATCTGTCCGTGCGCCCGCGTCGCCAGTGGGGCTGCGGCTGCCGTCCGCGGCGGCTGTTCGCAGCGATTAGTTGTGTTATCGCTTCCGTGAGTCTGTCAATTTTTTCTTCGAGTATGTTATGTTTTGCAGTGGGCGTCTGATAATGATCGACAGCGAATGTTTCGGCTTGTGAAGTGGTTGGAGCTTGAAATCGGTGATTAACGACTGATATCTCGCGCTGTGACTGCTGGTCCATCATTTTATCGGCCATGAGTGCTACCTCAGTGAGACTTGACTTTTCACTGATAGCTATTATAGAACTGATGAAAGCAGGTAATTGATTCAGCCACATCCCACGTAAGTAATTTCGGATAGATGATCGCCGGCTAGGTTTTGCATTCGACTTAGTAGCTGTGACGGCTTAAGATCACCGAGCTCCATTTCGGCAATGACGCGCTGTACGTTCTTTTGCGCCGAATCTTCGTAAACTTTAAGCAGGCGTCTCTTGATAGCTTGATACTTTTTTTTCTCTGGTGGTTGCAGTAACATGTCGTAAATTTCGTCGACGTCTTGGCGTTCTAACTGGCCTAACACGAGCTCATACATGGCTTGGTCGCCTTTCTTCTGCGAGGACGTGATGGCTTCGAAATGGGCGAACCAGCCACGAAGTTTGTCTCGCTATATGGGTGGAAGTCGAAGTCCAACGGATACTCCAGATAGTTCGGATGGTTCTTGCGTTATGGGAATCACCGTCGGTGAAACTGTAAGCTTGGGCTCATCTGAGGTCCTGGCTCCTAGGTTGCCGTCCATGGTTTGGTCGTCGGGGTCACCAATGTAGTGGGTGTAGACTGAATGAAAGTCGATTAGTTTCTCATAATTTATTGAAATTTGATAGTTCTTTTATATCATTGTTAGACAGGGACACAATATACAGCAATTTCATACAACACAAGAAATACAAAATATGTAGGTAGGTAAAAACAAACAAAATCACCTTAACCTGGCGCATGAGAAATTATTAACGTAAATAGCTAACGTTTGAGGTTTGCTTCACCAGTGTGATATGAGTGCCGGACGATGCGGAGTACGATGTGTAGATCTATGTATGTAGTAGGTATGCTACAGTGTGACATTTGTGAAATTTATTATTATTATTATTTATTTATAAGAAATCATTCTTTAACATGGATAGGTCCCCACAAAATTAGTAAAGATCTGTTAATGTTTAGTTTAATATGTCTGTAATATGCCGGTAATGTTTAGGTTAAATACTTGGTTGCAATGCAACCCCAATACCTCAACGCCGTCAATATCTGCAGGGTTGAAGATGTACTTATACCCCTACGTTTTTCTATTTGTAGAGAGCTACCAAATAATTTTGACGACCTCCTTGGTGGAGTGGTTTGTACACCGGTTTTCATGGTGTCGCTTTCTCGATCTCTGAGGTCCCGGGTTCGATCCTCGGTCGGGTCAATTTAGAAATTATTGTTTTCTAAATTGTCTCGGGTCTGGATGTTTTCTATGTATAATAAGTATGTATTTAAGTATTTTATGTATGTTTATCCGTTGTCTAGTAACCATTTGACGAGTTTCATAACGAAGCTTGGGCTAGATAATTGGTGTGAGTGTAGGAAAATTTATTTATTATTATTTATTATTTATAAATAATTGGTCTAAAAACATAACATTGATGCATAACACATATAATCACGACTATTATCCCCGAAGGATTAGTCAGAAACAAGGCAATGAGGACCGCAAAAGCAGTCCTCTACCATAGTCTACTTTTCACCAAACAGCGACTGCACAAATGTGCTCAGCGTGACAGGTAGTGAGCCCATCGCCGCTCTATGCTGTTAGATGTATGTGCAGTGTTTAGTCCGTTAGTCGCCTTGTACGACACCCAAGGGAAGAGAGGGGTGGTAATTAATATTCCTCCACCGCTACGCGAGACGGTCGACACCATCTTTAATAAACCGATGTGCCATACGAGACGGTCGACACCATCTTTAATAAACCGATGTGCCATACGAGACGGTCGACACCATCTTTAATAAACCAATGTGCCATACGAGACGGTCGACACCATCTTTAATAAACCAATGTGCCATACGAGACGGTCGACACCATCTTTAATAAACCAATGTGCCATACGAGACGGTCGACACCATCTTTAATAAACCAATGTGCCATACGAGACGGTCGACACCATCTTTAATAAACCAATGTGCCATACGAGACGGTCGACACCATCTTTAATAAACCAATGTGCCATACGAGACGGTCGACACCATCTTTAATAAACCAATGTGCCATACGAGACGGTCGACACCATCTTTAATAAACCAATGTGCCATACGAGACGGTCGACACCATCTTTAATAAACCAATGTGCCATACGAGACGGTCGACACCATCTTTAATAAACCAATGTGCCATACGAGACGGTCGACACCATCTTTAATAAACCAATGTGCCATACGAGACGGTCGACACCATCTTTAATAAACCGATGTGCCATACGAGACGGTCGACACCATCTTTAATAAACCGATGTGCCATACGAGACGGTCGACACCATCTTTAATAAACCAATGTGCCATACGAGACGGTCGACACCATCTTTAATAAACCGATGTGCCATACGAGACGGTCGACACCATCTTTAATAAACCGATGTGCCATACGAGACGGTCGACACCATCTTTAATAAACCGATGTGCCATACGAGACGGTCGACACCATCTTTAATAAACCGATGTGCCATACGAGACGGTCGACACCATCTTTAATAAACCGATGTGCCATACGAGACGGTCGACACCATCTTTAATAAACCGATGTGCCATACGAGACGGTCGACACCATCTTTAATAAACCGATGTGCCATACGAGACGGTCGACACCATCTTTAATAAACCAATGTGCCATACGAGACGGTCGACACCATCTTTAATAAACCGATGCGCCATACGAGACGGTCGACACCATCTTTAATAAACCGATGTGCCATACGAGACGGTCGACACCATCTTTAATAAACCGATGTGCCATACGAGACGGTCGACACCATCTTTAATAAACCAATGTGCCATACGAGACGGTCGACACCATCTTTAATAAACCGATGCGCCATACGAGACGGTCGACACCATCTTTAATAAACCGATGTGCCATACGAGACGGTCGACACCATCTTTAATAAACCGATGTGCCATACGAGACGGTCGACACCATCTTTAATAAACCAATGTGCCATACGAGACGGTCGACACCATCTTTAATAAACCGATGCGCCATACGAGACGGTCGACACCATCTTTAATAAACCGATGTGCCATACGAGACGGTCGACACCATCTTTAATAAACCAATGTGCCATACGAGACGGTCGACACCATCTTTAATAAACCGATGCGCCATACGAGACGGTCGACACCATCTTTAATAAACCGATGTGCCATACGAGACGGTCGACACCATCTTTAATAAACCAATGTGCCATACGAGACGGTCGACACCATCTTTAATAAACCGATGTGCCATACGAGACGGTCGACACCATCTTTAATAAACCAATGTGCCATACGAGACGGTCGACACCATCTTTAATAAACCGATGTGCCATACGAGACGGTCGACACCATCTTTAATAAACCGATGTGCCATACGAGACGGTCGACACCATCTTTAATAAACCGATGTGCCATACGAAACTCTTCGTCACTATACTAATTTAACGGATATTCTCTGATTTTAAATGGCTCTATTTTTCTCTCTCTTTCTATGTGGTTAATTATATTATTAACTTGCTCTATTTCTCTTATTGCAATCATAATTCAGTCTTCGATAAATAATTGTGATATTATACTATTTAATGTACGAACACTAATGTGTGGACAAAATAGCAAATCTACCAGGTAATTTTGGGTTATTCTGAACTTAAACTGGGGTGAGGATAGGTAGGTATTACGCTAATATGAAAAGTAACACAGACGTTATACTAAGTATAAGCTAATCCTACGTTATTCCGAATTTATAAGTAGACATTTAGCTTATACTTCCTCTATTCTTGATATAACATTTTTACACGTTTATTTGTAAAGCTGTAAAACTTTAAGAGCGTTGTAACATTTTTCCGCGCTCGGTGTTCAGGTTTTTACCACTTGACAACGCGACGGAGTGAGTGTGTGTGAGTTTTGCCTCACGCGTACGGCACACAGTTGCGACCCGGGACGACTGTGCGTTCTATACACAGAGCACGGAGTCGCTCTGTGAATAGGTTCGTTCGTAGAAGTTTATGAAGAAAATAACAAGACTGTCCACAATATATTATTTATGTAGGTATTTCAATTAAATTTATACAAATTTGGATAATGAAGTTTTATTATAATTAACAGAGTAGGTACCTAGGTACTTATAAAAATAAACTAGTTTTTCCCGACAACGGCGAACCAAAAAGGGAGATTATGATTTGACCGATAATAGACAAGATTATGATCTTGACCGATAATAGATGTATGTATGTAATGTATGTTCGTGCATCTGTTTCCTCACAACTTCTAACCCACTAATTATAATTTGACAAAATGAGGTAGGTATCGTTGGAAGTACCCAAACCACTGGTTAAAGGCTACGAAGTTACATTAAATTGAATATGGCGCCCTCTGAAAGACAAGAAGTAGAAACTAAAAAAAATGTTGCCGTGTTGGATATCAAATGACACAAGGCTTCATGAGCACATTCCAAAAATAAACATAAGTAGCTGTTGCTTACGGCTTTATTGGCCATGATTGGCCACAATTGGACACGTATGTATCTTTGTGCATCACTTCAGAGCGGCTGTACCTATTTGGCTAATGCGGAATAACAACAAACAGCAACGCGTCTGCATCTACAAAATGGTGACGCGCATCTGGCTCGCTCTGACGTGACTCTCTCACCTAAGTAGATACTATGTGAGGCAGTTAAATAAAATATTAAATTTTTCAGTACGAAATTTCAAATTGTTTGTTAGGACACTATTGATCATAAGTTTTTAATTGTTAATTAAGTTCGTTTAAATAATGGCCTGCCATGTCAATTATAAATTTATGGTAGCAAAACAAAACAAACTAAAACATGTAAGTATGGAAATAAATTTAATAATACAGGAAAATTCGAAGAAAAAAATTATGCCAAAAATATATTTCAAGTTCATAAACGATGTCATTATTTAGTTGTCTAAAAGATTACTTACTGTTTTCTAAGGCTTAAACGAGCACTACACATTGAAATGAAACACTTTTACGGATTAACTCACGTTTAGTTTTATTACATTACGTAGTTTTTTTTTAGTAATATTAGTTATAAATTAGTTATTTGCCTACCGACAATCATAATCATAATCGGTTAAATATAAAAATGATTGACGGTCGTTAGGAAACTGAAAAACTGAGTATGCTCAGAAGTAAAATTGAAATGTTTATGTTGTGTTTTTTGATGCTGAATAAATTTATTTCTATTTTATTCTAAAAAGAGTTTCATTTTAATAAAAAATGAAAAGAGTTGTCAATATTCAACCTCGTTTTTTTTTTAAAAGAACTTGTTCTCTTTAGCTTTCACGCACGGTATTATGAAACAGGGGGGTAATTGTCTAACTTCAACACCCATCGCAATACCTTTCAAGTACAAGTACATTGCTTTGCTAGTTTGCTTATTACTAAATAATTTTTAAAATAATCAAACCAGCGAAACTATGTACTTCTACTTGAAAGGTATTGCGATAGGTGTTGAAATTAGGCAATTAGCCTCTGGTTCGCCGTCAGATTAGCGACGGTTTTGTATGAGAAGCGATCTATATCGCGTAGTTTGGTGACTTTTTGGTACAATCGGGGCTTATTATACTTATATTGCACGGTTATCTGGCACATACAGACAGTAACTACTTATTATGCATTGGCAAAAGAGCTATCCTTAAAAATTCTATAATAATATAAATGAAAAAAAGTTTAAAAACTTAAACCCGACTACGGAAATAATGCATATGAAAAGGAAACAAGAGAGTAGCATAGTGATGTTCAGAGACTATAGTCATGGTCGCATGCCACTTTAAGCAATCCTTAGGCAAGGTGGCATGCGATCACGGCTATATTCTGACATCACTATGATATTTTCTTATTTCGTACTTTTCAGTGACATTTTTTCCGTCGTGAAATTTTAGTATTTAAGCCTATTTCTATTTGTTTATTTGTATAAGTACCGACTTAATTAAAGATTAATAAAACTATATAGTTCAGAAGTTCCTATGACGACCTTCATAATCAGACCCTGGGTGGTGCCGCACCACACAAGGTTATGGTTTTAGTCAAGACAAATCAAACCAGCCCAAACACGGCTGAGTTATATTGTTTCATTGCAGAGTCCCTATGACTGCATTATCATACCAGCTCCATGATGCCATATTATTGTATTGTCATCGAAGTTACGTAGGTAGACTAAATTTCAGCTCTATCGGTTCCCGAGAAGGGGTCCAAATCTTCTTTGCACGATTTGACCCGAACGCACATAAGTAGATACACATACGTATATGACAGTTCGTAGTTCCTTTCCTAAAGACAAGAGTTAATAGCTGTCGAAAGTGTGTATCTACTTTTGTTGCTGACTGTACATACAAACATCGCAAGTTAAATAAAAGCTTTTATTAATAGCAAGTTTTTAGAAAAAATAGTTATAAGATCCACTATTCATCAAAATGTTGTCTAAATGAACAACCTCATTCAGATTCACAAATAAAATATTCACGGATCGAAATTATGTCGTCGCACTATAAACGACGTAAATATACGCTTGGCATTTTTGAGGCGGCCGGAAGGTCCACCGACATAGGTCCTACGTCGACGAGCGCCTGAGCGTGACTGATTGAGGCCGTGCGATCGACCCAATTATATGCTAACTTTGAACAATTATCTCATAAAATATTGAAGAGGGATATTTTTCATTTTTTACTCATTTATAGTACAATCTTTTGCCTAATGACTTCTAGATTATGAGATATAACTTGTTTTCTTAAGGTAAATTTATCGATTTTTCACTTTATTAAACGTGATAAAAATACAAGTTATCGAAACAAAAATAGAAATTTTCTTAATACATTTTCAATTTAAGGATATGTTCCTATTAATGTATATTTTTTACGTTCTCATTTACTAATAATAATTGGTGTAATATGACTTCAAAGTTGAGCCTTCGTGCGTCATCAGGAAATCGTGCCTTCGCAATCCGCTGTTTTCGTAGTAAATTATCCAATTAAATCGAGTTTTGGTTAATAGAGTTACAATAAAAATACATGATTATTCCAATTATCAAAGTAAAAAGAAGCTAAAGCAATAAATTAAATGACTGAAATCACTTCAAAAACTCCCAAGTTCTCGATTTACGTATAAAAAATGTTAAAACGCTCTTAACTATTACCTTATAACGTTATTACACAATTTATATATTATACAACCTACTCGTATTTTCTTAGATTGAAAATTTTAATAGTTAAAATCAATCACATCAAGTTACATATTCAATTTACTTGTTTTTACACATATAGTAAATCTCGCGACAATCTTTTTATATCATATTTATTTATTTATTTATCATACATTTCATCGTTTTTACAGGACAGACCCATTACGACTATGTAATTAAAGTTGTTATTAAAATTATGCTTAAAAATTATTGTAACAAAGTATATAACGCATTGTCATTATGAGTTCACTCATTGAGCAAGTGAAAATATCAGTGCCGACTGCTGCCGCCCGGTTCATTGTACGCATTGCACGAGTAACCGGACACTTAGAGAGTAAGTTAGTCCTGGCTGCGGGCAAGGCTAAAAGTGTCTTATGCGCCGATTGCCTACAACGTACCTGTTGGGAACGAACAATTTTAAGTCCCGTAAGATTCCAGGATTCGTAATCTTACCACGCAATATCTCAACTAAGTATACCGCCAAAGCCAGCTCCCTTCTAACCTCCAGTTGTTCATACCCAACCATTCCCAAAACGAACAGAGTGGGATACATCAATGGATAGAACGGATATACACCATATTGTTTGTTGTACAAATATCTAGTAAACTTGTTTTGAATACGTTCCAGCATAAAGCAATATTTAGCTTCATGCGGAGCCCAAATTACTGCGTCATGCTCAAGGTAACTTCTTACCAAAGCATTGTAAATGTTTTTGATGGCACTTATATTTGTGAAGTCTTTCATCTGCCTAAGCACAAATTCCAAGTTTCTAAAAGCTTTTTTGCGGATCATAGTAATATGCTCTCTGAATGATAGGTCATTTCTCATCATAACACCGAGATCTCTAACCTCCGTTACCCGAGTCATATGTTCAGAAGCTATCTCGTACTGCCCGTCTATAAGCTTTTGCGACCGTCCAAATGATACTATTGAGCATTTATTGATGTTAAAATGCTGTTTATTGTGACTCCATTGTACCACTCTGCAAATATCCTCTTGCAAAAGCATACAGTCCGACTCTTCCTTTATCGCTAGCAGCAGCTTCAGGTCATCCGCAAAGAGTAGACAGGTAGCATCCTGCACAACTAAAGGAAGATCATTGATCATAATCGTAAACTCGAGTGGCCCAAGAGTGCTTCCTTGACTCACTCCTGAGTTGGTGAGATACGATTCAGACACTTCGTTTCCAATGTTGACATATTGTCTTCTCTCTCTCATATAGCTGGCAAAAAACCTCAATGTATGGGGGCTGCAACCTACAGCAGCCAACTTGACCAGTAATACGTCATTATCAACTGTGTCAAATGCCTTCTTGAAATCAAAGTATGCAGAATCCACTTGCACTCCTGAATCAACAAACGGCACTACATACGACATAAAATTAAGTAGATTGCTTGCGGTATTTCGGCCGGGTCTAAACCCATGCTGCGCATACGACAACTGGCCACCTACTTGTTGATATAAAAGTTTATTAATAGCCAATTCAAAGACTTTCGCCAAAGCTGACAAAATTGCCACTGGTCTTAATGCGGTCACGTCAGATCCTCCACTCCCCTTGGGAACTGGAATAACCCTGGTGACCTTCCATCTCTCCGAAAACTTTGCAGCTATCAGACTGCAATTGTACGAGGGGCGTTCAAAATATTCTCGGTATTGATACGTTACAACCTCTTTTATATATATATATTTGTTACTGGCCGCTAAGATTCATCCATTGACATTAAAAAAAAGTAAAATTGGAACCGAGATGTTCTTTTGTTTTTCTGCAATTGCCGAACAAACATGAACACCATGAGCGAATTAACAATTTTAACGAAATTAGAGCACCGATCCGTCATAAAATTCTTGACAAAACAGGGTAAAAATCAAAAAACCATAAAAGAGGAAATGGATTGTGTTTACCGTGAGTCTGCTCCTTCTTTATCTACTATTCAAAAATGGTCAAGCGAATTTAAGCGTGGAAGGGAGAGTATTGAAGATGACCCTAGACCTGGCCGGCCTGTAGTGGCTACCTCACAAGAAAATATTGATAAAGTGGAAAAACTTATATTGGAAGACGGCCGAGTGAAGGTAAAATCTATAGCTCAAGTAACCAATCTCTCTATTGGTACCGTACATGACATTATACATGACCATCTTAATATGTCAAAAGTAAGTGCAAGATGGGTTCCGCGAATGCTGACGCTTCTTCAAAAGGATATGCGTGTGGCTTGCTGTTCAGATTTTATCGACCTGTGTGGTGAAAATCCCGATGAGGTGCTGCAAAAAATAGTTACTGGAGATGAAACCTGGGTTCATCATTATGACCCAGAGAGCAAACAGGAGTCCATGCAGTGGCACATTAAGGGTTCAGCTCATCCCAAGAAGTTCAAGGTAATCCCGTCAGCTGGCAAGGTCATGGCCACAATATTTTGGGATTGTGAAGGAGTTTTGCTTATCGATTATAAAGAAAAAGGTGTAAATATCACAGGGCAGTACTACGCTAACGTTATACGTCAATTAAGAGATGCGATCAAAGAAAAGAGGCGAGGAAAGTTAACCAAAGGTGTTCTGCTTCTGCATGACAACGCCCCTGTCCATACTGCTCATATTGCCAAGGCAGCTATTGTTGAATGTGGGTTTGAAACTGTTACTCATCCACCCTATAGTCCGGACTTAGCCCCAAGCGACTTCTTTTTGTTCCCCAATCTTAAAAAGGATCTGCGTGGAAATAAATTTTCTGACGATGAAGCGTTGAAGACGGCCGTGGAGGAGCATTTTTACACCAAAGATAAAAAATATTTTTATGAGGGATTAAAAAAAATAATTGATCGATCTTATAAGTGTATGAACATAGGGGGGAAGTATATTGAAAAATAAAAATATCAAACTTTTCGTACTTGTTTGTTTTTATCCACATACCGAGAATATTTTGAACGCCCCTCGTAGATATGAAGCAATGGTTTCGCTAGTACCATTCTACAGTCCCTTATTATATAAGCAGGTATACCATCAGGTCCTGCCGATCGTTTGGCTTTTAGCTTTAAAAGTGCCTTTTCCACATCTGAAAGCTTTAATGATTCTAAATGTATGCTGGCTGCTGCACCCCCAAATGCGGGATTGGTTACTGATGCATGAATTGCTTCTTCGGCAATTAGTTTAGGTGGAGTCAAACTATACACAGAATGAAAGAAATTTGCAAATTCGGCAGCGGTTTCATGTTCGTTTAACTCCGTGCCACCTTTTAAAATTTTATGCTTGAATGCTTTACCCTGCTTAGACCTGACATAGTTCCAGAAAGACTGGATCACTTTTTAATTGTCTTTGTACCTGCTCTTGATAGTCCGCGTGTGCCTTTAGTATCGATTTTTTTATTCTTGTCCTGCAGTCAGCAAATATTTTGTAATCCGATACATTTTTACTCATTTTATATTTCTTGTGAAGATTAACCTTTAATTTAAAATCTTTAATAATTTCAATTGTGTACCATTCTGGGTATTTTCTTTTATTTTCATTGTGTCTGATTTTTTTCCTTGGAACACATTTATCTATAACTCTATTTAACTTAGCATAGAAGAAATCCAATGCCTCATCCGCCTCATCGAATCTATAAAGTTCATTTCAATCTATGGAAGCAACCGATGAATATAAACGGGGAAAGTTTGCTTTAGCAAAATTCCAAAGACGAGTTTGGGTTTCTTCAGTGTCGATATGCGCCGATCCTGAAGAGACCAACCGACAAGGCCGGGAGGTTATTTCAAAGTGCAATGGAGGATGGTAAGCGTCCACTTTAACCAGCGGGATATTCTCTGCATGCACTGAAACGGTGGCATTTTTAAGTGAACTCACAATAAGACATGAAATATTCATAATAGTTTTTTGTATCCTCTGAACAAGAAAACATTTTAAAATCCCCTTTATATCACCAATAAGAGACACTTTTCGCACTCAACGGCAGGCGCGGTTATTACTAGCGCTCCGCCCTGTTTCCTACCATCTGCTCTGTCACACCGTAGTATCTGGTAGCCTGGAGGAACTAACTCCGCGTCCTGGATTGATGCACAGCACCCACTTTATGTGACAGCAAAAATGTCTGCGCATGCTGCCTCTATGCTCGTTTGGAAATCATATAGTTTAGTTCGGAGGCCCCGTACATTTTGGTACACAATTTCTATACTTTTGTTACCTTGTCTCAATGGTTTTGTTGGACGAACGCCTCCTCGAAACCAAACCCATTCGCAGAATTCGGCATTTAATGGCCAAACTTTTGGGTCACATACTTTCTCGTAGAAACGCACTGGTACGCCGATGATAAACGATTCATAATCACGTTCCTTTTTAGGTATAATTCTTTCCACTTTAACATCAGACTGACAAGCCTTAGCCAAATATTTTGACATTTGTTCTACTGTCGTGTCCTTCTGCAAGCGCCACACATGAAGATACTTCTTTCTCTCCACTGCCTGTATATCCACAGAGACCGTATTTTCTCCCCTCTTTACTATATTTTGAAATCGCCTTGCACCATTATTATTATTTTGACATGACGTTAGCCTTTCATCGGTTTCGTTCTTCTCCTGCTCTTTCAAAATGCTACGGTCCGATTCCCTTTTCCTATTTTTATTAGTAATCGCTGCATAAGTCTCTTGTTCGACCGAATAAATTGTGTAATGACGTTAAAAGTTGAAGTTTTAAAGTATAAGTTATTTTTTTTCTTTTTAGCGCATTTAAATAAAAGCTTGTTTTTTAAAAAGGCTTTTTACATTTAATTAATTTTTTGCTTTTTAGTTATCTCTGGACACGTTTTTCATCTGTTCATCTCACTGAATACAAATATTTATGTAAACTAAATTTATTCACGTCCACTAAACTACCACCACCCATCAAAAACAGTCCACCCATTAAGACGAATCAAACTCGACGCGGTTGTGTCGCTTAATTACTGAGTTCCTATGGCCTCCTTCCATCTTGTTCATCAGACCCTGGTTACCATCTAGCACCAAAGTACTCGTCAAGATGCATCAAACGAGCCCATACTTGATGGGGAACGTTCTTAGTTCCTATGGCCATCTTCCAGCTCCATCATCAGACCCTGGTTACCATCTAGCACCAAAGTACTCGTCAAGACGAATCAAACGAGCCGAGACTCGATGGGGTTGCGTCGTTTATTTCCTGAGTTCCTAGGACCACCTTCACGCTCCAACATCAGATCATACCCTGGTAACCATCTAAAAACAACGCACTCGTCAGGACGAATGAAACGAGCCGACACTCGATGGGGTTGCGTCTTGCGTCGTTTTATTACAGAGTTCCTATGACCACATTTCAGCTTCATCATCAGACCCTGGTTATCATTGAATAAGATAAGATAAGATAAATATACTTTATTGTACATCACAAGAAAAACATTTTTGACAACAAATAAAAATAAAACTATATATAAGTAGACGTACAAATGGCGGTCTTATCACTAAAATTGATTTCTTCCAGACAACCTTTGGATGGACAAGATTGATTTAAAATTAAAAGTGGGCTTGTAGTGCACCATGGATATTATTATAATAAATAATAGTAAGACTAATGTTTAATAAGTATAAAATAATAAAATACTTAAATATACATACATATTATATACATACTTACTCATATATATATATATATTATATAATTAGGAATAAATAGCATCTAAACTACATAATGTAGCGATCTTACTTAACGGGTGGCTATATGGACAAGTAATAATCATTCACCAGTTTCTTGAAAATCGGTATAGTTTTGGCCATTTTGATTGTCAAAGGCAAATTGTTCCACAAACGAGCAGCCAGTACTGTGAAAGACCTGTCATAAAATTTTGTAGAATGTACGGGCATCTCGAGTGTCAGTATGAGCAGATCTTAATGATCGTGAGTGACAGTCACACAAGAATTTAAAACGATTTTTAAGATAGGAGGGAGTGGTAGGGTTGAACAAAATATTGAAAAGGAGGGACAGAATATGAGCATTCCGGCGAAGGCGAATAGGCAACCACTTGAGTTTCGTACGGAACTCGGAAACATGATCATATTTGCGAAGTCCAAATATGAATCGTATACTAAAATTTTGAAGACGCTCAAGTTTATTAAGTTGCTCCTCTGTGAGATCGATATAACTGACAACCGCATAATCCAATATGGGAAGAAGAAGAGACTGTGCAAGAGCAATTTTAGTGGCGGTTGGTAGAAAATTGCGAAGTCTTCTCAAAGACCCCACAAATGCAAACATTTTGCGACTAAGTTCTTGTAATTGAGGGCTCCAGGTTAAATTTTTGTCAAACATGATACCTAAGTTCTTGACACAGTCACTCAAATACAGCTCAGCACCATCAAAATAAATCTTAGGTAACAATGACTCATCGATTCTACATGTCATTCTAGGGCTGCCGATACATATGATTTGTGTTTTGGTGGGATTTACTTGAAGTCCAAAAGATTTGCTCCATTCACAAATTGCAGCCAAGTTAGAATTAAGTGTGGTGATAGCTCCATCTAATTGTTCTTCGGGAACTTGCATATAAATCTGTAGGTCATCTGCATAAAGGTGGTAGGAGGAAGTTAGGTGATTTGAGATAGAATTTATGAAAATAGCAAAGAGCATGGGAGATGAAACACCCCCCTGCGGTACACCAGCAGACGTATCACACCATCTAGAGAAGGTGTCGTCAATACGAACACGCTGCCGGCGCCCAAACAGGTAACTACGAAACCAGTCAATCACCGTTGGAGATACGTTAATAGAGCGCAATATGCCGAGCAGGACGTCAAAATCTACGGTGTTAAAAGCATTACTGAAATCAAGTAGAGAAAGTACCGTAACTTTTCCGTTCTCCATGCCCAACCTTATGTCGTCAGCAATGTGAACCAAGGCTGTAGTGGTGCTGTGGCCAGGCCGAAAACCAGATTGATACGGATTCAGTAGACTATTTCTACACAGGAAGGGACTGAGCTGGTTGTGGACAAGGCGTTCAAGGACCTTGGAGAGGAATGGTAAAATAGAAATAGGGCGATAGTCTTGGAAGGATGTATGATTGGACTTCTTGGGTAGGGGAAAGATCTGGGCTTCTTTCCAATCGGTGGGAAACGAGGCACTTGATACCGAAAGGTTGAGAATATGGGAGATGACGCGAAGGATTTCATAAAGGATAGGTAATATCATCTTTCTACTGACACAATCGGCACCCACTGCATTTGAAGAGATCGACAATATGCTCTTCTTAACGTCACAATCGGTGAAAGTAGAAAAAACAAATGGAGCAAAATCAGGGCTAGGAATACTTGAAAGGAAGTTTAAAGTGTTGGTTTTAGTAACCGTATCAAAATCGGTAGAGGAACAGAAATGTTTATTTAAAGAATAAATATCCAAATCTTTAGGAGTCGAAGCTTGACGTGATTTACCAATGCCCAAGGTATTAAGAAATTTCCAGACTTTGGCTGATCTCCGTCTTCAACGGAATTACGGATAAAGTGGCGTTGCGCATTCCTACACACCTTATTGCAGTGATGCCGAATAGCAACATATCTTTCCCGGTTGTATGAAGTAGGCTTAAGCTTTATCTACACTTGGCAACAGATTTCCTGTGGCTGAGGGCCTTGATGTCATCTGTGAGCCATGGTGATGGAGGATGTTTCAGTCTAACTGCGCGAACTGGAGCATGCTCATCGTAAAGTTTTATGATGTTAGAGGTAAAAAAAGCAACCGTCTCATCCACCGCCTCGGCTTCAAAAAGCGGTGCCCAGTCAATATTGATGGCATCCTTACGAAGTTTGTCAACATTTAGGCCACTAAAATTGCGTTGCAACAGAGTTTTGTGAATATTTTTAGGAGGACGAATCTTGTACGAAAGGAAGATTAGATCGTGGTAGAAAAATGCATCAGCAGAACACTGTCCATGCCTAGCAATGTGATCAGGAGAAGAGACAACTAAAAGGTCTAGAAGAGATGGGGAGCAGTTGGGAAAATAGTGAGTAGCATTTAATGAAGGAATAGATAAGTTACAGGAGTGCAAGATAGAGAGAAGTGCAGAAGAGCGGCAATCATTTTTGAGAAGACAGGTGTTAAAGTCGCCCATAATAATGGTGTGACTGTAAGAGGGAGTAAGTTTTTCAAGTAGGATTTCGAACGATGAAAAGTAGTTGATGCGTGAGGAGGGACTATAATAAACACCAAGAAGGATTTTGGCGCTATTAAGAGTAATTTCCAAGAAGAGATGCTCGCCCGCAGTAGACGGCGGTGGCTGTGCTGACACATCAACAATAGAGAAAGAAATGTTTGAGCGAAGATAAATGGCAACACCACCCCCGCCGCAGACAACACGATCATTTCTAATTAGATGGAAACCAGGCAATGAGAAAGAAGTAGAAGGGAGACAGGGATAATGACAAACTACTCGTCAAGACGATTCAAACGAGCCCAAACTCGACGTGTGTTGTTTCATTGCAAAGTTCCTATGGCCACCATCCAGCTCCATCATCAGATCAGCACCATGTCATCATAATATTGCATTGTCACGCGATTTACACATGTATGCAAAATTTCAGGTCAATCGGTAACCGGGAAGTGGATCAAAATGGAGTTGCAAAACTCCACCCGAACAAGACATACCTACATACATTGCAAGCTAAATAAAAGCTTGTAAAAATGAGAATGTTGTCCAGTCGTATAATGCGTAGCGGCCTCGGAATTTCTAAGTATCATTGATTTTTTAAAGAAAAAAAAATGCTATTCTAAACCAAAAAATCTTCGAAAATCGCGTTAAGTTAACTGTGAATTTCTCTTATCTACGATAATATTATTGAGTCACATTTATACCAGAATAATTGTTACTTCATGAGGAATAAAAATGTTATAGTGAATTTATTATCCTATTTCGATTAAAACTATAAATACAACTAATAGTTTAGGAAAGATCCGAGTATAGAACGACCTTCACCGAGAAGGTTAATGGATGAAAAGTATTTTATATCAAATTTAATAATATGTTAAATAATATATCGCGAGTGGGTTGGCTGCAAAATTTAAGTCCAGTACCATTAATGATTAATTTAATATTAAAAAAAATAAAAAAAATTACATTGCACTGGTATGGTGTGTGTGGGTGGTGTGTTTGTAATGAGCTTATCTTTATATAAACATAAATTTTATTTATTTAACCAGACGGTTGCAAATTACTAATTTTGACTTGCCTGTTTACACCTGCCTACCCAATGTTATGACAGGAAAAAAATAGTCAACCTAACGTTTGCATATTCTAATAGGCTTCATACTTTCGATTGGTACCTATTTAATTTATCTATTATCGAAACAAGTGCAATAATTAAAAAAAAATATTTTTAAATATTTAATTAATCATATTCTGGACTGAAATTTTTCAGCCAACCCACTCGCAATATATTTTTAACACATTAAATTTGATATAAAATACTTTTCATCCATTAACCGCTTGGTGAAGGTCGTTGTATACTCGGATCCTCTACTATAAGTAGAAAATTACTACAAAATGTGATGCGCCGGCCGTCCGAACTCAGCTTATTCTCGCAGAGTGGAAATTCGTAATATTAAGCATGCATTATTTATTACCTTATCCTATTTCGATAAAACTGGAAAATTACTACAAAATGCGAAAATGGGCATTTTGCGCGGGAATCGCAGTCGATATGTAATACTAATAGGCCTCTACACTTAATTTATTAATTATTACTTAATTATTTTGAATGGAAGCAACCAACAATTCAAAGAGTTTTTTACATAGACCTATTATAATGAATGCCCTAGATGACTTTTAATAGTTTGCGAAATTCATAAATCAGGTGTAGGTTTGTGTGATGTTCAAAGAATTTATTTACCTCTGCTTTTCGTATGCCAATCATCAACACGTTTAGGTACACATTTGTTTGCAACACATCACATGCCCAACACGTCTAAGTTCGTCACAGGGACCAATAAAGCGACGAACTGAACTCAGAACACATTTTTTTATCACAAAAGCTTGAACTTTACGAAAACACTTAAAAACAATCGCTCAAACAAAGTGAATGAAGTGTGACAATAACAAAGAATAAAAAAAGGCTGGCTGCAGCCTGTGGCTGCTGCACAGCACAATCGCGTATTAAAGCTCGCCTCTGATTGGTTTGCGCTAGCTCGAGCCGTCGTCGGTCGCCTCTGATTGGTTCGCCCGCGTTGAAGTTGCACGTGATTCGGTAGAAATTAAGCCTGATTTGAGCCTGAAGGCTTTACTTGCGAACTTCATAACGCAGGCAGGCTTTGACGAAGAGTATGAATTTCTCATAGAATCTATACATACTTACGCAGTATTATGTTTATAGAGTAGCAATTTTGTTAAAGTTAGAAGAGAGAGGATATACTATAAATTCGAAGCCCGGTTGCAAGCCAACTTGTGCGAGAGAGATGTAAAGCCTGGCGTCGACTACAGTAGAAACGCGTCGAATCGAAATGAGTCGCATTTATTCCTAGTGCGTCCATCTCTGAAGAATCGAATCGAATTGTTCATTCATGGTAACTCTTCAACAAATTAGGTCCTGTTTTCGTCATGAACAGCTCGGATGAAGAGATGTTTTTATTTCGAATACTTTTTATTAAAGAATTACAAAAACATCATTTTTATTTAAAGAAAGATTTTTATGAGTTTTTAAACGATATCTACATACATAGAAATAATAAAAATACGTTGGTGCGCATTCGCTTCTCCGCGTCGACATAGGCGCGTCGAGTCGAATCGAATCGCATCGGCGAAGAAATTCGCCTGTCGAGTAATTCACGCGATCGATTCGATTCGTCGCGCCGCGGCTCGTCGCTGGTGGACGCAGTTTCATAGAAATATATAGGAGGCGACTTTCTGCGATTCGATTCGACTCTGCTCGGCCAGCCTAGTGGACGCGAGCCTTTAAGCATCGCACGATATATAAGCAGCTTTATGCGATTTGTTTGGTGATTCATAATATGAAAAACTTATAAAATTGATAACTTGAATGCTGATGAAAGAAAATTAACAATGGTAAAAAATATTAAGTGATTTTAATAATTGCGTTTTACCAGTAGTGATATTGAGTTTTTGTTAGGGCAAGCCGGGCTTTTCGGCTTGTATGAAGGTACCGCAACTGAGTTTATGTTGCTAATTTACATGTATCGAACAAACATGCCAAAGATTTATACGTATCATAACTTAGTACTTTATTATTAACTGACTTTTGGATTGATATTTAGTACTAAATTTTTCTATTTTGTCATTAAAAGCCTGTAAAATTTCAAGCTTATAATAACATAATTAAGAATCAAACGAACTTACCTTGTGAAGTTTGATTCCAATTATGCGAGGGTTTCAACCGAAGACGATTACTTATTACATACAGCAGTACATGAGATGGTGCTATCTTCTTCGCACTTTTAGATATATCCTAAAAAGAAATATCTTATTTCTGTTCTCTGCACTGGCAACCCCGCGTCACGAGACGTCATTATTTCAGAGAATTTTGTGTTATCCTCCACGATTTTTTATCTTATTTTTTTGCGTAGCGGCCTCGCCTTTTGTAAATTTTTCTTAAGAGCCCTATTACAAATTTCAACTCTGCGAGAATAGGTATTTTAAGCGTCCCGCCCGACAACTCATTGAAGGTCACGAGTCCACCCACAATACTATGTTAAAACTACAACCAAGCGATTTTGATACTTTTCCCAAGTTTATACTTTTTAGTATTTCTATGGAGTAATTTGTTATCGCTATACCCGCACATTTTTAGTGTGCCATGGGTCTAGTATGTGAATATTTGTTAGAATTTTTTTTTATTTACCTAGTTCTTTATAGCAAAGGACGTTTTTCGTTTTAGATAAAAATTATAGCTTAGATTAGAATAAAATTAATTACAATTTACATAGGAGTATAAAACACCATAAAACAGAACTACCTATTTGCCAAATTTCAATCAAATCGATCGAATGGTTTAGGTGTGAAAAAGCAATAGAAAGGTAGAGTTTTTATTTCAGATTTATTATTACGAGTTAAACGAGGTAAGAATCAAACGAGGCCAAACATTAGTTAGGATTAGAATACTATATGCCTTAATGGCAAGAAATACCTTGCTATATTTGCATTTCTTAATGTAGATGTATATCTTAACTTCTTTACACATTGATACCTTTTTCGACCAATGCTGAACATAACGAAATTAATATTAAGAATAATTCAACGTCATAGTAAGCTTTCTAGATTCCATATAAAACAAACACTAAATAAAATTAAAAGAAAGAAATACTTTTTAAAAATAAGCTTTTATTATGTTCTTGTTAATAATGAGAATAAAAAATTTAAAAATAACAATTAAAACCTTATTAGAAAAAAAATATTATACATATAGGTACAAAGGTACATTGCAACCTTTAACGAAAATTTATCATATTCGTCTACGTCACAATAATCCCATATTGCAAGTAGGTACATACCTATTAGACATTTTTAATTAACCATAAAGCTTTACACCTTGTATTAAATCTTTGCGTTTTTATCACATACCCAATTTTTTTATTAAAAAAAAGCGCATTACATTGTGATGGAACATTAAAGAAACGAAATAAAATGCCTTTGACATATCGAAGAAAAGTGCTGTCGTATAATTCTTATCGTTTAGGCTTAAAAGAGTTTCATTTACGAGGTCATAAACTGCATGTGTAGTTGATTTATTTTTTTGAAACCCGTATTGTTCTTGTTTTAACACACTATACTTATTAAAAAACGATATGAGTTTCTCATGCATTACTTTCTCGTACACTTTCGCTATAAAAGGTATTAAAGTTATTGGTCGGTAATTTTCTACACTAGCCTTTTCATCTTTCTAAAAAAACAGCTTAACTATGGAGAGTTTAAGACTTTCTGGGAAAGTCCCGGAAGTCATTGAGAGATTTATTAAGTGTGCTAAAACTCGACTTAACTGGACACTACATGCCTTTATGACCTTTGTACACACGTCGTCATAGCCTTCAGAATTAGTATTGCTAAGCGTAGTAATAATTTTTATTATGTCACATTCATCAACTGGGGTCAGATAAATTGAATTAATTAAAATGTCATTTGGAGTTTCAAGTCGAATATTAGTATTAGAATTGTTAGTCAAATTAATAAAATAGTTGTTGAAGGCAGAGGCAATTTTTTCCGGACTATTTATAACATTACTATTGTATTCAATTGATTCTATGTAATTATTAAAAAATGATGTAGTTTCTGATTCACTTTTTATTACTTTCCAAGTAGCTTTACAGATGTTTTTACTTTTAATTACATATTTATTATTAGTTAGTTTTTTACCTTAAAATATGCATTTTTTCAATAACCTTGAATAAGCATGATATTTATGCTTTTCAATGTAGGTACTGTTTTTTGAATATTTTAACCGAAGGATTCTATTTCTAGCACAGCTTTTCCTAATTCCTTTAGAAACCCAGCACAGCTTTGTATTTGTGTTGGTTTTTGTTTTATCAATAGGAAAACAGAGTTTGTAAAGTAGGCAAAACCAGTCATAAAACTTTATGAATGCGAGATCTGGATTACCTTCTTCAAAGACTTCTGAGAATGAAAGAGAAGCCAAATAATTTTTGAACTTTTTAATATTTTCATCAGAATAGTTTATTTTATATGTGTATATTGCTTTTGGTAGACTAGGTTTTTTAGATATATTAAATTTCAGCACCTGTGCTGTGTCATGGTCAGATAGCGAAAGCGGGATTACTTCCGAAGTGGCACCTCTCACGTTGCTGAATATATGGTCTAAACATGATTTTTTTCTAGTAGCTGCTGTTATATGCTGCTTAAGATTGTAATTTTTAAGAGTATCTCTAAGTTGCCTGGTTACATTAGTATTCAATAGGGTGTTTATATTAATATCACCCGCAATAATTATCCTTTGCCTAGAATGCTTCTTGGCATATGTATAAAGTAAAAAAGCAAATTTTTTTAAAAAGCATTCGTAGTGCCTTTGTTTTGTAGCAGTTGAAGACCGGTATAGGCAGATAATTATGATGTTGTGCAAATGAATAAATAGAGCAACATTCAAAATGAAAATTTGCAGCAATTTCCTTGAATGAGCTAATTTGCTTAAACGATATTCCTCTCTTAACCATAATACATGTACCCCCTCTTTTTTTATTTCTGGAGTAGTGCGCTGCAAGTTCATAATTATTAATATTAATATTTCTTTCTTCTCCATTTTTTATAAATGTTTCCGAAAAACAAAGCACGTCTGGGTACAAATCACTATTCGAATCTGAGAGAGTTATCTCTATTAGTTCTTTTTTTGAGAGTAGGCCTTGGATGTTTTGATGCAAAACCATAAAATTATGTTTTTGGCGAACGAAAAAAATCAGATTCTTTTTGTGCAGAATTCTTCTTTATTATTTTAAAATAATATGGTATTGTACCTTTTTTATGAGATTCTGCAAAGTGAGTAGTAGTATTTGTTTGGGTATTACTTAATTCACAATATTTTTTGTAAGTTAAAATGTTTTTTAGTGTTATTCCATTTTTAATGTAGTCGTAGATCTAGCATCTACTTTTCAAAAATTTTACTAAATGTGGGTAGCACAGAAATAGGTCTAAAATTAGAGGGGTCAGAAGTACTACCTGATTTAAACAATGGAATTATTTTACTCTGTTTCATTAGGTCAGGAAAAACACCACAGTCAATGCATTCATTAAATATGCAAGCTAAAACTGGAGCTATTGTCATAATTATGATTTAGCGACGTCCACGGAATTACCCCACAGATCAGGGGGTATTCCTCGAATCGCACCCAGACCAAGCGCACCTAAACTATTTCTCCAAGCGCACTTGTTGGGTGCGCTTCAGAATAGATAATTAAAATATTAATTTTTCATTCCTCGAAGCGCACCCACGGAAAAAATGTTGAAAGAAATGTAGTAACTATCAGAAAATATCGATAACGAATAACGTACGTTTATTTTTATTGATTGATGGCAACTAACTACTACTGCTCGTTCATTTCTTTTTTCCTGATAGTTAAAGGAAAGTGAGATCGCTAACGCGCCTATCTAGGTACCTCTTTTCATTTACCTGGTGCTTTTAGATCAAAATGACTGTCATGATTCAATTTATTATTGACGTAGTAAGTTGCTTAAGCACCTAGTCCTAGTCTCTATCGACATTAATATTACGAATCTTTTAAGCGTTCATTTCTTTTTTCCTGATAGTTAAAGGTAAGTGAGATCGCTAACGCGCCTATCTACCTCTCTTCATTTATGTCTCCCTGGTACTTTTAGATCAAAATGACTGTCATGATTTAATTTATTATTGACGTAGTAAGGTGCATAAGCACTTAGTCCTAGTCTCTATCGACATCAATATTACGAATCTTTTAAGCTCCTCTCTATTTTTGTCTGTGGGTGCGCTTCGAGGAATAAAAAATGAATATTTTAATTACCTATTCTGAAGCGCACCCAACGGGTGCGCTTGGAGGAATAGTTTAGGTGCGCTTGGTCTGGGTGCGCTTCAAGGAATACCCCCAGATCAGCGGTCTTCTTTTTATTGAGAGTGTTAAATGTCTTTATATATCTGCAGAGCAAATTTTTTTTAAATATTAGTTTAGTTTCACATACTTTAACATTCTCCTTCAAAACAGATCCGGCAACAGTGGGGGAGGAAATCAAAGCTTTTGTAGTTGAAACTGGAATGTCAGTAAAAAACCTCTCAAATGCTGCATCAACATCAGCATCAGAAGTCAAGGTTTTATTATCACAATTCAAATTGTACTCATTATTACGACTTTTGACATTTCCTGTTTCACTATTTATAATTTTCTATGTCATTGTTATTTTGTTATTACTATTTTTAGTCTTAGAACTCAGATAGTTTGCCTTGGCTAATCGACATACTCTTTTGAATAACTTTGAATAATTTTTAACATATAATTTAAAATTGTCACTGGTGCTAAAGTTGCGTTCACCATAAAGTTCATAAAGGCGGTTTCTACTTTTTTGAATACCAATTGTAGCCCATTCATTAAAAGTTACAGTACCACTAACTGAGATCTTTTTTGGAACAAAATATTTATTAAATTATGAACAATATGTGTTAAAGAAATCATTATAAAATACATTAGGGTTGTCTGTCACTGTATTCTAAATTATTTAGTTTTGTGTCTAGATTGCTTTTAAAGCGTTCCAGCCGACCTACAGTTTTTGGCACAACAGTGATTTTTTTTTTCATCACCTGCTTTCGCTGGTGTCAAAAGCTGACCATTTGGCCACAATGATCAGAGTCCAGGTTATTAATAATTTGCTTAGCCAGTGGTATTACATTAGTATATTGTTATCAATACAGGTGGCCGAAGTAGCAGTTATTCTTGTCGGCTCCAAAAATAAATGATTCAAATTGTACGAAAGAAATAAGTTTTTAATTTTAATTGACAACGTGGAATTTTCTAACAAATTTATATTAAAATCACCGCAAACAATTATGGTTTTACGTATATTGCGGACCTTACGTAATGCCTCATCCATAACTTTTTCAAAAAAATCATATAAGGCTAAAGGAGGTCTGTGCTATTTTTATAACTTGCACCGCTGTCGATTAATCTGACGATATACACACATCAAAAGTGTCTAGGGATCAACATATATTTTTGCAATAACTTTTCTCCTGATTGATATTAATTAAAATTTTCTTTAAGGATTCATCAAATAAAGTGTTTTCGTTTGTCTACAGTAACGATAAACCAAGTCACCTTTGCATTAATAAAGAAATTTGCCATTTTCCTAATAAAGGGATTTTTGACATTTGAACCACTAACATTAAAGTTCGAAAAAAAGACTCAAATAACAGTTTTCTTTAAAATTTTATTGGGTAACTTAAACAATTAATAATCCGTGTTTCTACCGCGAACACTAACAACACAAGAACATCGGTTTGGCATACTCAAAATGAGTTCATCCAAATCACGCTGTGGAATGGCCGCCCATGTTCGTTGCAACAACAAAAAAAGGTCTTCTTGCGACTGGATACCCTCCATATTCGGCAGAGCTCTTCTCTGTAGCATATCCCATGCATGCTCAATCGGGTTCAAGTCTGGCGACTGAGCAGGCCAGGGCATGACATTGATGTTAGCTGCGGCGAGTGTCTGTCTTACAACTCTTGCGGTGTGCGGTCGTGCATTATCATGCATTAACTGAAATAAGGGACCGATTTGCACTTGTAGAGGAACGATGACGTCTGATACAATCGTCTCAGCATAAATTTGAGCGTTGAGGTTGCCTCTGATCCAAATCAACTCAGTTCTTCCGCCGATCCAAATACCCGCCCATACCATGATGGTTCCACCACTATAAGGATGGACTTCCTGGCAGGATTTTAATCGCTGTTGGCGTCCAGGGGTTCTCCAGTGTCGTATACGTCTTGTATCCGGTCTCATACCAAAACGAGACTCATCAGAAAAGCACACGAAACGCCATTGTTCTTCTGCCCAATTTCTGTGTTCAAGAGCCCATTGATATCGAATCCTACGATTGTGCATTGCTATAGGTGGTACCCTTAGCGGTCTTCGGGAATGAAGGTTCACTTCATGCAAGCGGTTTCTGACTGTTTGGTCGCTAATTAAGTTCCCTGAAGAGTGATGAAGCCTCACGGCTAACATCATGGCGGTTATTGTTGGAGCTCTTCGAGTTGTGATTTGAATGTATCGGTCTTGTCTCCGTGTGGTGCAGCGATACCGTCCTCCATGGCGCTCAGCCCCGGTACCAGTGCTTCGGTAACGTGTCCAAAGTCGACTGATAACACTCTGACTTGTATTCAGAGCTAAAGCCACAGTACGTTGCCGGGAACCAGCTTCTATCATTCCCACGGCTCTGAGCATTTCTTCCCTGCTTAAATGACGTCGCCGCTCCATAATAACGTTGGTTTTAATCAGTAGTAGGGAAACAGTAGCACTAATAATGTCTTCAATGCGTTGTATGTTTTTTTAGGGAAAATATTGACAGCTGATTTTCATCTTTTACTAGAAATTGATTGAAAGTTCCTGTTTCAAATTATGAAATGCACCAAAAAGGATCCATATAAATTTATAAAATCATAAATTTATTACAAAGCCACATCTCAATCTCAAGAAATCCGCATAAAAATGCTTGATCCCTAGACACTTTTGATGTGTGTATTTTGAAAAAGTGCGGTTTTGTGAAGACAAATCAGGATATGTGCTACTTTGTACCAGATGTATGGATATTAAGTGTTAGGTGCAAGAAAGCGGCAACCTGTCAACGTCAATTATCAAAAAAATGTTGCCCGTGTACATGGCAAATTTTTCAGTCTTAAGATTTTTTTTAACAAACTTACTTAAGTTCCTACTTTTGTTCCCGCTGCAAAAAAAATCACACATTGGAAAAGAAACAGTCCACCTAGCCAAATTTTGTTAAAAGTTTTTGAGAGGTAATAAAAGTGTTGCCGTTGTTTTGGTTTCAAATCTACCATTTGTCCAGGGTTTTGCTAGTTTTTTAACATCAAAGTTGAAATGGCCAATAACTAGAAATGGGCCGAATGTGGTTTGAACCGAATACGAACTTCGGCCGAACATTCGGTAAAAAAATCAAAATGCGGCCGATGTTCGGTTCTTTTCACAACGCTTTCTCTATTACAACTACAATACATTGTAACTACCTAGTTTACGCGCTACCTTCAGTTGTTGGTATTGCATCCCGCCCGCAACCCGCCCGCAACCCGCGACAAATGCCCTCGTCTCCCGTCCCGGTCATTAGCGAATATGTTATCCACGCGACAATTGCGTTATGGTTTACATTATTATCTACGTGATTTAAAGTGAATTAACGAGGTAAAGTAATAGATATATTTTCTTGTTGCAAATACAATGAGTGTAAGAAAAGATCAAGAGTTATTTCAATATTTTCTTGTACCGAAAGTTCGGCATTTGAACCGAATGTCGGCCGAATGCCGAAATTCGGTTCAAGCTGCCGAAATTTGGTTAAACCGAATGTGAAACGAACTTCGGCCTATCCCTACCAATAACTGTATAGGGGCCAATAAATATACGGTTTCCCCTAGTTATTTTTTTTTAAGTTAGTCGGTTTTATTGAAAAGAAGGATAATGATGATGTAGATAATGTACTAAAATCTACAAAATAATTAAAAATTAATTTAAAAAAAATCGTGGGGCGTAGCATAACCTGTATAAAATTGTGTAATTAGCATTTTTAATGATATGAGGTTGACTGTTGACAGAAATTTCTCGCGCCCCACGATTTTATTTTTAATTTATTCTTAACTATTTTATAGCTTTTAGTACATTATCTACATCATCATTATCTTTCTTTTCAATAAAACTGTTTAACTTTAAAAAAATTGCTGGGTTTTGCTTTTTTAAATGTAATTACTGGGCGATCAAAGAAGAGGGGTTTTAGGGGGCTAACCTGGTTCGACGTTGCTCCCGCGTGCTGGCTGTAGTGGACGCGCGTCTCACTCTTTCTTGACTTTCCACGGCAAAAGTTCGTGATCACAGTAGTAAACTCGCGGCGATCACTTGGAAGATGGTATGACTTGACCGATAAATGAGGAATACGAGAGCTCGACTCAAAGGCCCTGTCGCGTAGGCAGGCTGGATCGGAAGTGAAGATGGCCGACACGACACGACGCGATATTGGTTTACCCCCATAGGATCGAGGATAAAAATGATGAGGGTAGTAGAAGTTAGGTTAGGGACGTAGCATCGGTACAAGTCCAATTCGATTGATAGTGATGTGAATGTAATTGAATATGATTGATCTAAATCTACCATACCGCCCCCCAAAGAGCGGCTTAGCTCTTTTAATTGAAACAGACAAATTTAAAATAAGTTAACTGAAAGCTGATTGAAAAAGTGTAAATGTTATCTTACTATAGTTAAGTACTTACATGCTAAATTAATTGATAAATGTTGAAATATCTAGGTTTCGGGAATTAAGCGACATAACTTGGCTACAGGACGCTTGAAAACTTTGCCTTTGGTTGTTTTAATGTCTACGACCCGGACAATACCGTCATTCCCCGGATAAAGTTTGGTAATTCTGGCCTTTTTCCAGAGTAACGGAGGTGTATTAGGCTCCATCAACAACACCAAGTCACCCATCTGTAGATTACGTTCAGGCTTAAGCCAACGATCACGTTGCTGCAGCGTGTGTAAATATTCGCTGTGCCAGCGTTTCCAAAAATGTTGGGTGACTTGCTGTAGCAATTGCCAACGATTCAGATGATGACTAGCAATGTGCTCTAGATCGTGCTCCGGTAAGACAAGAAGCGGTTGTCCAATCAAAAAATGACCCGGCGTCAGAGTTTCTAAATCGTTTGGGTCGCTACCAATTGAACAGATAGGTCGTGAATGTAGTATAGATTCGATTTTGCAGAACACTGTACTTAGTTCTACAAACGTTAATACACGTTCGCCTATGGTACGCTTGAGTAATGTTTTAGAAGACTTCACTACATTCTCCCAGAGGCCACCAAGATGTGGTCCCGAGGTAACGTTAAGATGCCAATGAATTTCATGAGATGCTAGATGAGATTGAACTTTATCTGAGTCTCTATCGATTTGAGCTTTAAGCAGATAAATATCCTTAAGATAGTTGCGTGCGCCTAAAAAGTTTGTGCCACATTCGGAATATATGTCAGAAGGTAACCCTCTTCTCGAAACAAATCTATCTAAACATGCCAAGAACGCGTCAGTAGACAAGGTGGAGACTACTTCCAAATGCATCGCTTTGGTTGCAAAGCATATGAACACACATAGGTAAGCCTTAAAGATTTTAGGTTTGCGAGCATTGGAATCCTTGACGTTGAACGGTCCGGCGAAATCTAATCCAACTCTTTGGAAGGGCCTAGCTTGAGTGACTCTATCGGCAGGTAAGTTGCCCATGAATGGATTCATAGGTTTCGCCTTTAGTCTGTAGCAGCGTTGACATTGAAAAATCCTGTGCCGCACTACACTTCGAGCTGACACAATCCAATACCTACGCAATAGGATAGCCATTAAAATAGCAGGACCTGGATGACCGTAGAGCTGATGATAATGATTGATGAGAAGATTTGTGAAAGGATGCGACTGAGGTAACAAAAATGGATGTTTACTATCGAAAGGCAAGTTGGCGTTGACCAGTCGCCCACCCACTCGAAGAAAACCTAGATCATCGAGAAAGGGATGGAGGCGACGTAGGCTGCCCTTGATAGGCTTACGTTGACGCAACAATTTTATAGTATCGGCAAACGCTGTCGATTGAACCGATTTGATACAAGTTGACAACACTGATTTTAATTCGTATATCGTCAAATTACCTACTCGTTTATCCTTTGGTGAGCGAACATTATGCATATAACGAAGCCACCAACCGAGTACTCGTGTAACTTTAGATAGAGAGCTGTACTCTACAATGACGTGTTGGACAACTTCGTCTGAGGAAGGTGCAACAGCCGATGTAGAGTTCTTATCCGGTCCCGTCTTGGCTGTTTGCACTAAGTGTGCAGCAACGGGAGGAGTAAATATAAATGTAGAGTCCGTGTGGGTCTTCGTGTCGACAGTTTGCACAACATGTGCAGCAACTGGACCTACTTTCACGCCTGGCAAATCCATAGGGTCAAGCAGTTGACATGTGGAAAGCCATGAACTGTAATCAGCTTTGAGCCAAGGAGGACTCCACCAGAGTGGATGAACTACTAAGTCGCGAGGAAGCAAGCCTCGATTCGCGCAATCCGCGGGACTGAGATGTGAAGGAATGTGCCGCCAGGTAGCGTTTGGAATGATGCCTTGAACCTGGGAAACTCTGTTTCCTTCAAAAGTTTGAAGCTTGTGCAGTGAAGTTTTTTCCAAGTTAGCACTATGCTGGAGTCGCACCATGCAATTATTAGTACGGATTTTAATTTGGAGTGCAAGACTTTACACACATGGTCCATAAGGCGAGCCAACAGGACTGCTCCACAGAGCTCGAGCTTAGGGATCGTTTGCCTTTGCCTGACTGAAGCGACTCTAGATTTAGCGATTAACAAATGAACTTGAATGCTGTCACCGTCACCGCTTCCACAGCGTATATAGACGCATGCGGCATATCCGCGCTCCGATGCGTCGCTGAAACCGTGAAGTTGATATTTAGAATGAGGATCACCCATAACGTGGCGTGGAATCCGTATTTGATTTAAAGATTTGAAGTCGTCAACAAACTTCAGCCAAGTTTGCTGGACATCGAAAGGAAGAGTATCGTCCCAACCCAGCTCTAAAAGCCACAAACGCTGCATAAAAGATTTAGCGAAAAATGTTACCGGCGTGATAAAGCCACAAGGATCATAGAGACGAGCGATGTTCGATAGAACACCTCGTTTGGTTAGAGTGTTACTCATGTTAGAGACGTGATAGAGAAAGTTATCGGATGAGGGGTTCCATTCAATACCTAAGATTTTGAAGATATTGTCACCGGAATCCTCGATCCTCGTAAACTCAAATTTAGTTCTTAAGTCCAACGGTAACTTTTTAGATATTATATGATATAAAAGAAAACTCCAAGAATTGACATCAAATCCAAGAGTATTTAATGCCTGTGTGTTTTCTTTTAAAGTGTTGAGAAAACGTTTTAAATTCTTTTAGTTGGAACATGAAACTGAAAGTAACAAATCTAAATGTTTGTCGGCTATCAAGCGCTTATTTTCATAACGTTCTTGTAAGAGATTATAGGCCACACCATAGTTTTCACTAGTTATGCTTAAATGTTTAATTAAGTTAAGAGGTTCTTGTTCTAAAACACTCAATAAAAAATTGAATTTTTGTATTGTAGATATTTCATTGTTTTGATGAATTAAACTGTCAAATATTGATTTAAAATTGGGCCATTCAGTGTGAATGCCTTTGAAATGTGTTAATGTAATTTTAGGTAAATGAAAACGACTTGATTCGCAACTAGACTTGGAAACTACTTCTTGTGTCACAGGAGCATTAGTTGTTTCGAAGTCCAACACACCTAAGTCAGACCAAATACTTTGAATTGAGTAATATTTTTCGTAAAACGTTGTAAAGCAAGATTCTGTAGTTCCTCTCTGTTCTTCGGGCTTTGAAGCAACAATTAACAACGTGAAATTAGTATCAAATTGTTCACGCATCTTATTTAGATCAACGAAACGAACACGAAATTTACTCAATTCCTGCGGTGTTGTAGAAATAGTTTGCACAAGCACTGTAGCCAATTTATAAAGCTCTCATACGAAATCACAAGCCATGTTGAATTTAACAGTGGCTATTTTCAATTCATTCGCAATAATTGATAATTTATTTTATTTTTACAAGTAAACACAAGCAAAACAAACTAGAGGTTATTATTATTGTCAGTTAACAGATGACTGACACTTGACAGTTGACAGCTTAATTGAACGATGTGATTGAACGATGGGCAATGGAATATGCTTTCAGTGTTGCTAGTATGCGAAATTGAAATCCCCAAGATAGATTTTATAAAACTATTGAAGGTATGCAAAAAAATATTTTCTAAAAATAGATTTTTATGCAATTGATGAAATTTAAATAAAATATGTTCCGATGCTTACGGAAATGATGGGAATCGGGACGAAGGACCAAAACATGGGCGATCAAAGAAGAGGGGTTTTAGGGGGCTAACCTGCTTCGACGTTGCTCCCGCGTGCTGGCTGTAGTGGACGCGCGTCTCACTCTTTCTTGACTTTCCACGGCAAAAGTTCGTGATCACAGTAGTAAACTCGCGGCGATCACTTGGAAGATGGTATGACTTGACCGAAAAATGAGGAATACGAGAGCTCGACTCAAAGGCCCTGTCGCGTAGGCAGGCTGGATCGGAAGTGAAGATGGCCGACACGACACGACGCGATATTGGTTTACCCCCATAGGATCGAGGATAAAAATGATGAGGGTAGTAGAAGTTAGGTTAGGGACGTAGCATCGGTACAAGTCCAATTCGATTGATAGTGATGTGAATGTAATTGAATATGATTGATCTAAATCTACCAATTACCTTTGCAAAAACTTCTGTCATCCCGTTCTCCCGTGTTCTTTTCGCAACAACATGGGTTGTGAGACTCCATTTTAATTTAATCTACCGTACAATACTAAAAATATAATATACCACTTGAAATAGGCTTAATGCTAAATGCGAAGCCATTAAGAGGGTTTACGCATTTCGGTTTCCCATACAAACTTCCAAGTAATTTTTTTCCAATAAAAAAAAATAAAAATAAAAAAAGTCGAAATTTTTAAAAACCAATAAGCCAATTTCGATTAAACTTTGCATGCTGAAGTAAAACTCAGGGATCTAAATAGTTTGTTAAAAACATTTAAAAAAAATTTTATTTAACTGAATTATTGCGATTTTTAACTTTCTATAGTGGACTTTAAATCGCAATATCTCAGCTAAAAAAATGTTTTTTAAAAATGTTTTCAACAAACTATTTAGATCCCTGTGTTTTACTTCGGTGTGCAAAGTTTCATCAAAATTGGCATAGAGGTTGTTAAAAAGGACAATGGCAGGGTACTATGGAAATTTTGTACAGGCCTACAATTCTCATGTTTGGCAATGAGACTACACATTTGGTAGATTATATTATTGAGAATTACTACATAAATTAACAGAATTTTAAATGTTGGGGCTTAAAAGTTAAACTTGTATTTCGATAATTTTTTAAGGTTAGGTTTTTCCCTGTATTTGATTGACATTGACAGTTGAATGACAGGGAGGGACGGACAATGATTCTGACAGTAGGTAACAAAATAAATAATTAATTAATCTGAAAATGTACGTTCGCGCCTTGATTGATTGATTTATAGATCAATCGTGAATCGAACTAAAATAGGTAGGTAGGTACATATGTAGTACATTTCAATATTAACTAAGTAAGTAAGTACCTATGTATTGTTAGCCCGAGTTCTAGATTCTAGAAGATAGATAGCTAGGATAGGATAGACACCTATCAAGAACTGCTGCGACTGTGATTATTCAGAACTTTGTGCTTGGTTATTTAAAACAAAAAAAGACATAACTACCCATCTGTGTTTTGGTAAATAACAGCAAAATACTTAAAACATGTTGAAAGTCATAGATGTAAACAATAGAAGTAGGTATACACGTTCCCACTTTAGTAGTCGCAACTATAGACTACATACCTACCTATACCAACATTAAGTTGAAATCATCTCCTATCCTACATATTTATTATTATAAATGCGAAAGTGACTTGTTTGTCCTTCCTTTACGCCCTAACTAAGCAACCAATTGACTTGATCTTTGAAAGAACGAATAGTAACATAGGCTACTTTTTATGCCGATATTCCTATAGGAACGCGAATCACGTGGGTGAAACCGCGGGCAGAAGCTAGTGGTTAAAATAATTGTCTCTGAGATAGGAATATTAGTCTACTAGGTACTGTTCAGAATGCATACTTACTTATATTTACAGTACTTACAATCGAGGATCTTCCCAGTAGATACTACTAATAAATTACTTCATCAAAGGCAAACAATATAATATCATACTAAAAAATATGATGAAAACATTTTAAATAAATTAATTTAAAATATTTTCATCTTAAATAAACATTTTAAACTCGACTGGTCTTTCTACAGGGAAGTTTCACAATTGTAGTCCTACATACACACAAACAAGTAATGTTTTTCCATATTAGCATTTGCTTAGTGGAAATACAACAATAATTTAGTTTGGTCACATATTTAATATTAAATTATAAAGTAATTAAGGGCACTCTTAAAATAACATCATCGAAAAGTGGAGCAGGTCTAGTCATGCCTTCATGGCGAGAAAATCTGTGAGCAGCACCCAACAGTTCGTAGCCCCACAATGCAGTTAAAACTCTGGCTGTCCACTTCTACGTGAAGCTCTTTGAGCTCGGAGCCAACAAGGAACACAAGCTTCATTTTCTGAAGAAAGCTGAAATAAAAAAAAATCACAATTAAATTAAAAAAGTAACAGAGTGTAAAGTAAATATTTTTTAATCTTACACCAATTAGCCTAGCCCGCTGACCTCTCTATAATACAAGAATGCTGACCTAAATATTTACTATCTTGAGCATCTCAGGTAGCAAATTGATAGTTTAAGTAGGTCAGTGGCCTAGCCCCAAAGTAAGCACTGGAAGGCTTGTGATATGTTATACTAGGCGAATGTGTAAAAATGCAGTTGTGATAGTAGTAAGAACAGAGGCGAGGGATGTGTTTGGGGAAATACGGCGAAGGTAAGCCGGCCAAGAATTTACAAATCAGACAATAATAAACATGGAATGTTAACTCATTGGTGGCACTAATTACTGACATGATTATTAAGATCTGCATGGTGGATCCCTGGAGTGGGATTTCTTATAGGAAAGCCGATGGGATTCGGAATGTATGGTATATATATGTATTTAGTAGAATTATTATATAGGTAAATAGTCATGGTCTCAGGTACAAATGCTCGTATTCGTCATAGAAACATTTCCCCCTACTGGGATTCAAACCCAGGAACCCAGAGTAGGTATCATCACGAAAACCAGTGTACATATTACTTCACCACTGAGGTAGTCAATAAGTAAATATATGTAAGGTGTTACCTCTCGTGGTCTAATCCAATTCAAAATTATGTTAGTCATCCTTTGTTCCTCTTCATTTGGCTCTTGAAAGACAACTCTTCGTCTGCTCATTCTTAAAATTGAACGTCCACATACAACACGTCATGGCGATGGCCAACATGCCTTGTAGTTTTACTTTCAGATGCAATAGAATGGGTTGCTAATTCCCAGGAAGCATGACAAATATAATCAGAAGGTGTTGCCTAAAACAATAAGAGCATGGATGAAGTTTATTAATTGATCAACAAAATAGTAGAATATTAGTAGTAACAGATACAGAGGTGCATTGCTGCACCAAATATGTACGATGTGTTCTCGGTTTAGATGTCTAAAATGGTTGACGACATATTTCGTACTATGTACGACTTACCTCTCAGGGATATGACCAAAAACGAATAGTGTCGACTAAGGCTTGACTCTCGTTCGTCAGTAAATGCCATTGTGATGGTAATGTATCACCCAATCAGACAGTAAAACTATAACGAAAGTGCAGTTAAAAGTACTGCGCAAGCACAACACAATATTGTTTGTGTTCATTTCATTTCATTATCACATTCAGAAAGCGGCTTTTCGCAAAATAGGTAGGAAGGAACTTCTAAACACATTATCATTTAAATTAAAACACATTTTTTTTATTACATTGACCAAAAGCTCAATGACTGACATTGACAGTGTTGCAAGTAGTTTCATTCGTCTTTTTACGTGAAACAAATCGATAAGAAAATCAATCTTAAAAATAATATAAATTATAAATATCAAAAGTAAATAATCAAGTACTAAAAGATAAAAAGTCTGTAATTGTATAGGTCTAAGCTATAAAATATTTACACAAATTAAATTAACTAGATTAACAATAATAAGACTGATTCAGCTATTTGAGAATCGATTTCAAAATCGATAAATCGATATTTTTATGCCAGGCAACTCTGACAGCAGATTTTTGTTTTGCGTATAGTATCTGCTAGTTGAAATGCGTTTCGTTATTAGTTTTAGTATTATTATTTCGCTTTACGATTTTTCTTTACCCCGGACTTCTAAAAATATTTACTGGAAAATAATGAGAAAAAATTAAGGAACCAACTATGCAAATATGGTACAAAAAGTTGAACATTGTGGGGTTGTACGCCAGTACGCGTTCTCCTTTCGACTTGGAAATTTGTATGGGAAGCCGAAATGCGTAAACCCTGTTAACCATAAGTCGAGCTTGTGATCAGCTACCCACATATTGCTAAAGTATCTATTATTTAACCGTGTTATTAAAAGCTAGGTATAATCGTAAAAGGAAATCTGTTATCCGTTACGAAACAATTCTCCGTTGACTGATTGCCATACTGACGGGAAATCCGTCAGTTTGGCAATCAGGGCAACACTGATTGTATCACTGATCATCAGTGATCAGATCAAGATTCAAGATTCAATATCATTTATTCAGGTTAGGCCATGTTTAGGTTACAGCACTTATGAATGTCAATTATGCCATCGGTTCGTAAGCCTAACTATGGGGCGGGAGCCTTGTACTGAGAAGAACCGGCAAGAAACTCAGCAAGGGCATTTCTTTTCTCCCTTTCTTTTACAGCGTCAATTAGAATTGAAAAATGCCCTCCCTATCATAAAAGGGCACCTTCCATTACAATAATAAAAACATAAAACAACTACAGGACATAAAAATAAAAAATATATTAATAAAAATATAAAGTTCAGGAATTCATCAATATAAAACAATCAATGTAATCAATGTCTTACAGTACAGAAAATTAAAAGTAAGACTACAACTACTAACATACTAATAATAAAATAAGTTAGCAAGAGCAGACCAGCCTCCACAGGCGGCACCCGTTCACGAGTATGACATGTGAATCAGCCATCGCTTCACTCAACCATGTTTTAGGGAACGTAACGACCCGACGCACATGCCAACACCGCAGAGACACTTTGAGAGAGCATGACATACTCGAGCAACTCCAATGAAGCAAGCAAGAAAACATTTAGGCAACGTTTTACGCAACATAAGTTTTGAGTAGGTACCTATTGTCTGTAAGACACTGCTGATAAAGGCCAGGGTAAAATGAGTTAGTTACAAAGAAAATGGACTTAAGAAAATGTAATGTGACTATTTTATCATTACCAGGCTGTTTTGTCTTCTAAATATTCCTTAACTGTATAATAACCTTTCTTAAGTAAACAAGATTTTACATGATTTTTAAACTTATCTAAAGGTAATTCTAGTACAGTACTTGGTATTTTATTATAATAGTGTATACCTTGCCCCATGAAAGAGCCGAGAACCTTCTGTAACCTGAACAGGGGCATCATAAGTTTTGACTTATTTCTAGTATTGAAATTGTGTACGTCACCGTGTTTAGTGAATGAGTTAATATTGCAATTGCAACGCACAAAAACTATACAATTATAAATATATTGAGACGCAGCTGTAAGAACACCAACTTCTTTAAAAATATCTCTTAGAGAAGTTCGTGAGCTTAGTCTATAGATGGTTCTTATTGCCCGTTTCTGTAAAATGAATATAGTTTGAACATCAGCCGCTGTTCCCCGCAGTAGGGCGCCATATGACATGACACTGAAAATAACTAAAGTAAACCGTTTTAGCAGTTTCAGCGTCAGTTAACTGCCTAATTTTTCTAATGGCGTAAGCAGCAGAACTGAGTTTGCCGGCCAATTTCGATATATGAGGATTCCATTGAAGTTTTGAGTCAAGGGTTATTCCTAGAAAAACAGCCGAGTCTCCAAATCTAATTTATCACCGTTTATCCTTACATCAGTTTGTTCGATCTTAACATTTGGTAGTGTAAAATTAATGCATTTGGTTTTTTTAGCATTTAGCTGTAAATTATTAACAGTAAACCAACTGTGCATATTCTTTACTACTTTTTTATTTTTATTTAGCAAACAAACAGTCTTTGAAATGGATCCATACTTACTTGCAGAACAGAAAGCAATCAGTTGAAATCACAAAATTAGACTGCAAAAATGTAGCACAAACGTATAGATCCAATTTCAAAGAGAACAGATTTGGGGTTCCGCAGGGAAGCATGTTGGGTCCACTCTTATTTTTGGTTTATATCAACAATTTGCCATGTACCAACCATCAACAAGCATCGATGTATCCTATTTGCCGATGACATATCAGTGATAGTAACAACGGACGGTAAATTGACACTGGAAGACCATAAAACTGACATTAATAATACTATTATATCGATTATAAATTGGCTTGAAAACAATAATTTGGTTATAAATATTAAGAAAACTAGTTTTATAAATTTTAATAATTCGGATAAGTGTCAGGCTCTAAATATTAAGTATAATGGACAAATGCTTAATAACGCAAATGCAACTCAATTCCTAGGTATAGAAATTTACCGAAAATTAGATTGGAAAAGGCAAGTAGAAGTTGTGTGCAATAAAATTAATAGATTTACGTTGGCTCTTTATAAACTGACCAAAATAGCAACAAGAAGTACCGCTCTTGCAGCCTACTTTGCTTACGTGGAATCAGTTATTAGGTATGGACTGATTATATAGGGCAATAGCAGTGACATAAATAAAGCCATCATTGCTCAAAAAAAATGCGTAAGGGCAATATGTGGTACTGCGCCAGATGAACCGTTCAGACCACTATTTAATTATTTAAAAATTCTACCATTGCCTTGCATCTACAATTTGGAAACTGCTAAATTTGTATAACTAAATATGCACTGTTTCAGCCAGTCTAAGGATGTACGAGGGGCGTTCAAAATATTCTCGGTATGTGGATAAAAACAAACAAGTACGAAAAGTTTGATATTTTTATTTTTCAATATACTATGTTCATACACTTATAAGATCGATCAATTATTTTTTTTAATCCCTCATAAAAATCTTTTTTATCTTTGGTGTAAAAATGCTCCTCCACGGCCGTCTTCAACGCTTCATCGTCAGAAAATTTATTTCCACGCAGATCCTTTTTAAGATTGGGGAACAAAAAGAAGTCGCTTGGGGCTAAGTCCGGACTATAGGGTGGATGAGTAACAGTTTCAAACCACATTCAACAATAGCTGCCTTGGCAATATGAGCAGTTTGGACAGGGGCGTTGTCATGCAGAAGCAGAACACCTTTGGTTAACTTTCCTCGCCTCTTTTCTTTGATCGCATCTCTTAATTGACGTATAACGTTAGCGTAGTACTGCCCTGTGATATTTACACCTTTTTCTTTATAATCGATAAGCAAAACTCCTTCACAATCCCAAAATATTGTGGCCATGACCTTGCCAGCTGACGGGATTACCTTGAACTTCTTGGGATGAGCTGAACCCTTAATGTGCCACTGCATGGACTCCTGTTTGCTCTCTGGGTCATAACGATGAACCCAGGTTTCATCTCCAGTAACTATTTTTTGCAGCACCTCATCGGGGTTTTCACCACACAGGTCGATAAAATCTGAACAGCAAGCCACACGCATATCCTTTTGAAGAAGCGTCAGCATTCGCGGAACCCATCTTGCACTTACTTTTGACATATTAAGATGGTCATGTATAATGTCATGTACGGTACCAATAGAGAGATTGGTTACTTGAGCTATAGATTTTACCTTCACTCGGCCGTCTTCCAATATAAGTTTTTCCACTTTATCAATATTTTCTTGTGAGGTAGCCACTACAGGCCGGCCAGGTCTAGGGTCATCTTCAATACTCTCCCTTCCACGCTTAAATTCGCTTGACCATTTTTGAATAGTAGATAAAGAAGGAGCAGACTCACGGTAAACACAATCCATTTCTTCTTTTATGGTTTTTTGATTTTTACCCTGTTTTGTCAAGAATTTTATGACGGATCGGTGCTCTAATTTCGTTAAAATTGTTAATTCGCTCATGGTGTTCATGTTTGTTCGGCAATTGCAGAAAAACAAAAGAACATCTCGGTTCCAATTTTACTTTTTTTTAATGTCAATGGATGAATCTTAGCGGCCAGTAACAAATATATATATAAAAGAGGTTGTAACGTATCAATACCGAGAATATTTTGAACGCCCCTCGTATATCCCAGAAATACACGAAATGGTAATAGATTGGTCTCCGTAGGTATTCCGAAAAGCCGTAGATTTCAGAAAGAATGCTATTGGATGTGTATGCAAATTTATAATAAGATACCAGAAAATATTAAACAATTGCCTTTCAATAAGTTTAAGACTGCTCTGTACAGATGGCTATCCGAAAAATTGTTTTACAGCACTAAGGAATATTTAACTAGCAAATTTTAAAGCATGACGCTTATATATAATTGCCAGTGTTTCCTTCTTGTTGTTTATGTTCGTGATGTGTTGTATTATTATTCTGACATTTTATTGACATATTGTATTTTATTGACATTTGTATTTTATTCAATTGTTTTCACATTAATAATAATTTATGAATTTTAAATTGTAAAAAATATTTGACATCTGCAACGTAAATGTTAAAAGAAAAAGAACAAAGTAGTAACTTGTTGGTTTTAATTTAAAATGATATTTGCATGCTATTGTTAATGGTTGAATAGGCAGAACTTTTGTATACTATGACCTCCAGTGTACCCTAATCAAATGCAAATAAATGATATTCTATTCTTATTCTTGTCCATAAATATTGACATAACAAAATATATTATTCCGTAGACCTATAGCTCCATAAAGCTTTCTTGCATTAACTTCTTTATACTGTAGCATTAGTCTGCCCTTGGTTACTGTGTGTGTGTGTGCGAGCTGGCTGCATTGCCCGTGTAACGGCGTTGGGTTGTGGCAGGCGTGGCGATGGCGCTGGCGCAGTGACGGCGCCGCGGCCTCATGGCGGGCAGGCTGGCGGCGCGGGCGGCGCGGGCGGCGCTGGCGGCGCTGCTGCTGGCGGGCCGGCCGCAGCGCGCGCAAGCGCTCGACCTCTGTGAGTACTAACACACCCCACCCAACACATTAGCTTCAAATCACTACACATTTTAACATAGCCCCTCGAAACATTATTAAATGGCTCATTTCTATTTAGCACCATCAATGATATACACTCGGCGTCAAAAAAATCGCACCTTTTAAAAATCATCTTTAAAAATTCTTAAACCTTATGTAGAGGATAGTGTTGGGTATCATTAGAAAGGTAACAAAAAGGAGTATCAAAAAACAATTAAATTTAACTTTCTGTTTAATTATAATTATACAAACAACATTAAAATTAATAAAATAATAAAAATCCTTAATTAAGTCCTAATTAACAACAGATAATTTACAAAGAAAAATGTACAAAAAGTGTCTTAAAATTAACTTAAAATCTAGTGTTACCCCCCCTTGCCCTGATCACGGCTTCCATACGGTCCCTCATGGACCTCACCAACTTCAGGAGCTCTTCTTGAGGGATAAGCCCCCATTCTTCAATCACCGCGTCTTGGAGCTCCTGTAGAGTCGAAGGAGCTGGATCCCGAGATCGAACCTTACGTTTAAGATGGTCCCAGAGGTGCTCTATAGGATTCAGATCCGGACTTCGCGCTGGCCACTGCATCACAGAGATTTGGGACCTCTGCAAGAAGTCGCTCACGATGCCTGCAGTGTGAGCGCGAGCGTTGTCGTGCATTAATGTGAACCCCTCGCCAAAAGATTCGGCAAAGGGGACCACATGCACTTCCAGGACCTCAGTGACATAGCGGCGAGCAGTCAGCGACCCTTGTCCGCGAGCACCTCCAGTCCGGGAGACGCAGACAAGGTCGGTTTTGCCGGCAGCAGACATACCGCCCCAGAACATGCAGGATCCGCCACCATATTCCACCGTCTCCTGGATGCAGGCTTGGGCGAAACGTTCACCCTGCCTCCGGTATACTCTTCTCCGTCGGTCGTTGCAGAAAAGACACACTCGCGTCTCGTCTGAGAAGAGAACAGCTCTCCACTGCTCAAGGGTCCAATCGACGTGGTCACGAGCAAACTGCAAGCGGGCTCGCCGATGCGCTGCAGTCAATTTTGGACCCGTAGCAGCTCTGTGGGCCGCTATCTTCTTCTCCTTCAATCTTCTTCTAACCGTAGATACGCTTACGGTGCGTCTGCGAACTGCCTGGAGCTGCTGTTGCAACTCAACAGCGTTGGAGAAACGATTTCTCAAAGAGTTCGACACAACGAACCGGTCGTCTCTTTCCGAAGTGCAGCGACGTCTACCCGAACCGTGTCTGCGGATATAGCCACCGGTCTCTATGAAGCGCTGGTACACTCTTCGAACGGAATAACGGCTCAGGTTCAGTTGCCGGGCGACATCACACTGCCGCACCCCTGATTGCAGTAGTGCATGGATGCACAGACTTATTAAGACTAGGGGCCACTCGGGCAAATTATGAACTGATGGTGGGCCACCAGAAGTATAGGTAATTAAAGACAATGAAAAATTGATAATAATGTATTCAAATTGAAAAAGAATTTATTAATTTGAAGCGTGGCACTGCATAGTGCTTACAATCTTTTTTATATTTGGCTCAAATTTACTTGTAGCAACACGTAAAACTGCTTCCAAACTTTCATTTGCAAGGCGGTTTCGATTTTTTGTTTTATTATTATTTAGGATTGAAAAGGTTTGTTCACATATATAGGTAGAACCAAATAAGCTTGCACATTTCAGAGCGTTTATGCGCAACTCTTTGTACGTATTTTTATCAATGCAGCGGTAAAAGTTCAGCAAGTCTCCTTCGTTGAATTTGTTGCGTAAATCTTGGTCGTTCTGAATGTCGATAATTTCTAACTGCATTAACTCTGGCGCATTTTCAACTGAAATCGTGAAAGGATTGCTAAATATGTCCAACAGAGGTTTCACTGTTTTAAACTCCGAAAATCTGCCTTGAAAAGATTGAATCAAAATATCTAGCTTTTTTACATAACTGAAATTAATAGCAGTTTTTTTGAATTTTTCAGCCATTTTCTTATAATTCGGAAAATGATTGTAATTTCCAGAATTCAATTGCGATCTGAAAAGTGTCAGCTTGCATTGAAAGGATGATACATGTGCGTAGAGCTGGGATATCAGTTGATTTTTGCCTTGAAGCCGTGTGTTCAAGACATTCAAATGATTTGTAATGTCAACTAAAAAAGCCAAATCACACAACCAATCAGGACTTTTAAGTTCCGGGACGTCCCTTTGCTTTTCCGCCAGAAAAATATCAATTTCTTCTATTAAATTTAAAAATCGTTCCAGTGTCAATCCACGACTTAGCCACCTTACTTCTGTATAATACAGTAAATCTCCATGTTCGCATTCAATGTCATCAAGGAATTGTTTGAATTGCCTGTGATTGAGTCCTCGTGATTTTATGAAATTCACAGTCGAAACTACCACTTTCATGACATTTTCAAATTCAATTTTTTTAGAACAGAGGGCTTCTTGGTGTATAATGCAGTGAAACTGCATGAGATCTTCAGCGTTTAAGTTTTTTTCTTGCAAATGCTTTTTCAACAAAGTAACTAGCCCAGAATTGACACCAATCATCGAAGGAGCACCGTCAGTCGAAACTCCCGATAATTTCGATAAGTCCAAATCAGTTTTTGAACACTCGTCCAAAAGTACATTGAGTATATCAACTCCTCTGGTTTGACCTTTCAATGAACACATTCCTAATAACTCTTCGAAGACTTCAAAATCTTGAGTAACACCTCGTATGAATATAAGAAGTTGAGCTGTGGAACTAATATCAGTGGATTCGTCGAGTGCTAATGAAAAAAAATCAATTATCTTAGTTTTTTCATTTAATTGTTCCGCAATATTATCTGACAAAGACATAATTCGTCTTTGGATGGTCATACGATTCAGTTGAATTTTCTCAAACTTTTTTGCTGCTTCTGGACACATTTTCTTAGCGGCAATTTCTATGCATTCTTTTACAAAATCCCCATCATTGAAGGGGCGACTCCGCTTTGCTATCATTCGAGAAATTTCATAACTAACTTCTGTAGCTGTTTCTGTATCTTGAATGGGTTTTGTAAACATAGCTTGTTGACCAATAAGCTCCCGTTTTAAAGACAAAACTTTTTGCTTTCTTAATTCGCCTGTAAACTTCGTAAAAGTAGGATGCTGCGTTTCATAGTGCCTTTTTACATTATATTCCTTTGCAATCGCAACAGAATTCTTGCAAATTAAACAAACGACTTTGTTATGCGACCATACAAAAAAGTATTTCTCAGTCCAAATTTCTTGAAACTGCCGATTTTCATCTTTAACCTTACGTTTTTTACTAGTTCCTGGCATGTCCATGTTGCGTTTTAATCCTGACTAGGATTACCACAGCACCTAAAACCAATTACTAGGCATGAGTTCGATATATCAAAACGTAACTAATAACCGATATGAGTTTCATATCGTATCATATCGATATGACGGTTGCACATAACCGATATTACAAAAACTATGATATCTATATTATCGAGACGATATCAAAACACGCGCGAGAATACCTACGTTATGAAAACTGCAAACGATATAACCAAAACGCAAAACCGTGCACACAACTGAATGGATTGATATTCGTTTCTTCTCTTTCTTACTAAAGAGCGGTGTAAAAGAGATGGATGAAGCGAATATGAGGTCATTTGCTTGGTCTCTGTCTTTTTATAGCGGTGTAAAAGAGATGAAGCGAATTTGTGTTTATTTGGTTCAATGCTTGAGAAATTAGTTTTAGTACCTAGAGCAGAGCTAAAGTTGTGATTTGTTTGAAAGAGTTTTTTGGTAATAGTTTTGATGCGCTCTTGACCTCGCAGTGGTGGAGAGACCATAAAATTATTTACCCACACTTATCGGACCTGTACCGAACTAAGTGCAACATAGTCGCAACTTCAGTTCCCTGTGAGCGACTCTTTTCTAAGACAGGGCTAATAATCAATGAAAAGAGATGTCGCTTGAAATCAAAAAAAGTACAACAGCTTGCATTTTTAAATGCTAATCTGTCCTTATCCAAGAAGACAGATTTAAAATAAAAAGTCTTTAAATATTGTATACTAAAAAACTGTTAATATTGTATATTAAAAAAATGTAAATATTGTACATGAAAAATCATTGTAAATATGACGATTTTTAAATGCGCCAGAAAAGTAACATTTGTTAATAATAAGTTTCCTTTTATCTTTCTACTTAACTTTACTCAAGTATTGCACTTTTAAAAATACAAACTTACAAAGCTTTTCTGTTAGTCCTAAACCTAGTAAAGCATGAAGGGAAATCGCCATAAATAAACTAACTGAGCGAGCGCGATCTGTGTTACATATCTATTTAAATAACTCGACAAATATGCGCGTTATCGTTTGTTGTTGGTTTGCCGTAACTAATAACAAGACACAACGCATTAACGCACGCAACGTTAGTAAACTGTACCTACTGATATCGATATCTAAAAACGGTTATCCATATCGATATGAAAACTTCATATCGGTTACATAACGGTTTTGGTGATATAACGAAAACGCCCATGTCTACCAATTACAGTTCCTAATTAATTACCAAAAATAATTGATAAAATATGTAGATAAAATTAATAACAGTTTTACTTACGATTTCACAACACAATTATACACGGCACTTGACGGGAAATCTACGTTGAATGTGGATCAAAATATATTATAATTATGACACCGGCTAGTCGAGTTAAAATCTACACTAGAACTAACGACACTTTACTCAAATTAAAACCGAACTGTCGGTCGCTGCGGTTAGCGTGGCTTTTATACCACGCGCATAGAGTCGAAAACTGTCTGGAGAAATCTCGAAACCGACTCTGGAAGCTTCGTGTATCTACCTACGCGAGCTATCGGGAATTTGGGACTATTGCTATCTCGCTCGCTCGAACAGTATAACGCGGCGCGCTTCCTCAAGAAAACGAATTTAACCGAGATCAGCACGAACATTACCGACCGCTGTTACCGACGCATGCACGGCGCACCGATAAGATTGATAGAGCGCGCGCGCGAGATTCAAATTACTTTTCGAACATTTGTTATTGGTTTTATTCTGGAATAGAACTCAATATTTTCGAATGTACGAGAGTATTATTTTTGCTGTCGGCGGGCCACCAGTATTCGACCGGCGGGCCGTAGTCTGTGCATCCCTGCAGTAGTGCAACCACTTGAGCGGCTTTATCAGCTGTGGTATCCATCAAAATCTGTTCGTGTGTCCTCTTCAACGGTTGAATAGCGAATGACCCACATTGAACCCGTGTTGACCGTTTTATACCCACAAAGGAAGCGCAACTAGCAACTCTCACGGGTAGCAAAATTTGCATCGAATTTTTGTGACACTTTATTTGTTGCATTAGGTTTTATTTGATAATGAAAAGTAATGTTTTTTATTAAGTTAATTAAGTAACCTTGTAAATAAAATCATAATTAATGCGACTGCATGTGCATATCAAGAGTAAATGACATTTGAAAGTGATTTTCTAAGAGGTGCGATTTTTTTGACGCCGAGTGTATAATAAGTATGTATTTAAGTATTTTAAGTATGTTTATCCGTTGTCTAGTAACCATTTAACGAGTTTCTTCGAAGCTTCTCTTGGGCTAGATAATTGGTGTGATTGTAGGAAAAATTTATTTAGATTTTAAATGATTATTGTGTTAAACACAATTTTTAATTTTTAGTTTAATTTTAATTATTTAAGATGTTTTCGCAGTTTTGTTTATGATTAATGAGATTTATTAAGTTTAAAGTTGATAAGTTAATTTAATTTAATGTTTTGAATTTAAATTGGTAATTTGAAGATTTGAGTCTACTTTCGATTTAATTGCCGTAATCAGTCTGGGGGGACATTCTTTATTGTTAGTTGCGTTGTGGTTTGTGCTCACCCTTGTGCCCATGCGTAGGTTGTGCGCAGAGCAATTGTAGTACTTAGCCAGGGGCCTAAATCTGCTAATTTACGAATGGCATAATTGAATCGCAATTGGATCGTATTGTAATTGTTTGACACATTTGGTATTCTCTTACTCATATAAGAATACCAAATGTGTCAAACAATTACAATGCGGTTCAATTGCGATACAATTACGATTCAATTAAGCCATTCGTAGCCAGTAGCAAAATTTGCATCGAATTTTTGTGACACTTTATTTGTTGCATTAGGTTTTATTTGATAATGAAAAGTAATGTTTTTTATTAAGTTAATTAAGTAAACTTGTAAATAAAATCATAATTAATGCGACTGCATGTGCATATCAAGAGTAAATGACATTTGAAAGTGATTTTCTAAGAGGTGCGATTTTTTTGACGCCGAGTGTATTATGTTTGACTAGCTGCACCCGCCCGCGCCTTCCTCCACGCTAACTTATAAACACCGCCATACTTCAGCCATCATGTACAAAATATCTACAAAATATAAACAAAAACCATCCTCAGTTATCGCTCTATCTTTTGGTGAAAACCGCATAAAATCCGTTGCGTGGTTTAGAAGAATAGTGCGGTGCTACAGATAGGAAAACTGCGACTTTACTTTATAATATGTAATGATGGGACAATGTGTATTTTTAATTCAGTCACACTATTTAAGCGTCGCGTCGGTCATTTTGGGGTAGATTGCGAAATGAACCCACTTCAAACAGAAGCGTACCTATTAGTTTTCTATTATTATGACCATATTGAATGTGTACCAAGACATTACACGGCGGCGAATAAGTAGTAACTTAAGTAAGCCGTTGCTCATGCATAAATGAATGACAGTGCGGCTGGGAGCGCTCTTCTGACGAACCCAGGTGATGACGGTGACTTAGCATTTGCAATCGGCGTGGTCGCGGCGGCGGCGGCGGCGCGGCGCGCGTATCGATTGCGGGCTAATTGCGGTGTGACCAATTACGTCCAGTTTTCAACTCCACTGTCACCTTACTTGCCCCATATATTATAATGTCCACGTGCATGGCTAGTTAGGTTTAGTAATTCCTAGTCGACCGACACCTGTGAGTTCGTCAAACAAATTTTTAATATTCAACGTTACCGAGAAATTGTTGTCGACATGTCGACTAATGTAAAAGCTGTCCGATCGGCAAGCGAATCCTGAAGCCCTTTTTTCATAAATTATTTCGCAGAACTTCTAATGCCTGTGTAGTGTAAGGCATTTGTTTATGGATTCCGCAATTCCGTGGAACGAAATATAATATCGGTGATGATGACGATAAATCAAATCATAATTTCTTTATTCAGTAAACTTAAAATAAGCATTTTGAATCGTCTAAAATTAATTTTACTAGCCATAGGCACCCACCCACCTACCCCACCCATTCAGGACGTCTTTTAGCTGAGAAGAAGAACGGGCGCAAGAAACTCCACAGCTTTATAATAATATAGAAGTAACGACATTTACAAAACAATATGTCGTTGTTACCAAATTGTACAATCAGCAATCATAAAAAAAATCATACATTAAAAGAAAAGATATAAACAAAAGTGTATGTAACGCCCGTAGGACACCTCCGCTGCGAAACCGTAACAGCGGAACCGCACTCATTTCGCCGTATCTTGTCCGTATGTAGGAGAAGCGGAACACTAGCGGAACTGACGGCTCTTACGCATCATACAGTTGACTATAATAATTCTATCTCTTTCCCCACCCGGTTCTGTCGATCTGCTCCGACGCCAGCCACACTTCCGCGCTCCGGCCGCTAATATGTCGCGGAGCCGCGTTGTTTTCGCAAATGTTTGTCGAAGTTGACAAAAATAAAAAGCGATACTACATCTTTTTCGTAAAATGGACGTCGATTTTGCATAAAAATTAATTCAAGCTGTCAGAAATAGACCTATTCTTTATTTATTAAATCATCCAGACTATAGACAAAGATTATGTAAATCTTCAAAACTCTCTGGGCTCATCAAAAAATATGTATAGAAACGATCTTCATGTGACGCGAGTTCTTTACATAATCGGTTTTCTCCTAATTTCTTCCATTTTTCATTATTAATTTCGTGTACCCAAATTCTACGAGCCTTTTCAAAGTTAAAGTCCACAACATTGAGATAGATACTATAGAGGTAACTTCGATGTGCAAAATTTTCACACATGCACAAAAAAAGGCGCCTATGTGTGCGTTGCTAAAATGTTGCCAGCTCACAGTTGTCACTCCCTAAATATGGGTAAATGTTACACAATGTCAAGAACAAATACCACGTCTCGACCTCTCGACATAACACCTCTCATTTTTGTGTCGGATGTAGAACGGTTAGGGTAAAAGAAATGAAAATATAAAATCAACAACAATGTATTGTGGATCAAATATCAATCAATCTTTGAGAAATTTATTACAATATGAAATAAGATAACACGTGAAGCCAAATTATATCGACTGTTATTTATGAAACAATCCGTGGCCTAAATTGTTTCTTTCTAACATTAATTTCAACGTAAGTTTAACTTTTATTTGCTGTTTTTAGATAAGTATCAATCTGAATAACAATGTTAAGATTATTTAATTGAAAAAGATGCATTGCTGCTTTGGTTCTAATGTTTCTTCAGTACTGCAACTACTGCATGATAAAACAACCTGTAACAAAAATACTTCATCTTAACTTTTCGGAATACCAAAAATTTATAATAAAATAAAGGAGAATTTTGCGAAATCGCGGTCACTGATAAAACCAATAAAAAAGTTAAAAACAAACAAAAATTTTGATGTTAAGGGAAAAATATCATCATCATCATCAGCCTATAAACGTCCCACTGCTGGGCACAGGCCTCTCACGTGCACGTGGGGATATTAGGCCATAACCCACCACGCTGGGGCCCAAGTCTGCTAATTTACGAATGGCATAATTGAATCGCAATTGGATCGCATTGTAATTGTTTGACACATTTGGTATTCTCTTACTCATTTAAGAATACCAAATGTGTCAAACAATTACAATGCGATACAATTGCGATTCAATTATGCCATTCGTAAATTAGCAGACTTGGGCCCCTGGCCCAATGCGGGTTGATAGGTTTTTAACGACTGCCATCTTTACGACTACTACCGGGACCAACGGCTTAACGTGCCTTCGGAAGCACGGAGGAGCTCGAGATGTTTTTAATTGGTCACCCATCAGGCGACCCGGCATTGCGAAAGTTGCTTAGCGGGCAAGATCGCAAGCCGATACGCTAGCCGCAACGCCATCGAGCTCCTCAAGGGAAAAATATAAAAAATGCAAGTTTTGATACCAAAATCTCAGAAGCGACACACTTTATGATTTGTGATACTTACTTCTTGATTATTTTTTTGTCAGTATTCAAGTCCTCAATAGTGTTCGTGTTATCAAGTTTTGATAAGTGGTCGCGATTTCTCTAAGATTTCAATTTACTTTATTTTTATGTCTCCATCATCATTTTTTTGAGTATTTCATCCTTTGGAAATCTAAAAGAAATAGAAAATAAACGTTAATTTACACTAGGCTGGCTTTATTCTCGTGAGGCCCCTAAAACCTTAAAACTAAATTTAGTATTTTCTACCACGCTCAGTCTAACGCTCGTATAGATAGGAAAGGTAAAAAGTACAGGTGGATATAATTCAATTAGATAATTTAATTTATGCTATTCGTTCCATAATAAACCTAAGTATTTTTGGGGTAAACTTTGCGAAGTACCTGACAATACTGATTACAGGTTATGTTGAAATATTTTTATGAAATTTCCGTATTAAACCAAAATCACACATATTTAAGACTAGAATTAGAGATTTGCAAACATTTATTAGCATTTTGAATAGAAACAAATCAAATATTGCATGGTAAATTGCTAATAATCATCACGAAACCAGATTAACAAAACTTACGTAAGAAACGATATTCCAGGCACTTGCCACTTACTTCTATTACTGCAATGTTTGACTGAACAACTTATTGTTCAATTAAGCCCTCCGGAATAATATGTACATCTAAAATAAACACTTATTCAACTAAAAAACAAATAATTATTTGGTAGGTAAAATAATGACAGCGATTTGTTTGGGGCCAAGTGTCGTTGGATCCATGTAAAACATTGCACTGTTTCACCGACACGGTCCTTTCATCCAATGTTTTCTCTTTGTTTTACTTAGGGTAAACATGATGTGCCGAAACGGAACAAAAATAGTAATGGATTAAGGCAGAAAGAGATAGCAAACTTATGCTCTCTCTATAGTTATAGATCTCAATGATCCACAATAATATTGCTTCTTCCTCTGACTCTGATATCGACGACATTTAGCTTCGATTGCCTCAACTCAAGTGACTCGCGTAACGTCCCTCCGACGCCCAGTTCCGCTAATTCATCCAGCGGTTTCGCTACTCGTATTTCGCAGCGGAGGTGTGCTACGGCCGTAAAAGTTTTACTCAGGCACTATGAACAAATTAGAACAATATGTGTGCGAAATTAGAGGAATGTTAATTCTATGCATTTTTGTCATTGATGTAATCGCTTACAGTGTATAATAGCCCTTTTCTAAAAGTCTGTCCTTAACATGTGTTTTCGTCGAGATGAAGCAATGTTGACTAAAAAAATAAGCATCAAGCACTGACAAATTTCGGGCAAAATATATAAAAATAAAAACAATCTATAAACGCAGCTTCATCTTAACCGAATGTTCAAATATTATTAAAAATATTTATTTCGGATCTCAGAGGTGATAACTTCTTAAATTTAATGAAGCAATGTTGACTAAAAAAACATATGCATCAAGCACTGACAAATTTCGACGGGTGAAAACCAGACCTCGGTAGCTAAGTGGTTAAGGTAGCCGCCCGGAATGCGGAAGGTGCGTGGTTCGATTCCCGCCTGAGGTTGTCGTCTTTTTTCAGTGTTTAAAATTTTACTTAAGTATATTTAAGCGTTAATAAAACGCTAAAATATGTATATATAAAAAACATCAATCTATAAACGCAGCTTCATTTTAAACGAATGTTCAAATATTTGTAAAAATGGACCTATTTCTGCAGAAAGCAGCCATGTGGCACTTTATTCGAAAATCGAGTTATTAACACAGCCATACTGAATTCGACATGCCGGATTTTTTGCAAAGACAGCCATTTCGATATCTCTTCTTACGGCGGAGATATGAGCCGTCAAATGCAGCCATTCAACCAAAAATATTTTGTAAAAAACAGTCATCATGGTGTAAAATGCAGCCAATTTTGACACAAACTGCCTAACCTATATTGCATAAGTCAGCCTGCTACATGGCTGTTTCGTACATATTTCAAAATGTTAGGAGGTATCCGGGATCGAGTTTCGTAAAAAGCAGCCTAAATCGAAACCCTGATCCAACCTTCCTATCACAAGACTCTTTCCCGGATAAAATATTGGATGAATATGAATATTGCAATAATATGGACCTTCTTAGAGACCATGCATCGTCGTCACTGGTACAAGTAAGTATATAATATCTATTTTTACTATTATTATAACCATCAATTCATATGATTCTTATCATGATTTGATAACTCCGCACGATTTAGACATAACGCCCCCTGAACCTTCAAGAACCGTTGAAGATTTTATGTTGCCGGCGGAAATTGACAGTGAGTCCGAAAATATGGTATTATCAGGAATTCCAGAACAGCCTTGTCGTGAGGAGAATATAACATCAGAACTAAATCAAATCGCACTAGATTATAACAGTGATGATAGTTCCGTGGTAAAAAATTCGTTTGAGGATTATTCCGCCACAGATGGTTCTGATTACGTTCCATCAAGCAAAGGTTCTGATACTACATATTTTAGTGAGGATGAGAGGGATTTAGTACCAACTATCTCCGAGGTATGCCACAGAGAGCAGCAGGAACTTGAAGATTCTACTACAGATGTTGAAAGAGAGGGCCGTGAATCACCGTCCTTACTGGTGGAGCAAATTAATGAACCTCTGGTGGAGCCAGTTAATGAACCTGATGAATCAATGGAAGATCAAGAACAATCTTCTGATTCTGGAAGACCATTACGTCTCAGAAAACGAAAATGTCCTCAAAATAGATCAGAACAAAAACAGGCACGGAATAGCAATAAAGAATACTATAATCATAAATTAAGATATAAACCACCAAGAGACTTCATAGATTATACTTGCAAATGCAAAAATAAGTGCAATGTAACTGTTCTCATGCAAACACGCATAGCTTTCTTAAAAAAATTTGGAGTCTTGGTTCCATAACTCTCAGACAAATTTTCTGGGTGTTTTTGTGAAGGTCAGAAGGGGGAAACCTACAAAAAGGAAACAGTTTCTTCGAATATATAAAATATAAACCTATACTGTTTGTAGATGTTTTTGTAAAACTCTTAATATATGCTCAACTAGAATTTCAACGGCCATGGACAAAATTCATTCGAGAAAACCATTGCTAGACCAAAATGGTTCAAGAAAGGGTATAGAGAATTGAGTACCTGATGTGCGCAAACAAGAACTAAAAGAATTCATTAATTCGCTCCCCTGTCTCATTATAGCAGGTCTAAAACATTGGCCAAATTTTTCAAGCCTGGAGTGATTTTGTCTGATGTTTATGATGAATACAAAGCTAAGCTGGGCCTGAACTCTGTAAGTTACAGTTTCATAAAAAATATATTTTACTCTATAAAAAGATACATGCAATCTATGTGATAAATTCTAATTTGGAAAAAAATAATTTGGAAGATAGTGAGAGCGGAAAAAATTGTATTGTATTAATTAGATTTTGTTTGATTTTCAATGTCAATAAATGAGTAGTGAGTTCAATAAAAATAAACATTTTGTTACGTTTTTTTTTAATAAAGACTTATAATTTTTTTTATGTTTTCTTACAAAACACAAATATTATTTTACATGAAATCATAAAGGTATGTAAATACTAATAAGTATGGAGTAAAACAGTAACAAAACATTTTATTATTTTCTTGTCTGTCTTTTATATACTGTTAATCCATTTTGAGTTAATGCAGAACACAGCCAACTTATGTGGCTGGTTTATTCTTAATTGTGATTCCGATGAAATAAGCTATTTAGCATAAAACAGCCACGTCAAAAACGCTATTATTGGTATTATGCTAAACGATACGAAATACTGGATAGGATATAAAAAACTGCTATATCTTTCCTAATAATTCTCAAATATAAAATAAACAGAAAAGTAATAAATAACTGAAGGGAAACATTCGACAGAAAAACGCTCATAACTCCGTTCCTACTTTTCCTCATATGGCTGCTTTCTGCAGAACTAGGTCCAAATATTTATTTCGAATCTCAGAAGTGAAAACTTCTAAGATTTGATGAAGCAATGTTGACTAAAAAAACATAAGCATCAAGCACTGACTAATTTCGACGGGTGAAAAACAGACCTCGGTAGCCAAGTGGTTAAGGCAGCCGACCGGAATGGGAAGGTGCGTGGTTCGATTCCCGCCTGAGGTTGTCGTCTTTTTTCAGTGTTTAAAATTTTGCTAAAATTTTTTTTTAATATTTTTATTTCAGTGTTTAAAAAAAAATTACAAGTTTTTACTTGTTTCTAGTATTTAGCTTGTGTGTAAATCGCATTTTTCTTTTTAAATGAGAAATGTTTTGACGCACGTATACAATACAGTTATAAATAAATTGTAATGCAACTGTAACAATATTTGTTTCTTTAAACAGCTCCTTAAGGGAGTCACGTGATCCTAGGTTATTTATATAGACCTTACTGCTATTTTCTTTAAAATAATAATGTTTTCTATATCTGCTGCTTTACCCCAAAGTAGAATACCATAGGACATAACACTGTGAAAGTAACTAAAATAGTCTAATCAAGCAGTTTCCACGTCTGTAAAATGCCTAATTTTTCTGACAGCGTAAGCAACTGAACTAAGTCTCTGTGCAAGGGTGCTTATATAAGGGTTCCACTGTATTTTTGATTCTCAAGGAAAAGAAAACTGTTGAATCAACAAGGTCCAACAGTTCGCCATTCAATTTAATTTTATTTACTATAATATTCTTTACGTTAGGTAGAGTAAAATTTCATCGTTTGGTTTTCTTCGCGTTTTATTGAAGATTATTAGTAATGATTCAATTTAGCACACATCTGTTAAGACATTGTTGGTGTCATCAAAACTATTTTTATTTCGATCAGTCTTAAATATCACAGATGTGTCGTCAGCAAATAACAATAACAATATTGCAAAAGTTTTCCGCATAAAAAGGTTAATCATTAATATAAATTAAGAATAAAAATGGACCTAGTATTGACCCTTGTGGAACCCCCATTAGCACAGAAGATCCAAATGACATGGATCCATCATTATGCAGCTGAGATATGGTTGAATCAATTTCAAGGCATCAGAGTGACTCCATAGTGTTTTAGTTTTATTAAAGGGCGTTGTATTCGACGCAATCAAAAGTCTTGGAAAGATCACAAAATACTCCAAAAGCATTCTGCGATCCCTCCAAGCCTCAAATATGTGTTTCAGCAGAGCTACACCTGCATCAGTAGTAGACCTTCCCTTGGTAAAACCATACTGTTCACTGTGAAAAAGGTGGTTTGTAGCGAAGTGGGAGCTGAGTTGATCTAAAATAAGTTTTTCAAAAACTTTACTAAGTCAGTAAAATCGAAATATGTCTTAAATTCATCTTTACAACCCGATTTGAAAAGTGGCAGAACTTGCTATGCTTCATGAGATCTGTGAAAACTCCTTCGTCAACACCGCTATTAAATATGACTACAAGAAAAGGCGCAATGGACTCGATAATATTATTAATAATTTTTGTTAAAATATCCCACAAATCACAAGTGTTTTTCATTTTTAAAGATTTAAAAGATTTATGTATGTCTTTACTGTTAACGTATTTTTGAACACTTCATTACACATGGCTACATACTTTTTTAACAGAATTTCTGCATTGTTCGATGAATAGTTGAGTAACATAGTTGTGACATTTGGTATATTTGTAAAAAACTGTTCAAAAGCATCAGCAACTTTATCGTCATCTCTTAAAATGCTATCGCCGAAAACTGTATCGCGTGGCTTTACTTTACCAGTTTCGCGGTTAATACAGTTCCATGTTGCCTTTGTTTTGTTATCTGCCTTTTAAATTTTTTCACTAATAAATAATGTCTTGGCACATGCACAAGCCTTCCTAAAAGTTTCCGAATACTTTTATATACTCCAGAAAACTTGGAGAATTATTATTTTTTTTCTGCTCAAATAAGTCATACAACTTAACCCTACTTTTATTCAAACTAGCTGTAGCCCAATCCCCAAATTTCATTGAAATATTAGTTTTAAACTTTTTGATAGAGAAAGTTTTATCAAATTCACCTTTAATAAGATCAAAAAAATGCTTGTAAAGAGCATCTGTATTTTCCTGTATAAATGGGAAACATGCAAGTTATGCAGTTACAGTATGTTGAAAATTTTAACCCGTTTGTCTGTCACTGGTATACAAGATATTTCTTCTGAGTTATAGAATAGAATAGAATAGAAAATCATTTATTAACATACACACGCTTACATCATTTATACAAAAAAAAAAGCAAATGGACATAAAAAAGAACAGATGAGTAATAAAAAATAAATGAAGAGTGTGAAGTTAAAGGGCCCTGTCTCAGTAAACGCTGCTGTGTCATTCATGGATGTTCAGAATGACACAGAAGCGCTGTTATTCTGACAGGGCCTAAATTATATGGGGCTAGTGACAAGACAAATAACAAAACAAAATAAACATTAATTTAAAATAAAATAAAAGTGTAAACAAAAAATAAAATTAAAATTAAAATACATACTATGAAGGTATGAAGGCTTCAATGAGCACGATTCCTTTGCCGGACCCACCGATAACTCAATCATGACGTTTAGGGAAAAAAATTGCATTTCATTTAATTAAGTACCTACACAACAGTCATGTTAAAAAAATACATATTATTATTACAAGGGCATGTGGTAAAACAATATATGACGTGGCACTTGACGTGGCAATCCAGCAATTGGTCTTGGGAATTGGCATCATGGACGTGGCATGGTGGCATGCGTGTATCCAACGCATGTCTGCTTTCACGCCGAGACCAACAAGTCAAACCAGTGATTGCGAAAACCGAGAAGAATATTAGTGGCAGAGAATTTAAGGAGAAAACGGAATGATGGTGCTCCTCAAGAGGGCGGCCCCGGTGACTGGACCCCTAAACCCGTCCCAAGCACGTCGTGAAAGCCCTGTAAGTTTATGTATTAGACGTTTGTAACAGAGGCAGTCTTTAATCTAGCTTTTGTAATTCGATGAGGTAGTTTTAAGTTAGGGTGTCCATATTCAGTAAAAGTTATTTTTGCCCACAGTGATCTGAAGATACATTAGTTACTATGGACTTAGAATGAGGTCGATATACACAAACAATAATAATTTCTCTCACTCGACACATGACAGCTCAACAACGCGTTCAATAGAAATCATAAAGTTACTATACTTAGCGGAAGGTATAGTAACTTTATGATAGAAATGGAAAATACATCCTTTCGTTCTATAATATTATGTTTACAGTAATTAACAAATATTAAAGGATCCGCCGCGAATAGCATTTTTCTAGTAAAAGCACTGGAAAGTCGAAAGTTTTTAACTGATAATTATTAAGGCAGTGTTATACATAAAATGTTTATATTACCATGTAATGAAAAAAGTTAAATTTTCAACTCTTTGCCGGCCAGGCCCTGCATGTTTTGATGAACAATTTAAATTTGAATAGGGCTGGCTTTTATCTTACCTATTAGTTTAAACTACACGTTGTGCAAGACTTATCAACTAAATTTACGTTAGTAGAAATACTAACAATTTACGTTTGTAGAAATACTAACAGTGCGAAAATTTTGTGTCGACATTGTTCTCTATCTCTCTCAAACTTGAATGAGAATTTTCAGTCACCATTTCCTTCACTTTTGCGATGTTAACTTCAGTTGAAGACGTTGATGGCCTACCAGAGCGTAGCAAATCTTCCATCATATCTCGACCGCTTTTGAACGCATTGTACCACTCATAAGCACATGTCGTTGATAAAGTCGATTCACCGTAAGCCTTCTGTAACATTTCCAGTAACTCCGAACACGAAATTCCATTGGCGATGCAAAATTTAAGACAAACTCTTTGTTCGATGTTTTTATCCATTATGAAATTCGCAATACACACTAGATATAAACTAACTAAAAACAGCACTGTATTTAATCTAAATAACAGATGCAACTTAAACTCCGCGCTAAAATGGATAACAGTTGTGCCAATCTAACAACATAAAAAAACAAAAAATAGAATTTGGAATCATAAACAAATCATCCGTTCCAGAAACTTTTTTGACAGAATGTGTACTAGATACATAGTATTAGTAGTCAACTAAAAACTAGATATTTTATTTGTATCAAAACATACAATACTGTCACTGTGACGATAAGTGGAGTTATACAAAAGTAAGTTCAAATCAAAGATCTGTTTGTTTTGTTTCCACCATAAGTTACAGGCATAGGGAAAGGCGCAATTATATTTTACAATGAGTTTTAGATTGTATATCAATTAAACTCTCTATGCTTTTTAAAAGGTCACGCTTTTTTATTGTGAGAATATCACTGCACAGTATTTACAGCATTTGTTGAATGATTCAACTCCAGCTTACTTAATGTATTTACCAAACTAGTGAAGGATTGCAAAGTTTATAAGCTCGTGGCTGAGTATAGATTTAAGATACGGACCCAGGCCCAGACCTATCTTGTCGGAAAAGATAAGAGTTTTTCTAGACATTCCTTTAACAGCAGAATCTTTGTATAAAGGTAAGTTGCGTTTTACTAACTTAGTATATTGGCAAATGTAGCACAGAGTACCACAGGGATACCATTTATGACACTCTTTATGTGTGTTACGGATGGCAACAAATCTATACTTGACCAACTAGATGAATGTTCAAAGGAGAGTCGTATCGTTTTGCATTGTACTTGCACAGATCAGATCACTAACTCTGGCAGACCTAAGGGGCCTATTACATGTCGAATGTGATTTTTGCGTAAAATGCCTATTTTCGCATTTTGTTGTAATTTCCCAGTTGTATTTATCGTTTTTATCGAAATAGGATAATAAATTTGTGCATAGTATTACAAATCTCTATTCTGTGAGCATAAGTTGAATTCGGACGGCCGGCGCATCGCATTTTGTAGTAATTTTGCAGTTGTATTTATCGTTTTTATCGAAATAGGATAATAAATTCATTAAAAAATCTTTATTCCTCATGAAGTAACAATTACTCTGGTATAAAGGACATATTTTTTTTACTATGGGGCTTGGTACTAAATTCCAAAGTCTAAACTTGACGCCAATGTTTAAATACTTGAAGAATACATTATTATCAACATATTTGTGACCGTATTATTAATTTAAAGACCTCCGTTTTTTATATAATTTAATTTAAAAACCAACATTGATTTCCACTCGAAAATGGCAACATTATAGTAGGATTGTGACACTTAAGGTTATTAAAAATGAAAAAGTGACGCTTGTCTGACGTTATAAATGTCAATATACCTACGCATCGTAGACAGATGTCAGACTGTCAGCCGCCAGACGATTCCCAGCAGCGCTTTCGTTGTGTTAACAAAATTGTGTGTATCGTTTCTAAATTCTATATGTGCGAAAAAGCTGTGTAAACTAATTCTCAAGAAATTGTATAGTACAATTTCTTGAGAATTAGTAGATATTAGCATTTGATACTCCTATAATGATATATGTATGGTACCCGATAAAAGCGCGGATTGCATAAACAACGATATCCCCGTTGGAACACAAGCTGGGGCTGGGCGCGGGCGCGGAGACGTCTCCACTCGGCCGCACTCGGCGCTCGTTACACCCGCCCGCCGCGCCGGGACAAAGGCGGCTGCGGCGAGGGTGCTCCACGCGGCGGCCCTTCATTCGTACACGAGCTAAACAAATAAACAAACCTACATACACAGTAAAACTACTGTTTACTTTACTACACTAATACGTGGATGCGTTCAATTAAAACGACGTAGTACACTTACTAATATAATGTATAATAATAAGATACACAATCAAGTTCCCGGCAACCACTTAGATCAACATACGAGCAAGCTCTGCCTCGGCGCGACACTCTCGCAGATTGGTTAGCCGGTAGGTCCAATACGCAATTCTTCCATTTCGCATTTTGCCGTTCGCCGACAACTCATTTCGTCAATAATTTGATTCGACCATTTCGTGAATCGTCATTACGCAGTTCGTCCATTTCGAGATTCGTCATTACGCAGTTCGCCCATTTCGAGATTCGACTTTATGCAGTTCGTCCATTTCGTGAATTGTCATTACGCAGTCGGTCAATGAGGATTTTAGTCGTGAAACGAATTCCTTCATTAATCCTTTAAACCAGCCGCTCTCATTTTTTGGGTTCCGTACCCAACCCAAGGGTAGGTAAAAACGCGACCCTATTACTAAGACTCCGCTGTCCGTCTGTCTGTCTGTCTGTTACCAGTTCTCTTTAGGCTGTATCTGATGAACCGTGATAGCTAGACAGTTTGGACCTAAGGCTAATAAATCAAAATTTTCAGATGATTTATTTCTATACAACAAATACTAAAAACAGAATAAAATAAATATAGAAGGGGGGCTCTCATACAACAAACGTGATTTTATTGCCGTTTAGTGCTCGATATTAATAACGGCAACAGGTATCATTATGTACTCGGGAAGGAAGAAGAGAGCAGACAAAGCAGAGAAGAACACAGCAGACAAATACCTAAATCACACTTTATGCAGCTACCACTATTCTAGTAGATATAACGCAACATTATTCTAGTAATCTTTACAGAACTGACTGTTGTGGTACGTCAAAAGCTAAACACATTTTTTGCAGCTACAAAATTATTTTGGTAGATAGTACACAAAATAATATATAGTGATTTATATAAACTAGTAATCCTTACAAAACATTTCGTTTTAATGACTAAATTTCTAGTAAACTTTACTTATTAATATTAGCACTTATAGTTCAACTAATGTATTTGGTAGCAGTACAAAGGAGATGTTTAATTTTGTATGGAGAAAATGCCAACACCATGTACACAATATCAAAATGTAGCTAATTAATGGAATAAGCTTAATCGAAACGATTTTCTTCAAATAAATGAATAGTTTTTATGTAGAAAGTATTTTAAATAACAAATTATAGCAACTTTCGTAATCGCAGGCGGTAATCTGTCAACGTCATGTGACATGTCAAGCAGCTGTCAAAACAAAAATACTTTTTCGTAGCGTAGGTGCAGCATTTTGGTCTTATTCAACTCTTTATTCCAATATTTCCAATCCTGACATTGATAATGTTGCTTAAAAATTAACTTACTCTTGGCCTGGTCAAATCGAGGTATTTTTACTTGCAAAGCATGTATTTCCTATTGGTGTAAGTATAAAAGATGAATAGACAAACATACATCTGCCTGCTGCTCTGCTATGCGATTCTCTAAGCGACACATAGACGCTGCGCGCATGGCTGTGATCTGCTGTCTGTTTCCAATTATATGAATATGTAAGAAACAGAGTCATTTCTCAGCGCTGCGGCAGCCGCAGCTATCAAGGTTTTAGCTTAGAGAATCGCACGGCTGCACAACAATGCAGTTTTCTGTGAGGCATCCATTCCATCTGTAGACCTATTTTTTTGCTATTGGAGTAGGCATATGATACTACAGACTAATAGTGCCTAGGGTAAGAAACGAGTACAACCAACATTATGAGGAACATTGTTTATCTTTATTTGGCTGCAGATGACTTAACTAGGCACTAGGAGATTACCCAGATGAGCCTGTTTTTATAGTTAACATAATTATCCTTTTTCCTAAAGGATTCCTCAGATCGCTGCTAGTAGGGAGGAATGGAAGAAGGGAAGGGAGGCCTTTGCCTTTGCAGTGGGAAAATTGTGGGTAATAATAATAACAACAATTATATCTTCTATTAGTTTCATAACTTGTAGGTAGAGTTATACTTAAGCTGTTAATTGTAATTGACTGCTAGATTTCAGCTTTTTATTACCTACTGCTGCACCTACACGCTGCACCTACACATAACAGAAGAGCAGCTTACCTCGACCCTTACTTACATCAAATCAAATATAACATACATTAAATAAGAACACACAACCATATAATGAGAACATGGTACTAGTCCTAGTGTACTAACATGCAGTGAATAATACCTAGTTAAAGTAACACACTTAAGTAGGTAACTGGTAGTAATGAAATAAAACATTTTTATAATTTATGAAGTATAATTAATGTGTATTTTATTTGCAAACTTGTTATGGTACTGCGATAATATTGGGGTACTCTCGTAACTCCTGGACCATTCTCCAGCATCCCATACATACTAATGCATCCGCTGGAAGCTGAGGATCTGCACCACTCAAAAACATTTCTGTCATACGTGATTGCTTGATCCTCGCTCCTATCAACAATTACGTTCTCTATTTGCCTCACAGCATTGTTTGCAGCTTGTCTGCGAATATTTCGCTGAGCAGCCACCCAACAAGCATAGCAAACACGTCCACTATTAGGTATCTGTAAACAAAGAAATCATAAAATGTGAGAAATGTAAAGTAATTTTTTTACATTAGATCTTGATAATAAAACTATGAAAAGATACCTGTCTTGGACTAATTCTTTCCGTGAGTTTATTTCTTTCGGGACCTTCTAACAATGCATGTGATCTTCTGTGATTTAAAGACCTTCTGCACCATACACAGACATTCGAGTCCTGTGATGCCAAAGTTCTAGAAGGCCTGGGATTTTAAACCTCATTTTGACTAATGAGGCCACTAAAGTAGACCTAGCATGAATAACATACTAATCCTCCTTCAGGAATCTACAAAAAAAACCATAATTTTAAATCAGTAATTCATAAAAAAATCTAGGTAAGTACTTAAATTATTATTATTTGAACATGAATTTATATTATCTATTAAAAAAGTTAATCAATACCTGTCTAGGATAAATTCTAGCAGCAATCAGTTCTCTCTGAGGTCCTTCTGAGATAGAATGTGTTCATCTTTGAAACAATGCTGATTTGCACCAAACGCAAACATGTTCGTGATGGTTAGAAGCTTCATTTTCAGTTAATGACGTTCCCACTTCTAGTACTGAGAAACATGGATGACAAACTATGCCATCAGTGTCAACCTAAAATACAGAAGTTTGTTAATAAACTACTATTTATTTTGTCTTGTGAAGAATGTGTTAGGTTCTAAATAATAGGAAAATAAAAATGCAATAAAAATAGTTTTACATAAATACTAGGTACATGCAATAACTACTAACCTCATGTCCAACATGTTGTTCCAAGATTAGTAGGTACCTAGTAATTCTATCCCCAGATTAGATGCCAGATAATGGTCTTCCGAACACATCTATCTGTCCATCACACACAAAGAAGACATTGTTTGCTGCCTGAAATAGATATTATATTTAGTTTATTGTATTTCACTTTGATTATAGTTACTGTTATTTCAATAGAGCAGTGTCAATATTTGAGATCAATTCCATTACTGTGTTAACTGAACTATTCGGAATCTATTTCCTTGTAAAGAAGTGATAATAAGTATTTTATTAATTCTCTCGTAAATGCCTAATTAAAATACGAAAAACTCATCTGAAAACAACGAATGTACGTAGTAGCAACAATGGTATCAACAATATAACAGGTCAATCAAATGCAAATCCAAGTCCGGGATAGCAGGCAGAAGTCAACAAGTGAGGCAGCAAACGAAAGTCCAGGATAGCAGACAGAAGTCGAGAAGTGTAAAAAAAGGTAGCAGTAAACGGTTATCTATCAGGTTATCAGGTAATCGCTCCAAATCAGAAATACCTCGATGAAATCAGCATAGAAAAACAGCACAGCACAAAACCACACCAAAACCGGAATAAAAAAAAAACGCCGGTCTATTTTTTTTAAATCATGGTGACAGTTACATTTTTTTTTTTTATATATTTGTTCCATGAAGGAACATGCTAAGGTCTGAGCCATACTGCCTAGTCATTAGTTTTTTATTTGTTTTTTTCGCTTGATGATAATGAGTGGTGATTAAGATGAATGATAAATGATGTTCCCCAAACCCCTTGAGTCCTCAGTAAAGATGTGGGACTTTACTGAGGTCTCACGCGGACTACTTAAGAGAATTTGAAAAGTGATGTTGCACTGTTTTGTTTCATTTGCCAACACTCATGCACGTTCACAAACACTTAACGGTTAAAAATCCACTATTATTTCACATTAATATTCGAAAAAACACAAATGTTAGAAAATAAAACAAAACTGCAGACATGACGCTTCACTTTCCCGCCAAGAAGCCTAGCAGAATTTACATTTTTTATTACCTTCTTTACAGCTTAGGACACTTGATTTTAACTCAGGAAGGCAGATCGAGTTGCCAGGTTATTGAAAATTATGTTTTCATTTTTATTTTTCTACACGAAAATGGTAAAGCATAACGGAATATTACTTTTACCAACTAAATACATGTATTTTATACTATTTTTTGAGTAGGTGTACATGGTCTTGGCATAAAATTAAACATCTCCTTTGCTGGTGAACTGTTCCAAAAGTTATGTTTCACATACCAGAATCTTCATGTTATTAAAAACTAGATTTTTTAAATATATTTTACGAAATGTATAGTTGTCCCTCACAGTACTTACGTTCTAGTTACTTTTGTCAAAAATCTAGTAAATAAAACTAGACTTTTATCTTAGTGCAGTATCTGCCCCCCGCGGGGGTAATAGTTGTGATCTATGTGTGTATTTTATGTATGTTTTAGAATAATTAGGTCACAGCGTTAAAGAAATCTATTCTTACAAAATACCTGTTGTTATTTATTCAATAGAAAATTTTCCTGACCAAAAATGTACCTTTTTGAACGTGTGTGTATTCGGAAAGAGACTTTATTTCATGGTCAAGAAATACTTATATATAACAAGTACTTATGTCATCTAAAAACACTAATAAGATAACGAAACGTACGTATTAATATGACTTTAGGGACCGCCGCGTCGCCATGCCCGAAAGCACCCGAAAGCCCGGGAGAGCTACGGCAGACTATCATTATGAGGGAATAGCAAGCGTTCGGAAACTCATTACCGGCATACATAGCGCGCGCCCGTGTTCCGAATAGGCTGCACATTCCTACTACAGGAAACTACTGAGCCTGTACGATGTGCACCGCCACGTTAACGATCCCCTCGCACAATGAAAGTAATTAAAATAATAGTCCCGGCGGCATCACGCGAAGTGTTTTTATGTCGTGCAAGGACCCCGCGACATTGTCGCGCTCATGACGTGTGACGGGCGAGGCCGGCCGTGGCTTTATAGCTAGCTGCCTCGCTGCCTCGCCGCCTCGCTGTACCCGCCGCGCCAGCGATGTTCCTGATACGGCAATTGCCGTAATATACGGCGTTCAGGTATCGTAGGCATCAAGAATACGGTATACGGCAGCTATGTCATTACCGTATTAAAATATACGGCAATATACGGATGAAGGAAAAATCGAAAATGCTACCAGTGGTAAAAAAAATTCTTACCATTAAATGACATTAGCTCACAAAAAACCGATGAGTTTTGAATTAAATTCCGTGATGGAACAAGGTACTGGCACATAGGAGGGCCCTCCTTATTTAAAATCTCAAAAAAAATATGTTTAAAAGGTTTGACAAAAACAACTATTTGTAATGATGTAATGTTTTCTTATCCTTCTAAAAATATTTAAAATATATTATTTTCTTACCATAAACTAAATTCACAGTAAAAGCACAGTCCTTTACAAAGGCCCGTTTATGACTAACTGTTACTCAAAATCTACCTAATATTTCCAAAAATAATTCACAAATCACGTTAAGCAGTTTCAAATATAAGTTATTCAACCTATATTTTTTAAGATATAATAAAAAAATTAACACTGAGCCTTGACCCATGTACGATTAACAAAAATAGTAATAAAACTAAAATTCTGCTCTAAATCAATAAAAAAACAATTATTTTTGATGACAAAATCGAAACTCTAGACACTATTAATTCAAGAATCTAAATATTCATTACTAATTTGCCACTTAAATTTGAAGTGGCTATTAACTAGGGCTTTAGAATAATTTATTTTTTTCTTTAGCTTTAGGAACAACTTTTTAATTAAAAAATTCTCTTCAGTCCAAAGGCCTCTTTTTTTTCTTTGGTTGTGGATGTGAATCCATGATCTAATAAAAGAAAAACTAATATTAGTTAATACTAAAATTCTTATTAATAAGTATACAAAATATGAAATGCGAGTTTAAATCAGATACACGATATTGTGTCCATTTTAAAATACATTCGGTAGTTTGGCATAATTATAAAATAAAGTAAACAATCCAATTTCGTTTTATTTATACTTTACTTAAGTACTTTACGTACTACTACGTTACTTAAGTATTTACAATCTAAGCGCATTTGCCATTTTAATAGATTTAGTAAAGCCTATAGGACCCTATGTAGGCCCGAGCCATACTAAGTACGGATTTTTCATAGTGGCGGAAAAATTAACATAAATTTTATTAAATTTAAATCTATTTTATAAATTTTTTTTAAATCTATTTTATTTAAGAATAAGAATAAGAATAATGTTTATTGGTCTCAAATTTACATTTCGTTTACATCAGTTAAACTATTTAAATCACGGTTGTACAATATTAATTAATTACTACTTATTTAATTTATAAAGTAACAAAAGCTTAGCTAAATCTTACAGAGATCCCAAACTAGGCTACGCCTGAATCTTAGGATGCCGGTAGTTAGTTGAAACAGTAACATTTTCCACCAAAGACAAACAGTATTAAAAAAATAAAAAGGTAAAGAAATCAATAAAAGCTAAAAAAATTAATGATAATGAAGGTTATACGTACGAACGTTATTTAAAATAATAAAAAAATAGTAACAATTAGAAACAGTATCTAAACCAGCAGCTAGAAGCGTCAATTCATCAATAATTGTTCCGTTGAAAGATAATCCATGTTAAGTAAACACTTTGTTAAGGCTATTCTAACTTCATTTATCGATAAATTTCTAATATCACACAATCTTGCCACTGCATTATAAACTCTTGCTCTCATCGAAGCACCAAAGCGGCTAGCAAAGTGCGAGTTAACAAAGGGACGGGGAATTTTAAAGATTCGTTTTTTGCAGATGTGGTGATAGTCGGTGGAATTGATAATTTTTTTATGAGTAATAAGGCATGTTTTAAGTACAAAGTGCTGGCGAACCGTGAGAACTTGGGCTTTTTTATAGAGATCTGTTGTTGGATGTCTGTAAGGCTTTTTGAGTATTATTTTTAGAACAGCTCTATTTGCACGTTCCACCTACAAGATTGTAGTTTTAGCCGCACTGCCCCAGACCGAGATACAATAGGCAATTACTGACACACACAAGACTTTGTAAATTATTATTAGCAGGTCCTTGCTAGCTGAGTACCTAAGCTTCCTAAGTATGCCCGATATCTTTCTAGTTCGCTTAGCCAGACAATTAATGTGACTTTTAAAATTCAAGTTTTCGTCTATCATAACTCCTAAGTATTTAATGACAGATGCACGTTGAATGGTGCCACAGGTACATGATTGGAAGGGGAAAAATCCACAGTTGTGTATTTTAATGGATACTGCATGAGATGGATTTGTAATCGCGGTTTTGTGAAAACATATGAAATTAGTTTTTTTATAGTTTAAGGTAAGTAAGTTGTTCATAAGCCATTAGCTTATGTATGACATTCCAACTTCTACAGCTTGGAGCGTCTACCCAGTTCATACCTTTAAAGAGAATCACGGTATCATCGGCATAACAAATTATTTCCGCATTAGTCAGTGGGACCTGGTGAATGTCGTTCATATAAATGATGAAGAGGGTGGGGCCAAGTACGCTACCTTGCGGTACTCCGAAGTTAATTGGCAGCGTCTCACTTTTATGCGAACCTACTCTCGTCAACTGAGACCTTTCGACGAGGTAGCTCCTAAACCACTCCAACGGAAGACCCCTGACCCCTATACGCTCTAGCTTATTAAAAAGTATTTTTGGGGAAACCGTATCAAAGGCTTTTGCCAAATCCAAAAAAACACCAACACAGTACTGTCCAGTATCCAGTTTTGCAGCGATATTATCCGTCAGAAGCGTAACGGCATCTTCTGTAGATTTGTGGCACCTAAATCCGAATTGCCTTGAAGATAAAGTTTGATTTCGTTCTATGAAACTACATAAGCGTATATTAACGATTTTCTCAAGGATTTTGGAAAAAACATTGAGCAAAGATATCGGCCTATAGTTACTGGGAGAATCCTTAGGCCCATCCTTGTAAACAGGCGTCACCATTGCGGTTTTCCACAGTTTTGGAAACCGACTAGTACTTAGACTTAGGTTATATATATGAACTAAGGGAACGCATAGAAGATTTCTAGCGTACTTTACAAAATTCGGGGTAATTCCGTCTGGCCCAGGCGAACTGTCACTTTTCAGTTGGCTTATAAGACTGAGTACTTCAGCGTTGTCAGTTGGTTCCATGAAAAATGAAGAACCACAGGAAAGCAATTGACTGTTATTAATTTTAGAAGCTAATTTATTTTCAGTTGTGTTGTTTTGAGATAAAATATGATTAGCCAGAGTTTGACCCACGGTCGCAAAGAAAGCATTACACTTATTTATGGAAGTCATTGGGCTAGTAGAGCTTGAGATTAGCTCAATAGATTCGTTGTTTTTAGTTTTGGTATTGCAGATATTTTTGATAGTTCTCCAGAGCTGTTTAGAGTCGCCACAACTTTTTTCAAGTTCTTGTTTTTCGTAAGCCAACTTTACCTTTCGGACTAACTCAGTATAAAAGTTTCTATAACGCCGATATACCACTTTTAGGGTCTGATAGTTTGGGTTTTTTTTCGATTTGGCATGAAGCTTGTCCCTATGTCTTGAGCATCTAAGCAAACCTGGAGTCATCCATGGACGAATCACACGCTTTGATCGACTTATAGTTACTACACACATCAAAAGTGTCTAGGGATCAAGCATTTTTATGCGGATTTCTTGAGATTGAGATGTGGCTTTGTAATAAATTTATGATTTTATAAATTTATATGGATCCTTTTTGGTGCATTTCATAATTTGAAACAGGAACTTTCAATCAATTTCTAGTAAAAGATGAAAATCAGCTGTCAATATTTTCCCTAAAAAAACATACAACGCATTGAAGACATTATTAGTGCTACTGTTTCCCTACTACTGATTAAAACCAACGTTATTATGGAGCGGCGACGTCATTTAAGCAGGGAAGAAATGCTCAGAGCCGTGGGAATGATAGAAGCTGGTTCCCGGCAACGTACTGTGGCTTTAGCTCTGAATACAAGTCAGAGTGTTATCAGTCGACTTTGGACACGTTACCGAAGCACTGGTACCGTGGCTGAGCGCCATGGAGGACGGTATCGCTGCACCACACGGAGACAAGACCGATACATTCAAATCACAACTCGAAGAGCTCCAACAATAACCGCCATGATGTTAGCCGTGAGGCTTCATCACTCTTCAGGGAACTTAATTAGCGACCAAACAGTCAGAAACCGCTTGCATGAAGTGAACCTTCATTCCCGAAGACCGCTAAGGGTACCACCTATAGCAATGCACAATCGTAGGATTCGATATCAATGGGCTCTTGAACACAGAAATTGGGCAGAAGAACAATGGCGTTTCGTGTGCTTTTCTGATGAGTCTCGTTTTGGTATGAGACCGGATACAAGACGTATACGACACTGGAGAACCCCTGGACGCCAACAGCGATTAAAATCCTACCAGGAAGTCCATCCTTATAGTGGTGGAACCATCATGGTATGGGCGGGTATTTGGATCGGCGGAAGAACTGAGTTGATTTGGATCAGAGGCAACCTCAACGCTCAAATTTATGCTGAGACGATTGTATCAGACGTCATCGTTCCTCTACAAGTGCAAATCGGTCCCTTATTTCAGTTAATGCGTGATAATGCACGACCGCACACCGCAAGAGTTGTAAGACAGACTCTCGCCGCAGCTAACATCAATGTCATGCCCTGGCCTGCTCAGTCGCCAGACTTGAACCCGATTGAGCATGCATGGGATATGCTACAGAGAAGAGCTCTGCCGAATATGGAGGGTATCCAGTCGCAAGAAGACCTTTTTTTGTTGTTGCAACGAACATGGGCGGCCATTCCACAGCGTGATTTGGATGAACTCATTTTGAGTATGCCAAACCGATGTTCTTGTGTTGTTAGTGTTCGCGGTAGAAACACGGATTATTAATTGTTTAAGTTACCCAATAAAATTTTAAAGAAAACTGTTATTTGAGTCTTTTTTTCGAACTTTAATGTTAGTGGTTCAAATGTCAAAAATCCCTTTATTAGGAAAATGGCAAATTTCTTTATTAATGCAAAGGTGACTTGGTTTATCGTTACTGTAGACAAACGAAAACACTTTATTTGATGAATCCTTAAAGAAAATTTTAATTAATATCAATCAGGAGAAAAGTTATTGCAAAAATATATGTTGATCCCTAGACACTTTTGATGTGTGTATTTTAGAGTGTCGGTCTATCACTTTTTTAATGATAGCCGCCAGTGTCGACACAGTGTCGTCAACATCGGGTATCGAGGTAATTCCACTCCAATCCACTAACTCTAACACCCTACAGACTTCATCAAAATCAGTTATTGTTTCTGATCGGCTAACCCGAACTTGTTTCAAATTCGAGGCGAGTCCCACTATCACCATTTTGTGATCAGTAATCTTAGCGTCAAACACTACACCAACAGCATTGTTTTTAGATCTTACAAATATATGATCCAAACAAGCATTTAGTCTAGTGGGTTTAGTTATAGCGGGCTCGAGACCGTGCTCAGCACACAAGCAAAGGTAATCATTAGATTCTGAATTAAGAATGTCTATATTTATGTCGCCTGCTAAAATGATGCCTTGCCTTGCCGCCAACATTACTTAGATGTTCGTCCAATGACAGTAGAAAGTTTTGTGTGTTTTTAAAATAAGGTGATCTGTATATACCAAAGATTGTGATATGATTAGAAATGTGCAGCTTGAGGCAGCAAGCCTCAGCGAAGGAGGGCTCAGTGACAGTTACAGACAATGAAGATTTAGTGTACGCAACAACGCCACCATTCTGATTAAAGATCTGTTTTGATGAAAAAGAGTTATAGCCGGGGATCTCTTCAATAACTGTGGAATCACTCAGTCTACATTCCGTCAAGATGAGGACATCGAAACATATTTTGAGGTTTTGCATAAAGATCAAGAATTCATCGAAGTTTTTACCTATACTCCTAATGTTCATAGACAATAACTTAAAGTTGTAACCTGGCTTGAGTACGTCACAGCAAAAATCTGTATCATCCACCTCAACACATGTAATGTCTGGCATTGAATCGATTTCGGCAGCGAGGTCCGGGTTACCCATTCTGATACAGTGAAATCATATAAACACAAGACAACGTGACGTCGTAGTAACTGTAACAATAGAATTTAAGTACAAAAGAATTGATGGAGTTTAATTGATGCCTCTTAGCCGCAATACAATGTAAAGTGAGCCTTATAGGTGGTTCTGCGAGTTTATAGTTAATAAGAATTATACCTAACATTATACATAGTATAGAGTACACATTTTTAAACATGGAACTGAATAAATCAGAGCTCCTGAAAGAAGCATTAACTTGATGCCCCTGTGCTTCCAAAACTGTTCCGAAACCGTGGTGCAAGTAGAGATTGATGTAATATCTGTCAACACGAACATGTAATGACATAAGTAGTTTTATGGAAACAACGTAGATAAGCGCTGTCACAGTCATTGCAATGAAGTAATTCTTGTTAGGAACAGTTAAAAGGGTCATGAGGTACCGTGGGGGATCCATTCTTCGCCTCAAGCTTGCGCAGGATTGCCTCTGAGGTTACTTGGAGGATAGAACTTGTTTCTGAGCGTCTCATAAATATATTTCCATTTGCAGTCCACACGAACCTGAACCGGAGCTCGGATCCCAGCTTTCTTGCTTTGCTAAACAGCACTCTATTTTGTTTCGTGAGATGTTCATTGAGGAAGACCCGACGTGGATTTCCCGGGAGATTCAGCTTGTCCGTTGTGAGACCACGTCGCGAGCGGGCTGCACGTAGTAGCTGATCACGCGGGACACGGCGTGTCATTGTAACCACAATGGGGCGAGGACGGTCACTACCGCTGTTACGGACGCCCACGCGCCTGATGTCATCCACATCACGCGAGTCCAGCTCAACACCCAAGACGGTTGAAACCACACTCACGAGTTGGTGAAGGTTTTCGGAAGCATTTTCCGTGATACCAGTGATCTCCACATCATTCAACAAACGACGCTGTTCCTTCAGGGCTAAATCCTGGCGTAGCTCCTAAACTTCAGCACGCAAGGTAGTCACCTCCGTCCTGTACTTGTCGAGCTCCTTCATTTGATTCTTCATTTCACTTAGTTCTTCTCTAAATGCTGCAATATCACCCGTTGTTGAGTTAAGAGATTTAGTAAACTCTAACATATTATTCTTCATAGCCACGAAGACGTCTCGCAGATCAGCCACGGCTTTGTTGAGTGAAGTAATGACCTGTGTCGGGACCTCCATGTAAGAAAGCTGTTTAACCGAGCTCATAAAGTCACAGCCAGGAGTCGGCTCTTGATGGGGCTGCAGAATCTTTGGTCTTACAGGTGTACTGTCTGATTTCGTGTTCTTTGTCTTGACTTTACAGGATGGACATATGTACTGACCTTGATTTGATCTCAGAGCCTTGTGGTCTTCACGTGTCATGTTTAAGCAAAGACTATGATAAACCGTAGAACATTTTATGAATGTTATGTTGGACTTGCCTTCCTCAGTGCCCTTCGTACCCTTGAGTGGTTTGTTACAAGCACCACACACCATTTTTACGGTCGACCAAAGGATTTCGGAGTATTCGTACAGTATGGCACCAACTACCAGTTTTACCCGATTCAGGGATTTAAAATAATATCACAAATAACTAAATAATCGGTAAACTTACCACTGCATTCTATTCTCCAATAATTATTTAACAATATGATGATAGAATCACTCGAAAACTGATGCTATTTGTGGAAAAAATGGCAAAAACAATCACAACGAGGTTATAAGACATCGACCTCGTCCAGAGAGAATGAACGAGTTGAATGAAGGTGAATATGTGCGCGAAATTTCGAATGTTTTAGGCAGTGGCAAGTGCGCGTTTTTAAAGTGGGCCCTCGTAAAGGCCGGGCTTTCGTGTGTGCTAGTATCTCAGAACTAAAAACATTAGCATATTTTGCTTTAAATGTATAATGTTTTTTGAGGAGCTCGATGGCGCAGCGGCTAGCGCGTTCGGCTTGTGGTCCTGCTCGCTAAGCCATTTTCGCAATGCCGGGTCGCTGGATGGGTGACCAAATCAAAAACATCTCGAACTCCTCCGTGCTTCGGAAGGCACGTTAAGCCGTTGGTTCCGGTTCTTGTCGTAAGATGACAGTCGTTAAAACCCACCAACCCGCATTGGGCCAGCGTGGTGGGTTATGGCCCAATATCTCCACGTGCTATTGTCCACGTGGGAGGCCTGTGCCCAGCAGTAGGACGTTAATAGGTTGATGATGTATAATGTTTGCCACACTGGAACGCAAACTGCGAACGTATTCTTCAGTGAAGTAAATAATAATATAAAAACGAGACTTCAAAAAAAATAATAAGGAACTCCAATTATATTAAATGGAACTCTTCTAGCCAGACAAGCAACCTGTAATCACGGTAATTGTACACAACTTCAAGTGCCACACGAAATGTTTCGTAAAATGAAAGATAAATAACAGTACGAACTAAATGCGTCAGAATCACAAGGTAAAAAAAAATAGAAACTATTCAAAACCTATATGGTGAAGAATAAAATGAGTAGTTTACATGTAGTACACGCATAGTAGTATACATCACTTGTTTTTTTATTTAAATAAACATTTTGTGCAATACGGCAATTTTTTAAGATTTTCCTAAAAATACGGCAATTTTCGAATTAGAATACGGCAACCCTAAATTTGTCAGGAACAACACTGCGCCGCGCATCGACGCCTCGCTAGCGCGCACGGTTTGAGCATCCAAAATCAACAAAAGGCAAACCTATACATCTCAGGCTATGCCGGGTTTCGATCGTTTAAAAGAATATTGGTTTTCGTGGAAGGATATGAATGAGTAGCGAGTCGCCAGTGCGCTGTTTATTATTCATTAAACGAGTGCGCGTCACGCGAGAGCAGCGCACGCACGGCCGGCTCCGGCGGCGACCGCACGCACCGCACGCCGCACGCACCCGCCCGTGAGCGCTCTGATCATTCGTTGTTCATTATTAATATTCAAAACTGGCTTCATGACGTTTCAGCAATTTGTTCTGAGCGCGACCCGCTCCATCGAGCACGCAATAAGCGAATTCTATTTGCATTTCACCTATTACGTATTTGTCTTTTGTTGGTTTTATCGAGCTCACTGAACAACTTGAACAAACATTCGCGTAAGTTGTGCAGCGTGCCTCACTGCTGCCATGGGCAGTAAGCGTGAGCAGTAGATACGATGAGCTAGCTGCTGGGAACTGCGGCTAAAAGCTTGGTGTGCTTATCGGAGCTAAGCGATACTCTCCACATTGTTGGTGCAGACGGAGGCAGCGTAACCCAGTCATATAAGTATGGAATACTGCTATCAGGATATTATCGCCTAATGGTCAATAGTCCTTGAAATCCAGCTTACACCTTTTACACACAGGAGCTCAGGCGAAGTCTCAAACCCTTAGATTTGAACAATGACGAAGCATCCCTTCGTTTATTTACATTTTGAATCGACCAAAGATGAATTGAATGCATAGTGGCAACTAGTATTGCCTTTTTGCTTTCCAAATAAAATATTCTGACCACGACGTGTAACCAGGCAAGGCTGGCAACAGCACATGGTATGTATGACGTCCGAAGCAACGGGTCGTAACGTAACATTACACGAAACTGAAAGAATGAGCGAGTTATTGTATGAGACGAGTGCAGTTGAAGAAATAAACACGAACCACTTATGCATTTACACATAATTATATTGTTGTCATTGCGTTAGGGAATTGGATTTGGGGCCGCCGCCGCCGTGACGCCCTGGCTTCTTATCTCTGGGACAAGTCTGTGAAACGCGCACCAAGTCGCAGGCAGTACACTACTAGCTAAGTGTTACAAGAAAACACTATGAATAAACAAATCCTTTATTGTACACTAGCGGCCGCTCGCGGTTTCACCCGCGTGGTTCCCGTTCCCGTGAGAATATCGGGATAAAAATTATCCTATGTGTTAAATCCTTTATTGTACACTAGCGGCCGCTCGCGGTTTCACCCGCGTGGTTCCCGTTCCCGTGGGAATATCGGGATAAAAAGTATCCTATGTGTTAATCCAGCTTATAAACTATCTGTATGCCGAATTTCATCCAAATCCATTCAGTAGTTTTTACGTGAAAGAGTAACAAATATCCATACATACTTACAAACTTTCGCGTTTATAATAGTAGTAGGATAGAGAACGAACACTATTGAAACATACGTGTAACAAACGCGCGGTTGTTAAGAGGCCTATTACATCTTGACTGTGATTTTTGCGTAAAATGGCCAATTTTGGCGTTATGGATCTCAGTAACAAAAATACATTAACATTTTATGACTTATTGAATAGTGTAGAATAGCTATTGGAATAGTGCGTAGCGCCCTCGCTTTTTGTAAATTTTGCTTAACTTTTTAATTAAACCCTAAATTGCAGAGAAAGATTTTCATAAAGTGCGCGAAGGCACTTTTTTGAGCTCATCGACTGAACTACTGTTAGTAACCCTTCTAAACAAGTGAAATAAAAAAATTATAATGTTATCTCATAAATAGTCGAATTGTGCGTAGCGGCCTCGGAATTTTTAGATATCATTGGTTTTATATAGGAAAAAAATCTTATTCTAAACCAAAAAACTTCGAAAATCGCTATAAGTTAACTGTGAATACGATAATATTATTGAGCAAACTTTATACCAGAGTAATTGTTACTTCATGAGGAATAACGATTTTATTATCCTATTTCGATAAAAACGATAAATACAACTGCAAAATTACTACAAAATGCGATGCGCCGGCCGTCCGAATTCAACTCATGCTCACAGATAGGAGATTTGTAATATTATGCACAAATTTATTATCCTATTTATAGGATAATAAATAATAAATTTATTATCCTATTTATAGGATAATAAATACAACTGCAAAATTACTACAACATGCAAAAATGGGCATTTTACGCAAAAATCACATTCGAGATGTAATAGGCCTCTTAAGTATATATGTTGGGGGTTAAAGTTACTCGCGTCCGTAGGTTTCCTCTTGAGACCCTACACGTGACCCCTGGGTGGGACTAAATGAGTGGCACTGACTGAGTGGTAGAGCCACACGCAGCAGGATTGCAGTATGCATTGGGCCGGCTCGCCCGGCGTAATACCCTCTCACAAATATTCGGCGTGAAATAGTGGCACTTATTCTGTATTCAAATATTCTATATTCAAAAGGAAAAATGTCCGCTCGTGTCCAAGACATGCTGCAGGCAAGGGAAAGGCAAGACATTTGGCACCCTCTCCCACGCTTCGCGTGGACTTCTGCAAAATCAGGGGAATCCACTCTAACTTGAGCGCCGTCCTTTACCACCTCGAGATGGAGAAGCCGGCCTTGCTCTTTCTCACCGAGACACAGATATCCCTCCATCCTGACATCTCCTACTTGCGCTACCCGGGATACAATTTGGAACACAATTTTTTGGGAGGAATCACAGGATGCCCTAGGGGTATTTTGTGATTTATCCAAGGCTTTCGATTGTGTTTTACATGAAACGTTGGTCAGGAAGCTTAACCACTATGGAATTAGGGATGCTTCTTTGAGCCTTCTAATCTCATACTTGAGTAACAGGATTCAGAAGGTCGACATTAACGGTAAAAGATCTCTGGGATCAGTGGTTACAATGGGAGTTCCGCAGGGTTCAATACTAGGTCTGGTTTATAGTAATGACTTACCCTATTTTGTAAAAGACAGTCATGAGATAGTATTGTTTGCTGAAGATACTTCTTTATCTTTGTGCTGCAGAAGAGGGCTATTCGAGCAATCTATAACCTAAAGGCTGGTGACTCTCTCAGAGAGAGATTTAAGGATATAAATATAAGGACTGCATCACAATACATTTATGAAAATTTGATTCATGTTTATAAAAATATTGAAATGTTTTCAAAAAACAGTGATATTCACAATGTAAACACTAGAAGTAAGAACAAATTGGCAGTACCTTATACTAGGCTCCATAAAATAAATAATTCTTTTAAGGGTCTATGTGTAAGATTTTACAACAAAGTACCAAATGATATTCAGAAATTAGATCTTAATAAATTTAAAATCAAAATCAAAGAAAAGCTTTATAAAAAAACTTATTTATAAAGTGTCAAGTCAAGTCAAGTCAAAATATATTTATTCAATAAACTCAATTAATAAGTACTTTGAATCGTCCAAATCTTTTTTAACCTACCACCCATTCAGGACATAATTTTTTAACTGTGGCAAAGAATGGGCGCAAGAAACCACAGCGCACAAAAGCAACGACATTTACAAACAAAAAAAAGAGTATGTCGTTACCAGGTCAATACAAAATATGGATTTAAAAATAATAAAAAAATGATGCAATACAAAATTACAATACAATGTAGTATCAATTAAATAAAGACAATTAGAAATAGCTGTTGGAGTGCTTGGAGCATTTCAGATCCAAGCTGTTTTGTCTTCTGTGTAATCTGGCACTTTATAATAAGCTTTTTTATAAAGCTTTTTTTTGATTTTGATTTTAAAGATTCACAGAAGACAAAACAGCTTGATTCTGAAATGCTCCAAGCACTCCAACAGCTATTTCTAATTGTCTTTATTTAATTGATACTACATTGTATTGTAGTTTTGTATTGCGACATTTATTATTTTTAAATTCATATTTTGTATTGACCTGGTAACGACATATTCTTTTTTTTTTGTTTGTAAATGTCGTTGCTTTTGTGCGCTGTGATTTCTTGCGCCCATTCTTTGCCACAGTTAAAAATTATGTCCTGAATGGGTGGTAGGTTAAAAAGGATTTGGACGATTCAAAGTTCTTATTAATTAAGTTTATTGAATAAATATATTTTGACTTGACTTGACTTGAACATGCATTTGTTTCTCGAGCCAGTGTTTGTGCCTACGTCAGGGAGGATATGTGCGTCCGTCGCGTCGGCAATCTTGAATATAGGGACCTCTCCATCTTATGACTACACGTTGACTGCGGACTCCATCCTCGCGTCTACGCGTGCCTGTATAGGTCCCACAGCGGTAACAACGGAACTGACCAACTCAGTGAGAGCGTCCAAACCGCTACAGACTTCCTTTTACAACGGATCCCTTCTGCCGAAATTGTGGTATTGTGGGAGACTTCAATGCCCACCACGTCTAATGGCTTGGTTCACGCACAACTTACCACGCGGGTAGAACCGTTCATGACTTCGCTTTGGCCTACAGTCTGTCCCAATTGGTAACCGAGCCTACGCGGGTTCCAGATGTGGAGGGCTATGTACCTTCCTTATTGGACCTTCTGCTGACCTCGCACCCAGACTGCTATCAAGTTTCTGTTGATGCACCACTAGGCTCATCAGACCACTGTCTGATTCGTAGTACTGTGCTTCTCACAGAAACTTTAAAAATGCAGCCAGCGGCCAGCGTTCGGGTCTGGTTAGTGGACTGGGATGGGATGCGAAGTTTCTTTGCGTCCTACCCGTGGTGGCAAGTTTGCTTCTCGCTGGATGATCCTGATGTCGCCGCCGACTCTATCGTTTAGGCGATACTGCAGGGTATGGAACTTTTCATTCCAAGCTCTGTGGTTCCCATTATGGCGGCAAGTCCGAACCATGGTTTGTTTTCTGCTGCAAAATAATATCTCGCCAAAAGCGACAGCATTACCAAGCCTGGGCTAATGCGGTGTCATCAAAGGATCCAAACACCAGCGAGCTCAGAAAGAGGTACAATTTTGCCGCCAGGTCCTTTAAGAGAGACATTGCCAAGGCGATGTCATCATTCATAGGTAGAATTGGCGAGAGGCTAGTGCGTCTTCCTTCGGGTACACGTGCGTTCTGGTCTCTCGCCAAAGCTATCTTAGGGACTTTCTGTCAGCCGTCCCTACTACCATTGCACAAGACTGATGACTGCCTAACCCATACTTTAAAGGAGAAAGCCGATCTCTTCGGCACTCTTTTCGCATCAAACTCGATCTTGGACGATGGGAAAACTCTCCACCAACTATACCTCATTGCGCTAGTTCAATGCAAAACATTCAGTTTCTACATAGGACAGATCGTAAGGCTCTTTTTTCCCTTGATATCTATAAATCGAGTGGGCCTGACGCAGTTCCTCTCATTGTTCTTCGGACGTGTGCTCCTGAGTTGGCGCCAGTTGATTTCTTGCCTCGAACTACAGTGTTGTGGAACCAGCTCTCGGCGGCGGTATTTCCGCACCGTTACGACTTACGGCATTTTATTGTGGGGAAATGCTGCCGACATTCAAACTATCTTTGTGCTGCAGAAGAGGGCTGGTCCAGCCTTTAGGTTATATATTGCACGAATTAAAAATAAAATCTCTCTCTGAGAGAGTCACCTGGTGACTAAAAGACTAAGAGAGATTTAAGGATATAAGTATAATGACAGTTGCATCACAATATATTTATGAAAATCTCATGTTTATTCATAAAAATATTGATGTTTTCAAAAAACAGTGATATTCACAATTTAAATACTAGAAGTAAGAACAAATTAGCAGTACCTTATACTAGGCTTCATAAAATAAATAATTCTTTTTAGGGTCTGTGTGTGCGATTTTACAACAAAGTACCAAATGATATTCAGAAATTAGATCTTGATAAAAAAATCCATATCAAAGAAAAGCTTTATAAAAAAGCTTATTATATAGTGTCAGATTGCACAGAAGACAAAACAGCTTGGTTCTGAACTGAAATGCTCCAAGTACTCCAAAAGCTATTTCTAATTGTATTTAATTAATTTATAGTATTTTACATTTAAATAATTATTTTGTATTTTATGATCTGGTAACGACAAATTTTTTTTCTTTAAATGTCGTTGCTTCTGTGCGCTCATGCGCTGTGGTTTCTTGCGCCCGTTCTTTGCCACAGTTAAAAAATGACGTCCTGAATGGTTGTAGGTCTAAAATTTGGACGATTCTAAGTACTTACTAATTGAGTTTATTGAATAAATATATTTTGAGTTTGAGTTTAGGAATCATCAAGAAACGAGCATATTCCTTCCTTAAAGGCCGGCAACGCGCCTGCGATTCCTCTGGTTTTGTACACCCCATGGGCGGCGGTGATTGCTCTCCATCAGGTGACCCGCCTGCTCGTTTGCCTCCTTCTTGTATTAAAAAAGAAACGTCATTGTCGGCGATTCAGGGGCAGGCAGCAGGCACCGGCCGGCCGAGCATGCGCAACACGAGAACGTAAACTACCCGTTTTGTCGTGTTTTATTCATTTATCTCTAATGCCTATCGACCTTACAGACACATACATGGGTGACCTTAGAACTCTACAAAATATGTCAAAAATACACTTAATAGTAGTTTTTGCATAAACTGTGGTATTTTTGTGTACAAACCTTAACATGACAACTTAAAATGATTTGTCGCCTCGCGTCCGCGACATATCTCATGTTGCGCATGCTAGGCCTACAGGTAGTCGGTAGGGATGTTTCAATTACAAAACCTTTCTACCCTTTTGCTTCAAATGTCTGAACAAGGTAGGATATTGCGCAGCACAGCATGCGTTCTAAATCGTGGTGGACAACAAGATGATAGTCTGCCATTGCCAAAATTAATATGGTAATACCTAATTATGTGCAAATGCTTGGACACAGAAGAAAGAGCTATTAATCATGTATTGTTATGATGCTATTTCGGTGAAGCCCCGCCGCGCGGGCAGCGAATGCACCACTCGCATGACCGATGGATCCGAAATACATTCTCATTGTGAGTTGTAAGTAGGGTTACCATCCGTCCGGATTAGTCCGGACATGTACGGATTTTTTAACTCTAGACCGACTTTTGTCCGGCTTTTTAAATTGTCCGGATTTTGGAATATGAGTAATAAAACTACATATTACTATTGAAATGAAAAACTTTTTTACGGATTAACTCGCGTTTAATTTACTATTTACATAGTTTTTATATTATCCTGACGTATCGAACCCTTTACAGGGTCCGTGGTCACAGGGAGACTGAGGTGGAGGGTTACATAAAAACTATGTAAATAGTAAATTAAACGCGAGTTAATCCGTTAAAAAGTGTTTCATTTCAATGTGTAGTGCTCGCTTAAACCTCAGAAAACAATATGTGATCCAGTACGGACTGGAAATAGCTAACAAAGTGCGTCGGTTGGAAGATCTAAAGACTAAGCGCGCAAGAAAAGTTACATCCCTAAATTTCTTGAAGAGATGCCGTGATCATGGTCTCATCCCACCGTGTGTCAAGATATCACCCAAAAAGGACATCCGAGGGAGCGCCAAGATCTTACAACAGGCCAGTCAAAAATTGCTCCGTCATCTCATCTACCGACATCGTTCCGAGCTAAGTACAATTAATAATAAGATCGAGAATTTGTCCAGTGGGTTAGGATTACAATTGTCGGCGTCAGATTTTACTAATTGCATTAATCTCCTCAATAAACGCGAAACATCTAAATATAATGAATGCAAACATAGACAAATAAATAAATTCCAAACGTTAGTATCAAAATTAAATAAAAAGTTTGTGAAATGGAACACAACTAACAATACAACATCAACCATAGATAGCCACAAACGTCAAAACCAAATCGATGAGCGGAAAATTGTGAACTTATCAAAACAAACACTGGACACTGTTGAGGTACTAAAAAAGGGGCTTAATTACGCCGTAGCCCCTCGCAGGATACCGTATGAAAGCATCATTAGTAACGTAGAGGATTGCTTAGTTAAAAATAATATTAGGAAGGCTGATGCTGAAGCACTACGTCAAGACATATCGTCTGTCTTGCGCCGGAGCAAAGTGCCGAAATCCAACCTTCCTCGCGATCAATACTTCGCCCTAAAGAACCTGCGAGCTAAGCCAGAATTAACCATCCTTCGTGCTGACAAGGGTAATGCTACGGTAGTTATGGATACGTCAGATTATAACGAAAAAATAATTCAACTTTTATCAGATGACAAGACCTACAAACGCGTTAAATGCGATCAAACTAACAAAATATTAAATAAAACCAGTGATCTTGTCAAACAACACTCCGAAACGTTAAATCTAGACACTAATTATTTAATACCTTTCTGCCCTAAACCACCTAAACTGTATGGGTTACCAAAAATCCACAAACCTGAGGCTCCGCTACGTCCGATTATAAGCCAGATCGACTCACCAACTTACCGTTTGGCCCGGCATGTAGCAAAAATACTTTCCCCACTAAGAGGTAATACAATAGCTTATGTGAAGGATTCTTACCAGTTTGTCAGTGATATTAAAGACCTACATCTTGCTGACAATGAAACCATGGTTAGTTTTGATGTCCAATCCCTATTTACATGTCTACCAGTACAGGACTGCATTGAAATTACCAAGAAAAGACTAGTTGAACAAAATATGCCCAACGAATATGCAGTACTATTAGAGCATTGTCTTACATCTGGCTACCTTTTGTGGAATGAAGTTTACTACTTGCAAATAGAGGGTGTTGCTATGGGGTCCCCTGTATTACCCGTTGTCGCCGATATTTTCATGGAAGACTTCGAGGAGCGGGCCCTAAGCACTGCACCAAGGTTCTATAAGCGGTACGTAAATGACACTTTCACTATCATACCAACTGATAAAGTATCTGCTTTTCTAAGTCATCTTAACTCCATACACCCTAAAATACAGTTCACAATGGAGTTAGAGGCAGACAACAAGTTAGCTTTCTTGGACACTTTAATCATCAGGAATCCTGACCATAGTTTGAGCCACACTGTGTTTCGTAAAGTAACCCATACAGATAGGTACCTCAATGGTGATTCTCACCACCATCCTAGACAGTTGGCTACTGTAGGGAAATCTTTGTTTCAGAGAGCACGCGGCATCTGTGACACCCAACACCTGGCTGCTGAACTTCAGCATGTCAAGCATGTACTACAGGATAACAAACTGCAAGTACCGCGGCTTCGTCACAAAAAACGCAAAAAACCAACCACAGTCGAGCGCCAACCTGCAGTACTTCCATATATGAAAGGCGTCACTGACAAGATTGGTCACATCTTGAAGCGAGCTTCAATCAATACTTACTTTAAGCCGCCAAAGAAGATCAACCAGTTCTTATGACCTGTCAAGTGCAATATACCCCTTCAAGATGCAGGCGTGTACAAACTGGACTGCGACTGTGGGCTCTCATACATCGGGCAAACAAAGAGAAGTGTAGGAACCCGCGTAAAAGAACATATAGCCGACGTCAAGCATAGGCGCGAAAATAAGTCTGCAGTGTGTGAACATGCTCTCGAGGGACCCAACCATTACATCAGATTTGACAAACCTCAAATACTCGCCAAGGAACAACGATTAATCCCTAGGATGATACGCGAGGCTATTGAAATTAAAAAACATCGTAATTTCAATAGAGAGGATGGTTGGAATTTACCACCTGCCTGGGACCCCATCATACAGGTCATCAAATCCCAGCCCCAACAGCAACACATTGCCAGACCTAAAAATATTGTTAGCTCGTATTGTGTAAACTTGAACGCACCCGGTTAAATATAAAAATTATTGACGGTAGGCAAATAACTTCTAACAATGAGACGACCAACACCTCAGTCTCCCTGTGACCACGGACCCTGTAAAGGGTTTGAAACGTTAGGATAATATAAAAACTATGTAAATAGTAAATTAAACGCGAGTTAATCCGTAAAAAAGTGTTTCATTTCAATGTGTAGTGCTCGCTTAAACCTCAGAAAACAATTTACATAATACTAATAATATCAAATAAGTCTTTAAGCTTTATTAACTTCTCATTTATATAAAAAGTGAGTAATGTTTCCATTTTGTGACTAAAAAGTCCGGACTTTTATCGAAATGTCAGGCTCATTGTCAGGACTTTTCGAATTCCTAAATGGTAACCAGTTGTGAGTGTTGTGACACAATGGCTGTGACTGTGATCGAATGCTATAATGGAACTTCTCGTACGATTGTGATTCGCTCTAAACTATTGAACGAATTTAAATATTTCATAAAAACTTTAATTTTTTATTGACCCGTTTATGTAAATTCATCCTCATCGTAAGTTTTCGTGTATAACCTGCACTCTTTTGTATTTCGATATTGGTCTACTTAATACTTATAAGAAATCATTAAGCTTATCTTATAAGTAGATGTAAGGTCTACGTATCGGTCCGTATTGACACAATGCAGTAGCATAGATACGCAGACCTAACACCAACGCTATCAATGCAGTAGCATTGATAGCGTTGGAACCGTCTCGTAAAGTGTTTGAGCGACGACCAATCTGTCATGTTATCGACACGCGCCGCGACATGTTGGTGTGATTTGAGTGTGAATAAGAGGCGCGATAAGGCGCGTCTTGGCCGGTGGCCGGCTCACGCGCCGCCTCACGCGCTCCCTGCGCTCTGCCGCCGCTGCTAAAGCTGTTGCTATTGCTGCTAAGCGAATTGAAATGCTCTCTCTCGCCGTCCTCTCGTGTTGTTGTGCCAAAGCATGCGGATGTTGGCAGGCGACTGGTGGCTAGTGGCTGCTGGCTGCCTCATTTATTTCCATTCTTATGAGTGCAGGAGTGGTGTGGTATGGCGGCTCACTAAAACAAAAATACCAACCCCTATTTATTTTATTTATTCATTTAACATCTTAACATCAGTTTTACAAGACTAAATCACCATGGCACTTAGAAACCACTAAGGTTTATATTTAGTGCTACAAAGTATTGACATCGAGATTAATTTATTATCCAACAGAAATTAGCTTAAATTAACTTAACTATACAGAAATCTCTGTTAAGACTTGTGTGTGTCATATTTGTCAATCAACGGGTGCATTATCAATTCATATTTGATAGAAAATATGTTTTAAGTTTACTTTTGATGTTAAGAGGATCAATACCGTCTTGTAAATCGGGACATAGTTCATTAATAAATCTAGGAAGGAGGTAAGCACTTGTACTAAAGGCGACTAACGGACTAAATACTGCACATAAATAAATCCAACAGCATAGAGCGGCTATAGGCTCACTCACCACCTATCACGCTGAGCAGTGAGCACCTGTGCAGCGTGCCGAGCTGCCGGCCATTCGGCGCGACTCGTGCACGGCTCCTGCGGTCCCCAATGTCTCCATCACCCAGTGATGACTAACCCTTCGGGGATGATAGTCGTCAATATGTGTGTATGTATATATGCATTTGTCTGAGAGTAGAAGTAATAAAAAAACTGAAAACCGCCACATTGCGACAGAGAGATGGCCGTAATTTGATATAAAACCTAATATGTAAATGATTCTCCCATGTGTCGTCGTGTGACAAATCCGTGTTGCGCAGTCTGTCGCACCGCACGCGCTGCTATGCGATTCGCTAAGCCAGAGGTTCCCACTTTTTTTTACCACGGAACTCTATTTTATCATATTTGCTATGCGGAACCCTATTTTGATAACAAAAAAGGATTTTTAATGTATGACTTGAAAAGAAAGAACAAATAAATGAAAAATAATTAAGTGATTATGATTTGCAAATGGATTTTGTACTCAGTGGATGTCCGCGACACGAAAAACGACCTCGTGGCGGCGGGCGGGGTGGTTGCTTTTCGGGCGGGATGCGGAACCCTCTTGACCCTTCCACGGAACCCCAGGGTTCCGCGGACCAGCATTCGGGGAACACTGCTCTAAGCGTCACATACACGCTGTGTGTATGGCTGTGACCATGGATGTTACAGCCGTCGTTACATCGTCTGCTGCCACTGCAGTCACGGCTGTGGTCAAAGTAGAGGCTGTTTTATTTACAGAATGCAGATTTTATACCTACAATAAATGTCAAAGAAGTGATTCCCTATCACGCCGCTTCAGCCGTGCGGGGCTAGTGTCGAACAGCCTTGGAAATTATTTAGCAGAATACCAATAGTACGCTCACCGCTGTTGCAGCCGCTGGTACCAAGGCTTAAACGATGTTTGCGCTTAGAAAATCGCACTACTGGACACCTCTTACCCCGAGCTTGATTGTTTCCTTTCGCCATAGTATAATGGCCCGCTCTTATGCGTGGATAGGTACCTAAGTACACCATCGGCACGTTCCGACACAACAACTAAAGTTTGCTTACTTCGCCTTTCGGCCACTTTTCGTTTGCAAAAAAGGTTTTCCCTTGACAATTAAGAAAGAGTTGTGAACTCGCAAGTGCTTTTTGATGGCTGCCCTCGTTTTTCATTTCGCAACCCGGCGAGTCACGCCGGCCGCCCGCCGCCGCCGCCGCCGCCCCCCGAAGCCGCACCAACGCACCCACTGGACAATTCATTAAACTTTTTCAATAGCTTAAGTGTACGTAGCTTTTAATCAAAATATAAGCTAATTTTGTTTTTTTTATTATTCTCCTTTTACCTTTCTTCTTGATAGCCTTGTTAGGATTCTTGCGGTGGCGACACAGTGGCGGAGTCTAGAACATTATGCTGGGAGCTGTGGGTTCAAATAATTTCCCTATAGTTGCAATGTCTCAAGTGACTAAGAATCATAAAGAGTACAACAGGTTTGAGAAATATAATTTTCAGCCTTTACCGACTGGTTGCCTTTGTCCGTTCTTAAAATAATAACTTATTTTTAATCTTTTCATTGCGATTGCGAAGAAAATTGTCTGTTAATTTATATGTTTTTAGTATTATGATAAGCAATGCGAAGTATTCAATGCGACTGTTTTTTGTGTGATCAAACTTACTACAACTAAACTAATGTTATTTTTATGATTATAGCTATGTATGTTATGAAGAGCTAATAGAGTCGAGTTCAATGATATTGGCACCTTTGTTTCACTATGATGCCGTCACAGGACGCCTACGCCTCGGTGGGCGAGTGGCCAAGCGCTCGGCTCGTTGGCCGGAGGTCCCGGGTTCAATTCCCGGGTTCGGCATGTGGCAAACGCGCTGATTAAGAAAATGCCCGCGCCAGTTGTAGCGACGGCTTGATTCCATTACTATTTTCTGTAAGCTTTTTCAGCTCCCTTTTTGTACTTTTAATTGAATAACATATAATTTTTTCTTCGTTTGTTGCCTTAAAACATAATAATAGGTAGGGGAAAAAGTTTCTTCGCATTTTTTAGGATGATCAAAACAAATTTTTGAATATAATCTATATTAATGAATATAATATAAAATCTATATATTAACATTTAACTAAAGTAGGTATGTAGGTGCCATTTTGTTCGATAACTTTTTACTATCTTGTATGTAGGTAGGGACATGATCCCATTGCTATAGAAATGTTGGGGCTTCTGATCAAAATACTGCAACATTTTTTTGAAGACCCAAATTAAATTATCTTGTCTCAATTAAAAATGGATCTGCATCGAGAACATTATCGTGCGATGATTTTAAATGTGGCCTAAATTCTGATGAGTCATTTGATCGACTTTGAATGGCTTTCATGGATGAAGAACCATCTACTGTTGGCATAGCGAGTTCAAGCGCGGTTGCCTTACTTTGGGGGGTGAACAAAGGAGTGGTCGTCCTACGACGGCTGTCACGGCAGAAAGTGTGCTGGCAGTAATAAATTTAATTCAAGAAAACAGGTAAATTACAAACGAAGAGATTCTGCATACACTGCAGATTGGATCGGGAAGCATTCACAAGATTCTACGCGAGCACCTTCGCGTGAGGAGGATAGTTTTGCGCTGGGGTACCGCACAACCTCACCGAAGCTCAGAAGCAGGCCCGTGTGGAGTGGTGCCATCATTGAGTTAAACTAATAGAGAAGCAAACCTCATTACCTCATTATCACTTAAAAATGTAACCACTATTTAACCGCGACGACGTAGCTTTGAAACCAATAAACATTTTAATGTAAACATATAACTGTCTTGTACGGTTTAACTCCGCACATACCGACCTAACGCTTAATCAGCCGTTCGAGTGCGTTGCACTGCTTATTAGCCTACATGACAAAATTATGTTTGTTTATAAATAGTATGACTAACACCAATATTTTTAAGTGTCTTACTAACTCGACTACTGTAAACTACTACTAAATAAAGTGAAAACTTATACCGTGGGTTTTCTTCTCGACACTTCACAACAACTCTGATACTTACTTAAAACTATTACATCAACGTCATCTGACAAAAATCCGGCTCGAAGGACCATTTGATGTACAGTGCAGCGCTTAGTTGACCACGCTGCCTCAGTTCACCATAAATTTGTCAGATGACGTTGATGTAATAGTTTTAAGTAAGTATCAGAGTTGTTGTGAAGTGTCGAGAAGAAAACCCACGGTATAAGTTTTCACTTTATTTAGTAGTAGTTTACAGTAGTCGAGTTAGTAAGACACTTAAAAATATTGGTGTTAGTCATACTATTTATAAACAAACATAATTTTGTCATGTAGGCTAATAAGCAGTGCAACGCACTCAAACGGCTGATTAAGCGTTAGGTCGGTATGTGCGGAGTTAAACCGTACATATTCCCAACCAGCGAAAAAGGAAACTAAGTAAATTATTAACAATGTAAAAAATGTTAAAGTATCATGTAAAAAGTAAAAATGTAAAATGCACAATAAAAGTCAATAGTAAAAAATGTAAAACGAAAAACAATAAAAAATTAAGAGATGTAAGAAACAACACAATGAATTAAAAGTTAAACAAAATTATTCAAAACTAAAAATAGGATTGTGTCTTGACGCTTTATGATTGTTCATGCTGCGAGGGCGCGATGTGCTCGCAGCTGTTGCTGCCGCAGCCGCCGCCGCCGCCGGCGCTGGTGCCGCTGTTGACCCTACTGTTGCATAGGATTTCTTCTGCTCTCTTAACTCTATGTCTTCGTAATGCGGATCTTTGACGTATCCTCCAGTTGAATTAGGTTTCTTACAGCATAGTTGGTGTCGCTTCTTTACAAGCCAAATTAGAACTGCAGTGATTGCTATCGCCACTAAAACGTAACAGATAATGTACTGATGTACGTCATGGTGTGTTATCGACTTTAAGGATCGTTTTTCACTGTCGATCATAGTTTTTATTCGCCGATCCATCTCTGTTAGTTTTGTATCATTTTCTAAAAATACTTCAGGCTTCTGTAAGGTTAAGTTTACAAACTTATTAACCGATGTATCCAGCTTTGGATTCTGCAAATCGGGTTCCGCTTTAAAATTGCTCTTATACACGTTGTGTGAGTAGATTGTAAGCTCCTTTGATTGAGCTATGCAGCTCTGTCCAAGCGTTATTAGACTAGAACTCGTTATTGTTTGCACGGTGACGTCATCGTCGTTACATATGACGCGAATCGGACATTCGCCGGAGCAGCAAGTTATCAACCAGCTGTTCTTCGCGTGTAGCTTGATCCAAGCGTCCTTGCAAGGTAAGCTTAGTGTGCGACAGGTTGATATAGGTCGTTGGCGTATCATTTGTGCTTCGCACAGCGCATTGTTATCGAGTAAGTTGAACACTGGTAAGGCTGCGTTACATATAAAGCGATTAATATCTTGCGGGACGCATTGCTTCACATCTTCATTTGTTAGACTAATATAAGTATTCTTCCGTAGATTTATCGCTATATGTGTAGAAGCCATTTGTAGCCATCGTGTCGTGTTGTTGTAATTCACAGGTAGTGGAATAATCTTATACAGAGTAAAATCGTCTTCGCTTAACAGTGGTATGTGTATTTCATATAGCACATAGCTCTCGGTGGTTCTTGCCTTTACATTTAGTAGTTGGTATATTTGTTTTAAGTCTTGTGTCTGATCTACAGGTAAAGATAATGTCTTAGGAAGTCTTCCAGCAATATTGATTAGTTCCTTCTTTAGATTGCTCGGTGTCAGTAGGTGAATGTCAATGTGTCCTTGGTAAATCTGGATCATAGAATTAAATATTATGTCTTGTACGGCCTTGATATTGTTTAACAATAAATATGCAGTTAATGACGACGAACTAAAATAGTTAGCTGCCATCAGGGCTTGCAGTTCATTTTCTATTGTTGCGAAACTCATGTTTGTTTGTTCAATGTAGGTGTTTAGCGTTACAAATTGTTTTTGTAAATTCAGTTCGCTTTTCTTGAGTGATTCATTCTCAATTTCAATGATTGACGTTTGGTTTCTTGCGAGATCTTGTAAATACTTTTCGTTGTTTTGGATGTTTTCAATATCTTCTTGGTATTTATCCGCGAAGCGTTGGTCCAGCACTTCGAACAGGGTGTTGGCTATATATCCTACGCCGTTTATTAAACCTCGCTTCCTACGAAGAGAGAGATGCTTATGAGGTGTCAGCAGCAGGTCATTGTAGTGGTCAAGTTGATTCATCTCGTGCTTCAGTTGGTCGAGCGTAGTTTGACAGTATCTAGGATCTAGTGTGTCGCAGACTTCTTCAATGTTGCTTAAGTAGTTCTTTATTTTTTCGTTTGCTTGCCAGTACGTTGTCATGTTATAGTACATAACTAGGATCCATTCATCGTGCATTAAATTAATGTTTCCGAGTTCATTGTAGTACACGGGGCGTTCGGATTCCAGTTTTGTAATTTGAGTCGTTGTAGGTACACTGCAATTAGACCCAGTTATCATTGTAAACATTAAAGTTAGTAGATTTATAAATGTAAACAATGATTGTTTTGTACTTGCAGGCTTTGGTGATTTATTTCTTTCTTTTTCAGGTTTTTCTTCGATTGGGAGTGGTGAAAGTTTTATGATTGGGCGCTTTAGTATACCAGTCTTGGTTTTTACTGTCGCAACCCTAACCAATCCGTCGGGGCCAGGGTAAACTTCTATTACTCGACCCATTGCCCATTTCCCAGGCGGCAGGTTGCTTTCTTTTATTAGCACAATGTCCTCTGGTTTCAAGTTAGTTGTCGGCCTCTGCCATTTGCAGCGAGTTTGAAGAGTTGTTAAATAGTCGTTTGACCATGCTTTCCAGAATTGTTCCAGCATATGTTCAGTAAGCTGCCACCGTTTTCGGAGGTCCAGGTGTCGATCATCTGGATGTGGTTGCGGCAGTTGAAGTCTTTGCATGTTTTATTTCATGTACATTCAGCGTTTCCATGACTGTACAAACAATTTTTACAAAGTTTCAGTTTCGTAATTGTATTGTTTCTTTTGTAGATATCCATGTCGATGAACTTTGTGCATTGCATCAACACATGGTTACCATCGCAAAGAGGACATTTTCCAAATGAAGTGTGATATATTTTGGAAAAACCGTCTCCCTTGATGTGTTCCAGTTGACGCTTATTGAAGTTGTTAGGGTAACTTTTATTCCCATATGGCGTTTTTGTTTGCTGAGGTTCTTTCTGATGACCTCTAGCAGCTTCTAGTGACATAAACTTGTTCTCCAAAAATGTAAGAAATTCGTCTAAATTCGGAACTTCACGTGGTTGACGCAGATCTCGCGTGTATTCTGAGTACGTTGTAGAGTCAAGTTTCTGCGACATTAAGTAAACAACGATAGGGTCCCAGCTCGTTGTACTTAAACCGATATTATGTAGACCATTGAGGCATTCGTTGATGACGTCATGCATCTTCTTAAGAGAGGATGCGTTTGGTTGTTGAATGGTAGGAAGCTGCAACATAGTATTCATGAGATTAGTAAAGAGTAATCTACGATTGTCATAACGCTGGTTTAGAATCTCCCAGCAAGTGTCGTAGTTATCCGAGCTGATAACAAGATGTTGTAACAGCTTCTCTGGTTCGCCTTTAAGTTTGGCTTTCAGATGCTGCATCTTTTGTGCTCTGGAAACCGCTGGATTCTTATGTATCGTTTCCATAAACAAATCTCTAAATGAAACCCACTGAGTATAGTTTCCGTAAAACTCAGGTAAGTCGATTCTTGGCGTTGAAGACTGGTAGTAAGAGCTGGAGTGGATCTTCGCATTGAGCTGTTTTCTTATATAATCGTAGTTAATTTCTTTAGCATTAAATAAAGTATTGTAAGGCTCGTTCGACCCCTTCAAAATTGATTCTAGTTCCCAATGCGTTTTTTCTACAGCATCCCATTTATTTTTTAATATATTAAGATGATCTTCCATCTCCCACTTTTCCGTGATAGTATCAAGGTCTATCTTCATCATAGCCCGCTCCAATGCTTTTAGATTGCATTCTTGACGATCTAGTAGGTCGTTAGTCTTGCCCTCAGTCTCTGGACCGTGCTCAATAGCGACCTTGGGTTGTTTTTCTTGTATAACCATCAGACGTTGCAAGATGTCAGTTCTCGTAGAGTTGTACAGTTCTTTTGTTTTTTCATAAATTTTGTCTTTGAAGTACTGAAGGTCTTTGATTTCTTCAAGTTGAAAGCTTTGGTGCCTCTCATGAAAGTCTTGCCAGAGATTTTCCAAGGCCGCGAGTCGCTTAGTTAAATAATCAATTGTCTTCCTAGTAGCTCCGTCTTTCTTATAGTTAGAGCAAAGTTGTTTGATGACTTCAAAACTTTCCATTTGTTGGTTGATGTTCATCTTGATAGTTGCTGTTGATGCTAAGTTAACAGTAAGTTGTAGTTAAGTCTTCAAACGACACGCAGTTCACGTTGCGGTTGAAGTTCAGTAATAAGTCGCTGTAGGTAAACCAAATTATTTAAACCTCAATTACAATATTTGCGCCTTCTCAATTAAACTGGTGAGACCCGCTTGTGGGAGGCCAGTCAAGCGATTCGCTATTGCAAAGAAGAATAAATAAATAAATGTTAATACCTGTTCTTTTCTCGAAGGACCATTTGATGTACAGTGCAGCGCTTAGTTGACCACGCTGCCTCAGTTCACCATAAATTTGTCAGATGACGTTGACATCTACACAAGTCGCAAGAACCATGCTGTCACTAAAATTAGACAAAGACAGATACATAGTCATGCGCTGGCGGGCCAATGTTGCCTGCCATATGAATTTTACCCCAAAATAAGAAAAAAAAATTGAAATTTTTGAAATACAATTGTTTTATAAAATACATGAATTTAAATAATACTTTTATTATAAAGAGGAATGATTTGTTTGTTTGTTTGCATGTAGCCGATAAATTCGGGAACTACTGAATCGATTTTAATATTATTTTTGACCATTAATATGCTACTATTTTAACATAATTGAAACTATGTTAGCAGGACAGGGCCTCAACACACTAAGCACCAACGATATTACCAAAACTATACCTTTACCGTTCAGCCGACTTCGTATAGCGCTATCGCATGTGTCAAACGCGATAGCACTATAAAAGTACGTCTAACGACTACATTTCAGTTGTGGTTCGGTTGAGATTATTTACCGTGATAGCCCCCCAGGACGCGATGCGATTTCTGAGTGAATGCTTACTTACTGCTTGCGGTGCTGCGGCCGAAATGTCAAGCAGTACTAAGTAGGCATTTGCTCGCAATGTGTGTCGCGATTTATCCTGTTGACATAGTTTTAATATGATGTTTATATGTATTTAAGTATGGATATCCGTTTACTAGCCGCCATAGTACAAGCTTCGGCTTAGTTTGGGGCTAGCTCATTGGTGTGATTGTTGAAATATATTTATTTATTTAGAATTTACTTTACGAAGATAAAGTTGCGAGGAACAGCTAGTATTATTTAAATAACATGTCTTGCTTATGGCAACACTGAACATAAATCACAATATTTGTTATTTAGTTTTTTTTTGTGTGTTTTTCAGTAAATATCAATACATTAACAATGTACATACGTATGGAAAGTAATTCCGCTTGAGTTATGATGGTTCTGTGACCTTTAATCGCACTCTTTCACTATGCATTTACGCATTTTCCGTCCGGTTCAACCTGGGCGGCGTCACACTGAGGACTGAACTGACATTAGCTAGGCATAAGGCTGTGGCCTTATGTGAGGTGGCAACGCTTTCGCGCTTTAATTGCTAATTGCTAATCTAGTGTATATATATCAGTAGGTGCCATGATATGATTTTAAAAAATTGTCATTTTCAAACGACATTGTGATACGTTACGAATTCTGAATTTATCAATACGATCCAGAAACAAAGCGTCAGTCGACAGTTTGGCTGTTTCAAAACGAACCAACGCTCACGGAAGTGAAGCGATCGAGAAGCGCAGGGAACATTGTAATCGCTAGTTCCTTCACTTTCATAGAAGTTAGTTTATTAGTTTCTCAAAACTTACTGAGTATCACGCGTATATATATATATATATATATATATATATATATATATATGACAACTTTAATGTCATAATTTATATCAATAAATGGCCAGTACCATTATAAAGAATATAAATTGAACCTATTAAACCTACGTGCTAACTTAAATGTGAAGAAAAAATATTGTACCTATATTAGGTAGAATGCTCTAAGGGTAAAACAGATCTAAATGTTTTTATTATACCCAAGTGTCGGCGTTATGAGAATTGGACAATTTGCTAATTGGACGTTTTGCTACATAGATGTTTCAATAGTTAGACGTTTTGCTACGTGCTACCGGAGCCGGAATGTTGAATGGCTGGGGAGCTGGGCCTATGCCTGACACCGGTGGCTGGCAGTGGTCTGACCACGGCAGGCGCAGAAGCGCATTACTTAAATTGGCCAAAGTTTTATTGTTTCATCACACCTCTAATGACATAATAATGAGGCACCGATGGATTTCAAATGATTAAGATACAGCAAGTCCATCTTAATGTTTTTGTTACTAATCATAAATTGGATACGTTTTTATACGACAATACAGTACTCAGAAGTGGTGATTTTAAGCGGGCACCGCAGCCTATGGCCCTTTTTTTCCCTAAAGCTACAGCTGCTAGTATCTTCCTTTTTCTGCCATGTTGTTTACAGTGACGACATGGACCATTTAGTCCGCTTACATCTCCTATACCTTAAGAAATGAACGGCCCTCTCGTGACTTGGCTTCCACGTGAACACCCCGAACCCTTTGACGAATTTCCAAACATTTTTTTTTATTCAAAGGTTTGTAATTATCAGGACAAGATTGTCCTAATAATTACAAACACAACAAAAAAAGAATTAGCCAAATGTGTGCAGCCGTCCTGAAAGCGGTGCACAGACTATCTATACGTAGCAATTGATTTTTATTTCCTACCCTGTCAAGATAGTACCGCGAAAAGATTTATAATAGGTACACAAAATGTTAGTTATTCATCCAAATTTATTTTATCGCCTTCAAAGTATGCTCCTTCAGAAACGATACACGATATTACGCCAACGAATAATCCAATCATCAAAACATTTTTAAACGCTTTATCCGGAATTGAGTTCAGTTCTCCTTTATGTCTTCTACTAAATGAAAACGGGTGCCACGAAGTGGTAATTTAAGTTTGGGAAAAAGAAAGAAGTCGGCTGGAGTCATATCTGATGAATAAGATGGTTGCTCTATGGTATTTGTCGAGTTTTTGGTCAAAAATTCGTTCACAATGATAGCCTTGTGCGAAGGCGCATTATCGTGGCGCAAAATCCAAGAATTTTCTTTCCACAAATTTGGCCTTTTTCGTCGAATTTGCTCTCTTAAACGCCGCATAACGCTCAAATAATATTCTTTATATACCGTTTGACCTTCCGGCAAGAATTCCGAGTGCACAACACCGCGATAGTCAAAGAAAACAGTCAACATGACGTTGACTTTTGATCAACTTTGGCGTGGTTTTTTTGGTTTCGGTTCAGTCGGAAGGCGCCACTTCGAAGCTTGTTGACTAGTTTGCATGTCAAACTCGTAAACCCACGTCTCGTCACCAGTAACAATGCGTTGCATGAATGTTGGGTCGGAATTGACTCGTTCTAGCATGTCCGCAGCGACTCTTATGCGATTGAGTTTTTGGAGAAAATTCGGGTCTTTTGGGACTAGTCGAGTTTGACTAGGCAACATGTTTCATACCCAAGTTATTATTTAAAATAGCACGGATGACTCGTGAGACACAGAAAGTTCAACTTAAATGAGGATTTTCAGTCACCATTTCCGTCACTTTTGCGAAGCGAAGAACCAGAGCGAAGCAAATCTTCCATCTCTTCTCGACCGCTTTTGAACGCTTTGTACCACTCATAAGCACGTGTTTTTGATAAAGTCGATTCACCGTAAACCTTCTGTAACATTTTCAGTGTCTCCGAACACGAAATTCCACTGGCGACGCAAAATTTAAGACAAACGCTTGTGTCTGTTGCAGCGCAATGCATCGCGCCGCTGGGCATGGAGGGCGGCCAGATCCCGGACCGCGACCTGCTGGCTAGCTCCTCCTTCAACGACGGCAACGTGGGCCCCCAGAACGGCAGGTACGTCACACAACACACGCACACACGCACGCACTGTGCAACCAATGCCCTATAGAATGGTGGAAAGCTTAGATTAAGTATAATACTGGTCCGAATTCAGTAAACCATTATTAGTAAGAGTGACATGTTGGCAGGCGAGTGGGCGCAGCTTCCCCGTGGCGTATTGCGCACGCAGCCCTCTGCCGCGCTATACATAAGGCATACATCCTAAATGCATTTAATGGTTCAAATCATTACGTTCAAATACTGAACATTACTATGTTAAATTGTTTGTCCCATAGGTACCTAGTATTTATTTTTAGTGTGTATTACAGCCGTGGACTTACATTTTGTAATGTCACATTTATCAACATTGCCATTATACGTAATTTTTTTGTGGTTTTCGTATTATTTCTATTAAAGAGTACACACACCAGTTATAGTTTACAATACACACCTTTATTTAGTTAAATCACAGAATACTATTAATCAAACTATTTTATAATTGTTTAGGCGTTACTCACGAATTTATCACTAATTAAGTATCGTTGTTATCACAAAATTATTTGTAATAAACAATAATCATTACTTACTATCTAGTGCAAATAATTTTTAGTACAATTCACGATAATTAAATACATATACATATACCATCGCGACAGGCATTTGCAGCAGTACCATAAGAGCTCGGGCACCACTAGCACTTCTCGAACGCAAAAGTGTCACTAAATGGCGCGCATCGCCACGCCATGCACCCGCAATAGACATTAAACCGGATATAGAACATTTGACTCGTGATGGTATAGTAATCGCATTTGCTCACTATTCGATAACGCTCAGATGGTTGTTTGGTAGTCAAAGTTTCTATCGTACACACAGAAAAAGAGCGTTCATAAATCCATATGGGTTATTGTGGTTTACAAATAAAAAAATAAATTACTTAATAAAGAATCATTAATGAGAAAATAGTTTAAGTAAGTATTTTAGTTTGGCTGTCACCAATAAAAAATACAAAATAGTGATTTTTATTAAGTAATATTTTATGATATTATTATATCCTCCTATAATTAATACTATAAAGAAGAAGTTCAAAGAAATTTAATTATTCTGTAAACATATTTAGGTACAATACTAGCACCCCCTCTCTTCCCTTGGACGAGACCTGTTCCAGCGGGCGAAGTATGAGAGGTTGATGATAGAGGGATTCCATGGCGATGGTAAATAACGACTGCGTCTCTTTATATGGTGTTGTTTTACAGTGACTACATTGTGACTAACTTATTATCTAAACCTTACAAGACTATTTATACAATAATAACTACGTAGATGTTGGAGGGAGGATGCCGTGTCATATCTTTATCGGATCTACACGCGTTTAAGAATGCGCTTACAAACTCTTTAACCAATACGTGAAGATAATAAATTATGTGGCGACGCAGGCCGCCACAGTACTCCCCCTCTAGAAAAGGGAATGAAAAAACCATCAGGTCTTCAGCTTGGAGATGCCAGTGGTGCTCTAATCCACGTTAAGTCGTGATGAGCGTGCTCAAGTCTTCGTTGACAATACGAGCGTTCTCCAGTCTACAGTGACTCGAGACGAGCGTGTGCTACCATGTCTGCTGTGAGTCGAGACGTGTGGAGTGCGACGGTACTTTTTTTGACCGTCGAGTGATGCCGAGGATCCAGGAAGCGATACGTTGCTGCGATGGAACCTTATGGCTAGATGGCTTGCTGAACGCTGCTAATGAGAGCTGTTTCCTTGTATTCTTCGATATATGAACAAAATACTTATAATAAACCTTTTGAAAACGACCGATTACACGAACAATTTTAATAAGAACTTGATTTTTCTTTAAAATGTTTAAAATTCCTCTCAACATCATAATACTGTTAGTAATATAATTTTTTTATCACGTTATACCAAGACTATATTATACACACAAATTAAATTTTAAATGACATAAGTACAACTTTAAATTACGCTTATTCTTACAATAATAAATTTACTTAAATGAACGCTCGGGTCACACGATAAGTTTCAATTTCGCGTGAAAGTCGTTAGAGAGTGAACCTTCTGTACGGCAGTACTATTAGTTATTCTGTGTTAATAGTCGTGATTTTAATGTATGTATGTATGTAAAAACATCCGTGAGTAATTCAATAAATTTACACAATAAAATTAACATAACTTTTTGATTTTGTTTTCTCTTATACTATTTACTAAACCCTAGAAGTAATAACTAAGCAACGGACGATTTCTAAATAACATAACCATAACTTTCAGTGTCTGAAATAGTCTTTGAAAATCACCTATTACCATAAAATTAATTAAATAAATAAATTCCACGACAACCGTATGTAGCGACAGCTCTTGTTAGGCGAATGACATTTTACTAAGATATATTTTGATAAGGATGTAATCGCTACCTACGTAGACATTATTGAATGCTCTAAGGCTAGAAGTCATATGAAACGATACAATCCTTCTAAAGCGAGTTCGTGCTTCCGATTTTCACGTATTTTCATACATTAGCTCTCGTTAACTATACTACTACCATCACGATTTCGATCGTGCTATTGAATTTTAGTTCTCTAAACGGCGCTGCTTTGGATTTCATACAAAATAATACGATTACGTTTACCTTAAATAGTACCATAATGGTTCGTGCTTGGGGTACAGGTGACGTTAAAATACGTAGACAATGCCACGATGTAACTTCGGCGACAACATTTCTGATCACTGATCATTTGATCACTGACGATCAAAAATGTTAAAACGTTATTGGTTTTATATTGTCTCTTAATATGGTCTCAAAGGTTTAGCGCTTAATTTGATATAGTCGTACCTTAGTTCTCTAGAACATTAACTGTCGATGTTAATGGTACTAAGTCATCCGATTCTCATCTAAAAATGGGTTCCACAAGGGTCAATTCTTGGCCCTTCCTTATTTTTGATAATATATCAAAGACTTGCTACTCGTTGTAGAAAACTTCTGTGATATTGTATTGTTTGCAGATAATACTTCACACTTTTGTGGGGAACAGCGGATGATGTTAAAACAATTTATAGTGTTGTTGATATATATTTTAGTGAATTAAAAATATGTGTTGTAATTTATGACAGTATAGTTAAATAATAAATACTGTTATTATTCAGTGATTCTATTTATTTAAATAGCAAACGTACATACGATACATAGTGGCTTGATGTCACAGAGTAGAGAGAGACTGCTATATACAGCTTGTATCAAGCGGGGCCAGCCATATTTCACGTACCTAATCAGTTACTTTTAGTGAGCTGGCACACATAAAAACATTTCTTGATATCTCGGGCATTGTGGAAGTACATACTTTTGAAAATAATACGAGTTTATCGACATTATGTCAAGATTAGCAAACAGCTGATCAAACAGCTGATTGGAGTAATGAACTCTGTCTAGTGTTACTTCCTTCTTTGCCTCTGCTGTGACCCTAGTATTTTTGTGCCTATTGTGCTGATTCCACCTGCTTTCAACTATTTTTGATAAAGTTTAAAGGGTTCCGTGTTGTTATTTTTTTCACTAAGAACATAAGTTACGACTACCTACTTTTATTAGTTAGAAAAGAAAATTTACAATAATAATGTTAATAAGAATAACATTTTTAAACATTTGTGACATCAGTTCTAAATAAAACTTACGTGTGATGGAAGATTTTATCACTAATTGACTAAATTAATAGCAACAAACCTAAAAATAATACGCAGCGCTTAAGCCAGTTTACACTTTGGTAGTATTTTGTGATGAATTGATGAATAACTTAACTAATTTAAAAATATTGCTGGTTTTCGTAACTTAAGTCTAAATTTTGAACCCTAAAACTACTAGGGTTATGGGCGGTATTAACTTCTAGAACCCCAAGCGGTCGCATGAGACCGCAGTTGATAGTGGGGGCATTACTGTGCCTTTGTGGGAGCGGGCAAACTATACATTCCGGAATTCTAAGTACCAGGATAGGCGGCACACCCCCGACATAGCAACGCCCAACGGTACGATAGGTTTGTTTTCATGTTGTTGTTGTTTTCATGCCTACAATTTTTTCGCAGTCGTTTGTGAAAGCTTACAGAGTGTATACTAGGGGTTGCAGTCGCGGTACTGTGGAGAAAACGGGATTCCCGGTACTGCGCTAACTCTGGTACGGGGAAAACCGGGAAATTTCGGTACTTTTCGGTACTGAAATTTTGTTAAACCCAGATGTAACTAACGTTTGATATATGAATCATTGAGCAAAATAAAATATATAACACAAAAAGTTTATAATAAAAAAATTGTTTTGTCAATTGTTGTACTAGCTGTGGAATCATTTTGTCGACCGGAAGTGATTAGATATCATTCGAGTTGAATGTTTTAAAAGGGTCTATATGCAATGGATTTTTATCATGAGTGTTTTAAGGTAAGTAAATAATATAAATTCGTCCAAAGTAAGACCGTTCAAACAGCGACAGACTCCCTTCTCCTTTGGATCCCCTCGGCCGAGATTGTGGTATTGGACAACTTTAATGCCCATCACATCTAATGGGTTGGTTTAAGCACAGCACAACTGACCACGCGGGTAGTGCCGTTCATGACCTCGATTTGGACTACAGTCTGTCCCAATTGGTAACCGACCCTACGTGGGTTCTAGATGTGGAGGGCCATGCACCTTCCTCATTGGACCTTCTGCTGACCCCGCACCCAAACGGCTATCAAGTTTCTGTTGATGCACCACTATGCTCATCAGACCACTGTCTGATTTGTAGCACTGTGGCTCTCACAGAAACTTCAAAAACGTCGAGTCTGGCATTATAATTCAGCGAAATGGGATGGAGTGCGAAGTTTCTTTGCGTCCTACCCATGGTGGCGAGTTTGCTTCGCGCTGGATGATCTTGATGTCGCTGCCGACTCTGTCGTTGATGTGATACTGCAGGGAATAGAACTTTTCAATCCAAACTCGGTGGTTCCCATTGGCGGCAGGTCCCAACGGTTTGGACGTTGATGCAAAATAACGTCTCGCCAAAAGCGACAACATTACCAAACCTGAGCTAATGAGGTGTCATCAAAGGATCCAAACACCAGTGCGCTCAGAAAGAGATACAACTTTGCCGCCAGGTCCTTTAAGGACATTACTAAGGCGAAGTCATTATTCAAAAGTGGAATTGGCGAGAGGCTAGTGCGTCATCCTTCGGGTACGCGTGCGTTCTGGTCTCTCGCGAAAGCTACCTTAGGGATTTTTTGTCAGCCGTCCTTACCACCAGCACAATACCGATGACTGCCTGGCCCATACTACAAAGGAGAAAGCCGAACTCTTGGGCACTCTTTTAGCATCAAACTCGACATTGGACAATGGGTAAAACTCTCCACCAACCATACCGCATTGCGCTTGTTCAATGCCAATCCGGTTCCTACAAAGGTCAGTTCGTAAGGCTCTTTTTTCTTTGATATCCATAAGTCGAGTGGGCCTGATGCAGTTCCTCCCATTGTGCTTCGGACGTGTCCTCCTGAGTTGGCGCTGGTTCTAATGTGCCTTTTCCGGCTCTTTTACACTACTGGCGTTGTCCCGAGCTCTTGGAAGACAGCCCTTGTCCACCCGATCCTCAAAAAAGACGATCGCTCAGATCCGTCCAACTACAGGCCAATAGCCATCATCTCTTTGCTCTCCTAAGTAATAGAGTCCATTACAAACCGCCAGCTCTTAAGGTACCTAGAAGAAAACTAGCTACTAAGCGATCGCCAGTATGGTTTTCGTCGCGGTCGTTCGGCTGGTGATCTTTTAGTGTACCTTACTCACCGATGAGCGGAGGCAGTCGAGAGTAAAGGGGAGTCACTGGCAGTTAGCTTGGACGTAGCGAAAGCCTTTGACAGGGTATGGCACAGGGCTCTTCCCTCTAACCTTCCATCATACGGGCTTCCTGAGAAATTGTGTTCGTGGGTTGCCAGCTTTCTTTCTAGGCGTAGCATCAGAGTCGTAGTCGACGGTTCGTAAAACAACAGCATTCATTGCTATGCGGACGACAGTACGGGGGTATCGCTCTACACTGGATGAGCTAATATTTCTCTGGAAAGCGTTATCGAGAGCCGGAATAAACTTGTGACTGTCACCAAGAACATGAGTCATGTCTCAAATTGTGGCCGACATAACCTAGTCCACTTTAACCTCTCCAAAACACAAGTTTGCGCATTTACCGCGAAAAAACATCCCTTCGTCGTACCTCTGAACTTTGAGGGAGCTCTCCTTGATACCAATTCGACTATTGGAATCCTTGGCGTCGATATTTCGAGTGACGTTCAGTTTCAAGGTCATTTGTAAGGTAAAACTAGGCTAATATTGACGTAATTTTAAGTTTTAATAAAAGTACCGAAAGTACCGAATTTCCAGGGAAACGAATTCTCAGTACCGGTACTGCGTAAAAAGTCATTTTCCCAGGAAATACCGGGAAAAATCGGTACCGGGAATTCCCGGGAGCATGCCCTAGTGCATACCTACTTTTAGATATTTTTTTGCTGTTTGGTTTCGATTCGACTACCTATTAAATTAGTATGGCATTTCTAAGTAATCAGGAGTATTACGAAATGATTCTTTGTGTCGGAGCAGCTAATGGCAGTCTCCGTGGTGCTCGTGAACTGTACCGCGAGAGATTCATCGACGGCAGACCAGAAGCTGAGCAGCGACGCTTGCCATCGGCGGATTGCTTTCGACGAATGGTTTTGCGTCTCCAGCAGACAGGATCCTTTCGTGCGACGAGTCCGGAGGTCCAGCCAAATATGCGGGACCCGGGTTTTGAGGAGACTGTGTTGGAGCCACTTTTGTAAACTGTTTATTGTGAAGTGCAGTGGACTACACGTGCTTCGCTTTACCTCTCAAGCCCCAAGCGGCAAGAAGTGAATCTTTGTGTGCTGTTTTTATCAGATTTATCTAATGTAAGTAGGTACTGTTGTTTATTAGAAAATTATTATTCTGACTAATGATCAGTAGGTAATAAGAAATGTGTGTAAGAAAAAGAAAATAATGTGTAAGAAATACATCGAAATACGAGTAAAATAATACGTGGTGTAATCCGTTAGCATTTTTTCAATTTCCGAGTGAATTGTAACAATATTTGTTTGTTTACTGTTACATGATAACTTTGTTATTTTTAATGTTTTAAACATTTTTTGACATTTCGATTCCAATACTGAGAGGTTTTGATTTTAGTTATTTCAAAAATAAGTCATTGTAATCAAGGACCTAGGGTACCTAGTTCTAAGTAGGCGTAGCTACCTTTAGGCCGAGTCCTGAGTCACGGGCGCATCGCGGAGGTGGATTGCGGAGCGTAGAAATAAAGTAGGTATGTAAGCGCCCGCTTGCAGTTCGGACAGGTTATTACATGTCGAGTAGGTATTTGTTTCGTGCGCGGCGGATTCCGCCTGCGCGATGCGCCGTGACTTAGGACTCTGGCTAAAGGTGGCCACTGACGATCACTTTTTCCCATCAGTTGAACTGACGTCAGTCCAAAATTTAATCGTGAATGTCGTTAAAAAAATTGATTGTATCACCTTAGTTCGATTCGAACTTCTCTAATGAATATTTATCCTTAATGCCGAATACTAAAGTTCAAAATTGATTGTACCGGCTGGTCGAGAACTGACGAGCCGGAGTGTCGCCAGTGAGTGGGAAATCTTTTTGGCTTAAAACCATTTGGAGTGATGCCACAGTTTAACGCCAGGATTGACGCGCAAAACTGATCGTCAGTGGCCAGCTTAAGAGTAGTACGATTATCTATTCTGTGACTACACCTCAAAGTGCTTCGCTTTAGTTGTATTGAGTTATTTCAAAAATAAGTCATTTTAATTTACGAGGGGCGTTCAAAATATTCTCGGTATTGATACGTTACAACCTCTTTTATATATATATTTGTTACTGGCCGCTAAGATTCATCCATTGACATTAAAAAAAAGTTAAATTGGAACCGAGATGTTCTTTTGTTTTTCTGCAATTGCCGAACAAACATGAACACCATGAGCGAATTAACAATTTTAACGAAATTAGAGCACCGATCCGTCATAAAATTCTTGACAAAACAAGGTAAAAATCAAAAAACCATAAAAGAGGAAATGGATTGTGTTTACCGTGAGTCTGCTCCTTCTTTATCTACTATTCAAAAATGGTCAAGCGAATTTAAGCGTGGAAGGGAGAGTATTGAAGATGACCCTAGACCTGGCCGGCCTGTAGTGGCTACCTCACAAGAAAATATTGATAAAGTGGAAAAACTTATATTGGAAGACGGCCGAGTGAAGGTAAAATCTATAGCTCAAGTAACCAATCTCTCTATTGGTACCGTACATGACATTATACATGACCATCTTAATATGTCAAAAGTAAGTGCAAGATGGGTTCCGCGAATGCTGACGCTTCTTCAAAAGGATATGTGTGTGGCTTGCTGTTCAGATCTTATCGACCTGTGTGGTGAAAATCCCGATGAGGTGCTGCAAAAAATAGTTACTGGAGATGAAACCTGGGTTCATCATTATGACCCAGAGAGCAAACAGGAGTCCATGCAGTGGCACATTAAGGGTTCAGCTCATCCCAAGAAGTTCAAGGTAATCCCGTCAGCTGGCAAGGTCATGGCCACAATATTTTGGGATTGTGAAGGAGTTTTGCTTATCGATTATAAAGAAAAAGGTGTAAATATCACAGGGCAGTACTACGCTAACGTTATACGTCAATTAAGAGATGCGATCAAAGAAAAGAGGCGAGGAAAGTTAACCAAAGGTGTTCTGCTTCTGCATGACAACGCCCCTGTCCATACTGCTCATATTGCCAAGGCAGCTATTGTTGAATGTGGGTTTGAAACTGTTACTCATCCACCCTATAGTCCGGACTTAGCCCCAAGCGACTTCTTTTTGTTCCCCAATCTTAAAAAGGATCTGCGTGGAAATAAATTTTCTGACGATGAAGCGTTGAAGACGGCCGTGGAGGAGCATTTTTACACCAAAGATAAAAAATATTTTTATGAGGGATTAAAAAAAATAATTGATCGATCTTATAAGTGTATGAACATAGGGGGGGAGTATATTGAAAAATAAAAATATCAAACTTTTCGTACTTGTTTGTTTTTATCCACATACCGAGAATATTTTGAACGCCCCTCGTAAGACCTATTTAGGGACCTACCTACTCGTAGGTAAACGTACCTATCTACTTTAGAGTCGAAACAATGTGACTGTAAAATGATAATATTTTTATTACTTTGATAATAATTAGGTACTTAGGTAGGTAGGTACCTACTTTATACAAATTATTAAATCACGAAAGTAAAATAGCTGCCTACTTATCTGTCTTAACAAATCCAACAAAAAATGCCGCCAAGCGACTGCCGACAAACAACCCAGGCGGTTTGTGTCAAAGGTGCCGCCATGGTCAAAGGTTTTTGATTTTCGCCGCCCGCCACCGTCACAGTAAAGCCTCTTGTTTGTAAAACTGTGCGCCTGGTAGGAGGCGGGGGCGTGGCGCGGCCATACTAGGGCACGCAGTTTTATAGTCATGAGGTGCACTATAGGCAGTTATCATACAGAGTTCATGACCCTGCTAGTGATGGGTTTAGTTGGTTCTGATTTTAAATTAACTACAGCTTAACTTTGTTTGTAAATGCAAAAACAAATTAAATTGAGCTTATCTTACTAGGGTATTTATAGAAAGGGTCTACCCTTGGGATAATTTGAAACAGTGGATTAAGGCTGGCCCCGCTTGATACACGCTGTATTAGAGTAACAAAGAAAAAAAGTCAAGTGTGAGTAAGCATAGAAAGTCGCGAAATTCAATAATTACATTTAACACCCTGCCTGAATTTAAGCCTTACTAAAACAAGATGCAAATTGAGTTAAGTAATGACTTACAAAAAAGAAGAAACAAACTAATAATGATTATTCCTGAATCATTAGGAAAGTGAGTTTTATGACAACATTCCAAGTTTAGTTCTTAAAAATATAAACTTATCTTTTGACAATGCTTTTGTAATTATATCAGCATACTGGCAATCACTACTCACAAATTTTAATGCAATTATCTTTTTATTTATTTATTTTTTTATTAAAGACACACAAAACAAGTTACAATCATGTAATACAGTAATAATAATTTAAAACTAAACATTGATCTAGATTATACTCAAAGGATGCGTGCACAAAATGATCCAAATTATTAGGCATGTGGAAATAGAAAAACAAAATATAAATGTAAAAACTTAAACTAAAATAAGTACATGGCATGTAAAAACTAAAACTAAAATGAGTGATTGTCTAAATTAAACCAAACCTATAGCAAACTCTGGTCAGTAGAAATTAACAAAGGCAGAGCTGCAATATCACTATGTTAGGCATTATTATTGGTACATAAAATGGTCCGAATCTTGCCTCTAAATGCATGCAGTTCACTGCAAAAAATATCTAATGAAGAGGAATGTCCGCTCATTATGTCATTAAAGAGACGGCACATCCGAGTAATAGGATTGTAGAAAGATGTGTTGTTGCTATATATTTGCAAAAAAAAGATTTTGGTTGTTGGCTTACGGGAACGAAAACGAATGTTAAATTTAAGGAAAGACAACAAAGAAGGACTGTCTACGTGCGAGTGAATAATTTTATGCAAATAGACCAAATCGGTACATTTGCGTCGAGATGCAAGAGAAGAGAAATTGTATTTATTTAGTCTATCGGCATATGATCTACAGCCGCGGCAAAATTGTGATCTATAGCAAACTACGTTTAAGAATTTTTTTTGAACTCGCTCTATTCTATTACTGTGAACTTCGTAGTAAGGTGACCAAATTACAGATCCATATTCTAAGATACTCCTTACCAGTGAACAGTACAAATAAATAAGAGGAGTCTGGGTTTTAAAAGTTTTAGTAGATCGAGAGATAAAGCCAAGAAGTTGGGTGCCTTTTGATATAATATGGTCGTAGTGGGTGCGAAATGTCAGTCTGTTATCAAAATAAACACCCAAGTTCCTAATTTTACATTTGCGCTGAAGTGTGACGCCGGCAAGAGAATAATCGAAGATTGTATTTTGTTTTAAGGACGAGAAGGAGACAACGAAACACTTATCGATATTCAAGTACATCCGGTTCAGAGAACACCACTCAGCGACTTTAGATATGTTTTGCTGCAAGAATATGCAGTCTTTGATATCGTTAACTACTGCAAAAATTTTCAAGTCATCTGCATATAATAGGCTCTCACATGTTAACTGTTTAACCAGATCATTAATAAATATCACAAATAGTAAGGGTCCCAAATGGGAACCTTGTGGCACCCCCGAAGTGACGGGAACTGGCGTAGATACCTTTAATACTCACCAATTGACTCCTTCCCTCTACGTAAGACTTTATCCATCTCAACAAACTTCCATGAATTCCGTAGAACTCTAATTTAGATACCAATGTATGGTGACATACTTTGTCGAAGGCTTTAGCGAAATCAGTGTATACAGCTTGTATCAAGTGGGGCCAGCCATATTTCACGTACCTAATCACTTGCTTTTAGTGAGCTGGCACACATAAAAACATTTCTTGATATCTCGCGCATTGTGGAAGTACATACTTTTGAAAATAATACGAGTTTATCGACATTATGACAACACTATCAATCAGCTGATTGGAGTAATGAACTCTGTTTAGTGTTACTTCCTCCTTTGCCTCTGCTGTGACCCTGGTATTTTTGTGCTTATTGTGCTGACTCCACCCGCTTTCAACTATTTATTTTTGATAAAGTTTAAAGGGTTCCGTGTTGTTATTTTTTCACTTTGAACATAAGTTACGACTACCTACTTTTATTAGTTAGAAAAGAAAATTGAGACGTTCATTTAGTCAATTATTCTCTGTTCCTATCACCAGGTCAGGTCAAGAATGTGTTATCTATCAGGTAAGTACTTTTGACGGTTAATTAGTAGGTACGAATCCAAAACATTGTCTTACTTCACATAGCATTTCTACTTTGCTTAGACCGCGATTTTCTAAGCGACACTTAGACGCTGTGATTGCTGTCTCTTTCCGATTCTATGAATATGCAAGAGACAGAGTCAATTCTCAGCGCTGCGGCAGCCGCTACTACCAAGGCTTTAACTTAGAGAATCGCACTGTTGAACAATAACTAAAGCAGTATTGTTCTGAGGCTTAGACAAGTAAATGTTTGTGAATACGGGTTTCATTCAGCACTGTACTAAACTCACCTGTATACACGCAGTAAAAATAACAAAACAGAAAAATCTGTCACCATGTGAGTTTTCATTGTAACTTTTGTGTCGACTCTAAAAAAACAAAATAATAATGTTAATAATTTGAACAGTGATAAAAAAAGACTTAACTTATTTAAAAATATTGCTAGTTTTCATAACTCAAAGTCTAATTTACGAGCCCTAAAAAGTATGGGCGGTATTAACATAATGGCGGTATTGGTACTAGGAGTCAATCCTGGTATGGGCGGAGTCACAAGAAAGCGTGCGCGTGCGTCTTTCTTCTTAATGGGTTCTGTAGCTCATTTTATTTTTCTAACCGCTTTGGTTGACTCGGTATAAATGAATGAAATTCATCATCTGGTGTCAACATTCTAGGGTCAACATTCCTGAAATCCTACCTAGTGTGATACAACATAGTTAAACTTAACTAACTAACTAAGTTTAACTATGTTGTATCACACATAGTTTCAATACTAAACACATTCGTTTTTATTTACAATAATAATGTTAATAAGAATAACATTTTTAAACATTTGTGTCATCAGTACTAAATAAAACTTACGTGTGATGGAAGATGTTATCACTAATTGACTAAATTAATAGCAACAAACCTAAAAATAATACGCAGCGCTTAAGCCAGTTTACACTTTGGTAGTGTTTTGTGATGAATTGATGAATAACTTAACTAATTTAAAAATATTGCTGGTTTTCGTAACTTAAGTCTAAATTTTGAACCCTAAAACTACTAGGGTTATGGGCGGTATTAACTTCTAGAACCCCAAGCGGTCGCATGAGACCGCAGTTGACAGTGCGGGCATTACTGTGCCTTTGTGGGAGCGGGCGAACTACACATTTCCGAATTCTAAGTACCAGGAGTAGGCGGCACACCCCCGACATAGCAACGCCCAACGGTACGGTAGGTTTGTTTTCATGTTGTTGTTGTTTTCATGCCTACAATTTTTTCGCAGTCGTTTGTGAAAGCTTGCAGAGTGCATACCTACTTTTAGTTATTTTTTGCTGTTTGGTTTCGATTCGACTACCTATTAAATTAATGTGGCATTTCTAAGTAATCAGGAGTATTACGAAATGATTCTTTGTGTCGGAGCAGCTAATAGCAGTCTCCGTGGTGCTCGTGAACTGTACCGCGAGAGATTCATCGACGGCAGACCAGAAGCTGAGCAGCGACGCTTGCCATCGGCGGATTGCTTTCGACGAATGGTTTTGCGTCCCCAGCAGACTGGATCCTTCGTGGGACGAGTCCGGAGGTCCAGCCAAATATGCGGGACCCGGGTTTTGAGGAGGCTGTGTTGGAGCACTTTCTAGAAAACCCAAGGACCAGTACACGTCGAGCTGCAGCTGTTTTCAACGTGGCTCACGTGAAAGTTTGCTCCAAAATGACGGCCAGCATCCGTATCATTTTGGCGAATCCAAGAACTCACGCCTACGGACTTCAAACCGCGTCGTGGATTTTGCCAGTGGTACTGCAACAAAGTTATGACGGTTCCTTGTACTGTGGACGGATGAAGCAGCCTTCACTAGGGGCGGGATAAGCAATATCCACAATGAGCATGTGTGGTCACACACGAATCCACATGCGTCAACAGAGTCCAGTTTCCAGCGCAGAAGAGTCTGTTTTGCGTCGGGCGCAAACTTGCATCCAGCGACAAGGCGGGCATTTTGAGCCATTTTCGTAAACTGTTTATTGTGAAGTGCAGTGGACTACACGTGCTTCGCTTTACCTCTCAAGCCCCAAGCGGCAAAAAGTGAATCTTTGTGTGTTGTTTTTATAATTTATCTAATGTAAGTAGTTACTGTTGTTTGTTAGAAAATTATTATTCTGACTAATGATCAGTAGGTAATAAGTTGGAAGAAATACATCGAAATACGAGTAAAATAATACGTGGTGTAATCCGTTAGCATGTTTCCAATTTCCGTCTATTCTTCAGTCTATCCTATATCAGAAGGATCGTGTCTGCTATCTGGCTGGAGTGAGTAGTTAGTTATGCACAACAGTTGCGCCAGTTCTTCTTCACAGCTAAAAGACGTCCTGCGTAGTCGGGTACCTATTATTGGTCTAAAAGTTGTCAACTAACTTGCTTTGATTATTGTAAGAAGATAAAATATTAATTTTATTGTTTTTTATTGAAAATAAAACAAAATATTGAATGATGTCGTATTTTTATTTACTCATACTAAATATCTGACAAAAAGAAAAACAACAACAAGGACAACAAAACTGTTCTAATCATCACTTTATTAATCAACTAAAAAAAATTATGACGCACCTGCTGTCATTATTTTTTGATATTTCGATTCCAAGACTGAGAGATGTTGATTTTAGTTATTTCAAAAATAAGTCATTGTAATCTACGACCTAGGTTACCTAGTTCTAAGTAGGCGTAGCTACCTTTAGGCCGAGTCACAGCGCATCGCGCAGGCGGATTGCAGTATGTAGGTATGTAAGCGCCAGCTTGCAGTTGGGACAGGTTCTTACATGTCGAGTTTTACGCCTGGACTGACGCGCAAAACTTATCGTCAGTGGCCAGCTTAAAAGTAATTCGATTATCTATTCTGTGACAACACCTCAAAGTGCTTCGCGTTAGTTGTATTGAGTTATTTAAAAAATAAGTCTAAGACCTATGTAGGTACCTATCTACTCGTAGGTAAGCGTACCTATCTACTTTAGAGTCGAAACAATATGACTGTAAAATGAAAATATTTTTATTAATATTTCGATGATAATTACTTAGGTAGGTAGGTACCTACCTACTTAATACAAATGATAAATCACGAAAGTAAAATAGCTGCCTACCTATCTGTCTTTGTTTAACAAATCCAACAAAAAATGCCGCCAAGCGACTGCCGACAATCAACCCAGACGGGTTGTTTGTGTCATGTGCCGTCAAACGTTTGATTTTCGCCGCCTGCACCGACAGTAGCGGTAATTGTTTGAGCGGGCGACTACAGCACACTTCTTGTTTGTAAAACTGTGCGCCTGGTAGTGGGCGGACGGCAGAGGCGTGGCGGCCATACTAGGGCACGCAGTTTTATAAACAGGAGGTCTACTGTAGGCAGTTATCATACAGAGTTCATGACCCTGCTAGTGATGGGTTAAGCTTGTTCTGATTTTAAATTAACGACAGATTAACTTTGTTAATTAAACTAGGGATAATTTAAAACCCTGGATTAAGGCTGGCCCCGTTTGATACACGCTGTATAGTGTCAACCTGTGTTCTTTTTGCAAAGGCGCTACACAAATAGTTTTTATATATATTAAAAGGTTTGTGGTTGTGGATCTTTTCGAGACAAACCCATGCTGACAAGGTGACAGGAACACCTCGAGATGAGTAGAGACTATCATACACTACCGATTCAAATAATTTCGCCAAAGTAGACAGGATGCTAATGGGTCGGTAATTCTTACACTGATCCTTCTCGCCAGACTTATGAATAGGGATAACATATGCAGTTTTCCAAATTAATGGAAAAGAGCCAGATGAGATAGACTTATTAAACAGAATACTCAATGGAAAACTCAATGCATCGCAATAGTCCCTCACAAATGAAGGAGGAATTCCATCAGGACCAGCTCCCTTTTCACGATCAAGATTTTTTATTTTATTCCGAACGACATCAGCACTAACGCAAACGTTGCCAAGACTATGACTGTGATTATGAATATCATCATAAGAGAACCCATTCACATTGTGGGTTTCAAAAACCGACCTAAAGTAGTCTGAGAACATTTCACAAACTTCGTCAGTGTTGGACGCAACTTTGTCTCCAAATTTCATAGTAATAGGTACTGAGCTATGACCTTTTTTACTGTTTACAAATCGCCAAAAGTGCTTAACATGCCGTTTAATATTTACTTGAACAGACTCAATGTAGTTTGAGTAACATTGGGTTATTAATTTTTTGCATCTAGAACGAAGAAGATTAAAGGAATCGTAATCTAAAGGGTTATCAAAATTTTTAAAGCGTTTGTGATATTTCGCTTTTTCTCTCAAGGCGCGGATCAACCCAGCATTGTACCAAATAGGATAACGGTTCGATTTATTACGTTTCACAGGAGTATGTTTAGCTATAATTTCGTTGAGCTTATCATAGAACAAGTTTAAGCCGATATTAACGCCGGGATTGGGTAAAAGCAATTGTTCCCAGTCAACAGCACACAGTACGTTCTTAATTTTGTCTAATTTACATTTTTTTAAATCAGGTCTGTTTAGATTTTTCATATGAATATATTTGCATTTAGAATTGGATACCTCGATTTCAATTAATAAAGGAGGGTGATGTTGATCAAGTCGACTTAAAGCTGCTGCACCGTAAACTGTCACCGAACCTATGGTAGATAAAACAAGATCTAGAAATCGGTTATTTACATTAGGGATGTTGTTATATTGAGAAAGGTCACATAAGGACATTGTCTCTAGTAATAGTTCAGACTTATAGTCTTGGGAGTGGGTCGGGATCATAGAAGCAAAGTTCACAGCATTTGACCACTGCACATGAGGTGTGTTGAAGTCACCTACAATGATCACATTATTGTTTACAGAGTTCAATAACCGACTTTGACAGTTAGAGTAAAATAATTTCAGTTTATCTATACGAGTATGTAAAGAAAAGGCTATAATACTTTTTAGTAGCATAGAACCTTTTCTTCATTTTATTTACTTTTTTGTTTAGTCTGACAGAGCCTCTGACTGAGCCTCTGGCAGGTGACGTTTGAAAATGATATTAATTTTAAATAATGTAATAAACTAAATATAATAAAGATTTAGATAGAAACCTGAAATGGCTTAAATGTTGTTTTCTTTGTTATTTCAGGTACTTAAGTTAATCTTTATTTTTAATAAATGTAAATAATTATAATGCCCTATTTTGTAAATAAAAACTTTGTTATTTCAGAGAAACGCAGCTAAGTCTGGTTATTTTTGATCCCAATTACAAACAACATTTAAAAGTAACTTCTCTAATAGTTTTTCTATCATTTGGTTCGATCCACTAGGTATAGATGCAGCATTATTTGTTTCCTCCAAAATTTCTTCTAGGTACAAATCATTAAACTGCAAGTTTTGTTCTTCATCTAAATATGTTTTTAGTTAATGATTTTCTTACCTTTTCATAGTTAGGAGTATTTGTAACTGCTTGGTGTAAATTTGCCGGCTGGTACTCGGCTGGTATTCCAAAAATCTGTCCATTATGTGTAGATATTGAAGTTATGCATATGATGTTTGATTTTCCATCTATTGCTGGTTTTACAGCAAAATCAAACCTTAACTTCTCCATCTTCCTTGAAATAGTTGAAGTACAAAACTTGCAGTTTAATGATTTGTACCTAGAAGAAATGTTGTTTTAAATCCGGCGGTAAATAACAAAGACAAAATAATATCCCGGCCGGGAGCAATCTCGATCTTGAGCCAAACATCCTCAACCTCACTTTCCCAGGTCACCAAGCGACTGGCAGATATATCTTTTTTTATAGCAACTGCCACTCCTCCCCCGTCTTTTTTGTTAATGCAAGTTGAACTGCGGTCTCTACGATAAACTATGTATCTTGAGTCCGAGAACTCTGCATCAAAAACACTTTCATCAAAATTTGTTTCAGTCAGACAAATCACATCGTAGTTGCAGTTGAGGATATTTAAATATACATCGGTAAGCTTACTTCTAATTCTATTCACGTTTTGATAGTATATATTCATAATTTGATTAAGTTAATAAAACCAGTTATATTACACAAAAAAGACTTTAAAAAAAAACTATTTCTTAAAAATAAGGTAAATTAAGATCCTATCTTTTTCAAACACTCCAAGTTTCTGATGTGTATTGCACCTGACTCTTCATCCTTTCTAACATATGTGCGGCCGTATTTTAGCCACACATACTTAAATTGTTGATCTTTAGCCATCTTCCTTGTTTCAGCGTAGAGGAACTTGATTTCCGGGGAGATGTGTTCAGTAACATATATTCTTGATTTGTCAGGAGACAAGCCCAAATGAGAACTGTTAAGCATTTCACCGGGTTCCTTTGATTTCATCTTGTTAAATCGTCGCGACAAAGACAACACCGTATCTCGCAGTCTTGGCGAAGATAGAGTTATCAAAATGTTACGAGGTCTGCTTGATTTTGAATCCATTTTGGCTATTCTACGACAGGACAAGACATGCGAGTCGTCGATTGTCATCCCGATGGTGGCACACAGTTGTTTGAACATTTGTACAACATTTTCGGATTTTCTCTCCGGCATAGCTTGTATTTCGACATTGTGACTGCGTGACGTATTCTCAATGTTGGAAACTCGACTGTTTAAGGAACGTATTTCAGACTGGAGTTTGATATTCTCAGACTCTAAGGTCTTTACAGTTTCGTTAATGGCCACAATTTCAGATTTCACTGATGTTTGTTCAGACGAGATAAAATCTGTAGTGGCTGTAAAATTATTTTCAAGTTCCTGTACAACGGATTTAATTTCAGATTTTACCATTTGTCTTATGTCCTCTCGAAGGGCGGTTCTGAATGTTGCCATAAATGTAGAAAGCGAACTTTGTAATTTTTCGTCTAGTATTGCAGAAACTGATGTTTGAATCTTTTGATCGAATAGATTGCTTATTTTGTTCATGGTAACAATATTTTGGTCGTCGCCAGCAGCGCTGTTTAGAATTTCAGTACTTTGACCGTCATTTATGCTCAAAAGGCTATTATCTAATGACATATCCATGGAAATATTTCCATGTGGCAGCTGGTGGAGTCTTACTGGAGTATCAGCTTTTATTCTCTGGCGGCGAGTACTAATATTTGAGCAAACAGGACATTTCCATGACATAAGATACACAGGAGTGAAAGAGGTATATTCGTCCTCCTTAATGCCTATATATTCTCTGTGGTACTTCCCAGCACACAGCTTACATTGCATAATCTGGTCATTTGTTTTAATGTCTCTTACACTTTGCGTCACAGAGCGACATAGTTGATATTTAATCACGCAATCAATTCACTTGTATTTTTGAGTCTCCGTAAACGTACTTTGTGAATGCACCATATAAATGTACCGATTTCCGAACGTGTATCAAATGTCACTTATCAATGAATGACTTTTGTTACTTTTTGTTACGGGTAGTTTTGAATTAGTTAATAGGAACTATTTGTCATATAACGTACTTAGTGAAGTTATACTTAGATATGTTGTGATACTGACCGGTTATAGCACTTTTCTTCACGAAATATCCTAGTATTCTCGGTGTTTTATTGTGTATTCGTATTCTAGATGTACGATCTCCGTTTTCATGCGTAAGTAGCAATGAAATGTTAATATTTTAGCACTTTCTATGATTTAAATCACATACACTGTTTGTGACGATGTTTACATGTCAAACGCCAAACGCCAAAAAAAAAATCTTTTGATAATATTTTTCTTTAATGAAATGATACTTAATTTTTATGTGCTTACATAGTTTATGAAAATTTATATTTTTGGTAACAATAATAGCACTTTCATTGTCCATAAAAAGACACATGGAGTCTTGTTTATATTCACCTATGTCACTTAAAAATTGTTTGATCCACATTGCCTTTTTAGTGACGGCGCAGGCGGCCATGAACCCAGCCTCCGTGGTAGATAGAGCCACTGTTTGTTGCCTTTGGCTGGACCAAGTCACTGCTGCCCCATTCTTAATAAAGTTCTGTTGAGAATAATAACCCGCCATCGACATATAAACATAGGTAGCATTACAAACAACACATAACCATACTTTTTGAGAACAGAGTCACTATTCCAATACCATGGAGCCTGTTTGAGTCCATATAGGGATTTATTAGGTTTACATACCGAATTGTTTTCGTGGAGCAGGCCCTCTGGTGGTGTCATGAGTATGGTCTCTTGAAGTTCTCCTTAGAGTAAAGCTGTTTTGACACCTAGCTGAATAATGTGAAGATTATTTTGTACTGCAACAGAAAGTAGCAAGCGTCGATGCGCTTGCTACTTTCTGTTGACTCGATAGTCATACCTGACTGTTGGAGCATAGGTTTCCTGGTATTCGATACCCTTGGTTTATGCATATCCCTTTGCACACAGCCTTGATTTATACCTTGGTCCTGTTGGTTCTTCCTTAATGCGGAATACCCACTTGCATGGTATCACCTTCGCATTCAGAGGTTTTTCAACCAACGTCCATGTTTTATTTTTCTGATGAGCATCTAGTTCTTCATTGATGGATTTTAGCCATTTATCTTTATCTATTGAATTCAGAGCTTCTTTATATGTCACTGGAACACCTGACAAGATGTCTTCATGTTGACACTGATGTGTATCTTCTTCTGAACTATCTAGTTTTACTTCTTTATTAGTTCTAGGCCTCAATGTTATATTATGACTAGCTTAAAGAGATTCAATACTGAACTCAGGTTTGTATTCACTATCTGAAGATGGGTTATTGTCACACACAGTGTCATATGAACTTGTTGAAATTAAATCTTCATCTGTTTCAGTGGTGTTTTTCTTCTCAATCAGTTCTTTTTATTGTTTTTCTAGAGTTTGGTATTATGAATCTATAGCCCTTACTGTGATCATAATAGCCATTGAAGATCATCTTCTGTGCCTTCGGGTCCCATTTCCTACGTTTCTCTTGAGTGTACCATAGCTTCACAACCAAATATACGCATGTATTCCACAACTCCTCAGGTATTTTGAATGATAGGGACTTGGTCGGAGAACGTTTAATTATATAGGCAGCGGTGCTGCAACAGCCCAAAATTGTTTTGGTAATCTTGCATTTAGTAGCATACATTTTGCTCTTTCTATAAGTGTTCTGTTTATGCGTTCTGCAGTCCAATTTTGTTCCGGTGTGTATGGAGTGGTTGTCTGGTGTATGATACCAGCACCTTTTAAGTAATCAGAGAAATTCTTGTTGACATAGTCCAGGCCATTGTCTGTTCGGAGAATTTTTATATTAGTATCTCGTTGATTTTCTACTTCATGTTGAAATTCTTTGAATTTTTTCAAAACATTGACTTGTTACGAAGACAATACACATAAATCTTCTTTGAGTGATCATCGAGAAATGCGATGAAGTATTTAGCTCCTCCTAGTGTTTGTGTTTCCATACGCCTACATATATCTGAGTGAACCAATTGAAGCGGACTCTTCGCTCTGTTTCCTTTACTTTTAAAAGTTAGTCGTGCCTGTTTACCTTCTATGCAGGTGATACAGTCAGATTTCCTGTATTTGCTGAGAAAGTTACATGGTCAGTGTTTTCAGGCATTTTCTTTAAATTGTTGAAATTTAGGTGTCCCATTCTTTGGTGTCACAGGAAGACATCTTGATCTTCAACATCGGACATGCATGCATAGCCACCTCCGAGCATATTAAGCCGGTACATGTTGTTGATAATACTCGCTGTTGCTATTATCTGACCCTTTTTGTTCATAATAACACAGCCAGTTTTGTCAAATCTTATTTGGCCACCACTTTGAATAATCTGACTTACAGTTATTACATTAGTTGCAAGTTCTGGAACACACAAAACATTTGTAAACAGCACCTTGTTTTCATGACCTTTGTCATTATAAGTATCCAAGCTCACTTGCCCCGAGCATTGCACAGATAATACTTTGTTGTCTGCTACTCTTATTTTCTCTATAGAAGCAATAAACTCATTCTGGAGCAAAGTCTTGTGTTTGGATGACCAATGAGTGCGAGGACGCACCAGAGTCCACATACCTGGCATCATCTTGTGTTGATGTGCTATAAACACCGCAGCATACGACGAATTACTTGGTTTTGTTTCGTATCTTTAGTTTTAGATCTGCATTCTGGACTTTTGTGACCATATTTATTACAAGTGAAGCACCGCGGTAATTTTGAGGGCTTATTATAAATTTTCTGAAACTTTCTGTTGACTGCAAATGTTTTAGAATCATTTTCAGATAGTCTTACATCTTGAAATAATGTTGCCCTAACAGAATCTGAAGTAATTTTCATGCCGGAGCTTTCAATGGCAATTATCATTGGTTGATATGATTCAGGCAAACTGGAGAGCAGCGGTGTGCCAAGCCACTCATCGTCAACTGAGAAGCCAATATTTCTGAGCTTATGAGCAGTGCTCATTATTTTGCTTACATATTCTTCTACATTTTGACATCCACTTAACAATGTATTACACAGATCACTCAGCAAACCCACTGGGCGTGTTAGTCCAGAGTCGTCAAATGCTGACGACAGCTTATCCCATACTTCTTTAGCAGTGCGAGCCTCTTGAAAGTGCACATAATTTGTCGGATCAACTGAGAGTATGATTTTTGACTTTGTTTTAATGTCTCGTCTTTCTCCTTATCTGAGTCGCTAACAATGCAGTCCCATAGTTCTTCATGCTGCAGATAAGTTTGCATTGCAAATCGCCAAGTACCATAGTTTTCGCGGCCGGATAGCTTTTCAATAAAAGCCTTTTGATTATTTACTGCCATTTTCTAGGAATTTACTCAGTTCAGGTACGTAAATACTTTGCAAAAGTTAAACAAAAATATCACATGCACGAAACCTTTTTCTTTAGAGATTATGTTCGCTTCAATCAATGTCTTTATAACACTGTTTTTTATATTTGATTTTTTGCTCACTAATACTACTTAATCTCTGGGCTTATCTGGGCCCTTAACCTGTAGAATTAAATAATAAATATTGTTATTATTCACTGATTCTATTTATTTAAATAGCAAACGTAGACACGATACATAGTAGCTCGATGTCACAGAGTAGAGAGAGGGCTATATATTAGAGTGACAAAGAAAACAGTCAAGTGTGAGTAAGCATAGAAAGGCACGAAATTCACACACTTTAGTGAGAGCCCAGATATTTATTACAAATTCAGTTTTCGTAGGACTAACGATTAAAATAATTGGAATAAAAATAAAATTACGAATCGATAAGAAAACATCTCATAAATATAACGGGTGTCTCATTAAGAACTTGAATTTTAAAAATTAAAACTTATACGTTTTGTTAATATTTTATTAACATTTTTTTCTACATAATAATATAATATGTATGGGAGGTATTGATGACCTTTACACATGCAACAAAATATCGGTTAAATGGCCACTGTTGGTCTGTTGGCAAGTGTGCATGCACTCTTTTGACGAAATTTTGCAGTACATTTTGCAGTCAGGGCTAGACAGACTTTTTTTGGCAAGAATTAGAGGGAATTGACTTAAATGAGATGTGGTTTCAACAGGATTGCGCTACCTGTCACATGGCAAGGGAAACAATGACTTTGTTACAAACCATGTTTTCAGGTCGTTTAATTACTCGTTTTGCAGACCAAAACTGGCCGCTAAGAAGTTGCGATTTAACTTGTTTGGACTATTTTCGCTGAGGTTTTTTGAAAAGTAAGGTCTATGCGAACCACCCTGAGACAACTGAGGGACTTAAAGAAGAAATTGCTCGTCTAATTCGTCAAAATAAAAATTAAAAATTTACTTCTAAATCCAGCAGCTCTTACTGCAAAATGTACTGCAACATTTCGTCAAAAGAGTGCATACCTGCCAACAGACCAACGCCAACGGGGGCCTTTAAGCGATATTTTGTTTCATGTGTTAACACTACCTCCATACAAATGTAGAAAAATATGTTAATAAAATATTAAATAAATATATAGTTTTTATTTTTAAAATTCAAGTTCTTAATGAGACAAACTTTACATCTCTTTACAAAAAATCTTTATTACCCTTATTTTACTTGGGGAAACGTTAGCCTCCCTTAGCCATCACGAGAGAGCAGACCCCCCATCAGTCTCCAGGGCCATAAGGAACGCAGGTTACCCTTTCGATTCGCAAACCGGCGTCACCTCTTGTAACAGCAGCCCTGAAACAAGGGTCCCGTCTCTAGCGTCCACTCATCAGAAGGCAGAGCTTACGCTCTGTCCTGGCGGTGACCCCGAAGCGCCCCCGCCCACCTTAGCTCCGTGGAGCCCCCTCACTTGGTTTTTACACTATCCGCGCCCGACGTATCGGAAAACGACTGGTGGTAGAGAGGCACTCGAGGAGGTTACCGACATCACACCCCATTTTTTTTCTTCCTGCTCTTAGTTACTTTTATTAGCACCTTAACAACAACTTAATTTTTGCAAGCAAAAGTTTTATGGAAAGTCATAATCGTTCAGCCGTGCCTGAATTCCAATTGCAATTTAATTATGCTCTAATATGAACAAGTTGAAAATTGATTAAAATGATCGTCGTTAATATTCGTCGCGGCGGCGCGGGCGGGGCCGCATGTCGCATGGCCGCCGCCGCCGTACGTGCGGGTGGTTTCCGTTGCGATGTGTAACGTGCCGCGGCCGCCGCCACAGGAACGTCTTCCAGTATTGCGAACATCAACAAATGATCGTTCAAATCGCTGTCACAAACACGCCAAGGCCAATGACCGCTTATACTCATTGGTGGGGTTTTTTTATATAAAAGAAGGAGGCAAACGAGCGGGCGGATCACCTGATGGAGAGCAATCACTGCCGCCCATGGACCAAAGCAACACCAGAGGAATCGCAGGCGCGTTGCCGTCTTTTAAGAAAGGAATGGGGTTTAGGAAGGAATAGAAGTTGTGAGAGGGGGGGGGGGGGATGGGTCCCCGGAACCCTCACTGGCCGGACGAAACACAACAGCACCAAGTGCCCAAGTGCCATTTTTTCACGCCGGATATTCGTGAGAGGGTGGTATCACGCCGGGCGAGCCGGCCCAATGCGTGCTGCAACGCAGCGTGGCTCTACCACTCTGTCAGTGTCACTCATTTAGCACCACCCAGAGGTCACATGAAGGGTCTCAAGGGTAAATCTACGGACGCGATTAACTTAAACCCCCACTACTACTCCGCAACCGAGCGTATACCCTTCCTTATCAGCTGTCGTCGAATCGAATGGGCACCATATACCTGCTACTGCGTTAACATGCCTAATTAACTTTCACCTAAGAAAAGCACGTAGCACGTGTAGGTATTATGTAGACAAACTATATTACATATTATTATGCCGTTGACCACACTCGACAAGAAGCAGACAGTCCAACTTGACTTTTATGCCTTTCATACTATTTTTTTTAATCTGATACATTTAATGGATTGATTGAAGGGATCATCAAAGGAACACCAGACAGAAGATAATATAAACACACTCTTGTCTTGTACCTGTGTTTAGTTCACAGGACAAAGTAATCTACTTTTATTATGTAAATACGGCACACACACCCTCTCCCAAAGGTAAGCCGATCGGCCGCCATGATGCCAGCCGGCCCCAGCAGCACGCACCAGCATATAGGTTGCTTCACTTTCTTCCTTCTTCGTCCTTCCTTTTTTTACTGTCCGTGGTGACACATAATTGCTTACATAAAACAAATACAAATTATTTATTCGTGATTCACAGGTATGTCATTAGATCTAATTGAATGTATTGAATGCATGATGTAAGTCGGCAAGTTCACTCTTTAGCTCGGAATTCTTTCCAATGATCTTCATAATTTCCTTTTCGCTGTCATCCCGTTCTTGCAACAAGTTAATATTGAGGTCTTATGTTGCCTTCAAATCCAATAGGGTCTGCTTCAGCTTCATCTCAACATCCTTTGCAGTTGCCTTGCGGGTCATCATCATGCCTCAACTGTTACCCCAACACAGCGATAAGGCTGAAAGAGGAATGTATAAATATGAGTAAATTGTTACTATAATTGTTGCAAAGATGAGTGGATAATGTTATGATTATGTATTATTCAATCTGTCTGTTGTATGGTGTAAGAGAACACTCAACAAAAGATAGAACAATCCTAAAGAAAGATTTGCTGTTATGACGTGGGTAGGTCACTTGTAAAAAAAGATTTACCTATTTAAAAAAAAACACTTTAAAAAGTTTCTAATACAATTGTAAAAATAATCAACTTTTAAATGTGCAGTCAAGTTCTGAATGTAAAGTGTTGTAGTGTGTGAAGGTCTGTAGCAAGACAATGTCACCATCAACTTCACTTCCACTATATAGTCAAGTCAAGAGAGGTTAACCAAGCCAAATCGTAATTGAGGTGTGACGATACTCACTATTATGTGAGATTTGTAAAGTTGATAGATGTATTAGTGTGAGGAACATGTAGTTACAAATTAAAGAAAAAATAAAATAAAAATAAGACCAATCAATATGTAGTGGAATTAACTTTCACAATGATAACTTGCTAATTGAAGGTAGGTAGTGTTAGGTTATTTTAGGTCAACGATTTTACTAGTTAAATTATGTACATAAGGAAAAATTATGAAAACAATACTCCCCGGGTTTTAGATGCAGCTCTTCAGCTCTGCAGCTTTTGTTATATTATACTTTTCTTCAAAAAGTTATTTATTTTTGCCGGCCGTTGACAGCTCCGGTATAGTCGAAAATTTCATTAGGACGAAATTCAAATATTATTGCATAGACACTGATGCAAACACTCGTACTTATATTTAGTCACAATATGTTCACGTTAAACACAATTTTATAGATAATTAACAATGATTTTTAATGAAAATTATTTTTTTTTAGTTTTTGGTCCACAATACTTTGATGAAGTTCTGTCCTCACTATTGAATTACCTTAGTAAATTGCAATGTATTTTACCTTATAATGTAGAATAATGGCTTAAGAGGAAGAAATCTAAATTTTAGTTTATTATTTAATTTAGTTACGAGTATAAGTTTCTCATGTAGGTAAGTGAATTTACTAATTCTTATGAGAAATAAAGATTCTTAAACCCGAAAAACTATAAACTTATATATAGAACGCAGATACATATACACCATATATACACCGTAAATACATATACACTCTATAAAATATAAGGTGACTGCTAGAAACCGCAAGAAACTTTAAGGGCTGGTCAGGTCAAGTGTTTAAACATGACAAAAATTACAAAAAAGAAATTCGTGTTTTTTTCATTTTTAATTAAATAATTCATTTTGTGAATTTTAATTGGATGGTCTTTAAGTATTTAATTTATTTTAAAGCAATAATATAAGAAAATTATAATGAAATCAATTAAAAATAACGATTATTAACAACGCGAGGGCAACAGCCGGCCGGCCGGCCGGCCGTCTGTTGGCCCGTCAACGTAGGTACTTATCGCCCAGCTGACGCGGAAAAAACAGAAATTCCTGTTTTGTCATTTTTGTCATGTTTAGAACACTTGACCTGACCAGTCCTTGAAGTTTCTTGCGGTTTCTTGAAGTCACCTTATATAAATAGTTAGTAAATATATAAATATTATACATATAATTAATAAACGATTACTAATGTGGAGTATCAGCTTGTTCGGTACTTATAAATAAAAATAGCATTTTAACCCTTAAATCGAGTTCAAATATTGTCTCAAAAAGTTAATACGTTGGGTTTCGTTAAGGTTGTGCTAAAAAATCAGGGGTTGGCTTTTGAATCGAGTCGCCTGAATTTGAAGAAACTAACACTGTAGGGGGGGGGTTTAAGGTTTTCTTAAATAAAGGTTTATTATCATTTTAGCTGCCGGTGTTGCGTTAAAATATTTAAAAAACCACTTAAAAGTTTTGTCAAAATCGGCTGTAATCACGAAAAATTACTCGTTCTTAGATTAACCGAAGCGGGGGGACGGGGGGAGCGCAGCCCCCCCGCGAGGGGGGCGAGGGGGCGAAGCCTCCCGCCATGAAAAAAGTCTAACGAGTTAATTAGGTTAGGTTAGGTAGAGTATGTTGACCAAAGACGCGCGAGCCGATCGAGCGAGCGAAGCGAGCGTGCCGCGGGAGCGGGCGGCGAAGCGCCAGAAAAGACGTTTTTGTAAAATTCCATATTTTTAAAAAATTAACATAACTTAAAAATTACTTGTCTGCGGCAGGAGGGGTAAGTGAAGGGTACTCCTCTCCCCCCCCCCCCCCCCCCCGCCCCTTCCCCCACCAATTAAGGAGACTCGATTCAAAAGTTTTACCACGATACATAACCTCAAAATCAAAAAATAACATAACTTTAAAATTACTTGTTTGCGGCAGGGGGGGGGTACTCCCACCCCCTCCCCTTACCTTCACTACCTCCACCCCACCCCCGATTCAGGCGACAGGCGAAAATCAGTGACAGAAACGAATCGCGGCAAAACCGACTCAAGGTCATTTTTCAGCGTGTTTTGGTAGTATTTGTGTGGATCGCTTGAGAGATGACTTTTCTAAGGTGGATTGGTCTGCCTTGTTCGCGGCTGACACAGTAAATGAGAAGGTTAACGTTCTTAACAAACAACTAAAACTGTTTGATTCTTATGCCCCTTTAAGACCAGTGCGCGTTACACATCTGCCTGCGCCTTGGCTTACACCTGTGATTAGGAAATCTATGCAACGTAGAGATAAGGCCAAATCATTACTAAAGAGATTTCCGAATGACGGAAATCTAAGCTCCTACAAGCGGCTGCGCAATTGCTGCAATCGACTTTGCCGGGATGCCAAACGTCGATATATTCACTTTGCAGTGGAGGGCTTACCTCCAGGTAAAATCTGAAAGGTCCCTCGGTGTGGGTAAAGACCGCGGCGGTTTTGGTGAATTACCTAACCTTAACCACCATACTTACAAACTTTCGCGTTTATAATATTAGTAGGATGATCTCGATAAAGTAATATCTTGTCCATACCACTTATACGCAGATGACTTGCAACTTTACAAACATTCAGATGCGGCCAATATTCACTCATCTACCGAAGCTCTTAATAAAGATCTCCTTGCGGTAAAGGCGTGGGCAAAGGCGTTTGGATTACTTGTGAATCCAACTAAGTCACAAGCTATGATCGTTGGTGGCGTCAGACTGTACGATAAACTGGATTTTAATGCCTTTCCTAAAGTTACATATGATGGAGTGCATCTTGCATATGCGGATAAGACGAAAAATCTTGGCCTTATGATTGATCGTACTTTCTCTTGGACATCACAGGTGAACGAAGTGAGTCGGCGCATGCACTACTCTTATCATTCCCTCAAGCCACTTCAGTTCTTATTACCGTACAATACCAAAATTATGCTTGCTCAGTCGCTTCTACTCCCTCTTCTTGACTATGCCGATGTGTGCTACTTGGATGCCACTTTAGAGCTGCTGAACAAACTGGAGCACCTACAAAATCTGGCTATCCGGTTCATATTCGGCCTGCGCAAATACGACCACATTTCGGAATTTCGGGCGAAATTGAAATGGCTCCCAATCCGACGTCGCCGAGATATGCACATCCTTGTCTCCTTTACAAAATTCTTCACTACCCTCAGCTCCCTCATTAGCTTCGTTCCCGTTTTATTCTCTTGCCAGTCACTTCCCACCCCAAACGTTCATGTGACACAAGAACCCTTGTATTTCCTCAATCCAACTCCAAATATTTCCATAGCTCATTCACCGTCCACGCAACCAGATTGTGGAATAAGCTGCCCGCTGACGTACGTGAGAGACCATCGGTGGCATCATTCAAACTTAAGCTAAAAGAGCACTACCTATCCAACAATAACAATTAGAAATATCTTAACTGATTATTCCTTCTTTTTATTATATATATTGTATGTATGTATATGTATATTTATACAACATAATTAGTGTAAGGATGTATTTTATTATTTCTTATGTGAGTTATACATGTAAGTATTTTGTAATCATTAGTCACGCAGACTTTCTCTCCGAACTACAGCTAGGGTTGGCTAGAAGAGATCTTTTCTAGAGATAAGCTCACATTTGTATACGTCTTGTTTAACGTGTTTTTTATGTGTGTTTCTATGTGCAATAAAGGATTAATATATATAATAAGTAGTACATACACTCGGCGTCAAAAAAATCGCACCTCAGCAAAATTTACTTTCAAGCGTTATTGACTCTTGACATACGCGTACACCCCCACAAATATTGATGTTATTCAAAAGACCAATAAATAAACTTAGAAAAACGTATCATTTTATTGATAAAAAATTGGTAACCACTAATAATGTGACTTTGAAAAAATAATGCAATTTTTACTACTCGCGAAGAGCGCTAGTTGCGCTACTTTTTGCTATGTCATTTGCTATCCAGCCGTCGAAGAGGCCACACGCAAAGATTTTTCAGAAGAAAAAGCACCTGGGAAATGGATACTACTGCTGACGAAGTCGCGCAAGTGGTTGCACTATTGCAATCAGGGATGCGGCAGTGTGATGTCGCTCGGCGACTGAATTTGAGCCGTTTTTCGGTTTGAAGAGTGTACCAGCGGTTCATAGAGACCGGTGTCTGAAACATGGATCCGGTAGACGTCGCTGCACCTCGGAGAGAGACGACCGGTTTATCGTCTCAAAATATTTGAGAAATCGGTTCTCCAATGCTGTTAAGTTGCAACAGCAGCTCCAGGCAGTTCGCAGAACCACCGTGAGCGTCTCTACGGTTAAACGAAGACTGAGGGAGAAGAAAATAGCGGTCCATAGAGCTGCTACGGGTCTAAAATTTACTGTAAAAGAAAATTTATTTTAATTGTTTTTGGATGTATACTCCATTTCTTAAGCTTTCTAACGATACCCAATAATTGATTCTAAATAAGGGTTTTAGAATTTTTTAAGAATATTTTTTAAAGGTGCGATTTTTGTGACGCCAAGTGTATTTTAAATTATTTTTTGATTTTTCTATCTCGATTTACATAATAATTATTGAAAGATTCTGCAATTTGTTGAGGATCTGTTATTTTTAACAACTAACTTTTGAGATATTTTCTTTTGGAAATTTTAGTTTCTTATTATTAATGATGTCCCAAGTAGCTTCACATTTATTATTTGATTTTAGAATGCAATAATTATATTGTACTTTCTGAGTCAACTTAATCATTTCACTAAATCTGTTAGAGTATGCCTTAAATATGTTTTTGTCATTTTGTTTTTTGTAATTTTGTACTTCCAGAGAAGAAAACGTTTTCTTTTGCTACTCTGTTTAATCCCCGAAGAGAGCCATTTGGGCTTATTTTTGATTTTTATGATAGGGAAAACATACGTCATAAAACAGTTTAAACAGACTATAAAATTCAACAAATGCATTATCTGCACTATCAGCTTGAAATACATCGCCAAAAGCAAGCGCGCTGATACAGTCCCTAAAGTCACTCAAATTTTCCTCCGAGTATTCCCGTCTGAACATTAACCAATAATCAAATTAGCAAGTTTTCTTCACGGGGCAGTTTAAGACTTAAGCCTTATGACCAGACAAGCAAAGTTCAACCAGCTCACATTCAGCACCTCGTATGTTGTGTAAAACTAATAGCAAGCTGATCAAATTCAAAAGAATATCTTGTTTCTTAGCAAATCTATGTTAAAGTCGCCACAAACTGCAATTTTTTTGCTACCGTTATGTGCTTTTAAAAAGATAATGCTCAAGATGTCATCAAAACTATTTAAAAAAAAGTTAAAAGAATGGTTTATGTCTTTGTTTTTTGGAATTTTATTATTTATAATTACTTAATTTGTGGTCTACTTTCTACTAGTTCTATGGCACAACGCTCTAAAATAATGGGGATACTATATTTTTGCACATCTCTCAGGACACTAAATTTCACCAACTGTTCATACTGTTCAATTTAATTTTTTTTAAGGTTTCATTTCATTCCATTTCTTCTATGGTTCTTTGATTTTGTATTTTTTAACATATAATAACGTTGCTGCTGGTAAGCAGTAGTAGGTAACTCTAAGCTCAGCATAATATGCAACGTCTAATACATTTTCCTATAAGAGATTCCGCGCCGCCGCCGCCGGGGCTCGGCTTAAGGCAGCGGTTTGAAATTGACCGCGCGTCACACGTCGAGCCGCAGACTCGCATTGTGTTTTCTCTGCTCTATCACAGCCGGCTCATCGCCTCTTGCCGCCGCCCGCAGGTGCCAGCCGCCCGCCCCGCCCGCCTCCACACGACTCCACACGTGCCCCTGTGCTATATTGGCATGATTCAATTTCATTCATCAAATTCCACCAGTTCCCTTTGACGTATGCCCTGTCAAGGTTCAAACGAGGGCGCCAGAGAACTGCGGTATCGCGGTAGCATGAACTATCGATCATGGTTCGTTAGTTTATGCACGGTTACCTTGAAACGCATAAAGTTTTTCGCCATAAACTGACAATGCATCATGTTAATGGGCATAATCATCACTTGCGATATGTCTTTATAGCATAACTTCGTAATTCTTAACATAAATAGCTAAAATTTAAAAGGCGTAACCATAGAAAGGCATAATTTCGATAAGCATAAGTAACAAAAGGCATAATTTTTATTTGCCATAATGTTCAGAACACATAATATTCAGAAAACTTACATGCAATAAGAATAACTGACAAAATCCCTAACTCTTACAGGCTAACACATCATTAATAATGGTAATTTTGAGGATAGTAAGTAGTAGGTATGAAATGTATGTTATTAGTATCAACTGAGCTTCGTTCTCGTGGACCCCGTACCCCGTGACGAATTTTCAAAATGACTCCCCTCCCGTACCCCAGTGACGACGCCTACATCGCATTTGTTCTATTATCAATAGTTCTCTTATAGCACGCGATTTAAGGAATTTATTTGAGTTTTAGCAAGGATGCCTAATTTTTAAAAAAAATATATTATAGTCTATGTTACCCGGAGATAGTGTAGCTTCCCAACGGTGAAAGAATTTTTTAAATCGGTCTAGTTGTTTCGGAGCCTATTCAATACAAACGAACAATCAAATCTTTTCTCTTTATAATATTAGTATAGATGAAAATTACACAATTTCCGATCAACGACCAATTTCAGCAAAAAATGCCCCATTTAGTTCATCTTTTTTTGTATTAGTATGGAAGAATATTTGGTTGGGCATTTTTTTAAGCAAGTCAGAAGCTATGGAAAATCTTTTTTATTTTTTTTATTTACGTTGAAAATTCCTTTCTGGGCCCTGATTCTGTATCACAATCTACAGAGTCCACACTTAAACCTTACCGCACACAAACGTCAAACGCATACGTTTTTGGGAAGATATCGTATCTTTTTAAGGAATTGACGTGGTTTTGAAACAAGGAATCGTTACAGAATAAGGGCCCTGTTCTGATTAACCTAATTTTTAAAGTTAGGATAAAAAATTTAGTACCTTAGGTTAAAGTTAGGAAGGAGATTTTAAAACAAACATCCTAAAATTGCAATCAATTTTTGTTCAACAATGCCTGTATTAAAAAAAAACAACGAAGAAATGTCGACCCAAAAAAAAGCTATAATTTTTTTAGAGCCGTCGTTGAAACATAAAATAACGAATAAAAATTATAACTCGAAAACTACAAAAAATCGTAGAACATACATGGGGGTTCAATGGATAGGTATGGTAGTTCCCTATCACCACACATCGGCTTGACACCTTACAAGACACACGCTGTATATATTTTTCCTTTTTTTTATTGAACTTTTAATATAATTTAATGTTTAGCGTCATTCATTGCAAACACCCTTGCATAGAGTTGGGCGTTAAAAGCAAAAGCACTTAAAAAAGTATACTTTTATACAAAAGTAATAAGCATGCTTTTAGGTTTACACGAATTATGCTTTTCACTTAAAAAAGTGCACGTCCCGCCATCTATGAGAAATCTCTAAAACTACTTCAAATACTTCCAGTATTTCCAGCGCCGTGTATGCGTATTATTATGCAACGAAACGTATTGCACAGAATTGTACTTATTTTGGTCGGTTTATTGTTAACGATTTTGTCTTGCTTTTGTAAGTCAAAAGTAGTACGTTTTTCAGTGTGAAGCGGTAAGTGCGTTTTCTTGTATGGTGTCCGCCGTCTGGTGTGCTTGCTTGTCTGCTTAAATACGAATACGTTACGTGTCTTGGAGATGTGTACTGTGTACATAACATAAAAAGTTTTAAAATTTTGTGTAAGTCGGTATTAGATACTGTTTAGTGTAAATAGATAACTCATTCAGTGTAAATAAATTTTGTTTAAATAAATGTTGTAAAAAAAACTTATGTTTCTTAATCATGTTAATAAAAAAATATAAACAATGGTAAGTACTTAAATAAAAAAAAATTAAAAAAAACAATTATGTACAAATGACAACAAAAAAAATGTAATTTTTTAAATAGTAAGAAAACTAATACCTGTATAGAATTAATGTAAATAAATATTTAAAAAAAAAAAATAACGGAAAAAAATTAACTTATAAGTACGCCTGGATCACGACACGAGTGTTGTTTCCAGACAGTCTTAAGCCTGTATGTAATTAAAAGTATGAAGGAAAGTTCGTTGATTAAAAAAAACATTAATTCTACATGTTATGTAATATTTACGTGATTTACGTCGTACAACTTAATATAAAATTTTTGTTTCAATGACAACGAAATACAATTGTGTTAACAACGAAAAATGTAATAAAAAGCTTTACATTTTTCGTTTCAACACAACGTTTTGTAAGTAATATGCAAAAAAGCAAAAAAGTAAAAAAGCATTTTTTTAAGCATGATTTTTGAAAATCGTACAACGAATAAACGTGAAAAAAAATAAGCACTTTTTCCCATCTCTGCCCTTGCAGGATTCCATGTACCTACTATTATTGTTAATCATCTTTTGTTATATGTACTATGAGACTGTGCACTAAAGAAATTGGAAATTAAAATATTCGATACACTCATTCCAATACATACGGAAACGCTTCTCTCATTTTTTGTATGTCTGTTAAATTGTGAATAGTTTTATATGGTAGCAACCTTAAATTCAATCCGAAGTGAAAATGACGGTCGTCCAACCGTGAGCCCGCGCGGCACCGCTCGTTGCGCGCACTGCTATTCACAGAGCACAATTACTAAACAAGAACGTCAACTCCACACTAAAAAGTGACTAAAAAGCGTCACTAGCGCGCTCTCTTGGCTGCCCCAGTATAACAATTCATTAGCGGGAAATTCAAACTGCTTTTTCTAATATCATTATTACTAGAAAAGACTTATTCGGTATTACAGAACAAAACTCAAGCACATTCTGTAATACAGGCATTAATTTTAATATTGTAGGAGGTATTAAGAAAAAAAAGACATGCTCTGAATAATAAATATAACATTTATTCACTATTTAGTCATCATCACAGCATCATCCTATAAACGTCCCACTGCTGGGCACAGGCCTCCCACGTGAACAATAGCACGTGGGGATATTGGGCCATAATCAACCACGTTGGCCCAATGCGGGTTGGTGGGCTATAACGTTAATATTCCACAGGGCACCCCCTTCTTAAAAAAGTAAATTTTAGTTTTTAACACAAGCGCGTGATGGTTTTGTACGCAGAATAAAAACGAGTTAGCGTATCACCGGTCGGTTTCCTTGCTCGTCAGTTTCACTGATTCGCCGGTTTACTCATAAAACTGTTTCGCTAGTTTGAAAATTTCGCTAGTTAGCCATTTTCCTGATACTTCAATTTCCTCCTTCACCAGTTTTGTTAGAATGTCACTTTCGTAAAACTGCCAGTTTTTCCATTCGCTAGTTTCGTTATTTGTCAGCTTCGTTAATCGACCGGTTTACCTATTGGTGAGTTACGCTAAGTAGATAATTTTGCCAGTTTGCTGTTTTCATAATCCTTCAGTTTACTCGTAGTAGTTTTGCTAGGCTGTCAGTTTCGTAATCATGACCGCAGACTATCCTGAATATTCCTGAATAAAAAAAAGAAAAATACAAAATAGTAATTGAACGAATTCATTAAAACATTGCTCTAATTAAATTACTAGGTCTGAAACTTCAAAACAGAATAATTGCTCTAATTATTAATATCAATATCATTGATTTTGCTTTGAAGTTCATTAACAGACTTATGTCAGTTTTTGCGATCGCGCGGCGTCCCCTTATCAATGTTGCATGCCTAAAATAATGTCATTATGAAGGATCGAATCTTAGGTATTTTCATAATAAATTGCAATGATAGCAATACTTTCCAGTAGGTATAGCCGATGTTCCATAGTAAGTGGGCCCCGCCTGCTGCTATTCATTTCCGTTCCGTCCGTCCTTCGGGCGCTCCAAAAGGAGCGAAAAGTCAATCGGCTGCTCTCACAACTCAGAGGTGCCGCGCCGCGGACATAAAGCGTAAGCCTTTTAGTTATATTTGCGAATGAATCGATGTTTTAAAAATAAGCCGCGCTAATTGCCGACGCGCCGCCAGAATCGGCCATGGGCCGCGGCGCGGCGCGCCTAGGGCTACGTACAGCGCTGCCTGCACCTACCGAATTCAAATGACGATCGTGGCCTGCCTGTACTGTGCTGTGCAGCCAGCGCGCGCAGACTCATGTTTGCATTGGTGACTAGCACGCCGCGCCGGTTCCGCTACGCAGCAGGCAGCAGGCAGCAGGTGTCCTGAACCCTCCTCTTAATATAAAAAAAATTCGAAGCACACTTTGCCCAGTTAGGAAAGCTCGACGGAGAAAGGACACGCTCCACCCACTAAAATACCTAGTACCATCCCTTCTATGGCATGGGGATGGCTCGGGAGCACGTGCGGCAAGCACCGAGTACTCCCCCAACTTGGCGGCCTACCAATACACTTGAACTGGGAATCCCTGGCCCTGGGCTGCCGGCTATCGGGCGAGCGATTAGCCATGAGCCCACCGAGGTTAAGGCTTCCAAATAAATCTGCAAAAAATTCATTTGTATAATTCTTTATAATGAAAGATAAGTTAGGGTATCTAAGGTTTTAAACTTTTATTAACACATGGTTCATAGTTATTTATTCCATAAAATAATAAAATTCACATTGTATTGAAAATTACATAAAAAATTAAATAAGTAATGCAATATGGAAATCAATTAGGTAATTGTCAAGGTTGACAATTTTTTTTATAAATAATTAGCAAATAAACAAACAAATTAAAAATGGTATGTCAAATATTAAAACTTATTAGGATCACTTAAAAATTCATCAACTGAGTTGATAGCACTTTTTTAATAAGAACGCCTCAGTTTATTTTGAAATTGATAAACATCATAAATAAATTTAAGACTTATCTTATAGGCATGGCAGTATACAGCTTCATAGATTGGAATGTTAGGCAGTGACTAGCGATGGAATCACTTTGCAGATCCTCTCGACGCGTTAATTCTATCTTTTTCCTTTCCTCATAAGGCGTTGTCGATCAGAAGCAATATGACTGGCCGTAGGTTTGCACGGTCCGTCAGAGCAAGTGAAAAAATAACTCTTTTTAAGGCGTTCTGCCAATTTTTTACTCTGGCAGCCTACGGGTGAGATATACCTACGCAGAAGACCTACAACGCTCTGCGGGTGCAGTACAACAAAGCCTTCAGGATGCTCTTGAGGCTGCTGTGGCGCTGCCGTTGGGCTGCCGTGGCGCTGCAGCCGTCTGGCATGTTGGCCGAGGCGCGGACTAATGACTTTTTCATCCCCCCATCTCGGAAAGAGTATTTTTACTCTTCGATATCTGAGTGCAAAAGCCGTTTTTACCCGCTAGAGGACAAAGTAAATTTTCATCCCCCCATCTCGGAAAGAGTATTTTTACTCTTCGATATCTGAGTGCAAAAGCCGTTTTTACCCGCTAGAGGACAAAGTAAATTGAATTTATAACATCGTGTGCACTTAGTATGTGTATTCAAAACATCATTAAACCTATTTTCTTCTTCCTCCATGGTGCCGATTTATCATACGACCTTTTTAAATTGTTAAAAACTCAGACTCGGAACCTTTTTGGTGTACCTAATTTTTTTTTAAATTGAATCACTCGCTGCGCTCGTGATTCAATTTTAGACTCCTTCGCTTGCTCGGTCATCAAAATTGAGCACGCGGTTAAAAAGCAAGTTTGCACTCTTGTATAACAAATAACTATTATGCTATTATGCGCAAAAAAGTAGCCTCCCTTATGAACAAGGTGTGCGGCAGCCGCAATAGCATCCTGAAAGCTGTGGGAGATAGGTGCGGGTATCCTATCAGCCACTACTAGACGACTGTGCTTGTTGGGTGAAGCCAATTTTGTTCGATTTTGATTTTATTTTATTTTTATCATTTTAATGGTGACCCTGGTGACCTGTATCACAGGTTATTTTGGGTCTCTATCAGAATTTTGATACCAATATCAGGCACCAGTCTCTCACACACAATGCAGGTCTGATGTTAAACTGTACTTAAGTACCTATTGTGAAGAGAAAATAAATTGATTTATTATTATATTATAATTTTGTTATTTTGAATTTATAGTATTGATTTTGTATTTATCTATTTTAAATATTTTATTTTTAATTTATTTTTTTTAAAAAAGTTTAATTTTGTAACGAAACATTGAAAAAAAAATTCTACCACAGGCGGGAATCGAACCCACATCCTCCACAATCCGGCTGCGTTGACCGCTCCGCCACCGAGTGGTTTGACCGACAACATTTTTCAACGCTTTAAGAAACACCCAGACTCGAAATCAGTTTAGAATTCGCTTAGATTCGCAAGATTCTGCGGACTTAGTATATAAATGTACGTCTAACGACTGCGGTTCAGTTGTGGTTTGGTTGGGATTATTTAGCGTGATCGCCCCCCAGAAGTTCATTGACAGGTTGGTAGTTCATACCTAACACCTCTATCATGTTGGTGTCCTCCGCCTCCGCAAACAAGTTAGGGTTTTGTTGGTGATCCACCGGGATCTCTTCTAACAGACCAGAACCGGCGTACTAACCCCTCGACCAAGGCGGAAGGTCGTCAAAATCGGCATAAATAATGAACACCCTACATTTCTAGGTACTATTTCAGTACTTACATAACAAGTACAAACAGTTTTGACACTTACTTGACAGTGTTGCCGCGTAAGGATTACGAAAGGCTGCTAATGTATTAATTTATAATTGTATGTCGTTTTGTAACTTCATCAGAGCTGAATTCATCATTAAATATTTATAATTTTAGTATTTTTTGCAAAGTTCAGCACAAAAAATGAAAAATTTCCAAATTTAGAAACAGGTAAGTAAAATTTTAAACACTGAAAAAAGACACAACCTCAGGCAGAAATCGAACCATCCACCTTCCGCATTCCGGGCGGCGCCTTAACCTTAACAAGATTTTTTATTCACCGTGGCAACATTAGACAAGAACACGTTACTACTTTGTAGCTATCTCATCTCGACCGTTTTTCTACTTTCATGTAGAACAGAGTGAATCCTACCTTATTGTAATGTGGTAGAGTGTAAATTTGTAATAGTAGTAAATTGAACATAGGTAAGGTAGGTACATAACACAGATTCATGCTTTCCGCAGTCGTTATAATCGTATTAACGATTGGAGAGTTAGTAACTGTATAAGCTCAGTGTAAGTTTATAAAATATTGCAGTTTATTACATAGGCAACGGCCCGACTGGTGGCTCGGCTCGTGATGGACGATGCGCTCCCACAGAGTGCCGCAGTGCCACAACTGCCACACAACATTTAGCGAAGTAGGTACTTCCACCTTGCTCGTCAAACCACCACTTAACAAGCAGTTACCTAATTAATACTTGCCGCTTCATGTTAGTTATGTATAACAAGTTTCAAATAAAGTAATTGACTGTCACTCTCACGAAGCTAGCGTTGCAGAAAGTTTCGTCAATGTAAATTGTCCTGTACTGTTGTAGTTTCTGTTAAGGTGGGTTAGGCCAGGGTAAAATTAGGCGGTCAGCGAACATTTGGAGGTTGCGCGGGGCGGGGTCCGCGATAATTCGGTCCGCGCCATTCACCTTTTTATTAAAACGTTAATACAAATGTTTACTTTTTTGCAAATCTAAATCAGTCAAAAATCGAAAAGGTAAAGTGGCGCTCGTCATGGAGATCAAGGCGCTCGACGCCGACTGCAGCGAGGTAATACCTAATAAAAATTCACTGAGCTGCGATGGGCGGGGGCACCACAGCTCCCGTAGACAAGTGGCAAACGCTCACCTCCTGTCACCTACCTATGTGTTTATGATTTTATAGGAATTATTATTGTAAAACACGGTCGTAATGTGCATTTATATAAAATTTTAGAGGTAACTTCAGGATATTTTTCTATCGAGCCAAATGTTTCCAATCGTGTTTTGGCTTCGTTCGTCCCCTCACAAATACGTTCTGTAGGAATGCACATTAAAATTCAAGTGCGAAATATCTAATATATTTTGAATATCAGCTAATAGAAAACAGCCAATTTGTCCGTTTTCACCGCCTAAGGTTGCTTAAGTGACGTGTGTAATACACGTTAGCCCATAGTAGCGCGCCCGCCCGGCCCAAGTGCGCCGAGTGCGTCGACACTTGACACACTGGGAGGTCGCATGTCGCATCTCTTCAATTTGTGGAATGCGGCGCCCTGGCCGGGCCGCGACGCCCGTGACGCCGCCTGATTGGCCCTAATTGGGCCCATGCTCACTCGCTAGGAAACATCAGCACACCACTGGCGATTGGCGATCACGGAACCCCGAATAGCGTCGCCGTGGCACGTGGCGAATGCGCACGCATCCTACATCCTACTACCCTCACGAGAGTCACGAGTGTTCAATTGATGCCATCATTGTTCTGTACCGATGCTCTCTTTGCGTATATATTAGTTATATAGAATAACTAATTTTTATTATTCCGTGAAGGAGTAAAAGTGTTGACTCTAGACAGTAATCTGACGCTAGAGTAGTTGCATATTCATAAACACTTCGCGTCCGAGCGCGGGCGCGGGACGGGCGCGGGACGGGAGCAAGCCGGGTGCAGCGCTCTATTATTCATTGTACTTGACTGTAAACGACGAAGACGCGCGACGCCGCCGGCTAAGTAGCACCTAACTAATAAACATTTCAAAATTATTCCACAGTAACTTTATCGATGTCTATTTTTAGAGTTTCTTATAAACTGTAATCGATATGCCTGTCTGTGTAACCATTGTTCGTACCTATACGTCAATCTCTTAACAAAGTTATATAAAATCCTAATTAGCTGGCAAGTTTCGAAAAAGCAAATCTCATTATTTCCTTGAAAATATGTCCGTTTACGTGAGATATACTTACGAATTAAATGTTTAATAATACGTCTTGCAGCAGTTTCTTTTGCTGTAACTAAGTGTTATTTTAAACATTGTCAAATGTAAATGTGTGTGAATAAATAAATTGTTAAAATAGTTATTAAAAACGTTTGACGGACTAGGTTCAAACTGAATGGTTTCATTACAATGAATGGGATCACTGACAGACATGAAAGTGAGTGTGCCCGTAAGCTGAGCACTCTGAGCAGTGCTTATTAGCGGGCGCGGGCTGGGGTCTAACGAGCCCACCGCACGGCTGGGGCAGAGAGCCCGGAGCCCGCACGGCGCTGCGATGCTTTAAGGCTAGGTGTTAGTGAAAAATTAAAATAACACGTTCTTAGAATTACTTTTTGAAGTAGTAAACAATAAAATTAAAATCTGCAAAAATTATGAAATATTGTTGAGGCTTTATTCTGTGAAATACACCCGATGGAAACACGATTTTATAAAGTTGGCTCGATAGAATAAATTCACAAAGTTACATATTTTTGTGTCATTTTATCTTCTTTTCCAGGTTTTATTCTTAAAATAAGTGATTAGATATTATGAGTCATTTACCAAAATGAAGCTCGTAAATAACTTGAGTTATTATAACCGATGGTTTTTTATTTATTACATCTATAAATTTTTTAAAATATAAAACGCGAAATTTCGCGCCGCTTCGCCGTTATACCCGTCCCTTACCGTTGTACCGTCGAGAGAGCAAGAGGGAAGCGCTCGAAATACCTCCCCTTAAAGCATGTTTATTCACGATCACATACTAACTTTAAGCAAAATTTTACATTTTAACTTTCAATCCAATTAGTCAATTGCAATGAAAATTTCTGTAGAAGCTTATGAAGTAGTACTACAAATTAAAATTGCATAGATTCGGTTGATTACGTAACATTATTATTAGCAAGTGAAACGAAATAAGACAATTAAAAATAAATTTGCTAACAGCTATTGAGGTCTCTCTGCTAGCTACTAAGTTTTCAGACTTGACTAATTTGGATATGGTTTCGTTACAACATGTTTTAATTTTGTTTAATAATATTTGTTTTATTTTGTATAGGTTTACCGATATCGACATTCTATCTTACTTAATAATAATGTAACAACGCATTCCGTGACGACATTCAAACACCTGTAGAATTTGTGGTAAGATATGTCTTACTATAGTAATGGTTATAAATCTTTTCACGGACACTTCACTTCTCAGAACTTTTCGATTTGGTTTTGCCTAACTTCACAATATTGATGTACTTTTATGGCACACATTAATGTTTTGCACGTAACTATGTCCACCATAGTGGGTAATATTATTCTGTGATAGTGGTTCCATTTAATTTTAATCAGAATTTGATCAGGGTAGATATTCAGTTTATTTAAATTTAAGTGTATTGTTTCAGCGCTCGAATTGTCTCATTCTACCCATTTATTTTTCTTCTGTGAGTTAGTTGATTGATACAATATGAATAATTGAGTCGCCCATTAAAATGTTTTGAATTTCTACTGATATATTTTGGATTGGAATTGCGGAGGCGGGGGCGGCGCGCGGCGGCGGTCGGCTGAACCAACAGCCGAAGCACTAATTAAACGCTCATTAGCCGTGTTGTTTGTTTTTCCAGCGGAGTGACTTTTACGTTACTTACGTTAATGAATACTTTATAAACTTGAACACGATCGTAGAGAGAACACCACTATAACAATCAATCATCATTCCGACGTTCCGTGTTTTTGCGCAGAGCCAAGCTAAATAGCTAGGGGTGCCGCGAGTGTTATAATCACAGCCGGTCCGCGTCGCGGCTTCAAACAATGCTTCTCTTATTTGGAGCCGTATGCTATCATCGACCTATTATAAACTTATTCACGCAACACCGCCGGCGCACTCCGCCTTTTGGTGTAATTTTGCAATTAAGAATAAATGAACACCACTGATCATGATCTCCGGCGTTCCACATTTATTTGGGTCCGTCCACCCAGCTCCATCCAGCCGAGGGTCTCCCAAGAACATATTTTTTTCTCAATTGCTGCTGCTAATAAGATCAGTCCATTGCCGCTTCAGCTGGCCAATTCTAAAAGCTATGTCGATAACATTAGATGTTCTAGATTCGATCCTTCGGAGAGGCTACGCAAGCGTGTGTAGTGTTCAGGTAAAGATTAGAAAGCAAATATGAAGGTGTTTGTCTATCATAATCCACGATACCGTCTATGCCATGAGAAGGCGTTTATAAATTTTCAAAACTACCACTGATTGTTAAAGCGGCACGGGGTCACCGCCACCGCAGTACACACACACTACACTTCGATACGGTTCTATTATTTCCATAGAGGTGCTAGGCGGTGTGGAATGTGAGGGCGCAATGAACAGTGTGTGTTTGTGGACGCAGGCTGAACCAGGAGATAAAGGGCGGCGCGTGGTGCCCCAAGGCGCAGATCACGACGGAGTCGAGCGAGTGGCTGGAGGTGCAGCTGCGCGGCGTGCACGTGCTGACGGCGGCCGGCACGCAGGGCCGCTTCGGCAACAGCCAGGGCCGCGAGTTCGCGGAGGCCTACGCGCTCGACTACTGGCGCCCCCGGCTAGCCAAGTGGGTGCGCTACCGCACGCACGCCGGACAGGAGGTAATGCTTCAATGCTTCCATGTACATCTACCTATACCGTGACTTAGCGATTGTATCCGACAGCTAGCTTTATTTCTTACATGCTACATTACAACTCGCTTGAATAATGTTTGCATTTTACACAAATATTTGAACAGGGTTTAACGCTAAACTAATTGACTTAGTCAAGGCATCCTACGCGTATGTGTACAGTCGAGAAAGTTCCCGGTGGATGCGTATAGCGTATCGCCCAAAGCCGGGACTTCCCCCACTGTATATGTATACAGCCCGTGACCGGTGCAGAAGCAGAAGTGAAGCTCAGTTGAAACGTCGCTGCGGGTATATAAAAGTATGGCATCCAACGCCTTTACTTTACTTTACCTATTATTTATGTATAACAAATGGAAAAGTTTAACAATGTTTATAGGTTTGCACTTTGTTCCGTCCTAATGTGTATTGTAAAAGCCGTGTTCTGAGCTGGGTGGTGGCCCGCAGATCCTGTCGGGTAACACGAACACGTACCTGGAGAAGAAGAACCAGCTGGAGCCGCCCATCTGGGCGTCGCGCGTGCGCTTCGTGCCCTACAGCGCGCACCGGCGCACCGTCTGCATGCGCGTCGAGCTCTACGGCTGCCCCTGGACCGGTCAGTGCCTAACTGCCTACTGCCTACTACCACTAACACTACACATCATATACCAGTAGTTCTTTGATATACGTGTCACGCCAATCCACTAACAAGCAGATTACTCACCTAACTGTCAGTTTATATATTTTAATGAATTTAATGAGCCTGAGAAATATTTAAAATGTAATATTTTACCCGATACGGCTCACTAGCCGTAGCCTCACTAGGCTAATATTTAAAAAAAATGTGAGACTTGACTTTTAAATGCTTGAACTTACAATGGCCTAGCTGTAATTTAGTATACGAGTATATACATCCAAAAGCCTAAACAGCAGAGCGTTTCTCCGATGTGTAATGCAGCCGTAATGCGCCTGTGTTGGAAAATCTTGTGTTAAAAAGGTTCTTGCAGTGGATGTATCGATTGCTGATGAAGACCAAACAAATACACACTTTTCAAATTATTAAATATATTATTCTTATATGTAATTTAAATGTCTATTTTGGAAAAGGGTCGATAATTCTAAAGAAATATTCGTAACAACAGAACTAGGAGTACCACTTTTGGCGAATTATGCAACAACAACATTATCACGGTAATATTATCATGACATATAATGCCGCGCGGCGCGCCACCCGCCCGATGCGACTCTAGGTTCTGGCACAGTATCACCTGTAAGGCATCGAACCCGGGTTTACCCGACCCGAAAAAACCCGGGTATTTCGGGCTTTCTGGGTCGCAAGAAAACCCGGATTTGGACAATCAAAAACAGGGTTTTCGGGTTTTTCGAGCTTTTTACAATCGTTTTCTTGTCGGTTATTATTTGTATCATAAGTATATTTACGCCTTTTCGAAATGATCTCTTAGATTGAACACGGTCAAAAAGTACCTAACTCCATTGTATCTCACTACATACCAAACCTTTGTATGTAATCAAAGATACAAACAAGTTAGTGAAGTCTACTTCTCTTTTACAGTTTTTGCACTAATAATTTCTGCTTGACCTTAACTACAGTTGTTTTTTGTGCAAAAAAGATTAAATTAATAAAGCAAGTTGAACGTTATTCGTGCGTTTGACTCAGATCAGAAATGACATAAACGGAATGAAAGATGGAGGCAAGATGCGTCGTCGCATTGTTGACACGCAACAGGAGCGGTGAGCTGCGAGTGACTTCCCCGCCATTTTGTTTCGTCAGTCCTCCTCCCTCTCTTCAGAACTCTTCTTTACCCATTTCAGTGGACCTCAGCATTCTTGGCATGGACATCGGCTAGGAACTGAATCCAAAATGCTACAATCGAGAGTGCTATTTTAACTGCCTTCCGTAAGTTGGGTATTCTCAAAAAGGTGAAGCGGTTTTTCATTCCCGAGCAGCGCTGTTTGCTGTACACTCAGGTGCGAACGAGTATGCAGTATTGGACCCATCTATGGGACGGCTCCGCTAAATTCATTCCTCGATGCACTTGATAGACTGCAAAAGCGAGCGGTACGCATTATTGGAGATGCTGAGGTTACAGCCTCTCTTGAGGACCTCCAACTGCGTAGAGACATTGCTTTTCTCAGGTCTTCTACCGAAATTACTACGGAGAGTGTTCTGAAGAAGTTTTTGATCTAATCCCGCCCTCTCCTTTCCTGTCCCGGACTCCACGTGCTGGTCTTTGGCACCACCATCATAATGTGCAGAAAATCAGCATTCGTACAAAAAAATTTGGCAAGTCGTTCCTCTGTAAGACCATTCGGCTTTGGAACTCTGCCGGCGCATGTGTTTCCCAGCTCCTATAGTCCCGGGTCTTTTAAGCGAGGCGTGAAACGGCATTTATGCAGGCCGTCATGAATAGGTGCGCTTGTTACCGTCTCCGTCATTTTGGAGTGCATCGGCTGCTTACCACCAGGCAGGATGTTATCACTATGACGCGTAAACATTAAAAAAAAGGAAAAAAAAGAGTTTTTTATTGTAATCTTACAAAGAACACTTTTTTGCCCTCGCTGCTGATTTCTTTTTATTGAGACTTCTGATTCTTGTAATAAGAACGTAAAAATTATAAGGTGTTTAAGCTCCTATCGCTCAACGATGATGTGCGGAGGCGGTTGCAAATACACTTGTAGGTGGGATTGCCAACAAATGATCTTATACTTGCGTCAGAGACCGTCCTCTAATACCACCATTATCAAAAAGCGCTTAACCCCTTGAGGATCGTAAAACCAGACACAATTCAAAATCTATTTTTTCGCGACCGCCGGCGGTCTTATGGTCCTTGACCTATTAATCGGATGTTATTGTGATTCTTGTGCGCGCCATCACAACTTAAGCCGTCTAAGCAATAGGATTGGTATTTTTTTAACGAGAATTGAAAAGAATCAAGAATAGATTCTTACTAATTTAAGAATCGGTTTTCACAGGACAAAAAAGAATCGGCTTTTTCCGGTTATTTTGGAATCGGTTAAAATCAACTCCCATAATGCAATAACTGGATAGCCACATTTACTTTGAATAATAATAACTAAAAAAGTAAAGTTTGACGCCCTCCGCGGTCGAGGGTGCGCCGGGACTGGCGGCGCGCCATCTCTGAGGACCCGGGCTACATTTTCAATTTTCGAATTGATTTCGGCTCTGGGTGTTTTTATATATTTATCCGTTATTTAGTATAACCATATTAACGAGTTTCAATAGAAGCTTATCTTGGGCTAGATAGGTAATAATGGGTGTGAGTGTAAAAAACAAGTAAGTAAGTACATAAAAATAATCAAAATACCTGATTCGCCAAAAAATTAATAAAAAAACAAGCCCAGAACTGTTGAATATAAACACTAAAATATTGGGGAATATAGAACATAGAACCTCCTCTTTTTCTGTTAGTGTAAATAAAATCATAACAGTTCTACTCCAATAAGTTGTAAACATAATAATTACACTTTGCGCAAGAGCAAGAGCATGCGCCGTAAAGAATACATATAGGTACCTGCTACCTACACTAGAAAACCCCGCTAGGTTGGAGCTAGTTACAGAAGTACCTAACTATTTAGTCATCTGTTGTTGGAGCACAAGGTTTCGGTTGTTTATTCTTGTAGTTAGAGTATCCTGCACTTCACCAACAATATAATTTTTCCATCTATGTAGATACATTTCAACAAAGACAAATACTGTAAGTTATTACGAAATTATAGAAAAAACTTACTTTGCGTCACGGGGAAATCTATGAAATTTTAAATTCCTGTTGTGTTTCGACTTATGTATCCTTATATTAAATAGGAGTCACTAAACGTAAATTCAAAAAAAGTTTTAAACACACAGTACGCGCACGTGACTGCCCTTCCCGGTAGCTCCCACAATCTGAGCTTGTTTGTACTCGCAGTCTCGCACTCGCCGCTCCGCCCGCTTCTCCGCGGGTTTCCCTCCCATGCTCTGCGAAAGTACCTTCGTTGCCCAACTGTATGCTTTTAAAACTGGTTCTCGTGCTCGGCGCACGTAAGCAAAGGCGAATCGTAGTGCATTTATGGTCACTTAGGTTTTAACTATTTAAGGTTTGACATAATCCATTTGCCCATCAATTGACTAATAATTTTTGTGTTTTATTAACAAGACAGTGCAGTAGGTGCGTACCTACTACGTCCGACAAAATCATATATATGTGTATACCACAAAAATAATAAAAACTCAATGTAAAGCCTGAATAGACAGATCTAAATATAAACTGTTACTGAAAACATTAACACCAACCAGCAAGAAAATACCCTTGGTATACCCAGTATTCGGTTCATCAGGGCTCGCTCGTCTCTGCTGCTTAGCGCACGCGGTATCCTGCAATCTGCTCGCTTTACACAAACCATCAACTAATGTTAATACAATTCCTTACATGTGCAAAGTGATAGCGAAATCATGCGTCTGTTATTGAATTCCAACGTTGAGTAATATCAACTGGGATGCCACGTCACGGCCGCACTGAGCTGCTGGGCTGTGCAGCGACACTCGCCAATTAGGCCTGTTAGGGCTGTTCCCGGTACTGGAGGCGCGTTTAACAGCGGGCCAGGACCAGGAATGGTTAAATACATTAAATAGAGGAAAGATAACCAAACAAAACAACAGTATGTATAGCTCAACTAATATAAAAAAGATACACCAGAAGCAGTGTGAATTTATTTCGAACTATTATATTATATCGAATATGTATGACGTGCTGTAGCGTACTGCATTTGAGCAGCAGTCGCACCCTGACAACACAGTCCGCGTTATTACTTGCTATTTCATAATCCGCGAATTACTATTCTAAAACGTCTTTTTACAATGACATCCTAAACGTATTCCAAATGTAGCTACAGTGCGTAGCCCATGCAATGCGTGTGTGCTCGTTCTCGGCATGGTAATGGTGTGCGAGCTGACGGAAACAATACAATACGCGAGCTCCGACTCCGAACCTCCAGAGCCGATCAACGCATGAGTCACGGCCGGGCGCTAGCGCCGCACGCCCCTTCATTACACATTTTGCCCGCGCCTCTACACTTCCTGCTGCTATGTTTTTGTAACGTCGTGTACTGGTCGGTGGGTTTTCCAAAGGTATTCGCGAGTGTTATTGAAGGTTTTATTGCAATGCAGTGCATTAGCAGTGTCGCGGCGCCGCCGGCTACAGTCCGATTCTCAGAATGGCAGCATCGTGGCGCGGTAATGACACGGCTGCGTTTTGCCGGTGATTTACGGCGGGCCGACACGCGGCCATCCGCCGCGCCAACGCCACGCCAACGCCACGACAACGCCACGCCAACGCCACGACAACGCCACGCCAACGCCACGACAACGCCACGACAACAACCCAATGCAACAGCGACGGCCCTGGGGCCCGTGGCATTTTGTCCAAATAATAACAAACATCATGCACTGGCGTCCCAACTAACAAAAGTTATTCTTATAAGTAATGGCTTACATTGCCAAAATTAATAGCTTTATAATAGCCGCATTATCTCTTATAAACCTGCGTTTGGGCACAAATTATAAGGACAATAACTTTATACCCACCTTATAGTGGATTTATTGTTAGCTCTTTCTTCTTATACGTGTTTTATTATGGCCAGCAACAAGGGAGTAAAATTTATACCAGCAAAGCAAAGTATTTTATAAAGCTGTTTGCCCTGTATGATTCTGTAATAAGTATTATGGATAGATAGTGATTTACATTTTCGTAACAGCTTGGCGAAAAATTAAAGTGACAGCGTCAACCATTAAAATGACAAGTAGGTACAGTAAGTTTATATTTTATTTTATGTTGTTACTGAGTATATGCTCTCTATATAGTGAAAACGGTGTGGGAATTCAAATGCATGGCAAAATGTGGTACGCAGTGTGTTATATTATCAATGCGCCCTTGAAGTTAGGCTCTGTTTTGATACAAAAATTGTTAATTATTTATTCATGTTTTTAATAAGGCTATTATAAGGGAAAAAGGAATCGCACATCGTTTATAAGGAATCTTAAGCTAATGCTACTGCCATTTTGTATATATTTAGGGTTCTTTTCTCACCAGTAAAATCCCGTACCCACATGTTTTATTGCCAGAAAACATTTATTTATTTTATTTTACTTTACTGTTTTGTTCATAATTTAATTCTTATTTCTTTTACAGGATAATAATATTTTACGGCTGATAAAGCCGAAGTAATAGAAGTGTAATGTGTCTTAACCTATTGAAACAAGAAATTAAGAAAACGCAGTAATAATAGTAATAGACTTCTTCCAGTCCTTCCTTGTTTTAAGTAGGTATTCCAGCAACCTGCCAGCTATCAATAGACGCCTAATCGTCTAATTACTTACATGCTGTAATATTTTTAAATAAGTAAATTGCCAAAAGTTAAATAAAGGAAATATTGATTTTTACTGCGCTGTCTTTTATATCCCTACACCAAAATTTCAATTTATTTAGTAGGGCGACGGAACCCGTAGCTGTTTTTTGTAACAGCTAGATAATTTCAAACATGACGAACCATGGTTTTGTAAAGTTATATAGAACACTTGAATTTAGTCATCTAGAGAATAACGCTCTTATGAAATAATATGAAATCGAATATGTTTTGCTTTCATTCTTATAAAGACTATATAAATTGCTTTTACTCTTTTGTCATATAGACATCTTATAAATAGCTCCTATAAATTAAAAAGCAATATAGTAACTCTGTGCATTGCTTTTATAAGAATAATTCTCCCTATGAGAAACCTTTACATAGCTTTTAAATATTATATGGCTAAAAAGCCATATATATCCTATAAGAATACCACATTTAGAACCCTTATTGTGGCTATATTATTTGGATTTATTACCGTTTACCCAACAAAATTACAAGAATAATGGTATTATTAGCTAAATCTTCTTATAATGTACCATTATAAGGTTCATTGACATATTGATTGCTACTTTAAAACAATTATAAGAGTCTTGACCTTATATTTTAATTTTATAAGGGTATATTGTTAGTTGGGGTATTTATTCCAATACGACAGTGCATGAAATCTTGATAACTATAGAACCTTGCTGATCAGAGTTTACAGACGGACTGTGAATGGGACTCGTACTAACTTGATTGCACTTTGTCCGATGTAGCTTAGCTATAGCGATGGTGCACGACAATGATGAATCGAATACTTATTAACGCGCGCAATTCCCGCCATAACCGTAGGCTCGAAGGACCAATGTTCGGCGTAGAACCGAAACTAATAGATGATTGTTAAATACACTAATAAACTTGATAAATGATAATTTCAAAGATAACGAAACGTTGAAAAAATGTCTACCTCAGGCGGGAATCGAACCAGCGTCCTCTGCAATCCGGGCGGCTGCGGTGACCGCTTCGCCACCGAGGTATTGGTTAGACCGACGAATTTTTTTTACAAAGCTTTTTAGTGATAATGATAATTTGTATAAATTTCTAGACGCCAATAAGTATTAACTAACTCATGACAATACTAAATCGATATAAATTAATGAAATAATGAGATGGCGCGACTGTTTCGCTACGATACGTACGCTCTGGTGTAAATTTTATGAGAGCAGGTCATGCAAGGATATGCAAAACTGTACGTTGCTTGTTCGTATAACTTTATATTGAATCAAACTTACTCATGAAAAGACCAACAGCGACCTAGCTATGTTAAAAAAATGTGTATTCATCTATCGATCAGTCATATCACCCTGTCATTTATAGCTCTTTCGTATAGACGGCATTAAGTTTAAACCTGCAAAAGTAAAACGAAACTGGGCCAATATTTGAGCTGGTTTTTTTTCAAGGGAGGTGACTTGGTCTTGCCAGTCTTGCTCTAAATGCATCCGTCTGGGGCTAGAATATCTGACCCAGCTGTCGGAAGCACTCAAGGCTTTAAAGGCGTGCCTTTATAGCGAACTTATTGTCGCGATAAAGATATATTTTGGCAACACGGGCGTCAGTTTCGACGGCGCGGCCCACGCGCGACTAAGCAGGCTGTTCCTAACTTAAAGCAAGGGCTCGTCTAGACGCCCCTTAAAAATGCACCGCCCCGCTCCCCGCGCCGCCGGCCGCCGCGCTCAATCATTCAGCACCATCATCTCCCTGCGCCCGCCGGCACGCGCCGCCGCCGCCGCCGCCGCGCCCGACTGAACATAACATCATTTAAGATACGACTACTCCTTCGCATCTCTAGTCGACCGAGACGGTTCGTGTCGTGTTCCGTAATATCGTACCAGTACGGTATTCCTTTGGCTTAAAATTGGATTAACGCGGCCAGTTTTCATGTCCATGAGCTTTTTTTCGTTAGTGTCGTTGTTTACAATAACAAATTAAAATTACCAAATTAACAAATTATGACCTGAATATACTTTAGGTTTCCAGAAACTGATAATTTTTGGATATATTGTTGTTATATTAGGTATAAGTCCCATAAGTTGTTCCTGATTATTAAAATTTTAATCGATTTATTACTTCTGGAAAAAACAATGGGTGCCATATGGCACCGCTAGGCTAATACGTAGTCTAACAATGGGTGCCATATGGCACCGCTAGGCTAATACGTAGTCTAACAATGGGTGCCATATGGCACCGCTAGGCTAATACGTAGTCTAACAATGGGTGCCATATGGCACCGCTAGGCTAATACGTAGTCTAACAATGCCTCTTTTTCATTTATTTTAATTTACCGTTAGCAAGTTATATTTTCCGTTTATTTATGATTTTATTGTTGTAATGTACTTATATAAAGATGAGTTAATAAAAAAGAGCAGCAATAATACATCAACGGCAACAATAGAAAAATAGCCGACTTCAAAATGTCAATCTAGGACATAATGACGCTACCCCATTTTAATTCTTTCGTTAAACAGGTTACCGCCGAGGTTTAACTTTTACTCCGAGAGTAAAGTCGGGTTAGTGTACTCATTCATTACTCCATGTTTATTAATAGTAAAATTTCTTCACACCGATCTAATTCTTGGAGTAGCCTTACTCAAAGTTTATTAATGAGACGGATAATGTCTATGTAACAAAAATGAATTGAAAAACTTTTTTAGTTAAATAAGTAATACATTATCCGACCGTCAAACAACCCCGGCTAACGTTGCAGAGGATACCGATACGATAAACATTCTCACCTGCAACGTCCGTACGGTCATGTAGTTGTTAGTTCTGTACTTAAACGGTCACCTAACCAGTCACCTGGCATCATTGCAAAGACTCCAGAACTGAGCAGGTCCTCAATGAAGTGGAAAGCTTGAACCTGCCTAATGTGTGAATAATGTTTGTGTTGGTGCAGAGGGCATCGTGTCGTACGCAATGCCGCACGGCGACAAGCGCGCGGCTGGCGCGGCGCTGGTGGACGCGGGCTACGACGGCGCGTGGGGCGCGGAGCTGCGCGGCGGGCTGGGCCAGCTGGTGGACGGCCGCTTCGGCGGCGACGACATCCGCGAGGGCGCGCGCGCGCCCGCCTGGGTGGGCTGGCGCAGCGACCCCGCGCGCCCGGACCCCAACATCACCTTCGAGTTTGACCGCGTGCGCGAGTTCAGCGCCGTGCACATACACTGCAACAACCGGTTTATGCGCGACGTTCAGGTATGCACAACTTACAAACATCCCTTCTATGCTTATATTATTGTAAGTGACAAAAGAAGAAGTCTTACACACTTGAATCAATATGTATGTACGAGCAAGCGCGTACATTGTCTCATCAGCATTTAGTTAATTGATCTAGATTATTTTGCAGCAACTTTCCATATTACTTTTAGTTAGCAATCAGTAATTAATCAAGTCATGCGTACTCATAGCATTTTCATCCATTCATAGTCATTTTATAGTTTTATTTTAATATACAGTTGTTTCATATCAGTTTATCATTTCTATCAGTATCTCAGTTCTTAGGACGACCCCGAACATTGGTCCTTCGAGCTTTCTGGAAGGCGGGATCACAGTGCCAATGTGTCTAGAACTCCGTTACAACGTGGCTTTGTTTCCGTCACCGACCTATTGAAACATAGTGCATTTGTGTTGGACTTTCAACGGACGTAGTTAAGCAGACTTAAGTATGCCATCGTACTCCTGAGGGTACAATCTAAATGTAGTGAAATCCCTATTTCTCAAAAACACGGAAACTAGTTTTTTTTTACTATCCCGACTCAACCCACAGTATAAAGAGCACACAAAATATATTTTCTGAACGGACTCAATTCACTTGAATTCTTTCTGAATAAGGAACTTTATCAGTATGTCCTTCAGATCGATAAACCAGAATGAACTTAAACAGTTTGGGACCTATCTAAGATTTACTTTGGACTCGAAATACCATATCTTCAAATAACTGAAACGACTCAAACCGTTTTTGGTCGTTTCTGTGTAATAAGTTTAAGTAAACAAAAGATTTCTTTCGGTTTAGCAGTAACAACTCAAACAGGTTGGATCATTTATGTGTTACAGGTTAACAGAAACAAAACATTTCTTATTGTTTATCAGAAAGGAATCAAAATACTTGAGTTATTTCAGAAAAATGATTTAGATGAACAGCGCATTTAATTATCAAATAGCCAAATTAACTTAGGCACGCTAGGTCGTTTTTAAGGAATACAATTAATAACTGATACAAATTATATTAATTTAACTGACCTACTTAAATAAGTGGACGTAGTTAAACATAAAGGACTCAATCCACCCACTGTCACTTTTGAGTTATGAGCGTTTTAAGTTTCAGTTAGAATTTCTTTGACAAAGTAATTTTTTTTAAAGTGCCCCTTAATTTTAGGGTTATGTGTCCATAAAATGTTGTGACATATTTTGAAATAGATTTCGAGATATTATGTGAATTGTGGGTTGAGTCCTTACAATTAAACATAAATTAGTTTGGACATGACTTTTTTTTTATTTCTCAAAAAGGACTCAAAGCTACCTTTCGACTGGAAATAGGTAATTTAAAAAAATTAGACAGACAAAATTAAAAAAGTTCTAAATTTATTATTCTTAAACCCAAAACTATTGAAATAAAGTAAATGCGCCCCTATTGAATTGAAATAAAAAATATATGAAAAATAGCACCAAATGAGCGCACATATCAAATAGATTCTTCGTTTAAGTTGAAGTCCACAGTTGGGCCGTATCCATCGATGTCCTCATTGATGTTAATGCCCTTGAGGTTGTCATAAAATTGATGACAATCCTCAGGAATCAAATTAATTAAAGATCTGAGATCTTCGAGCTTTGCTTGAGGAATGGGTTTTACTTAGGGCCGAAGAATTTCAAAATCTTGTTCAGTGAAATTCATCAAAACACCTTTGATTCTATTAGACACTTATAATTATCTATTTTTTTTGTTTATCCACTCTCTGAAATCATTGTAATTAAGTAAAATGATCTTCTTTGTTTAAAAAAATCTGTTTAGTTTTCCGCCAGTTTATTAATCGTCTTAGGAGGCCTCACACAGCCGTAATGGCTTGCTGAATTCAGAATCTGAATTCAGAAAGGCCGGAATACCATACAATATAAGTATGCTCCACACACATTCTGATTTTTTCAGATCGATCTGCAAGAATGATGCTGACGAGCGTTCTGATTTCCGGATCTAAATATTTAAGATTCTGATTTCAGAACGCGCGTTTTCCCATACAAATATAAAAACTATACTTAACAGCCACCCACATTTTAAAACGATAACTTTTAAATGATTAGAGTCCGGCCATTCCTTGTTGCCCAATGATACTGATTTGAGCAAGATTTAATGTGAGCTCAAGCACCACGAGCATATTTTCACGGCAGAACAATATATAAATATTATGATAAGCGCTAAAAAGATAAATCCACTTCACGTTACCAGAATGAATACGCAAGATTTTTATACAAGTAAAAAAATTTAAAAGAAAATTATAATAACTTTTAATAATTTTGCCTGACAATTTTTTTAAAATTAGCTTTTTTCCAATGGAAGGGTAGCTTTGAATCCTTTTTGAGAAAACAAAAAAAGTCATGTCTACCATGTCTACCCTATAAATTATGGGGCAGTTTAAAAAAAAAACTTTTTCTCAGAGAAATTCTAACTGAAACTGAAAATGCTCATAACTCATAAATGACAGTGTGTGGATTGAGTCCTTTCTGCTGAACTACGTCCCTGTAGTCAGCTAGCTGGTTTGAAGTGAAAATAGTCAAGTGAATCAGGAACCCTGTGTGCCTTTTGATAAAGTATTCAGGCGCCTATATCTATATCTTCGGGAATCGAAAATATACACTAACTTTTAGAAAGATGGTTCCAATAGAAAACCTTCGGACTACATCAAGAAGCGGTTGGATAGTTTAGTTAGTTATTGGGTTGATTACGAGAGTAACTATTCTAAGTTAGCAAGAGTGAAGTTGGACCCGGCAATGAGAGAGTACATTAAAAACGATATGGAGAGAGTCAAGGAGAGGTACGGTAGCATAAGATCTCATATTTACAGTTATCAGGTAGAGAGAGCCCAGTCGCCTTTTATTAAGCCTCCTTCGTATGTGTTTAAGGCGAATGAGGCCGACCAGGGCATACCACAATGTAGCAAATCAAACACCCCAAGTGCCACAGCAAGCGAATTAGATAGAATTAGAATTAGAGAACTTAGAGCCTTTTTAATTTTGTAGCCTGAAAATAAATAAACAAATCAAAAAGGATAAAGGCGAAGCTGTAAGATTAATACAGCATTTAAACATCAGTTCAGATAATTATTAAACTTGCTGGAATATACCGAACCAGAGATATAATAATAATAAACTTATATTTAGTTCCCACATGAACATTTTAACCAATCTGCCCGTGACGCAACAACAGTCTGTAATACATTTAAAACGCCTTCATGACACGACACTACTCAACAGTGTCCTAATGCAATAAAACATTTGGGACTCAATGTAGAGTCCTGGGACCCCATTATTGTACATCTTTTATCTCAAAAGTTAGATACGGTCTCCTATACTGACTACGTGAGTCCCGGTACCCACGAGCGATACCTAACTTAAAAGAATTTCTGCAGTTTTTGGAATCTATGTTTACGTCTTTAGAGGCGGCACTGCGCAAACAGAATGTGCCGATGCAGAAATATCAAGCCATGAATCGAAACGATTTTGACAGCATTCATAGAATAAAACTCAACTATTTCAAAACTTTATTTCCCGCGCAACATCCAAATTTTCGCAGACCGCCTAACCCCCCTAATAATTTTTTCACAATCGATATACCTTTTTTCTTTAATAATCATTTGTTTAATAATCCTCTGCTTTCTTGTAGCCCTCGCCTACGGCTCGGGCTAGCAATATCGCCTCGGCTGTAATTATCAAAGCGCACGTATGCCATACGACGTTTTATAACATATTTGTGAGGATAAAAAAAAACCGAAAATGACTGCGTTTTTTTGTTGTTTTTCTAGTGCATGAATCTTTGGTAAACCAACATATATTTTTCTTTGTCCAACAGCATAGAGCGTAGATGGGCTCATCAAAATAATATCATTAACCCCTCTCTTCCCTTGGGTGTCGTAAAAAGCGACTAACGGACTAAAGACTGCGCATACATCCAACAGCATAGAGCGGCGATGGGCTCATCAAAATAATACTACCTACCCCTTTCTTCCCTTGGTTGTCCTAAAAGGCGACTAACGGACTAACGAATGCACATACATCCAACAGCATAGAGCGGCGATGGACTCATCAATATAATACTACCAACCCCTCTCTTCCCTTGGGTGTCGTAAAAGCTACTAACGGGCTAAAGGCCTATGTTGTCCATAGATTCAAATGATTACTAATTTTAAATTACATTTCCGCACTAGTGCGAAACTTATTACATTACGATACTGAAATCAGTGTAATAAGAGCTTCTTACCGAGCAAATGTGTTATAAAAATATTAGTACCATTCATCTGAGTGGTTCTTTCTTAAGAGTAATCGTCGCTGTTACGCAATAAAATAAAACAGCACTGATTGATGTTTATGTCGGTGCACGCGCCACGTGTGCGCAGGGTGCTCAGAACGTGGCGAAAGAAAAACAATGAATAATGGCAGCGGGTTGTGCAAGCCGAGGCACGCGTATTTGACGGCATGTGTGTAAAAAGATTGTTATTTTTAAATATGTATAGGCACTTGAGGTTGACACATTTTTCCAGAAACAATGTACGAAGGGCGATTTAATTTGAGGTCACGCGAAATGGCTAAAGTGGCCCAAAGTGCACGGCCGACAAGCTGCGGGGTGCGTGCGTGTGTAACGGTTGCATTGGCGTGTTGCAGGTGTTCTCGGAGGTGATAATCTCGTTCTCGGTGGGCGGGCAGCGGTTCCAGGAGGACGCTATCCGGTTCGCGCCGGAGCCCGACGGCATCTTCGAGCACAGCCGCAACGTGACCGTGAACCTGCACCACCGCATCGGCCGCTGGGTGCGCGTGCAGATGCGCTTCGCCGCGCGCTGGATCCTCATCAGCGAGGTCGTCTTCGACAGCGGTAACTGCTCTTAACTGCTTGATACGCCACACCACAACACTCGTGGCAGGGTGCCTCGCACGATACACGTACAGATTGGCCGCCGCAGAGGGCGGCGATGTTTTATACAAGACTACTGCCATAACAGTAACGCCATTGAGCGCTACGAGTTAAAAATAACTTATTTCTTGTTTGATGGTATTTTGTACATAAACGAATAATGTTAATACTTAGGGATAAAATACAAACAGCAAAAGTTACAAAAATCAGTTGTAAATTAACAATAACAATAACAATAATTGTTACAAGAAGCGAATGCAAGCAGTCATAATTACAAATACACAAGTTATTCGACTCTGACATTAAAATTGTGAGATTCACGAGAATCAACTGTAGCAGGTCTAAAAACTCGCAGTATATCAGCTTCCGTTCGCAGGCGGTAGCTTGGGGAATCACCATTCGGATGCTGGCGTGCAAAGACTTGACCATCTTTAGTCCAGACATATCGCCAGTTGCGTTGTGCCGCCAGCTCGCGGGCGCGGCGATATACATTCCGTTCGGCCGTGTTAGTCGCTCGTGACATAAAGCGGCGCGCCCGGGCCGGCCGCCGCCGCGGGCCGCGCGCCGTGCGTCGGGTAAACTTCACCACAGCGAGCCGTTGCGGGCTGACACATTTATTGCATCTTTAGGCCGCCCCGCACGAGTAGCGCTCACAATGTCTTGCTCCTTGAGGTCCAGTTTCTTCGCCAGCGTCAATACTATGTGCGTCACATTTTCCCCTTTCTGCTCTGGGATACCGGACATCACAATATCTTTTATGAGCTCTGACTTCAGTTGTTCGATAGTGGCCAATAGAGATCCGTCTGAATCGCTTTCCAACATCTCCCTCGACACGGTTCTCCAAAGCTCCCGTGCGTCCATCGAGTTGTAAACCCAATATTCACAAGCTTCCAGTCTGGTACACTAGGCTTTGTTTTAAGGAACACAAAAGATTTTGAAAACTCCTTAGCTGTTATAACGATTTATAGCAGTCTTGTAAGGTCTCTGCTTGAATACTGTAATGTTATTTGGTCACCTGTATACGATGTTCACATTGAACGATTGGAGAGTGTGTAGGAAAGATTTCTTTGGCATGTTCCCTTCCGAGCGAACCTTGCTAAAACTCTTGCACAAAATGAAGGTCTTCTTAAACACTACAATATTGAAAGCCTCAAAAGCAGAAGATTACTCCTTGATGTCATGTGTCTATATAAGTCGATGAGTTGATTGCCCCGATCTCGTTGATTTTTTTTTATTTGTGTTAAGTTTTCTTAATACACCCAAAAAACTACCTCGTGTTAGTAGAATCAACATTTTTGTGCCTAAGTCCGTGAAGAGCAATCTGGGTTACCATTCTACATTAACTAGGATCCAAAGACAATATAACACTCTTTCTCGGCCAAATAATTTGGAAGTGTTGGATATTTTTAGTGACAGTGCTCACAGGTTCCAAAAAGTCATTAGAAATAGTTACGCAAGTCCCCTTTAAACAATTTTACAATAATTATAAAATAAATTATAGTAGTTTAAATATAGTTTAAAATTTTGTAAGTATTTAATATTTTTTGTTAAGTTAAATTCATTATTAGTCTACATCGCATGCCGTGGCTGTTTTTTAATTAAAAACTGTACTTAGATTATGTTTGGCATTCACCTTATACCTAGTGTTAGTTTGTTGGTACATGTTTTTGTTGACTGCCCAATAAATTGTAATGGATTGCTGGCGGGGAATCGGACCCCGACTCTCGTTGCGTTCTAGCACCCAGAGCGAATCCTACATATCCTTCCGCCGGAGGGGCTTGGAAGGTTTCCTACCTAGCTCAGCATTGGAAGGGCTAGCCACGGGGTGTAACAAACAAACACGGATGTACGGTTATACTACGGACGGGTCTTTTATGCCCCTTTATTTAAAATCAATGATTATCTAGATCCTTAAATCTACGTTGGCGGCTCGTAATTGATTGTGGGGTTCTACGGAACGGGAAACGGCCCTACATGGAAAGTTCCAGGGGAACGGAGGTCTCAGACGAGCGAATCCGGTAAAAGCCCGAACGGTTACGGTTTGAGAACCTTCCACTAAGCTACAGACAAGGAAATCCAGGTGAGCAAATCCGGTGGAAGCCCGCACGGCGCAGCTAGGTCGGGTCAGGCGCTGCGTCGACGACGGCGTCGAGGCAACGATGACTGCGCTGCTTTTTTTTTGAGTGTGAGTGCTGTCATTCGCAGATGACCTTTACAGCTTTACCGGGCTTGTTTGAGGCGGCGAGAAATTTAAAGGTTCCTCAAGCCGTGTTGGTCTAAATTCCCCAGAGGGTTTCCGGTGGGAGATGGCATCTCGCCGCAAGCGAGTCCCCGATCTCCCCCCCAGATGCTCTGGGGGTTCGAGCCGGTAGGGAGCAGGAAACCCGAGGGCGTCTCTAAGAGGCACGGTACCTCGGCTCGGGTTTACCGTGTCGTGGGGGGTACGCGACAATCAGGTGGCGCTGCGAGCGGCAACGCGATCGTAGTGCGTTAGCGTGTTTTTTAAAATAAAAATATTTATAATCCCTAGTTTGTTGTGAAATGTGCGTCAATGTGTGCTACGGTCTTTAATGCATATGTGAAAGTGTCTGCGTAGCTACTGCTGTTGTAATTGTTTAGTAGTTAACATCAACATAACATCAAATCAGCTGCTTAATTCTTGACATTTTATTATTGTGCGGGTACTCTTACACAGTAGTGTAGATCTCAACCTACTGGCTCTCAGATAGATCGATTGATCTGTAGTGATCGGTGGCGCCATCTAGCGAAGTCCGGTCGTACCACGTGACACGCCATCTAGTTATTGGTGTACGAACCATCTCGTCAGCCGGCAACACTATGGCAAAGTGCTCGGCCTGCGGAAAGTTCATCTCAGCGACAGGTGCCGCTAGCTGCACTACTTGTACTAGTGTTTACCATAAGGGCTGCGTAGCAACACCTGACGCCACCGTTGTCCCTAAAGATTGGGTTTGCCCAGATTGCAAAAAGAATATTAAAAAGAGCGATAGCAGCAGCACCCCCATAAAAAGTGTCGGCATGCGGCGGCGCGCCGACCCAGGTGCCCGCGGCGGGCGTCTCTTCTGCTCTGCCTGGCGAGGAGTCGGAGGTCGGTGCAATGCGCCGTGAGCTCAGAGCCAGCATGTCCGAATTCCGTGAGTTTCTTACGGAATTTCGATCAACCTTGGTGAAATTCGAAGAGCGCTTGGGTGGTTTTGAGCATCGGCTCGAAGCGGTCGAGCGCAAGCAGGCGGAGGCGCCGCCTTCGGCGGACGGCGTTGTTGAGCTACGCCGAACTGTAGAGAGCCTTAAGGCGGAACTCAACAGCAGAGACCAAGAAATGCTGCTGTCCGATCTAGACATTGGTCATCTGCCAGAGGAGAAGGGAGTTAGTCCTCTTCACACGGTCACAGTGCTGGCCACCAAGCTGGGTGTCACCCTAGAGGCGAGGGACATCGTGTTCGCCGAGCGCGTTGGGCCGGCGCGCCGCGAGCTGCGGGACGAGCTGCTGTGCGCCGCTCGCGTGCGCCGCTCGCGTGCGCCGCGATATCGCCGCGGCCGACGCGACGCATCTACGTCAACGAGCGGCTGACGGCGACCAACCGCCGCCTATTCCACAGAATCCGCGAGGAATGTCGTAAGCGCCAGTGGAGGTACTCATGGACCAGGAGAGGACGGGTCTTCGCGCGGCAGGATGATAGGAAGCAGGTGCATAGTTTTCGGTCGGACTCCGATATAGACCGTGTTTTTGACACCGGTGCCGTTTCACGAGATTGTTAACCCTGAAACGATTATATGTTATAGATCTAATATAGGAAGGGGAAATAAATGCACAAGTATAGACAGAATTATTATATTTATAATAGTAAAGTTTTATCTATGTAATATATGCATATTATTAATTTATATACAATTTAAAACTACAACTAATAACAGGATATTAAATTATCTTAACAGCTACCATTTGCACATTATTTGCTCATTTTTAAATACATTGTACTCTTTTAGTTTATATTACATTTTTACACATTCGAATGGCAAATAAACTTTTTAAGATCGGTTTGTATAATGCAGGTTCCCTCGGTACTAATCACGATAATTTTATAGCTTCAGTCTCTCGGTATGACTTAGATGTGCTGGCTATTAACGAAACTTGGCTCAGAGATGGAGAGGAGGGGCGGGCGCCCGCACAGCCGGGGTACCGGCTGCGGCGCATTCCGCGTCCGCGTCACTCGCGTGAGCGCGGGGGCGGTGTCGGATTTTACATACGACGCAGTGTTAGTATTCGCACCTGGCCGCACCCGGTTGACCCATTGCACAAGTTGGTAGAGCAGATGTGGCTCGCGCTGACCCTTAACGGAAAGAAGCTCATTATTGGCACTGCATATCGACCACACTGGATGAATATAGATTTATTCTTTGACGCACTCTCAGACACCATAAGTTCAGTTCCCAACTATGATAACCTAATACTACTTGGCGATTTTAATATTAATTTATTACAAGCTCAGGATTCAAGTACCACTAAAATTAATACTTTTGTTTCATGTTTCAATATTTCTCAGTTGGTATCTGAGCCGACGCATTTTACTCTAAATAGCCAAACTCTTATTGATGTTGTTTGTTCCGATTTAAACGCAAGAAAAGTCACCTTGGATCATGTGGGTTGCCTTACTGGTCACTGCTTGGTGGTGTGCGAGTTTAATATTAAGCGTGAAAAAAATTCTCCTCAAGTGATTAAATATAGGCCAATAAATAACATTTGTGCAGACAATTTTAATAACGATTTGCAAAATATAAGATGGGATATCATATCCAAAATGGAGTGTGTCAATGACATGGTAGGCGTTTTTAATCAATGCATTGTGACTGTGTTTGATCAACATGCACCTGAAAAGTCTGTCATAGTCAGATATCGCAGCCTGCCTTGGGTCACAGACAGTCAAAATCATGATGAAGTTGCGCGATAGTGCTCTGGCCGACTTTCACAGACAGAGACCAGATAGTACCAATGTATACTATAAAACCTTAAAATCAATTGTAAATCAAGCCCTATTTCACGAGAAAGCTGCTTATTTTAAACATAACATTAATAGCAAAATTCAAAACCCCAAATTACTATGGAAAAATCTTAAAAATACAATTTTGCCCCAGAAAAAGAATGATTTGCCCTTATTTTTCAATGATCCCGATATTATTAATAATTATTTTTTAAATATACCAGGTAGTCCCAATGTTTCGATCTCACAGCTAACCTTTTTTGAGTACAACAGATTTTCGGATTCAGTTTTTAATTTAAAACCTATTACGTTGGATCAAATCATTAAAATAATTCATAGTTTGAAATCTTACGCTATGGGGTGTGATTCAATCAGTCTTAATATGCTCATTATGATTTTCCCATACACTATAGACTGTATCAAAGATATTATAAATTTGTCAATTACTACCCAAACATACCCTGATTTGTGGAAACTGGCTACTGTGCTTCCATTGCCTAAGGTAGCAAACCCAGTGGATTTAAAGGACCTGAGGCCCATTAGCATACTACCCTGTCTGTCTAAGATCCTCGAGAGGGCTGTTTGCACCCAACTAAATGATTTTCTTGAGAAGAATAAAATCTTACCAGAGCTACAGTCCGGCTTTAGGAAGGGGCGTGGTACCACAACTGCTCTACTAGATGTAACTGATTCTATACTGCATGCACAGGATCAAGGCATGTGCACTTTGCTGGTTTTATTGGATTTTTCTAGGGCTTTCGAATCTTTAAATATAAATCTTCTATTGTCGAAACTAAGGTACTACGGATTCGATTATCAGGTCCTTCGATGGTTTCATAGTTAACTCAGTAATCGTTACCAATTTGTAAAATTGAGCTCTAACAATGGTTCCTCCATGGAATCGGAAAAGGTGGCCATAGATAGAGGTGTGCCTCAGGGTTCAATTCTGGGTCCAATCCCTTTTATTTTGTACTCAGCAGATATTACAACGCATATCACACATTGCAAATATCATATATATGCAGATGACACCCAGATTTATATATCTTTCAAACCAGAGGATATTGACCAAGCTTTAGTTAAAATTAATGAGGATCTTTCCAGAGTTGCCCATTGGTCTGATTGCAATTGCCTTTTTTTGAACTCTTCAAAAACTAAATACATGATCTTTGGGACCAAACATCAGTTAGGTAAAATAAATTCTCCGGTGCTTGTCAAACTAAAAAATGAACCCATTGAAAGAGTTTATGAGGCACGAAATTTAGGTCTTAAGATGGACTACAACCTACGTTTCGAAAATCATATTGGCAATTCTATCCGAAATTGTTATTAAAAACTAAGAGTACTATATAAGGTTAGACGTTACCTAAGTGAAGAGTTGAGTATCCAGCTAGTAGAGTCTTTGGTGTTGTCTATGCTAAATTATATGGATGCTGTTTATGGACCTCGCCTACTTGTGAAGACTCAAAAACTAATACAAAGAGTGCAGAATGCCTGTGCTCGATTCTGCTTCACTATTCCGTTAGGGCCCATGTGACTCCATTTTTGAATAAACACTGCATGTGGAAGATGCGACACCGCCGTAAACTTCATTTGGCTTGTTTAATGTTCAGTGTTGTAAAGAATCAAGCTCCTGCTTATTTATATAATAAATTGTCTTGGGTTTCGAACCGTAAGCCTTATGGAGCCCGAAGACATGCTTTACAGCTGTCAACTCCACATCACGCATCTGCTGCTTTCCGAGGGAGTTTTCGATATGCAGCGACAAAATGCTGGAACAATATTCCTCCAACAATTAGGGACCTGCAAAACAAAAACGGTTTTAGGCATAAATTAATAGTTATTTGTTATACACGAGTGCAAACTTGCTTTTTAACCGCGTGCTCAATTTTGATGACCGAGCAAGCGAAGGATTCTAAAATTGAATCACGAGCGCAGCGAGTGATTCAAAAATTAGAATCCTGAGCGTTACCGAGGGAATCAAAAGAGCACGAGGTGAAAAATCTTTGCACTCGAGTGCAACACGTAACTTTTCATCCCACCTCAACGAGGAAATTACCAACCAAATTAAAAAAGTAGGTACACCAAAAAGGTTCCGAGTCTGAGTTTTTAACAATGATAAATCGGCACCATGGAGAAAGAAGAAAACAGGTTTAATGATGTTTTGAATACACATACTAAGTGCACACGATGTTATAAATTCAATTTACTTTATCCTCTAGAGAATAAAAACGGCTTTTCCATTCAGATATTGAAGATTAAAAATACTCTTTCCGAGATGGTGGGATGAAAAATAATTTTTAGGCTATTTTCAGGGTACACAAGAGATTTTGCTGCAAGATACAAGCGCTTTATAATAAAACTTAAACGTACCTTGTCTGTATGTCCTGTAAATGTATGTTCGGTTGTGAGGCGTCTTGTGCTGGCTGGCACATAATTTAACTTTGAAAAGCACTATGTTATTGTTAAATTCTGTTATATGTCATTGTTTTGTAAAGCCATTTTCAAAATTATATAAATTAATTTCATTACTGTTTGTGTTCTGTCTCATTCTCTTTCTCTCTCTTCTCAAATATATTTTGTTTCTTTCTTTCTTTTGTTACATTACGAATATAACCTGTTGTAGAGCGGGTGTGAACCGGGTCTACGCACTTTTGTTACATTACGAATGTAACCTGTTGTAGAGCGGGTGTGAACCGGGTCTACGCACTTTTGTTACATTACGAATGTAACCTGTTGTAGAGCGGGTGTGAACCGGGTCTACGCACTTTTGTTACATTACGAATGTAACCTGTTGTAGAGCGGGTGTGAACCGGGTCTACGCACTTTTGTTACATTACGAATGTAACCTGTTGTAGAGCGGGTGTGAACCGGGTCTACGCACTTTTGTTACATTACGAATGTAACCTGTTGTAGAGCGGGTGAGAACCGGGTCTACGCACTTTTGTTACATTACGAATGTAACCTGTTGTAGAGCGGGTGTGAACCGGGTCTACGCACTTTTGTTACATTACGAATGTAACCTGTTGTAGAGCGGGTGTGAACCGGGTCTACGCACTTTTGTTACATTACGAATGTAACCTGTTGTAGAGCGGGTGTGAACCGGGTCTACGCACTTTTGTTACATTACGAATGTAACCTGTTGTAGAGCGGGTGTGAACCGGGTCTACGCACTTTTGTTACATTACGAATGTAACCTGTTGTAGAGCGGGTGTGAACCGGGTCTACGCACTTTTGTTACATTACGAATGTAACCTGTTGTAGAGCGGGTGTGAACCGGGTCTACGCACTTTTGTTACATTACGAATGTAACCTGTTGTAGAGCGGGTGAGAACCGGGTCTACGCACTTTTGTTCTACGAGTGCGGTGTCTTGCTCCTAAACTAGTGTGCAAGTTTAGTGTGTCTGGGTGAGTAGTGTCGGGCTTTGGCGCGTTTGCAATCGTTATTGCATCATCGGAGTCGTCTAAAACGTGACGCGGAAACCGGCGGCGCGGTCCTCTCTGGGGGCGAAAGCTGCCAACATCCATAGTTGGCAGCTCCCGCCACCAGAGGATTCGGATGGCGAAGCGCTTTAACGAAGTACGCCTGAGAGGCGTCTTTCATGAAAGAACGAACGGTCGGAAGATCGAGATCGCGATGGAGATCTACATTGCGAAGGTACCACGGGGCGGCCGTGGCGCCTCGCATGAAACGGTTTTGAACGGTCTGCAACCGGTGCAGATTAGAGTTCGCGGCGTGGGCGAATACTACACTAGCATACGTTATGACGGGACGAATGCAGGCTTTGTAAATTGTCGTCTTTTGTCTAAGAGACATTTTACTCCGCCTGCCTACGAGATGGTAGAGCCTACCTAGAATAAACGCTGCCCTATATCGGATAGCTTTGATGTGTGGTGCAAACGTCAATCGACTGTCGAAGATGACACCGAGATATTTGACCTGTGACTTCCACGGTATAACGCGGTCGAAGAGTCGGATAGAAGACAGACGGAGATCGGATGAGCCCCGATGAAAGTGGATCGCGGCACTTTTTTCCGAGGTCACTTCGATTCTCCAAAGTCGGAATCAATCGCCTAAGGTGGTGGCGGCGGATTGAAGTCTCTGACAGAGTTTGGTTCTATATCTATCAGTGGTAAATAGCGCGGTGTCATCAGCAAAAACAACAATGGCGAAAACACGGAGCCTTGCGGGACTCCGGCGCGAATAGGGCGGGGGGAGGAGAATGAAAATGAGAATATTTATGGAGCGCGTTCCTTGGACGCGGAAACGAAAGGTGTTATCTGACAAGTAGTCTCGAATGATGTGAACGAGTCTGTCTGGCACGCCGAGTTTGTAAAGCTTATAAAGTAAGCCATTGTGCCAGACTTTGTCAAACGCCTTCGCAACGTCGAAGAAAAGGGCTCCCGTGCCCCGCGGACGAATCGAGCCATTAAGGCCGCGTAATATGTGCTCCGTGAGGCGGTGCAACTGATGCGTGCACGAGTGTTTGGGCCGGAAACCAAACTGCTCGTTAATTAAAATATTATTTGAGAATACAAAGTTTTTTAACTGGGCTACGAGGACGCGTTCGTAAAGTTTTCCCAATGATTTGAGAAGACTGATCGGGCGATAACTAGACGCGACAGACTTATCTTTACCGGGCTTATGAATGCCAATTCCACGCGCTGGGGAAGATTCCGTTGGTCATGGCGCTATTGGCGCGGTGCTGGTGGCGGCCGCCTTAGTAAGGCTCGCGGCGGTGACGTCACGCCGCGCCGCTTCGGTGTCTCTGCCTGCCCCTTGCGCGGCGCGTGGCATGCAGGCGCGCCGTCGCTAAACAAATCAATAAATAAAGTAAAGCTCCTTTAGATTTGGTACCTACTTGTTCTTTTAGCGGATACGCTCCTCTTCACTTCACGCCACAAATTTTCATGGGCTATTTGCAGGCAATGATGTATAAAGTTATAGATGCGTTGTACACGCTCTAGAATGGCAATACGAATGTAAGGTAATTGCCCGACTCGCATTCAGTCAGGCACGCTCTCGCGTCCCGGCTATACAGCACGTGAATTTATCAAGTTTTTCGTGGCCAAAATGCCTTCCTGTGTTTTTAGGCGGTGCACAAATTACACGGCAACTGTTAGAGACAAGAAAAACGTGTCATTTCATTCGTAAGTACTGATTTTTTTAAATTAAACATTAAAAGCCCGATAAATAAACTGCTGGCTGCTCCTCACGTGGGTAAAGAGTGAGATGTAATCTGTTCTATGCGTGAGAGTGAAACAGACTATGTTAGCGCGGTCTAATGGCGGCCGTCACCATGGAAACTCAATGCGTATAGAGCGAGATGTATATTTATCTCTTTCTAACCACACAATGTGTCTCTTGTAAGCGCTTGTTAGTCATAATAAATAACTGTATACGTAGATATAGTACTACTTGCAGCACTTTAAAATGCAATAATGTTAGCGTGTAACCTGTCTATCTTTTATATGTCTTTGTTTGCAGGTTAGTCTAGCATCGAAAGTGATTGCTCCCTAAGAACTTTTTAACAGAATAGGCTGTGTGTTTGTTGTCATGATCATGTTGAAATATCCAGGTCACTGGTAACGTTTCTTCAACGTAAGGAAGCATTGTTTCTTCCAAAATGTTCTTGTGTTTAAATTGGTCTAGATTACCTTAAATTTTTTTCACGGGGCCCTCACCATATTTAGAGAAACATCCCCAAACTTTAATGTTTTCTCTTCCATGTCTTACTTGTTTTGTGGTGTATTTATTATTCAAAGCTTGCTTTGCAGGACGTCGCACATACAGTTTACCATCAGAACACAGTCTATTTGTCTTTGACTCATCAGAAAATACATTTTTCCATTGATTTTTCGTCCAGCTGCCATACTTTCAAACGAAATCTAGTCTCGCTCGTCGGTGCTGCCTGTTGACAAGCGGTATTTTTACCAGTTGCGATTCTTCCAAATAATTGTGCATCATTTATTCGTCTACGAATTGTACGATTTGTACGCGGATACTCCGTGCCTGCCGCCAAAAGCTTCCCAGCTTATCGTTTCTGAGCCCTTATAATAAGCCTTTGCTGTTCAAACAATCATAGAATCCTCTCGAGATGTCGTTTGCCGAGATTTAGGTTTTCGAATTCGTTATTGGTAGTGTGATATTTCTTCACATGATTGATAGCATTTAAAATTTTAGTTTTTGACATTTTATATGATCAGCAATTTTTTTGTAAGACTTGTCGAATAATCGCTTTTTTGCTTTCCCATTTTTTGTAATGAATAATATTAAATATTTAACTACCTGAATATAATATTATACTACTTTACTACCACATTAGTTTTTTTTTTAAATGCTTACTCTTTGTGTATGGTTTCTTTATTTTTGTGTGTGCAATAAAGCGTTGTATCTATCTATCTATCTATCTACTTGTAATTGTAGACTTGAAAAAATGGCGCCATAACACTCCCGAATTATAGCATAAAATAATTATTTTTTATTAAATTTTGAATTTAGAACCATTTTAAAACGGAATGATATTGCGTTCCTAATTATTTGTCCAGCGGCACATTGCAAAAACATGTTTTGTTTGTTTATTGTCTCGAAACATGATTGTGTGACATAGAAGCCCAGACCGCTAAGCTCACTATACCATAACTAACACTAACGAAAATTATCTTATATAAAGACTCACTGTAATCATCCAAGAAGAATGCCAATCCTTGGCCTTGCGGCTCCGGCTGATAGGGATTGCGGTCAGGGAGCGTCTTCTGGCTGCTGGTGGTGGATAGAATGGCCCTTAAACCACTTATCCCTCAGAGCTCTGACTCCAGAAAGAGTGATGTTCAATTCACCAGGTAGAACCGCGTCCACGCGCGTTGCAACACCTTGTCCCACGGTCCTCCAGTGGGAGCACACAATCACCAACACAGCACCACGGTGCTACTCAAAGTCCGCTTTAGTTCTACTACTATCCACGGAGGCTTAGCTTCATAGACGCGTATTCGTCATTATACGCCTGCTTGCAGCTTACATACAAAACTATGCTACTCTGTCGACGGAGCAGTAGCGACGCGTTCGCGTCTCTGCATGCAGGCGTCATGACGCCTGCCGTATTGCATGTTATACGCCGGGGCGTACATAAGAGTGAACGCACGTGTTTATTCTCGCGTATTGGTATTTTGTTTTTGTAATAATGTTCCTACGATATGAAGTAAATCCTGATAAGTTGTTTCACTCATTCTATAGAATGAGTGAAATAAACTGTCATCTTCTAATAATTTTCTTGCCGCTGCAAATGATCTACAGCCGATTTTTTTCTATGTATGGATTAGTCCAATATAATCGTCGTCTTCGCCGACTTCGAACGTAGTGAAAAAAAAATAACGTCTTCGTCGTCCAATTGCATTCTCACAAATGTTTGACAACGTACGCTTGCGATACGCTTCGTGGACAGAGATTAGTACGCCGGGCTGCTTAAGCTGTTCGTATTTTGAAGCGTCTATGAAGCTACGCCGCCGTGGACAACTACGCTTAGTCGCGCTCGCGGTACGCGACCCCGCGACAATTTCCTTAGCCCAACCGTGGGCAGTATCCACTACCAAGCGGGCCACGAATGCCAAGGAAAGTTAATTCAATTATTAGCCGAACCGTCGGCATGTGCAAGTCACATAACCAAAAAGGAAAAAGTTCATATCACTTCACATTTACACTGCTTGCGATGCAAACCTTTTTCGCGATACGCGCCCGCGCGTTAACAACATTAGCCCAGCTGTGGGCACATTTAACTATAAAGCTGGTCCTGCCAAACAAAGTAAATTAATATATTACTGGCGCGCCGCCGCCGCCACAACTAAAAAGCAAAGTGACAGTGAGCGATGGCGCCGCGTCACACTGACAGACGTCTCGGATACAGAGTTGTCATACAAATTGACGCGGTCCGAAACACTGTTTTTATTCCGAACAATGATAAAAGTTTATTTGATTTGTATAAAATATTCTGAGTTGGAACTTAAGTCATGATAGTACATTTTACGTGGTATATTTATTTATTTAATTAGGACAGCCAACAATAAAAACACTGATTCATTTACACAAAACAATAGATAGGTACATTTTTAAATGTCTTATCAATTATAGGCAGCCACGGCATGCTTATTATATCAACCAGAAAATAAAAACAATAAAAAGCACGTAATATACTAAAATTACATAAACACACACATACTAAAACTATCAAATTAAATATTATAACAAACTGAACAACTAATAATAAAATGAAAAACAGTGTTTAGCTTTGAAAGTCTAATCTCAAAGCCAAGGCTTTCTTGAAACTATTTAGAGAGCTAGCAAGTATGTCGACGTCAGAATCCATAGCATTATGCAGCTTCATAAGCCTACTAGTTGGAGCATGACATCTAAGATTAGTTTTTGTAGTAGGTAGTCTAAAAAGCGGGACCTTACTACGGGGATATTTTCTTGGGATATGAAAGCATAAGTCGCTAAGTAAATCCGAACAATCAACGGTTCCGTGTATAATTTTATGCAAAAATACTAGGTCTATGATAGTTCTACGGTTTGTCAGAGAGCGCATTTTTAAATATTTGAGCCTGTTAGAACAGCCTAGTGGTATCTTTTTAGCCAATCCACAGCTGTAGGTAAGGTGCCATATAAATCTTTTTTGTAGTCTTTCTAACCGTAAAACATCAATGTTATACATGGGATTCCATATCACACTACTATACTCTAATATACTTCGTACCGTTCGAGTTTACACTGTTATTTTAGTCATGGACCTCTTAAAAACCTTACAGTTACGTAACATAAAACCAAGATTTCTAGCGGCCTTATTAATAATCATGTCATAATGCGGTTTAAAGGTTAATTTAGAGTCTAAAATGACACCCAAGTCACGCAACTGATACACGGACTGTAGTTCTGTCTTATTTATATGGTACGAAGAGAGGAGAATATTATGTTTCCTTGTAAAACGTATGAATTGACTTTGTGGCATTAAGAACCATTTTGTAGTGGTGCACCAATCAAACACTCTATCGATATCTTCCTGAAACAGAGCGATATCCGAATCATCTTTAATTTGTCTTGCAAGCTTCAGATCACCCGCAAAAAGAAACGCCTTACAACTATGTATACATTGTACTAAATCATTAATAAAAATATTGAATAGAACCGGGCCTAAGTGAAAACCTTGTGAAACAGCAGTTGTATTACTATACGGTTCCGATAAATGACCATTTACTGCAACAAAGGATCTTCTTTCACTCAAATACGATGAAAACCAACGCAGTAAAGGATCACCGAACCCACATTCTCCCATCTTACGAAGCAAGAGATTATGATCAACCAAATCGAAGGCTTTACTGAAGTCCATGTAGACAGAGTCAACCTGGACTCACCTATTATCAGCCATAGTCAATTTATTTAAATATGACGCCAAATTAGTAACAGTCGATCGTGATTTCACAAACCCATGCTGGCGGACATCAATAAGTTTGTTAAGTTTCAAGCTGGACCAAGGGGCATATTAAAGACTCGAAAACTTTTTCAAAGATTGACAAAATAGAGATTGGTCTATAGTTAGGCACATTTTATTATCGCCTGATTTATTATATAGGAACCACTTTGGCATCTTTCCAAATTAATGGAAAGATACCAGTGGCTAATCAGGTATTAAATATTATAGTAAGCGGCACGGCAAGTGACTTTGCACAATTAACAGTAAATGCTGAAGGTATTCCGTCTAAACCAGGTCCCTTATACAAATCAAATCTTTTTCTCTTTGCAAATCAGTCTTTTCAGAAAGCTGTACGCTACTTAAATTGCTTGATTGAAGCAATGGTTGGGTGGTATCCTTGACATCATAGGACGAACTATGATTAATACAGTTTGCCTTATATATCGAAGATAAACGTTCTGCAAAAAGTTCACAGGATTCCTTGTTTTAAAAGTAATTGATAATAAATCAATTCAAAGTTATTTGAACTAGATTTCATAAAATTTAATTAAATAGCACCCGTTCCTAATTATATGACCACAACTGTATATAGATATGTGGTTCAATTATTTCGAGGTAAGTACTGAGAGAGTACTGTCGTTGCAGACGTGGCGCAAGGCAACTACTCAATCGAGAGCCTAAAGCCGGCGGGCGAGGAGGCGGGCCGCGCGGGTTCGGGCGCGGGGGCGGCGGGCGCGGGGGCGGCGGGCGCGGGGGCGGGCGGCGGCGGGGGCGGGGGCGTGCCGACGGCGCGGCGCGCGGACCCGCTGTACCTGGCGGTGGTGGTGGGCGTGGGCACGGCGCTGGCCATCCTGCTGGGCGTGGGCGCGGCGCTGGCCGTGCACCGGCACCGGCACCGCAAGTGCCTGGCGGGGCACGCGCCCAAGCCGGCCAAGCCGCCGCCGCCCGAGCGCGCGCCCGACGACTACCAGGAGCCCTACCAGCCGCTCAAGTGCGCGCCCTACTTCACCTACAGCACCGTGCTGCTCGAGATGAAGGACTTCGCGCTCGACTCCAACCCCGCGCTCTCCGGTAACGCGTTCATTTATATTATAATGTAACTCCTTTATACACTATGTATGTTTTAAAATACTGCACTAAGTAAGTCTTAGAGTTTCCTTTTGCCGGTGCACCTCTATTATTTTTATTTTTATTTATTTATTTATTTATTTATTATCAGGCAACAAAGTTACAATATAACAGGCCCATAGATACATACCTTAAAAACTAACATATACATAGCTTATAAACATTTATTGTTAGTATAATAACTTAAAACTATGTTAGTAATTTACATAGCACTGGCTTGTGCTGTTTCGGTGGTGGTAGGCAATCTCCCGCGGAAACGCCGGTACACCACGCCCTTCGGCCAAAAGTCCTCCTTCATAAAGGTGTAGTCCAGCTTAGCTGTTGGGACACGCACCACAAATGCCTTAAAACTGACATTATGTCGCGATTCCAGCGGCTCCACCCTCAGAAGGAAGTTGGTCTTTGTCTTAATGTACTCAACCACATCCTGCACTGTGATGGTGTGGTGCAGGCGCGACAGGTACATCGGCGTAGTCGGCGTCGCAGCACGCAGCAGGAACTGGGGCCCTGTCAGTGCGGTACCGCAACGGTTCTGATTCGGCCGGTGATGGCGTGCCCTCTTCCTTTGGACCTTGACGAAACCGTCGTCGTCTCGTTCCACGGCGGCATGCTTTGACACTCTCTGAGCGCTTAGGTTGGAAGCAGCAACAGAGGCGTAGTCACGTCGGCTGGGCTTCGTTTGGATTTGGATTTGGATTATTGTTGTCATAATTTAAACGTCGTCGCGCGCCATCTAGCTGGTGTAATTGTAACTTTCTTCAAAGTATATTCCTTGACAAAACGCCCTTTCTAGCTGCCATTACAGTAACTAGCGATAAGTCAATTATTTATCCCTTAAAACTTTCATTTGTACTTTCTCCGTGATTTATAAATGCTCCGTAGTTATCCCTATAAAAGGGCCCGAATGCTTCCTCTGGGCCCCTCTTTTCGGCTTTCTTGTCTGTTTTTTTTGACATTTTAGTTTGATTTCTCCAACCCGATCTCCGATTGTTGGAATCCTTGGCGTCGATATTTCGAGGGACGTTCAGTTTCGTGGTCATTTGGAAGGTAAAGCTAAATTAGCTTCGAAAAAGCTGGGTGTGCTTAATAGAGCGGGTCAGTATTTCACGCCGGCCCACCGACTGTATAAAGCACAGGTCAGGCCGCATATGGAATACTGCTCCCATCTCTGGGCTGGAGCACCCCAATACCAACTCCTTCCATTTGACCGCATTCAACGCAGAGCTGCTCGAATTGTCGGCGACGTGGTTATTTCAGGTCGGCTCGATCCACTGGCTCTTCGGAGAGACGTTGCGTCTCTCTGTATATTGTACCGTATATATCATGGGGAGTGTTCTGAGGAATTGTTCGGCTTGATCCCTGCCGCTGATTTCCTTCACCGCACTACACGCAATCGACTGTCATTCCATCCACATCACCTTGATGGATGGCGGTTACGACTTAGGGATCTTCAAGAAACGAGCCTATTCCTTCCTTAAAAGCCCGGCAACACGCCTGCGATTCCTCTGGTTTTGCGGGTGTCCATGGGCGGCGGTGATTACTTTCCATCAGGTGACCCGCTTGCTCGTTTGCCTCCTTCTGCTATAAAAAAAAAAACCTGCAATATACATTTACTCTGTGTGTTTGTAATGCATTCCATAATAAATTGTGAAACATGTGGTGTGTAACCGCTGTGTTTTGTTGTTGTGTTTCGCGCGCAGACAGCTCCAACTACGAGTACGCGGTGCCGGAGGTGAGCTCGGAGCCGCTGCTGGCGCGGCGCGCGGGCAGCGAGCCCCCGCCCCCGCCGCCGCCCCAGCCGCCGCCCCAGCCGCCCTCGCCGCCGCCCTCACCGCCGCCCTCCCTGCGCTCACACCTCTCGCACTCCTCACAGCGCGCACACCATGCGCACAACGCGCATCACGCGCATCACACGCCGCCGAGGGTACATTATTTATTTATTATTTTTATAATGTGACACGTCATAGTGACTACATCCTGCCTGATGGTAAGCAGCCGATACAGTCCAAAATAATGAGAGCGCTACCCACCGTGGAACAAGCGCACCTATTCATGACGGCCTGCATAAATGCCGTTTCACGTTCACATTTCAAAAGACAGCAAAGGGTCTTGTACAGCAAACAGCGCTGCTCGGGAGTGAAAAACCGCCTCTCCTTATACAGAATACCCAACTTACGGGATGCAGTTAAAATAACATTCTCGATGTAGTATTTTGGATTCAGTTTCTGGCCGATGTCCATGCCAAGAATGCTGAGGTCCACTGAAATTGGCTAAAGGAGAGTTCTGAAGAGCGGGAGGAGTAAGGACATCTTAGTTAATGTTAATTTAAAAAATGGTGTTACTGTTTTACATTCCTTTTTTATGGTACTTAATTTAAATGCACGAAGGTAACAATTTCGGTTTTATTAAAATAAAAGTCAATTAAAATTAAGTTACCTTACAAGTATTATTTCATGATTTGATACATATACATGTGAACAATGAAATCGTAGAAAGGTCGTTTGATGTCGTTTGATGACATGACATGCTTGCATGAAGTTTTGACCTCAGATTCGTAAAGAACGAGTCACTAATGAATAATTGCCGAGAACGAAACGCAATGTACCACATCTGTCAATGTCATGTCACATATCGTCGTTGTCCGTCAGTACTAATGTCTGTACCTGACGGACTCAGTAGTTTATAGTAGCAAATTTGGAGTGCAACACGATAATTCTGCAGTAAATCTAGGATAATTTTAATCTTCGGATCTGTCAACACTGATTTTCGCTAGCTAGCAGATTTTATTAGTATCCTTCTTGTCTCTGATCAGTTGCGACGCGCTTTACTTAGGTACTTACTCGTATTTTAATCGGCTCCTTCTAACGTTTTGTACTCAGACTTGTTTTGATTTGTCACTTGGACTTGTCTAGGCATAATGGCCTAAACTAAACTCGTAGACAAAGAAGATGTACGTTGAAAAGCCAAGTCGTTGAGATCACCAATTATTAAAGTCCAAGTCACAAAGCAAAACAAGTCAATTTCAAAGCACAAAACGTTAGAAGGATACTATAAACTATTGTGTCCATCAGGTAAAGACAGTAGTATTCTACTGACGGACGACAACGATTTGTGATGTGACATGACATTGACAGATGTGGTTCATTGCGTTTCGTTCTCGACAATTATTCATTAGCGACCCGTTCTTTACGAACTCTGAGGTAAAAACTTCATGCAAGCATGTCAGGTATCGAACCTTTCTACGATTTCATTGTTCACATGTATATCTATCAAATCATGAAATAATACTTGTAAGGTAAACTTAATTTTAATTGACTTTTATTTCAATAAAATCTGAAATTGCTACCTTTGTGCATTTAAATTACCATAAAAAATAAAATAAAAGAAGGAATGTAAAACAGTAATACCACTTTTAAATTAACATTAATTATGAAACGTATTAAAGTGATTGGCACGGTCTGCCTCGTACATTTTATTTACACCACAGGCTATCAAAGTCAGCGGTTTGATTTGGTTTGTATGAAAAGTTTGCAGAAGATTTTTTTAATGTGGTTTTCTCTGTACTTTAGGGAACAAAAGAATATTGTTTGAGACGAAACAAATAACCAAAAGTATTTGAAAAATTAGGGGATTAAAATAGTTATCATTTGTAGAAATGGCATGAAATAAACTAAACGAGGGAAGATTTTTCAAAAAAATATAAGAAAAAAGATGATATTTCGAAATCCGTAAGACTAATATTCCAGAAGGACAGGATCATCTTTCGTTTTCTGGACACGCTGTATGTGATCGAAGCCGTAACACCAATAAGGTGATAGAAATCCGTCTGGCATGAGCAACATTTTATTTCGAAATTAGTTGTTCCATTTTTTTATAATAACAATTTTTGTATTTTAACAACGAATGCTTTTGTGTGATTGCATTATTCCTTTTTGCATTTTTTTCATAATGCTTAAAAGTACCTAAGTAACATCAGTTAGGTAAATAAGCGTGTTAAAGTAGTTGTGTGTTTGTGGTTGTGCGGCAGGAGGCGCCGCGGCGGCTGGCGGCGGCCGGCGTGGCGGAGTTCCCGCGCCACCGCCTGCGCATGATCTCCAAGCTCGCAGAGGGCGCCTTCGGCACGGTGAGCGCCCTCAATGTAGGGGGATTTACCATGGATTCGGCAGAATAGAGGCAAACCCATCAAATACTTTACTACTAATCTGGAACCACAACCATTGTCACAGCCTATAATTACGTTGCGTTCGGCCTTCACCTCATCTGATTATGGTAATGCCGAAATGGAAGTGCACTCCACCTGCAACGCAAACTGTTGACTGATCGGCTATCTTATTATGAACTGACGGAACAGATGTTATATGCTGGCAAACTCGTAATTCACGGTCCCATGGGCTGCGGGGAGCCGGGGGCCAAATGCGAGGTCCGGGTAGCAGGGACATCACTTGTATGCAGATGCGCCCCCTCCCCCGCCGCCCGCACCTATTCACCAGCGTATCACAATAGCAGCATTGTTATGATGTCCGATTGAGATGACATGGTGCTAGCTAATAAGGTTAGTACAATGGTCAGATAGTCGTCAAGTTTGAAAATAAGTAAAAAAAACTGGCTATTAACAATCAATTAGAGAATACTTTAAAAATAAATCGGTATAACTAAAATCCAATATATCCATTAATTGAAGTCCGTATATTATTTCCTTCTTGTTATTATATTATTACTTATAAGAATTTGATCCTATAAGGATGAGCGACACTATTGCATGGTGCAATAATACAGCGTTTAGTATTCACAAAATGTTTTTTTTTTGTTTAAAGTGGATTTCTGGTTAGGAAAATTAAGTTTTCAACTTTAAGATACTATCTTTTATTTATAATTTTATATATATATGTTCTTTCGCGCCTACTTGCCCTATATTTTAATTCGAATTGAACCTATAGTAATTGGGGGTAAGCCTGGTGGAGTTACCACAGAGTTGGTTAGACTAATTAATCATTGTACTATTTATAAGCGTGACACTGTTCGTTAGTTAGGTACAGTCGGCGTCAGACTTCTAGTTTAACACTTTAGCACCATGTCACAGCAATTCTTTAGGAACGATCGATTACAAATGAATGTGTGAGTTGTATGTGTATGGTTGCGCGGCAGGTGTACGTGGCGGAGGCGGACGGCGTGCCGGAGTACGGCGGCGCCGCGACGGCGGGCAAGCGGCTCGTCGCCGTCAAGTTCCTGTGCCACGACGCCACCGCCGGCGAGAGGTTACACATCTCACATTTGTTTAGCTTTAACACGGTTTTGCACTGTCACGGAGCGGACGGACGGAGGAGTTGGATCATAATAAACGCACGACGACTTCTGCCCCCTTACTCTTGAAACCGATCGCTATTGGATCGGGTTGGTATTGTGAATTTTCGTACTCCTAAGTTACGACACCAGAGCTAATAGGGATTTATATTGCGTGGATATTGAGTGAAAAAAATACAAAACTCAATGTGTCGGGAACCGACGTTGACCTCGGTTCCCCGGCTTGAAAGGCGCATAGCAGAGTCTACGCAGTCGCGATTGAGCCTTGGGGAGTAGCGCGCTTGTTTTTTGTTTCGCTGGGCGGTGGTCTGGTTTTTAAGTACTTAGCACACGCTCCCGTGTGTTCCCAGTTAGTCCCTAGAGCCGTTACGTCAGGTGACTAAGTGACTAGTGAGAAGTCACGCCGGCGCCTTCGGAGATAGCGGTCGTGAGAGTTAGGCATAATTCAGGTGGTTCTTGGCGGCCTGAAATAGGGCCCCCTTTACTTATCGTGTAAGTGCCAGTGCTCCTTCCAACTAAATAGCCTTTGGACGGGCCATCACCGACGCACCGGGTCTTCATAGAGAGAGAGCGCTCTTTCTTCTCCGCTCTCCTGAGGATGCTATTGGACCACTGGCAGTAAGTGACAATACTAACTGTACGCGCCCTGAGCGCGACGTCTCATTCTACCTAGCGAGGTGTCGCGAAGTTGGCGCGCGTCAGGTGAAGGAATGACGCGGTCGGCGAGTGAGTCAGTCTGTCTGCTACCGACCGCGAGACGCCCAAAGATATACGCGCCCTGATGTTGCCGTAGACTGCATATATATAGTGACTCTGTGACCTTATAGATAGTGACCCTGGGATGATAGTGCCTGTGATCAGGTGAAGTGACTTTGTGCTGTGCCGTGACCATCACATCGCCTTGAATCGCCGCCCGTCAGTCAGCTCGTGTCCCGGTGCCAGCGACCTCGTAAAGCCTGCTCCCGGTAAGCTCCTTTCTACCTCCCGCCTAACCACGTCGTATGTTAGTGCCTCTCGCACCAACATAAATGGTCATTCGAACCGGTAATATTAAAAACCGGCGACCTTCCCGTAACCAGTAAACTGTTTACCATTTCACCATAACTTGGTTTCACGTTCCATCAGCTCATTCAATTACAGTCCGCTAAAAATAATTATTTCCGCCCATAATCTAAATTCGTGCCATCATTTCTAAATTCATTTGTTCACGTAGCTTTACCCTGCCCCAATAAAAATTTCGTCGGGTACTCGTAAATCATTTGTGTGAGGATCGCGACTACGCAACATACAAAATTATTTTAATGCAATTTTTTCTGCACGTTGTTTTAATGTTGATTTCGTGTATGCATCCGATTGTCTGATCACAGATCTATGGTGTCATACAATGTTGTTGTGATTTGAGCGAACTTGTGTACCTATACGATTGTTGCCTAATGATACTTTGTTCGGTAAATTAGTAGTTAAATTATTACGTTACGTTTGCGTTACGTTTATCTGCACATATAATTATTGTTACGTATAGTATAACTCACTCGCATTTAGTTATTAAATGCTGTATTTGTATGGTGACTGGTATTATGACGAGAGATTGCATTGTTATTTTTCCCGTTCTATTTTTTAATGAATTTTTTATGTTCTTGTCGTGTTAAATCGGCTCAGATCTCGTGCATGCTCACCACGCGTGCTAAGTAGCGTGCTTTATTTTTTCGCTCGTGTTAATTTTATATTTTTTTTTTTGTTTTTATTTTTGCCTTTGCGATCGGCTCATTCTTTGTGCGTGCTCAACACATGAGCTTAGTGTGTTTCATTTAGTTTCATCACTTTTTTTTTATATCGCTTACGGCTATTTGCGTGCGTCGCCTTCGCTTCTACACACGTTTGCCCACTTGTGGGACACAGACTGAGTGTCCCAATTTTTTTTAATTAAGTTTTTATTATTTGTTTATTTTTATTTTTCTTTAGCGACCGACTCATTCTTCGCGCTAGTTTCCGCTACAGGCCTGCCCGACTGTGAGCGCCTTGCCCAATAGTGGGCTGCGGATGACGTGATTTTTTTGTTGTTTTGTTTGTTTTTTGTTTTGCGGTCGGCTAATATTACGTACGCGCGTTCAATAAACACAGACATACACATACACATGCGTTTGCCCACCCGTGGGCCATATACAAGGCGTCCCTTTAAATTTTTCTCTTTTGGCGTTCCGTTGCGTTAATTTTAGCCCATTTGCCATTACCTTAGTAAACAAATACGTCCAGCCCAACTATAGAATATATACAGGGTGTTGTTCTTTTTACTGCCTTTAAATTTGTTTATTTTTTTATTATTTTTTTTGTCTCCTTTTATTCATCGCGATGCCGACCAAGTCACAAGCCGCGATATTTAGGGAGGCCGCCAAAGCTATACACCAGCTCCTAGAGGTGAGATCAAGGATCATTGCTGGCGACACCAAACATTCCATTACGGAATTTAACGTGCGTTTTGCACAGATACAGGGCGTAAAGGACAAGCTGGACTCAGTATACTACAACATTCTCGACGAAGAGAACTTAGACGAGGGGATTGAGAAGACATACACTGAGAACCACACAAAAGCCTCCGGGGCATACCTGGGGATACTTGTGGCTAGGGAGGAAATCTTACCCTCTTCCACGTCGTCCCCAACCCATAACGCTCAGCCCAGTCTCGGCGTCAATACGCCCACAGCCGTCCTCCCCAAGATAGCGCTGCCCAGGTTCAGCTCAAAAGTGGAGGACTGGCCCTCCTTTATTTGCACTGTTCAGGAGTTTGACTGACGACATGGCGACCTTGTCGGAAGCAGTCAAGCTCCACTATCTCTTCTCAAGTCTCAGCGGTGAGGCATTAAGCATGGTGTCCCACCTAAAGGTCACCAATGAAAATTTTGCCGTGGCCATGGACATCCTCACCAAGCGGTACGAGAACCGCCGGGTTCTCATCGATAGTTTCGTCGACATAATCCTGGGGCTGCCAAGCATCCACACGCGCTCTAACATACGCACACTTTTCCTCACTCCGCTCGTTTCCGCCCAGTGTGCCCTTAGTAATTTGGATCTGCCCATAGGAGACGACTACGTGTATGTGTCGATAGTGGTGCGAAAGCTTAAGGGTGAGCTCCGCACGTTATTTGAACGCAGACACGGGTCTAGCAGCACCCTGCCCACTTTGAGCGACCTCATCTCCTACCTCGAGGAGCACGCGCGCTGTGTGGAGACAGAGTTCTCCAACATAGCCCAGCCGCAACCATTCATCATCCATCCATCCATCATCCCATTCACGCCCTGCCCGGCCCTTCTCGTAGCCGCGCGCCTCCACAGTTGCCCCATCGCACTTATGCTCAGATGGCTCAGCAACAACCCGACCATTACCGTGGCCGCTCCTCAGCTCCATCGCCTCACCGCGCCTATGATCAGCTTACTCACCAGCCGTTCCGCCCAGCGCAGCAAATGCGTCACCGCCCATCCACCTCCCCGGCTCGCAGTCAGCCCTTCCCCGTTTACTCGGCCTTCCAGCAAAGCTGCTCCTCATCATCGTCCTCGTCTTCTTCCTCACGCTCGACGTCCTACTGTCCCTATTGTGCCACTAGGGGACATAGGCTCATGACGTGCAGATGGTACAATGCCCAGCCAACACAGGGCCGTTGGGACTTTGTACAGGCACGCGAGCGCTGCCAGCGTTGTCTCGACCCTCACTACGAGAGCGAGTGCAGGTCAAGGGGGGCATGCAAGGACTGTGGGAGCTCTAACCACCACACGTCCCTACATCGACCAGACGACCCAACGCACTCAGCTCATTCGTCGTCAGTACACATACCCCCACCACAGCTAAGAGAGCACTCGAGGGAGCGTCCCAGAAACAGCAGGCGGCACGAACCCGCACATGCTAAACAGGTGCAACCCAGCTCTGCTCACAGAGCCAGCCCGCCCAGGTCCGGTTCGCCAGGTAGGCCCCGCGAACGCCGCCAGCAATTATGACTCCCAACTATCACGGAGCACCCTAGCGAAGAGGCAGAACAAGACCATGCCCATTCAGACCATGCCCAGTCAACCCATGCCCAGTCAACCCATGCCCACACAGCTGATACATACTCAGCTCATATAATTTCAGCTGATACTCAATCAGCTCACTCACCTTCTGTGCCCACTGGCACACCCATTTTGTTGCCAACCGTCTCACTAAGAGTCGCGGACGTACATGGCCATCTTCACACAGCCAGAGCTTTATTGGACTGTGGCAGTATGCTGACATTAATAACGTCACGCATGGCACGACTTTTGAACCTGCCATCAAAACCCACTTCTTTAAAAATTACAGGAGTTGGGAATCAGCACAAACATGAGCCAAAAGCGGCAATAACAATAGTATGCCGACCCACTCACAATGATACTCCTACAATCACTGCCACAGCTCATATTTTAAAAAACGTCACTGGCTACCTTCCCTTAGAGAAGGTACCAAACATTTCCCACATACTAGGCCAGCCACCCGTGCCATTGGCTGATCAGCTTTACCACACACCAGCCCCGATCGACCTCTTATTGGGGTCGGACGTTCTTGGCCAGGTGTTGGACGGGACTAAGGTCTCGTTGGGCCCGGGCAAGCCCATAGCCTTCGGCACGATTTTCGACTTCGCGTTGATAGGACCCATTGAGGACTTGTATGCGCAGCCGGCGCAGCAGGTTAACTCAGCTCACGTCGTCAGCTCACAACCAGACTCAGCTGAATCAGCCCAGGACGTACGTCAGAGTCTGGAAAGGTTCTGGGAGTCTGAGGAGCGCCTGCCTCAATCTCACACTCATAATGATCCCCTGGAGGAACAATGCGAGGAAATCTTCCGCTCTACCACTACACGCGATCCCTCAGGCAGATATACGGTCGCTCTGCCCTTTCTAAAGGACGCCCCTCAACTAGGTAAAACTCACCCTATCGCATTACGCAGATTCCTCAATATTGAGAAGAAGCTAATGGCGAACCCGTCTCTGCGTTCTAAATACGTCGACTTTATGACCGAATACATCGACTTAGGGCACATGGCTCCCTGTCACCCAAATACATTCGCCCATAAACCTCACTTCTACATCCCTCACCATGGCGTATTTAAGTCACGGTCGGACAAGCTGCGCATTGTTTTTGATGGTAGCTGCAAAAGCTCCAATGGTGTCAGCATAAATGAATGCCTACACACAGGCCCCGCCCTTCAACAGGACATTGTGGACATCATCATGTCCTTCAGAACGCATCCAGTCGTTTTCAGCACTGACATCCAGAGTATGTTCAGAAATGTGCTGGTTGCCCCAGACCAGAGACGGTATCAGCTGATACTATGGCGGTCCTCACTAGATCACCCTCTGCTCACCTACGCCCTCAATACAGTCACGTACAGCTTAAGATCAAGCCCATGCCATGCAATCCGCACTCTGCTTCAGCTAGCTGATGATGAAGGCCATCGCTACCCTGGAGCCGTTCAGGTTCTTCGCAAATCTATCTTCGTTGATGACATCTTGTGTGGTCATGACACAGTTGAATCCGCCCAAGCCCTCCAGGACGAGTTGATAAGTCCGCTAGACCTAGGCGGCTTTCAGCTCAGTAAGTGGACATCTAACTCGCCTAAGCTGCTCGAGAGATTTCCCGACAACCAATGCGACATGCCCAAGGACTTCGACATGAACCCAGAGTCCACGTCCATTAAGGTCTTGGGTATATAGTGGAGCCCTCAGTCAGACGAGTTCACCTACCGCATCTCTCTGCCCCCCATCAGACATGTCACAAAGCGGTCTATTTTAAGCACCGTAGCCTCACTTTATGACCCAAACGGCTGGGTTTCTCCCGTTATCTTCCGCGCAAAGCTGCTGCTTCAGCAATTGTGGCTACTGAAGCTGGAATGGGATGAGCCCACTTCCTCTGAAGTACAAACGAAGTGGCACCACATCTCAGAGGATCTGCCGCTGTTGTCTAGCATTCGCTTCCCTCCGAACGTTTGTGCAAACAAAGGCTCAGCTGCATACTCGCTTCACGGGTTTGCAGATGCCTCTGAAGCCGGGTTTGCCGCCGTTGTTTATCTCCATGAGCCTCCGGAGATACCTTGGTACACTTGATTGTCGCCAAGTCGCGAGTCGCACCAATCAAGAATCGCCTCACAATCCCCAAGTTAGAGTTGTCGGCCGCCACCCTACTCTCCCAGCTCATGATCCGTGTGTCGGTTCAGTTATCGGCCCATATCAGTATACAACAACACATATGTTGGTCAGACAGTACGATAGTCCTGGCATGGCTCAATACACCGCCTCACCGTCTTCAACCCTTTGAAGCCAACAGGGTAGTCAAAATCAACTCAGGCTCACCGGAATGTACCTGGCGACACGTACCTTCCGAGCTCAACCCGGCAGATTGCGCAAGCAGAGGGATGTCTGCGCAATCCCTGTCAGCCCACGACCTATGGTGGTCTCCCACGTGGCTTGGACAGCCTTCTGAGTCTTGGCCTGCGATGCCCTTAGCTCTGGGCCATCACGCCCTGCCCGGCCTTAAGCCCAAACACGTCCCGTCACTGGTCACAGTGCCCGGTCTTGACTTTGACCTGCTCACTCGGTTCAGTTCACTAGACAAGCTCGTCGGAGTGACAGCATGTCTAAAACGCTTTCTGCACAACTGCAGACACCACCCAGATTCGCGACGCTCAGGCCCCTTGTACGTCAGTGAACGAAGAGAGGCCCTACTTTACTGGGTGCGCAGTGTTCAGCACAATGAATTTGCAGAGGACATCCACCGCCTTCAAACTGGCAAAATCTGCTCCGTCAGACTCCAGCGGCTGTCACCTCTCATTAAAGATGAGCTCCTTAGAGTTGGTGGACGACTGTCCCATGCGTCTATCCGATATGACGCGCAGCATCCGCTCATACTTCCCAGCTCTAGCCCACTTGTAGACCTGATCATTGACCACTACCACAAAATACACTGCCACCCTGGCGCTGACACCTTACACGCAATCCTACGCCAACAATTTTGGATATTGTCCGCGCGCCGTATTATTAGACACCGAGTCTTTAAATGCATTAGATGCTTTCGATGCCGGGCCCAGCCGCAAGCGCCCTTCATGGCCGACCTGCCAGCCGATAGAGTTACGCCTCAGCCAGTATTTAGTCAAGTCACGACCGATTTTGCCGGCCCATTCCTCGTTAAATCTAGTACCCTACGTAATGTTAAACTCTTAAAAGCGTACTTTTGTATATTCGTGTGCCTCTCGACTAAGGCGGTTCATTTGGAACCGGTCTCGGACCTCAGCACGGAAGCGTTCCTCGCGGCATTACAGCGTTTTATAGCACGCCGCGGTGCCTCGGTTCTCATCCGCTCGGACTGCGGTACAAATTATGTAGGCGCTAAAAATCAGCTCATCGAAGTACAAAACTTTCTTGCCTTAAACAATGACACGATTGCGCACAAGCTCGCTGGTCAGCACATTGCTTGGTTGTTGAACGTCCCTAAGGGACCATGGTTCGGTGCGTTACATGAGATCAACGTAAAATCAACAAAGCAACTTTTATATCGCGTAATTGGCGAACAACACCTCACATTCGACGAATTCTCCACACTTTTAGCTCGAATCGAAGCTGTCCTTAACTCTAGACCTCTCTGCCCACTTTCGTCTGATCCTTCAGACTTTGAGCCGCTTACAGCCGGACATTTCATTATAGGCCGCCCACTAACGGCCCTTCCCGAACTATCCGTGGAAGATAGGCCGATCTCCACACGTAGGCGATTCCAGATGGTACAGGCTCTTTCCCAGCGCTTCTGGACGCTGTGGACCCAGTCCTACCTTCACACCCTCCAAACCCGCTCCAAATGGTTGTCCCCATCCTCCCCTCCCCGAGTTGGCGAGCTCGTCCTCATCAAGGAGGACAACCTGCCTGCCCTCCAATGGAGACTGGGGCGCATTGCTCGCACCCTGCCTGGGAAGGATGGCGTCGTGCGGGTGGTGGCCCTGGACACCGCCAATGGACACCTCCGGAGGCCTGTGTTCAAGATTGCCAGGCTCCCTCTGGATGAGCCCACCCTAGGCCCCGGAGGATGTACGCGCCCTGAGCGCGACGTCTCATTCTAGGCGTATTTAAATACGCCTAGCGCCACCTAGCGAGGTGTCGCGAAGTTGGCGCGCGTCAGGTGAAGGAACGACGCGGTCGGCGAGTGAGTCAGTCTGTCTGCTACCGACCGCGAGACGCCCAAAGATATACGCGCCTTGATATTGCCGTAGACTGCATATATATAGTGACTCTGTGACCTTATAGATAGTGACCCTGGGATGATAGTGCCTGTGATCAGGTGAAGTGACTTTGTGCTGTGCCGTGACCATCACATCGCCTTGAATCGCCGACCGTCAGTCAGCTCGTGTCCCGGTGCCAGCGACCTCGTAAAGCCTGCTCCCGGTAAGCTCCTTTCTATCTCCCGCCTAACCACGTCGTATGTTAGTGCCTCTCGCACCAACACTAACATTAATAATTATAGGCACCTAAAACGTGCTAACCTAGACGCCGTGTTTCGCGGTAACAGTAACAATGCAAGGGATTTTGCTGCCTTGCCTGCGGCTGGTAGTGGAAGCCAACACAATGCCATTTAGTTCACCCAATATGAATCCAAACTAGTGCTGGTGTCGTAACTTAAAAATATGAAAATTCACAATACCAATCCGATCTGTACGGTTTACCGCACATTAAGTAGGTCATCGCGTCAGCATTTTTATATTCATTCATAATTTCGTCACATTTGCAATCAAGGCATTGTCTGTAGCTAGCGCATATCAAGTCATTAATTTGTACTCAAGTTTACGTAATAAAAATCGTTTTACTATAAACAAAGACTCTTTATTTATCAAGATCAATCAAGATAGTTTGTGTAGCAAGATCAAGACGCGAACACGATCCAATAGCGATCGGTTTCAAGTGTAAGGGGGCAGAAGTATATTATAATAAATAAATGATTAGTTATTATTAGGTTATAAGTAGTTATAAAAAGTTAATACACTATGCTTGTAAGTATAGGTGTTGGTTTAGAATATAATTATTATCGGGATATGTTATAATAAATGCACTTCACTAGTAATAATATTTCGGAAGGATACAATAATTCGAACGGGGCTCATTTTAACTCCGCGGATGAATTTGAACTGCCTTTTTCATGAAAACAGAGGCTAGCAAAGAAGGCAAGTAATTTGAATTTTAAATTAATACCAGATACGAAATAACTTTATTAGGAAAAGAGGTCAGAAAACCAACAAGGCTCAGCTGCCTCGTTACAAGACTACACTTTATCCCGTTTTTAAAGTAACTATAGCATATGCTGCATAATTGCCCCTTTTGGAATGAAATCTCTCTTACATTTGATGAGTAATGGCTTAACAGCACGTTTGTCAAATGCGGGTCGGTGATCACAAGCCCGAGCTGCTGAAGGAGAAATCCTGGGAATTGAACTCTGGATCTCCGGTTATTAGCTCGAGCGCTAGTCTATTGCCGAGGTAACTCACTTAATAATATGAAACTACAATAATAGTTTATTTGTGATGAAGGTGTAACTTGACGCGTTGGAGGAGAATGAATAAAAACCAAGTGTCATTCGAAGTAATGGCTGTCGAAATGAAAAGAAGTCTTATGATAGTAATAAGTATAGTATGAACCGTCAGTGCCGTTGAATAGTGTGTATATGCGTGCGCAGAGAGGAGTTCGAGCGCGACGTGGTGGTGCTGTCGCGGCTGTCGTGCCCGCTGCTGGCGCGCGTGGTGGGCGCGTGCCGCGCGCCGCCGCCCGCCGTCGTGTTGGAGTACCTCGACACGGACCTGTGCGCCTACCTCACGCGCGCCGCCGCCCCGCACCACCCGCACCCCCCGCCGCCGCCCGCGCTCGCGCGCGTCGCCACGCAGATCGCCGCCGGCTGCAAGTACCTCGAGTCGCTCAACTTCGTGCACCGCGACCTGGCCGCCAGGTACGCTCCCAACACTTGCATTATAGGATGCCGCCACGGTGGTCCGGAAGCACTCCGGCGATTGCTGCCCGCCACAAACACATTATATGCAACCTGGACACCACCGCACACAATAATGAACAGAGCAGTTCTCTCTTTGCGTCAAAATAGTAACGTAGTTAATTAAGAAGCCCGACCGATATCGCACAGCAGACCGTGGCACTGATGCCGCAATCTAACTTAGGGCCGATTTTTCAACAGTCAGATAAAACTTATTTGTCTGTTAAAGTATTGCACAACCATTTTGAAAATCTATTGTCATCAGTCTTTTCTTTCTTTACAGGTGAGATTTTAGTTTGATTGTGTTATACTTTATCAGACGGATAAGTTTTAACCGAGGATTGAAAAATCAGCCCTTAATCAGTTTATTGCATTGCATTCAAAGATATACTGGATGACTTTTTTTAACCTTCAGGGAAAAAAGAACTGTATATTTCGTACCTAAAACAAATTCTATACGTGAGTGTGTTTATAAAATACAATCGATTTTATAAATTTTGGAATTTTAAAAATGTGCATAAATTTAGTATGCATAAGTGCATGCGTGCGTATTATTCGTAGGTAGTGTAGTAAAACGGTAGCGGTATAAAAAGTATCTATTCAGTATTCATTCAGCTTTCCTGATCTTATGAAGTTTAGTAAGGTTATACCTATATTTAAATCGGGAAATAAAGAAGACCCCAGTAACTGTCGACCAATTTCAATACTACCAGCACTTATGAAAAAATTATTCTCGAACAGTTAGTGGAATACTTTAACTTAAATAATCTTTTAATTCGGTTTTACTAAGGGTCGTTCCACTACTGACGCAGGGTAGCTCTAATAAAACATATATTTGATGCCTGGGAGAAGTCTGAGAACGCTTTTGGAGTTTTTTGCGACTTGTCCAAGGCTTTCGATTGCGTTGAGCACCGGACACTGGTGATGAAGTTAAATTACTATGGTCTCAAAGGTCTTGCGCGTAATTTGATACAGTCGTATCTTAGTTCTAGAACACAAACTGTCGACGTTAATGGAACTAAGTCATCCGGTCCACATGTAAAAATGGGAGTTCCACAAGGGTCAATTCATGGCCCTTTTTTATTTTTGATATATTTCAATGACTTGCCATTCTTTGTAGAAAACTTGTTTTATTATGTCACGTCGATCATATATGTTTTCAATTACAGTTTTTGTCAAGTGTTAATCCTAAGAATTTTGATGAATTATTATTTTCTATTTTATGTCCGCTGTATTGAATATTTAATATTTTGTCAATAGTGTAATAGTTAGAAAATTGAATGTAGCTTGTCTTGCCCAAATTAACGCATAATGAATTTTGCTCTAACCATTTAATTATGTTGCTTAATGCTAAGTTTATTCTAGTTTCGTAGTTTTTGTGTTTCTTGTCGTGCGGGATTATTAGATTTATATCGTCAGCAAACAATATACATTCTTCGTTAGTTGCATTAGGCAAGTCATTTATAAAAATCAGAAAAAGCAATGTTGATAAGACACTACCTTGCGGCACGCCCTAATTTTTGTTTAGGAACGAAGATCTACAGGCATGAGGACATTTTCTTTATTAATTGCTGCTACTTCTACACATTGCGTACGATCATGAACATAGCTCTTTAACCACTCCAGCGCTTTACCCCTTATACCGTATCTTTCACATTTGTCTATAAGTAGGTCGTGATTACAGCTTCTAATCAATTATTCCGCAACGCCGTACAAAAATCATGCGACAAGGGGAAAAATCGAGGGTTGCAACCCCCTCTCTTTCCGTGGTCCGGGGGGTGATTTGAAACAACATAAAATTTATTTATTTTGAAAGTATTTTATGCATAGATAATATTTTTTTATATGCCGTACATTTTCGTTGGTCCAAAGGTTTGTAGGGGAAAAAAACTTAAGGAAAAATCCATGGAACAAAATGTAAACAAAATCCATATTACGAAATGTAAGGTGAAATTCATGACGATATTTTTTTTATACGGCATTTAGATAGTTCATTTGTACTTAATGCAATAATTTATAAAAAGTTAATGCCGTACAAATCTGAAAGTTCATATTGATAAAAAAAATATAAAAATATAAAATAAATATAATTTACATATGTATATATCGCTTACGGAGCGACGTTCTGTTACGACGTTTAGCATTTGTAGGCATATATCTACACCTGCCTACACTGTACTGTGTGCTAAGTAGTCGTGGGCCATAACGTATTTTATTCGGATGTACTCGGCTCGGACCCGAGTAAGGTGTTCCTTTGCGCTCGCTCACACATAGTTCGACTAGTATGTGTGTACTGTTCTTTCTATAGTGACATAACGGAACCGGATGAGGAATCAGGCGAAGAAATTGATGACGTCATAGGTAAATAAATAAATCTTTACATCTTTAATCTGTACGTAAGACTTTGATTTTGACAAAAACTTATTCATGTTTCAGAAAATGATAGAAAAGATAATTCAGACGTCGGCGGCTGATTCCGATACTAAATAATTTAAATAAAAACCTTATTATGTATTATCATCTTTAAATATATCGAATTTTTCAAAAAAATAGTTGTTTTATTTATTCACATCATATTACAATAAAACAAATCAATTATATACATGTATCAATAATGTTTGAAGTATATATTAAACCAAAAAGTATACAAAACTGTTGATACTGGGATTTACAGTTTCTATTCTTGGATATTATATATATATATATTATTATATGGTTAGTGGAGATTTTAGCTACAGCTTTAATCTCCGATCCCAAGACTAAGTCGTAGGGCTAATCAATCAATTACACACACTCACGCAAAGTCACTCATAGTCAAACACTCATGAGTCACAGATGGAGTGAGAGTGAATTAGCTTAAGTCTGTGTCACATTATTTATTTAATTTTGTAATTCAAAGTTGTTAGTTATTACGGAAAATGTTATTTTATTTTTGTATGTACCTACTAAAAGATATGGAAGAGTGGAGCCCTCTGTAACAGGCTCATGAGCTTAAAAGGGGGCTTCGGTCAAAACATTTGTAATTATGTGAATTTTGTAAACAAATAAAGATTATTATTATTATACTCTTTATTTAACATATATCTTAAGATTTTTTTTACAATATTTTATAAAATTATTTACAATATAAAATATTATAAAAACTTAACCTAGGTTGCCACCGGCAGCGGGGATAGACCCAAGCTATCGGTGGTTAGGGCTGCAGAGTGAGGAACCTCCTGACAATACGTGCCGTGTCAAGAAGTACTGCCTTTTGCATCTGACCCTTGACCCAACCTTTCAGCGAGAGCCTCTCTAGGTGTTGATCGAGGCTCTTCGCTATAAGGCCGTGTGCCGAAACGACTATCGGTACAATAATGGTTGAATCCACATCCCACATGGCAGTAACCTCGTGAGCCAAGTCAAGGTACTTACTGAGCTTGTCCTTCTCGGCTTTCACGAGGTTCTCGTCATGAGGTATGGTGATATCAACCAATATTGCTTGGCGCTCAGATCGGTCGATCACCACGATATCAGGCTTATTAGCGACAATAGTCCTGTCCGTGATCCCAGTAGAGCGTTGCATGACCGTTTTCGAGAAATGGCGCAGGTGCGTACTTATAGTACGGCACCTCTGATTCAACAAGGCCATATCGAAGAGCAAGTTGCTGGTGAATTATTCTGGCTACTTGGTTGTGTCTGTGCAAATACTCTCCGTTAGCAAGATGAGAACAACCGGAAATAATATGTCGGAGTGATTCTCCCGGACGGCGGCATGCCCGACAGATGTCGACCGTACCGTCCCTCATAATATATTTCCGGTAGTTATTCGTCTTGATAACTTCATCTTCAATGGCACAGACAAAACCTTCGGTTTCCCCAAAGAGGTCACCAAAACGTAGCCAGTTCACCGAGGCAGGCAAATCTACATCAGGCCCAGTTAGAGCCCGATAGTAGCGCCCGTGTAGCACCTTGCTCTTCCATATGTCCTTGCGATCGAGAGTGCTTAGCACCACTGGTTTGCGCCAGTTTTCTGTTGCCAAGGAGAGCGGCGTAAAGTGTCTATCAACTGCCACGACATCCAAATGCATCCCGCACTCACTGTTAAGGAAATAATCCCTGAGGCTGCACACCTCACGGTTATGTAGGTCCTTGGCATTCAATTATTATTATTATATACACACCCTTTTACTTCAGTTAGACGTCATAATGATTTTATCATATTATCAATTGTTCTCTTCAAAAATGTTAATACCGTACAGTATCAGATGGCCATAAAGTACTACACCCTTAAAATGGTAGCGTCATTTTCATCAGCCTAAAAGATATGGTCTGCATTAAAATGTACGGCATAATTTTTTCCTAATTTATTTATCTTAATACTGTTTACAACAAGGGAAAAATGTAGAAAAACGCTATATTTTATTAATCTATGAATATTTAAAATTTTGCAATAATTTCAAAAAAATCAGTTTTGTATTTCTCTATAATTTTTTTTAAAACAGTTTCTTTTGAACGGCAATACTATATAACAAAAGTATTTTACAATATCATGTTAAAAAAAAAGTTGCCGTACAGAGTCAAATGATTTTACAGCTTTATAAATCAAGTATACCATGAAATTAAGATAATTATTGATGTATATTTCAAATGAACAATAATTTTTGACAGCATTATTTTTAATAGTGCTTTTGAGTGCTAGATAATGTTATGGAACCGAAGCCGTACTTTTTCAAATCACACCCCGGACCAATCAAAGAGAGGGGGTTGCAACCCTCGATTTTTTCCCCTTGTCGCATGATTTTTGTACGGCGTTGCAGAATAATGGATTAGAAGCTGTATTGAAACAGTATGAAACTGATGCCGTATAGAATGAAATGACCAAATTTACCCTGGAAATTGTCAGATAATCAAAAAAATTTACCGACTTTGTGGCGCACCATTTTTTTACGGCACTGCACGCTTTCTTATTATTTTTCATGGATCTATCGATGGTAAAAATGCCGTACAAAAATATATGACCAAAATGTACTCACTCTACCTGCACTTTTGAATTCTCACCAGCACTAAGTTGGACAGCTTACAAGTGACGGCATAGTGCTGAATCTTATTATTTTATGCTCTTATATCGTCCTATATACGTGACCTGGTGGTTCATATGACCCATCCATTTTTTGTACATGGGCCTGTAGTCTATATTATTAACATTAAAAAACAAAATGCATGTTGATTTTGTCACTATAATAAAGAATAAAATGTTTACTAGAAAAAAAAAATCAATCATTCTCAAGAAGCTCGAGTGGGATTCGAACCCACGACCTTTGGGATGCCGGTCCATTGCTCTAACCGCTGAGTTACCGAGACCCCTGGAGACTCGTTGAATTTTTCCTAGCAGTTTGATTTACGCTGCAAGCCAGCGGTATTACGTCACTGTGAAGTCTATTCTCACATCGAAAGAAACACTATTGCAAGTATTTAACAATCGATAAAGACTTAATTGCTTATAAATATCTTTATTATTGATTTTTTTTCTAGTAAACATTTTATCCTATATCTATAGAGCATTGTGAATGCAAAAATTTTAATAATAAAGATATTATTATAATAAAGAAGTAAAAAATATAAATATTATTATAAAGGGCCTCACACTAGACTGCTTACATGTTGCGATTCCACCAGAATTCCACCAGAAAAGATATTAAAATTAATTGTTGCTTCAACATGCCATACCATAATCGGTGTACAAATTAAATAAAAACTTTAATAAATCCATGCTTCATAATAAAATCAAAATATTAATACATTATAATTACATTTTTTAAACAATATTAAATTAATGTTAAATAATAGATATGTCAATAATATTAAATTGTATAAAATTAAAAAATAATAGAAAATAAAAGATATAACAACAATAAAATTTCACTATGTCACAAAGTATCGTTAAAAAAATCTGATATGGTGTAATAACATTTTTCGCAAAGTAATTTTTTTATTCTATTTCTAAATTGACTAAAATTCAATTCTTTATACTTCACAGGTAATTTGTTGTAAATTCTAGGGGCCATACAAAATATGCTTTTACTCATTAAAGCAGTTTTCGCCCGAGGCATACAAAGGCGACTGTTGTCGCGACGGTTACGTTCGACAATATCCGTCATACGCACGAAAAATTCAGGATTCGATTTGACAAAAAGAGCAACTTCCAAAATATACATAGACGGAAGCGTTAGAAGCTTATGTTTTAAAAAATAAGGTTGGCAACTTTCTGTGGTTTTTAGCCCAAACATAGCTCTTAAGCACTGTTTTTGCATTTTAAATGCTATATCTTTATTAGTCGAGTTACTCCAGAAAATAATACCATATCTCAGAGTCGCCGCCACTAATCCATGATGCGCTGTAAGCAGAGCATCTACATTTAGTACCGAAGATAGCCTATATAATGCGTAAGCAGAGCCACTGATTCTCCTACAAAGATATTCTATGTGTGCCTTCCAATCCAGTCTACCATTAATTATAAGTCCTAGGAATTTAGCATTATTAACCTCACTGACTTCTGTGGTCTGATAAATTGCCTTAAATGGCGGTCCTGTATACTCTCTTTGGTAGAATTTCATTATTCGCGTCTTACTAAGATTAATTTTTAAGTTGTTGTTATCTAACCAAGTAACAATCGATGTCAAAGATTCATTAACGTCATGTTCATAAAAATCGGGTTCCTTGCACGCAATGGTCATTGTACTATCGTCTGCAAAAAGAGTAAAAGGATGATTTAATAATTTAGGTAAGTCATTAATATAAATTAAGAAAAGCAGCGGCCCTAATATACTGCCTTGGGGTACTCCATATTTGATATTTCTTGTTTTAGATAAATATATTTCTTCCAATTTCGTGCCAGGATTAATTCGTAATATTTCAGTGTACTGCTTTCTATTCGTCAAGTAATAAAATTACCAATTAATTCTAAAATGTTTCCTCTAATTCCATATGCCTCAAGTTTTTTTATTAATATGTCATGCTTGACGTAGTCAAAGGCTTGCGTCATGTCACAAAAAACAGCACAGACAGGGTTTCTCTTATCTACATTCAGCATGACGTTCTTGAGAAATTTAAATACAGCCATATTGATATTCCTTTTTTGCCTAAAACCATTTTGCTCTTCACATAAAATATTATTTTTCTCTAAATACCTATACAATTCATTACAAAAATATTTTTAAAAATCTTAGACATAATAGGTATCAAAGCAATTGGTCTATAATTTTGCATTAATTGCTTATTGCCTTTTTTAAACAATGGTTTAATTATAGCTGTTTTGAGCTTTTCTGGATACTTCCCAGCACTAATGCAAAGATTTATAATAAAACTTAAATGACTACAAATTATATCGGCAACTGATTTGACAATTTTAGTGGATATGCCGTCGTATCCCTCAGCATTAGTCTGTTTTAATTGTTTTATTATCATTAAAATATCGTTTGGTAAGCTTGGGGACATAAACATAGAATCTCGTCTAGTTTTCAAATTAGATTACTTCTTTTCCGGAACCAGATATTGGTATAACTTTACTAATAAAATAATTGTTAAAACTATTGGCTATCGATTCTGGATTAGTGTTGTTATTAAAACTTATTTGTGAGATATGGTCCTTAGGAATACTAAGCTTAGAATTATTTATAATTGCCCAAGTTGATTTAGCTTTATTGTCAGATTTATTTATAAAATAATCATTTTGGGCACGTTGTGTAAGTCTGATAACTTTCTTACACAATTTTGTATATTTAGCTAAAGTTACTTTATTTTCTTTTGTTGGTTTGAGTCTATAATTCCAAAGAAGATGTCTTTTCCTTTTACTGCAAATTTTTATCCCTCGTGAAATCCATTTCGGTTTTTTGATAACGGGTATGATAGTAAACTTGAAAGGAAAACAGAATTCATAAAATAACTTGATATTCTCCATAAACAAATTAAACGCTATATCAGGATCATCCGTAGCGTAGATTTCCGAGAAAGATAGCTGCACTAGGGAGTCTCTAAACTTTGAAACATTATCAAGGCTATAATCTTTTTGTTTTTTCCGCCAGTATTTAAACGATGGTAAATTCATTACGGGACACCTTAAGAGTTGGGCGGTGTGGTCCGATAAAGCAAATTCCATCACCACCGCCCTGCATTTTTTTTGGAAATTGTGAGCAAAGTTATCTATACATGTTTGACTTCTCAATCTAGTTGGCTCTCTTGGTGCTAATTTTAAGTTGTAGTTTAAAAGAAGACACTCTAATTCTAATGTGACATTATTAGTTTTCATTACATCAATATTAAAACCAATCCGACACGCCTCTAACAAAAAAAAGTATGAGGTACCTCAAGTACTGAACTACTATGGAAAGCGAACTAGGCAATGGCTGACACCCACACTGTATAATGGCCTCCCTGGGGAGATGCAGACACAATTGGAGGCAGAATAATAATGAAAAAAATATCTTGCGTAGGCATTATCTAAGTATGCACTCTTGTCTTTTTTTGTTATATAAATGTTATCTCTTTTGTTATTATGTTATGTTAAGTATCTTTTTTTAATTTATCTTTTAAATTTAAATGTTGAAATGTGCTGCTTTCTGCGAGAACTCTGCCGACAAACTGTGTTACAGTTTGGCAGAATGTTAGACTTAACACCTATGTACTTGTACATTTTCTAAATAAAAAATGAATTTAAAAAAAATATTTATTCGTCAGTTAGTTTGTATGGGTTGAATGGTCACACACCAAAAGAGATGAATGATAAAACTTGAAAATGATTAAAAATAACTTTTATTGCGTAATTGAATGTAACGCTAATTGATGAGTCGCGAGTTGAATGTGGACTGAATCGAATGTAATAAAAATGATGACTTTAAACAAATAAAATGTAGGTCATCGCGTAGACCGTACATATTCCCGGGCGAGAGATGAGGCATGAGGTAAGTGGTAGGTGATCACGGTATGGGATGGAGTGTGAGTTTAACAAATGATTCCCGACAATATCATTGCGAGATGAATAACTAAGAATCACTCGTGAAAGTGATTTTTTCGAAGGTTGGCATCGTAACCTTATCTTTGCGCTCTACTAAATCACTCACTGCACTTGATTGTCGGTTTTCACATACACTATACCCACTGCACTTATCACATTGAACTGCACTCGCACTTGTACTGTGACCCAGTACGCTACCACCTGCCGGTCCGCTGCGACGTAGTCGCGGTGCGGCCAGCAGCGGCAGCGGCGGCGGCGGCGGGCGCGGCGGTGGCGGGTGTGGGCTCGGTGCTGCTGCGGCGGCGGCGGTGACGCCACCACGCGCCCGCCGCGCACACCACCACCAACGCAGCTATCCCATAGATAGCCACGTAATGATGCACGTCGTGAAAGTTGAAGCTGGTTTCGACGTCGAGGCGATCCGCGTCCGTTTTCAGTTGCTGTATCTGTTTGCTCATTTGATCTAATCTCGAGTCATGCGTCTCGTTGATAGCAACGCTGACTGGAATCGATATGTTGAGAACTTTATTGACTGGCGCGATCGTGACCGATAAGACGTCTGCTTTTACATTAATTTCACTGGCATGATGCTGATGCGACGTTATTGTAAATGTGTCGCCCTTAACTACACAGTCGCTTCCGAGTGCGATAATGTTTACTCCTTGGAAGGTCTCGTGTGAAATTTGATCCCCACATGTTATTCTAAAGGAGCATTGCCCGCAACAGGTGAACAGAAATGTGTTAACGGTGACTAATTCTGTCCAGGTAACTTGACACTGACTAATAAATGTTTTGCATTTGCCCGTTTTATGTTCTATTAAACAAAGATTGTCGTCTGATACTCGTTGATAAATTTGTTTTTGTATTTCACATAAATACGAATGAACATCCAATTCGATGCATCTTTGCAGTTCATACTCAGAAATAGTCAAATAGGTGTCCTTTTTTATGTTCATAGCCAAAAAAGGAGATATTGGTTGCACGCTGACCATGACATTCCCTGTTTGATGTGAGACAGGGAATGTTTTGTAGATATCATAACTATCTCGATTTATTAATGGGATTTGTATCTCAAAAATAAAATACTGTTGTGTGATACGAGCTCTTACTTTCGTTATCTTATAAGTTTTTGACAAATCTGTTTGTATATTGTCAATGGGAATGGATAGCTCTTTTGACAACTGCCCAGATATTATGCCTTACTCGTCACGAAGTTGTTCTGGAGTAAGGACGTGTATGTTGAAGTTATGAAGGTCGCTGATGGCATCCAATAACGTATTTTGAATATTTTTCAAATTGTCTAATATGTTATTGACAATTATGCATGAAAATAAAAATTCGTTGCTGATCTCTACTTGCCCGATTTCCTTCTGAATTTGGTGTGTTGCAGCCTCCAATTTATTTAAATGCTGGTTAAATATTTTGTGCTGTCTTTCCATGACGTTTTCAACTCTCTTAAGCATGTTGTTTTCTGTCTCAATAATCGATGTTTGTTTTTTCCACAATGTCATAAGGTGTTTTTGATCATTTTTTAGAATAGAAATGTCTTTTTGATATTGTTCAGCAAAGCGGTCGTCTAAAATACCGAACAAGCCATTGGCGAGGTAACCGACACCATTAATGAAGCCTCGTCGCGTGCGCTTGTTTTGCTGCGTCGCGCGCGTCGGTAACATGCGGTCGTAGGATTCGAATTCCGTGAACTCGTGACGTAGTTGGAGTAATATGACGTCGCAGTGTGACTTTACTGTCATTAAATTGCACTGTGTTTCTAAATGTTTGATATAATCGCCATATAACTTGATACCGTTCCAATACGGCTGCATGTCATAATATACAACAAGCTTCCAATTGTCTTGAATTAATCGCATTTCCGTCATTTTGTCGAAATAGATGGTGTTATTGTTTGGCAGCGACGATATGTTATATGCACCTTGAACTGATGATGTCATTAATAACATAAATAACATGAATATTGTAGTCACAAAGTTTAGGCATGATGTTTTGAATGATTGACCTCTTTTTCGTTTGTTTTGCGTGTCTTCGTGGTTAGGCGGGTTTGTATCAGTTGTACCAGTTTGATTGTTAACTGGTAAAATTGACAACTTTACGACTGGTCTTTTCATCGTGCCACTCTTCGTTTTTACGCTTACTACACGGATTAGGCCATCTTTTCCGGGATGAGTGTCTATGACCCGGCCAAGAGCCCACTTCCCTGCGGGAAGGTTTGTGTCATGGATAACAACAACGTCATTAATTTGAATGTTTGGTTGACGTACTTGCCACTTGTGTCTGATAGACAGTTGTGTTAAATATTCGGTTTGCCATCTCTTCCAAATATCACCAAATGTCTTTTGTACTAAGTGCCATCTTGTTCTCTCATCCTGTTCTGTTTCGATGATGGTGAGGACAGGGCCGCTTGATAAGAAGTGTGCGGGTGTAAGATAATCGATATCATTAGGGTCTTCACTTATAGCGCACAATGGTCTTGAATTCAAGCAACTTTCTAACTGAGACAATAAGGTGGTAAATTCTTCAAACGTGAGCTTTTGATTCCCTATCACCCTGCGCATGTGGTGCTTTAAGCTCTTGACTGCAGCCTCCCATAATCTATCTCTCGTAATTTGCTTTTCGGTTTGCATGTACCCTGTTTTTGAATTTCTCTGATGTCTTCAAAAAACTCTTGATGTTGAACATATTTAACAATCTTTAAGCGCGCCTTACGTAATTCATCCGTGCATAAATATTGCAGCTTATTATTGTGGCGTGACGTCATGCGTAATATCCATGCAAGTAATCGGTACGCTCGCGTAAAATTGCTGTGTTCGTAAATTAGCCGGTGAATGATATCTGATCCCGTATCGCTTAATTGTGTAACATTTATCTGTTTTGTTTTTCTTATTTCTAAATCGGTATTAAAATCTTTCTTTTCGGATTGTGATTGTGGTTTGAATGTTGAAAGCCAGTTGGGTCCATTCCACCAGAGACTGTGTTGCAGCAGCTGTTCAACTGTGACACCGCGACTGGCGCAATCAGCTGGGTTTTCTCTCGTATTAATGTAGCGCCACGAGTTAGCATCTATAGTTTGTACTATCTTAGCTACTCTGTTGGCAACGAATGGCTTCCAGCGACTTGGTTCACCTTGCAGCCACCCTAAAACTGCCGTTGAGTCACACCAACCGAAAAGTTTTAGTTGGTGGTTATTAAGGCTTTTTGTAACTTTTAACATTAAGTTTGATAGTAAAAGCGCTCCACAGAGCTCTAGACGTGGCAATGAGACTTGTTTAGCTTTCTTAGGTAATGGTACCACCTTGGTTTTGGCTGTTAAAAGTGTAGTTGACGTGGTGCTTTGTTTTTGTATGCGTGCGTAAATAATTGCCGCGTAAGCTTTCGTAGAGGCGTCACAGAAACCGTGTAACTCTATGACGTCATTCTCTCCACAGCCAATCCATCGTGGTATTTTTATCTTATTTATATTTTCGATATCTGTTCTTAATTTTAACCAAGTTTGATGTATATTAGTTGGTACTGGTTCGTCCCACTGAAGGCCGACGGTCCAAATATCTTGAAATAATAATTTGAGCTGAATAACGACCGGTGATAGCCAACCTAGGGGGTCGAATATCTTTGATATCTCCGACAAAAGAATTCGTTTTGTCGGTATGATGTCTGAACATTTACTCATTTTGGATTGAAAAGTAAAAGTATCTTGTTTCGAATCCCAAGTTAAGCCTAATGCCTTTGTTGTTTGATCGTACCGGAAGTCAAAAATTCCAGGTTCAGCTCCAATACGTTGGCTTAGCCTTGCTTCGTTCGATAACCACTTTCGAAGGTTAAACCCTCCGGACTCCAACAGATTTATCAAATCTTTCTGTAATTGTAGACCTGATTCTAAGCTGAAGCTTCCTCCGAGGTAATCATCCATATAAAATTGCTGCTGAAGCGCTTTTGCTGCTTCCGGATATCTATGACCTTCATCACTAGCCAACTGTCTGAGCGTCATCATTGCCAAGAATGGAGCTGCCTTTGTTCCATACGTGACTGTCGCCAGCTGATAATCTTGTAATGTTTCGCTTGTGGAGTTTCGCCATACTATTTGCTGATATCGCTGATGATAATGATGAATGATGATTTGTCTGAACATCTTTTCGATATCAGCAATAAATGCGAACGGGTATTGTCTCCACATCAGAATTAAAGATAATAGATCTTGCTGTAAATTAGGCCCGCGGTACATAAGATCATTTAAGCTCAAACCAGAATCAGTTGTTCCTGACGCATTAAAAACGACTCGCAGTGAAGTAATTGTCGAGTCAGCGCGTTGCACACAATGGTGAGGTAAATAATAACGCAGTTCATTCACATTCGCGGTTACCGAGTGCATATGACCTAGATCTTTATATTCTGTAATAAATTGTTTGTATAGTTTTGCGATACTCTCTTGTCTTTTAAATTTATTTTCCAATTGAAAGAATTGAGCTACCGCTTTGGCTTTTGATTGACCCAATTTCTCGTCGACCTCTGGATGCAAAGGCAGTCTTACTACGTATTTTCCATCCGATCTGCGTTCTGTTGTTGATTGGTAAAGTTTCATACAGTATTGATCTTCTGCAGACATGACGTCATCATCTGCGATATCTTCAATTGACCAGAAACGGGAAAAATCTTCTTCATCTACTACAAGAACATTACAATGGAGCGCTTTCTCTGGGTTTGTGTTACCGCATAGAATCCAGCCGAATCGCGTTTGTTGCGCGATCGGTAGTGACTCACTTTCCTTTATTATGCCTGCCATTATGATTGAAGGATAAATGTCGGCTCCTAGTAAAAGATCAATAGGGCGACTTTTGTAAAACTCGGGGTCTGCAAGTTGTATGCTTTGAACGTGCGACCACGACGGTTCCGAAAATGATCTGTTAGGCAGGTTGTTTACCATTTGGTTCATTATATAAACATTAGCGTTAAGAGTAAAGTCACTATGAGTGCATGTCAATTTTACGTTAATGAAACCTTTGCATGGATTTTCCTTTGCTCCCACTCCGAATATTGTTCCCTTACACCGGTTCCGCTTCAAGCCTAATTGTTGAGCTGCATTTTCTGTTATTATTGAAGCTTGTGATCCCTGGTCAATAAGAGCACGCAAAATTTTGTGAGTTCCATCTGCTTTCTGGACTTTAATCAGAGCTGTAGCAAGCAAAATTTCACTCGCTTCGCCTTGCGAAACATGAATGTTGTTTAATTGCTGATTTGGCTGATTACTTTGAACTCTTTTCGTAGGTTCGTAATTTGCACTTTGATTAGTTACGTAAGCATCATGTAGTAAAGTATTGTGATTGCCTTTGCATACGCGACATTTACTGCTAAAACGTTCCTTATTGTCATGCTTCTTAAAGCAATTTTTGCACAGCATAATGTTCTCAATAGTTCTTATTTTAGTTTGCGGCTGCATATCCAAAAAGGTTTTGCAATGAAAAATGCCGTGTTCTTTTTCGCATACCGGGCATTGACCGGGACTAGACCCAGTTTTGTTAGGATTATGCTTGATTTTATTGAATGAGTGATTTTGATTGCTACTGAATGATTTATAGAAGAACTGCTTTTTATTTTGACCAGTTTTGATTGCTTCTGGTTGTTGATATGGTTTGGCAGTTTCCGGTTTACGTCTTGACATTTCAAGTGACGTAAAAGTATTTTCCAGAAAATCAAAAAGTTCTTTTAAAGTGGGAAGGTCTCTTGGGTTTTTCAGTGAAATTATATAGTCATTGTACGATTCAGCGTCTAACTTGTTTGACAATATGTAGACCATTAACGGATCCCAGGTGCTAATGTCTACACCTAGTGCCTTGATTGCGTTGAGACACTCATTGGCAGTGTCATGTATTTTCTTTATGGATGCTGCCGATTGATGTTGCATAATTGGAAGAGACATTATGATGTTAACGTGAGAGTTGAAAATCAATTTTTTATTATTGTATCGATGGTTCAATATATCCCAACTTATCTGGTAATTGTCGGAGCTAATGTTAAGGTGCTGGACCAGTTTCTCTGCCTCCCCCTTGAGCTTACCTTTCAAGTACTGCATTTTTTGAGCAGCTGACAACGAGTTATTGTTGTGTATGGATTCCATAAACAAATCCTTGAATGATTCCCATTGGTGGTAATTTCCAATGAAAGAAGGGATGTCTACTTGCGGTGTTGATTTTTCCCTATGGGATTGTGACCACATTTTGCTGTTAATGGACTTCTTCATAGCAACATACTTATCTTCATAATGCGCAAAGGTCTGCTCATAATGTTCATTTTCTTCATACTGCTCGCTATCGATTTCCCAATGGAGAGCATCAATAGCAAGCCACCTACTGTGCAATGACTTGAGTGCATCTTCGAATTCCCATTTTTGTGAGAGACCTTCTAAATTGACAGATTGGAGAGTACGGGCAAATGCTTTGAAGTTGCTTTTTTGTTTACGTAGCATCTCGTCTAGCTTACTGTTAGTACCCTGACCCCGCTGAGATGATGGATGCTGCTGAGAGGGTCCGGCTAACGGTGTGGCAGGGCGAATGACAAGTTTTTCCTCCATACCCTCCACCGATAGATATTTTTGAATGAATGATTTAGCTTCATTATAGAAATCAGCCACGCGCTGATAAAAATTGTCAGTGAAGTATTCATGTGTATGATCATCAAACTCAGACAGCTTAATATGATTTACCTGAAACTTTTGCCAGTGTGACTCGAGGCTGCTTAGGCGTTTTTTGACATAAGCTGAGGTCTTACGATCGACACCGTCTTTCTTAAAGTTTATGAGAAGCGAATCCATCGCTCCCATAATCTGATGCTGCTTGGCGAGAATTTCTTGCATGATAATAGTGTCAGGAGACTGGATAATAGATAACTGACTCACCGAAGGCTGCTCGACTTACGTGGCAGGTATACCGTGCAATCCAATTTGGTTTACACTTGGAGACACGCACACGCGTGATATGATCCCGCCTTCGGAGGCTCGAAGGACCAATTTGATGTATGGGTTGAATGGTCACACACCAAAAGAGATGAATGATAAAACTTGAAAATGATTAAAAATAACCTTTATTGCGTAATTGAATGTAACGCTAATTGATGAGTCGCGAGTTGAATGTGGACTGAATCGAATGTAATAAAAATGATGACTTTAAACAAATAAAATGTAGGTCATCGCGTAGACCGTACATAGTTTATGTTGTCAGTTTTGCTACTCCGTTATGTTCTCCTAACCCGTTACTTTTCTTGTTCGCAAGTTTCCTTTTTCGTCAGGCAAAATTGTTTAATTTAGCGTAACTAACGAATAGGTAAACCGGTCGATCAACGAAGCTGATAAATAACGAAACTAGCGGATGGTAAAAATTGGCAATTTTACGAAACTGACATCCTAACAAAACTAGTGAAGGAAGAAATTGAAGAATCAGGAAAATGCCTAACTAGCGAATAAACTGGTGAATCAGTGAAATTGACGAGTAAGGAAACTGACCAGTGATATACTAACTCCCGGAAATGGTGGGACCCGGTGACCACTTCCGGGAGGCTATGGAGGCCTTTCCGTCCGGCGTGTCGGCTATGGTTGTAACGCTCTTCTAATGCTGAAGCGGAAGACTCGCTTTGTTCATTTCTTTGCAACAGTAGTGGCTCCTTGTTCACGTCCATTCCTTCCCCTTTTCTAATGACAGTGCCTAAAAATAATGCAGGTAATACAGCGGCTTATGAAGTTTAGTAGGGTTTATACCTTTCTTTAGATCGGGGAATAAAGAGGACCCCAGTAACTATCGACCAATTTCAATACTACCAGCTCTTAGTAAGATTTATTAAAAATGTATTCTCGAACAGTTAATTGGAATACTTTAACTTAAATAATCTTTTACATAGTAAGCAATTCGGTTTTACTAAGGGTCGTTCCATACTGATGCAGGTGTTGCTTTAGTAAAACATATATTTGATGCCTGGGAGAAGTCTCAGAACGCTCTTGGAGTTTTCTGCGACCTGTCCAAGGCTTTCGATTGCGTTGAGCACCGTACACTGGTGATGAAGTTAAATTACTATGGTCTCAAAGGTTTTGCGATTGATTTGGTAAAGTCTTATCTCAGTTCTAGAACACAAACTAACGATGTCAATGGAACTAACTCATCTGGTTCTCATGTAAAAATGGGAGTTCCACAAGGGTCAATTCTAGGCCATATTATATAGGGTTTAACAATATTAACAAGCGAACGTTTAAGGGGAGCATCTATACATCACACTGAGCATGCTCACCAATTTTGGTCCAAACTACAGGCTCGTTACCGAGATAATCAACAAAACATTATCATAATTCACTAAAAAATACACCCTTTCCAAACCCGTACAGCTGTACTACACGCACACAAAGATAGCCGAACATGCACACTAAACTCGGAGCACACTGAGCTATCTTTTTTATTGACGCTTGCGTGCGCAGTAAAGATACAGCATGTTTCAGAATTGATTTAGTTTGTTAGAAAACATAAATTTGAAAAATTACTATAAAACTGGAGTTCATTTTTTGTCATTGTATTCAGAATGATGTGCAGATACCGCCCTTAAACGTTCGCTTATTGATTTTGTTAGACCTTGTATAATAACGCCGATTTCTCCTCCTAGGAACATCCTGATCGGCAAGGGCTACCAGATCAAGATCAGCGACTTCGGCACGGATAACGAGGCGTACGCGGCTGACTACTACCGCGGCCCCCTGTGCGGCGGGGGCGGGGGCGGGGGCGGGGGGGGCGTGCCACTGCGCTGGGCGGCGTGGGAGTCGGTGGTGCTGGGCCGCTGGTCCACGCGCAGCGACGCGTGGGCCTTCGCCGTGACGCTGCACGAGCTGTACACGCTGTGCCGCCGCCGGCCGCACGCCGCGCTCAGCGACCTGCAGCTGCTGGACCGGCTGGCGCGGCTGCACGACGACGCCGACGCCGGCCCCGGGGGCGGGGGCGGGGGCGGGGGCGGGGGCGGGGGCGAGTGGATAGAGCGCGCCCCCGGCGTGCCGCGCGACCTGTACGAGGCCATGACGGCGTGCTGGCGCCGCGACGAGCGCGAGCGGCCCTCCTTCCACCAGCTGCACGCGTTCCTGCTGCAGCGCGAGCAGCACCTCAGGGACCTGCACCACCTAGGCCACGACCAGCCCGACGACTACTGCGACTACGACTAGTCGCACCAGCCGCACCAGCCGCCTGTGTGTGCACTTTGCGGGCGATCTTAACTTGCGATACTTACATTTATGGAAAAACTAAAAACTTTCATACCTGTTCTCGGTCTTACCACTAAATGGTATTGTTTGTGAGGAATGGCGCATATGTTTACGCAAATCGCACGCACGCTCCGCCGTCGCGGCCAGTCACTCGGATTTGCACGTATGCAAAGAAAACATTCAATTTTGATATAGTAAATATTTATTATACATTATACACGATTTATTTGCATCAAACGAGACAATCGGAATTTTAACATTAGTTAATATTTTCATAAATAATGTACTTACTTATTATTTTTGTAAAGACAATACCGTACTTGAATAGTTCCGTTAGTGCTTGCCCCGCGGGCGCCGCCGACACATCATTCACACATCACATTACCAAATGCGCATTTACTAATAAATGATTTAGATTATTATAATTGTAGTTATCAATGATATATTATTTCTGTATTGTATAATTATAGTGAAGCGTGAATAGGTGGCACGGGACTCACGGCAGCTCTGCCGGCCGCCGCACGCAGGACCCGCGGCAGACTTCTTTTAAACTGTGATATTTTTATTTTGTTTCGTTTTACACATTGTTTTATAATAATGAATGTGAATGTTCGCTAAAGACTGAAGTAATGAGTTGCGCGCGACGCCACTCGTCTGCAATCAGTTCAGGCACTCGACCATTGTAGTTCACGTAAGAGGCACAAAATGTTCGTACAATAATCAAAGTTTAATATATTCATTAGATAGTTAATCCAAATTAATTTTACAAACGATTGTATGACAGTGTATGGAGGCCTAGGTGTGGGAAGCGTCTCGCGGAGCCCTATGTAGTCATAGTAATGGATAAGTTGTTAGAGCTAGTTGCGTCTGAATCGAATAAATTCTATTAGGAGTGTAACGTTATAGTTGAGAAGTTGTCTATTTCCCGTAGCGCCGGGCGCCGGCCCTACACACTATTTTCTAGTTCACTGTTTATATCATTAAGTCAATAAAAGAGCTATAATTATTTTGGAATAGCATTATTTTAATATAAGCCACGCCGCCCTACCTCGGCCCGGCCGGCGGCGCGGCGAGCGATCCACTTTAGCGTATCGGGTCTCTTAACGAAGCTATCTATGTGTCGGTCTACTTCCCAACGAATTAATTTAAATAGAGCCTTCTATGAATCGCTGTACCGCGTACGGCTAGGACAAATGTTCATGTTATGTTGTCGACTGGAATATTTATCAATTAGCTAAAGCAATATTGGATGACAAATAGAATTAACGAAGCACGCTGATTGTTATGTGCCGGGAGCCCGCGCCCGGTGTAGGGTCGTTTGGTTGGTGCCGCAGGGGCGCCGCTCTGTCGCAATCCCGATCAAATTATACATATCTGTGCATAATTTACGATAATAATAAATGTTTTAATACCTCTGTAAATAGTAAGGAAGTGATCCACGTTTTGGAAGCGCCCCCGGCGGCCGCCGGCGGAACCAATGTGTAGGGTAATCGAATGTAAAAGGTCTAATTATCGAGTAAGTGGCAGCGGCCGCCGCTGCCTTAGGCTAATGTTAGCACTTATAATGATGTACAATAAAACACCCTCTCTGCCTTAGTGATGCTATTCTTACCCCTAATGCTACGAGATATCACTCTAGAACGACGTTATATGGTACTTGTAAATACGAATTCTTATGGTAGATGTATCATATATCGAGCACTATGGAAAACTTAAATTCCTAACAATGGTCCAAACTTCACTCGCTTTTTTATTTGTACTATACGATTATACATTTTCTATATAGATAAAACTAATAATTAGTCTAGAGATAAAAGTTATGCTTTAATGTTATTTTAATAGATGTACAACATGTATTTGTCGAAATGCTTAATTTTCATAATCAAAGTTTTATGAACAAAGTCGATACCAAATGCAGTATTTTTATTTTGTACTCTACATCTTTGTACCCGAATAAAAGCAATAATGTATACAAAGCGCGTTTTATTGGACCACTTCCCTTCCGTGTGGCGGTTTCAGAAATAAACGAGTCGGCGCAAAAACAATGGTAAACATCCCGTGGCTTGTGCTTAGTGTTTACAAACAGCGCTTATCGGTGGGCGCTGGCGCTGCTGGTGCCGGCGCGGCTGGCGCGGCTGCGGCAGAGGCTACCATGGCTTGGCTGCAGCTGGTCGTGTGGGGCGCGCTGGCGGCGAGCGCCGCCGCAGTCAAGGTCAAGGTGGTGATGCACTCCGAGCAGGACGAGTCGCGCGTCGACGACGACGACTGGGAGCGCGCGGCGGGGGCGGGGGCGGGGGCGGGCGCGGGGGCGGGGGCGGGGGCGGGGGCCACACCGGGGGCGGGGGCGCGGCACGAGCCCACGCTCATGCCGTTCCTGCGCACCACGCGCGGGCCCGACGACGCGGCGCCCGACAAGCCGCGCCAGCTGCACCCCAACGAGATGATCTTCCCGCTCATCTACCGCCAGAGCCACATCAACAGCATGTTCAAGTTCGGCGGCAACTGGTACACCTGGTCCACGGAGAAGCGCACCGACGGCTCCAAGGCCACCAACTACTACATCTGCTACGACGAGCCCAAGCACTGCGACGACGTCGGCTGGGTGAGCCCCGCTGCAGCTAAGCTCGGCACTCGTGTCTCGGCGAATGACAACGTCGCTGACACACGATTGTAGACGTTTCGAACACACACATCAGACCGACGAATGACCACGTTCACGAAGACGACAATTTTTATGACAAATTTCAAACTCGCCCCGTTTGCCACCAGGAGGCGCTGCGCATTTGCCATTCAAATTGTCGTTTCGTTAGCGTGATCAAACGGTGAATAAAATTCGCACTCTCTGTTGAAAATTCCCAACCATAACTGCCAACCCCTAGCTATCAAGCTATAATGACTTCGTAGCTTCGATCACATATAAAAGCCAGACCCACAATCCCAATAAATGGGAACGGATTGGCAGATTTCACGTACAGATAAACCAATAAAAAATGTCATGCCCTTCCACATTATATTTTAATGTAAAGCAAAGTAAACAGTAAAGTAAGCTAAAAAGTTGCAACCATGTAAGTACCAAAAAGACGGTGATTGTTTTGAATGGCGCGCCTTATCACAATACTTAGCGGAAAATACCTATTTCAAATAGCAATAGAATAGTAAGACAGGAACGCAAAATTGGATAAAAAATAAAAACATACCTTTAAAAATTCCATATAATTGTTAGATCTTTACGATCTCATTTAAAGGAGCTAATGGGGCCAAAGGGTGTTTGCTATTAATTCCCCCCTGTTGCACCTATCCTTACCAGGCTATCTCCACTGATAGGGTTATTGCAAAACAGTACAAATGATTAGTTTACATATTTTAAAATTTCACCATTTTATTTAACTTTATTATGAATAACGGCAATACATACTATAAAGAGGAAACATAATTAAGCGGGTCGGGCGCGGATTCCCTAAATCGCAATCCGTCTGATTATCTAAATTACCAGTTTCTCACTTCGTACACATCGCAAATCATCTTAGTCGCAAAATGTCTAAATTATAAAATAAGTATGGATTGGGTCGGGCGTGGATTACCCAAAACCTAATTAATAATAATTCCTATACCTATAATTCTATTCCTACCCATAAACACTTTGATTTTAAAAAGAGGTTTCATAATATTACTGGAAAAAGTCGAAATATGAATCAAATATAATTTAGAAAATTAGGTTTTAGATAATCCACACCTGACCCGACCCGATTCATACTTATTTTAAAATTTAGACATTTTGCGACTAAGACGATTTGCGATGTGTACGAAGTGAGAAATTGGTAATTTAGATAATCCGACGAATTGCGATTTAAGGAATCCGCGCCTGATTCCGTAAAGAATTATAGTACTTACTTAGTTATCGAAATAATTTTGATTTGTGTGCTGACAGCTCGCTGACAGTACCTAACACAAACTCCGGCCGATTTATTAAACGACTTAAAGCTCGACCAGTCATAATTAAATCGCCGCTCCATGAGGCGTACGCATGGACTTCATACTTTAAGTCCATGGTCGTACGTGTGTAAAGGCGGGTCTCCTGCGACACTGTTTTGTGTTTTCTAACACCTAACATCTAACAAATTTGGGCGTGGCCTACGTACAAATTTTGACATATTTTGTTAGATGTTTGATGTTAAATGTTTAGAAAACACAAAACAGTGTCGCAGGAGACCCAGTTTTAGTCATACAAAAATGTCAAGAGGTCCCATACTTCGTTATTATTCTATCCATAGATTAAGGATGAGAACAAGTTACACAATGACGGCTCGGAGACGTGACAAAAAGATAAGTACCTACATTGTGTTGGTGAAATGTGAAGTGTATTGATTCGGGTTATTTCGTCCTGTAACGTCACATTCACGTACAGAACATGTCACCATAATTGCACATTTAATATTCTTAGTGTTAAATCGAAAGATTAATATAAAAATGCACGAATTTCAGCGCGATTTAAAACAGACTGGGACGCTATGGCCACTTACGCCTTTAGCACACCGACGCCGCGAAACGCGGTAGCGAAATTGCGGTAAATCTGTCTACACACATCAAAATGTATCGCGTATGTTGCGTCTCGCTCTATCGTCTGTGACTACCTATAATTGCGTCTCAGTTTGTATAGTATCGCTGATACTCGCGATACTTGTTTCACACGGACGCCGGTGTACCGCCACTTTCGTTTCGCCACTCAAATCGATATCGAGTCGGCATTGCTTATCGGAATATGAACGCTCGGGTCACGCGATGGGTTTCGGTTTCGCGTGGGGGTCGTTGGAGGGTGAACCTTCTGTACGGAAGTAATATTAGTTTTTCTGTGCTTGTACCAAGACGAAAAACGAATAAATTTTAAAACACACAAATTTATGCTTATTAATTTTTGACGTTTTCTATGTTTACGTTTTTATAAAAAAAGATATTTGAATGATTAAAAATGTCAACCTTATTGGTTAGGTACTAATGTTTTCCAAAACTCATTTCAACCGTTACTTTATTTTACTTTAAAAACTCAGTTATTTCCAATTTCTATTACTTACCACAATATCAATACGATAATTGGAAATCACATTTAATTTTATTCCTTAAAGTAATAACTTAAGTTAACAATTCATTGTGATTTATCATTCTTCACCTTTCATCCTAAAAAAAAACGATAAATTACCTATAAATATTAGTCGTTTGTGTCGCTAGGGGAGAGACACTTGCCCGCTATTTTTGTCTCGTACCAGGATACGTTTGTTTACTCAATTCTATGACCACGGCTTAAATTTCGGCTCGACGCGATTCTGTTTCGGCGTGCAGTGGTACTGGGGGTAGCGATGCGCATTTTGTCTGGCACAGACTATAGCTGGTTAGATTAGTTGTTAAGTCTTAACTATAAGTTAGTTAACTGTTTTTTTATTATTATTATTATTGACGTCAATAAGTGCCTGTAAAGGTTTACATTAAATAAATAATTTGACTTGACTTGACTCGGAGAGAAACGACGTGGTTTGTCTTTTTGGACAGAATATCGCCGCGGAACAAGATAGCGGAAGCAGAAACTGAGAAAATTATTAATGAAATTCGAGATTATCCAGAAATATATCTCATAGGGCAAATAGATTATAGGAAATCTTATAAAAAAAGAAGTAGCATGGCGAGAAATTACTTCTTTCTTTTTTGATTAATTTCAAGAACCCATATTCTTCGTCTTTTTCTTAATGTGGATACAAGAAGTAATAGTTCTTCTTCGAAAGAAATCAGTCTGGCTCAGACGAATTATTATTATTGCATTTGAATGAGTTGAAAATATTAAATTTATACAAGCGATATTCGAGTAGGTGTGAAAACGACCGCTAGAATTACGCTTGTTTTCCGAATTTTCGTGTTCGCTAAGTTTTCGCTATCGCGGTTCGCGGCGTCGGAGTGCTAAAGGCGTTACTCGCGGTTCGCGGCGTCGGAGTGCTAAAGGCGTTACTCGCGTTCGCGGCGTCGGAGTGCTAAAGGCGTTACTCGCGTTCGCGGCGTCGGAGTGCTAAAGGCGTTACTCGCGTTCGCGGCGTCGGAGTGCTAAAGGCGTTACTCGCGTTCGCGGCGTCGGAGTGCTAAAGGCGTTACTCGCGTTCGCGGCGTCGGAGTGCTAAAGGCGTTACTCGCGTTCGCGGCGTCGGAGTGCTAAAGGCGTTACTCGCGTTCGCGGCGTCGGAGTGCTAAAGGCGTTACTCGCGTTCGCGGCGTCGGAGTGCTAAAGGCGTTACTCGCGTTCGCGGCGTCGGAGTGCTAAAGGCGTTACTCGCGTTCGCGGCGTCGGAGTGCTAAAGGCGTTACTCGCGTTCGCGGCGTCGGAGTGCTAAAGGCGTTACTCGCGTTCGCGGCGTCGGAGTGCTAAAGGCGTTACTCGCGTTCGCGGCGTCGGAGTGCTAAAGGCGTTACTCGCGTTCGCGGCGTCGGAGTGCTAAAGGCGTTACTCGCGTTCGCGGCGTCGGAGTGCTAAAGGCGTTACTCGCGTTCGCGGCGTCGGAGTGCTAAAGGCGTTACTCGCGTTCGCGGCGTCGGAGTGCTAAAGGCGTTACTCGCGAGAAAAAATTGACATATCGGTACTTCACTCACTGTCTCTTTTGCTCTCGGACGATTTAAACTTGATACACAGACATATAATACAAGTATGTCTGTGTGTCTGTGACTTGATAATGGTTTCTCGCTCCCACACTTCGTGTATCTTGTACATTCTAAATCTATGATTCTATCGTTCAGTTGCAGGTACGATTTTTAAAGTCAATGCTTCATTAAATGTATTGCTGTCTTTTTCTGCGTCTAGCGTACAAACAAGACAGCAATATGTTTAATGGAGTATTTACTTTAAAAATCGTTCTTGCAACTGAGTGTATGTCCCATATTGATAAATTAATGACCTAAGTTGACTCACTCTATCGTGATCCATGTTTTTGTTTAGGCTAGGTCTACGGTTACCTGCAAAGTACACACAATATCTGCACTTGAACTCCGATGCATTGTAAATATTATTACGCACACACTTACCATGTGCCAAAATTATGTGGTTTATCTCTATATGATGTGTTTTAACAGAATAGCAATTGAAGGAGCACTTGAAGCTCTCCGTCATGTAGGCACTTAGCTCGCACACGACCATCGAAATGCGTGGTCGTGAATCGCTAGGTGCTCTTCTTGTGCGACTTCATGAGAGCGTTGTAGTGCATAATATGTGACCGAAGCTCGCAGTTATGTGACGCTCCACTGAGCATGCGCCGACGGCAACCCCTAAACAGACTTTTCCCTAGTCGAAATTGATCCCTATACCCAAACCATAAAGTTCATAATTTATTGATGTCATATTACATTTTGCGGTAGTTTGTATCTATTTGGAGTCAAATGCAACAAATATTCTTACTTATTTCTTTATTTTAATAGAGCAACCAACAAGACACTAAAGAATACAATTTGATTGAGTCATAACTAAATGCTGTCTGGATTATAGGTTACCACGGGGCATGCACAAGCAGAACGACACAGAATTAAAAAACATAAGAAAAATACTAACTAACTTATTTAAACAATTTAATGTATTATAGAAGACTCAAACGAGACCTATGATGTGACGCCTGAACGGCCTTACGACCATAGATGTAAGCAAGAGGCTTACGCCAGACTTGGAACTAGTACCTAATTTTAGTATGGCCACTAGGAAACGGTGATTATCCACCATCAGCCTATAATATGAACGTCCCACTGCTGGGCGAGGGCCTTCTCACCAACAATAGCACACGGGAAGGCAGGCCTATAACCAACCACGCGGGTGCAATAGTCTTAGGCCACTAAGGGTCAATAGGGTAACTAGTAACTTTGTAGACTAGATTACATCCTCATTTTGATACTAAAGTGTAAAAGTAAAGTAGGTAATGATTGTTTCCCGCTGCTGTGCAGGAGCGCACGGACTCGGTGCCTAAGTGCGCGTTCCAGATCGACTCGCTGATGCCCGAGGACCGCGCCTGCATCAACCCCTTCGGCGTGGAGCCCCACAACAGCGGCGCCTGCGACGGCGCCGAGCAGATGAAGGTTAGCTAACACACGCACTCGCCATAGCCCTATGCATGGCTGGCATGCAGGTAAAGGGGCGGATCGGGTCGACTTTTATATTAGAAGGTATTGGCTGTCGCCAATTTAAATAAAAATGCTGCAAATACCTGGGAGAAAAATAATAATCATCACCTATAAACGCCCCACCGCTGGGCACAGGCCGCCCACACGGGGAGGTCAGTACCTCACCGCGCTGGCCCAGTCAGGGTGGGGGTAACATTACGTGTTTCGTGTAATGAAGTAGCACGCACGCAATGTCAAACACCAATCTCCGTGCAGTGTAAACTACTAAATCTATCGATGACGTCACTCTATAAACAATTTTCATGATTACAGAGAGCTAAATACAACATCATAACATTTTCTTCAACAACAATGAAATGGTTGAGTCATATCGAATGCCACAAAAAAGTTAAACCATATGAATAGCAGCCACGGCCGGTTGCAACGCCATTTCTGTGTATCGCTTTCTTTCTGTTACCGTTGACCAACACGGCCGAAATTAATAATCAATCTATCTTTGTTCTGCCTCCTATAGATAGAAGACATAATTTATACGAAGCATAAGTCAAATGACTAGCTGTAGTAGGCAAACCAACAGATAGATCGTTTATAATTAGAGCCGTAAGAGTGGCAATAATGCGCTCGCGTAACGCGCTCGCTCGCGGCAGGTGGCGGACATGGTGCGCGCGTGCGGGCCGCGCATCCGCTCGCTGTGGCGGTTCGTGCGCGTGGCGCGGCGCCCCGCCGCCGCCGCCAAGCCCGCGGACGTCAACTCGCTCATCTGCGAGGACGAGGAGGAGTGCTACATCTCCATCGAGTACAGGGTAACGCCACCACCCACTATCGCACACCGACTACCAGAGTGCGATTCTGTAAAGCTCAATCCTAAACCGAAGTGAGTTATTAAATTCGCATTCTCTGAAAACGACTCTATGTTACGTCGCTCTTGTTCGTAAGGTCGAAGGGTTGAAGTGTAAGGAGTTTACGATCAAGCTTCAGAGAATCCACATGCAGTTAACAGCAGTCACTTTTCAAACATTTATTTTAGTTGCCGGATATGGTAAATGTATGACCGATCGCTGAACAACATTCTAGCGGAATACTCAACTGACGGCGTGTATGTATCCTCTGGGTGTTTTAAACCTTTCATGTCATTTACACATCTATGAATAATTTCTTTGTACACCTATTTGTGGCGGCCTTCACGAGTCACCAGTGTTCCGTCGTGGGACGTATGCGTGGTTGTGATGATGATGGGTTCCATGGCGATAGTAAATAACGACTGCGTCTCTTAAAGTGATGTTGTATATTTACAGTGACTACATTGTGACTAACTTATTATCTAAACCTTACAAGACTATTTATACAATAATAACTACGTAGATGTTGGAGGGATGATGCCGTGTCATATCTTTATCGGATCTGCACGCGTTTAGGAATGTGCTTACAAACTCTTTAACCAATACGTGATGATAATAAATTATGTGGCGACTCAGGCCGCCACACTTATTCATTCACTCAACCGAACCCAGCTCAATTTTTTTTGTATTCGTTTGGACTCAAGATCCCAGTTTCAAATGTATTAGTGGCAGAGAACGTAAAATATTACAAACTGTTCAGTTACATGACTGATATCATACTTTATGGTAATAAAAATAGTACCTGCATTAGGACCACCCATTCAGCTGGTGGTCACTTAACAATGAACTTCCGTTCAATCGACAAATGTAAACATATACAGTTTACAAAAAAGCTATTTTCCTTTATGATTCACATACCATACAATGCACTCCACTTCAATACCTTTGAATAGCTTTTTGTCGTGATTTGAGTACAATGAAATAGGTATTTAATAAACAGAGCAAACCTTTTTATTCAACTTAATGTCGTAATCTATTTACCTATTTATGTATTGTTAATATTTAAATAAAAGTGTCGGTTTAAATGTTAGTACAGTAAAAAAGGAATCCCTTTTTTTCGATTATTTTTTTTTGTTAATATTTTGACATAATTGTTTTTTGGCATACTATTTCAGTAAGCATAAATATGGTTTAGGCTAATGTTTTTTGCCCAATTTTGATTTGCATAAAGTTATAAGGTATATTGTTTAGTCGTCTAATAGTTATTAGGCATAAAGATAGTCTAGCTAGTAGATTAGACAACACAGAAGGTGAGGTTATAGTTTCAAAATCCGCTATAAATATGGATTGGATTTTTATCAGGATTTGTCGTTGCAATATTTTTTATTTTATTGATAGCTATTTGAATCTGTAAAACCAAAAGTAGGTAAGTAATAGGTAAGTATAACAAAATATAAATTAGATACCGTAGTGTAATAGTAGGTTAGGGTGAGGCGGGGGTGGCCCACCTTGAGCCACCCCTAAGCCGCCAATATGTTTATTTTATATACGAAAAGTATTTTATTAAATGCAAACACAAAGTTTCAAAACTTTGTTTTTCCTTATATATAATTCCAATGCCTATCAAAATTATGCTTAAATATATATAAGCAAAGCATATGCATAAGCAAAGGACATTGGGCAGATCGGGGAAACTTATCGCTTTAATAAAGCACACTAACGAAAATATTAACGAAATTCCTTATATAAATAAATGTGACACATTGCAAAGTATTACAATTTTCTTTACTGTTAGATAAATGTACAAACTTTTAAGAACACGTTAGACTCAAGCGAGAAACAAGGATACAGGCACCATTTAAAAAATAATAAACTACACCCAATAAAGTGTTCCGAAACAAAGACTCAAGTTCATAATATTCGTCTACTAATGTTATCAGTAAGTTTTTCTAATAATATCTTACTCTCTATAGTTTCAATTATATTTAATAAAAAACACTAATGTTGTATAATAACGCCATCTGGCGTAGACAAGGAGATTTAGTAACTTTTGTCTCATACATTTATAGATAGACGGCGCTAGAATTGCTGTTTGCATAATGTGTTAGTTGTGCTTCAGTATGATATTGTTTTCTGAGGTTTAAGCGAGCACTACACATTGAAATGAAACACTTTTTTACGGATTAACCCACGATTAATTTACTATTTACATAGTAAAGGGTCCGAAACGTCAGGATAATATAAAAAACTATGTGCACTGAAACCTGTGGGAGTGTACATATTATAGAATAGAATAGAATGGAAAAATGTAATACACAACAAAATACCATATAAATAGTAAATTAAACGCGAGTTAATCCGTAAAAAAGTGCTTCTGTATGATGTTTTGAAGTAATTATGTATAAAGCTGCGATTTATACCAAGAGATAGTTTAACTGCAAAAATACCAAGAGCCTAGTGCATTTAAATCAACCTAAAACCAGTAGATTTTCATAAACAAAGATCATAAAAAGAGGATATGTTTTTTATTCAAAGTCGGTTTTTTTTTGCTCAGACGGTACGGATTTTATTAAAATAAAAAATCTCTTAAATCACGTTAAATTAGCAATATTTTAATGCTTATTTGGTCGATGTACAAAAAATCCTAAGCTCGTCCCCAAGCGTCATACAAAAATGCGCAATCTCCTTTAGGCTTTAGAATAGTATGTTTGACAATTATTATGCTTATAATAGTTATGCTTTATAAAAATGTGCCTAAAAAGTTATGCCTAATTAACATTGTGTATAACTATTATACGGATAAGTAAAAGTATGCCATGTGAAATTATGACATAAAATTTTATGCAAATAAATAGGGAACAGTAAAAAAAAAAAAATTGAATTGAAATGAAAAGAAACATAATAATAGAAAGTTGATTACTCACAAGTTATAAAGCAGCGCGCCATTGAATAGTGCGCGTTGGTTGCTGTTCGTACAAAGCAGCCGCACGCCGCCGATCCAGTGAACGCGCACTTGTAAGGTTTTATTTTGATGTGTCTTTGTGCGGAGTCTGTAACCTATTAGGATGTAAAATAGCGTGCTAATAGATTGGTTGATGCAGATTCACCACGACCGCATCACGTTCTCGCTGCACGAGCCGACGCGCGGCCAGACCTTCAAGAGCGCGCTCAAGCGGGAGGCGCTGGCGGCGGCCGCGGCGGCGGAGGAGGAGCCGCGCGAGCCCAGGGAGCCACGGGAGCCCCGGGACGGCAGGGACGGCAGAGAAGGGCGCGAAGGGCGTGAGGGGCGCGAGGGGCGGGCGGGGCACTCGGGCAGCACGCGCGCGCCGCGGCCGCAGCACCGCGCCGAGCCGCGCGCGCCCAAGTTCCGCGTGCGCGTGCGCAAGCCCGCCGACGGCAAGGGCGTGCAGAAGGAGCGCAACGACTCGGGCTACGCGCGCCGCCCGCCCAAGGGCAACAAGATCAAGGTGCGCGAGGACATCTCCGAGGACTTCTCCGAGTAGCGGCGCCGACGCCCGACCGCACCCGACGACACCCGACCGCTGCCCGCGACCACTGACGCTAGCGTTGAGACACAGTTTTCCGCGCGCCATTCTATTCCAACCTTTTTCTACTCATTAAGTACTTCGATCGTCTGTATTTTCAGCCGGTGCCTATGTTCGTAATAAAGTTTTAAACAAAGTACAACGATGCATTTCATTCGTGTGTGCCCCAATAAAACAAAGCGATATATGTATACGATTATAATATGTAAATGTATGTTAATAGTTGCGCTTACAATATAATCATTTGTGTTTTTTAAACTTCATCTTGGGCTGGCGGCGCGCCTTCTCCGAGTCGTCGTAGAACTTCCTGTAGTTGATGTTCTTGTATAGCGCGGCGGCGGGCGCGGGCGCGGGCGCGGGCGCGGGCGCGGGCGGCGCACACATCTTGCGCTTGCGCTGCGCCTTACGCGCGTCGGCGGGCTTGTCGGCCACCGCCGCGGGGGCGGGGGCGGGGGCGGGCGCGGGGGCGGCCGGGGGCGGCGCGGTGTCCGTGACTAGGGGCGGTGGGGGCGCCACCTTGGCCTCGTAGTTCTCGATCTGCGATTTGGCCTGCTGCAGCTTGATAAGCACCTCCGTCTTAATCAGCTCGTTGCCCTTGCCCAACGCCGCTATTTTGGCCTCTTTGTCTTTATACTCCTTCATTTCTTCAATCTGTGGAAATAATAATCGTAACATTTTTAAACTGTTACCGTTTGCTAGGGAATAAACGGGTTTGTTCTTCGATCAACAATACAACTAGATGTCAGGTCGGCGCTAAAAATGTGTCTCGGTAAACAAATGTTATTGACGTCTTTTGTTTTTTAAGTGACAGGAGTAATTTATTGCTTTGAAAAAGTATTTATACACGTGGACAGAATTTAGCTTTGATTTTGTACGTGACGCAATATCTAGTTGGTATTGTTGATCGAAGGGTTTGTTTGGCACAGTGGTAACACATAATTTACAGATTCATTTTTTAAAAGCGGCCCACGATGATACCTGTTTATATCGATTAAGTATTATAAGCACGGCGCAAGGTTTTTGAATTAAATAAATAAAAAGCATTTTTATTTTCTACAGTTTACAGTGCTATTAAGTATTATAACATTTATGTAAAAAGAAAATATGTAAATGCGATTTTTTTCCTTCTTCTCTTTCCTATAATCTTATTTATAATCTGTAAGAACCCCAGATTGGGTAAAGGTCTCCTCCAAAAATGCCCATTTGATTATGTCTTGTGCTACTTTGGTCCAGTTCGAGCAGGCCATTCTTTTTATATCATCGTCCCACCGTATCAGAGGTCTCCTTCTACCTCTTTTACCTAGTGGGCCATTCCACATTGTTGCCTTTACGGTCCATCTCTGGTATTCCAACTTTGCAACGTGGCCTGCCCACTTCCATTTTAGTTTATATGTATAATTCAAAACACTTCTTGCTTCAGTTATTACCTTTATTTCGGTGTCTTCTTTTACCTAGCTTTTCATGTGATGCATACTAGGCTCTATACCTCGTTGACAGGTGTTGATTTTGTACATACATATGTTATGCAAGGTAAAAGACTCATGCTAATAACTTTGGTTTTAATAGTGGCTGGCATGTTGCTTTTAAATATTTCTTAGATGTAGGCTTATTACAGAGCATCCTAGCGCAGCCAGTTTCGAGGCCCGCTATGATTCTTATGATCTTGCTTCTAAATATAAATAGGTTTAAGTTTATAAGGTTCGATGCGACTGGCATTTTTTCTAAAATCAAAAGTCAATTAATAAAATGTAGATAAAAAAAATATCTTCTAGGCTCCAGCATTTGTTCCATGTAAGTTGAACACTTCTCTCTATTTCTAATTCATTGTTGTTTCTATCAAAACTGATTCTCTTCTCTAGATATATGTAGTTTTGAGCATATTCCAGTGGTTTATTATTAAGTGCTATAGGTCTTTTCCAACTATTTGTCATTGCCATTGTTTTCGTGAGATTAATTTCAAGTCCAACCTTAACACTGTTTGTATGTAGAGATTGAATCATGCTTTCCAGCTCCGAGAAATTGTCTCTGATAGCAACACCAGATCGTCAGCGAATCGCAGCTAGGTGGCTTACATAGGTGCCTTGCATAATTAGTCCCGATTTACTCCAATATATCTTACCAATAATGGATTCGAGGATGGCTGTAAAAATTTTTGGGGATAACGGATCGCCTTGTCTTACTCCCCTTTCCAAAGGAAAGCTTGGACCTAAGGTTTTTAGTTTTATTCGACCTTTTATTGTTGTATATACTTTGAATGACCTTTATATATATATATTTTCTACTCCATGTTCTTTTAAGCTTTCTATATATACGCATATACTTGCGTGTGATACCGTATCAAAAGCTTTCAAAAAAGTAGTCAATAAAAGCAATATATAGGTGTCTTAGTTGGTCTTGGTACTTTTCTATAACTAATTCAAGGGTGTGAATGTGATCAATTATAGAAAATCTTTTTCTAAATCCTGCTTGCTTCACGGGTTGTTTTAATTCTAAAGTTGTACAGATTCTAGTGTTTATTATAGTGGAGTAAAGTTTGTAGAGACTTGGTAGAAGACTTATGGGTCTGTAGCGCGCCAAATCGAGCAAAAAAAGCGGCAAGGCCTTACCATCCTTTTCTCGAAGCAGTTCATTTTGGACCTCCCATAACTTCGTTATGGATAAAACTAGAAGCCTGAATTTTCAGTTACCAAGCAGGTATTATATAAACACGGTATATTTCAAATTTCATTCAATTTGTACCAGAAGTTTAAGAACAAGTCACAGTTTCTTAATTTTGTCACTTACTGACTGACCGAACATCAAAACTCTAAGGCACTTCTAGCAGACATGAAGCTTCAAATTTAGAATACAATTAGTGTTTAGTGTATCAATCAAGAAAAATATTTTAAAAAATTGCAATTTCGGTCCAGTTTTCTAGATACACTAACTGCATAAATAACTTTGTAATCCCATATAAATATATAGGATTACAAAGTTACATTTGCAGTGAATGAATCAGTGTATGTATACTATAATATAGTGGAATATCCGTTGTTGGTATTGAAGAAGTAGGGATACACATTTTACCACTTTGGAAGTCTCTCTCGCGCAAACTATTCAGTTTAGAAAAAAATGATATTAGTAAGCTCAATATCATTTTTGAAGACCTATCCATAGATACCCCACACGTATAGGTTTAATGAAAAAAAAATTTGAGTTTCAGTTCTAAGTATGGAGAACCCCCAAAATTTATTGCGGTTAATATTTATAATATTATTGCGGTTATAAACTTAATGCGGTTCACAGAATACATCTACTTACCAGGTTTCAACATTATAGTTCTTATAGTTTCGGACAAAAGTGGCTGTGACATACGGACGGACAGACAGACATGACGAATCCATAAGGGTTTCGTTTTTTGCCATTTGGCTACGGAACCCTAAAAAACCAAGTCTGGCAAATCAGTTCTTCTACCGTAAAAAGTTGTGAGATCCATGTAATACCACAGAAATCAGAATAATGATAGTACTACGTACAGAAGGTTCACTCTCTAACGACTTCCACGCGAATTTTAAACTTATCGTGTGACCCGAGCGTTCATATTCCGTTAAGCAACGCTGACTCAATATCGATTTGACGTCATGCATGACGTCACAGATAGGGCATGTAAAACCGGAAGCTTCTCAACTCCGGATCTGGCTTCCGGTGTTGGCAGTTCAATTCCGGAGTTTCGGAGCTAAATCCGGACTAAGTCTTTTTCAAAGTAAAAAAAACTAACGAGATATTTTGTTTAAAATCAGTTTTACAACTCTTTGGTATAAAATCAACCAATATTAAATCACATCTGTAACAAACTTAGAGCATTCAGTTGGTTAATTGCTCTAAGGCATGGATGCACAGACTTATTAAGACTAGGGGCCACTCGGGCAAATTATGAACTGATGGTGGGCCACCAGAAGTATAGGTAATTAAAGACAATGAAAAATTGATAATAATGTATTCAAATTGAAAAAGAATTTATTAATTTGAAGCGTGGCACTGCATAGTACGGGCCACCAGTATTCGACCGGCGGGCCGCATGCGGCCCGCGGGCCGTAGTCTGTGCATCCCTGCTCTAAGGTAACAAATCACTTGAACAAAATTAATTAACAATCAGTCTCACAATACATTCTGTCAAAAAAGTTTCGGGAACGGATGATTTGTTTATGATTCCAATTTCAATTTTTTGTTTTTTTTTTGTTGTGAGATTGGCACAACTGTTATCCATTTTGGCGCGGAGTTTGAGTTCCATCTGTTATTTAGATTAAATACAGTGCTGTTTTTAGTTAGTTTATATCTAGTGTGTATTGCGAATTTTATAATGGATAAAAACATCGAACAAAGAGTTTGTCTTAAATTTTGCGTGTCGCCACTAGAATTTCGTGTTCGGAGTCACTGAAAATGTTACAGAAGGCTTACGGTGAATCGACTTTATCAAAAACACGTGCTTATGAGCGGTACAAAGCGTTCAAAAGCGGTCGAGAAGAGATAAAAGATTTGCTTCGCTCTGGTAGGCCATCAACGTCTTCAACTGAAGTTAACATCGCAAAAGTGAAGGAAATGGTGACTGAAAATCCTCATTCAAGTTTGAGAGAGATAGCCGCTGAACTTTCTGTGTCTCACAAGTCGATCCGTACCATTTATAAAACATGTTGCCACTCGGCTAGTCCCAAAAGACCTGAATTTTCTCCAAAAACTCAATCGCATAAGAGTCGCTGAGGACATGCTAGAACGAGTCAATTCCGACCCCACATTCATGCAATGCATTGTTACTGGTGACGAGACGTGGGTTTACGAGTTTGACATGCAAACTAGTCAACAAGCTTCGGAGTGGCGCCTTCCGACTGAACCAAACCGTAAAAACCACGCCAAAGTCGATCAAAAGTCAAAGTCATGTTGACTGTTTTCTTTGAATATCGCGGTGTTGTGCACTCGGAATTTTTGCCGGAAGGTCAAATGGTAAATAAAGAATATTATTTGAGCAATTTGCGGAGTTTAAGAGAGCAAATTCGATGATGAATAAGGCTAAATTTGTGGAAAGAAAATTCTTGGATTTTGCACCACGATAATGTGCCTTCGCACAAGGCCATCATTGTGAACGAATTTTTGACCAAAAGCTCAACAAATACCATCCTACACAACACAACCACCTTATTCACCAGATATCGCTCTAGGCGACTGCTTTCTTTTTCCCTAAACTCAAATTACCACTTCGTGGCACCCGTTTTCATTCGGTAGAAGGCATAAAGGAGAATTTGCGGCGAGAACTGAACTCAATTCCGGAAAAAGCGTTAATGTTTTGATGATTGGATTATTCGTTGGCATAAGTGTATCGTTTCTGAAGGAGCGTAATTTGAAGGCGATAAAATAAATTTGGATGAATATCTAACATTTTGTGTATTATTGGTCTTTTCCCGGTACTTTCTTGACGGAGTAGTAAAAGTAATAAAATTTTTAAAGTCAAAATATAAAATAAAGAGAGATATTCTTTTCCATTTACTTGGCAAATGCAATCAAATTAACAGGTAATGTAACGTATCATTTTTTCGATTATTGTTCTCCTTTTTCTTGAAAGTACGTTCTTAAGAAAATAAGAGCATCAAGCGTTTTGTCAGAGAGTGAACTACGTATTTTATATTAAATGGTCAAAAATTATAAACCTGTCTCTTTCACTAAATGCCGAGAGTTGGAATAGGTATAGTTCATTGGCAAGACGGATATTGCTGCGCTATGTAGGTTTTAAACTAGGCATACTGAACTCCGGAGTTGCGATGTTGAAGCCTCCAACTCCGGATTTAAAATACCGAAAAAAATAGCCCGGTACTCCGGAGTTACGAAACTCAGAAACTCCGGAGTACATGCCCTAGTCACAGAGCGTAGTGTTTACGTGCGCGCGCAGGGATTACGAGTTAAGCGACTGGGCGCTCGGTGTTCGATGCTCTTGCACTCGCGGCAACCTTTACTGACATACGCCTAGGCGGCCTGCCTGGGAGGCGCGCCTAACGAATCTACCTAAACTGCGGAGTGACACCCCCCTGGCAATACCAAGTCGGTTGACTTGGCAATCGCACTAAAAAATCTAATTTAATATAATACGAGGGGCGTTCAAAATATTCTCGGTATTGATACGTTACAACCTCTTTTATATATATATTTGTTACTGGCCGCTAAGATTCATCCATTGACATTAAAAAAAAGTAAAATTGCAACCGAGATGTTCTTTTGTTTTTCTGCAATTGCCGAACAAACATGAACACCATGAGCGAATTAACAATTTTAACGAAATTAGAGCACCGATCCGTCATAAAATTCTTGACAAAACAGGGTAAAAATCAAAAAACCATAAAAGAGGAAATGGATTGTGTTTACCGTGAGTCTGCTCCTTCTTTATCTACTATTCAAAAATGGTCAAGCGAATTTAAGCGTGGAAGGGAGAGTATTGAAGATGACCCTAGACCTGGCCGGCCTGTAGTGGCTACCTCACAAGAAAATATTGATAAAGTGGAAAAACTTATATTGGAAGACGGCCGAGTGAAGGTAAAATCTATAGCTCAAGTAACCAATCTCTCTATTGGTACCGTACATGACATTATACATGACCATCTTAATATGTCAAAAGTAAGTGCAAGATGGGTTCCGCGAATGCTGACGCTTCTTCAAAAGGATATGCGTGTGGCTTGCTGTTCAGATTTTATCGACCTGTGTGGTGAAAATCCCGATGAGGTGCTGCAAAAAATAGTTACTGGAGATGAAACCTGGGTTCATCATTATGACCCAGAGAGCAAACAGGAGTCCATGCAGTGGCACATTAAGGGTTCAGCTCATCCCAAGAAGTTCAAGGTAATCCCGTCAGCTGGCAAGGTCATGGCCACAATATTTTGGGATTGTGAAGGAGTTTTGCTTATCGATTATAAAGAAAAAGGTGTAAATATGACAGGGCAGTACTACGCTAACGTTATACGTCAATTAAGAGATGCGATCAAAGAAAAGAGGCGAGGAAAGTTAACCAAAGGTGTTCTGCTTCTGCATGACAACGCCCCTGTCCATACTGCTCATATTGCCAAGGCAGCTATTGTTGAATGTGGGTTTGAAACTGTTACTCATCCACCCTTTAGTCCGGACTTAGCCCCAAGCGACTTCTTTTTGTTCCCCAATCTTAAAAAGGATCTGCGTGGAAATAAATTTTCTGACGATGAAGCGTTGAAGACGGCCGTGGAGGAGCATTTTTACACCAAAGATAAAAAATATTTTTATGAGGGATTAAAAAAAATAATTGATCGATCTTATAAGTGTATGAACATAGGGGGGGAGTATATTGAAAAATAAAAATATCAAACTTTTCGTACTTGTTTGTTTTTATCCACATACCGAGAATATTTTGAACGCCCCTCGTATATGTATTACGTGTAAGATACATTATATTTTCATGCGATGGTCAAGTCAACCGACTTGCTATTACATGGATCTCACAACTTTTTACGGTAGAAGAACAGTTGCGAGACTTGGTTTTTTTTAGAAGTATGTTTTGATCGCATTTCGTTTTGTCTATGGGTTTGTTGTTTTAGTCGCTGTTGAATTCGAGCTTGTTATTACAAGCTTTTATTTAGCTAGCAATGTATGTATGTATGTCTTGTTCGGGTGGAATTTTGCAACTCAATTTTGATCCACTTCCCGGTTACCGATTGAGCTGAAATTTTGCATACATGTGTAAATCGCGTGACAATGCAATATTATGATGACATGGTGCTGATCTGATGATGGAGCTGGATGGTGACCATAGGAACTTTGCAATGAAACAACACAACCTCTTTGAGTTTGGGCTCGTTTGAATCGTCTTGACGAGTAGTTTGTCTTTCAATGGTAACCAGGGTCTGAAGATGGAGCTGGAATGTGGTCATTGGAACTCTGTAATGAAACGACGCAACCTCATCGAGTTTCGGCTGGTTTCATTCGTCTTGACGAGTGCGTTGTTTTTAGATGGTTACCAGGGTATGATCTGATGTTGGAGCTGGAAGGTGGTCCTAGGAACTCAGTAAAGAAACGACGCAACCCATTGAGTCTCGGCTCGTTTGATTCGTCTTGACGAGTACTTTGGTGCTAGATGGTAACCAGGGTCTGATGATGGAGCTGGAAGATGGCCATAGAAACTAAGTACTTAAACGACATAACCCCATCGAGTATGGGCTCGTTTGATTCGTCTTGGCGAGTACTTTGGTGCTAGATGGTAACCAGGGTCTGATGATGGAGCTGGAAGGTGGCCATAGGAACTCAGTAGTTAAACAACACAACCGCGTCGAGTTTGATTCGTCTTAATGGGTGGATTGTTTTTGATGGGTGGTCTGTTTTTGATAGATGGTGAGTGGTGGTGGTTTAGTGGAAGTGTATAAATTTTGTTTACATAAATATTTGTATTCAGTGAGATGAACAGATGAAAAACGTGTCCAGAGATAAGTAAAAAGTAAAAAATAAATTACAAGTAAAAAGCCTTTTTAAAAATCAAGCTTTTATTGAAATGCTCTAAAAAAAATAACTTATACTTTAAAACTTTAACTATCAACTTATAACGTCATTACACAATTTATATGATATAAAAGGTTGTCGCGAGATTTACTATATGTGTAAAAACAAGTAAATTAAATATGTGACTTGATGTGATTGATTTTAACTATTAAAACTTTCAATCTAAGAAAATACGAGTAAGTATTTACTTAAATCTAATCTAGGTCCATACTGATAAAGTTGACTCAACCTATCGAGCGACAGATCCATGTTTTTGTTTATGTACGAGTAAAACCGTACATTTAGTGTAGTATTAACAATGAGTCATGTCAGCGTTAACTTCAACCTCGATGCGGGCGATGCGACGCTGACCTACATTAGTTAAGACAATGGCATTTATTATGTAATCATTATATTATTAATATTGTTAGTGTTCAATAAAGACCGCGATAAGCACATCGTGCGTTAACATTTATCATACCTTTTTGGGCACTCATATCAACTATAAAGAGTAAAGTAACCCTAGCTCTTAACAGTTTATGTTCGGTCTACAGTTGCCATAGTTACAGAATTGACACATCTGCACTTGAACACCGATGCATTGTAAATATTATTACGCACACACTTAACCATGTGACAAAACTATGTGGTTGATCTTTAGTAGGTTTGTATTTGAGTATTTTCTTGTTCTATTAGTAAGTGTAAGTCGGATACCATTGATGTTAAGTTTTCCTTGTACTTAGTTACCTCTTCTTCGCTCTTTAATTTGTTCATTGTGTTCGTAAATTTAGCTCTACTTAACTTTCGTTAGACAAGTTTTACTGTTGCTCTAATAAGTTTATGGTCCGATGAGTAGTTCAGATTCAAAGTTCCAATGTTTTGAAATGATCCTGGTTGGTTGGAAAGGATGTAGTCAATCTCGTTTTTATATTGTCCATTTACGGCCGAAATTAATAACCGACCCTGAGATAGAGATATGCCTATTTTGGATTAGTTACTAGGCAGCTGTTGTTATTTCCCGTCATACAACAGATATATGTAGGCAACCGATCTAAAGTAGGCCTATCTCTATATCGGGATCGGTTATTAGAGAACGCCAAGTCCATCTTCGATTTTGTTTTTTCTTAAAACATGTGTGTTTATGATTGAAAGCTTATGTTCCAGTGCAAAGTCTATAAGTCTCTGACCTCTACCGTTTCTTTCACCGTATCCGTATTGTTTCATAACTAAGAACTCTTCTTTTTTAGGAGCTCCAACTTTTGCGTTAAAATCTCCCATTAGTATTATACAGGGTGTTTGGTGCATCGTGTGCCAAATCGAATGGGGTGATTGGAGGGGTCTTTGACTACCTCTTCAGCCCCCATAAAATCTTGGTCCAGCTGAATTATTTATACGAATTTTAAATTTTTTTGGGTGAAAATTTATAAAAGTCTACATTTAAATTTTAATACAAAAAAATTGTTAGATCTAGCTTAATTTTTGTTTTAAATCTTTATTTTGTAACGTTGTACGCTTCAATCGATACCAAAATTACTCGCCAGCAACATCTTGTTTTTTTTTACATCCCAACAAGGTTTTTTAAGTAAAAAAAATAAACTTGAACGTCAACTTTCGATCTCAATAAAAAAATAACTAAAAGTGATCTAGTTTTTCCAACTTTTTTAAAACATCTCTGGACTGTCCCCTTTCTAATGGTGTGCTATATGCCATGAAAAGTAATTAGTAACATCACTAATTTGCAATTTTTTTGTACTTAGTCGCATTTTTCCAATTTTCACAATTTTTACAGTTTAGTTTTATAAATTCTGCTCAAATTGTTGACCTCTGTTGCGAACGCGGGCCCGACATCTTTTTAGTATTTCCACAGTTGTTGTGCGAAGCTGTATTTCGTCCTTAATAGTACTGAAGGCCGCTTCTATGCGTTGGACTAATACCTCCCTCGTTGGAACCTCTGTGGCGTATCATATCATACCAGCTCTTTGGCACGTCCCCAGACATAAGTCTAACGGAGTTAGGTCTGGGGAACGTGGCGGCCATGCAATAGGCCCATCGCGCCCTATTCACGCATTGAAGAACACATTATCGAGATATTCCCTCACAGTCAAACGCTAATGCGCGGGACAGCCGTCATTCTGAAAGACTATGGGAACATCTTCATTAAATACGGGTACCTAGTCCAATAATTCGGACAGATCATTTTGCAGGAACTCTAGATAATTATCGCCATTGATGCTATCAGGCAGGTAATGCGGTCCAATTACCTGATTCCCAATCACTCCTGCCCAAACGTTCAACCGTCTTTGAAAAGATTTCTGTCTTTTGACACGTGGGTTTTCCGGTTTCGGTGCCCAGTGGTGCAAATTGTGTAAGTTAAAAATCCCTTCTTTTGTAAATTAGATTTTCGTCCGCCCACAGTATTCATTTAAAAAAATCAGGATCATCCACATCCGTGTGTAACAAAAACTGGCCACCCTTTAGAAAAAACAACAAAACTTAACGATAACAAAACAACTAAATGAATCGTGGAGTACAGTGAACTAGCACACACGTTAGGTAGCAAGGGAGTGACTCGACTAAAAAAATTAGAGTGACAAAACAAAGGAGAATGCCGGAACCTGTACCAATTGCTTATAAAAAAATGATTTCCCATAAATACTTCAACACTTTTTGACTGCCGTTACCAAAATATGAATCATTATTAAATCCGCGTTTACGAAATGTAATAAAAAAGTTCGATAGCCCAAGTTTTTGACTTCCGAATGCATTTTCAGCAGTCAAGAATTAGATAGATGCTTATTCATTGCCAGCACAAAAAAGTCGATACCAAGCAACAAAAAATCGATAAGAGAAATGCACCACGATTGCTTACTGCCGTACTCAGAGACGTCAATTAAGTTTTAATGACAATTAAATGTCTTTCCTTCTCTATTTAACACTATACATAAGAAAGTGACAGCAAGAGACTTAATAGTTTTTGAGTACGGCAGTTAGACGATTAAAATGATTTTGCATTCGTTATAAGGCATTATGATAGTGAATAAAAAATCTATGTTCTTTGTGATACTTATTTTGAATAGAAAGAGGTACATCGATTTGGCTGCTAAACTTGATTTCAGACTTTGAATGATCAATTTATTCGTTAATCGATTATTTCATAGGCGATATCGATTTTAGACATATTGAATCAAGATAGCAACAGTCCTAAACAACTGTCATAAGGTTTGTATCTTATTAAATTAATATTATCATTCATATTATTCTGTTTATGTCTAGACACCTGTAGTTTTCCACATAATTTCTAAAGGTAGGGATCATTAACACAACCTTTTAGATGACCACTGCAGGGCAGAAGTCTCTCATGTATATCATAAAAACATACCTATGCTGAGATTTTTTATCAATTGGTACTATATTTTTTTTAAACCCGCCTCATATATGGTAGTTTCTACCTTTTATGAGTTCTTTATTTGGTATCTCTTGAAAATATACATAACTACGGTTTTAGGTAAGTAATCTATCTTTTTGCAGGTACCTAGCTATATTGCGTTGCTGATAGTTTATTATTTTTTTTATTTAAACTGTTATAAACACTTGGAAATCGAAACGTATTTCCCTTATATAGTGAATGGTATCTTTGCAATATTTTAGGCGAGTTTTTTAAAGATATAGTTATGAGGAAAAATCTCAGAACTGCGGATTTGAAAACAAAAACGCTTATTGCCAAGGGTAATATTAAACTATAAGCTAGCTTAAAATGGTTGTTTCATCTAAAAGCAATTGGTACAGGCTTCCATACAAAAACCGGCATTCTCCTTTCACCTGTTTCAAACAAACAACGGGCGGTTTACTATTAACCTTATGACAAGAGTAAGAAAATGTAACCTGCCTTGTGAGTGTTATTAACGCAAAACCATGTTTCTATTTCACTTGTTGAATATTAGAAAATTGCGACTAAGTACAGAAAAATTGCAAATATGTGATGTGATGTGATGGAAATTCATATTTTATAAACGCGACTCATTCTGTTAGTCCAGTAAAGCTCTCTATATTGCTTTTAAGAGACTTATGAATACCACTCCATATTTGCCTGGTGTGTGCCCTATGCAGCAGAGTATAAACTTTTCGTGTTCTTCTATTTTATTACCGAATCGTCTCATTTCTGAAATTCCTATTGCATCATATTTTATTCAATTTATAGCTTCTTCGAGTTCTGATAAACGGTCGTCAAGAGCGTCCTGACGTTATATGCTGCAACATATAATTTATGAAATTGTTTCATATTATTTATTTAAACCGGACTACTTTTGTTTGGAGGGTTTTGGTCATGCTCTTGACCACGGTGACCAGCCAGGTTGGAAGATGTTTTTTTTTTTGTTTTAATATCTTTGTTTGCTGTGTCGAGGAGGGGCTTAGTTGCTATGTTTTTATGTCTTTCTTGTCCTGCTTGTTGCTTGTTATTGTTGTATTTTTGTCGATTAGGAAATTTAACATGCCTGGCTTTCTGACTCCTTCTGAGATACTATTTGACCTTTGAACTGATGACGGTACAATCTTTTGCGATTTATTTTTCTTATTAGCTTGTGTATTCCTGTCCGCTATTGGTAAAGTGTGATTTTCAGGTGATATAGGGAGTGTTCTTTTATTGCTGGTTTTTGATATTATCAGTTTGTCATAAATGATTTTGGCTGAGTTGCCTTTCTCCCTCTCCAGTGTCATCTGTTCCTGTAGCTCTTATATTTTTTCGAGAAAATACTTCGGATAATCCTCTTTCATTTAGCATTGAGTATCTTTTAGTGCAAATTCTTTTTGAATATTTTGATTTTTAAGCTTTTCTTTCCATTTCTTTTTATTTCTTGTATGTCACTGTAGGTCTGTTTGACAGACAAATAATGTTCTATCCATTTGATCATGTTTGTCTCTGAATTATCATATGATGTTTCCGTTTCTTCAATACCGAAAAATATTATATTTCTCTGTCTTGCTTGTTTTTCCATAAAATAATATATAATAATATTTTTTATTTTCACTTTTCCACTTTTTCATTTTTTTTTATCAAACTTTTCACAGGCGGCTCCTCTAGTAACAAACCTTTTTTTATTATTATTCTACAAAACGGGTAAGCGCTTGGCCTTCATCTCACCTGATAGAAAGTGAAGGTGGAAGCGCGCTTCACCCAGAATCCTCAACCACTGAGGAACTGGCTATCTTATCTATAACTGTCGGAACACAACCTTTGTATTTTTGTATATGTTGTGCGTTCGACAGTGCTGTTGGCTCAAATAACTATAATTATTATAATTGCGTATGGCAAAATTGATGCTGCGTGGATCATACTCGTATGTCCACTTTTAGACTCGTCAGCCAAGTTTCTGCCGCATTCGTCATAGTGTGGAGCTCGGTTATACCACCTGGGAAAAGATGAAGGGGGCAGTCATTGATTATATGTGATAAGATTTGGTTTAAATGACCACATTCACAGTGTGGCGTGTCCCTCGGGCCCCATTTATGTAGGTGATGGTTGGATTTGCCGTGGTTGGTCCTACACCGGTTCAGTCGGGTCCAAATCTTTCTCACGGCGTCAAGACCAGGAACCTTCCGCGTGGGGTCTTTTATTAGCTCCAAGTTAATGTCGTCGAACATGGTCCACTCTGATCTCCACGTATCTTCAAGGCTGAACTGGTCCTTTATGCGCTCGTCCGCCCAAATCCTAGATGTGAGGCAGGTGGTGGGTAGGTTATCCAGCGTATCCCATATGGCATGGGGTCGGAGCTATTCATGCAGAAACACATATTCCACTCATCGGCGGCTGCTCTGCACCTACGTTACTCAAGCGGTGGGATATGAGCCAAAACGGGATCCCTTTTTTTCGAATAATATTTTTTGTCCTAATTTAATTCGGCATAACGAGTTAGGCATATTTTTTTTGTCATAAATATATTTTGACATAATTGTCTTTTGACATACTATTTCAGTAAGCATAATTATGGTTTGGGCTAATGTTTTTTGGCCTAATTTTGATTTGCATAAAGTTGGCATATTGTTTATTCGTCTAATAGTTATTAGGCATACAAATAGTGTGGTAAACTAGACAAGACAGAAAGTGAGGTTATAGTTTCAAAATCCGCTATAATTTGAATTGGTTTTTTTTCAGGATTTGTCTTTCCAATATTTTATTTATAGCTATTTGAATCTGAAAAACCAAAAGCAGGTACTTATTAGGTACATATATCAAATATAAATTGGATACCGTAGTGTAATAGTAGGTTAGGGTGCGGCGGGGGTGGCTCCTAAGCCGCCAGCTTGTTTATTTTATATGCGAAAAGTATTTTATTAAAAACAAACACAACGTTTCCAAAACTCACTTTTTCCCTATATAATTATTATGGCTGCCACAATTATGCTTAAATATCATTATGCGTAAGCAAATTTAGGCTTTAGAGTAGTATATTTAACGATTATTATGCATAAAGTAGTTATGATTTAAAAAATACTGCCTAAAAAGTTATGCCTTATTAATATTGTGCGTAACTACCTATTATTAGGATAAGTAAAAGTATGAGATGTTAAATTCTGACATAAAATTGTATGAAAAAAAATTTCTGCAATTGCTTGCAATATTGCTGATAACGTATTGCCGAATATCCAGCGAGTCTGGAAATTTATAGAAATTTGTTTCCTGTCTCTCTTGCACTTTTGATCTCGCAACGGCAATCCTCATAGAAGTGCTTCCACTGTGAATGAGCGGACGGAGCGGATCAAGAGTAGAAAGAGTTACAAAAATGGTCGCTGAGTTCTGCAGATTCCTAACGGCCTCCGTAATGACTCAGCTCAACTCGCAACGCGTAATGCGTAATCCATGAAACCCTTCTATATCAGCTTGATAAATTAGGTATTCGGGGAATAACACTAAAACTACTGGAAAGCTACCTTAAAAATAGAGACCAATACACAGTAATAGATACTTTTGATAATACAACTAAAACATTTAAAGAAGTAAAATCTGACCCTAGAGAGATGCTCCTAGGTCTACCACAGGGAAGTATTCTTGGCCCTCTTCTTTTTTTAGTATATGTGAACGAACTCCCGAATATCACAAACCACTTATGTGTTATGTTTGCTGATGATGCTACAATTTTCATACCCAATAATCAAAATGATAACATTAAATTTGAAAAAGAAATAGTTAAAACTTTAAATGAAACCATACGTTTTCTACAATCATTAAATCTGACAGTAAATCTTTCAAAAACAAAAGTAATACAATTTAGAAACTATAAAACGAATCAAATTAAACTAAATATCACGACTGAATGCAAGTCAATCATTGAAATTGTTGATGATATAAATTTCTTAGGTGTAAATATTGACTCACATCTAAATTGGAAGTTGCACATAACTAAAATTAATAATAAAATATCGAGCTACTGCTATGCCCTATCTATACTTGCGGAAACATCATCTGTAGAAGTAGCCAGAGCCGCCTACTTTGGCCAAGTATATCCTCTTCTTACTTATGGAGTTATTTTATGGGGAAACTCTGTTAATGTAATATCTACCTTTATACTACAAAAGAAATGCTTGAGAACTATTTACAGTATGTACTCTGATGACACTCTGAGAAATGTTTTTAGAGAAAAGGGTTATTTGACACTGACAGGTATTTATGTATTAGAGATGGCTCTTTTTATAAAAAGCAATATTCAGTATTTTAAACATAAAAGCACAAATAATTGTAATTTGCGGAAGAGATATGCATATGACTTGGCTCTACCAAATATTAATAATGCCCTGTATCACAAGAGTGCCTATGTAACAGGAATTCAAATATTCAATCATCTGCCCACAGATCAAAAAGCCTCAGCAAATTTAAGCTGTTTTAAAATTAAATTAAAAAGATGGCTTATAGATAAGGCGTTCTACAGTTTGACTGAATATTTTGGTACAAAAACAGCATAGTGGCTGTTTCTATGTAACATGTACCTACATACTAAAAATTGCATGCCCGACTAGGGTAAATTGTTTGCTCCCATTATTTTATGCATGACACCTGCTATGTATTTACACAATTTTATGGCAATAAAAATTTATCTTATCTTATCTAACGCAAAATTTCATAGATATGCTTCCACCGCGAGCGAGTAAGTGGAGCGGGTTGAGCGAGTTAAAATGGGTCCGCTGCAACTCCGCGGAGCCCGCTGGCAGTGGAAGGCAAATTCCGAAACTCTTTCTTAGTGGAAGTGCACAACTATTTTACTCCGGCCCGCTCAGATCATTAGCTCAGTTTCAGCTCATTTCCCTTTTTTAGTTGAAGGCGGGCATAAATGTAAAAGAATGGTGGATTATTTACTGTTAAGTGTTCTTGAATGTACATGAGTGTTGGCAAATAAAATAAACAGTGCAACATCACTTTTCAAATTCTCTCAAGATGTCCCTGTGATATCTTAATAAAGTCTCTCAGCTTTATTGAGTCTCAGGGGGTTTGGGGGAATATCATTTACCATTAAACGTTTATTATCAATCATTATCATGTATTGCACAGAAAATATTCACTTTAATATCTTGACACTGGCTAAATGTGCTGACCACACGAAGCGATTATTTAGAGAAAAAAAAAGAAAATCGTCCTCCATGGCGAGCGATAGTTTTGTAAGTGTATGAAAGTATTGCGAGGTGTTTCTTGTTTCTTGGAGTTGCTCCATATTGTTGTAGCAAAACATTTCGCTATATTTTGTCACGTCACAATCGCCCAGTATTGTTTATAATTGATCAATTTTCATTGCCCTTGTAAGGATACCTTAAAAGTGCAAGTGACGTATGATTTAATAACCAAAAAGGTTATATTGAAAAGAGTATTGACAAAATGCACTCAGCTGCTGTGCACTTCACTTGCTTTAGTTTCGGTGTACTTGCAACATGTATATCAGTGACTGAATCCGCTGCTTCACACCAATCATCCACAATGAGGGTTGTTATGGTTTGGCATTTAAGTCAGTTTTTTACACTTTTCTAGTGATAATCCATTTGTCTTCAAATAACCTTTATGCAACACGCCTATACACAGCACAAAACACTTTTTTCTAATATTATTTCAGTTTTTACTACGGAGACGAAATGTACTCTCCCGATCCTCTCCGAAGTTTTGGAAATAATCCATGTTCAAAATCCCTGTATGTTTGTCGGTTTTTAAATGAAAAAGTGACTTTATGCGTTTTTTCCCAGTTGGCAGGCTCAAATACCTAAAGTACAACTTACTAACCATCTAAAAATAACAAAAAATACTTATTAGCTATGTCATGCCCACTTTTGTATAGGATTTTTAACATGGATTATCTTGAAAGCCTCACGCGCCGTAGGACTTTGCAATGATACATTTTTTTGTTCGTCTATAAATCCTCTATCGATGTACAGTCACGAGCACCAATATGTATACACTTTGACTCTTATTCCATTGTATTAAGAGTTACAATTGTGTACTTATTTTTGCTCGTGACTGTACGTAGGTTTTATAGTGCGCCGCTTAGTTTGACAAAAATCCGGACTTCCCACAAAATATGGTTATCACTGTGCCAGCCTCTCATAGAAAGAGGTTCAAAACCCTAAAAATACAAATAAAACAAAATGACAAACAGACTTTAAACTTCACAGTGGGATTTTTACGAATATTCCTAAAAATGTATGATATATTTTTACTACCTCTTTATATCAGCATACTATTGGAACTTATTAGTGGTTATTGCTGTAAATGGTTTATTATATACTCAGAACTAAACTTATAACAAGGCAAGGAGAATTGAGTAATTAGTCCACAGACCTGCGCCAGCACGCGGTACTTGCGGTACCGGTCGTAGGGTGGGATGAACAGCTTGGCCTCGGCGTTCAGCTCCGACACCTGCGGGAAAGCACGCCATCACATTAACTATATATTTAGACCAAATAGGACGGTTTCATATTACAGTTACATTAATAAAACTCAATTATTCTATGAATGAAAGATGGGTTTCATCTATCTGGTATTTAGAAACAAATTTTATGTTAAAAAAAAGAAGCAAAAAGTATAGTTTATTTAAGTGTTCCCACTGCTCACTTTGGAAACAATATTAACACGAACATAACAAAAGTATAGTTTATTTAAGTGTTTCCACTGCTCACTTTGGAAACAATATTAACACGAACATAACAAAAGTATAGTTTATTTAAGTGTTCCCACTGCTCACTTTGGAAACAATATTAACACGAACATAAAAAAAGACTACATAAAAGTAGACCGTTTTAATGTTTATGTCAATCCGGCCGCAGTGACGCCGCACATCCGCAATCGCGGCGCGTGTAACCTGCCCGAATACCGGATGCCAAGAAGCAACAACCAACCGCGATAAAGCCGAAAACAATCAGTAACACTAGTCACTACGCTAGAGCTAACAGTTATACTGTTCGGTGTTATTCTAATCTATTGATTTTGGATGTACGCCCCCACATAAACCAAAAAAAATTTCAGTTATTAATGATTTTGTGAAATTGCATTAGTCACGTACAGAATATCAGAATTTCGGCGTTTGCAAGAGTAACTCTTCGTGTTCGTTTCTGTTCCAGTGAAACTTGTAAGCGGAACAACAACGCAGCACATTGCTGCTTGGCGGCTGGAATAGCTATCGCTAACTGGAAATGGCAGGCAGAAGCAGAAGGCAGTCGCAGGGTGTTAGGCTATAATGGCGTTTCATCGAGCATGCGGCGTGTGTACTGACCGGGGGCGCGGGGGCGGGGGCGGGGGCGGGCGCGGGCGCGGGGGCGGCGAGCGCGGGCACGTCGGGCCGGCAGGCGGGCGCGCGCGCCAGCTCCCAGCAGCGCTCCAGGTCGAAGGGCTCCTCGCTGCAACCGCGCACACGTCAGCGAGGCCATACTCCAAGGCTCCATCGTGAACGGCCTCTCCCTCCGACCCGTTCACCATTTTATGGGTGTTATGCTTCGGTCACATATAAATACTAGATGCACTACCAACGTTCTAAAAAAGTCCGCACAGAAAGAGTGCCACGCGAGATGTTTAGGCACGCATTTAGTTTGTTAGTGCGCGTGCTAAGTATATACATGATGAAGAGCTCCTTTAAAAATTGTTTTCATCTAAAACACATATAGGGTGAATGACCCATATACTAGCACTGCACTAGTTTATCAGCACCTCGTAAAAAAACTAAAAATATAAGATAATGTCTATGGTTTCGAAGTTGCAAGGGTAAGAAACGCGTTCAGAAATTTTTAAATTATTGTGCTAGCAAAACTCTGTATAGTTTGGCATTTATCATGGCGCCGTATTCTTGAGGGGAAGTGAACGTTGTGTGTTATTTATGTGATTTTCGGCCATTCTGACACATCAAGGGTAAGATTTTGCTTACATTTATTAGTCATTCAGTAATGCGAATAAAGCACTATTTATAGATACTGGTATTTAAACACATTCTTAACGTTTTTAGCATCCTAATTGAAATAATTATAATGTTAAGGTAAATTTTGGTCGTGCCATAATTAATAGAAATGTTAAATGACTGATTAACAATAAAAAATAGTACTCATTTCTAAAGCCCTTGAAGGGCTACAAAACAAAATATCCAACTCTCAACATTGACATCTCAACATTAATAACGCAACACAAAAGTTATAGAATATCGTAATATATGAAATATTTAGAGTTGAAATTAAATGGCCTCTTAACCACTCCGTCGCTTCATGTAACAATCGTTACATCTCAAAAATGCCCCCACGTGCTTCCTGTTACAATTGTTACATAATACAAAAGTTAAGCTAGACGCTCGAAATATCGCTAATCCGTGTCTCGCGGGACGTGTATGGGTGCCTTACTGAACGAACATGAACGAAGCATCAGCAATAGGAGCTGATCTGTCAAAAATAAAAACAAATAAAGTCAATGTGATTATTTTATAGTGGACGTGTTTATGTTGTGTTTACGTGCTCATCATGTATTTTTTTAAACGCCGTATTTTTTTTACTTATTGTTTCTTTCTAGAGGTGTTATATATCAAAATACGCATAATTTCAGGTTCTTACTAATTATCTAGTTATTTGTTTTTAAACTGGATGGATATTCTGTTAAAATCTGACGAAATTAGGTCCTAATGTAAATTATTACAGTGGCGGTGGTTTTCTAGTGATTTCCTTTTGTGATTATTATTGTTAACTTCATGAATTGTATGTATTTACGGAGAATAATTACTAAATAGTGATTTAAAACATTAATCTCACTGTATTGTTGTTGTGTGCATGCAGATTGACTCACCAAAGGCGCAACGTAAGTCTAACTTATGGCATGTTCCTATTATTACAGGAAGCAATAGAACTTTTTTTGAATTAGGTTGGTGGCACATATTTGTTTTTGGGCAGTTGCTTTTTTTGTGGCAGTTAGCTTTATTGTGGTGTCTTTTGGGTTTGATATTTATATTAGTACCTATATATTATTATTATTACATAGGTATTAATATAAAATATTCATTTTTATTCATTTGTTTCAATAATTTTTATTTATTATAACAGTGATTGTAAATAAAATAATCTAAACATCGTATATAACATTATATGTTTTATTACGTATCAAAGTCCTAATACATTTTAGAATTTAATATGTTTATTTTAATATACTTTAAACTGAAATAATTTGTAATAAAAAAAACATACTACGATGAATATTTTTTTATTACATTCATTTAATAAATTAACATAAATAATTACTAAACCAAAAAAAATCTTTGTTCGCAAATAATCGCGACACACCCTATTCACAAACGTGTGTGCCCCGAACCTTATTTCGACGCCATATTGCCGATAAAGTGGTCGTCCGTGCGCTCTAGAGCTACATTTTGATGACTTTATTGCATAAAAACTATGAGTATTCTTAAAACGTATTGTATACGGTTGTAAACTACAGGCTTTGCTCTTTTGGTATATTTAAGTTTTATTTTAATAGCACCGTGTTAGTTTCGGCAATAAGACAACCAAAAACGTTCAATTTTTCTATCAAAGCTTTTGTTGTTTAACTTGTATGACTACAGTTTACTGGAAAGTTAATGTGTTTTTTACGAATTATAATAGACAAATATTGTATCTTTCTAAAACTGGCCATATTTTTGTTCTAGGCCTTCTAGATTTGTAGTAAAATAGGTTATAACATCCAACCCTATTAACAAGCAGATTACGCAGCACGCGAATTTTTGCGCGATTTTCTCGATTTTTTTCTGAATATTTTTTCAGATGAAACATATGTGTAATTTATTTTTAATAGAAAGATAACCTAATATAGTATACGTGTAAAATATAAAAAAGACATCACAGGCCTTTTGATTTTAAAATATAAAATAAAATAGGAAGTAATCCGTGTTTTTTTTCGTCACTAAAGTATAAACCATGTTTTTTAAATTAAAACAACACTTTGTCACCACGCATTCTATAAAAACAGATGCTCTATTCATCTAACTATTCAAAACAGTAATTGGTTTGGCTTAGATCGGCTCCAGTAGCTCACAGTCGATGTTTTTGTAACAATAGTCAGCAGGCGCCGGCCCGCTTCAAAAATTTGGCGCCACTCAAGCACGTGAGGGTAAGGGGCCCGCTAGGTGCGAGCAACTGAGTGGTTAAAGTGCTCATAATTGGGTACGTCACCCTACGTCAAATGTATTATATAGAAGCTGCCACTTTTCCGCTACGATTTAGTATGGTTGTGCATCTAGTCGTGGGGCGTGGGGCCTCACCTGTCGGGGGGCGCGTCGCCGAGGTCGTGCACGTGGCACGGCGGCCGCGGCTGCGCGTGCACGGGCAGCGCGCCCGGCGGCTGCAGCAGCTGCGGCTCCAGCGGCAGCTCGCGGCACTGACACACAAACATACACCTTACTCAACTAAATAAACATGGCCACTGTCAACTGCTACTCAACACACACACTGATATAAGTAAAGCCTTAGACAAAGTCAATCATTCTATATTGCTCTATCAATCATTCATAAGCTACATTTAGCCGGTGTGCATGGCTCCCTCTTGGATCGGTGTCGATCATACCTTTCTCAGAGATGTCAAAGAGTGGGTTGCTTGTATGTATCTGGTTTTTTTCAGATTCCATCGGGTGTCCCTCAAGGATCTCATTTGGAACCGCTTTTCTTTTTAATTTTTATAAATAATTTAGTAAAGGCTGTTCTTTATTCTAAATGTTTATTATTTGCTGACGACTTAAAGATCTACAGAACGGTTCAAGATTCAAATTATTGCTACAAATTGACCTTGATCGAAATGCCGCTAGGTCTTCTCATAATAAACTTCCTTTTAACCCATATTTTTAAGTTTGAATTTTTTAAAGTAGGTTAAGGTATTAAAAAGTTAGCAGATCCATTAATTAAAAAATGTACGTGCAGTGTAGTAAGCAGGCAGGCAGCTTCCGCCCCGTGAAGGAAGTACAAAAGTCCTACGTAACCATAAGTGCTTTCTCCTACACGAATCTTAACTAATAATTGAAGACGTGAGTGGATGAAGGTGATATGTCGCATTTTCGGATTTTGGTGTTTTTTTTGCGTAGATGAAGGTTATATGTCGATACAAATGGCTACAGACCTTAAAACTGTCGATTTAAGGCACATTTTGGAAAATAGAAAGTTGAAAAAGGTGTTATGTACAGTCTAGTTTAAAAATGGCTCTGGATGTAAGAGGTATGGGCCCATATCACCAATTTCCAAAATAAATAAACAATAACAAATGTTTTTGTAACATCGAAGAAGGTGATATGTACGGACATAACACCTTTTTCCACTCAGCATATGATGCTCGAATGACGCGATGTCAGTTTTCAATGAATTAAGGTTCTATGTAACATACATAATCGCATATCAAAATGCTTTTATAAAGCCTTTAGTTGGCCGCATGTCTAAACGCCACTATACAGATATTAGCTGTTTTTAGTGCATTTGGATATACAATAGCATTCTTAAATAATGGTAAATGCTTAATGCTGTTTAATAGCATAATAATGAACTATTATAATGCCACGTAAATCCATTATACAGATTTGAGCTGTTTTTAGTGCCCTTTGTTGTATAATAGTACTTTTAAGTGGTAAGTAAAAGCCTAGTACTGCTGAACAGCAAAAACGTGAATCAATGTTATTCTTGCATTTTTAATGACCAACTGAGTTCAGTTGTACAGCTAACAGCTCTTTAATCAAATACACGTGGTTATTGTTATGCATATGGCTGTATATACATTCATTTTACTGTATTCGTAAAGTAAAACCATTTGTTTATCGGCCATTTTGGAAACGAACGAATATAACTAAAACCAGTTACTGAAAACTGGTGACGTTAATAACGCCCAATCTATAGAATCACAATAAATGGCCTTGTTAATTGAGTGATATTGAAGTAGATACTCGAATGAAACTATATCTAGGTACTTTCATTTTTTTGTTGACAGCACCATAATCATTTTAATAAGCCACGCGCTTTGGTTATGTAGATAATACGTTCAGAAAGCCTTGTCTCTAACCTATCAACTCTTGGCAAACGGATTCAAGTAGTACAAAAATTCTGAAATGGGTTTAATTGTTTTGCTCAAGGATCCTCAAAATGACTATCAAGTAATGGCACTATTTCAGTCTACATCATGTCTATTGGTATACCTGTGAATTCATATAGAACTACTTTATAGAAAATGGCACTACAGTGGTTCATCACATGTCTTCTCTCTGGCCTTTGGCTTAATAACAGTATTATAAATTATATTGCAGGACAAAGTAGTTTAATTACAACTTCAATGTACTATAAACATTTGTACCGTGGTGTTAGAGATGTTTTTGCAATAATGTAGGGATTATTAAGTTCTAACTGTGACCACTTAATTAGCTCGTGTAATGTTTTTGTAATGCAATTAACATCTTCATTATCAAAAATATTGCTAGCTTAGTGCTTCTGCAATGCGATTAGCAACTTCATTGACCATAACAATGCTTCTTTAATGCAATTGTCCCCTTCCTTAACTACAGCTACTTCCAGACTTTCTAGAAGAGCGGAGAATTCGTGTCCTCTGAAGGGTAGTTCCTCCGCGTTCTACAAAGCCAATGCCGGAGGGCCTCAGAGTTCTGTGCTCTCACCTGCTCTATTTCTTTTGCATATTAATGTTGTCTTTGGGCAGTATTCATTGGCACATCCTGCGCAAAGTAAGACGATATCGTGGTCAAAAGGTGAGAACTGGTTGCCAAACTGAACCTGGCTCTCGATCGTGTTTCTAAGTGGGGATCTGAATTCCTAGTCGAGTTGAATGCCAGCAAACCCCAGGTTAGTGCATTCTCGTCCAATTCCCTTCCTTACTCCTCCCTCTCTTCAAAACTCTCCGTTACCCATTTCGGTGAACCTCAGCATTCTTGGCATGGACATCGGCCAGAAACTTAATCCAAAATGTTACATGGAGAGTGTTGTTTTAACTGCCTCCCGTAAGTTGAGTATTCTCAATAAGGTGAGGCGGTTTTTACTCCCGAGCAGCGCTGTTTGCTGTACGACACTCAGGTGCGATCGAGTATGGAGTATTGTTCACATCTATGGGACGGCTCCGCTAAATACCTCCTCGATGCACTTGATAGAGTGCACAGGGCGGTACGCATTATGGAGATGCTGAGGTTACAGCCCCTCTTGAGGACCTCCAGCTGCGGAGAGACATTGCTTCCGGAATTACTACGGAGAGTATTTTGAAAAACTTTTTGATCTCTCGCCCTCTTCTTAAAACCACCATCATACTGTACAGTATCAGTACTTGTACCAAAAGATTTGGCAAGTCGTTCCTCTGTAAGACCATTCGGCTTTGGAATTCCTTGCCGGCGCATGTTTGTTTGCATAATTTGTGCCCAAATAATCATTATAGGTTGGCGTTTATACGTTTGTAATGCTACTATAGAACAAACTCAAAATGCGAAAACGATACAGAAATGCTGTAAGTCGGCAGTTATACTGGCTATACTGCTTTGACGTGTTACTTGGGGCTGTTCTTAGTTTACGTTTTTATTGATATGGTTTAGTTTTAGAAAAATGAGACAACGTTTACCTACATTCGTACAAAACACCTAATTTTAAAAAGCTAAAAGTACAGAAAAGTTCACTTTTGTTCATGGAAGAAGGAGTTATGTTCAGTTTTTCTTTAAAATATATAATAATATTATTACAAGTGTTTAATTGATATCATACTTTTAATATTTTAGGTAATTTAAACAAGTTTGCATCATAGTTTAGTATAAAAATCACTTATGTACTGACTTATCTCAGAAAATAAAAGTAAAACTTTAACCTCGATTTACTCAAAATTTGAATTTTGTGACTTATTACCTTCATCCACTTACGTCTTTAATTATAAATGCAAATATGAGTTTGTTTGTTTGGCTGTTACGCTTACATACTTTCTGTCAAAGCGATATTGATAATTTTTGTAGAGATAGATGGGGCTTTGAAGACTGTTATAGATTACTTTTTCTCGAGAAAATTAAACTCATTGTAAATGCAAAATTTCAATAATAAAGAAATTAAACTTTACATGGCGGCAAATAGAAAGTGACCTTTATATGAAACTTTGTATAGGGTTTTCTGATTTGCTTCTTCTTTGCAGAAATATTGTTTATTACTCAAAGCCTGGTATTTATTTTTCTAAAGTTAGATAATATTTGATTTCTGAAGCTAATATTAGTTAGATAGGCTAGTATAATGAGAGTGGGGTAGTTACGGAGAGCAGCATGCGGTGCACGGCGACCAGGTGCTGCTTGACGAAGGGCGGCGTGGGGCTGCAGCACGCCGCCACGCCCTGCACGTCGCGCGGCAGCGCCTCCGCCAACGACACCACCATGTGGTTGGGCACCAGGTACCTGATGTTAGGGATACAGTACACATATTGCACCTGACGCTACTCTGCCTGAGAAGAAAGAACAAGTCGCTTGTCAAATGAGTTTTATCATGTCGAGTGATGTGTTTAGATGTGTGTCGGGTGTGTGCGGTCCTGACGTCGTGGGGCTCTCGTTGAAAGACTATATTGAATACTACCAAAAAATAGATTGCAAGAGCAGACCATTTTCCACAGGCGGCACCAGTTCACGAGTATGACATGTGAATCAGCCATCGCTTCGCTTAACCATGTTTTAGGAAACGTAACGACCCGAGACGTACATGCCGCAGCGTCGCTTTACCAGTTTGCAGAAATTTTCGTGTGAAGCGCGCCGCCCGCCCGGTACGCGCCCGTACCAAATAGACGGCGCCGTGTGCAAGGGATTTTTGCATTTAGACTGGTAAAGCGACGGAGTCCGCGATAGTACCTCTCTTTAATAGTATATGTGTTATTAACGCCTTTAGCACACCGACGCCGCGAAACGCGGTAGCGAAATTGCGGTAAATCTGTCTACACACATCAAAATGTATCGCGTATGTTGCGTCTCGCTCTATCGCCTGTGACTACCTATAATTGCGTCTCAGTTTGTATAGTATCGCTGATACTCGCGATACTTGTTTCACACGGACGCCGGTGTACCGCCACTTTCATTTCGCCACTCGGAGAGAAACGACTTGGTTTGTCTTTTTGGACAGAATATCGCTGCGAAACAAGATGGCGGAAGCAGAAACTGAGAAAATTATTAATGAAATTCGAGATTATCCAGAAATATATCTCATAGGGCATATAGATTATAGGTAATCTTATAAAAAAGAAGTAGCATGGCGAAAAATTACTTCTTTCTTTCTTGATTAATTTCAATAACCCATATTCTTCGTTTTTTTTCTTAATGTCGATACAAGAAGATAAAGTTCTTCTTCTTCAGATTTGGAAAGAATCCAGTCTGGCTCAGACGAATTATTATTATTGCATTCGAATGAGTTGAAAATAACAAATTTATACAAGCGATACTCAAGTAGGTGTGAAAACGACCGCTAGAATTTCGCTTGTTTTCCGCATTTTCGTGTTCGCTATGTTTTCGCTATCGCGGTTCGCGGCGTCGGTGTGCTAAAGGGTTCAAAATTACCGTAGTAACATTTAATTATTTTAATTTTATTTTTGTGTAAAGTTTCAATTTAATATAAGTTGAAAGAAAGAAAGAAATAAATAATTATTAAACCCAAGTAAGCATATATTACAATATAAATAGTAGTGGTAAAGTTAGCTTAAGTTGATTATTGTATTAGCCTTTAATGCTGTTCATTGTTAATAAAGTTCTTGTACAGCAGCTGCAGCGCCGCCAGCTGCGCGTGTCGAGTGATGTGTTCGGATGTGTGTCGGGTGTGTGCGGTACTGACGTGGGGCTCTCGTCGAGGTCGCGCGCGTGCTGGTCGCGCCACTTGTACAGCAGCTGCAGCGCCGCCAGCTGCGCGTGTCGAGTGATGTGTTCGGATGTGTGTCGGGTGTGTGCGGTACTGACGTGGGGCTCTCGTCGAGGTCGCGCGCGTGCTGGTCGCGCCACTTGTACAGCAGCTGCAGCGCCGCCAGCTGCGCGTGTCGAGTGATGTGTTCGGATGTGTGTCGGGTGTGTGCGGTACTGACGTGGGGCTCTCGTCGAGGTCGCGCGCGTGCTGGTCGCGCCACTTGTACAGCAGCTGCAGCGCCGCCAGCTGGCGCGTGTTGAACGCCTTGCGGCTGCGCACGTACAGCGGCACGTGCGACTGCTCGTCCACCACCTCCTTGTTGTACGTCTGCGAGCACGAGAAACACAAGTAGAGATCGTCTAATCGAAATCTGAACGCCCCTCCAATATGTTTACGCTCACATGCAAAGTAGGTGTCGTCGTCGTCGTCATTGGTCGTTCAGTCACATATTAACATAAACGTTGCAGATGCACGCCAGAGCGGAAGTGTAATCCCATACATAGCGCTCCATACAATGATAGTATCGGGACTGATCACACGATCAGTTGACCTATTTGTGCGCGCGCCGGCCACTGCAACACGCCGCGCGCACTCTTGTAAAGTATTGCAATAACTTCTTTTCACACCTTGCAACAATTATTTTTACTGGAGGGGGGTTCATTTTTACATTAGACGACATCTGTCTGTCGCACTACACATCCTTTAGTAGTTTTGAAGTTAATGTTTTATCTAAATGGAAGAAGACACAGTAATTGATTTGAAAGTATAGACGCCCGCAGGTTAACCTGCCATACAATATTAAATTTCGTCGATTTTTAACATCATAATTTGGATATATGGATTAAATAGGAATAATATCGACTGGTGAAATTTTTTTTTTTTTTTTTTTATACTAAGCCCGGCAAATGACCCCACTCCACCTGATGTTAAGCGGAAATGAGGTCCAGGCGCGAGGACAACTGGTGCAGCGTAAGAGACGTAGCATCAGTCATCCTCACTCTGCCGGCCCACAAAGTGCTTCTTCACGCCTCGTTTGAAGGACCCTATGTCATAGGTAGGAGGGAATACGTGTGCTGGTAGACTATTCCATCTTTTGGAAGTGCGGCAAAGAAACGAGTCACCAAATTTCTTTGTGCGAGATGGAATGTTAGAGACTGTAAATTGGTGACTCCGCAGAGCAGCACGCGTACTCCTATGGAGGAAGGGAGAAGGAGGGATGAGGTCAAAGAGTCCTTCAGAGCACTCGCCATGGTATAAACGGTAAAAGACGCTGAGTGACGCAATATCTCTACGCAATTGCAAAAGCTCGAGAGTTTTAGTGACCTCTGCATTGCCGATAATGCGCACAGCGCGGCGCTGCAATCTGTCCAAGGCATCGAGAAGGTACTTTGCGGAGCCATCCCAAAGGTGAGAGCAATACTCCACGCAAGACCGCACCTGTGTCTTGTATAATAGACACAACTGATCAGGCGTGAAGAATCGCCGCACCTTGTTCAGGACACCGAGTTTACGTGAGGCATTTTTAATCACGGTTTGATGTAGTCCTTTTGGTTCAGATCGCAGCGGCTATCCATACCGAGCATGTTAATACTGCTCTGCAGGCCTAGAGATGTACCCTGAAGAGAGGGAAGGGGAAGGAATGGCGACTTTTTCGCTGTGAACGCGAACACCTGTGTTTTCTTGGCATTGAACTCCACCAGATTATCGGAGCCCCATCTAGAAATGAGGTCCAACACCCGATCGAGCTCAATGACAAGATTTGCTCGCTTCATTTCGGTGTCTACCCGCCCAGCCGTTGGGTGCCCGTGATATCCCCCATGCACTGTGCTATCATCTGCATAGCAATGAATGTTTCCAAGAGGAAGCATGTCATTGATATGCAGAAGGAACAGCGTGGGGGATAGAACGGAGCCTTGAGGAACACCAGCGTTCACTGACATGAACCGCGAAGCGCATCCATCCGAAAGGACACGGATTCTACGCTCATGCAGGAAGCTGGCAATCTAGGTACAGAACTGAGCGGGCAAACCGTATGCCGGGAGCTTGCACAGAAGAGCTTTGTGCCAGACCCGATCAAAAGCCTTGGCTATGTCAAGGCTAACTGCCAGTGACTCGCCACGCTTGTCAATAGCCTCACCCCAGAGATGTGTGACGTACGCTAGAAGATCACCCGTTGACCGTTTTGGCCGAAACCCATATTGACGATCGTGAATTAGGGAGTGACCTTCTAGGTATCGAATAAGCTGTTTGTTAAATATTCGTTCTAGGATCTTACACAACACTGAAGTTACGGCTATAGGGCGGTAATTAGTCGGATCTGACCGATCTCCTTTTTTAGGGATCGGTTGCACATTAGCTTCTCTCCAAGATTCCGGCACACAACCCGAAGAGAGCGAGAGACGGTACAGACGCGTTAACACAGGGGACAACTCCGCTGCACACATTTTCAGGACTATTGCTGGGATGCCATCAGGACCGTTAGCTTTCCGGACATCGATTGACTGCATTTCCGCACGGACATCACACTGCCTGATTTTAATATCAGACATTGTGTGGCCACAGTGAGGAATTGAGGGTGGCTGTGCATCACAGTCATCGATCCGGGAGTTAGCCGCAAAGAGTTTGGCCAGGAGATCGACCTTTTCCTGCGGCTTGTGAGCTAAAGTTCCGTCAAGACATCTCAGTGGTGGCAGCGAGGGTTGGCAGAAGTTGGATTGCACGGCTTTGGCCAGACGCCAGTAGCTACGGCTGCCCGTAGGATGCGTCAGGAGTTCTTGGCCTACTCGTGCAACGCGCTGGGCATCCGCTCTAATGTAGGCCCTCTTACACGACTTGGTGGCATTATTATAGGCTGCTTTTAGCGAGCGAGTTTCGGGAGCCAAATGAGCTTTACCTCTGATCCAAGCGCGGTATGCCGTCTGTTTGCTCTCAACAGCGCTGGCACACTCGCGATTGAACCAGCGGTTGCGTCTGCCTTTGCTGATGACATAGGAGTGTGGAATATAGTATTCCATTCCTAATACTATCTCATCAGCAACGGCAGTGGCGCTAGCGGTCGGGTCCTTCCCACTAAAGCAGCGCTGCCTCCAAGGGACGGATGCAAAATACTCCCGCATCCCGTCCCAGTCTGCCGACGCGTAGTGCCAAATCTGGCGTTTCGAAACCGCTGTTGGCGGGCGCGATGCCAAGGGCACTGTGCTGGATATCAAGCAGTGATCCGAGGAACCTAAAGGAGCTCGAATCTCCACCCGGTATCCAGCTGGGCGACTCGTCAGCAGAAGGTCGAGTAAGGAGGGCGCATGGCCAACTATGTCTAGGATCCTGGTGGGCTGGTTCACCAGTTGCGTCAGGTCATGCGTGAGAGCGAATGCGTGGGCAGTTCTACCAGCATGGTCTGTTTTGGAGGAACCTAACCACAACTCATGGTGGGCGTTTAAGTCCCCCAAAAACACCAGTTCCGCCGATGGAAACCGCTCCTGCGCATCATCTGCTACCCGACTAAGATGTTCAATTAGTCGAGTTGTCTCCATGTCGCCGTTATGGGATCGGTAGACGCAGACGTAGACACGGCAATGAGAGCCTAAGTCGACGTGTACCACTAGGAGGGAGAAGGAAGGGTCCTCCAGACAGCGCAGACGGCGACAGCAAACATCCGCCCGAACGAATAAGCAAACTCCGGCTTTGGCTTTGAAGGATTCTTCAAGCACAAAGCCGGGATAGTTCAGGTAGGTGGTGTCAGCTGGGCGCATTATTTGCGTCTCCGTCAGGAATAACATTGCTGGCCGTGCCGTCTCAAGATGGTGGTGGACGGCATTGAGGTTTGCATGGAGTCCGCGGATGTTAGCGAACTCCACCTCAAACGGTAAGGTTGTGGTGGGGGTGTGCACCGCTGTAGAACCAGTTTTGTTGTTAGGCGCTGTCATTTTAGGAGTGGAAAGAGAGAGGCGTGAATCGAGAAAATGATGCCGCGATGCGAATGGTCAAAGTGTGGTGGCCTGTTTCCCCAGGAATTTGCCCACAGACGAGTATTATTAACCTGCCGAACGGAAGGGGCCCCGAACCCCCCCGGGAATGGCCGCCGGGACCCCACCTTCCGGTCACCAACCGGCACGACGGACCACCCCGAAATTATGCGTGGCATGGTGAGGCAGCCTCACGAACTGGTTAGGCTCGCTTGGGCCCCTGTACTGTGCCACGGGCGGCCAGCGGGACAACCGTTTCTACGGGTCTCCCTGGTCGGCAGGTTAACGAAGTCCTCCTGGCACTGGTTTGACGGAAGCCTCCACAGACCAAATACATCGCAGCATCATCCTCTCGAGCTCTGGTTATACGCTGGCTGATCCCGAAACGCGACCGACAAGCAGTCACTTGACGGGTTTTACACCATGCGTACGGTGGTCACCAACCAGACGGGTCAAGCCCTACCCACCAGTGGAGCAGATCATCGCGCGAAAGAGTCCGTTAGTCGCTTCTTACGACACCCACCGGACGGAGAGAGGGGCGGCGATTGGTATTCTTTCTCCATCACCGCACGGATAAAATGACATTTGACGGTTTCGGGTAGGTTGACTGACTTGCTGGCGTGGGTACTCATGCATTATTTTGTAAGTGTAAAAACACATTCAGATGATTATTTTTAAATATAGCTACATATCCCGTTCCGTTTAGGCTCTATTATGAGAGAGAGTGCTGGGCGAACAAACAAAAGTAAAAACAAAGGAGAACCGGCACTTTCCATAGAAAAAATGCTTAATTTGTTTACAATAGAATTTGTTCAATATTATTTGCTGCCTAAACCAAGTTTTGTCTTATTTTTATCGAATCGCGGATAAGTAATTTAATTATTAATATGTTTTAATATGGATACATTGAGTCTTCAAAAAACAGACATGTTATTTAAAAAATGTCTAACGTGGCTGCTCAGACCATGATTCTTTTGCTTTTAAAAAAGGGAAATGTCAACAATGCCATCACGTCAATTTGACAGCTAGCGGCTGTACAACTGTCATTTGTTGACAGATATTACTAGATAGATTTTAAATTACAGAAAAAAAAATTAAAAAGTATACAACTTAAGCATAAAACGCCGGGTGTCCCTTGCGTGTTTCGGATCAAACTTAAGACTAACAATGGAATTGTCGTCGGTGTTGACAGAGCAGATTGCACAGTATTTAGCAGGTGAGAGTGAAGTAGTGGTGCATGATAGTGCGCGCGAGTGACCTGCAGGCAGATGCGGCGGCCCTGGTCGAACACGTGCCGCAGCAGGCGCTGGGCGGCCAGCTCGGCGCGCAGCCGCCGCCACAGGTGCAGCAGGTAGTGCGTGTCTTGGCGCGCGTACGCCGCCAGCTCGGCGGGCAGCGGCCGCATGCGCCAGTCGGCCAGCTGGAACCTGCGCCAAGCATCCAAGCTCTTACGTGCTCACACACATACAGCTAACTTAAAGGAGCTACATACACTTGCATTGGCTACTTGACAGTTCTCGGAAAAGTATTTTAAAATTACAAACACTTATTTTATAAATCTTATAATTTTTTTTTCGAAAAAGCTTTATAGATATAAAAACATACTTTTCTTCATTAATTTCAAATATGTGACGTCACACTTCAATAAACAAACCAATTTTATCTTGAAACCTGAATAGTTTTTGTTTATTTTGTGAAAAGTGCCTTTTTTTATTCCACAACGGCATGTAAGCGCATGGCCTTCATCTCACCTGACAGTAAGTGATGATAAGGCCGAAGGTGGAAGCGCGCTTTACCCGGAATCCTCAACCACGGCTATCTTATCTCAAACTGTCGGAATACAACAATGCTTTAAACATCGTTGTTATGGCGACAGACTTGGATAAGATGGTGGTAGCTTGCCAGGCGGACTTAACAGCCCTACCACCAACCAAACCGAGCACACAAAGATGTACCCCCCCGCAGGGAATCGAACCCGGGACCTCTGAATCTGAAACCAGTGGCTTAGCCAGTAGACCAGAGGCGGTTTAAAACGTCACACGAAGCTCACTCATGGCCGCCCGTGTTTCGGGTCTTGTAAACCACAGATAAAAAAGGAAAATTTTGAAAAAAATAAATATTTACAAATTATGTTATAAAAACCATTGCATAATTATTGTTAAATTATAAATTACCATATCCGACATATTTCTTATTTTATTGTTACAACTGTCAAATAGCCAATTGTTCTATTTTGCGAGCTGGAGAAATAACACCAGACAGATATATTGGCTCTCTGAGCGATGGCCGCAGCTGGAAAGGGAGAGTGGGGTGGGGCACGCAACTTGCGTGCCCCTTTGTAGGTACAAATGGTAGTTGGAAGGAACAGACCAGAACGACATCTATATTTCATTATTTACAGTGCAATGTTGCAAGGAATGCTCCATAACGTCACTTATATAGTTGTTACTTTTAAGATTTGATTATATTGATACAACAATTAATTACCTATAAATTGTCTGTTTTTCGATGTAATGTAGTTACAGTTAGAGTCCCCGCACTCTGCAAACTTTATATCGGCCGATAGTTTGGTTGGCTTTATAATCAGTATGAGGAGGTATGTATTGCGCACATCTTTGCATACTGATTAAAAAACCAACCAAACTATCGGCCGATATAAAGTTTGCAGTTTGCGGGGACTATCGGCAAATAATGTTAAAGTAATTTGAAAAAAGTTTAGATTATGTAATTTATTATTCAGTATTATGATACGAATAATGTTCTTCAATTACATGCTTCAAGTCTTAAGAGAGTTTACGAATTTTGGTTTCCCATACAATTTTCCAAGTCGAAATTTTTAAAGACCAATAAGCCAATTTTAATGAAACTTTGCATGCTAAAGTAAAATACATGGACCTAAATAGTTTGTTAAAAACTTTTAAAAAAAAGTTTATTTGACTGAGTTATTGCGATTTAAAGTCCACTATAGAAAGTTTAAAATCGCAATAACTCAGTTAACCTCCTCACTAAACGTTTATAAACGTTTTTTAGAAATGTTTTCAACAAACTATGTACATTTCTATATTTTACTTCAGCATGCTGAGTTTCATCAAAATTGGCTTACTGGTTTTTAAGAATTTCAACTTGGAAAGGAGACCCGGCATTTTATGCTTAAGTTGTATACTTTTTAATTTTTTAATCTGTTATTCATTATTTATCTGGCAATATCTGTCAACAAATGACAGTTGTTGAAAAATGACAGCCGCTAGCTGTCAAATCAAACATGACGTGATGGCATTATTGACATTTCTCTTATTTAAAAGCAAAAGAGTTATGGTTTATGCAGCCACGTTAGACATTTTTAAAGTAACATGTCTGTTTTTTGAAGACATAGTGTTTCCATATTAAAAAATAATAATAATTAAACAACTCTTATCCGCGATCGATAAAAATAAGACAAAACTTGGTTTAGGTAGCAAATAATATTAGCTTTACTTTATGACCAAATTTTATTGTACACAAATTAAGCATTTTTTCTATGGAAAGTGCCGGTTCTCTTTTATATAGGAAACCGAAATGCGTAAAGCCCCTTAATTTATTTTTTCTATCATACAAGATCATAATATTTGTATTCAGTTATGCCTGTACTAAAAAAAATGGTGTTGTCAATAGCAGTTACAATGTAAACATTAGTCGTTAAGGAAGTTCCCGGCCGACCGCTGTGCGGCGGCATTCGCTAGCGGCCCATTGCTGCAAGCCAACGCCGGCGCGAGTGGTCGCCCGCGGGCCCCCGCTCGCACTCACTTCTTGTCGGCGCTGACGCCGCAGTAGCCGGCCAGCAGGTGCTTGAGCCCGAGCCCCGGCCGCCGCAGCGCGCGCGCCGCCTGGTGCGTGTCGAACAGACCCACCACGTACACGCCGAAGTCGCGCTGCAGCCACAGCACGTCGCTGTCCGCGCCGTGGAACACCTGCGCACGACACGCATGCTCACCACACTCAACACATGGGGGGTTAAAGTTACTCGCGTCCGGAAGTTTACCCTTGACACCCTACACGTAACCCCTGCGTGGTGCTAAATGAGTGACACTGACTGAGTGGTAGAGCCACGCTGCGTTGCAGCACGCATTGGGCCGGCTCGCCCGAGGTAGTACCACCCTCTCACGAATATCCGGCGTGAAATAATGATAGCACTTGGTGCTGTTGTGCTTCGTATGACCAGTGAGGGTTGCGGAGGCCCCTTCCCTTCTCCCAATTCCTATTTCTTCCCTAAACCTATTCCTCCCTTAAAGGCCGGCAACGCGCCTGCGATTCCTCTGATATTGCGGATGTCCATGGGCAGCGGTGATTACTCTTCATCAGGTGAACCGCCTGCCCGTTTGCCTCCCTCTTTTATACATAAAAAAATCCTCAACAGCTAACAATTATTGCTATAAATGTTATACGTTTGTTTTAACAAATATTGTTTTAATATATTATATTATCTTGTTTTCTGAGGTTTAAGCGAGCTCTACACATTGAAATGAAACACTTTTTTACGGACAAACTCGCGTTTAATTTACTATATTACATAGTTTTTTTTATATTATATAGACGTTTCGAACCCTTTACAGTGTAAATTAAACGCGAGTTAGTCTGTAAAAAAGTGTATAATTTCAATATTACATATCAATAATGTATTCTTACACAGAACCGAAGGACAACATAGTTTTCTCTGCAGCTTCTTCTCGATTCCAAGTCTCCGCAGTATTATTTAGAACGCATGGCTTTGATTTTAACGATAAAAATATAGTGATTTATTTTTTTACTCTCACACGGCAACAACCTGCAGCCACCGCATTATACACACCGCGCCGCGGCTGCAAGGGTGGTCATGTGCAGGTGGCATCATCATCAGCATATAAACGTCCCACTGCTGGGCACAGGCCTCCCACGTGGACAATAGCACGTGGGGATATTGGGCCATAACCCACCACGCTGGCCCAATGCGAGTTTATGGGTTAAATGATTACTTTTTAAAATTAATTTTTCCTTTTAAATTATGACAATGATATAAAAGCTAAGGAGGGTTTCCTCATTTCGGTATCCCATAAAAACTTCAAGGTGCAAAATCTTACGGATCTAAACCAACGGATGTTTTACAAAATATTTCGACTTCTATAAATGTTCCTTTAGCATACAAAGTTTCTTTAAAATTGCCTTACTGGTTTAACTTTGAACTTGAAAGTTTGTGTGGGATACCTATATGCGTGAACCCTGCCAGGCGTGTATGTGGGTGCGCCGCTGCCGCCGCTGCCGGCACTGACCTTGAGCTTGTTGGGGTCCGTGAACGGCTGGTTGAGCTTGTGCAGGTGGTCGCGCACGGCCAGCGCGTCCACGATGAAGTCGCCGCCCGAGTCCGTCGTCAGCTGGATCAGGCACGTGATACCTGCCCGGACCATACCATATCTATACTAATATTATTAAGAGGAAACATTTGATTGGTTGTTTGCATTGAATAGGCTCCGAAACTACTAGACCTATTTAAAAATTATTTCACCATTGCACAGGGTAACATTTAGAACAAGCTAGGTGGACAAAAGTCATGTCAAAGAATAGCTTAATTGATATTCACATGTCATTAGCAACACCCCAAAAGTCACTATTCCAAATCATAAGTGTGAGAAACATTCCACAGCGATGAGTCTCACGCGGGTGAAGTTGGTGATAAAATAATTGCGTTATTTACTTCAATCTAGTTGCAATATTGCAGTGTTTTTAATAACATTTATAGAAATTCGTGCGGAATGATAAGCTTTTGCCGTGATGGATTTTACATTAGAGGCAGTGGCGGTAAATTTATACAAGCCGAAAAGCCCGGCTTGCTCTAACAAAAACTCACTATCACTACTGGTAAAACGCAATTATTAAAATCACTTAAGAGGCCTATTACATCTTTACTGTGATTTTTGCGTAAAATGGCCAACTTTGGCGTTATGGATCTCAGAAACGAAAATATATTAACAATTATGACTTATTGAATAGTGTAGAATAGCTATTGGAATAGTGCTTAGCGGCCTCGCTTTTTGTAAATTTTGCTTAACTTTTTAATTAAACCCAAAATTGCAGAGAAAGATTTTCATAAAGTGCGCGAAGGCACTTTTTTGAGCTCATCGATTGAACTACTGTTCTAAACAAGTGAAATAAAAAAATTATAATGTTATCTCTTATATAGGCGAATAATGCGTAGCGGCTTCGGAATTTTAAGATATCATTGATTTAATATAGGAAAAAAATCTTATTCTAAACCAAAAAACTTCGAAAATTGCTATAAATTAACTGTGAGTATCTCCTATCTGCGATAATATTATTGAGCAAAATTTATACCAGAGTAAATGTTACTTCATGAGGAATAAAGATTTTATAATGAATTTATTATCCTATTTCGATAAAAACGATAAATAAAACTGCAAATTACTACAAAATGCGATGCGCCGGCCGTCCGAATTCAACTTATGCTCACAGAATGGATATTTGTAATATTATGCACAAATTCACTATCCTATTTCGATAAAACGATAAATACAACTGCAAAATTACTACAAAATGCGAAAATAGGCATTTTACGCAAAAATCACATTTGAGATGTAATAGGCCTCTTAATATTTTTTACCATTGTTAATTTTCTTTCATCAGCATTCAAATTATTAATTTTATAAGTTTCTCATATTATGAATCACCAAACAAATCGCATAAAGCTGCTTATAAATCGTGCGATGCTTTTACATCTCTTTCGCACAAGTTGGCTTGCAACCGGGCTTCGAATTTAAAGTATATCCGTTCTCTTCTAACTTTAACAAAATTGCTACTCTATAAACAATACTGCGTAATAGACCGATAGCGCTAGGTTTTGAGGTTTCAAAAATATTAAAGTTGTTTGTGTTTCGCATATAGTTTCTGGACCTTTTGCCCAACGTAATACATTAGTTTGTGTCATCCTAGGTACTTGCATAGGTAGAAATTTAGGTATTTGTCGCTTCGATCAGTATTGGACGAAAAGAAAATTAGAGATGAAAATTTTACTGTCATGATATTAATGAAGTAGTTACTGATGTACATAGGCAATTTGTGCCATCTCTGTCCACGAGAATCCTGATATTTAACCAGTACATAACACGTCGCCCAACTAGCTCTGAAAGAATATTACAATAGGTTAAATAGGTGTTACGAGTTTTAGAGTACTGATATCTGTTGTTCAAAATATTTTGTGTCGAATTCATCCACGACATTTATAGATATTTTATTTTTTTATTACAAAACCCTGTAAAAGCCACAAAAGAATATGCAAGTTATTAGAGTTTACGTGTTTTTTATTATTATGGTGTAACAAAACACTATTCATAATTTCTGTTGTTTTTATCCACGAATTCTTGTTATTTACAATAAAAAACAGACTTCTAAGCACGCAGGTCGAGCGCGGGGTTCTGCGCGGGCGCGGGCCCCGCCAGCCAGACGTACGGCGCGGCGCGGCGTGTTGTTTTGTTTGTTTGTTTACATTCGGTCTTCGAATTCGGTGCAAGTTGCGTTATGTGCGTGCGTTATTCGATTTGATTTATTTAAAAGTTACTTATGAAGCTGTGAAAGACTAAAATGGAGGTTGAAAACAATATATGCGTTATATGTGGTCTCATACTGGACGTTAATACAGTGATTGTTAAAGAAAGGGGACTATTAAAGTTCATTGAATCGAGCATTGTAAGAGATGACGGAAAAGCAGATTGTTTTAAGGACCGTGCTGAAATAAAACTACACAAAACCTGCCGAAACACATATAATAACCCGAAATGTATAGAAGCGGAAAAGAAAAGAAAAAAGAAAGAATCGGAAAAAGTATCAGAATGAATGAGCGACTTCCACTTCCAAAACAAAAGTATCAGAATGAATGAGCGACTTCCACTTCCAAAACAAAAGTATCAGAATGAATGAGCGACTTCCACTTCCAAAACAAAAGTATCAGAATGAATGAGCGACTTCCACTTCCAAAACAAAAGTATCAGAATGAATGAGCGACTTCCACTTCCAAAACAAAAGTATCAGAATGAATGAGCGACTTCGACTTCCAAAACAAAAGTATCAGAATGAATGAGCGACTTCCACTTCCAAAACAAAAGTATCAGAATGAATGAGCGACTTCCACTTCCAAAACAAAAGTATCAGAATGAATGAGCGACTTCCACTTCCAAAACAAAAGTATCAGAATGAATGAGCGACTTCGACTTCCAAAACAAGTGCTTGTTTTGCGACAAGGATGCGTCTTTCCAATTTGCACAACAACAAAACAAGAACCCTTCATCCAGCAGAATTTCAGTGGGTCACGTGAAGAGGTTGGACACTCAAAATTCAATACTAAAGGCATGCACCACACATGACGATGACTGGAGTAAACAAGTAAGTTGTATTTTTTATAAGTACTACCTAACTAGCTTCTGCCCACGACTTCGTTTGCTAGAAATAGTTACTTAGGGCTAACGCTAACTTTAACCCGCGACTTTGTTTACGTAGAAGGTGAAAATATTTTTAAATAATGTGTACGTTAAGGAGCTATTTTAGATACCTACAACACGCTTTTATCAGTAAGAGTGGAACTTTAAAACGCGCCGGTCTTGCACATCATAATGCTACGGCCACATTAGCGCGCTAAAAACTTCGTGTTCCATTGTAGCTTTACGACACAGCGCGTTAACGCGATGATGCAACGCGCTAACGCTGGGGCCACACCTATCGCGCTAGCGCGCTAATTCGACACGTCTGGGCCCCAATTCTCATTTTTCGAGATGTAGTCTCGAATCGAGTTTTGATTTCGATTTCTATCTCGATAATCGATATTTTGTTCACTAATCTCCTATTCTCAGCGCTAATCGAAATAGACTTCGAGTTTTTTTTGATAAATATTGCCATTCTTTTTAATGCAATCAATTCGGGATGCGTTCCGTTTGACACGTTTTATGCGGTTTTAAACCGGTTGCAACTATGTACCTCAAATATTTTTACTGTAAAGGTATTTAAATGTATTGAACTTGCTTTTTAATTAAAGAAGTAAATTTTTAATAAGTATCAAAAATCATTATATTTAATGTGTTGTGATCAAATTTAATTTCCTTAAACAACTTATATTGTTTAAAACGTGACGTATCGTCGATAAATTTTATGTTTTTTGTTTGTGGTTGTGTGCTTGTTTGGTGACGAAACGATCATTTTAGTATTCACAAGACACACACAACGTCACAATGTCAACAAAAAAAACCCAACGCCACAGCAGAAGCAGCTTCTTCTACAAATGTTGGAAGCCGATATACAGTTAAGGAGTGGAAATAAAAAAAAGAGCGAGCTCTCTCAATATTTTAAATCACTTCCACGACAAAATTGGAAATTAACTCCTCCATATCCACCGTAATTTCGCCGCTATTTGACGTTTCATTAGCTTCTCGTAGTCGAAATTACGTCTCGACCACTGCCGACCACTCGAAGCAATTCGAGCGGCTCTCCTTCGAGAAATGTCGAGTTCGAGATGTTCAGAATAACTAAATTGGATTACCACTCGATAAAGTTCAAATTCGAATCAAACTCGAAGTCGATTAGCGCTGAGAATAGGAGATTCGTGAACAAAATGTTAATAACGAGATTTTATGGTCGAGATAGAGATCGAAGTCAAAACTCGATTCGAGACTACATCTCGAAAAATGAGAATTGGCCTCCTGGCCGAACATTTCGTCTTAGCGCGATGCATCATCGCGTTAACTCGCAACTGTGTCGCTTAGTAAAGTGACAATGGAACACGAAGTTTTTTAGCGCGATAATTTTAGCGCTATAATTTTAGCGCGATAATGTGGCCCCAGCATAAGACGAAGTTTGTTTCCAGACGTGTCGAATAAGCGCGCTAGCGCGCTAATGTGGCCCCAGCATAAATGCGCGCGCAGCTATGCGATTCTCTAATGCTGGGGCCACATTAGCGCCCTGGCGCGCTAATGTGGCCCCAGCATAAATGCGCGCGCAGCTATGCGATTCTCTAATGCTGGGGCCACATTAGCGCCCTGGCGCGCTAATGTGGCCCCAGCATAAATGCGCGCGCAGCTATGCGATTCTCTAATGCTGGGGCCACATTAGCGCCCTTGCGCGCTAATTTGACACGTTTCTGGCCGAACACTTCGTCTTAGCGCGATGCATCATCGCGTTAACGCGCTACTGTGTCGCGTAGTAAAGCGACAACGGAACACCAAGTTTTTTTTTTCGCGCTAATTTTAGCGCTGCGACATCTCCTAAGATATTCATTGAAATCGAATTACTTGTGATGAATAACGTATTTATTTGGATAAGGATTAATATCAAGTTTATAAAACCTTCGAAAATAATGCATTATTTTAGAACAAATTTGGTTAGCATAAAAAAGATTATAGTGGGCCAACCTTAAAAGATAGACATAATAATATGCTGTCGCGGACTTTTTTTAGAACTTTTAAAGGGGAACAATTTTGTCATACTCATACGTGATTTTTGCGAAACTTTAACCGTTTACGCATCCACGCAGCGGAAGCTCTCAAAAAGAAAAAGAAAACTATTTTTAAACATTCTTTATTGGTGCTCCGCTCCTATTCCTATTAGTCTTAGCGTAATGATATATAGCTTATAGCCTTCCTCGATAAATGGGCTATCTAACATTGAAATAATTTTTCAAATCGGTCCAGTAGTTCCTGAGATTAGCGCGTTCAAGCAAACAAACACACTCTTCAGCTTCCTAGATTATATATATTTATATATCTCACGCGAACACTAGGTAGACAAAGTACGGTCAGCTAAATAATTATTATGCGCTTCAATGGTATTTAACTAAATTTGCTCGTATTAGGTAAGATTGCAAAAAAATATGAATATTTTTATACTTACCTACCAAAATCTATATCAAATTATTTTCGAAACTAAAATTATAAAAAAATTGCATCATGTCTGTTATAGTTTTATGGGTTACCTTACCTGTTAACTTAAAGCGCATTATTTTAGTAATTAATGTAATCCGTCGTAATAATTAGTTAGTGCAGTCTCATTTGTTTGAGTACTAACATTTTTTATAAATAACAATTATTTAATTAACTTCTTTTTTTGCACACTCCTCTGAATGTAATTATAAAATAATTAGGTAGCAAATTATTTTAAAAATTATATAGGTACTTACATAAAATAAATATTATAAAACTGTATGTTCATAAAAACAAACAACAAAAAGCCCTTTCTATGTCCGCAAGTCGTGACAGGCAACTACGGAACCCTACACTGCGCGTAGCCTGACACGCACTTGGCCGGTTTTTTTTAATCTAATCACTATAACTATTTAAGCGATAATAAGATTGTATCGAGATCAATCTTGTACATTAGATAATATTCCAAAACAGTAACACGATAAACTCAAAAACTACTGAACCGATTTCGATGAAACTTTTTAAATTTATGATTCGCGATAATTTTACCCATTTACTGACATGTTGCTTATTTTATTTTCAGGTATTATTACGGATAGACAAAGTAAATATTTTGGAAAAAAATGCAAGATACCATTATAGCTGCTACAGCAAATTTTGTCACTCTTACCGAGCAGCTGGAATCAAGCGTGGACGACAACAGTTACAAGCAAATGAAAATGCTATGGATCAAGTTTTCGAGTTTATAAAGTAATCAGGAAGACTGTCAGTTTTCACTGTTAGATATTAGAGAAGCTTTAAATAATGTCACTCTGCCTAGTGATGCATTGATCAAATATCATTTAAAGCAAAGGTACGGGGACAAAGTTATTATTACATCTGGTAATCCATCGATTATCTACTTTCTAGCAAACAGCCTTCAAATCATTCAAAACTCTTGGTATGAGAAACGGGACAAAAACGACGACTTGGAAAAAATGAGGATTGTTGAGATGGCTGGTAAAATTATCTTACAAAAATAAAATCACGGCCATACGAAACAGACAGATATCCATCTCCTAATACTTTTTTAAACTCGATGAGAAATGATTGCCCGGAAAGTTTGTTATTATTACTAAAGACAATTATAATGAATAATAATCAACAAAATAAGGATCACCTTGAACGGAAATGCCTCTCAATTGCACATACAGTAATTAGTGCTGTCCGTCCACGAAGCTTTAGATCACCAATACTATTGGGAGTAGGGAGTCTTATTCACCATAAATATGGTTCGAGATATTTGATAGACTTGCTTAGTTCCTTAGGATTTTGCATGAACTACGACGAAATTCTAAAGTTTGAAGTATCTGCAATAGCTACATTTGTCCCAAAACATGAGACCCCGCACTTTTCGCAATTCATTTATGATAACGCTGATGTTAACGTTAACACGTTGGACGGGAGAGACACATTTCACAATATGGGTGGCATACAATGTGTGAATCCAGTGCAAACTTCAAGTTTGAGCGAACAAATTCCACGGCTTAAGTATGTTCCTCAGGCTTTCTGAGACGCTTCGATCAAGTTCCTATGCAAACTTACCTAAAACCAATAAAATCTGGCTTGGATAATACAGTTTACAAGGCACAAGTAATTGAACAAGAATTTGAACTCTCGTTGACTGATTTGATTTGGCTGTACGGTAAATCACAGGAGACGTTGGTGGTTCCAGGTTGGCACAGCTTTATGATTGCAACGCATAAAGATGAGGTTCACCTTGAGCACCTTACTGAAGTCAAGCCACTTCCATTTATAAATGCACCAGCCTCTAATTACAACACTATACTTTCTGCTTTAAGTTACTCAGCTGAACAATGCCGGCAAAATAATATAGATTGTTGCATTGTTACATTTGACCAGCCATTGTACCATAAAGCACAGAAGATAGTTAAATCCTCGCAAGACCCAAAGATTCAAAATATTATTGTCAGACTAGGAGGTTTTCATCTCGTAATGTCATTCATGGGTGCTATTGGAAAAATCATGAAAGGAAGTGGGTTGAAAGATTTGTGGCTATGTGCGTATGCTGAAGGATCTATTGAAAAAATGATGGCCGGGCATCATTATGCACGAGCTGTTAGGGCACATATGCTTTCTAGTGTGGCCTTGTTTGAAATGATAAAATATAACATGGAGTTGACTATGGACGAAAAATTACAACTAGACACTGTATTGCACGAAGTATTGGAAAATGAAAAATTAAGTGAAACGGAAAAAGAAGACTTAACAAAAATTAAAAACAAGTTTGTTATAACACTCCAAAAACTTGAGTTGAGAGGACCTACGGCTCAACTTTGGGTAACTTATTTCAAAATGATAATGCTAGTACAACAATTTATAAAAGCCGAGAGGACTGGCGACTGGTTTTTGCATCTCGATACTATAAAAAGAATGCTACCATATTTCCACGCAGCTGGACACTTTAATTACTCGAAATCTGCGAACTTGTATGTACAAGATATGACATGTGTACAAGAAAAAATGACACCAAATTATTATGAGAAATTTGTAAAAGAAGGGCTATTTACGATAAAGAGAACAAAAAAACCTTGTTCTGGTACATGGACCGACATGACCATCGAACAGAGTTTAATGAGATCCATGAAAACCGCAGGTGGGCTTACTCAAGGTCGAGGATATACTGATGACGCATTAGGAAAATGGGTGCTCGGCTTACCCATCTTTCACTGCATAACTGAAAACGTTGAAAATTTCTGTGATTTTGGATTGAAAGACAACAGTTAACACAAAGATGGAACTAAATCAAGGATAGAAAGGGATGCTAAAGATATCGGTCAATTTGCGGACTGGTTTTCCGAAAACAATCCATTCCCAGTCACTGAAGATATTATGTCAATCTCGACCGGTATTGTAGGAAACAACGATGTAAACCCTCACAAAGCTCAAAATATAGGTCATACAATGATGATCGTTCCAGATGGGACCACATACGGACAAATCAAGTACTCAAGAAAAGGAACGATCAAGTCACTTGCAACAGTCACTTCTGCTGTAGCTGTACAAGATGTGCTTGTACCAATAGAACCAGACCAAATTTTCAAGCGTATTTCGTTTATTAAAAAGACTCAAGAAGAATTAAAAGAGTTTTTGAAATATGAGCTATCTCCATATCCACTGTCACTTTTCGATCAGACTGGGATGCGAAAATCAAAAAAATCTATTTTGTACGACATGTTTACGCCAGTCTTAGAAGAAAATGTAAATGATGGGACAAGAGCGTATGTTATAGATGGAGGATATCTGCTCCATAAAGTGGTTTGGCAAAAAGGGAGCACATTTGAAAACATTTGTAAAAAATATGTTAGTTACATAAAAACGCACTACAACCACGCAACTGTTGTATTTGACGGTTATGACAACGAACTCAACGTGAAAAATCAAGAACGAAAACGAAGAGCAGCTAAAGGGAAGCTTGGGCCTGAAATTGTGATTTTGAATAGCCAAACTGAAGCGACAGTTTCACAAGAATCGTTTTTAAGTAACGAAAAAAATAAAAGTCGCTTTATTTCAATATTAACACCTTATCTTGAGGCAGAAGGCGTTTCCGTATATCAATGCTGCGATGATGCAGATACTCTTATTGTTACAAAAGCTGCAGAAATTTCACAGACGAACCAGTTTGACCATGTCATTATTGTTGGCGAAGACATTGATTTACTGGCTATACTTACGAGTATTAATTGCTCTAATTTATATATGATAAAACCAGGAAAAGGAAGAATTTGCACAAAGCTGTACAACTCTAAAAGTTTTACAGGCCATCCACAATCAATTTTATTCTGTCATGCTTTCACTGGCTGTGACAGTACGTCTGCCATATACAAACAAGGCAAAAAGAGGGCATGCAATTTAATTACAAAAAATAATGCCCTTTGAAGTGTCACAAGCATTTTCAACGATGCACAAGCTACACCTGATGAAATTGCCAGTGCAGGCGAATTTTTTTTTTGCCATTTGTATGGTAAAGATACAGCAGACCTCAATAAACTACGATACGAGAAATTTGCTCAATTGATTACGAAAAATAAACTAGATCTTGCTTCTCTCCCACCTTCTAAATCTGCTGCAAGGATGCACTCACTACGCGCTTATTACCAAATTCAGAAGTGGAGGTCTAATGATATAGACCCAACTAGTTGGGGTTGGGAGAGGAACCGCTCTTTTTTATCTCCTATTTTAACACTGGATAAACCAGCTCCTGACGAAATAATGAAAATGATATCTTGCAAATGTAAGACAACCTGCAAAGGTAATTGTACATGTATTAAATCAGGATTACCATGCACAGAATTATGTGTATTCTGCACTGACAAAGTTTGTAATGTCGAAAAAAATATCGGCGAAGAGGCTGAGTATGATGAAAGATTTGAAGTGGAGATCAATAATTTAGAACGTGAAGAAATTTCGGATATATCAATAGAAATATTGCATGACAGTGAAGAAGAAATTGTTACAACATTAGCTAACATTACCAACTACTTCGAGGACTAACAATCCAGACATTTATGAATGGGTAGACATGGATTTGAACAGCACTTCCGACTCTGATCAGCAAGTTAAAAAACAAAAGCTATAAGAAAGATTTGTTTTGTAATAGAAAAAACTGTGATTTGGCAGATCATTGAAATTTGCCTGGCAACTTAGTTCGCCTTAAAACTTTAGGAGACTGATTTAAGATATTTAATAAGAATATTATTATGACGTTATTTAGTGTTAATATGATTATCCTAAATCTAATAAAACTCTGTAAATTAACAATTTAGTATCAATTAAAAGCATCATTCATGAAGGCTGTGATTTATAATAATTTATAATTGGTTTCTTGAGATGTGTTCTAAGATATCTATTGTAAAAAATCATATTGTAAAGTTTTGTTTTTGTTTAATATACGTAATAAATACTGAATAACTGATCTATAAATTGTTTCTTTTTCATCGCATTCATTAGTATTATAGTCATTAATATTATCTCTATTTAAAACCTGGCAATTTGTGATTACGCTATAATAAAATAATTACTAGATGTTGTCCGCGGGTTCATTATTGCCCCTAAGCATAGTTTAATGCAGTTGCATAGAATACCTAATAGTACTAGGTGCATTGCAGTGGCGCGATAGCCTGGTCTTAAACCTGGGTGTGCACACACTACTTGACCATACAATTTTTTTAAAATGTTTTGGATTTTCCTCGAGTTAAAGTGAGAGACGATTATTCTATCTAGGGACTAGGCCAGATTTAACGGCTGAATTGTATTAGCTAAAATTTGGCACACATATAATAATATATTGATTTAACTTTACATGTTAAGATAATTTTTACCACGGGAAAAAGTCTTATTCCCACGGGTTAAACCAAAAACAACGTGTTCGTAGCCGCGGGTGGACCACCACTAGTGACTTTATAATCGGCGACTTTCTCGCTACACCACTTCTTTTGTTTTGCTGTCTGTACACTACCTACTCGAAGCGGGGCGCGCGCAATCATAACATTAAAGGCTGCCACACACCGGATGCGTCTGCAGCACGATGCGTTGCATCGTCATCATCGACATAAAGCAATTCAGACCGGCCGGCGGCCGGTGTGTCCTCAACTATGAAATCCTGTGGAACACAACACAACGTCATTATGCCGGAGCGCGTGTGCGCCGTTGCCGTCCCGCTGGTGCGCGACCGCACCGCTACCGTTTTCGGTTTGTATCTCACGGACTGCCGTGCGTCTGTCGCACGCAAGCGCAACGCAATGCATCTGCGACAGTTTCGGTGTAACCCTACGCGTACAAATTCTAATATTACAAACATTACAAATCATGACGCACGCAGTCGCAATGCAGCACGTCTGCGACACTTTTCGGTGTGCATCAGCCTTAACCGCGAGAAGAGATATAGGTAGGTAACGAAAAAGCAGTAGGTAGCGTAGGTATGCCGATAGTTGTTCAGGTTCAAATTGGAAGCGAATGGAAGCGTCAATCTAAAATAATATTGACCACATTGATCACTGACAATCGTAGACGCGCGCTTCGTACAAAATTCGCTCGTCATTATTGTTCTCTCTACAGGTAAGTACTTACCTACACATTTGTTTATTACATATCGGAGATAAGACTCAATCAATACTTAATATGATAGGCATGTAATTTATTTATGCAAGAAATCATACCGAACGAATGTGTGTGCGTGCTTATGCCCCCCGCCCGCTGTCGCACGCCCGCGTTCGCCCGCGTCCACCCGCTTAGACCACAACCATTGCTTTTATGTTTTATTTATTTAAATATCGTGTATGAAAATGACACAAATTTACAAGGTCGATTTTTCATGCATTTATGATAATGAATTTGTGAACTCTAATCATTGTAATATTTTTTTAAAGCGTATGTAGCTTGAAAAAACAAAATATTAAAAAATCTTCAAATTGCGTGTCTTAATTTGGCACAAAATTATTTAATGAGCATATGAAAGCGATCTGAGATAGGAAATAGTTATTTCATCAATTGTAATTTTTTGTTTGCACTGTTTTTACATACTGACCCTAAGTCAGTTTGCACTGGACGAAATTGACACAAACTGTGTTTGCACACTCCGCAGGCTATCCTAGACATAATACTAAAATTATTTTAAACTTTAAATTAATTTTGCCACTTTTGATTTCAATAAAAAGAATCAACCACAAATCATCGAATTGCTGGAAACTCAAGTGACAGATGTGACACAAAACGCATTAATAAGCTTCTTAGGTACGACTGTATCCACAAGCAAAAAAAAAATAACTTTAGAATTTTTTAAACTTATGACCTCAAAATAGCCTAGCGCTATCGGTCTATAAGTATGTACAGACTCTATGAGAAATTCATACTCTTCGTCAAAGCTTGCTTGCGTTATGAAGTTCGCAAGTAAGGCCTTCGTTCCTCGTTTGCACTAAGCAATTATTTTTTGTTACATTGCTTCTCAACTTTGCATAATTTAAATTAAATTTTAAATAATCAAACTAGCGCAGTAATGTACTCGCTACTAGCCCAATAAATAGTCCAAATCAGGCTTTATTTCTACCAAATCACGTGCAACTTCAACGCGGGCAAACCAATCAGAGGCGATTGACGACGGCTCGAGCTCGGGCAAACCAATCAGAGGCGAGCTTTAATACGCGATTGTGCTGTGCAGCAGCCATAGGCTGCAGACAGCCATTTTTTATTCTTTGTTATTGTCACACTTCACTTTGTTTGAGCGATTGTTTTTAAGTAAGAAGTGTTTTGTCAAGCTTTTGTGATAAAAAATGTGTTCTGAGTTCAGTTCGTCGCTTTATTGGTCCCTGTGACGAACTTAGACGTGTTGGGCATGTGATGTGTTGCAAACAAATGTGTACTTAAACGTGTTGATGATTGGCATACGAAAGGCAGAGGTAAATAAATTCTTTGAAAATCACACAAACCTACACCTGAGTTATATATTTCGCAAACTATTAAAAGTCATCTAGGGCATTCATTATAATAGGTCTATGTTAAAAAACTCTTTGGGTTGTTGGTTGCTTCCATTCAAAATAATTAAGTAATAATTAATTAATTAAGTGTAGAGGCCTATTAGTATTACATATCAACTGTAATTCCCACGCAAAATGCTCATTTTCGCATTTTGGAGTAATTTTCTAGTTGTATTTATCGTTTTTATCGAAATAGGATAATAAATGCATGCTTAATATTACGAATCTCCACTCTGCGAGAATAAGCTGACTTCGGACGGCCGGCGCATCGCATTTTGTAGTAATTTTGTACTTAGTTGTATTTATAGTTTTTTATCGAAATAGGATAATAAATTCATTATAAAATTTTTTTCCTCATGAAGTAATAATTATTCTGGTATTAATTTTACTCAATAATATTATCGTATATAACAGAAATTCACAGTTAACTTAACGCGATTTTTGAAGTTTTTTTGGTTTTGAATAATTGTTTTTCTATGTAAAATCAATGATATTTAAAAATTCTGAGGCCGCTACGCATTATACGACGAGACAACATTCTCATCTTTTTATTTCATTGGTTTAGAACAGTAGTTCAATCCAGGAGCTCAAAAAAGTGCCCTCGCGCACTTTATGAAAATCTTTCTCTGCAATTTTGGGTTTAATTTAAAAGTTAAGCGAAATTTACAAAAAGCAAGGCCGCTACGTACCATGCCAATAGCTATTTTACACTATTCAATAAGTAAATATTGTTAATGTATTTTTGTTTCTGAGATCAAGAGCGCCAAAATTGCCCGCAGTTTGTTTTTTTAAATTTTCACATAAATTACATTCGAGATGTAACAGAAGGTAATAGGCTGTTTTTTACAAACGACAAGAACGTTTGGAATGCCACGGCCTATGACGATTTGAGTAAAAAATGTGGCTAGTGTCCCAAATGGGCACCAACATTGTACCTAGGTAGCAAGATTAGGAACTTCAGGTTTCGTGGCTTGTCCCAATCTGAAGCCCTAGGCACGCCACTGTTTAGAGCGTAAGTGTTTTTTATTTTACTTAAGATTAGAATATAGTGACCGATAATGTGTTTGAATAGCTTTTGAAAACACTGTCGAAAAATTGATAAATTTTTGTTATTAGTCTACTTTTATCGAGTGTAACTTTTTGTATCCAAATGTATCCAGTCAAGATTTTTTATATAACATAACTAAGACTTTTATTTTTACACCCCAACAATTCCTTTATTTATTTATTTTATTTTCAGAACATGTGTAACAATTTCCAAAATTTAGTTTTTTGAAGTTTCAGTAACTTTTGAGGTATGTTTTATGTTGTTTACAAATTATCTTTTGTTATATTCATATTTATTTTGATAAGATAACCCTCTGCTTGTTTGTTTAAATATGTTTATTTTAAACCGAAGTTGTTTTATTATTAAAAATTCCTCGTGCATATTTTTTATAAAAATACAATTAAACAACAAAATATCGTTGTTTATGGCTAAAACAATCCAAAGACACAATAAAATATTTTTGTCCACCTAGCTTGTTCCAGACGTTACACTATGCGCTGGGAAGCTACACAAAGGCTTTATTATATTTTCCAAAAAATTTGGGATCCTTACTAAAACTCAAATAAATTCCTTAAATCGCGTGCGGTAAGAAAACTATTGATGATAGAATAAAATAATGTACTATGGCTTTGCAGAACACACCATTATCTACAAAAAGTGTCGCGATGGCATATGTCTAACTATTTTAATTACGTCACACACAATAAGTGTTCTTGGGAGGTCATTTTGAAAATTCGTCACGGGGTACGGGGTCCACGCGAACGAAGTCGCCGGCGGTCTGCTGGTAACTAATATAACCACCGCCACAAATACACTGGGCTCAGCTCGCACGATATACGCTGCATTACTCTATTTGGGAAACAACTAACTCATGCAAAATGGACATGTCATTGCAAGTTGTGATGATTTCCATACAACATTGCGATCCCGCTTAGCACACCGATTATTTAGATTTTAAGTGCACCACATTTTTTAAATAATTTTAACGACAGACGTTGCGGCGTGACGTGCGCATATTGGACGCGAACAACCGAGGACGTATCGGCCGACCACTACCGACCGCGCAGATTGCGTGCAAGCGGGTGGCACCCGAAACAAGTCAACCGATAACTTCCCCGATCGTACATAATGCTTTGATGTCACTACATTGGTTTTGAAACATATTGAAATACTTTTAAAAGCAATTTCCTCATTATACGTACTATTATCCCCGAAGGGTTAGTCAGAGTCTAGGCAATGAGGACAGCTAAAGCAGTCCTAGTTCACTTTTCACTAATAGCGACTACACATGTGCTCAGCGTGACAGGTGGAGACTGGTGAGCCCATCGCCGCTCAATGCTGTTGGATATACTTGCAGCCTTTATTCCGTTAGTCGCCTGTTACGACCAAGGGAAGGAGGGGGTGGTAGTATTCTTTCAGCGCTGCGCGACACGGTACATAGAAGAATATACAATTTCACTAACAGATACATACTATTGTAAACCGCATGAAATTACATGTCATCAAACGCAATAAACAATAATACCTCAGCGAGCGTTCAAACAATAAGGTTACTTTGTCGGCGTCCATCGGATAAACCGATTGCTGTAATGGCGCTAAGTAGTCTGCCGCGGAGGGGCGCCGTAATTGGGCCGTAATTGGGCCCGATCGCCGCTCCATCGCACTGGCCCTGGGGCATGCCACTCATAATATGCATGCAGCTCTCAACGCCTGTATTGCTGCAGCTTTACACACTTGCAACTGTATGAACTGATTTAAAATGAATAGACAACGAAGGGGCACAAATCACCCACCGTACATAGATAGACCAGAAGCAATTCGCCGTACTCTGCTGTGTATTTTTTGTGTACTGGGCCAATTTTTGTGAAAAAAACGGCAGCTCGCGCGCATTGTACGCTGAAGTTTCGGACCCGCTTTGGAGTGAAGGCGCTGAGCAATGTAACATGTATTAATTTATTTAAATAGGTACACTCGCAGAACACGCACTAAAAATTATTAGACAATAAATATATCTACTTAAAATTGCACGCCTGTTATGGGTACACTGTTGTAACCAAAATGTACCGCATCTTTAACCGCAAATTGTACACAGAAATCGCAATAAAAGTCTATTCTATTCTGGTATAGAAGGCTCTGATATGTGCACCTTTACGAGTGCAAAACACATCATTCCTGATTGAACTGTTCTAGAAGTGCCGGGCCTTTTACCCTGGTAGGTCCTGTAGGAGTGGTGCTCGAGGTCGACGGCGATCTCGTCGACTTGCGCCAGGTGCCGCAGCAGGCCGTCCAGCGCCGCCTCGGTGTCCACCATCGTCAGCGGCGTGTCCTCGAGCGGCGCGGGGAAGGGGAGCTCCTCCCCCTCCACACCCCCCTCGAGGAAGCGCGCGGGCGGCTGGTACAGCTCCAACTCCACCTGGTACGGGTGCTCGTACCTGGCGACCAATCTCACTAGGTCAGGCTAAAAGTCGTCATTTCAAAATAATCCGACGCTAAATTATACTTCTAGGGCAATACCCTAAATAGGATAGCATACTTCGAAATACCTTTTCTAAAATATTCATAAACCAATGACCTTTCACAATCCGAGCGAATCTTGAACTGTGCTACTGAATCTTTCAAATGCAATTTTCATCATACAGCTTTAACATAATATCTATTTATTTATTTATTTATATATTGGGAATATCAAATTCAAATATAGGAAAACATGTAAAAATCCAAGCAAAACCAATCTTTCACTTGACTTTCAATATTACATTGTTACCCTAGGGGTGAAAGTAGCTTATTTACTACCGAGACGTGGCTTTCGTTAATAGTTCGAGGGAGTAAATAAGTCTTTCACCAGAGGTAAACACTGTACTTTTTATTACGAATATAAAGAAAGTAAAAACAAAAACATGAATGTCTTTAGGCCGTTAGTCGCCTTTTACGACACCCAAGGGAAGAGAGAAGTTTGTAGTATTATTTTGATGAGCCCATCGCCGCTCTATGCTGTTGGATGCATGTGCAGTCTTTAGTCCGTTAGTCGCCTTTTACGACACCCAAAAGGAAGAGATTAATTATTTAACAACAAGGCACAACTACACATGACAGTATACCTGTCAGAAAAACGATTCTCCCTAGGGCGGAAAAGTATTACTTTCCACCCGCTCCTCAGGCAACTTCAGACGTACTTTCCGTGTATGAGGAATGAAATAGTAGATTATTATACAAGGGGCTAAAATGACCCATTATATACGAGGTAGATAACTACCTCGTATATAAAGGGAGTATAAACTCCCGAGCTTTAGCGAGGGAGTAAATAGAAACCGAGTTTTAATGGCTTTTTAGCGCCGAGTGTTACACTCTGCTTTTCAATACGAATGCGAGAAAATAAAACAATCCAATACAATATGAATTGGTTTATATTATTTAAAATTAACCCATTAGTTGCTTTAACGACACCTATAAGGGAAGAGAATGGTTGGTAGTATTATTTTGATGAGCCCATCGCCGCTCTATGCTGTTGGATAGTAGATATGTGCAATCTTTCCATCTCTTCCCTTGGGTGTCGTCAAAGGCGACTAACGGACTAAAGACTGCACATACATCTAACAGCATAGAGCGGCGATGGGCTCATCAAAATAATATTACCAACCCTTCACTTTTCTTCGATTTGGTAAAAGGGGACTAACGGACTAAAGACTGCACATACATCCAACAGCATAGAGCGGCGATGGGCTCATCAAAATAATATTACCAAACCTTCACTTTTTTTCGATTCGGTAAAAGGGGACTAACGGACTAAATACTGCACATACATCCAACAGCATAGAGCGACGATGGGCTCATCAAATTAATACTACCAACCTCTCTCTTCTCTTCGGTGTCGTAATAGGCGACTAATGGACTAAAGACTGCTCATACATCCAACAGCATAGAGCGGCGATGGGCTCATCAAAATAATACTACCAACCCCTCCCTTCCCTTGGGTCTCGTAAAAGGCGACTAATGGACTAAAGATTGCACATACATACAACAGCATAGAGCGGCGATGGGCTCATCAAAATAATACTACCAACCCCTCTCTTCCCTTGGGTGTCGTAAAAGCGACTAACGGGCTAAAGGCTCACCACCTAAGCACATGTGCAGAATGTGCAGTTTTTTCTTGCTGACGCGTGGTCTGTGTTATCTCAAAAAAGTTGTTGATCTAGGTAAACAGTAATAAGTCGAGTCTTTATTCATGATTATTCTACATAAGACTAAATACTTTTTCGTTTTTGCAGGCGCATTGTCATGCGACAGAATTTAAAAAAAAAATTACTTTTTCCCCTAGGGCGAGAAAAGCTATTTTAGCCCCGCTCTAGAACGCTACAATGACGGTCTTTTTGAGCAAGAGGAGTGAAAAATAATGTGTTGCTCTGTCTTGTTGTCAGTCCTAAAGGGCGTGAAGTGAGGAGAGCAAGCGCAAACGCACCCGTAGGCTTCGCCGGCGTCGTCGTACAGGATGTTGAGCGCGAGCGGCTTGATGTTGTTGGGCTTGTCGGAGATCTTGGGCACCCACAGGCTGGCGGAGTTGTCCACGGCGTCCTTGAACGCCAGCTGCGGCCGCGGGATGTTCTTGGCGCCGATGAACATCGTCGACCCCACCTGCGCACCACGCCGCCACACCACTCAGTGACACGAACCAGTCTTACATTCAATTCATAGCAGTTATATCCGTGAAAAAACCGGAAATTTAACATAACAAACAGTGACAAAGAGGCCTGTTGACATATAAATTGTCAGTTCGAGATTTATAAAGCAAAGAGAGCCTTTTAAAGTGTATAAAGGGTCCATAGCGCAGTTCTGCCACATGATGCTAAGTAGCGATCGCCTATTGACATGAAAAACGTATTCTATGTCCCCCTTACAATTTATTTATCATATTGCCCTTCAGAAAATTTAAGACACGTCATGTTTAGAATATACTTTTCTTAAGGGCTATTATGCCGTTCACAATTGTCAATGGAAACAATGCATGGAATTGACATTCCTTCGATTCCCTCACTATGCCCAAGTTTTATTTTACAAATTATTTAAGTAGGTTAATTTTTTACATTTTTTACATGTAATGCCGCGTCCGCACGCTTGGCACTTGCTGCAAACTCTAAACCTCTACAAAGTTTGGATTTGTGATTTGTTAGACGGATCGGCTACAAGAGCTTGCAAACGCTCTATCCACATGTTTGAATTTGTGACGGCTTGTTGAGGTTTGCCAAGCGTGTGATCGCGGCATTTAATAAAAAAAATCTATAAAACATAACACAAGTTATTGTAAAATGTTGCCAAAGTACGTCTACAGTAGGTTAATCTGGTATGCAGCACATGAACTCGAAGATAAGAAATTCTTTTCAGTTTTGAAATTGACCTTAGTTAGCGAAATCAAACGTGGGAAAGTGATAATGCGACATTCGGTAAAATATTTTGTCTTGATTTTTTTAACATTATTTGAGTACTTATGTATAAAGTTAGTTAAATAAAGAGTCGATGATTTATCTCAAAACAAGAAATGTTAGTCAGTGTAGTGTTAATAGAAGGCACCGATATAAAGTTCGGGGGGTGGTAAGTACCTGTATCTTGGCGATGACGGGCTTGTGGTTCCAGGCGGCGGGCGGGTGCATGCCGTCCAGGAAGCGCGCGGAGGGCCGGTGCGCGCCCGCCGCCACCTCCACGCCCACGCTCACGCGGTCCAGCATCAGCTCGTTCGCGTCCACTATCTTCTCGGTATTGTCCTCGTTCGCAAAGCTTCAACAAACGCCCCTACTCGGTTAATACTACGAGCGACGACTTAGCCAAAACCAAAACCCACCAATTATTGCAGTGATAACTCATTTCCATAATAGAGGCCTTTTTTCATGTGAGAACTGTTTAATTTTAGGATAAAATGTTTACTAGAAAAAAAAAATCAACCAGTCTCAGGAAGCTCGAATGGGATTTGAACCCACGACCTTTGACCTTTTTTTTTCTAGTAAACATTTTATCCTATATTTATATAGCATTGTGAATGCAAAATTTCAATAATAAAGATGTTTTATTCTTTTATTTTAGTTAATGTTTAGAGGATTCCTTTTAGCCAACAAATATATAGATGACAAATTATTTCAAAATGCTTGTTTAAGTAGTTTTGCCTAGCTACACCTAGCACTGCAACATGGAAGAAATGTAATGAAATTTAAAGCAACATAAACTATTAATATTGTATCCCAAATGATATAAGATAAAATTAAGCTGGCTGCATATTATAACTTTATGCATAACAGATCCAATTTGGTCATATTAGAGCAGTGGTTTCTAAAATTATTAGAACCATGGACCAATATTATAATTTTGTTGTTACCAAGGACCATAAAGTTACAAAATAATATTAAGAATATAATAAAGATGAAACATTGAAACAAACGACTACCTGGAGTGGGTAGTCATTATTGAAGCGTTCCTTATATTGGAGTTAACCAAGTCGCCTAGCAGTGAAACAATGTTACCACACCTCTCTTCCCTTGGGTGTCGACTAACAAAAAAACTGCACATATATCCAACAGCATATAGCAGCGATGGGCTCACCACCTGCCACGTGGAGCACATGTGCAGTCGCTATTTGTAATAGTATTATAATAGTCGTGATTATATTATGCATGCATGGTTTGTGGACTTGTTTTTAGATATCAGTTGAGTAAAAAACCCTTATTTAACGAAGTATGTTGTAAACCGTGAAGTAAACAATAATATTACGTTTGGTCACACACACAATTGCCAAGGCTGTCATTGGCAAAAGATACTAATGCTTTAGAAACCACTGCTCTAGAGAGACTAAATAAGAAGGTGTTCTTGTAGTCACAAAACTGTTTTAAGGAATTTAGCACATAATCATACAAATGTATGTAATAGCTTATTAAATTAGAAAATAAACAGGATTGTGCTTATAATGTGCACTTACCATTTTAACTTCACAGCTGGTAATTCAGTGGCCAGTATACGGTTTGATTGTAAAACAACATTTTGACTGAACTGACAAGTCACTACGTTGAAGTCAGTGAAGGTCTTGAATAGCTCATATGAAGCTCCTGCGGGCAGCTGGTTTGATGATCGGATTGTCTTGTTTACTCTTGTGTACCCACTCTGGGGACAAACAATATTACCTTAGCCTATTACAATTTTCTTGAATTTTTATTGTTATTTGAAAAGCTTTTTCCATCTTTAATAGCAGTATTCAAAATAGAATATTTTAATAATTAATTATTTAATATTCAGCACTATTTGTTTTACAATATTATACAATATTTATCATGACGTGCATAGTCTGGTAGAGGATGGAAAACAGTTATGATTATTGATGGGAGATATTTATCATTATTGATGTTTGTTATTTCCAAGTTTTGGTTTTGTTGTCTTATTTGAATTTCAGTGAAATAATGGACGTGCGCATAAATAGGCATGTATATCAAGGGCTTATTGTTGTTTAGTCAGGTTGGAAACATTGGGGTCACTGCTATGCACACTACCATGTGGCGTCCACAAAAACACCATTTCATTGGTTATTGAACATTTTATTAGTTCTAAAAGGTAGTTGAATTTATGAGTTTTTTTATTTTTAATGTGGTTTTAAATGATAGGCTGGATCTCCATTAGTTTTAAATAATCACACTGTCGGTGACTATTTTGGACAACAAGATTCTCTAAAAGATAGCAAAATGATACAGAATCTAATGCATAAAGTGAGGCAAGTGGGTCTCAAGTTTAACACTAACATGTAAAATTGCAAGCCAAGTTTAAGGCTGCAGCCAGAGCATGTTCATGACTAAGAGCTTCGGGGCCACACAGAAGGTTATGTGATAAGTTCAAACAATTATATCGTACCCATACTGGCTAATGAACAAAGTAATATTCAATCGACATCAGACAGTAACCAGAAACCCTTAGCACATTTTCAAACACATGTTTATTGTTGTCATTGTAATTGCAATAATATTGTCAATTATTTACAAACTTACCTGCGTAACTGAGGTCAAATGTGGATAGAACTCGGGAGCTTCGGGATTTAGCACAGAATTCATTTTTGTTTAATTATTAAAACTAAAGACAAAGAAAATAAAAATTCTAGCTAAATCCTAGCACTATCAAGAGCAAGCTGTGAAGAACGAATGATGAATTGATGATAATAAAAACGAAGAGAACGAATGGAGTACTACTAAAAATTGATAACAAAGAGAATGATAAAGTTCAGAGAAAAATTAAGAGTGAATGAAAAAGAGTACAAATATTGTCTCTGTAAAGTATCGATACTGTACTCATGAGTAGGATCGAACAAATAGTATCGTAGGTACTCGTAAAAGTATCGAATCAAAAGTATCGATACTTCAAGGTATTGAGTACTTTTTAGGGCCTATCTAGGGAAGGCGATCTGAGATCGATTAATCAAATAATCGATTTCACTGGACCATAAAAAAAATATCGTTTTTTTAGGTCGATATGTAGTTCTGAATCGATCCAGTGAATCGATATTTCAACATAAAAAATCGAATTGTGATTTTGCAGTTTTGTTAAGGACAATAAAATGATTTACAGATTTCCGCTAAATTACTTAAAAACTCACGACATGGCTGTGTGCTTAGTTTGCTTCACTTCTTTTTAATAAATTAAAGCAATACTGGGAATACAAACTCTAAAATAAATCGATTTTGAAGAGATCGGTCTTTTAGGACTCGATTTTTTGTGAATTGATTTATTATGTTGCGATTAGAATCAATTTAAAAATCGATATTTAAAAAAAAAATCGTCATCCCTAGGTCTATGCCTAATGCGCATTAAATGCGCACACAACTACATGTCATGACGCTCGCATGGACTCTGACTATATATATGCGCATTATGCGCACACAAATTGGTCAAGCAAATGGTAGATACTTATTACAATAATAAAAAATATAAATTGACAAATCAACGTTGTTTATTATTTATTTTTTTAAACATTATTAAATGACCCACTCTTCCTCTGTGCAATCACTTATAAATAAAAGTCTATCTAGCCGAATTGGCGCTAACATGTTTCTTATTTTTGTTATTGTACAGCCTGGCTTTGAAAATAAACGTTCGGAGGGGACCGATGTTGCTGGTATTGCTAAATACTCTTGGGCGAGCTGGAACAATTTGGGAAAAAACACTTTCATGTCTTCCTATTGTTTTAATGGATCGGTTGAAAGAGGTGACACCTGTGCAGACAAGTAGTGGCTCACTTCACCCTTTTTTTCTAGCTGTAATGAAGAACCTGTGTTTTTTTTCCGCTTCGTATGAGCCAACTTCTTATGGTGACTCCAGAAGTCATAATTGGTTTCGACAGAAGAATCACTATCAGGTTCACTAGTGATACTAGGAGTGGTAGTAATAAATCGTCTTAGCATAGAAATCGCCCTTGCACAAGCTCTGGAATCCTGAAAATGGATATTCTTGAATCTAGGATCAAGTAAATGATATAGATTAGATTAGATGTTTTGTTTCGCTTAATTTGTCCCTTTTGAGAAAGGCAAAGAGATCTAGCCCATACAGCCTTTTCATCAGCGTTAGGTAGGTCAACCGAACCTATGTTTTATGTCCTCAGTATAACAAAGATTTATTCGATACGATACTTGCCAAAAAGTACTCATTGAGTAAAAGTATCGAATACAAAGTATCGAGAACAAAAGTATCGGTATCAAAAGGAAAGTACTCGATACCACAAAGTATCGACACTTTTTTCGTGTCCCTATCAATGGGCGATTTTCCGAGATCCCAAAAAAAAGAAATTGGTTAGTAAATAACTTCATAGATGGCGCTTAGCCTAGATTAGTTTGGCGCTTAGTAAAAGGCGAGTCCATGAAGAACACGTGTATGGCTACGTAATATTTATTCAATTCCAAAATAGAAATAGGTCCTGGAGATCCTGAATAAAAATTTGTAAGTACAATATTTTTATGTTTTTGATAGACAAGCAAAAGTGTAGAATTTAAAACAGCCCCTAAGTAGGAACGGGTCGGCTTTCATAAAACACCATCTATCGAGTATTTTTGAACTAATTTTTATTTTTTAATTTGGGCTGTCAGAAAATCGCCCATTATCGGACGTGGTCGGGCAGCCTTATGATACTGATGATGTGATGATAGAGACCAGAGCAGAGACAATATTTGTACTGTTTTTCATTCACTCTTAATGGGCGATTTTCCGAGATCAAAAAAAAAAAAGAAATTGGTTCGTAAATGACTTCATAGATGGCGCTTAGCATAGATTAGTATGGCGCATGGTAAAAGGCGGGTTCATGAAGAGCACGTGTATGGCTGCGTAATATTTATTCTATTCCAAAATAGAAATAGGTTCTGGATGTCCTGAAAATAAATAGGTAAGGACTTACTATTTTTTTATTCTTTTGGTAGACAAGTAAAAGTGTAGAATTTATTACAGCCCTTAGGTAGGTACGGCTTTTATAAAACGACATCTAACGGGTGTTTTTGAACTAATTTTTACTTTTTAATTTTGGCTGTCAGAAAATCGCCCATTCTTCTCTGAACTTTATCATTCTCTTTGTTATCAATTTTTAGTAGTACTCCATTCGTTCTCTTAGTTTTTATTATCATCAATTCATCATTCGTTCTTCACAGCTTGCTCTTGATAGTGCTAGGATTTAGCTAGAATTTTTATTTTCTTTGTCTTTAGTTTTATTAATTAAACAAAAATGAATTCTGTGCTAAATCCCGAAGCTCCCGAGTTCTATCCACATTTGACCTCAGTTACGCAGGTAAGTTTGTAAATAATTGACAATGTTATTGCAATTACAATGACAACAATAAACATGTGTTTGAAAATGTGCTAAGGGTTTCTGGTTACTGTCTGATGTCGATTGAATATAACTTTGTTCATTAGCCAGTATGGGTACGATATAATTGTTTAAACTTATCACATAACCTTCTGTGTGGCCCCGAGGCTCTTAGTCATGAACATGCTCTGGCTGCAGCCTTAGACTTGGCTTGCAATTTTACATATTAGTGTTAAACTTGAGACCCACTTGCCTCACTTTATGCATTAGATTCTGTATCATTTTGCTATCTTTTCGAAAATCTTGTTGTCCAAAATAGTCACCGACAGTGTGATTATTTAAAACTAATGAAGATCCAGCCTATCATTTAAAACCACATTAAAAATAAGAAAAAACTTATAAAATCAATTACCTTTTTAGAACTAATAAAATGTTCAATAACCAATGAAATGGTGTTTTGCGTGGACGCCGCATGGTAGTGTGCATAGCAGTGACCCCAATGTTTCCAACCTGACTAAACAACAATAAGCCCTTGATATACATGCCTATTTATGCGCACGTCCATTATTTCACTGAAATTCAAATAAGACAACAAAACCAAAACTTGGAAATAACAAACATTAATAATGATAAATATCTTCCATCAATAATCATAACTGTTTTCCATCCTCTACCAGACTATGCACGTCATGATAAATACATTGTATAATATTGTAAAACAAATAGTGCTGAATATTAAATAATAAATTATTAAAATATTCTGAATAGTTCTTTTAACAAAATTTTGAATACTGCTATTAAAGATGGAAAAAGCTTTTCAAATAACAATGAAAATACTTTTGATTCGATACTTTTACGAGTACGATACTATTTGTTCGATCCTACTCATGAGTACAGTATCGATACTTTCTATTCGATATCGTGTCCCTAATAATTGGCTACTTGACTAAAATACGTAAATAGTACAAAAATATTATTTTTGAATGCGTCTCATTTAGTCTTTTAGCCGATGGGGGTTTGGAGAGTAATAACACCATCTATTCTTGAGATTGGAATGAATTTATTGGAAAACTTAGCTTAATATATACAAATTTTACATGTTACAACTAGAGGCGTATATACAAAGCAGTTTATTACGTGTTCATAAATGAACGCTAGGGTGCGCTGCGTTTGGCATGACGCAGCGGCTGAAGCGGCTCGTGGCAGTCGCGTAGCTGTCGATGCGCGCCGCATATAAATATTCGCGGCGGCTCTGTAAGAGCGCTTAGGGATGTCGGAAATAAAAAAAATATCGATATATCGATACATCGATATTTTGAAAAATATCAATATCGGCCTCGATATATCACAAAAAAAATATCGATATATCGATATATCGGTCAAATTTTTCACCGGCTTTAAAAAAAGGAGAACCACCTGCTTTTTCTTAAAATCGGATAAAATATAATTTAGGTGAGCCTAGCCCATTAATAAAAACAGATTTTTTATTTTAAATTATTGTTTTAACCGGTTTACAGTTCCGCAGCCCATATGGGCCATAACAATTGATTAACCTATTGTTATATTTTCAGGACAGTGAACCTGTTAATCATGCCGCCCTCTAAGTCGGCTCCTGTTGTTAGGAACCGCCATATTTACGGTAAAAGCCACTCTCTCTGACGGCACGGAGGAAGCGGTAGGTGTTAAATATTTCCGTTGCGTATACGTAGCACACATGCACACATGACATGAAGTTGATTGAAGCAACGCACTGACAGTGAGAGTTACACACTCACTACCACAGATTACATTAATGGAATTCAGCAACAATAAGATTTTTTTACATTTTTACAGCTGTAATTCTAACAAATTAAAAAGTTAGATCGTGATGCGATGATAATAAATAAAAAATATCGATTTTGATACGAATTTCGATATTGGTTGTTTTGTATCGATGTATCGATATATCGAAATAAAAAATATCGCTTAAAAATATCGATATATTGAACAAAAAATATCGATATATCGATGTATCGATATTTTTTCAACAAGCCTAAGAGCGCTGTTGCGCGGCGGCCATCGGACGACACACATGTAACATCGAAGCGCGGGAGCGCGCGTCGTAATTTATGTCTTGCAGCTATGTAGGTAGCTACAGGACTCCCCCTCAAGCGAAGCGTACGGGAGTGTTGACACTTCTGCCCGAACTGACTCTTCTGAGCGTTGGTTCTACTGCTGCTGCTGGATCAGATGTTACTCGTGGCTGGACGGCTTGTGTGTTTTGTAACGGCGCCGGCGGCGGCGGCGTAGTTGTTTCTTCGGTGTTCAAAGTGTAGGCAGGCTTCAATCTGTCTATCGACACGGTGGCGATTCTTCCAGGAAGTTGTATTTCAAAGAACTTGGTGCTTCGTTTCAGTACTTGATACGGGCCTTCGTATGGTGGTTGCAGTGGTTTACGTACTGCGTCGATACGTAGAAATACAGATTCGCACGTCGATAGGTCGTAGGCGGTAGGTATGTTGGTGTGCAAGCGGTGATTATTTTGTGAAGCTTCTGCACGAACTCTTGGTTGACAGCGGCAGGTGATGGTGATGAAGATGGTGTGATGAAATCACCAGGTAGACGAATTGCTTGACCATATGTTAGTTGCGCTGCGCTGGTGTTGGTGTCGGTTCGTATTGCTGCTCGGAGTCCCATTAACACTGTAGGTATTTCGTCGATCCATTTAGAGTTGCAGTGTAGTCTAGACATTAACGCGGCTTTCAGTGATCGGTGCCAGCGTTCGACGATTCCGTTGCTTTGTGGATGGTAGGCGGTTGTTCTTGTCTTTTCGGCGCCAAGTAGATGGGTTAGCGCGCGAAACAGCTGACTCTCGAACTGACGTCCTTGATCTGTAGTTATTGTCTGTGGACATCCGAATCTTGTTATCCACGCTTCGTAAACATATTTTGCGACGTTTTCACTGGTTATTTCTTGAATAGGTATAGTTTCGGGCCATCGCGTAGTGCGATCTATCATTGTGAGTAGGTATCGATGTCCGTGTTCGCTTGTTGTTAGCGCTCCGACAATATCGATATTTAGGTGTTGAAATCTTTCGCACACGGGAAATGATGATATGTTGCTGTGCGTGCGTCGTTGTACTTTCGCTCGTTGACAGGATACACACGTCTTCGTCCATGTTCCAATGTCGGAGTTCATCGCGGGCCAGAAGTAGCGTTGTTGTAGAAGCTTTCTTGTTGTTCGCATACCGGGGTGACTGACTCTGTGCAGTGCGTCGAATGCGGTGCGTCGAAAGTCATGTGGTAGGTATGGACGAATGTTGGATGTTGATGTTTCGCAGTAGATGTCGTAATCGGTGTTAGGTAGGTATCTTGATTTTCTTTACTTGTAGGTTGGTTTGTTGTAATAGCGCAGGTAACTCGGGATCATTTTGTTGTTGTCTTGCTAGTTGTTCGTAGTCTATTGTTGATGGACATGTGATTGTTTCGATGCGGGATAGTGCATCGGCGACTGTGTTGTCTTTTCCACTGATGTGACGAATGTCGGCTGTAAACTCGCTGATGAATAGTAGTTGTCTTGAGCGGCGTGGTGTTTCGCTATCGGATGACTGCCCAACTAGCAAAGTAGTGGAATAAGCGATCAGTTACTCCACTAAAGATCGAATAAATGATGAATAATGGCTACCGAGTGATCATATTGTGCCAAAGATGCGTTCGTGTGACTCTTTAGCTATTTTCCCTATTGTGCGCTATAATTATGACGTATAAACGTTTATTCTACGTACTTATACCGCAACTATTCGACAATCGTGTAATAGTGTCTATTACTCGTTTATTCAACATAAGTTTGTTATAGTAGCGCTATAAGAGCATTGAATTAGCTATTTGTCTGTGTAGGTCGCAACTATACAGCCACTACTAAACGTTCCGTTATCGGAGCCAATTTGCTGAATAGTTGCTACCCGTTTATTAAAAAGCGTCATGATTACTGATACAGCGTTATAAATCGTCTAGTCCAATAATAGCTTTTAGATTACAGCTACTGAACCAGAATTGTTTTCAATGCCATTATATCACATTTATTCAGTACAAGATGCAATAACAGATTTTTAGTGACCTTTAGAGCTCTAATGTGAGGATATTTTCTTAACCACTCTGAAGATTGTGGTTCCGTACACAATTTATTAGTTCATGACAATCTTGAAATTCGTGTTTAATTAATTAAATTGATAGAATATAGTGAAGAAGTCGACTGTCAGGCTTCACTGTTTGCAATAGAAGTTGATAATAATGAGTTTTTGAAGATTCCTGTAATTGCAGTTCAGATGTTGAAAACCCAGAGAGTTTTGAAAATGAACAAGATATAGAGATTAAGAATAAAATGTATTTTAATGTTTTATATTTTAGCGTTTTATTAACGCTTAAATATACTTGAGTAAAATTTTAAAATTTTAAAAACATAAGTTCAAGCACTGACAAATTTCGACGGTTGAAAGCCAGACCTCGGTAGCCAAGTGGTTAAGGCAGCCGCCCGGAATGCGAAAGGTGCGTGGTTCGATTCCCGCCTGAGGTTGTCGTCTTTTTTCAGTGTTTAAAATTTTACTTAAGTATATTTAAGCGTTAATAAAACGCTAAAATATAAAACATTAATCTATAAAGGCAGCTTCATCTTAACCGAATGTTCAAATATTTGTAAAAATATTTCTTTCGGATCCCAGAGGTGAAAACTTCTAAGATTTGATGAAGCAATGTTGACTAAAAAACATAAGCATCAAGCACTGACAAATTTCGACGGTTGAAAGCCAGACCTCGGTAGCCAAGTGGTTAAGAAAACGATTTTTATTACATTTTTTATTGTTAAACTCATATTTTTGTTAAAAAGTAGGACTTACTATGTTCTGCTTTTTGTTTTTTTTTAAATAAACACGGAATACCATTATCTCATTTTTAGACGAACAGGAAACTGAAACTGAAGCAAGAGTTTGTGTTTATGATATGTTATGATAGTGTATGAAAATTATAAGAATAAAGGTAGCTAAATTAGTTTACTTTAGATCTAATCATCATTATAAACCAAACGCAGGAATCTCGCGGCAAAATTTAGGCTCACTGGCTTTTGGTGCATTGAAGAAATACAACTAAATGCTTACCATTATTAGATATCTGTCCACACCTTATTTTATCGATAATTACATATTTCCAAAACATCTGTCACAAATAAATTAAAATAGTCCTATTCCACTGCTGCGTCACATTTTGCATGAGAATTTTGAGTATTTATCACATACGGATGCAAATTTCACTGTTTATGTCTATTTATGTTAAATGTACCTATCCTATAGTAAATAAATCAGAAAAAAAACAAAAACTAAATCATGTCGATACCTTTGGGTTCATTTGGCGTATAAACCAAAACCCGACTTTTCGGGAGAGCAGAAAAACAGTTTTTTTTTAAATAAAAAATCGTAACTTTTTTGTTTTTGAAGTTATAAAAAAATGACAAAAAGGTAAGATTCTTAGAATTAGGGAATGAAGAAGGCATAAAATCATCAAAACATATCTATCGTCTTTAGTTTCGAAGTTAGCCTTGGATTTACGTCAAAAAAAATAGTTTATGGTTTATACAACCTACGAAAATTTACCTAAAATTAACTGTGTACGTCGTTATATCAAACTGATACATTTTAAATCACATTTACTGACGTAAAAACCCATAGATGTAGATTTTTTTGTATTAAAAGCCAGTTATAATAATATAAAACAATTGAATTCTAACTATTCAAAACAATCCACTTATTCCCAAAATATATAAGAACTTAATTATAATAAGCCTCATGCCTAAATTATGATCGATTCAAATAAAATAAAACTACCTGAATACGAAATCAATATTTATTCTTATGATAATGGCATACTGACTGTTAAAACAATTTAACAAAAAATTACATCTCAAATTGAAAATAACATTTTAAAAAAATCAAATTTGTTAGATAAACTAAAACAAAAGTCAATATTAAACTTAATAATTCAAACTTCTAGTTAATTAAAGTAATTAGACATTACTCAACCTAATAGCATTATAATAACATTGTATTTTTATATTATGAACACAAAAATATTGAAATTCACCGCAAAGAAATTTGAGTTATTCAGAATAAGTACAATAATTTAAAGCAACATAGGTAGTATATTTGGGTTATTCGCATAATGACTAATTACGTACACGCTTAACGACATACACGCATTTTGACTTACACGCATATTGACTTACACGCATTTTTACTTATACGCATATTGACATACACGCATTTTGACTTACACGCTTATTGACTTACACGCATTTTTACTTACACGCATATTGACATACACGCATTTTGACTTACACGCATATTGACTTACACGCATTTTTACTTGAGTTATTCAGAATACAATAATTTAAAAGAACATAGGTAGTATATTTTAATTAAAGAATAATTTGCGAACGAATGTTAAATGAAATTACGTTAATGCGAACCGTTATTTTTTAGAAGTATTCGAATGTTTTCGTTTACTAAAATTAGTCTAAAAAATTCTACACCTGAAAAAAGCAATTTAGTCAGTTTTAGATCATTTTGATCACGTCTTATCCGATTAAAATGTCCTGACTCCGACTAAATCGCTTTTTCCAAGTGTACACACAATCAAAACAATTAGTTTTTAATAAGATATTACAGTAATTATTTATTTTTATGCAATCAGCTATTTCTCATCTTCTTCATCGGTTAACGTAAGATGGTCAGCAACATTTCCATGGGATAAGTCCAAATAATCATGGTGGTATCTTTTTGGGATAATGCAATTGTCACAAAGACGTTTTAAATATCTATATTTTACATCTGATATTTGCAATTTTTTTTTATAAAGTGCACTCGAAGACATAATTCATAACCTTTTCATATGAACTTTGTTCAGGTACTATCTTCTTCTCGATTTTTCTTTACCTCTACCTTTACCTTTGCCTTTATTGCCAGATTGTTGAAACAATTTAACCTTATCAGTGGGCGTATCTTCTTTCATGGAATATTTTATGTAAATCTCATGGGGATTCTTTATCTTTAAGGTAACAGATCTGATGTTTTGAAATTTTAGGTTTTTAGACGTTTCATTTGTAAACATTTCAGCATTTATTTCATTCCAATTAAGAAAATCCGAATACTCCATTACATTTACATGATAAGGCTTAGGGTTTTTTCTTTCAGCCTCGATGTAAGACGGCCATTGTGTTTAATTGCAGACAATGATTTTTTTAACTTCACGTTCAATAATTGCGTAAACGGAGTCCACGGGCATGTATGTGTGCCAGGCAAAAGGTAATTTATCTGAATCACCTCTAGATACGTTGACTTCAGTAGTTGAGAACAGTTAAGACAGTCCTATTTTTATTCTGACCCGACAAGAGTCACAATAAAACAGTATATTTTTTTATACCTCTTTCATTCAAAGTGCTTCTTGCAATGAACATGGTTTTTACATCAATACGATAATGAACATTTGGATTTACAACGTCTAATTTAAACGATATATACGTAATACGTTTAACATGTTATGGCGTAAAAACCATATACGATTAACGACGAATTGTACGCCCGGAGTGATATAAATTATGGTCATTACATCATAACAATACTACAAAAAATAATCATTCGGCTTTTACATTGATAATTTGCCTTTTGTAAGACGTTATAATCAAAATTTTCCGGGTCGTATAAACATTTTTTTTGCGAATTTCTTTATTTCGTATAAACAGATCGATAGAGAAAAAAAATCTGTGAAAAATGGTATATATAACTCAATTTGGCCAAAATGGTTTATACGCCAAATGAACCCAAAGGTATCGATGTGATTAAAAACTGTACAATAAAATGTAAGCAGCCGTTTTCAGCCGCTAGTTATCGCTAGAAATGATAACAAGCCAAATAAGCTTGCCTGGCGGCTAGAAACGTTAGTAACCAGCTTTACATCTATAGTTATATCTAAGCATTCAAGTTTTGTTACCGACTTTGAATCAGGAACCCTAAAATAACTCCATTTATTAAATATGGTGGAACAGTGTCGCAGTTATTCAACACATGATCGAATTTATGCGCTATAACAGCAATCTATTCACCAAATTCGTGTAATTTATATATTATTTTAATATTTATTTATTAATGTAACGTTTTTAGCAGAGCCCATAAATATATGTGAATTATGGCATATCACTTTATCGGTAAATTAATTTCGCAAGATTTCGACACCTGTACAAGTACATACAACCATACTACAATATTCATATTTGGTTGAGTACTTCCATTACTATTGGATAATATAATAAGGAGGAGATTGGTATTTGTTCACTCAGTTGCAGTTGCATTAAAGCAGAACGTTTTGGAACAACAGTATTGTAGTCGCTTTTATCGCATCAAGATATCGATTTGTAGCACTAATTATATATTATTAATTTAATATTCGCGGCGGCCATCGGACGAGACACATGTAACAACAATTTATGTCTTGCAGCTGTGTAGGTAGCTACAGTCTATATATTCTATAGTCTATATATTAACAAACATATTTTTTAGCTCTTCTTACCTAATATTTACATAAAATAAAATAACTCACACACAGTCACATAACGAGGTCCGTATCCCATACTTTAACTTTAATAAATCAAAAATATTAACTAATCTTACATTACAAGGATTGCGCGCGAAACGTATCTAACGTGCTGCTAGAACAGATCGCGCGCGAAAAGCGAGAACAAACGTTACGTGCGTCCGATAGCATTATAGCGCGCACGCGAGGCGCCGAGCCAAACGTTACGTGCGTCTGATAGCATTATAGCGCGCACGCGAGGCGCCGAGCGCCGCTGCAGGTGGCCGCGCTCGCGCGATATTCATAGCGCATAGCGCCAACACGCCTACATACATAGCACGCGATACGCGCGATATACAGGCAGCGCGCTAGAATCTAGCTTAATCATGGCCGCCCACAGACATATAATAGAAGTATAATAGAAGCAGACCAAACAATACAACAAAAAAGCGTGCCCATTACGCCTACAGGCAAATTTCATGCACACATTTACAATAAAAGGGGCTGAACTCAGGCACGCAAGGGACCTCAAGTACCTACATCTACAATAATGTTATACCTACGTAAAGAGGATAATTTTATATTTTATAGACATTTGAAGATACTCATTAAATTTAAAAAAAATCACCAGTAGAATGCTAAGTTATCTATCATTGAGTGCCAGGCAGGCTATGTCTGTATCTGTATCTGGCTGCGACGCCACCTCATTAACTTAATAGGCCTATTACATCTCGACTGTGATTTATGCGTAAAATGGCCAATTTTGGCGTTCTTGATCCAAGAAAAAAAATACATCACCAGTTTTGAATTATTGAATAATGTAGAATAGCTATTGGCATAGTTCGTAGCGGTCTCGCTTTATGTAAATTTTGCTTAACCTTTTTATGAAACCCAAAATTGATGAAGGTTTTCAAAAATGCGCGAAGGCACTTTTTTTAACTCCTAGATTGAAACACTGTTCTAAAGAAATGAAAAAAAAAATAATGTTATCAATTATATAGTCATATAGTGCGTAGGGGCCTCGGAATTTATAGATATCATTGATTTTATATGGAAAAAAAATCTTATTCGAAACCAAAAAACTTCGAAAATCGGTTTAAGTTAACTGTGAATAGGAGAACCTATCTACGATATTATTGAGCAAATTTATACCAGAATAATTGTTACTTCTTGAGAAATAAAGATTGTATAATGAATTTATTATCCAATTTCGATAAAAACGATAAATATAACTGCAAAATTACTACAAAATACGATGCGCCGGCCGTCCGAACTCAGCTTATTCTCGCAGAGTAGAAATTTGTAATATTAAGCATGATTTTATTATCCTATTTCGATACGTTACTACAAAATGCAAAAATGCTCATTTTACGCAAAAATCACATTTGAGATGTAATAGATCTCTTATTAAAATGCATAAAAACTCGTAGTAGAATCGTTAGGTAAAATAAAAAAAATGAAATAAGTAATTAAAAACAACATACATATATAGGTACTCTGCTGGTATTTTTTTAATAAAAATAAAAATTACAATAAATAATGTCACAATTTTTAAAACTAGTGATAAGACCGCCGGGTGGTCGAGTAGTCAGCGACTCTGACTGCGGGTTACTGTATATTTTGCAAGACCCGAAAAAATTATATCCGGGATACTTTTTACTGAGTCTGTTCAGGAAGTAATGATGAAGGTTTCTGAAAACAAATAAATTTATCATTTTCTGTATATTTCAAAGTAACAGAGTTGAGATTGAGAGACTGCTCAGACCCATCTTCTTCATGTTATACCCTAGAATACTGTACAACAATATAATACTTACGATAACTCACTTAATGTAGTTAATACAGCACTTGAGGTACTCGGCTGTAAATTTTGCAAATTCCTCTAAACATGATCTTCACTAGCATTGCTTCTTACCGGACTTTTTAGTAAAGATTTAGATGAATTCTGAAAAACAAATGTTAAAAGTTATTATTTTATGCACATTTTCATACAAGAATACATCCCTACGACTACCATAGGGTTAAAAGGATAGGATAGGGTTTAAGTTAACAATATTATAAAAATAATTTACTCATATTTAATTTATCCCTAATGAAAAATATATTGCATACTTAAATCTAATCAATCTTCAAAAATATACCTATTAAACAAAACTGGAGTCTAAATACGGCCCCGTAAAATTGTACAAGTATATGAAACGTCAAACGAGATCAAAGTTACTATATAATTGATTATTGTTACCACAAGAATCTTTCAGAAACTACTTTACGTTAAGATTTTACGAGATTTGTACTTATGACAATTATTCACTACTTCTAGAATGCCGAAAGATTAATAATAATCACACAATGACTAAAAAAACCATTATGAGATTAGATGGCACAACAAAACTTACCAATGGAACGTAATTTAAGGTGTTTTTCTATATGAGGAGTTGTCGCACAAGGGCGCACTACACTTCACCATTTTATTTTAGTACTTTTGGCTCATAAACTTTATTAGATCACAAAAAATAAGCGAAAACAATCTCCTGTACGTCCTTTGTTGACAAGTCTAGGAAGACATTTTGTGTAGCTTAATTGTAGCTTGTCAAGATGGCGTTTTGCCTCACGGTCCAGTTTGTCTATGCGTGTGGAAGTGTTGCGACATTAAAAAGAAACGAGATAGTCTCAATATTTTGTGGTTGGAGAGAAAGAAGTAGAAATAATGTTTTATTCTCATCTATGTAGTTGTGAAATAATGTTTGGTCTGCTTCTATTATATGTCTGTGTGGCCACCCGTATTTCGGGTCTTGTAATCCACAGATAAAAAAATGATATTTTGTAAAAATAAAATATTTAGAAATTATCTTAATAAAAAATAACTATTGGATAATTATCGTTAAATTATACACTACCATAACTGAAATATTTCGTATTTTATTGTTACAACTGTCAAAAAACCAATGGGCGATTTTCCGAGATCAATAAAAAAAAAAGAAATTGGTTCGTAAATGACTTCATAGATGGCGCTTAGCATAGATTAGTATGGCGCATGGTAAAAGGCGGGTTCATGAAGAGCACGTGTATGGCTGCGTAAATTTTATTCTATTCCAAAATAGAAATAGGTTCTGGATGTCCTGAAAATAAATAGGTAAGGACTTACTATTTTTTAATTCTTTTGGTAGATAAGTAAAAGTGTAGAATTTATTACAGCCCTTAGGTAGGTACGGCTTTTATAAAACGACATCTATCGGGTGTTTTTGAACTAATTTTTACTTTTTAATTTGGGCTGTCAGAAAATCGCCCATTGTACCGATTTTAGAAGAAATATATTTATTAATTATTGCAGTAGTGCAACTCGTACCTATGTCCTACAAAAAGTCGGTCAGAAATCAAATGAAAAGAAAAATCGGCATGATTAAGTATCGGTCCTACAAAAAGTCTGACGTGGCGTGGGTGGGCAGCCTCAACATTAAAATCGTAAAGCTGTAGATATCTTATTATTTTATCAGACTAATATCATAATACTCTGTATATGAGCATTATAATATTAGAGTAATTTTGTCATAACTTTTATAATTATTAAAAATCATCTTTTAATAATATTTTTCATTATTTCATTCATTATCATTGATTACCTTTATTCATTAGACGAGCTGGTATGGCGTCGCGCCGCGCGATCTCTGAGATCCTTCGTTCAATTCCCGGTGGGTTCAATTTAGAGAAGGACTGTTTTTCTAAATTAATTTCGGGTCTGGGTGTTTTTTCTATATTTATGTATAGTTATCCATTATCTTACCATTAACGAGCTTCATAAGAATACTTATCTTGGGCTAGTTATTTTAATTTAATTTAAATCTTTCAATAATAACCGTGTCGTAGCGGTGAAAGAAATTAAACGAATACTACCACTACCACTCTCTCTCTTCCCTTGAGCACAGAATAACTAATAGTACCTACTACCGGTACAGAAGGTTCGCTCTATAACGAATTTCACGCGATATTGAAACTTATCGTGTGACCCGAGCGTTCATATTTTCCTTTATGCAACGCTTACTCGATATCGATTTCACGTCAGGAGCGTAGGGTTTCCACTCATGGATATTATGTAGGTACGATTACGATTTATGCGACGACGCGCGACATGGAGCGTGCGAGCAACCTACAGGGGCCACCAGACTGTTGTAAACAAGCCTTTCCCTGGTTTACAACTTATTGTAAACAAGGTTTCCATTTCGTTTACAACCGCCGTAAATGTTTTCTGTCACAAGCAGTGCTGCCATTTTTAGCAGGATCCTGCTTTTTTAGTATTTTAAGAGTAAAATTTAGGCTACAGCAGAATGTTTAGCATTATCGTAAAATTTAGCTTATTTTTTAAAACTAATTTATGCCCAGACAATGTGGTTGCCACAGACATATACTTCTTATTATATGTCTGTGGTGGTTGCTAACTTAAGGCTGGTGTCACAGACACGCATTTGACCAGCGCCGGCCACACGCGCGCGCTACACTAAATAGTAGTTGCGCGTTTGATTGAACTGCGTGATGACTGTGAAACGCAACTACAATCTAGTGTAATTGTAAGCGCACGCATGTGGCCGGCGCTGGTCAAACGCATGACTGTGAAACCAGCCTAAAAATTATGTCGATCCAGACCCTGAGCACGGATCTTTTATCGACCGATAAAGTGACTTATGACGATAAAATATGACAGTTTAAGTACTGCCGTAGTCAATTTGTCGACGTCTAATGTCACAAATTTTGATCTAAAAATTGAGTATAATTACTACAGTAGGTTTTAAGGTTAAAGCTATTTTAAGTTGTTGTATCATGGTTGAACTTAGAGATAGTGGTTCGTGTGATTTGAAATTTATGAGATTGATTATTTGTGACTTCTAGAGTTTTTCTTAAGTGACTCCCATTTCTGCGAACTCCCCTAATCATCACGAAACCAGATTAACAAAACTTACGTAAGAAACGATATTCCAAGCACTTGCCACTCACTTCTATTACTGCAATGTTTGACTGAACAACTCATTGTTCAATTAAGCCCACCGGAATAATATTATGTACACCTAAAATATACACTTAATCAACTAAAAAACCAAATAATTATTTGGTAGGTAAAATAATGACAGCGATTTGTTTGGGGCCAAGCTCAGAACAATATGTTTTAGTTATTGTTCTGAGGGGCCAAGTTTCGTTGGCCACGTTGCACAGTTTCACCGACACGGTCCTTTCATCCTATGTTTTGTCTTTGTTTTACTTAGGGTAAACATGATGTTCCGAAACGGAACCAAAATAGTAGTGGATTAAGGTATAAAGAGATAGCAAACTTATGCTCTCTCTATAGTTATAAAGCTCAATGCCCCCTGCCTTGGGTTCTTGGGTATCGTAAAAGGCGACTAACTAACGGTCAAAAGACTGCACATACATCCAACAGTACAGAGCGGCGATGGGCTCACCATCTGTCACGCTGAGCTATTTGATGAAAAGTGGACTGCAGCAGAGGATTGCTATTGCGGTCCAAAATAATTTTATGATACTAGTGTTGACTGCCGACTGTATAAGCAAGATTCCTTTGACTGGTCGTCAGAAAAAACTACTAATGTCGAATTGTCGAAATGAGGGACTTCTTGGCGGGAAAGTGAAGCGTCAAGTCTGCAGTTTTGTTTTATTTTCTAAAATTTGTGTTTTTTCGAACATTAATGTGAAATAATAGTGGATTATTAACCGCTAAGTGTTTGTGAACGTGCATGAGTGTTGGCAAATGAAACAAAACTGTGCAACATCACTTTTCAAATTCTCTCAAGAAGTCCGCGTGAGATCTTAGTAAAGCCCCACATCTTTATTAGGGACTCAAGCGGTTTGGGGAATATTATTTAATCACCACTCATTATCATCTAGGGAAAAAATAAATAAAAAAACTAATGACTAGGCAGTATGGTCTCTGATCTTAGCCTGTTCCTTCAAGGAATAAATATAAAAAAAATAATTGTAGAAATGACATTGACATTAGATAAAATCAATCATTAAAGAAGGACGATTCGTTTGTCGTCGTGTGGTTGGGGTGAGGTGAATTTTAGGGGGTTTGGTTTGGTTCTGTTGGGTGGCAGAAGGGTGGGTGGAAATTTTAGGATTATGTGGAGGTATTGCGTAGTTGCCGCTGTTGCATCGGCTCCAGTGGAAAGTTCGCGGTTGCGCACTGTGACTTCAACCCGCTAAGTGCTCTGCGGAGTTTGCGTTGTGGCGAGCTAGCAAAGGACGGCAAATACCATCGGCAGCCATCGAGCGGCCGTCGGTATACGCGGGGTACGTAGCATGTTGTCGATATTTTGTGGGATAGGCTAGGGATCGTCTGGAGCCACCTGTATTTTTATTTCTATGTTATACTCTTAGGATTTGTGCAACTGTGTTAATATTCTCTTTCACATGAGTGAGATTCAGCTAAAACGCTGTAATTCTTGTTTGTCATGACTTTAGAAGACCCATTTTACGTCGTCAAAGAGTAAGTGCATCTTTGAGCTGTGTTAGCTGCTGACATCCACCTGTGCTTTGGCCCAGTGCAGGTGCAACTGTAGCACTCAATGGCGATACTTTAACTCTAGTTTGGTGCTGATGAAAAAGAACTTTGCGTTTGTGACTCAACTGTCAAAACCATCTCATTTAATATTACAATGTCACTGTTTGTTTAGTCTCAATTAAGTAATTTATATAATAATGCAAATAAAATAGTAGGTATCACATTTCAGATGGTTAATGTTGGTGTAGAAATTTCAGAAAATTGGTAAATTCCAATTATTTACAAAACAATCACTAATAGATTATGTACATAGAGAGTACATGATTTACAGCAGTCTACAATCTTCTTTTCTTTTGCACATTTCAAAATGAGTTCTTACTGCAAGAATGGTTCTCGACTGTTTGTAAACAAATAAGTGATCTTTTATAATGAATGTACTTTTGAAAAGCAGTAGAATTTGTCTCCTAAAAGAACTTAAAACAAAAACAATCTCATACAAAACTGTAAATAGGATATCTCAGCACAATACCCACTAAAGGGCATGTTTTTAATTGTATGCTACCCGTTGTAATGGAAATGTGACATTAAACCAAATTATAATATAAATGTGAAAGATTAAGAAGAAATACTGACCTGTTGACTTATTTGTATGTTGTAGTGAGGTGTTCAAAGCATTGAATAAAACTCGAGGCTTATACCTGCGGTGGCAAGAGATATCCAAGGCACCTGTGGTGCACCCGCCCAATAGTCCCGAGGTAGAGTGGACATCCACTGAACTCCGGAATGCACTCCGCAGTATTGAATGGGATTTGGAAGACCTTGAAGACACTATAAATATCCTTTTCATATTTTTGTGAACTAGCTGTTAGGGACATTGTTTTTGATTTTTGTATTATTTAACCACATGCATAGCTTATTGCAATTGCGAACTTTATTTACTTTGATTTGTGATTTGAATGTGCATAATGTAAGGTTACTATGTAAGCGCACGGTACTGCCCCAGCCAATGCAGCTAACATTTTTGTAGTACATGATATATGTTGATGTGCTCCTGTAAATGTAAATAGCAATTTAATAAATGAACAAAAATAACAAAATATTAAATGTCTTCTATTACACATTACATAGTAAATATTACTATCCTAATATTATAATTATTTCTACCACCAAGCCAATGCATTATGGTTTTAAGGGGATTAGATCCAGTTTAACCGTCTCAGTGATCTAGTGGCTCACCGGTTTCAGACCAGAGGTCCCAGGTTCGATTCCCAGCGGGGGCTACATCTTTGTGTGCTCGGTTTGGTTGGTGGTAGGGCTGTTAAGTGCCCCTGGCTAGCTACCACCATCTTATCTAAGTTTGTCGCCATAACAACGATGTTTATAGCATTGTTGTGTTCCGACAGTTTGAGATAAGATAGCCAGTTCCTCAGTGGTTGAGGATTCCGGGTGAAGCGCGCTTCCACCTTCGGCCTTATCGTCACTTACCATCAGGTGAGATGAAGGCCAAGCGCTTACCCATTGTAGAATTTAAAAAAAAGTGTAATTGCACAGTATAGATGCTTACGAGCTGAAGCTTGGGGGTTCAGCTACACTGAGTTCCATACTTGTATCATTGAGGTCAGCAGTTGGCAAGCAACAGCAAGCAGCCAAAAAGAAAGAGTTCGATGCACAGAGTAATTTAACTTGTTTCAAAATAATGTGTAATAAAAAGAAAGGTTCTTTTTATTGTGTGTTAAAATAATTTGCATGTCATCGTTGTTGGCTGAATGGGAGGAGCTTTATTGTAAAATATTTCAATAACTAAATATGTATGTAACCCAGTCAAATGCAAATAAAATGAAAAAAATAAATAAAAAAACATGCTCATGGTAGCCTTGGTGGTGTAAGAGGCCATGGGCTGCAGGCTATATGATTTGACGGTTCGGAAACAAAAAACAATACAATCATTAACTTATTGACGGCTTTACTAAAAAGAATCATCCAATCACCACAAATAATTTGCTTAAGGTCTGGCGACCAATCACAAATAGATAATTATTTAAAAAATAAAACTTATTGACAGTAACAGTCTTCGATCAACAATACCAACGATCGAAAGTAACAGTTGATTAGTATGACTTATGTTTTAGTTTTGTCACATTCTGTTACTTTAAAGTAGGATGATGAATTAAATTTCTTTTTTCACCCAATCTCTTTTTTATTTTTTGTTATTATTTTGGTAGTAACTGATGCGATGATCTAATCTAGAAAGTTCTGAATATGCAATGCTAAGTAGTTTATTTATCTGTCTGTCTGTCTTTTAATTTGAGTTTAGTAATACATGCACAATCGAATTTAGAAATTTGCTTTGCTACTTGAATATGATTTATGCTTGTACAATATTGGTATGCCACATGTGTCTGTTCAATATCGTCGTCGCAATGTTACACTAGTGTCCTTAACTCATTCTCTCACGCATTGTAGAGAAAAACTCTTCAAAGTTCAAAATCGACAATAAAGAAATAAGTGATAGAAGAAACTTCATAGAAGCTACCAAGCAGGAAGTGAAGGTGAGGACACATATACGTATTTGGACTGAAATAACGGCTCCTGAAAAGAAGCACGCAATTTTACAAATTAACATTCAATTCGAAGGTAAATTCGCCGGAGAAACTAATATCTCTAGTTAATGTCAGTTGGACATCGCCTCGGTGGCGAGGGGCGTGGCTTAGAGTCCCAACTGTTATTGCAATTTGTATTGTACATAATGTCTTATCCAAGTGTAGTTAGTACCTGTGCCAATGTTTAATTCCGGCCTTGCAAATAAATACGTTGCACACTATGTCGATACTTATCCCCTGATCCCACTTGGCGTGCGCGTTGCTCCGACGCGCACAAATTATACACAATTGGTTGTGCACACATCTCGTGTCACTTCTTTATTGTTTCTTGAGAGAAACACGCCATTGTTAGTGTGTTCTCATTAATCTCTCTCCAGAAACAGCAAAAATCCGGGAAACAAAAAACACAAAAACATGAAACTAGATAATATGTTCATTAAGAATTGTAAAAAAACATTTTTCATCGAATTTGACCTTAGTTGAGGTATTACTTCAGGAGTTTATTTTATGAATGACATCTTGAGGTAGTAGTAACGTGTGTGTGTAATGTTTTATTTAATGTGATTTTTGAATAACGTAAGTAACTTAAAATAAACATAATATAAAAATAAATGTACTTACCTACTTAATATTAAGTAATTTAAAAATAAATGTTAAATATTGTAGTGCCCTAACAGGGTTCATGTCATGCCTATAATGTACCTGTTAGTTAATATCTGTACACCTGACGTGAGACAATAAAATTATGAATAATGAATAATGAGAGTGAGTAGAGTGTGTGCGTTGGCGCAGGTGATGAAAGGCAAGATGAGCCTGAACCGCAGCCGCGACAGCGACGGCACGGCGCGCGAGCCGCTGCTGCGCGACGACAGCCCCGTGCACTTCGCCAGCTCCTGGACCAACACGCCCAAGTACTCCAAGTACTCCAAGCTGGCCAGCCAGGTCGGTACATACATACCTACATTATCAGGCCAGAGGGTCAGATCGCTAAATCAATACAAGACGCGCGCGCGGAACGGACGGAACGGTGTTTCAAGTTGGCCGTATGTTTAATTTAAATTGAAAAATTATTTATTTTAGATTTGTATCCACGCCACGTAACACCCGTTTAACGGGTTTTTAAAATGTTGCGTTCCTTTTTAGGGTTCCGTAGCCAAATGGCAAAAAACGGAACCCTTATGGATTCGTCATGTCTGTCTGTCTGTCCATCTCTATGTCACAGCCACTTTTTTCCGAAACTATAAGAACTATAGTGTTGAAACTTCGTAAGTAGATGTGTTCTGTAAACCGCATTAAGATTATTACACAAAAATAGAAAAAAAAACAATAAATTTTGAGGGTTTCCCATACTTACAACTAAACTCAATTTTTTTTTATCATACCCATACGTGTGGGGTATCTATGGATAGGTCTTCAAATATGATATTGAGGTTTCTTAGACCATTATTTTCTAAACTGATTAGTTTGCGCGAGAGACACTTCCAAAGTGGTAAAATCTGTCCCCCCCCCCTGTAACTTCTAAAATAAGAGAATGATAAAACTAATTAAATATATATGATGTAATTACCATGCAAACTTCCACCGAAAATTGGTTTGAACGAGATCTAGTAAGTAGTTATTTTTAATACGTCATAAATTAATCAATTAAAAAAATACACTATTAATAGAACATCGATCAAAGTTACAACGAACTACGAGAACTTTTATATGATGTTACTTGCTGCTACCGAACCCTTCATGGGCGAGTCCGATTCGCACTTGGCCGGTTTTTTTTAAAGTATTGTCGAAAAAATGCGAACATATGGTTTTGACACAAAACTTTATTAGACATTGTTTTGTGGTACGGCAGTTACAGGTTTAGTCGGCACGGGATTACCGACTTGTGTTTGTTAATGTGAATTATGGCTTGTAATATATACAACTTCCATAGGATTATAGCTCTTGTACTGAAACCAATTAATTTGTTAATTATTATAATTTGGCTAATGCATTAAAACGGTACCTACCAAAACTTCTTTAAAATGCAGACGTAGCGGACTTTGTATTGCAACGACTCGTAATTAGTCGAGCAGCAAACATGCGGACGCATACGTGCTCTGATAAACTATGTAAAATGCACCGTTTTATCCAGCTTAAAAAATATTAACTTACACAAATGAAAAACTTTTCTAAACTTTTCTTCACTAAGTAGGTAAGTTAAGGGCAGCCCCAGCTAATGTATCATTCTTTGTTTTTCAAAATTTATTGAAAACATACAATTATTACACATAAAATATAAATATACAATATATTGTACATAGAAGTAATTAATTAATTTCTTTATTGTTGACATTTTGCATTCACAATGCTATATAAATTTAGGATAAAATTTGTACTAGAAAAAAAAATCAACCAGTCTCAGGAAGTGCGTGGGTTGGAATCCCACTCGAGCTTCCTGAGACTGGTTGATTTTTTTTCTAGTACAAATTTTATCCTAAATTAATTAATTTGCCATTATCTCCGTGCTTCGGAGGGCAGTGAAGCCGTTGGTCCCGGTTGTTCAAACCCACCAACTCACATACCTATTCGATGCACTTGATAGACTGCAAAGGCGAGCGGTACGCATTATTGGAGATGCTGAGGTTACAGCCTCCCTTGAGGACCTCCAGTTGCGTAGAGACATTGCTTCTCTCAGTGTCTTCTACCGGAATTACTAGGGAGAGTGTTCTGAAGAACTTTTTGATCTTATCGCGCCCTCTCCTTTCCTCCCGGACTACACGTGCTGGTCTTAGGAACCACCATCATCAGTACTCGTACCAAAAAATGTAGCAAGTCGTTCCTCTGAAAGACCATTCGGCTTTGGAATTCTTTGCCGGCGCATGTGTTTCCCAGCTCCTACAGCCTCGCGTCTTTTAAGCGGGGCGTGAAACTGCATTTATGCAGGCCGTCATGAATGGGTGCGCTCGTTACCGTGCTTATTCCACGGTGGGGAGCGCTCTTATTATTTTGGACTGCATCGGCTGCTAACCATCAGGCAAGATGCAATCACTATGACGAGACAAATAAAAAAAAACATTGGGCCAGCGTGGTGGGTTATGTTTTATCACAAACTCCCCATGTGAACATATCCATGTGAGAAGGCCTGTTTGCAGCTGTGTGAACTTTATAGGAAGACTTTAGGGTGATGAAATGCCATTTGAATGTGTCATAGAATAAATGTATTTTTCCTATTTGTTACGTGTAACATGTGTGTGGTGTGGCATAGGCGGACAGCCCGCGGCGCTTCGAGTACGACAGCGACGCGACGGGCGCGACGGGCGCGACGGGCGCGATGGGCGCGATGGGCGCGCAGGAGCGCATGCTGCACGGGCAGGACGAGCAGCTGCGCGCGCTGGGCGACACCGTCGGCTCGCTCAAGACCGTCTCCCGCCAGATCGGCACCGAGCTCGATGAGCAGGCCGTGTCAGTACTAACACTTTGTCATTAAAATTAAAATAGTATAGTACAGCCTCTATAGTGTCCCACTGCAGGACAAATTCCTCCATCATTCAAACCGAGTCATCGCTACAATTGGCTATTTGACAGTTGTAACAATAAAATATGAAGTATGTCACATATGATAGATTAAAATTTAACAATAATTGTACTTCGACGTTGCATCCTCGAGATTTATATTCACAAGGTAGTCTTCTCTTCAATGTACCAGGCATCCAACACATATTAAAAGCTATCTAAAAGAAATTTTATTAAAAAAAATATAAAACGTTACCCATAGTATAGATACAGGCGCCATCTAGTGAATACCAACTGAGTGCACGAGTTTGTCACCCGCGCTGTCATCGTCATTCGCTTTTCGTGTTCGGGCATCCGCACATCGTTACCCTAAAAGTGTTTTGTGTAGCAAAGAACTATGTGCAAAAGGAAGCATGGATAATCATTATATACGCATGTGGAAAAACTGCGTAAACAACGAATCGCCAAGTAAATCAGGTCAGTCAGTGTTTTAAATATTACATTTTGTCGATGTTATGATTAAATTACAAAGACAAACGATTTTTTAAAAACTATGTGATTCGTTAGCGAATATACGACTCAGAACCTCTTAGTAAGTCATTCAAAGTTGAAACGTTATTGAAATATATTTCATAGTACGTTTCCTTCTTAATTTCGATTAATACTTTCGCTAGTGCCTTTGTGGTTACCCACATTTTTTGACTTTTTCACTATTTATCGATTTTCAAGAATACATAAGACATTTAGCTTTTTTAAATAATAATAAAAGTAAAAAACACATAAGTAGTACCGTGAAGTGATTACGGTCAGTGCTAGTATGAAATCTAGTATCGTGACGCGATTACGATCGATATTACGGGTACCTACCCTTATGTAGTACCGTGACGTGATTACGGTCAGTGCTATTATGAAATATGGTATCGTGACGAGATTACGATCGATATTACGGGTACCTACCCTATGCTCTGACGCGATTACGGCAATTATATTCCTCGGTCATTCCTTCCAAATGACGCTTCGTTTGCGCGAGGCAGTACCTACATTCTATTTTATTTTTTACTAATCTTTTTATTGGAGTGTTTTTTTGTGTGCAAGTGATTTCTACAAAATCTTACAGTTCCGCCTTACATACTGCACACTTATGGAGTACCGTGACGTGATTACGGTCAGTGCTCATATGAAATCTAGTATCGTGACGCGATTACGATCAATATTACGGGTACCTACCCTTATGTAGTACCGTGACGTGATGACGGTCAGTGCTAATATGAAATCTAGTATCGTGACGCGATTACGATCGATATTACGGGTACCTACCCTATGCTGTGACGCGATTACGGCAATTCCATTCTTTGATCATTAGTTTCAAATGACTTCGTTTGCGCGATGCCTCTCGCCTACCACAAGGCTTAGTGACTCCGATTTCAATAAAGAACCGTAAATAACGAACGTATATAAATCTAATATTGAAAAAGACTTACGATCTGTCATGACCGTAGCACAAGTACACAGTCCGGATCTTACCCAGACCATCCAGGACCCTAGCGATACCTAGTCGTAATAATCCAAGCGCAGCAGAGGAGTTGCCAGTTGTAAATCCAATATCGTCGGATTTTCTTGACGTTCTTGGAGTTTCTAAAGTGAAGGAGGTACCATTGGGACCCAAAATACCAGAAGAGGTCTCTAAACGCTAGGGAAATCCTCATAGATGGTATGAACAAAGATAATAAAAAAGAACTGTTAGCAACAACTTTGATACCTGTTTGAAGTTGGCCAAATTATGCTGCATTTACATTATGAAAATACCATGAATAGAAAAATGCTTACACTACCTGCCTACTCTTGATAAAAAATTCTTGTCAATGACACAAGATGTTGAAAGAGACGCACACTCTTTTGGAGAAAATTTGGGAGAAAAGATAGAAGCTGCTAAGGCCGCTGAAAAATCTGGTTTGCAAATACGGAGTACTAACAACATTGGACTGTCAACTTCACTAAGAACTACGTCGCCCAGCAGGGAAAGTAGCAAGACCCATCCAAGCAACAAGGTCATGGGTTGCCAGGCCGGGTGGGAGCAAGCAAAGATTCCCGTATCCACCTCCGAGGCGATCAGCGCAAGCACCGACGTCCGCCCGCTAACACACCACGACAGCAGTGAGACCGTCATACAGACCGATGTTGCGTAAATAACAACCAAGTTAACCTTACACGCTGGTCGTATAAATTTTTTTTTGTTGACAAATGTGTTCAATCGCAAATGACCTGGTAGTCTGACAGTACGTTACGGGTTACAAAATACCATTTAATAATACTGTAAAGCAAACTACTGAACCTATCACTCCTAACTTTTCTTCGGCTGAAATAAGTAAGTTAATCACAGCTATATCTGACTTGTGCCAGTCAGGAGTAATATGCATATGAGAGGATGTCAAAGACCAATTTATTTCTCCCATATTCTTAACACCTAAAATTGATGGATCGTCCAGATTTATCTTGAACTTAAAATCATAGAATAAAGCTGTGTGTGTGTAAAATGGAGGACATACGGACAGCAAGCAAATTATTGTTCCAAGTCGTTAGAAGAACAGAAGAAGTTATATGGCCAATGTTGATTTCAAAGACGCGTATTTTTTTCTTTAGTTCCTATTGATGAAAACTACAAAAAGTATTTAAGGTTCAAATTTTTGGGACACAAAAGTAATACGTATGAATTTTAGTGCCTACCGTTTGGACTTAGTTAAGCACCTTATTATGTCTTTACGAAACTCATGAAACCGGTCTATCTACCGGATTTATCTTATAAACAGAGGTTTTTTAATTCTAATATATTTAGTTCTTGTGCCTTGGCCATTCTTATGAAGAATGTAAAAGTTTTGTTCTCGAAACTGTTTGTTTATTAATAAATCTAGACTTTGATAAAAACTTCAAAAAGAGTAGCTTGGAACCACAAAAGACTAGAAAATTTCTCGGTTTTGAATTAAATTCAGAAAATATGTGTTTGCAATTGCCAATAGGAAAACGAAAACGCATTCTTGAACAAATAAATATCAATAGAATGGGTGGAGTACAATAAGTTCCTTTAAATAATATCATTTGTCGTCTATGGCAATGGTGCGAGAAACTCAAAATATTTGTCTTTGCATCCTACATAAAATCTAAAGATAACTTCATGGCGGATAAGGAGTCACGGCGTATGAATATCGATACAGAATGGCAAATGTCGGCACCTGTGTTCGAAAAAATTGTTCAATTGTTTGGGACACCTCTTAAAGATCTCTTTGCTACTTACCAAAATCATAAATGCAATAAATACGTCTCAGGGCAACGAGACCCCTATGCTTTTGACATAGATGCAATCACCTTAAATTGGAATATATTTTATTTTTATGTTTTCCCCCTTTCTCGCTCATATTAAAATGCTTTAGGAAAATAATTAACGACGAAGCCACTGGTGTACTAGTCGTATCGTATTGGCCGAGTCAACCCTGGTATCCCCTACTTAGCTCAATAGCGCACCACCAATATACTTGGCCCAAGTGACGATATGTTATTATCACCTTTCAGGACCCAGCACCCCCTTTGCAAGAAACTTATCCTGGTAGCATACAAATAATCAGAAAAGCATTTCAAAGACAATCGTTATGTAATGAAACTATCGAGGTGCTGATTTCCTCATTGTCTACATCCTCACTAAAACAATACAATGTCGCTTTTACGAAATGGTGGAGTTATTGTGATATTTATAAAGTTGATTTCTATAACTCCCCGCTTCCAATTCTATCAAAATTCCTTACGGTCAACTGTTAACAGCAAAAATTTGTTGTAGTTCATTAAATATGCATCGTTCTGCTCTAGCTATTTAGGGCAAACGTTATAGTGAAGCTGATTTAGTTGTTCGATTTTTCAAAGGTATTTACAGGACTAAACCTAGTCATCCGAAATATTCGGAGACGTGAGATTCAAAGATTGTAATCGATCACCTTAGTAATTTATATCCAAATGAGGAACTTGCTCTGGAGTTTATTACTAAAAAATTAGTAACTCTGCTCGTTGTGCGGATGCAACGTCTCGTACAATTACGGTCAAACTTCACTTCAGGTAAGTTTGTTTAACCATCAATTATCTAATAGTTTTTTTAAAGATAAGTTGTAAATATTTTATTTTTACAATATAAATTTGTTATTTTTATCTATGGATTACAAGACCCGAAACACGGCCATGATTGAGCTTCGTGTGACGTCACATTTTACAAAATAAACAATAACTATCTGTCAGGTTTCAAGATAAAGGAGAATGAGCAGAATGGTACCCGGCTCTACCCGGCTCCAATAGTAATGCTTGTAGTTTCGTTTGAAAGGTCTAACCAAGACGAACAACATTTAGTATATAGTCGCCAGTCTCAAACCTGGTTGCGTTTGGAGATAAACATACATCAATATAACTACTTATATTAGAGATATTAGAAAAGGGAAGTCTAGAGATTCACTCAAACAAGTGTTTAATAAATATCGATATATTAAATATTGCATCACAATTTATTTTTGAAAACCTTATGTATGTCAAGAAGTATGAAAAGACATTTGTTAAAAATTGTGATCTTCATAACTTAAACACTCGTAGGAAAAATAAGCTTGCCGTCCCTAGCTTTAGACTTCACAAAACAGGTGGCTCTTTCTTGGGTAAATGTGTAACGCTTTATAACAAACTTCCACTAAATATTACTGAAATGCCTTTACATACAATTAAAGCCTATGTTAAAAAAAATCCTCATGAGTAAAGGTTATTATAAAGTAGAAGATTATGTAAAAGACAAATATGTATGGACATAGTGCATGTACGAGCATAACATACTAGTAATTTGTATGTTGTATAATTTGGTAACGACATATTGTTTTGTTAATGTCGTTATTTCTAATTATTTTAAAGTCATGGAGTTTCTTGCGCCCATTCTTCTCCACAGCTAAAAGACTTCCTGAAAGGGTGTTGCCCATCCATTCAAATAAATTTAGAAGATTCAACATGTTTATTTTAAGTTTATAGAATAAAGAAATTTTGAGTTTGAGTTTGGGCAATAGGCACTGAACTACACGTGTTCATGGGGAAACTCTCCCGAGACACTAGTCTTATGAGTACCGTATGAAGAGCGCGCTTCAGCGGGCACTGGTTTGGCGCCAAGACCTAACGCAAATGGTCTCCTGCGCGAGTGTTCTACTGGCGCAGGGACGTCTGGCACTTCTTGCATAACCTAACGGTTGGTCTCGAGGTGCCAGTACAAATAAAACTTGTGAATTAAGGAGAGGGGATGTTCAAACCCTATTCTCCCCGAAGGATTAGTCAGAGACAAGGCAATGAGGACAGCTAAAACAGCCCTCTACCATAGTCCACTTTTCACCAAATAGCGACTGCACATGTGCTCAGCGTGACAGGTGGTGAGCTCATCGCCGCTCTATGCTATTAGATGTTTGTGCATTCTTTAGTCCGTTAGTCGCCTTTTACGACACCCAGGGGAAGAGGCAGTGGTTGTATTCTTTCAACGCTACGCGATATGGTAATACCAGTACTTTGTGGTATATTTTCATTTATAATAGTTAATGGAATTAATTCTTAAAAACGTGAATTAGGACTGACGCCATGGCAGAAGTTTTGCTACATGTAAAGGTCTTTTCAAATTAATATTGGTTATGGCTATTGAGCGGGTACCACGGTTCATACATATTTGCCCATTCTCCTTTGTTTGTATAATGTGGTGTGACGTCACAGAGCTTCACGTGACCAACCGTTTTCGCACGAAATTGTAAATAAGACTTTTTCGAGTTAAAAATTGTACGGGTGGCGTTGGTAATTTTTACAATACTTTTTCGAAAACTGTCAGCCAATTGATGGGTGTCGGCTACACGGGTCGGTGGTCACAATCCCGGGCTACCCATCGAAAAGCCCGAAAACACACTCGGCCCGACCCGGGAATTGATCCCGGGCCCTCCGGATGTCGAGCCTTGCGCTTAACCACCCGGCCACCAAATAAAAAATAAATTAATTAATTAACCACTCCTAGGACCCCCGGGCTAGTGGCTCACGCTCCTTGTTCGTCAATAGTCAATTTTTACACAAGCTTACAGATACCTAACGAATGCTATCTCTTTGCTTTGGCGATTGCTACCACAGAATAAAGAATTTAAGTAATGATAATTATTTATATTTTTAAAGTTTACAATTTACATACATATGTAATCACGACTATTATCCCCGAAGGGTTAGTCGGAAACTAAGCAATGAGGATTGTAAAAGCACTCCACTGCCACAGTCCATTTTTCACTTAATAGCGACTGCACATGTGCTCAGCGTGACAGGTGGTGAGCCCATCGCCGCTCTATGCTGTTGGACGTATGTGCAGCCTTCAGTCCGTTACTTGCCTTTTACCACACCCAAGGGAAGAGAGGGGGCGGTAGTATTCTTCCAGCGCTACGCGACACAGCGATTATGTTTACAATAATGTAGCTTTTGCCAAATGACGTATCCTTGACATCAGTTGACATGAACATTAACATTCATAATTGTATTGCATTATATTTTATAAGTTGTTTAAGGGGATCCTGCACGAAATTGTGAAAATTTACGTATTTTTAAGTCACTTGTACTATGTGCTGAATTAGTTAAATACATTAAAAGAACTTACGTAAGTTAGCCTGATTATTGCACAAGGTCGTGGCCTTGTTGAAATTTAAAACAAATTGTTTAAACAATAACAAACAATACATAAATCTAATGACTCCTAAAACATTTTTCTTCGACAACTTTCTTAATTTTACGCATGAAACAATAATTCTTACATGAAAATATTTGTATTGATATTCCGCAGGTCACCCCCCATCTTAAAAAAGTAAATTTTAATTTTAAACAAGCGCGTGATGGTTTTGTACATTTCGCAGAATAAAAACATTGCTCTAATCAAATTACTAGGTCTGAAACTTCAAAGCAGAATTGTTCTAATTTTATATATTAATATGATTGATTTTGCTTTGAAGTTCATTATAAGACTTATGTCAGTTTTTGCGACCGCGCGGCTCCGCGCGGTGCCCTCTTAAACCAACAACCCTTTTTTTCGTATTTTTACTCCCTTCAATAAGTAATGGCTAAAGCTAGCAATGAAATAGCCCCGTGGTACCCGCGTGCGGTAGGTGTGTTAAATCCCCTTTGGCTGTTGCAGCATGCTGGACGACCTGAACACCGAGCTGGAGAACGCGGACTCCAAGCTGGACTCCACCATCAAGAAGGTGGCCAGGGTGCTGCGCATGAACAACGGTCAGTCACACCCACCGCCACCCATCATCATCATCGACAGCTTTCAAACGTCCCACATACAGATGATTAGACAGATTGATCCGGTTAATCCCAGTTGCCTCCAGCGGCATCGCCTCCACTGGGGGCAACTGGGAATTTGTATAAAATTTGTTCCAGTAGCCACCGTGTCTTCTTTGAGGTGGCAACTGGGAATTCAATTTTTAAATATCCCAGCCTCCCCCTTGAAACGTGCCATGTCGGATATGACGACGAATATTTATATTTCATTAGACATTATTTTTTCTATTAGGCATTCAGAATCACTTTATTCAATATTTAAACAAATGCTAGAAAAAATATCTAGTTCTACTTTACGGCGTCTCAAGTGGGGAAGACTGGGACTTTTAAAAACGAAATTCCCAGTTGCCCCTTCGAAGGGGCAGTGACATCAGGGACATTATTTTTTACAAATTCCCAAGTGCCTCCTTGGGGGGCGATGCCGGTGGGGGCAACTGGGATTAACCCACCTCCCTGGCTCTCCTCGGAGTAGTGGCTGAGCAACCGGTGTTAGAGCCAAAGGGTTCGATTCCCAGCATGGATTACGTGTTTGTATGCTTGGTTTAGTCGGCGTTAGGGCTTGTTAAGCCCGCCTGGCTAGCTATCTAGTCAGGCGCCATAATAACATTGTTGTGTTCCTCAGTAGTTGAGGATTGCGGGTGCCCGCGCTTGCACCCCGTCCGCACCGCGCTCGCGCCACCAGCCTAGCATGCGCAGCACGGCATGTGTCGTGGGCGACATTCTTTCTTCCCTCGATGGCGGGAACGACAAACTATCTCGGTTACAGTTGTCAAAACTCGATAAAATTATGTTACATGTTAGGGGTTGTAGACAAAAATACCACAGACAAGCAAAGACTACCATTTTGTCTATTTTTGTCATATCGTGTAGAGACTTAACGCGGGAAAACGGGTCGAGACAATTTTATCGTGTTGCGCATGCTAGTTAGGCCCGTACTGGTATCAAACAACTATTGCTTTAAAGCTTCGATCATATAAACAATAGATGCACGGTATCATACAAAATTAAAACTCGAATAATGTCAGAAATGAAACGAGGTATATTTTCATTTCATTTCATTTATTCCACGAACAAATAACTATATAGAGAAATATCTATTGTAAAGTAAACTTTAGGCACTAAAGTACAAATACTTAAAAATATTATTGGAGGTACATCACTTTGGACCTAGGCTCGCTAGATTCAAACAGGTTGGAACAAAGTTCTACATTCGAAATTTGGAGAGAAAAACAAGGCACTTTTCTGATTTGTGCCTTTTTCGTGTATCTATAGTTTATATAATCGAAGTTTTTAAGATAAGATCGTAAACTATTCTTAACTGTACTAGCTAAAGTGTTCACCAAGAAGAGCGAAGGAGGGTATTGTTATAATTAGTTGAATGAACCCTTGTGGCGCGGGGCCGTGAGTGAGTAAGTGAGTGAGTGAGTTGTTGTTGCAGACCGGCGGCAGTGGCTGGCGCTGGCCATCCTGCTGGGGCTGCTGCTGCTCGTCCTGATCCTGTTCGTGGTCATCTGAGCCCCGCGGCCTCCGCGAGCCCTACTTAAGTGTAACTGACATATAAATTATATTTATTCTTGTATAAATTAACCAGTAGCGCGGGGTAGCCGGGCTCTCTGGCGCCGGTCAAACTCGGAGAGTCACCTGTCTTACTCTTACATTTCTCATAAGAACGAAGTTTTAATGTTTTTGCGAAGGTGCGGGCGGCATATTGCACGATTTAATTTGTATAGGCAGTATACAGTGGACGACACATCTCGGGTGACGCTAAAGAGTGATCATGGTGGTTTGTATGACGTCACACAGACTGTGTGTAGTTGTGGACTTGCATATGCTGGCTCACCCAGTATACTAATTAATTTATAATAACTAAATAAATGTGTGAAAAATGGTTATTCCAATGCGCTTACACCATTAAGAGCACACGTCGATAAAACCCTTTTGAATAAGGTTAATGCAAAACAGATGTATGGCGATGTAAATACGAAATGTATGACGTTACGTTATTGTGTTGTGAGATGACAAGTTGTTGTGATTATTACCTATTCATATCGACATACAATGTCTTTGTGTAATGAGTGTCAATGTAATTTCTTTTAACTTGTAAAACAACAATGCCGGAAGAGATACTTACACATTGCTTTGTTAAAATGTCCTATTTAATTGCAATAAAAAGTAGTTGTATTATATTTAATTTTATGTGATTAGTTAAACACAAAAATTTAATAACATAACTAAGTGTTGTGATTAACAATATTTATTGTTATTAGTTGTATAATTTGTATAAAACAATTGCGTATCAGTAATAATTGAAGACATCAGATGATAAAGGCACTATGTAACTTATAAAATGTTCTGAGTTATCATGCAATTCGCTTATAATGCTGTATTTTTTTAATATATTATATTAATCAAAGAATGAGACTGGTATTGAAAGAAACATTAAAACATTGCAATTATTTGCTTTGCATGGTTTAGTTCACATAACGCCTTTAACCAGTTAATAAAATGTATTTTTATTAAATGTTACATAGTGCCTTTATCAACTGATGTCTTCAATTCTTAGAAGGTTATGTTACTTCCTTTTACGTGTTTATTAATTTATTAAAGTTTTTATACTAGAAACGAAAATTAAAAATATCAGATGGGCACCTTCAAGTACCCTTTGACTCGTTAGCTGATCCTTGAACGTATTTGTTATATAAGCCAACCTTCTCGATGGTTCTTAGTATGGCTTCTTCATAGTGTGAGATTCCAACTTGTTCAGTCAGTCCATCCGCCCCGATCTGGATTATGGCACTGCGTGACTTGTTATATTTCCCTGTATTAAGAGCCCTGACCCTTTTGATCAGTTTTCGCTGGTCTCCATTTTGGCTGGTTCTCTTGATGTGGTGGCTGCACCCTTCCAGGGTGGCCCAGGTCAGTGGCGTGCCCAGGGTTTCAGATTGAGGCAACCCACGAAACCTGAAGCGCCTAATCTTGCTACCTACCATTTTGGTGTATATCTGTGGCACTAGCCACATTTTTTCTACAAATCGTCATAGGCCGTGGCATACCAAACGTTCTTGTCGTTTGTACAAAACATGCAACACCGGCAATATACTTAATTAATTTGAATGGGAGCAACCAACAAAGACACCAAGTTTTGTACATAGACCTATTAAAATGCCTTTTATCACTTTATGTAGTTTGCGAAATACATAAATCAGGTGTAGGTGTGGTGTAGGTTTGTGTGGTGTTATGATAACACTATGTTATATAAGCTCTATGGAAGATCTACTTATTCCGAAAAGTTCACCAAATTTACCTTTCGTTAGCCGATCAACAAAACGTTTTCACATTGAACACTTATTACTTAACAAACAAAGTGAAGTGTGACAATAACAAAGAATAAAATGGCTGCAGCGCATGCGCGATCGTGTACTAGAGCTCTCCTCTGATTGGTTTGCCCGCGCTGAAGTCGCACGCGGTTTGGTAGAATTAAAGCCTGATTCTATTCATTAATTGCGCTAGTCAAGTAGCGAGTACATCGCTGCGCTAGTTCGATTGTTTAAAAAAAAAAATCATCACGCGAAGTGAGAAGCAATGTACTAAAATAATCGCCCTTTGCAAACCAGGAACGAAGGCCGTACTTGCGAACTTCATAAGGCAAGCTGGCTTTGACGCTGAGTGTGAATCATTTTATACAAACTAACTTATTGTCAGGTTTTCAAATGTATGGGCCGTGGGCATTGTCCTTTTGGACTTAAGATTTTTTGTAAAATGTGAAGAGAATCAATGTCTCTACGCAGCTGGAGGTTCTCAAGAGAGGCTGTAACCTCATCATCTCCAATAATGCGTACCGCTCGCCTTTGCAGTCTATCAAGTGCATCGAGGAGGTATTTAGCGGAGCCGTCCCATAGATGGGAACAATACTCCATACTCGATCGCACCTGAGTCTTGTACAGCAAACAGCGCTGCTCGGGAGTGAAAAACCGCCTTACATGCCCAACTTACGGGAGGCAGTTAAAATAACACACTCGATGTAGCATTTTGGATTCAGTTCCTGGCCGATGTCCATGCCAAGAATGCTGAGGTCCATCGAAATGGGTAACGGAGGGTTCTGAAGAGAGGGAGGAGTAATGAAGGGGTTACCCTGAACGAGAATGCACAAACCTGGGTTTTGCTGGCATTAAACTCGACCAGGGTTTTAGATGCTCTACTTAGAGATACGATCGAGAGTCAGGTTCAGTTTGGCAACCAGTTTTTGCCTTTTCACCACAATATCGGCTTGCTTTGCCGCAGGATGTCCCAAGTACCGCTCATGCACCGTACTGTCATCCGCATAACAATGAATATTGCCCAAGGACAACATGTCATTAATATGCAGAAGAAATAGAGTAGGTGAGAGCACAGAACCTTGCGGCACTCCGGCATTGACTTTGTAGAACGCGGAGGAACTACCCTCACAAAGGACACGAATCCTCCGCCCTTCTAGAATGTCTGCAACCCAGGCGCACAAACGGCGCGGCACACCGAAGGCCAGCAACTTGGAAAGGGAGCGATGCCGCACTCTATTGAAAGCTTCATACAAATAATGTCAAATTTCTCACTCTGATACGTAGACTGAGAATCCTACAGCCAACTGCCTAGCGATGCCTCGTGTTAGACAGTGATTAATGGGTAGCGATTTTTTTTTATTCTAAGCCCTGAAAATGACCCCACTCCACCTGATGTTAAGTGGAAGTAAAGTCCAGGCGCGAGGACAACTGGTGCAGCGTAAGAGACGTAGCATCAGTCACCCTCACTCTGCCGGCCCACAAAGTGCCTCTTTACTCCTCGCTTGAAGGACCCTATATCATAGGTAATAGGGAATACGTGTGCTGGTAGACTGTTCCATCTTTTGGAGGTACGACAAAGAAACGAGTCACCTATTTTCTTTGTGCGTGATAGAATATTAGAGACTGTAAATTGGTGACTCCGGAGAGCAGCACGCGTACTCCTATGGAGGAAGGGAGAAGGAGGGATGTCAAAGAGTTCTTTAGAGCACTCGGCATGGTATAAACGGTAAAAGACGCTGAGTGACGCAATATCTCTACGCAATTGCAAAGGCTCGAGAGTGTTAGTGACCTCTGCATTGCCAATAATGCGCACAGCGCGGCGCTGCAATCTGTCCAAGGCATCGAGAAGGATGTTGATCGTTTCCCCTGTAGACACGCGGAAACGATCACCCCTTACACGTGTAAAGATATTCCATGTGCCTTGTTTTTGCTCGTGAGTGGTTTGTGCGTATAAATGGCCAGCAAAGCATTTTTAACGCTCATTCTTACTGAAACACAACTAAACGTCACATGGTACGAACGAGTTGCTGCTGTATTGATGACTGTCACGGTATTCGGTGCTAGCATTGAGATAATATACGAGTATATGGAGGCGCCCTATCGTTCTATAGTAATTTTTGTTATACAATTGAATGATAATTCATTCTGACGTTGTACCCTTAACTAAGATGTCGCCGCTTTAAAGCGTGCCAAAATCGGCCATTTTGACCGACGACGTTTATCAGTCAAAATTGATAATATTTATTATATTTCCCGGTCGTGGTGGAGATCCTTGGGGAGGCGATTGTCCAGCAGCGGACGTTCTCTGGTTGATGATGATGAAAATATTTTCACAAAAATAATTGATAATATTTAAGTTATATGTTATTCTAGCAGTTGTCTTACATCGATAGTTTTATTTGAACAAAATTATTTTGTTTGAAACGCTATGTTATTAAATAATTAATAAATAAATGACGTAACTTACTTTGTTTTTTTTAAATAAATTAAACTTTATACAAAAAACGATTTTGCTAAGTACGGCCAGTTTAAAACTTCATAAAAAAAACTACGTGCTTCCGGTAAGTGGAGGGGGGGGGGGGGGGTTGTGGTGTTAGGTTCCCCGCCCCTCACTGCCCCCTCCCCCCTCTCCCACATCGCCAGCGAGGATGCTTGATTCAAAACTGTTACTGTTGATATCGATAAAGGGTGGTGGGATCCATGGTCTAAGGGTGCTAGTCGGCTTTTAAGACACAGTTTGCAGAAGCGCGTGCGGTGCGCTGGTAACCTATCTTCCGCTATTGTTTATATCCATGAAACATACGGACAACAATAGTCTGGCACTAAGGCATAGGCATTACTTAACCGCAGTATTTCTTTATGTTGATGTGGATGATGTTTTATAGAGGGAGGTGTTTTCCCTGTAGTGGGATGTTGTTATATCTCTACTTTTCTTCTCGGTTAAGACGCATTGTTATGAGTGTTATGTATGATACATATTCTAAAAAGGATATTATATTAAACATACGTACCACACCCGTGTGTCGTCCACTGTACTGGCTCACTCTTTTGAAGTGTAACAATTTTAATAATGATTACCAATCATGTTTCTGCGCCTATATCTAACTCGGACACAAAGGAAATCTGTGTAACCAAGTGAGTTTGTACAGTAAAAAAATGTTGGGTCTCATTCTACTCGGCCTACTATGAATAGTGTAAGATGGGTAACATATTAGTGTTAATTTATATTTTGGTAGTTTACATATTAAAACATCACATTTGTATTATTATATCGAGTCTGGTTTTGGGATGGATCGGGAACACTGTTTTAAGTTTATGTAACCAAAGAGATGAGTGTGTAGCGACACTTAGCTGTGCTGTAGTGGACCGCCACCGCCGCTGGAAGCGTCAGGCGCGTCTGAGAGTACCTACGCCGGGCTTCCTCACCATGGAATTCTGCTATTTCAAGAATGCCAAATAACTGTACCCAAATAGTACCAAATAGTGCCTAAAAGAAATAAATAGTACCCTTTATAGTCAAAAAGTTATAGACATAGTTTGGTAAGGAAGCCAGGCGTAGGTTACGTCTAGCGTACTCACCTCTGTTTGGGAAATCTGAGTAAGCTACAACTATAATTAGTATTTCAAAAACTGTACCCAAATAGTACCAAATAGTGCCCAAAGGAAATAAATAGTACCTTTATAGTTAAAAAGTTACAGACATAGTTTGGTGAGGAAAGCCAGGTGTAGGTTCTACGCCTAGCGTACTCACCTCGTTGCGCGAAAACAGAACCAGCAATGGCTCTCATTTCTATCTCAATAAATTGTACCGGAAATTGTACTAAGAATGTAATTGTTATATGACTTTTACACTAGAAAGTCATTGAATTTGATAGCAAACTTCTCTACATACAAATATTACGTGTGGTACAGTCAAGCACATTTTTAAGTGAATGGTAAAATACTTTTTTTTTTACTAAAGTAATTGTATGAGATTGGAAAACCTTAAAAATTTACTAAAATAATAGACGACGTCCTAAATTAAAATAAGCATATTTAATAACAGTACATAAACCAATTGATTTTTATTAATATGGATAATACGTAAATACATATAAGCAATCACAACTATTATCCCCGAAGGGTTAGTCAGAGACTAGGCAATGAGGTTAGCAAAAGCAGTCCTCTACCATAGTCCACTTTTCACCAAATAAAGACTGCACATGTGCTCAGCGTGACAGGTGGTGAGCCCATCGCCGCTCTGTGCTGTTGGATGTGCAGTCTTTAATCCGTTAGTTGCCTATTATGACACCCAAGGCAAGAGAGGGGGTGGCAGTATTATGACACCCAAGGCAAGAGAGGGGGTGGCAGTATTATGACACCCAAGGCAAGAGAGGGGGTGGCAGTATTATGACACCCAAGGCAAGAGAGGGGGTGGCAGTATTATGACACCCAAGGCAAGAGAGGGGGTGGCAGTATTATGACACCCAAGGCAAGAGAGGGGGTGGCAGTATTATGACACCCAAGGCAAGAGAGGGGGTGGCAGTATTATGACACCCAAGGCAAGAGAGGGGGTGGCAGTATTATGACACCCAAGGCAAGAGAGGGGGTGGCAGTATTATGACACCCAAGGCAAGAGAGGGGGTGGCAGTATTATGACACCCAAGGCAAGAGAGGGGGTGGCAGTATTATGACACCCAAGGCAAGAGAGGGGGTGGCAGTATTATGACACCCAAGGCAAGAGAGGGGGTGGCAGTATTATGACACCCAAGGCAAGAGAGGGGGTGGCAGTATTATGACACCCAAGGCAAGAGAGGGGGTGGCAGTATTATGACACCCAAGGCAAGAGAGGGGGTGGCAGTATTATGACACCCAAGGCAAGAGAGGGGGTGGCAGTATTATGACACCCAAGGCAAGAGAGGGGGTGGCAGTATTATGACACCCAAGGCAAGAGAGGGGGTGGCAGTATTATGACACCCAAGGCAAGAGAGGGGGTGGCAGTATTATGACACCCAAGGCAAGAGAGGGGGTGGCAGTATTATGACACCCAAGGCAAGAGAGGGGGTGGCAGTATTATGACACCCAAGGCAAGAGAGGGGGTGGCAGTATTATGACACCCAAGGCAAGAGAGGGGGTGGCAGTATTATGACACTGGTACGCGACACAGTTAGACACTTTATACAGTCCAGAAATCTATCAATATCATTTAATTTGTTATTATACCTACCTAATTAAAGAAAAACAGCAAATGGACATGAACATAAAATGCTATTACAGATGAAATATACATACGTAAGTACTCATTTAAAGATCACTTTCACATCACAATGAAATAAATTCTCAATTTTTATCCATTAATTATTTCACAAATTAACTTTTCTCAAACTTTTGCGGTGGTAAGGCAAAGTAAACAACTAAAAATGTCTGTTCCCTATGCCTACTATGCGTTCCCACCGCGGCGTCAAGCAAATTGTTGTGTATTGCAATATTGATCTTTAGCATTTTCATAATACAGGTCAGTTTATAAGTAAATAAAGTAAGAAGTGTGATAAGCGCCATCTATTGTAACTTGTTCATACTAAGATGCGTCGCTGTCGCGCGTCGATAAGTTGCACTGCGATCAACAAAAGTAACATATTGTTGTCGCACAATATTGAACTTTCATGTTCAGACATAAAAAAATAAAGTAAGAGTGTGATAAGCGCCATCTATTGTAACTTGTTCATACTAAGATGCGTCGCTGTCGCGCGTCGATAAGTTGCACTGCGATCAACAAAAGTAACATATTGTTGTCGCACAATATTGAACTTTCATGTTCAGACATAAGAAAATAGAAAATAGTTCCATATAGAAGGTGCTTTACTTTTAGAAATCCGGCAAAAAACACAATAGTCAATATTTTGGAAAACATGAAAATTTATAAAAAAATAATTATAATCAATTGCTTATCTGAGGGGTATAACTAAACATGAATATTTATAAAAAAATAATTATAATCAATTACATATCTGAGGGGTATAACTAAACATGAATATTTATTAAAAAATAATTATAATCAATTACTTATCTGAGGGGTATAACTAAACATGAATATTTATAAAAAAATAATTATAATCAATTACTTATCTGAGGGGTATAACAGCAAAGGCGCCCTGGTCCGAGGAAGACCAAATCGAGAAAAACAACCTTTTTCCGATTTACACGTTATACTGCCCTCTATTAGCGGGGGCAAAATACACTGCTAGATGGTGTTGCAGGCGCCAAATAAAACAAAGGCTGACATAAAATATGGCAACATCTTTTATAAAAAATAATAATATGCTGGACATAGGCGGATTTGCTTTTAATGAATTATTCGACTTAGTCGATTTGGCATCTCGACCAGTGGGACTTAGTCAATTTTGCACCTAACGATTTTGCCATTGTGACTGTTTGACAGTACCTGATTTGGAGCAGCGGGTCTATTTGCCCATGGGCAAATTATGGGCTTCAACTGTCAAATGAAGCCCATGTCATATCCATATTTTTTAGCTGATAGGGTAGGTAGGTTGAGCTGAGGTGTTTGAGTGAAATCGATATAAGTACTTACATAGTTTATTACTAGGAATAAATTTTATCTGGTTATTGAAAAGTCAACCCTAAATAAATGAAAAATAAGAAAATCTTTGTAGGTTTATTATATCTTTATTATTTTTTGACAAATTTTATAAATATACTTTTTATTTTAAAAGGGTCTTTAATGAAATCAAAGTGACCCAATTATAATCATTACTAATGAATATTATAATAATATAATATAAGTGTTATTAAATCATAAGGCCTTCTTCAGGCACACTAGGCTCATAAAGTTCTTCATCTTCATCTTGACGCGCTTCTTTATTTATATCCTCAAAGTTTACAACTTTTCCGTAGTTGCTGAATACTTATTTATACTGTTCTAGGCTCAAAATGACTTCCGTTTTTATTTCACGCTCTATTTTTCGGAAGACCCTATCTGCTGGTAGAAATGAATTTCCTGGCACTGGGAATATTAACTCAATACGGCGAACAGAGGATTTAACAGCCACGTAAAGCACATTCCAACCATAATGAAGTTTTTATTCTGGGCTCCACACCCATCAGCTACTATACGTACGATTTGTATCCCATCACAATCCAACTGATTCATTCGGTGATATGCGGCAGAAGCAATTTCGTTCGCACCTTTTTTGTACTCGGCTTCTGTCCAGCCGTGCGATTCTCTAAGCTAAAGCCTTGAAAGCTGCGGCTGCCGCAGCGCTGAGAAATCACTCTGTCTCTTTTATATTCATAGAATTTGAAAGAGACAGCAGATCACAGCCATGCGCGCAGCGTCTATGTGTCGCTTAGAGAATCGCATAGCAGCAAAACAACCTTATAGTATCTTGGTTCAGACGCTTCTCAGGAGTAGCTTTTACTATAGCGAAGTTATAGATGTAAAGTTGCCTGCTGTAATAAGCAATTTGATCCGGTACGTTGGGTAATAGCTGGTTCTTTTGGCAATCAAAACTTAAAGTTACCATGTCTTGTCTTTGTTCCCGAAGAAGTCGATAAAAGGCTTTTGATCTTAAAATGTGAATCCTTATTTGAATCATCAGATCGTTCTTTTTTTGGACATAATTTTCTGATTGAATTTTTGTTTCCAGCTCTGTGCATTCGGAACAAACATCTGTGCTTGAAGTGCCGAAGCCGATGTTATAACAGGTGTTGAAGTAATGCGAAAATAGCTTTGCTTCACTAATAGTTCTGAAGTAGCCTGGCTGCAATACATTTTCCACATTTTTTTATATTTAAAGAACTGTCTTAAGTATTTTCGTTCCACCGATGATCTACAATAATGAGACTCCAGGCACTTAAATGATTCTATAAATGGTTTTACAGCTTGTCTTTTTGCCAAATACTTGTTGGTGCAGCGATCACCACCCCTTTCCTTCGCAGGAGCTCTCGTTTGTTTGAAAACTTTGAAATGTATCGAATACGATGAATAGTAATTTGCAAAATGCTTAGAAAAGCTTTTTGGCAAACAGGCACAAGTCGCAGATTGAGGCCTTTTTTCACAAAATGTTTTGTGTGCAGTTTGTGAGGCGTTCGGTTTCCAGTTCTAGGACGGCGACGTTTTACATCATGTACACGACAAAACTTTAAAGCAAAGCGTCTTGTTCTTGTCTGCCTTTCATAGCGTAAAAACTTTGGAAAAACTTTCTAATATCAGTTGGAGTTAAAGTCCGGCATTTATAATTTCCTTCAAAATGTTGACATGTTGGAAACGAGGGCAATGTTTTCGGCGCATACCTATCTATAAAAAAAGAAAACATCCTGTAGTCCAAAAAAACTTCATCTCTAAACAATATTACAACTACATTTTATCCGTGTACTTGTTGAACAATGAAATTAGACAGTACAATTTGTGGATTAGGTAGGTTGAACAGTACATCAGTAATTTTTATTAACCTACGTTTATACATCATGTAGTCAATTTAGGTAATTACTGACCCTTAGGGTGGATTTCACCAAAGTTGTATAAGTCTTATTCTAAGTATAAATCCATATTTACACGCGTGTAAATGAACTTTACGTTTCACCAACGCTTAACCTAATGATAAAGTCACTACACTACAGTTAATTCTTATACCGCCAATTTTGGCCGTATTAGCCCCTATTCTTAAGATAATAACGTCACTAATGTCATTTAAAGCAGCCTTCAAATTAATATTGTAAATAAAAAATGCCGCGTCGTTTGAGATTGTTGATTGACGAATCTGATAGCAGTGATGAAGATTATTTTAGGCCCACGCCCGAGATGGTTTAAGGAAAGAACAAATTACTTAGAAGATTAACAACAACAACATTTTTTTTGATGTCATCGTCAGAAACGTTACGTCAAACAAACAATATTACGCCAGAAAATATAAAAGTGTCAAGCGCCTTTGCTCTCGTACGAGATAAACTGCAACTATACTCTGGTGGTTAATACGCTCATTCGTTCGATCCACATAGGTTCGTTCAATAGCACAGAGTAACTATGCGAGAGTAACTTAGTCTTACATTAGCGTGGTGAAATGAAATACAAGTTATACGTATGATAAATCTAGGTAGTAAATTTATACTCGGGTAGCTATTCTCGTGTAATTTTGATATTGGTGAAATCGGGTCTTAGTAAAAGATCCGACTGATGATACGATTACCCTACAATGGCTATAATGTATAGAAAATTTCTTGGTTTAAACTCACCTAGCTTTCGCGAGCTCTTCCATGTTTCTGGATTACGAATATGTTTTCTAGATCTTCCTGAACCAACTGGTTGCACATTTTCTTCCATTTTTTAAGGATTTACCAAAGAAAACAATAACATTTTCAAGCGTAATCTCTTTACTAACGAGTTATAATCGCCATATTGAACTATGGATCAAAATCCGTGATTGGTCGGAATGGACAATGTCAATTTTGCTTCTCACTCAATCACGGACATTGTCAAGTTTGCTTCTAACCGCCATTTTTTGGAGCGAATTTGGAACGATAAATACGTTTCTGCAACTAACTAAAAAATGTGCTGATAGCACGAAGTCATTATTTAAGAGCAAAAAAAACAATAATAATAGACATAAAATACTTGCAATCATTTATTAATTATGAGTTATCTGAACAAATCCAAGAGAATTCAAGAGATGGTTTTTGGCGCGCAACCACCTCGCTCCATGTCCAAGTGGCAGCTATCGCTAGTGATGCAGTAAAACTCAATTGAAAATAGTGTTGTCCATAGCTGTTGATTTATTTTAGCTAACAATAATTACACTCTTAAGAGGGTAGGTATAACTCTAATATGAACAGTTACACAGACGTTATAATACTAAGTATTAGTTAATCCGACGTTATTCAGAATTTCTAAGTTGACATTTAGCTTACACTTCTTACGGTACTATATCCGGTACAATTTATTGAGATAGAAATGAGAGCCATTGCTGGTTCTGTTTTCGCGCAACGAGGTGAGTACGCCAGACAAAGAACCTACGCCTGGCTTCCTCACCAAACCATGTCTATAACTTTTTAACGTTCCCTAAAACATGGTTGAGCGAAGCGATGGTTGATTCACATGTCATACTCGTAAACGGGTGCCGCCTGTGGAGGCTGGTTTGCTCTTGCAATCTTATTTTTATTTTTTGTAGAAATTTGTATTACTTAGCCTTATTTTTCTTGTTTCAAAGATACTGTAAGAGTTCATTTTATTTTAAATTGAGCAATACTTTTGTTTATTGGATATTCTTTTGTATGTGTTGTGTTGTCTTGTAATCGTATTAAATGTTTTTTTATGTTGTAATGGTAAATGTCTTCATATGATAAGGAGGGCATTTTCCAATTCTAATTGACGCTGTAAAAGAAAGGGAGAAAAGAAATGCCCTTGCTGAGTTTGTTGCCGGTTCTTCTCAGTACAAGGCTCCCGCCCCATAGTTAGGACTTACAAATCAATGGCATAGCGACATTCATATATGCTCAATTAAATAAATGATTTTCAAATTTGAAATTTTAAAATTTGAAATAACTATAAATGTATTTATTTCCTCTGGGCACTATTTGGTACTATTTTTGAAATACTAATTATAGTTGTATAGCTTACTCAGATTTCTCAAACTGAGGGGAGTACGCTAGGCGTAACCTACGCCTGGCTTCCTAACCAAACTATGTCTATAACTTTTTAACTATAAGGTACTATTTATCTCCTTTGGGCACTATTTGGGTACAGTTTTTTTTGGCATTTTTGAAATAACAGAATTCCATGGTAAGGTATACCTACGTCTGAGATGCAGCTCGCCACAGCAGCGCGCCGCGGGGGGGCGGCCGCAACAAATCTCTCCTAGTTTATACTAGGGCCGAATTCGATAAACAATGTTTCTAATTAAATTGTTGACGATTCTTTGTGCAAATATCTAGTGTCAATCAAGTTTTACTGTTTTTTGAGAAAGACACCATTTTTAGTGAAAATTTTTAGGAAAAAAAAAAGTGTATAAAGCAGCGACGCCTGGCGGCAATATTGTGAAACTAACTTGACTGCAGGTGGCGGTGATCCCGTGCTATTTGTAGTCAGTTAGAAATGGTCGGGCGGTTACGGGCGGCGGGCCCAAGTGATGTTTTATAAATACATGTTTATATGACACGATGAATCTGGCGGCGGCGGCGGCCGCGGCTGGCTGTGACTTCACTGATGGCTGCAGGCCGCCCGCGCCGCCGCCGCCGCATTGGAGGCTAAACGCGGTTCCAATAGTTCACCGTCTTCTTGCAAAGTGAAGTTGACCTATTTCACTTGAAATGTTCGTATCTTTAATGTACTGTCGCTTCCTTTACTATATACATAAGTGGTAGTAATAATAAAATGTTGGCCAATCGTGAAATGCTCATGTAATCTTTTTGTTGTTTTTACGAAAGCGAACAGATATTTAAAAAACATTTATTTCATTTGTAGACACTAAGTAGTGTAAGATGATGACAATAACGCGAGATGCCCTCAATTTGAACTCGTTTGGCGCTAAGGCGGTGAACTGTCCATGCATGTGCACTCTGGCTGCATAGAGCTGCGCGCCAGTGCCCGCGCTGCACTGGCTCCAATGTACATGATTTCATCAAAGTATCATCTATGCTTACGTGAGGCTCGGCGGTTGTTCAATTTCGAGTACATTTTAGTACAAGTAGATTGTTATTCATAGAAAGTTGTGGTTTGGCTCGAGCCTCCAGAATATCAGGCTGTAGTGGTGAGCGCAAGTGACCGGATGCACCAATCATACATCATTTGATGTCGTCCAACGTGTGACGAGCTTCGGTCACTGTTTTTGTATAAATGTTACGCTTAACTGAACACACGCTAAGCATTCACTTTACGGTATCTTGGCAGGAGTTTGAAATGTAATTAATTAACAAGGGTCACTGGATGTTGTAGTAAATCTGTTGCGTCCTGTCATTGGTGCATGCGCTGGCCAGCCGCGCCCGCGCCCGAATACGACTGGCATACTACCAAAACTTTTTGCGACGAATACTTAATATGATAAAAAAAATCAAAACAAAGTCCAAAAACAGAGTTATTACAATGGGCGGGAGCGCATGGAGCGGAGCCGCACGGTGTTGTGTGTTATTACGACGCTTATAATATTAATTTATCTGCTAGCTTTAACGGTTGAATGTGTTGTATTAGCTAAATATACCGCCTTAATGTATAGTTTATCTTGAAGCAACTAGCGAACGGATGTTGTCATAATATGTAACTATCGAGGTGTTTTGTACATAATACTTGTATAGCAGTTTCAGTGCAATCATATGTTAACACTTTTGACTGTTCGTGTCCGCGCAGAGCGCGTAAGGCAGGGAGTGCTATGTCGGCGAGCGCTAGTGAACATTATGAGTAGATAACAACTTAGTTTTAAACGGAAAAAGTGTCTACATACAGTGTTGCTGCGCTCGACTGTACCTACATCTGAAAGATGGTCGGCAAGGACAAGGTTTGGTTCTCGGTGGCAGCACATAGCATCTAATGTTACAATACTTCCGATTATATTCTAAAGATTTTTTAAATAAATATTGTTTAGATTGATTGAGCTGCGGTTTTATTTTTTTCGTCTTGCTTTAGACCTTGTCCAGAAGAGGGCGAATTCGTCGCGAAACTCGCGCGATGCTTCTGGATGCAATGTATGGGCTGCCAGTACATCGACAACGCGCGTATGCGTTCGCGCGAAACCATTAGCAGCGAATTCGCTCCTTCTGGACAAGGTCTTACCTTTGATTATATAATGTCTAGATGGAGCCTTCCTCTGCATTTACACGATTGTCAACGTGCCGGGTTTTTTATGCTAGTGTGCGTACCGTTTCTATCTAATAGACGCGCTTTTATCATAGTGTGCGTGAGACGGGGATGTCAGTTTCTTAGAAATACCCCTTGAAATGGGAGTATTTTTAAGGCCGGGCTAGTGCAGGCTAGTTTAATAAAGTTTAGTAGGGTATTTGAAGCCTTGAAATCACATGTAGATATTTATTATTATAAAATATTGGGTGTAAGGAAATAAAAACGATTGGTGTAAAGTGTACGAGTATGTAAGTCCATGAGAGTGTAAGGGATTATTTTCTATGCCGCCATTTTGAATTTCTTGGTTTGTGTTCCGATTGTGTTCAAAACCATTATCTGGGGGTCTATTAAGTCTATAAACATGATTTCGAGACCAGAATTGGAAAAACTGGCCGCCATTTTGAATTTCCGTGTTTATGCTTCGATTATGATCGAAATCGATATCTGGGGGTCTAAGGCTCTTATTCTAAAACCAAACTCACACTCAAACCTCTTTTTGAGTACAGTTAGAAGGGGATGGGGCTATTTATCGCATATATCGCCATCCCTTTCTAACTGTATTCAAGCATTGATTTGATTTTGAGTTTGGTTTTAGAATACGAGCCTAAGAGGTCTCTAAACACGATTCTGAAGATTGAATTGGAAAAAGTGGCTGCCATTTTGAATTTATTGGTTTGTGCTCCGATTAGGTTCAAAATCGATATCTGGGGGTCTAAAAGGTCTCTAAACACGACTCTGAAGATAGAATTTAAAAAAGTGGCTGTCATTTTGAATTTCTCGGTTTGGGCTTCGATTAGGTTCAAAATACATATCTGGGGGTCTAAAAGGTCTCTAAACACGATTCTGAAGATAGAATTGGAAAAAGTGGCCGCCATTTTGAATTTCTGTGTTTATGCTCCGATTATGATCGAAATCGATATCTGGGGGTCTAGGAGGTCTCTAAACACGATTCTGAAGACAGAATTGGAAAAAGTGGCTGCCATTTTGAATTTATTGGTTTGTGCTCCGATTAGGTCCAAAATACATATCTGGGGGTCTAAAAGGTCTCTAAACACGTATCTGAAGATAGAATTGGAAAAAGTGGCCGCCATTTTGAATTTCATGGTTTGTGCTCCTATTAGATTCAAAATCGATATCTGGGGGTCTAACAGGTCTCTAAACATGATTCCGAGGTCAGAATTGGAAAAATTGGCCGCCATTTTGAATTTCTGTGTTTATGCTCCGATTATGATCGAAATCGATATCTGGGGGTCTAAAAGATCTCTAAACACGATTATGAAGATAGAATTGAAAAAAGTGGCTGCCATTTTGAATTTCTGTGTTTATGTTCCGATTATGTTCAAAATCGATATCTGGGGATCTAAAAGGTATCTAAACACGATTCCGAAGATAGAATTGGAAAAAGTGACTGCCATTTTTTATATCTTGGTTTGTGATCCGATTATGTTCAAAATCGATATTATTATTACTAAAAAATTTTAAAATCTTAAATGATAAGGTACCACATTTTAAGGGCGAATTGTTTACAAATAATCTTCCTCCAATTTACGTAAACAGGCGAACACGGCCCTAGCGCCGGGGTCAAAGAATTCACATGATTCATTTCATAGCCTAGTCTGCGCATGCTTTCTGTCTATTTTATTTTCTGTTTCTATATGTATACTTTTTTTTGTAAATTCATACTTATTATACATAGAAAACAACCAGACTAGTACAAACAAGAATGTTCATGCTCACAAATGTTTGTACTGTGCGAGATTCATTTGCATGCCTACATACATAAAAAAGAATATTGTTGATACCTTAAATCATTGTCTTACATCTCAATGTTGTATACATAATATTCCGCAAATAAATTATTTATAATTTATGATTCAAACCCGCAACCTCTTTCCTTGCTGGTTTGAATCAGGAACGGGAGATCCACAGAAGTTACTAAGGCGACCGACATTATAATAACCCAGAAAGTTGCCAAGTTCAATTGGTAGAACCATGAAAAGATTAAAAATTGAAGAAAATAGAAAAGACGGCCTACAAATGCGATTCAGTCGCGATTCAGCATCGATACAATCGCGGTGCAGTATCGATACAGTCGCAAAATCCTTGCACCGCCTTAATAAAAGTAGCGACACAATCGCGATGCAGTCGCACGAATCCTTGTACCGCCTTAATAAAAGTAGCGACACAATCGCGATGCAGTCGCACGACTGTCAAACGCGCGTTTGTATCGCTGCAAAAAGTCGCAATGTATAAGTATGTATTACAGTGGTAAGAAAGGAACGGGATGCATACTTACCTATTTGCGGATAAAATTTCCGGAATAGGTTTGACCTTTATAATCTTAATCTGAAGAAATGTACTTTCCCGTGATGAACCAACATTAACAACCTACCCAAATTTCTTTTTTTTTTAAATGAAAATAATATGTTAGCGAATAATTAAGTTTAGGTAAATATGCATCCGATTATACGATCTCCAGTGAATACCTGTGTATTCAATGAATATAAAAACAATGACAATTTATTTTGATTTATTCGTATCACGTTAAAGAAAATCAATGACCATCCCTCTGTATTTGTTTTTTTAAATAATTTCTTTTGTATTTTGCGTTGCCAATTTTAATTTATAATAATACCTCACTGACAAGTACTTTTCTACAATCAATCTTATTATATTAACTTGGTGAAGCATGCCGCAGATATGACCTGTGTCTACTGGAAAAAGATACACATCTCCAATAAATTTTTTCATTACAGTGGATACTAATTTTGTATAATGAATGCTTGTCATTACATAGTCCTGTTTAATAAACTGACGAATAACTGTTTCAGTGGTTTTGCAAACAGAATAGACGTCAGATGAGGCATAAATCAACTCACCTTCATCTTTTATAATAACTAATTTAATTTAACTAATGCTAACAACCCACCCTTGTGTCGTAAAAGGCGACTAACGGACTAAAGACTGCACATACATCCTACAGCATAGAGCGGCGATGGGCTCATCAAAATAATACTACCAACCCCTCTCTTCTCTTCGGTGTAGTAAAAGGCGACTAACGGACTAAAGACTGCACATACATCCTACAGTATAGAACAGCGATGGGCTCATCAAAATAATAACACCAACCCCTTTCTTTTCTTCGGTGTCGTAAAAGGCGACTAACGGACTAAAGACTGCATATACATTCAACAACATAGAGCGGCGAAGGTCTCATTAAAATAATACTACCAATCCCTCTCTTCCCTTCGGTGTCGTAAAAGGCGACTATCGGACTAAACTCTACACATACAACCAACAGCAAAGAGCGGCGATGGGCTCATCAAAATAATACTACCAACCCCTAGCTTCGGTGTCGTAAAAGGCGACTAATGGACTAAAGACTGCATATACATTCTACAGCATAGAGCGGCGAAGGGCTCATCAAAATAATACTACAAATCCCTCTCTTCCCTTCGGTGTCGTAAAAGGAGACTAACGGACTAAACACTGCACATACAACCAACAGTATATAGAGCGGCGATGGGCTTATCAAAATAATACTACCAACCCTTCTCTTCTCTTCGGTGTCGCAAAAGGCGACTAACGGACTAAAGACTGCACCTAGGTACATTTAACAGCATAGAGCGGCGAAGAACTCATCAAAATAATACTACCAATCCCTCTCTTCCCTTCGGTGTCGTAAAAGGCGACTAACGGACTAAACACTGCACATACAACCAACAGCATAGAGCGACGATGCGCTCATCAAAATAATACTGCCAACCCCTCTCTTCTCTTCGGTGTCGTAAAAGGCGACTAACAGACTAAAGACTGCACATACATTCAACATTATTATAGTCATCATGCAGTATACGCCATACGCACATTTTAAATGTCATCTACTCAATAAATATTTATTCTAATTTAATATTAACTCGGGAATTTTGCGTGTCCTAGGGCAGGCAACACAGAAAAATGGCGGGCTACGAATTACGGCAAAATACCTACGCTTCGCTCAAAATTAACGATAAAACTACATTAAGACAATTCAATGCTCGGACCATGTAATATTTGGTCCGAGATTCAATGTTTACTTATCGATGGTACCTAGGTGTTTGTTTTAATTGTTTTATGTCGACCTTTATAATTTCTGCACACTTTGATTGCGCAAACCGTCATTTTTAGTAAAATTAAAAGGCGTGCAAAAGATGTGCATCAACTGCGGCGACACAAATGGCACTGAGAGATAGGTTTAAGCTTAGCGGCCAACAGTTGGCTGATATTTTTTTGGAAGCTTTCCCGCGGTCGAGATTTTATCTAGACATTATATAATCAAAGGGTCTTACACATACTATCACTTGAGAAAGCTAGGGCGGGTGCCAGTGCCGCCGGGGCCGCCGGGGCTGTCGCGGCTAGCGCGACGTGCTGGTGGCGTGAACTAGCTTACGGCCGTTCCCAATGATTCATAATTTTTGATTTCCAGAAAATCAAACCTTTTGAGTACCTACCTAGGTACTTTTCTGTGATAGTAGACACGGTTTTCGAGACACAAGGTGGCGATACCAAATTGCGCGCTCATACTGGCGTGTTCACCTACGCTCCCCTATAACATTTGAAAGGTGGAGCGACGAACTTAAGACCTTGTCTTGTGATTTGCGCGCGAATATTCAAACGATTCGCGGCGAATTCGCCCTCTTCTGGACAAGGTCTAAGTAAGATTATCGATAAATTGATGACAAATCTTAACTGGCATTATAAATGCGAAAGTGAATTTGTTTGGTTGGCACGCTCTCACAATAAAACGATTTTGATGAAATCGGACATAACACAGTAAGAAATAAACAGTGTTTACGGAATTTCTTGTTTGTTCACCTGAGGTCATTTAAGGTCCTCCGTTGTAGATTTATTAATTATGTCCGTGACCCCAGCGGGATAACCCCTTCAGATCGGCTTCAAATTACGCACCGATTTAGTTGATAATATGTTTAAATTTGTTAGCAAATACCAGAATTTGTTGATCAATAGTTATCGAGATATCCCATGTTAAAGGGAATCCCGCTGGAGTCACGCTCGCCAAAGTTATTTGACCTAAAACGAGCAACAACGAGACACGCTACTGATATAGTTACTGTGCTAAGTTTTTGTTGATTCAATTACGAATCCATCCGTGAAAAATCTAGGATTCTACCTTCTGTAGTTACCGAGTAATCAAATACCTACTTTTCGTCGAAATTCGTCAGAAAAGTAACTTCTAGTTGAGGTATAAGAAAAAAGGCTACATTCATGAAATTTGGGGAAGATTTTCTTGACTCTGAGAGAAAATTTGTTAGACAAAAACGAGAACTCTAGCTACAGTACTTCCTGAGATATACCTAACGCTAATTATGGTTATCCCGTTATATCTCAGGAAGTACTGTAGCTAGAGTTCTCGTTTTTGTCTAACAAATTTTCTCTCAGAGTCAAGAAAACCTCCCCCAAATTTCATGAATGTAGCCTTTTTTCTTATACCTCAACTAGAAGTTACTTTTCTGACGAATTTCGACGAAAAGTAGGTATTTGATTACTCGGTAACTACAGAAGGTAGAATCCTAGATTTTTCACGGATGGATTCGTAATTGAATCAACAAAAACTTAGCACAGTAACTATATCAGTAGCGTGTCTCGTTGTTGCTCGTTTTAGGTCAAATAACTTTGGCGAGCGTTGTAACGGTACAGAATGAATGGTATCTGTCCGTTAGTAAGGAATATATGAGTGTAGCACTAAAATTAATATTAATGCGTTGCACCATTACTGTAATAAGCATAAAAAAAGGGAAAAATAAACTACGTTAAAATAAGTGGACAAGTGGTTTTATGTTGAAGGTTGTAAGAATGCGTCAGTGGACTAGGGGCTCATTATTATTTTGAATGTCGCGGGGACTGTTCCGGGTGTCACTTACGAAATGGGCGCTGTCTATTGGTTTAGAGTGATGGGGGGGGGGGGGGGGGGGTCCGCCGGGATTGGTTTACTTGAGTTTCGCGGAAGACGGGGTTAGGTTGGCAAAACCGGTTCACATACAGGCGGGCGCCATCTATGTTCTGAATACGGAACTTTTTATAATTTTACTAAATACGGGATTATTAGCTTAAGTGGGTGTTTATTAAGAGGGAATTGTAGATGGAAGGCTACATCTAGATGTTCAAACATGTAATATTGGCTATCTAATAAGATTTGGTTGGATTATGGAAAACACTAAAAATTACGCGGGAGCGTCGGCAATGAGCGAGCGAGAAGTTGAGATTGAGAGATAGAAAGAGAGGGGAGTTGTTATCTCCACGTGGAAGGACACGAAGTTGGCATGTAACGAAAGATGACAAATGTGAAGTTGATGTGCATAGGCGAGAGGGCTAGCGGTTGGCTAAAGGGTAGAAAAATGGATTTGCGCGGGCGAATGTCGGGCGAAGTGGCGCGATTTTGGAGGGATTTTGGCGTCATGGTAGGGAAGACGGGGCATTCAATTGAGGGACGTCGGAGGCGTGGTCCGATTTACGAGTGGCGGTAACGATCTCGTACGTGAAAACGAGCGTCCGAGCTTTTTACAGCGCGCTAAGTATTATTCGAGCTGCGATATTAACTAAAATTGTTTGTGAAATAGAAAGTGATTAGTAAAGTAAAATTATTGTTATCGCAACTCGAACTGTTAACGGAATGAAGTATTCCGAGTAATATAGCGGAAACGCATCACGGTGCCAACGAAAACTATATAAGGTGACTGCTAGAAACCGCAAAAAACTTCTAGGGTCGGTCAGGTCAAGTGTTTCAAACATGACAAAAATGACAAAAAAGAAATTCGTGTTTTTTTAAATTTTTAATTAAATAATTCATTTTGTATATTTTAATTAGATGGTCTTTGAGTATCTAATTTATTTTAAACCAATAACATAAGAAAAATAAAATTAAAAACAATTAAAAATAACGATTATTTACAACGCGCGGGCAACGAACGGCTGGCCGGCCGACTGTTGACCCGTAAGCGTTGTCAGCTGGGCGATAAGTACCTACGTTAGTCTGCAATCACGAGACCCCATTTATTTTCCTTTAATTGAAATGTGCGTAAGTATAAGGTGCAGTTAAGTCCAACGACACTTTTTAACTGTAATTATGGTAAGTGTTATGATGTATGAACGTAATTTCAATTCAATCCTAGTAAATATCTATCACACCACACATTATGAGAAGTTACAATTATCTTTCCTTACAAATGAAAGATCAATGGGTAGTTGGGTAGTTATCTAATATCGCGTCCGCACGCTAAGCACTTGCCGCTAACTCCAAACCAAATGACCAGATGGCCTTTCATGTCCTCGACAACTAAACAGCCTAAAGCATTGTGATAAGTTACCTATGTTATGTTGTTATTCAATCGGTTATTTTACTATTCAGTCTTACTTATTTATTTACACTAAATTAAGTCAAACTAATGTCTCGCATGAAAGGCAACGTTAATACCTAAAAAGCTGCGTAATTAATAGGTGTCGGTAGGTACTTACTTACATGGTGTTAGAAGCATTCCAGTTTATTACATCAGCGAACAGGAAAGGTGATAAGCTTCCCATCAGTCCATCACACCTCACAGGCTTTGGACTGTCAAACTAACGTAATATTACATAAAAACAAAGAGATTTAAATAGTAATAGAGCGGCTATTGGACACTATTTCATACAAAAACTTTGAGCTGGTGCTCAAGTTACGCCATCTAGCGTTGAAAAGCAAAACCTTATATCAAGAATAATAAGAAGTATACTATGAACAATTAGAAAAAGTTTCACCAACCCCACGGTAGGTGTCGCCCTGCAGTAGGGATGTTTCGTTAAAAATTCGACGTACCTATCGATAAGTTTGATGAAGATTAACCAACATCGGTATAATATACAACATTGGAACAAGCAAGTGACAATTAGGGAAGGATATGATCGGGTGTATCAAATGATTATTTACTAAGTAATAAAGTGTAAAGTTATTAAAAATTCAACATACTTAACTAATTATAAACAAAGAATGAATGAATGAAATAACATAAGCACCTAGCTAGTACCTACGAACAGCATACTGACAACACTCATTTTTGAAGTAAACCCACCCCTGCGATCACTCATCCTAAGTAAGGATTATTATACACTCCCGTATACCAAAATCAAGTCTACTTTAAAGCAAATGTAACATGGTTGTGTGATTGGATTAACGAATCAATTCATAGGAATGATATATATAAGGATAAGGTAAAATGATAAGGTAAAATGGCTGACTTTAACAGATTAACACGAGTTGATCCATATAGTGATTCATTTTAAAATACCTAAGTATACATATATATTAAATACCACATTGCGTGTTATTGACAACTCGCAATCGCAAGTACAATCACGATCAAAAATATGTAAACAATTGTAACTCTTAAAACAATGGAATAAGAGTCAAAGTGTATCCATATTGGTGCTCGTGACTGTACCTATCAAATCATTTTTGTAGATCTTAATCTGTTACTTTATATTTCATTCCATAGATTTATTTGATGCATTAGCATTAAACACCAATGTCATAACGGATGCGTGTATATGTTTAATTTGGATATCCTATTTTCTTATGTATTCGTTCAATGTTTTTTTAAGTTTAACCTTACCAACATCAACAATACCAACTAGATAACGCGTCACGTATCAAATCTAAATTCTGTCCACTTGAATAATACTTTACAGCTATATTTCTCTATTAACGAACTGAGACCAAAGTTATAAAACAGTTTTAAGTTCAACCTTATTACAACCATGGCACCCAGTAATAAAATCACAAATCTTCTAAGTATTATCATATACTGATCCGTTACACAAATATTGGCGCGTCTATTGGTCAACGTTGGCCAACCATTTGTAGCGTGTGGGTTAAAATCGGTAATTGTGTATTAATATTTTAACCCACATTATTATTATTATTATAAATTTTATATTATTTGTTAGTTTAAAGCTATTTTTTAATATTTTTTATTAACATTTACATAAGTAGGTACTTATCACGTACTTACTTAATGAGTAACTAAAAACCTATACTTAAATATCTTATAAATAAAAATATCTCTGACAAAACCGCTGCCGCGCGGCAAGTACTCCAAATGGCTAGCAGCGTTTCCCCTTTGAATGGCGTGTTTAAAGCCTAAAACATATTTTATTCTACATGTAGGTAAGTACTTACCGAAACTAAGACACTCCGGCCGTTAAATTGCTTTTTTGGGCATTATTTATGCAACTTTTAAATACACGGAACGTGTTTACATTGGCCGTGTTTCAAGCAAACTAAACAAAATAAGAGCTCACTTTTTAAGTGTGCTGTTATTTAACGAGCCGCGCCGCGCGCCGACCTGACATCTTAGTTGGTATTGTTGATCGAAGAGTTTAAAAAAAGTAGTAATATTCTAATTAAACGATCATCGTAAGATACTGTTACACTGCATAACATTGCGTTAGGGACGCAATGATCATTGAGTCAGAATATTACTACTTATATAAAACTTAAACTAACGATATAAAAATATTATCTACTTATAACATTATTCGATAAGTAAAACGACATCACTTGAACACCACTAAATCATCTACTTCCGCTTCGACAAGTGTGGTGACATCCTAAAAGTAGATACTTTAGCTTTTCACCACTAGAGGTCAGCATAGGGCAACGGTAAATGTTCTAGAATAATTTATTAGAAATTATTATTATAGTCTGATTATTGGGTAAATATACAAAATATTTACGAAAATAAGCTGTAATCACATTCAGCCTTTTTTCCATATCGGGATTTGCAGTATCGCAATACGCAGTTTGGTATATTTTCTATTGTTTACGTCAAATTTGTTCACGCACAAACACGACTGCACTAGAGGGCGCATAACATCATACTAAGCGACTTGTTACCACTTGGTAATAAGTTGTGGATTAAAGTTTTGATCGCTATGTCCTGTCTATTAGTAATAGTTTAATGTCTTTGCATAAAAATTAAACCTTCGCCAAAATAACGTAAATAAAATAAAATTTATTAAAGGACGAACTAAAATAACTCTTGTGATCGGCACATTATTATTACACTTATTTAACGTGTTTAAAAGAACTCCACCTGTTCTACCTACAAGTCTAATACGACTTAACACTCATTTGTTACACAAAACATTAAACTGTTACTGAACTGATTACTTTATTCACGGTAGCCTATTCATAATAATACTAATCCTTTGCTAATTAACTCATACTAGTTATTAGTTTAATCACCCACACACAAATGCACCTCACATACACACCAAAACTTTCCCGAGGAAACTGCACACACCTGCTGCGCTGCGCTGCGCAAGAGACTCAAGTGAGTTCAGTGACTCGACTCAGCACAGCAGTGCCACAGTGCGATTCTCTAAGTTAACGCCGTAACGTTGGTACACCGCCTGCCGCAGCGATAAGAATTTACTCTGTCTCTTTCATATTCATAGAATTGGAAAGAGACAGCAGAGGGCCTAGTCAATTGGCAAACAAATTAAACGCTACGAAATCTTCGCTACGATAAACCGAATGTATGGGATTGACATAAGCAAAAGTTACCTACGACGTAAAATTTACGCTAAAATAGACCTAATTGACAGTTTGACAAGCCAAGAATCGCTAATCTAGCAATCACTCAAACATTGAAGATAAAAATTCACACAAAATGGCGATTGTTTGATCAGCTGATGAAGGAATAGTTGTGTTGTGTTGAAAGTTTTGTTTAAAATGCTCTTTTCAGGGCTATTGTGGACTGCGATAATTAAGTGCTCAGGCGCTAAGGAAGAAATGTTTCCCTACGTTACTTGGAGCAAATTAACGAAATTGAGTTTGTTGTACTTGTGAATAGTTCTCGGAGTTCTCGTTTACGAACTTTCAAATATCTAACTAAGGTCTGCCGGGAATTGCGTGCTGATATAGTTGTTGCGATGTGAGTGACCAAATAAATGTGTGTCATGCAACATTTTCCGCAACGAAGAGCAAGTCGCTGCATAACAATTTGTAGGGGCTCTCAAACCATACAAACATTTGGGCCAAATAAATTCACCTAAGTACCTTTAATCATGACAAGAAAGGTCAAGAATAAGACAACAGTAAGGGACTTTTTGTATAAATAGTAAATGTAACCTATCCATAATGTCCATTTATCAATTTATAACTTAGATTGCCTATTTGTTTTACAGGTTCCAATGAAGATTTAATTTGCCAGGTAGCTTAGAGTATTAAACCAAGGCTCTAGTGTAGTAACGTGTAACCTATTGACTATACCCTATAAATCTTATACAGACAAGCATCTTTCTTAATAGGAAAAGATATCAGTCCTTACGTTCAAACGGTAAGTTTTAATAAATAAATTATTACTTACATAATAAAGGTAAGTATTATGCCTATAATTATATTGGGATTTACCAGGAAATGTCAGTTTTGTTAAAATTGCTAGAATAAAGAGTATTGACATAAAGATAAAACTATTTTATGTGGTTTTGCAGATTTGAGACGACAATTCAAAAATCTTAAATGTTACCTAATAATTTGGAGGATGGACTTCCTCAGAATGGTGAACAAACATGGTTATTTGGTAAAAAACAATATCAAGCAATTTTGTATAATACATAGGTACTTACCTACTAACTTTTTATCTATGACAATTTTCTATAAGTACTTAAGTATATTGTTCTAATTTCTTAGGAGATTCTGAATACCTTCAAAAAGCATGGTTAATGATAATTAATGCTGCATCAGACTCACAAGAAAGGAGGGGTGTGTACCACATGTCATATCCAACAATGAAACTGCATTGAACATGGCTTTGGCATTGTTGAATTTAGTTATTTAAGTATATGATTTTTTTTTTGTGGAGCTCTAATGTTGACAACGTTTTTATTCTACAAAAAAGAGCAGTCTGTGCCATAAATATATTTATCCATAAAATAGTAATTTGGTTTATTTGATGAGGAAAAATTAAGTATAAAGTTAATTTAGTTCTAAGTTTATTGTGCTTTATTTAAAAAGATTTACTTATGTACAAAAAAACAGTACCTTCGTTGACAACATTTTTATTTTAAGAAAAGGAACAGTGTGCCATAAATATATCTAACCCATAAAATAGTGATTTGGTTTATATGATGGGGAAAATTAAGTATAAAGTTAATTTAGTTCTAAGTTTATTGTACTTTATTAAAAAGATTTACTTAGGTAGGTACTAAAAAACAGCACCTTCTTATACACACAATTGGCATTTATTTTTATACACATATAGTTTTAATGTCAATAAGAGAAAGTGAAGCCTCATATTTAATAAACTTTGACTTTGAGAGAGTTAGGTAAGGAAATAAGAATACATTCTGTGTACTAAGTATCGGGAATTGTTCAATAAAACAAAAAATACAAATTATTCATCTAAATTTAATTTATCGCCTTCAAAGTAAGCACCATTACTTGCAATACAACATCTCCACCGCTTCACCCAGTCCTCCATACATTTTTCGTAAGCTACTTGCGGTATGGCCTTCAGCTCATTCAGCGAATTTTCTTTTATGGCTTCTATCGACTCAAAACGTTTTCCTCGAAGTGGTAATTTTAACTTGGGAAATAGAAAAAAGTCAGACGGAGCCATATCAGGTGAATACGGTGCTTGGTCGAGAACTTTTGTTGAATTTTTCGCTAAAAACTCTTTCACAATAATGGCTGTGTGTGATGGTGCATTATCATGGTGCAGCATCCATGAGTTGTGTTGCCACAAATCTGGACGTTTTCGGCGGATACTCTCACGCAAACGCTTCATGACGCCTAAATAATATTCTATATTCACTGTTTCTCCCTCTGGAAGGAATTCGGAGTGAACCACACCACGGTAGTCAAAAAAAACTGACAGCATCACCTTGATTTTGGAGCGACTTTGCCGCGGTTTTTTGGGTTTCGGCTCGTTTTCGAGACGCCATTCTGAAGACTGTTGGCTTGTTTGCATGACGTACTCATAAACCCATGTCTCGTCGCCAGTTATTATACGTTTCATAAAGGTAGGATCCGAAGAAGCTCGGGAAACCATCTCTTCAGCAACATGTATTCGCTGCGCTTTTTGAACGAAATTGAGCTCCTTTGGAACTAATCGAGCGGCGACGCGTTTCATGCCTAAAATGTCAATGAGAATGTTGTGGACGGACTTAAAAGATATGTTCTCCTCACTAGCCAACTCTCTCAAACTCATACGTCGATTTTCGAGCACTAGCTTCTTGATTCTGTCGATGTTTTCTTTGGTCGTAGCGGTTGAAGGTCTACCAGAACGGGGCAAGTCTACTACTATGTCTCGGCCTTCTTTAAAAGCCTTGTACCATTCATATGCCCTTGTTTTTGATATACAAGATTCGCCGTAGGTTTTTTGCAACATTTTGAGCGATACTCCACGTGAAATATCATTCGAAACACAAAATTTAAGGCACACTCTTTGTTTAACAATATTTTCCATTGTAAAAATCGCCGAGGACTCAAAACTATGACCAACAAAAAGTGCAGTTTTAAACAAAGTAAATGACAGATCCCACTCAAATTTCGCGCGGTAAATCAGTACAGTGCTACCAACATGCAGTAAAAAAATTAAAACGAACTCTTTTACGCGGGTCTTTTTATTGACATATTCCCGATACTTTTTACACAGAGTAGTATATTAAGAAATACAACATTAATGTTATTTTTTACTTGATATTTAATTTTACTTGCAGTAGGTACCTATAGAAAATGTTTAAGTACCTACTTATATCAATTTCTACTAGTCATAACATTAAGCTATTGAATTTGTACTTGATTCATTATCAACATACAAAGGTAATTATATGTATAGACTTGCATTATTATTATCAGATTATTAAATCTGGTGGGTTCTATTGTGTTTGTTATAATATTGTTTTTTCTTTAAATAGGTGGCTTAACATAAGGTGGCTTGTTATACATATAATACAAATTAAGTTCCATATCTAGCATACTCTGTAATAGTTTAGTTATTATCAATTTGGCGATTGTGAAGTAATCGATTGTAATTGTTGCTTGAGTTTGTAATGTTACTATCACATTTTTATTTGTGTGAATCTGTAAATGGTTTGCTGTTTCACATTTTCAGTGTTATACTTTTTATAGAACTGTCGATTCACCTGTGAATATAAAATAAATAAATAAAATTAATTGTTTTTAAATTATTTTTGGTAAATATATACTACCTACTAACTTTTTATGTATGACAATTTTCTATAAGTAAGTATATTGTTCCAATTTCTTAGGAGATTCTGGATACCTTCAAAAAGCATGGTTTATCATAATAACCAATATTTAATGCTGCATCAGGCTCACAATAAAGAAGGGATGTGTACCACATGTCGTATCCAACAATGAAACTGCATTAAACATGGCTTAAAGTTGTACTTGATTCATTATCAACATACTAGGGTAATTATATAAAATTAATTGTTTTAAAATATTTTTTGGTAAACATATAAATAATCCTATGTTTTATTTCGAAACATTATCAACCAACTCATAATGAATGGCAGTGAAATAAATAATGTAAAATAAATAAATATTTTAACTTGTCGCGTAGAGACCACGATCATGTCATTGTGTCTGTGAAGGCGTATATTTAATAAATGATTTGACTTTTAATTTCAATTATTTTCGGTACCTAGCGCTATAAATAAGTAACAATGAAACAATCCTATATTAAGGCGATGTTGTCTTCATCGTCATCCTATGAACGTCCTGAACGTTCCCACATGAACGACAACACTAAGGCAGACTGGGCTATAACAGGCTTAAGCCCTGAGCCAATACAACCGCAGTGTGCTTTACGTGCCTTCCGAAGCACGGAGGAGCTCGAGACGCTTTTTATTTGGTTACCCATCCTTTAGCTCGGTAATGTGAAAGTTGCGTAACTAACTGGCAAGATCACAAACCGGTGCGGCGCGGGCGGGGACTTTTTGCATTAGTTGAACCTCTAGCATTACCTTTCAAGTAACAGTAAGTACATTGCTTCGCTAGTTTGCATATTTTAAAATTAGTTTTAATTTAACTAGCAAAACCATGAACTTGGAATGTTTTTTATTTTATTTTATTTAGGACAATAATCAATTAGAAAAGTAATGTGATAGTTGTTGTAGTTAGACAACTAAACCCGAAAGGCTTAGCCGCTACGCCATAGAGTTACTTTAGGCGATGTACTCATACAAGATGCAAACGTTTTAATCACTACCTAGTGGGTACTCGCATCTAAGATCAAACTGTTTAAATGTTCGCGTGGTTTGTAACATTTAGTGTTATCACTTATTTCATTACAGACGAACGTCAAGTTGTTAATGTTTGAGAAATTCTTGGCAGCAAGCGTTTGCTTGTGGTCTTCAGTCTTAATTTATTTATATTATAAGCTGAAAAATGGGTTTGGTCTCATATCAATATCATATTATGGTAGGTAAGTCACTCGTCATCATTATAAGTACTTATTTACAAACGTGCTTGCCTGGCGAACTTCCGGCGAAAAAAGCGATCGATTCATTTTTAAATTGTCTCAAGGAGTCTACCCGAATTTCTTAGTAAAGTGACATTCAATTCACTAAAACTCAAAAGGATCGGTGTGGTTACTACCTATTTATTAATCTTACATAAGCGTTACATTATCATCAAACAAAAAAATACTAAGACAAGCCTGTATGTTCTATATCCCTTAGCCCTCTGAGGGCCTAGTCAACTGGCAAACGCTCGACCGGTGACAGCGTCAAAATCGCTCATCAAATTCGCTAGGCTACAACGATATCGATAAGCTAAGGGATATAGAACATACAGGCTTGTCTTAGTATTTTTTTGTTTGATGATAATGTAACGCTTATGTAAGATTAATAAATAGGTAGTAACCACACCGATCCTTTTGAGTTTTAGTGAATTGAATGTCACTTTACTAAGAAATTCGGGTAGACTCCTTGAGACAATTTGAAAAATGAATCAATCGCTTTTTTCGCCGGAAGTTCGCCAGGCAAGCACGTTTGTAAATAAGTACTTATAATGATGACAAGTGACTTACCCACCATAATATGATATTGATATGAGACCAAACCCATTTTTCAGCTTATAATATAAATAAATTAAGACTGAAGACCACAAGCAAACGCTTGCTGCCAAGAATTTCTCAAATATTAACAACTTGACGTCCGTCTGTAATGAAATAAGTGATAACACTAAATGTTACAAACCGCGCGAACATTTAAACAGTTTGATCTTAGATGCGAGTACCCACTAGGTAGTGATTAAAACGTTTGCATCTTGTATGAGTACATCGCCTAAAGTAACTCTATGGCGTAGCGGCTAAGGCTTTCGGGTTTAGTTGTCTAACTACAACACCTATCACATTACTTTTCTAATTGATTATTGTCCTAAATAAAATAAAATAAAAAACATTCCAAGTACATGGTTTTGCTAGTTAAATTAAAACTAATTTTAAAATATGCAAACTAGCGAAGCAATGTACTTACTGTTACTTGAAAGGTAATGCTAGAGGTTTAACTAATGCAAAAAGTCCCCGCCCGCGCCGCACCGGTTTGTGATCTTGCCAGTTAGTTACGCAACTTTCACATTACCGAGCTAAAGGATGGGTAACCAAATAAAAAGCGTCTCGAGCTCCTCCGTGCTTCGGAAGGCACGTAAAGCACACTGCGGTTGTATTGGTTCAGGGCTTAAGCCTGTTATAGCCCAGTCTGCCTTAGTGCTGTCGTTCATGTGGGAACGTTCAGGACGTTCATAGGATGACGATGAAGACAACATCGCCTTAATATAGGATTGTTTCATTGTTACTTATTTATAGCGGTAGGTACCGAAAATAATTGAAATTAAAAGTCAAATCATTTATTAAATATACGCCATCACAGACACAATGACATGATCGTGGTCTCTACGCGACAAGTTAAAATATTTATTTATTTTATATTATTTATTTCACTGCCATTCATTATGAGTTGGTTGATAATGTTTCGAAATAAAACATAGGATTATTTATATGTTTACCAAAAATAATTTTAAAACAATTAATTTTATATAATTACCCTAGTATTTTGATAATGAATCAAGTACAACTTTAAGCCATGTGTTAATGCAGTTTCATTGTTGGATACGACATCCCTTCTTTATTGTGAGCCTGATGCAGCATTAAATATTGGTGTTATTATGATTAACCATGCTTTTTGAAGGTGTCCAGAATCTCCTAAGAAATTGGAACAATATACTTACTTATAGAAAATTGTCATACTTACATAAAAATTTAGTAGGTAGGTAGTATATATTTACCAAAAATAATTTAAAAACAATTAATTTTATTTATTTATTTTATATTCACAAGTGAATCGACAGTTCTATAAAAAGTATAACACTGAAAATGTGAAACAGCAAACCATTTACAGATTCACACAAATAAAAATGTGATAGTAACATTACAAACTCAAGCAACAATTACAATCGATTACTTCACAATCGCCAAATTGGTAATAACTAAACTATTACAGAGTATGCTAGATATGGAACTTAATTTGTATTATATGTATAACAAGCCACCTTATGTTAAGCCACCTATTTAAAGAAAAATCAATATTATAGCAAACACAATAGAACCCACCAGATTTAATAATCGGATAGTAATAATGCAAGTTTATACATATATTTACCTTTGTATGTTGATAATGAATCAAGTACCTACAACTTCAATAGCTTAATGTTATCACTAGTAGAAATTGATATAAGTACTTAAACATTTTCTATAGGTACCTACTGCAAGTAAAATTAAATATCAAGTAAAAAATAACATTAATGTTGTATTTCTTAATATATTCTTATTTCCTTACCTAACTCTCTCAAAGTCAAAGTTTATTAAATATGAGGCTTCACTTTCTCTTATTGACATTAAAACTATATGTGTATAAAAATAAATGCCAATTGTGTGTTTATGAAGGTACTGTTTTTTAGTAGTACCTACCTAAGTAAATCTTTTTAATAAAGTACAATAAACTTAGAACTAAATTAACTTTATACTTAATTTTTCCCCATCATATAAACCAAATCACTATTTTATGGGTTAAATATATTTATGGCACACTGTTCCTTTTCTTAAAATAAAAATGTTGTCAACGAAGGTATTGTTTTTTTGTACATAAGTAAATCTTTTTAAATAAAGCACAATAAACTTAGAACTAAATTAACTATATTTATGGCACAGACTGCTCCTTTTTGTAGAATAAAAACGTTGACAACATTAGAGCTCCACAAAAAAAATCATATAAATAACTAAATTCAACGATGCCAAAGCCATGTTCAATGCAGTTTCATTGTTGGATATGACATGTGGTACACACCCCTCCTTTCTTGTGAGTCTGATGCAGCATAAAATATTGTTGTTATTATCATTAACCATGCTTTTTGAAGGTATCCAGAATCTCCTAAGAAATTAGAACAATATACTTACTTATAGAAAATTGTCATAGATAAAAAGTTAGTAGGTAAGTACCTATGTATTATACAAAATTGCTTGATATTGTTTTTTACCAAATAACCATGTTTGTTCACCATTCTGAGCAAGTCCATCCTCCTAATTATGAGGTAACATTTAAGATTTTTGAATCGTCGTCTCAAATCTGCAAAACCACATAAAATAGTTATATCTTTATGTCAATACTCTTTATTCTAGCAATTTTAACAAAACTGACATTTCCTGGTAAATCCCAATATAATAATAGGCATAATACTTACCTTTATTATGTAAGTAATAATTTATTTATTAAAACTTACCGTTTGAACGTAAGGACTGATATCTTTTCCTATTAAGAAAGATGCTTGTCTGTATAAGATTTATAGGGTATAGTCAATAGGTACACCTTACTACACTTAAAGCCTTGGTTTAATACTCTAAGCTACCTGGCAAATTAAATCTTCATTGGAACCTGTAAAACAAATAGGCAATCTAAGTTATAAATTGATAAATAGACATTATGGATAGGTTACATTTAATATTTATACAAAAAGTCCCTTACTGTTGTCTTAATCTTGACCTTTCTTGTCATGATTAAAGGTACTTAGGTGGATTTATTTGGCCCAAATGTTTGTATGGTTTGAGAGCCCCTACAAATTGTTATGCAGCGACTTGCTCTTCGTTGCGGAAAATGTTGCATGACACACATTTATTTAGTCACTCACATCGCAACAACTATATCAGCACGCAATTCCCGGCAGACCTTAGCTAAATATTTGAAAGTTCGTAAACGAGAACTCTGAGAACTATTCACAAGTACAACAAACTCGATTTCGTTACTTTGCTCTAAGTAACGTAGGGAAACATTTCTTCCTTAGCGCCTGAGCACTTGATTATCGCAGTCCACAATAGCCCTAAAAAGAGCATTTTAAACAAAACTTTCAACACAACACAACTATTCCTTCATCAGCTGATCAAACAATCGCCATTTTGTGTGAATTTTTATCTTCAATGTTTGAGTGATCGCTAGATTAGCGATTCTTGGCTTGTCAAACTGTCAATTAGGTCTATTTTAGCGTAAATTTTACGTCGTAGGTAACTTTTGCTTATGTCAATCCCATACATTCGGTTTATCGTAGCGAAGATTTCGTAGCGTTTCATTTGTTTGCCAATTGACTAGGCCCTCTGATCGTCTACGTGTCGCTCGCTTGCGCATCTTGCATCTTTGATTTTATTCGGCAGTCAACTTATGCATTCTGTCTGGTGCATTCGTGTCGCGTGTGCGTAAAAATGCCTAAAGCACGCCGAATTAGTGTAATAATAATTATGTGCCGATCACAAAAGTTGTTCTAGTTTATCCTTTAATAAATTTTAATTTATTTACGAAATTTTAGCACAGGTTTTTACTTTTATTTAATTATTATTACATTAGTTTGACAGTGGGAAGCTTATCACCTTTCCTGTGCGCTAATGTAATAAACTGGAATGCTCTATAACACCACGTAAGTACCTGCCTACCTATCAATTACGCAGCAGTTTAGGTATCAACGTTGCCTTTAATGCGATACATTAGTTTAACTTAATTTAGTGTAAGTAGGCAAGACTGAATAGTGAAATAACGCTTGACTAACAATGACACAAAATAGGTAATACATACTTATTTTAGTTTAGTTGTCGTAGACATGAAAGGTCATCGTTCGGTCGTTGGTCGTACCTTAGATAACTACCTACATTTGATCTTTCATTTGTAAGGAAAGGTAGCTGTACCTATCTTCTCATAATGTGTGATAGATTTTTTTTTGTAAGACGTAGGGAAGGATTGAGTTGAAATTACGCTCATACCTTAGAATAATAACGCTATAGAAAGATAGTCTTCATACAAGCGCTATGTCAAAAATGAAGCACTAAACCGATTCACACACGCGTGACGTGCGCGCATGGCCGTTATCTGCTGTCTCTTTCCAATTCTATGAATATGAAAGAGACAGCACTGCGCAGGCCGCTGCTATCGAGGCTTTAACTTAGAGAATCACACTGCAGTACGTTTATATTTTGACCTAATTAACTACAAGATACTATGAAATACTGAAAGCTTACCTGTGAAAAGTGATGTTATTACACTTCTTTTGTTTTTCAGATGTGTTGTGACACAATTTAACTGCACAAACCGTCATTTTTTTTTTGTTTTCGCGAGACACGTTCGGCGCGCTGTGACATTGAACACTACGGAGCGGTCCGGCGTTTGGTGCCATTTCTGGCTCCAATTAATGTGCTTCAAAATAGGCGCGCGAACTTGGTTTCTATAGCGTTATTATTCTAAGGCTCATACATAACACTTATCATAATTACAGTTAAAATGTGGCCATAACTTGATGCAATCGATAGTCGTTGGACTTAACTGCACCTAATACCTACGCACATTTCAATTAAAGGAAAATAAATGGGGTCTCATGATTGTAGACTAACGTAGGTACTTAACACCCAGCTGACGACGCGGACGTGTCAACCGGCAGTTCGTTGAACTTCGTTGCCCGCGCGTTGTAAATAATCGTTATTTTTAATTGCTTTTCATTTTATTTTTTTTATGTTATTGCTTTAAAATAAATTAGATACTCAAAGACCATCTAATTAAAATATACAAAATGAATTATTTAATTAAAAATTTAAAAAAACACGTATTTCTTTTTTGTCATTTTTGTCTTGTTTGAAACACTTGACCTGCCCAGCCCTAGAAGTTTTTTGCGGTTTCTAGCAGTCACCTTATATAACTTTCAACAGACTTCTGTCTGGATGACCTTTGACTGTATTTAATAAGGTCGGCGTTATCTATTACAACGCTAAATAATACAATATATTCAAGAGAGTAACGGGGGAGAGACAGTTGTCTCCCTAGTGAAAATCAAAGATAGGTCAGACACCAATTAGCTAGAGGTCGGCACGTATAACCAAGTCCAAATTCGGGCCTGCCTCCTTACATACAGTGTAGTGTTAGGTTTTACATTCTGAGTATACTGGCTCGATTGATAGTCCATTTAGAAGTCTGTTGCTTGCAGGGGCGACTCGGCTTACACTACTCACTACGAAATTAAGTTAAATACGGCTTAGGCCTAGATTGCAAAGGGATACAAATAGGGACTGTTAGTTCGACAAAATGTAGGGGGTTTTCGGGTAAAGCTTTGAACCTCGTCAGGGGAGGGCAGTTTCCTTCTTGGGACAACCTCTATACCTTGTTGAAGGTAAAGCCGGGTCTAACTGGATGTGCTTGGGAAAGATAAGGCGAAAGCCGATCTAAGACCGAGTGGAGATTGTCTTTGAGAGTGGAATTTGTCTAGGCTGACGAGGGGACGGACGCTGGTCGAAAACATACTGTAGGGTAGGTAGGCGTCTCATATATTGTTAAGTAGTTGGGGACAGCACGGTGTGTACACGCTGTGCGTACATAAACTAGGTACGTAGGCCGCGCAGCTAGGGCTGGAATAATTCCGACTAATAAAGTTAGGGATAATTAAGTTATGGTGCCTAAATAGAAATTACTATGAAGTGATGTTGATTATGAGCGCTGAAAGGACCTATCTAGGCATGTAATCTGTTACCGTAGGCCAATAAAACTCTAATTGTTTTCCTAAAGGTGTTACCAATTAACTATTCATTTTAAATAATTAGCAGAAGTGAGGTAATATTGAACCATCATTACTTTGGATTACCTAAGAGTCTAGACTGGTTTCCTATTACAAGAAAAATACTAATAAGTTATAGCATATAAGCATAACTGTGCTGTGATGTTTGATTTCTGATCCTGAAATGACCAAACAGGCATTTTTAGCTTTCCCTGAGGTACAATACGGCCTTAAATTGCAACCCTTCAATGTTTTATAACCAGACATCCAGATACCTATTGGTAAAATTTAAGCTGATGTTAAACAACTAAAAACCAGTTTGGAACCTAGGTTATTTCGCCTGAAGATGCGAATTCACCTTAATGGTCAAAGACCTTACAAGTTATGTACTTACTTCTAATAATATGAAACATAGAAATATTTGATTGGTAACAATCTAATCCGATTAGACTAATAGTACAGTCTGCTTTATACCTATTAAAGTGAGTAAAGAATAACTTCTAAATATAATGGGCGATTTTCTGACAGCCCAAATTAAAAAGTAAAAATTAGTTCAAAAACACTCGGTAGATGTCGTTTTATAAAAGCTGGGCTACTTATAAGCTGTAATAAATTCTACACTTTTACTTGTCTACCAAAAGAATAAAAAAATAGTATTTACTTACCTATTTATATTCAGGACATCCAGAACCTATTTCTATTTTGGAATAGAATAAATATTACGCAGCCATACACGTGCTCTTCATGAACCCGCCTTTCACTAAGCGCCATACTAATCTATGCTAAGCGCCATCTATGAAGTCATTTACGAACTAATTTCTTTTTTTTTTTGATCTCGGAAAATCGCCCATTGATTTAATTATCAACAAGGACAATTACATGATACCTAACTACTCAAAGGATAATAACAATGATTTAGTAGGCTATTAAATAATCACCCAGTCTGAGAGACTGATGTATAGGTTAATGAATATAATTAACTTAAGTTCACTCTCTAAAAGTAAGGAATTGAATGAATTAAACATCTTTTAATAAACTTGAGATGTAATATGCTGTCAAGGCGGTCTGTACAATTTAATTATATTGTTACTTTATGAGATCTTCATAATGAACACTGAGAGTAAACAAAGGTAATCTTGCTTCAATTAATAGCATTCTATTTGTATCCACCTCCTGAAAGCAGTAGAAATTGAATAAATTAAACATTTTTAATAAACTTGAGAAGTAATATGCTGTCAAGGCCAGTGGCGTGCCTAGGGCTTCAGGTTGGGGCAAGCCACGAAACCTGAAGTTCCTAATCTTGCTACTTACCTAGGTACAATGTTGGTACCACTTTGTGTCATAGGCCGTGGCATTCCAAACGTTCTTGTCGTTTGTAAAAAAAACAGCATATTACCTTCTATTACATCTTGAATGTGATTTGTGTGAGAAGTTATTTAAAAAAAAATATTACTGCGGCCAATTTTGGCGTTCTTTATCTCAGAAACAAAAAATCATTAACAGTATTTACTTATTGAATAGTGTAGAATAGCTATTGGCATAGTACGTAGCGGCCTCGCTTTTTGTAAATTTTGCTTAAAAGTTAAGCAAAATTTAAACCCAAAATTGCAGAGAAAGATTTTCATAAATTGCGCGAGGGCACTTTTTTGAGCTCCTGGATTGAACTACTGTTCTAAACAAATGAAATAAAAAAATGAGAATGTTATCTCGTCGTATTATGCGTAGCGGCCACGGAATTTTTAAATATTATTGATTTTATTTATTATATTGAAAAAAATAGTTATTCAAAACCAAAAAAACTTCGAAAATCGCGTTAAGTTAACTGTGAATTTCTCTTATCTACGATAATATTATTGAGTAAAATTTATACCAGAATAATTGTTACTTCATGAGGAATAAAAATGTATACATAATGAATTTATTATCCTATTTCGATGAAAACTATAAATACAACTAAGTACAAAATGCGATGCGCCGGCCGGGCCGTCCGAACTCAGCTTATTCTTGCAGAGTGGAGATTCGTAATATTAAGCATGCATTTATTATCCTATTTCGATAAAAACGATAAATACAACTGAAAAAAAACTACAAAATGCAAAAATGGACATTTTGCGCGGGAATCACAGTCGATATGTAGACAGGCCTCTACACTTAATTTATTAATTATTACTTAATTATTTTGAATGGAAGCAACCAACAATCCAAAGAGTTTTTTACATAGACCTATTATAATTAATGCCCTAGATGACTTTTAATAGTTTGCGAAATACTTAAATCATGTATGATGTTCAAAGAATTTATTTACTTACCTACCTCTGCCTTTCGTATGCCAATCATCAACACATTTAAGTACACATTTGTTAGCAACCCATCACATGCCCAACACATCTAAGTTCGTCACAGAGACCAATAAAGCGACGAAATGAACTCAGAACACATTTTTTTATCACAAATTACGAAAACACTTGTTACAATTGCTCAAACAAAGTGAAGTGTGACAATAACAAAGAATAAAAAATGGCTGGCTGCAGCCTGTGGCTGCTGCACAGCATAATCGCGTATTAACGCTCGCCTCTGATTGGTTCGCCCGTGCTCGAGCTGTCGTCGGTCGCCTCTGATTGGTTCGCCCACGTTGAAGTTGCACGTGATTCGGTAGAAATAAAGCCTGATTTGGAGAAGGCCTTACTTGCGAACTTCATAACGCAAGCTGGCTTTGACGAAGAGTATGAATTTCTCATAGAATCTATACATACTTACGCAGTATTATGTTTATAGAGTAGCAATTTTGTTAAAGTTAGAAGAGAGCGGATATACTTTAAATCCGAAGCCCGGTTGCAAGCCAACTTGTGCGAGAGAGATGTAAAGCATCGCACGATTTATAAGCAGCTTTATGCGATTTATTTGGTGATTCTTAATTGAGGAAACTTATAAAATTGATAATTTGAATACTGTTGAAAGAAAATTAACAATGGTAAAAAATATTAAGTGATTTTAATAATTGCGTTTTACCAGTAGTGATATTGAGTTTTTGTTAGGGCAAGCCGGGCTTTTCGGCTTGTATGAAGGTAGCGCCACTGGTCAAGGCAGTCTGTACAATTTAATTATATTGTTACTTTATAAGATCTTTATAATAAACACTAAGAGTCAATAAAAGTAATTTTGCCTTTATTAATAGCATTCTATTTTAGCCACTGCCTGAGAGTGGGTATTGAATAAATTATTCACCATTTATGGAACTAAAGGTTAATATTCTGATAAAGCAATAAAGCCAGTCAGTTAATAATGGATCATTGTAATAGATTTATAATAAACAATGATCAGAGAAATAAGTGTGATCTGTTGAATGCTGGCTTCTCTCCTCTGTTCTATAAGGGATATCATAAGACTTTATTGTATTGAATAGATGGGTTCTTAATGTGAAAAGGATATTTGGATGATAGCAAGCCCTAAGATAAACTCTTTGATTTATAAAGAAATAATTGAATATAGAACCTAGTAAATAATAACTTTCATATGTAAGATGAATTTAAATTTGAGGAGAGATGTAAATTCTCAGTTTAATAGAATTTAAGCCACAGGCTAATTAATGTTAAAGTCATATCTGGTCAGAGCTGATATTAAACCACGAGCCGGTCAGCATGTTAATAGCGGGGCGGGGCTATTAAATTACCAGAATCCTCTAATATGTCATAAATTTCCCCAAGACTTTTATGTATAATGCTATCGATAATAAATAATAATAACTGCAAGCTAAGCTATCATCTGATTATCTTTGAGTGGTTAACATTCCTTTCCTGCAGCTGCTGTGAAGGATTTTTTTTTAATACTGGCTGCTCCCGCTTTTTGGCAGGTTTTTGGTTTGCATTTTTTTGTTTCTTTTCTTTCTCTTTCTGGGATTTTTAATAAAACTGGAGCTTGGAGAGCTCGACTCTCTTTTCTTTTCTTTTTTTTATCTTTTCTTATCTTTTCTTTTTTATTTCTCTCTTATTTCTCTCTTTTAATTTTTTTTATATACAAAGATTCTTAATACTAATATACATTTTTTACTTATATTATTTTACAATTTATCTTAAATACTAGTACAGTTTTCCTACTTTAAACATTATTTTCTTTTACCTTAATTTCTAATTATAACATTTCTTAACTATCTAGTATTATTGCAATTACATTTGTTTCCTTTTTTTTTAATTTCTTTTATTTAGTATACATGTATATATTTATACTTCAATTTTGAAAGTTTTTTTTCTCGAATTACATTTAATTCTTCTCTTCCATCCCTTTTTTACACCTGCCACAATGTGGTCTTGCTTTTTAATTCTTCTTATTACTAAATTCTATACGTCCTTATTTCTCTTATTCACAATATTTACAATCTTTCCAGCATATTCCATGAATAGCTTTCTTTCTTTTTTATTACTAAGTATCTCCTTTAGGGTATCTTTGCTTAAGTGTGTATCTAGTTTTTGTTGCAGAGTGTACCTAGTGTTAGTGTGTATTGGGCAATCGAGTAGGATGTGAAAGATGTCCTCGTCCATGGTCGGGTCACAGGCACACGAGGGGCTGTCCCTGCGCTTAAACCTGTGCAGGTATGCACAGAATCCCCCGTGCCCTGTCAGAATTTGCGACGCCGTTCGGTCGATGGACATCTTCCTTACCGTGTTATATACGTCCACCCCATTCGGAAAGAAGACCTTGGTGGTCGCGGCTGTGGCTTCGGTCCTATACCTGCAGTCCCACTGCTCGATCGTTTCCGCCCGTAAATGACGTTTAACGAACGAGATGGGGCTGCAGTCATAGTCCGCTCTGGTCTTCAGTTTGAGGGCGGCTTCCTTCGCTAATTCATCCACTCTCTCGTTCCATTTCACTCCGACGTGGGCCCGTATCCAATAGAGAGAGACTAGTTGGTGGTTGTCTCTCAGGAATTCTAGGTTACCCTGTATTGCCTTTGTGATTGGGTGCGAGGAGTCTGGATCCATCAGCGTCTGGAGAGCCGACCTCGAGTCGCTCAGGATAGCCGCTTTTTCGAATTTTTTGCCAATAATAATTTCGGTCGCTTGGAGGATAGCGTATAACTCGGCTTGAAAGACCGTACAGTACGGTTCCAGTCTGAATTTTCGGGTACACGTCTCAGCAGACCCCTCTCAACAGGTCAGGGCTGCTCCGACTTTCCCCTCCAGCTTACTACCGTCAGTGTAGATCTTAGGCAAGCCTTCTGCCACCTCGCTATCCTCTTCCGCATTTTCTAAACAGGTAAATTTTGAATTTAGTATCCTACTGGGGTGGGTGTTCTCGATGAAGGGTACGCGCTGCTCAACCCTTCTGCCACTCAATACTGCCTGGGGTTTCCCGCGCTTTGCTTCAAAAAGCCGGGATGCTTCTTGGATCCGAAGATCCAGCGGAAGCAGCCCCGACAGTATTAAAGCAGCGTTGAGGGAAACTGTCCTATTGCACCTAATTATTTTCTGCGCGAAGCCTCTCAATACTACATCGAGGGCTTTCCTGGAGACTATCTTTTTCGCTTCCGCGGACCAGACGCTTGCTGCGTACAAGATCACAGGTTCGATTACTGCCTTGTATATTGTCCTGATTATTTCAGGATGTAGTCCCCAGGTAGCCCTCGCCGCTCTGCACACTCCCTTATAGATACATATCGCTTTATTACACACATATTGAATGTGTTTATTAAATAAAAGTTTGTTGTCTACGATTATCCCTAATATTTTAATGTTATCTACTATCTCAATAGCCGTCCCTCCCATCTCCAGACGCGGTGTGCTGCGTACAAGATCACAGGTTCGATTACTGCCTTGTATATTGTCCTGATTATTTCAGGATGTAGTCCCCAGGTAGCCCTCGCCGCTCTGCACAGTCCCTTATAGATACATATCGCTTTATTACACACATATTGAATGTGTTTATTAAATAAAAGTTTGTTGTCTACGATTATCCCTAATATTTTAATGTTATCTACTATCTCAATAGCCGTCCCTCCCATCTCCAGACGCGGTGTGTCGAACTTAAGCTTCCTGGTTAAAACCATCGCCTTGGTTTTGTGTGGCGCAAAGTTGAGCTTGTTCGACACCCCCCACTTCCGGACACGGGAGAGAACGGCATTGGCTTTCATGGAGATCTCTCCGGCTGTGCTGCCCTCTATAATTAGCACGATGTCGTCTGCGAAGGCTTGGCAGTATACATTGGTGACGGTGAGTTCTTCTAGCAGGGGATCTAAAATAAGGTTCCAGAACAAGGGCCCGCCGATGGAATCTTGGACGCAGCCCTTGTTGGTTTTTTTGCTGTATTGTTCCCCTGCATATTTCACCGTCACCTTCCTATCTTCCAAATAACTGTCTACCAGCCTCCGCAGATTTATCGGGCATTTCTTTTCTCTTAACTGACATCTGATTTGGGGCCACCACGCATTATCGAAGGCTGTGAAGGATTTAGGTCACAGTTCAGACGAAGTCACTGATAGGCTACACATATCTAGGATATTAGGTATTGACGGATAGGTAATTAGGTTAGGAGTAAATAATTTAACACAGGGATAAGCCAATTACTAAACTTTCACGAAAAGGACTTGAGTTACTTAGATGCGGTTAACAACGGAGGGTTCACTGGACGATCTGGCCAAAATAGTATTTATTATAATATTACATCGCTTGACTGAAATGTATTGCTAATAGAATTAAGTTAGGTTAAGTTTCCATTATCATACAAACATTACGCACTATACAAAACATCAAAGACACAAACATTAGATTGTAGATAACCTAGGTTTTAGTTAAGATAAGAGTTAGCATAATATAGGGTAAGTTGAGAGGTGGGGAAGGTGTAATTGATGGTAATCTTGAACGGCGGTACAAAGTAGGTTAACTAGTTTTAAGAATTAGATTAATAGGTCAAGCTAAGGTAAGGCGGCGATGTGTGTGTATTTATTTTAGGTTTTAGGAGGTGAAGCGTTGAGAAGTTACAGCGTGACTCCAGCGGGATACCCTTTAACATGGGATATCTCGATAACTATTGATCAACAAATTCTGGTATTTGCTAATAAATTTAAACATATTATCAACTAAATCGGTGCGTAATTTGAAGCCGATCTGAAAGGGTTATCCCGCTGGGGTCACGGACATTTATTAATTCCCTACTCTCTAAAAATATATATTTTTTGTCCCTCTTAATGACTGTCACAAGTGCTGTTACGTACATCCTACATACATTACATACATATAATCACGGCTATTATGCCCGAAGGGTTAGTCAGAGACTATAGACGATGAAGACCGCAAAAGTAGTCCTCTGCCATAGTCTACCTTTCACCAAATAGCGATTGCACACAATGATATTTATGTGCACAGCGTTACAGGTGGTGAGCCCATCGCCACTCTATCATGTTAGATGTATGTGTAGTCTTTAGTTCATTAGTCGCCTTTTACGACAACCAGGGTAAGAAGGGGTTTTTTTTTATAAAAGAAGGAGGCAAACGAGCAGGCGGGTCACCTGATGGAGAGCCATTACCTACCGCCGCCCATTGACACCCGCAAAACCAGAGGAGTCGCAGATGCGTTGCCGACCTTTAAGAAAGGAATAGTCCCCGTCAAGCACGCAATCGGTTCGGACGTAACCACAATCGTCTAAAAAGTCAGTGTTTCTTAAACCGTTATCTCGAAAGAACAATGAAGTGTGCAGCTTGTGGTGATGACTTTAACGATGGTGCGTTCTGCAAGGGTTGTAACAGACACCTTGATTTTGGATGCGCCAATATTGCGGAAGTCGGATATCGAAGGCTCGGGCGTGACCGCCAAGCTTCCTGGCGCTGTCCTCAGTGTAAAGTATCCGGAGCTAAAGGCGAGCCAACCACACCAGTCCGCTTGTCTGTCAGCAATCCTGACAACACCTGCAGTGATTCTTCGCCTGCTGACAATACACCAGCAACCAGTCCCAGTGATGTCCCATCAGGCCCAGTCACACTTGAACTGCTTTTCCAAGAGATGCAGAGTATGAAAAAACTACTAGGCAAGATACCTACTCTAGTTGTCGCCGTCGAGTCGGTTAAAGAAGAGCTTTCTGATCTCAAATCATCCTGCGAGTTCAACAGCGCTAAGTTAGTAGAATTCGAAGCTAGGCTAACGAAGGTTGAAATTCAGACATCTGAATTGCAAAAGGTACGTGACCATCTTGACGCAACTACGCAGGAAATCTCGACACTCAAGCGTGAAAACGCTTCAAGGGAGCAGTGGGTTAGGCTCAATAATGTGGAGATTAAAGGTGTTCCCGTGAAAAAAAACCTTTTTTCTGTGTTGGAGAAGTTGTCGAAAACTACCAAATACCCGTTTCCGAAGTCACAAGTAAACTACATAGCGAGGGTTCCCACCCACGACTCCAAAAACAAACACATCATTGTTAGCTTTTTAAACAGATATATTAAGGAGGAGTTTGTTGCCGCAGCACGATCAAAGAAGATAATTACTGCTTCTGATATCGGCCTTAGGGATTCTTCAACGAGAATATTTGTGAATGACCATCTGACTGCTCAGAACAAGAAACTACTGACAACGGCAAAGACTGTGTCTGAAGAGAGGAACTTTATGTATGTGTGGGTGAAATATTCGAAAATACATTTACGCAAAAATGATACTTCTCCGGTTTATATAATAACTAAAGAATCGGATTTAAACCCAATTGCATAGTTTACTTTTTAGAAAAATTGCTTTCACATTTATTTTTGCGTATATTATCTATCTACGATATTTATTAGTTTTCATTGATAAAAGTTTGAGAACCATAGCGGTAAGCAATTGCATAAGCTTTATTCTTGCCCCAACTTTAAGCTTGCTCCAACCGATAGGCGTATTAAATTTGTTGAGCAGCATGAGCTATGTAAAATTTGTTTGAGCAGCCACAGCAGCAAATGTAAGTTTCACTTCCGCTGTGATGTTTGCAAAAAGCCTCATAACAAGTTATTACATGAGAAGAGCGCCGACACGGTCAGCGCGACTGCTTTATCGCTGAAGGCGCTATATTCCAAAAAGCATGTTTTGTTGCCCACTGCTAAAGTTAGGTTGGTCTCAAGTAATGGCAGCCAGTTAATTGTGCGGGCTTTATTAGATATTGCATCACAAGTATCATTTGTTATTAACGATGTTGTTAGAAAACTTGGAGGTACCTCTACGGCAAAATATGCTAGTGTCCGGCATATCCGGCGCTAATATGCAAATAAAAAATAAAATTGATATGCAAGTTAACTCTTTGCACTATCCTTTTAATATAAAAGTTACATGCCACATTGTGGAAAATAAACTTCTAATCTGCCGCAAGGTGAGTGTGGCATGCTATACCAATGATATTATATTTTATTGTAACATCATTGTGCTATACATAAAAAGTTAACAAAATTGTGTACTCGCTGATGACAGCTTTGCTTCGCCTGGTCCGATACAAATGCTTTTAGGCGCTGATATACTGTTCCAGGTGCTCGTGCCGTTGCCTGAAACTACTCAGGGCTGTGCCGTTCATTCTTCGCTAAGCAAACAATATCCAGGGCTTAATGTTCTTCAGTCAGCGTTTGGGGTGCATAGTGGCAGGCCAGTATTTGTCTGGGGCGGCGAGTCAAAGTAAGCCTTTAGTTAGTTTTACTCCTTCTTCATCCAAGCGGGACAAACTAGTAAATTTGTTTTGCAAATCTTGTGATGACACGTTAAATGAGCAATTATCAAAATTTTGGGCTACAGAATCTGTACCTGAAACTTTTGTTGAGTTGCCGGAACATGAATATGTAGAAAATCTCAATGAGAAAACTACTGAGTTGTCTAATAAGAAATTCAAAGTTAATATTCCTTTAAAGCTTCCTCTAGGCAAAGTAATGGTATTCTTGGGGGTTCATTTAATTTGGCTTTAATGAGATTTCTCAATTTGGAAAAAAGATTTCAACGAGATCCAACTATTTTTTCACAGTACAAAAACTTTATTGATGAGTATGTGTTATTGGGTCATGGGGAATATGTAAATATTAATTCTTATGATCTGTTAAAGGATCCTGTTTACTTCTTAGCTCATCATCCAGTTATTAATTTGCATTCTAAAACAACACCTCTTCGTGTCGTTTTCGATGGGTCAATGAAAACGAATAAGAAGGTTTCTCTTAATGACATAATGCTAAATGGCCCAGTGGTTCAAAAGGATTTGTTTGAGATAATGTTGTCATTTAAATCACATAAATATTATTTTATAGCGGACATTTCAAAAATGTTCAGAAATATTTTAATAAATGATGAGCAGAGGTCGCTTCAAAATATTTTGTGGCGCGATTCACCTCAAGAAGAAGTAAAATGTATACGTTTAAATACAATTACTTACGGCCTTAAAAGTTCTTCCTATCTAGCCACTAGATGTCTTATAGAACTAGCGAGATTATTTAAGGGCGAATTTCCCTTGGCTAGTAGTATATTAGAAAACTGTACATATGTTGATGACACCATAGTGACACATTTTGATGAATTGCAATTAATTAAGATGCAAAGTGAACTCATAACTTTGTTAAAAAAGGCTGATCTTAATTTACATAAATGGTCATCAAATTCAGTTGCGATCCTTCAAAATGTTCCAAAAGATAAGCATTATTTTGGGGATTTTGATTTACAAAAGGATGACCTTAATTTAAAAACTTTAGGTATGCGTTTTGAACTTAAGTCTGATTCCTTTAAAATATGTTCTACTCAGTATGAGGGTAACATACCAAAAGGGAAAGATTAAGTTACATTAGTCAGTATTTTGATCCATTGGGATTAGTAGGTTCAATAATTATTATTGCCAAAAATATTATGCAAAAGGTTCATGCATCTAAGGTTGGATGGGATTCACCACCACCAGATGATATAGTTAAGATGTGGATAGAGTTTATTTCTAATTTACAAAAAATGGAACCAATTTATGTGCCACGCTGTATTGTTGAGCAGAGTTCAAAAACTCAAATCATAGGCTTTGCGGATGCATCAAATAGCTCGTATGGATGCTGTGTTTATATTAGATATATAGATTCAGATGAAAATGTTTATACTAATTTATTATGCTCAAAGTCAAGAGTTAATCCACTGAACAAGAAGCTCATCATTCCTAAGCTTGAACTCAATGCAGCTCTGTTGTTGGCGAAACTTATTTTCAAAGTGTGCAAGGAAATGCAGCTAAAATTAACTATACATGAGAACTTACTCCAGGATATCATTGGCTCTATGTAGTTACTGATCAGAATCCAGCAGATTGTCTCTCCAGGGGTGTGCAACTTAATAAATTGCACAATCATGCTCTTTGGTGGCAAGGTCCTTCTTTCTTAAAGGAGCCTAGCTATAACTGGCATAGTAATCGGCCTGTAACGTTGAAAGTTTTAGTCGACGTTGGTGAAAACAGTTGTGGCAGTCAGCCGGTAAGTAAGGTAAGGTAATTTTCAGATTCAAAAACATGTATCTTTGCTCAATTTCGGAGAAAAGAAAATTTAGAGATTTTTTAGCTTATGTAAAATAGTGCGTGTGACAGCATATATTTTAAGATTTTGTAATAATTTAAAGAGTACCTACGTCGGAAAAAAATCAATTTAAATATTTGACAGCAAATGCATGTCAAATTTCCGATGATATCAATGGTCTTTCTTATTTAAGTCCAGGGGGGCTATCACGCTAAATAGTCTCAACAAAACCACAACTGAAACGCAATCGTTAGACATACTTTTCTAGTGCTATCGCGTTTAACAGACGCGATAGCGCTATACGAAGTCGGCTGAACGGTAAAGGTTTAGTTTAGGTAATATCGATGGTGCTTAGTGTGATTGAGGCCCTGGTCACTTTTTAACAGGTGCACCTCACTCAATACTTTACCTGAACATGATTTAAGTGGAACATCTATAAAATCATTAAGAATGTGGAATATTTGTGTCAATATGAAGCAGGCATTTTGGTAGTATTGGCACAAACATTACTTAAATTTGTTACAAAGCCGTCATAAATGGCGTGATAGTCAATGATTATTGTAACATCATTGGTGATAGTAGTTGTAATTTAAAAGAAGGTGCTTTGGTAATTTTACGTGAGCTAGATTCAGCTCCATTGTACTGGCCGATGGCTAGAATTACCAAAGTCTTTCCAGGTTTCCTTCCAAGGATGCCGCGTGTTAGAGTAGTTGAAGTTAGAACTACTAACGGTCATCATCACACAAGGTCTGTACATAAGGTGTGTTTATTGCCAGTAGATTGTAATTAATTTTAATTTCATCCAACTATTTTGTATAGCCAGTAAGTAGGTGCTTAAGATTTGTTTCATTAAAGACAAAGTGCGTTTTATGTTTTTGTTTAACTGTTTTAAACAATTGTTGTAAGAATGTTATATTAATTTATGTTGTCATTGTTGTATGTTATAGTTTTAAGCAAACAGATGACTGTTATAAATATTATGGTTCTTTTTGTCAAAATGTTATCTTCCTGGCCGCAGCTATGTTGGCAACAGGCCACATAATTATTATGATATAAAACCTTTTTTATAGGCTGTGGATAGAGTGCCGCTAGCGGCATTCTAGTACGGTCGGTTACGATGCCGTCATTACGGCATCCTAGTACAAAGTGTAGGCAGTGAATAGAGTGCCACAAGCGGCAACATAGTACGATCGGTTACGATGCCGTAAATTGACGGCATCCTAGTACGAAGCGTATAGAGTGCCACAAGCGGCATTCTATCTCAATCGGTTAGGAAACCGTAACAAATTTTTTATTTGTCGTAATGTTCAGACGACATAATATTCAAAAGATATGTTTGCATGGAGTTATATTTCTGTTGTCTAATTAAAAAAAATAACCTCGAAATTCAAGACAATCGCTACGCTGCGCTTCGCGATTGTCTTAAATTTCTAACTAGAATGCCGCTAGCGGCATTCTAGTACGGTCGGTTACGATGCCGTCATTACGGCATCCTAGTACAAAGTGTAGGCAGTGAATAGAGTGCCACAAGCGGCAACATAGTACGATCGGTTACGATGCCGTAAATTGACGGCATCCTAGTACGAAGCGTATAGAGTGCCACAAGCGGCATTCTATCTCAATCGGTTAGGAAACCGTAACAAATTTTTTATTTGTAGTAATGTTCAGACGACATAATATTCAAAAGATATGTTTGCATGGAGTTATATTTCTGTTGTCTAATTAAAAAAAATAACCTCGAAATTCAAGACAATCGCTACGCTGCGCTTCGCGATTGTCTTAAATTTCTAACCTATCACGTGTCCTACAGGAGTAGGGCAGCTAGTATTTCTGTTGTCTAACAAAAACTTTACGGCAGCTTAGGCGGCGTCACTATTATACCGCAAAACTTACGGTTCCCTAACCGATGGAGATACAGTGCCGCTAGCGGCACTCTATACACTTCCTTTTTTATATTATAATATTTTTAATTGATTGTCTTTGGATTCGTATTCGAATTAGTTGGATTGACAGAAGAAATGTCACAAATTTTATATTATTTTCCTCGGACCAAATATTACATATTTGGTCCGAGTTATTTTCACTATTATTAAATTATTCTTGTTTTCCTATAGTTCAGCCTAATAAAGCAGTGTTTTTTATCTCCAAGTTGTTTAATGAGCTCGCAACCATATCATACATTAAACTACAGTCCACTTAGCTCGAGCTACATGAAGCAGCTTTTACAATGATGTTGGCACTATTATATACTGTACATATATATAACAGTACGTTCTGTTCAATGATAACCAATCCATGGTTTACCGTCAAAAGTTGGGAAGGCGTCCATCCCCGAACCTGGGCTTGGATGCAATTCCGTTGATTAACGATGCTAGTTGCACTATTTCTGAGGAAGGTTGAGTAAAATTATTAAAGGATGTATAAGGTCTTAGGACATTAGGGAAAGATGATTTTTGCATATTATTGGCTATAGGGACACTGCTATTAAGTACCTCTCGAGATACCGAGGCAACCGCAGGACGCTGTGCTAAATGGACACTTGGCCTATTGACAGACTGATCTGTAGTTAAATCAGCGTTCTGAGGTTCCTTTGTTATGCTTACGTCGGGCATAGCTGAATTTACACACTCATCTAACCATTTTAGTACATCTCTGTTGGAAATTCGACTTGACCGGTGACTTCTACTACCTCTTTCTTCCAAAGCGGTAATTTCTGCCTGTTTACGTATAGCTCCAGAGCGGCGAGTTCATGCTCGTGTTGACGTTGTTCACGCTCGTGTTGGCGTTGTTCACGTTCCCGCTCGCGCTTTGAGGCCGCGCGCTCTAACATCGCAATTTGTTGGGCGTAGTCCGCTTCAGTCATTAAAGTACGGCTTCTTACCGTACTTTTGGTTCCTGAAAAAGAACTATCACCGCCGCGCGCCGTGCGGTAGAGTTTTGACTTCCTACACTTGAAGGATTTTGGGCCGCAACTGCGGTTTTCATTTTAGCAGTACGTGACCGCGTCCCAAACATGGTTTTCAAGGGTAAAGGACCACAATATTACTGAGCAATATAAATATTTAATGAACTGTAAAATATAAGGTCGCTTTTTATGGGACAATTTTTTAATGACAAGTGAAACAACACCACTGGGTATTCTTGCTCCAGTTGTAATACGTGGCAGAGTTTTATTCCAAAATGCTTGGCGATTGAATTTAGATTGGGATAGCGAACTTCCTTTATCTGAAACCAAATTATGGAATGATTGGTTCCAGGATTTAGTTTTAACATCTCAACTAAAAATTCCCCGCTGTTACAACTTGAGCAAGGTGGAGCCCAGCCAAGTCGAACTGCATGTCTTCGCAGACGCCAGCGCGCAGGCTTATGCAGCTGTAGCATACTGGCGGTTCCTCTTTTCAAACGAAGACATACAGCTTGCGCTAATATGTAGCAAATCACGTGTAACTTCTTTGAAACCATCTAGTATTCCTAGATCAGAGCTACAGGCTGCACTAATAGCCGCTAGACTAGCTACGTCCATTGTAGACGCAGTTAGAATAAAAATCAAAAAACGCGTATTTTGGTGTGATTTGATGAACGTTTTGGGTTTGCTTAGGAATGACGCACGTTCGTACAAACCTTTCGTAGCTCATCGAGTGGGTGAGATAATAGAACTCACTAATGTTAAAGAGTGGCGGTTGAACCCTACGGGTTTTAACGTCGCAGATCACGCGACACGCCTGGGTCGGGGGCCTCTCACTCTTCAATCTCGTTGGGTCGAAGGACCCGACCTCTTATTAAAACCAGAGTCAGAATGGCCTATTATCACACCCGATACTCCTCATAACACACCCAATACTGTTGAAATCCCAATTCATGTCATAAACGAATCGATGCCATTAAATCAGCCACTTTCAGCGGATTCACGACGTTTAGTTCGTGGTCCCGCTTGATTAGATGCACAGCATACGCACACAAGTATCTATCGTTACTGCGACTTCACTCATTACGTAGAAAAGGCGTTCGTATTAATCTCCACCATAAAGCTCCAAAACTCATTTTTACTTTCTATTTACCACAAGCACCAACCCCAAACGTTAGATGCGACTGTGGCCTTATGCCTTCGATGCTATCTTCTGATGACTTACTATTGGCAACTATTCATGTTTTACGAAAATGCCAATCAGACTCTTTTCCTGAAGAAATTAACTTCATTCAAAACCGCTTGCCCATATCACGTCGTAGTAAATTAGCTAAACTACCTGCTATTCTCGATGAGGAAGATGTCTTACGCCTGTCAACTAGAATAGTTGAAGTCACCGACGTGGAGGAAGAAATGAAAGCTCCAGCCCTACTCGACGGAAAACATCCTACCGTCCGACTCCTTGTCCTACACTACCACCAGAGGTCAGCCCATGCGAACACCGAAATGGTAGTGAACGAGCTCCGCCAAAGATTTTGGATATTGAGCCTCAGGAACACAGTAAGGACAGCAACATATAACTGCCAATTTTGCAGAGTTCGCCGAAGTACCACTTTTCAACCACCCATGGAGAACCTTCCAACTGCCAGATTAGCTCACCATCTTGGGAGAAGAACGGAAAAGCGCTAGGTGGCCTTATACACCTGCCTAACTGTTCGGGCAATTTACCTTGAAATTTTACGCTCGCTATCATCTGACGCTGCAATTATGGCCCTCCGAAGATTCATTGCCCGACGTGGAACCCCTTCTGAAATTCACTCCGATAACGGCACATCCTTCGTGGGCGCTAACAAAGACCTAAAAGCCCTTTACACACAAGCCGTCCCCGAATTTGCCGCCAATGAGATGATAAAGTGGAGATTCATCCCTCCTTCAGCACCTTTTATGGGGGGATCTTGGGAAAGGCTGGTTAAATCAGTAAAGACAGCCCTAAGTGTAACGCTGAGAGCCAACATAAGAACTCCAACAGAAGAAGTGTTTTCCACACTCCTTTGCGAAGTTGAGGCCTTAGTAAACTCACGTCCTTTAACACACATCCCTTGTGACCTTGACCAACCAGAAGCACTGACTCCTTTTTATTTTATTCTTGGAAGTTCTTCTGGCCGCCCCATTCCCGCAGTCCTAAATGAAAGAGACAGCTGTAGCAGAGCAGGATGGAGGAGAGCACTACGCATGGCCGACCAGTTTTGGGGAAGATGGGTGACCGAGTACTTACCCACTCTATCACCTAGGAAGACGACTGGAGAGGCTCCCGTAATAGCAATTGGTGACATTGTCATAATAGCCGACGGAACTTTGCCGCGGGGATCTTGGCCCAAAGGCCGCATAGTAGCCACATACCCCGGCAAAGACGAGAAAGAGTAACGCGGGTAGTGGACGTAGCCACACAAGCAGACGTGCTTCGCCGGCTCGTCAAGAAAGTGGTTCCTCTTTTACTATAAAAGGGGAGCATGTGCTCAACGCACCTCTTTATATTTATTTTTTGATATTGTCGATGTTTTTGATACGGTTTTGTTTCACTTGTCATTAAAAAATTGTCCCATAAAAAGCGACCTTATATTTTACAGTCCATTAAATATTTATATTGCTCAGTAATAGCGGCTCCGGTTTAAGATGGAAGACTGTGGGACAAATTCCTTCAACGATACTGACCTCAGTATAGGGTATGTAGTAATAAGACTCCGTGTTGTCCGTATAATTCCAGGTGCTTCGAGAAGCTCGCCTCGCCACCAGGATTCAGAGCTGTCCCTAAAGCCTGGACGCGAGGCCCGTTTCGTCGGGGTCCCAGCCGCAACCTCCAGAGTCGGCTGTACGGCGAAAGGACACCGCCTAGCGGATGAGCAGGCGTAGATGGTTTTTTTAAACCTTACAATAATTTTCTTTTTAATACCACATTTTTTAAGTAGGGTATCATACCCTCCATCCAACTTACAAGCTTTGGAAAACTTATCAACCTTTTGAGGATCTGCGAGTTCGACCTGTATTGAGAAGTTGTTGGTTAACGTCGTCTCCCAGGTCCGGATCGACTATACGATCCTGGCGCCCATTATTTTTAATTTTATTTAGGTATACCCCCACGGTTCCACGGTTTTAGGTTTTTATACGGTTAATCTGGTTAAACGCTTAAATTTATCTTTTTTTTATAGACCGGGTATTTTAATTTACTTTACATACTCTGGACGGTACTGGTTTTATCCCAACCACCCACGATCATAGCTCTTACCGCTTAAATATTAGCTGGCTAGCTAGGTAGCAGAATTTAAAATTAAAATTATCATCGACCCGCTGGGTCACTTTTGACCCTTAGGATTTTCTTGTGTTTTAGGGTGTGTAATAGCTTTGTAATAAGGTTTAGATTAATTTAAACAGTAAATTATAGTTGATAAAATTATTAGGAAATTTATTGGAATTTAATTTGAAATTGATCCGTCGGGGCAATTTCGACTGATAGTTTTTTTTGGTATTTTCGGCCTAATAAATTAAAATGAGTAATGTAAATGATTACTACCTAACTTAATATAAGGAAAAATTGTTACTAACCCCCAAGTGGTTAAGGCAGCCGCCCGGAATGCGGAAGGTGCGTGGTTCGATTCCCGACTGAGGTTGTCGCCTTTTTTCAGTGTTTAAAATTTTACTTAAGTATATTTAAGGGTTAATAAAACGCTAAAATATAAAACATTAAACTAACCCCCTATTTAGATAAGAGAAGTGACTTAAAATTTAAAATTTTGTTCTATTGTTATGTAATGAATTTAGTGTGTTTTTAGTTGTTCTTTTACAATATCACACACACACCGCAAATGTTCCACCTCGCGGAATCGACCCTGTCCTCACAGTCAGATTCGCATGAATAAAGTCGTACTGAGACAAGTCGTTTAGTGGCAGCGATAAACACCCCTTCACCATTGTTTGAAAGATGGAACCCACTGCTTTGGCGATCACGTTGTATCTATTATCAAGGATCAGAATCAGAAACGCCGTCATTCAACCACGTTTCAGTCAAGAATTACAAATTATATTATTAAAAATATTAAGTATATGAAAGAGCTAACTGAATATGCTTTGACAAAATAACTATGGGTCAATTGAAAAGAGTAACTTTACTATCGAGTTTCTTGACGGTTCTTCTTGGTATAATATGCATTCCTAACACGGTGGTAACTTCTGTTTACAAATATAATTCCATATTGACGATTTATAGTGAGATTTAAATGCGAAAGTGTAATTATCCCATGTAAAATTCCATCGAACAAGTGAAATCAAGGTTGCGTAAGTAATGAAAATATTTTTTTTGACGAACAGTTTCTTTAAAAGCAAACATTTGAGTAATACTTTTTATATTCACAATTAAATAGGCTATATCATCATATTTTTTATTTGCCAAAAATTCATTTGGTATCGCTGTAGTAGAGCATTTTCAAAAAATAATATTTTATCATTTATGCGTTTTTGTTAATTTTTCTTTATTTTACTATGACTGGTTAAAAAGTTTGTTCCAGAAATGGATTCCCCATCTTTAAATTATACTATACGAAAACGATACCAAACTTGCCCTAGTAGCTAAAAGTGGAGAGGAACTATGCACCGACTAAAACGCGGAAGACAAATAATCCCCCCCCCCCCCCCCCCCAGGTGCCCACCAGCAGTGGGCAATTCCGTGGCTACGTGGCTACCGGGCTAAATCAGCTCAGAATGACCTAGAGAACAATCGTGCCAAGTGGCGTCTACCGAGACAAAAGTGCAAGTTTTAGTCGCTTATTTCCCCTACTAGTTGGGAAGTTACAATTTACGCAAACAACACAAACTGCTTTAAAAGTTACGGGACACTGGCATGGAGCCAGTTTACAAAAAAATTAAGAATTGCTCAAGTACGTAAGTTTCATTTCATATAAAACTAATTGTGGAAATTATTCAACAACGAGAATAAGTAGTTGCGAAATGAAGTTATGTTTTTCAACTTTTCGTTTGTACTATTTACGGTTCCTAATTGTAATGTTTCAGACAGAATGCCAGCGCGCAAAATTATATGTGAACAGCAGCTTCAAATGCTTTTGCATGCCATGGAGGCGGACCGCGGTTTCGCTAGTGGCCGGCTTTGGAACACCGGCCCAGTAGCAAAGCTGCAGGTCCGCGACAAGTGGGAGCGGCGACCCAGCTAAACGCTGTTGGCGTTGGCGCCACTAAAAGTGGCACCAAATGGAGGGACGTAAGTATCCTATCCACTGCATAATGTTGTCTCCTACTAACATATTGTGTTTCATTTTTTACAAACGTAAGAGGTATACGTATTTCGGTTTCCCATACAAATTTCCAAGTTGAAATTTTTAAAAACCAGTAAGCCAATTTTGATGAAACTCGGCATGCTGAAGAAAAATATAGAGATCTAAATAGTTTGTTGAAAACATTTCTAAAAAACGTTTCTTGAGATATTGCGATTTTAAACTTTCTATAGTGGACTTTAAATCGCAATAACTCAGCCAAATAAAACTCTAGTTCCAGTATCTAGTTGACAGTTAGAACAATAAACACAAAACTCTATTCAAATAAAATACTTACATAATATAAAATAAACTTTCTATAAATACTTACCTACCTACTTGGCACTTTTTACTAATGGGGGATTATTCGATATCAAAAAAAAAGAAATTGATTCGTAATGGCGCATGTTCGTAATACTTCATAGATGGCGCTTAGCATAGATTAGTATGGCGCTTAGTGAAAGGCGAGTCCATGGTTATAAAGTGTATAGCTGCATAATATTTATTCCATTCCAAAATAGAAAATAGGTCCTGAATGTCCTGAATGAAAATAGGTACTATTTTCTTTTTATTTAACGAGCAAAAGTGTACAATTTATTACAGGAACGGCTCGGATTTCATAAAATGCCATCTATCGAGTGTTTTTGAACTAATTTTTATTTTTTAATTTGGGCTGTCAGAAAATTGCCCATTAAAGCAAGTCTTTTCGTCTTTTAGTCTTTTTACTTAATTAGGACAATCTTCTTAAACAAGGTGTCCCGAGAAATTGGTTTAATACACGTGTAGGGAAGCGGAAGGTAGAAGGATGACAACTTTGAGGAAGGCAAAGGGAAGATCTTCCTCCGAGCTGGGTGGTATAGCTCAAGGACCGAGGTCCAACGGATGTTGGTTGGAGGTGCTCTATATATGGCGAAGGAGGTGGTGAAACTTCGCTACCGCGATGCAGGTTTCCCGTACTATTTTCTGTCGCGGTATGGAGATGTCGTTCAGTTGGTTTTTGTGGCGCCATCTGTTGACACGGTTAGGAAGGTGTTTGCTTCGTGTCGAACTATGTGCGGCGTCATGCAGGTAGGTGGCGCCGCTACATCACTCCCCCCCCTGAGACCGGAGGTCGATGTCAGTGAGTGTGCTCAGCAGCCAGTGCGTCAGAGCTTGCAAGTGCCAGTGGAGAGTGCTGCTGCAGGATGCCCCAGTCTACGGTGAGTCGAGATGGGTGGGGTGAAGGCGCGTTGCCAGTGATGCAGTGTGCTGCTCCTGTCTGCGGTGAGTCAAGACAGGTGATGACGGTGGGTCCGAGCTGCTGGTGTGCAGGGCTGCCACGCCGGAATGATGCGGCCGACTTTGATGCACCGGTCGTGGGCTGCAGAGACCAGGTCCGGATGCCGTCGAGTGTGCCGGAGGTCCAGGAAGCGTCGTCTAAGATGCTGCAGTGGAACCTTGAGGCTTGATTGCTGGCTTGCTGTGTCTGCTGGCGAAGGTAGACTTGAAGATATGGATGAGGAGTGAAGTGATAGATGGGCGCTGCGACGATGGCTGCACGATGTTGAAGGTGCTTCTGCGCTCCGTCGGGGTCACCACTGTAGGGAAGCCAAAGGTATGTAGGATAGAGGTGGGTGCCACATTAAGGAAGGCAAAGGGAAGATCTTCCTCCGAGCTGGGTGGTATAGCACGTGGACCGAGGTCCAACGGATGTTGGTTGGAGGTGCTATATATGGCGAAGGAGGTGGTGAAACTTCGCTACCGCGATGCAGGCTTCCCATACTATTTTCTGTCGCGGTATGGAGATGTCGTTCAGTTGGTTTTTGTGGCGCCATCTGTTGACACGGTTAGGAAGGTGTTTGCTTCGTGTCGAACTATGTGCGGCGTCATGCAGGTAGGTGGCGCCGCTACACACGTTTATTCACCTTATGTTGTGTTTTATTTTAAATGTAATATTTTAGGGGTTTTTTCACAGACATATAATAAGAAGGGTTTTTTTTGTAAAGTGCCTCAATTAGGTAAAAAAAGAGAAAACTCAAAATCAGAGGGTGGCAACACTGAGTGCCAGAATAACTGAATAAGTGGCAATATAACACCATTTTTTCAAATACTCGGTTTCAAGTACAATAAAAAGGTATCGAATTCATTAATTAAACAATAGGTAGGTACGTTTCCGTGAAGTCCACAAGGATGGAGAATTGCTCCAGATTGGCTCTTAATCTCGGTTCTATTACTTACTCAAAGATAAAATAATACTTCAAATAATATGGAATTAAGAGTGTTTACGCATTTCGGTTTTCCATACAAACTTTCTAGTCGAAATTTTTAAAAACCAATAAGCCAATTCTGATGAAACTTTTCATGCTAAAGTAAAACACAGGGATCTAAATAGTTTGTTGAAAACATTTTTAAAAAACGTTTATATAACTGAGTTATTGCGATTTTTAACTTTCTATAGTGGACATTAAATCACAATAACTCAGCTAAATAGATTATTAAAAATGTTTTTAACAAACTATTTAGATTCCTGTGTTTTACTTTAGCACGCAAAGTTTCATCAAAATTGGCTTATTGGTTTTTAAAAATTTCGTCTTAGAAGTTTGTATGGGAAACCAAAATGCGTAAACCCTCTTGAGTTATTACCTCTAAATAAATGAAAACACGTGCTTCGCTATTTATAACTTAAAAAGCTGGGTATCCTTGTTAGAAAAGATTTTTGATACTTACCGCTTCATTTAAGTCGCAATAATAACAATCTACAGCGTGTTAGTTGAAACGAGGGACATATTATGGGAGGCAATTAGGTATTCTATTCCCGATCCCATTCATTAAAAAAAAACATAATCTTAATTTTTTGCATAATTATCCCATTAAATAATTTAGCGTATAGGTCAGGTGGGCTACAGTGAGCCAGTGGTACACAGAGAATCGGTATTATTATATTCAAAACTAGTAGTTACCGGATCATGGAACCGACACGTAGCAACGTGTTTCGTTACGTCTCCACCACTCCCCAGTTGAGGGCGAGCGCCCGTTGTAAGCGGTCGTGTGGTGCGACGATTTGTGTTTTCCCGCGCGAAAAGTCAAAAATAGGTAAGTTTTGCTTTTCTTCTTCAAAGTCGTGTTTTCTGAGCTTTTCGTACCGAATTTTATATACATGTAAAGTCACTATCTAGCAATAATATGGTTATTATGTTTTAAACATATTCCTTGATCAATTGCCTTTTTTCAACATCAAATGTCAAATAACGTAGGTGGTACACAGTGACTCAGTATTGCAGGGTACACAGTGAACCGTGGTTCAGTGTGTACCGCTTGATGGTTCATTGTGTAGGTACCAAAGTTTAACATCAAATTAGTTAAATAGATACAACTTTTTTTGCTTCAGGATGGGTCGAACTAAGGCAGTGAATAGAAAGATTGGGGGGCATAGCAAGGATGATATGGTGAAAGCACTTCAGCTTATAAAAGATGATTGGCATATCCTACGCTACGGAGGTACGCTAAAAAAATCCAGTCGGATGAAAACACTAACTTAGTTCCTAATTTCGAAGTCAATGCAGTATTTTCCCAGGACCAGGAACTAGTGTTAAAAGATTACATTAAGCGCCTTAATGTTTTATGGGCTCGGGGCAAAAGAAGTTCGTCAAGTGGCATACCAAATGACAAAAACCAACAAAATTAAATCACCAAACGCAACTTTGAGACTGATGTTATAGGATAGATAAGTTGATAATATAGATCTCAATTAATAAAAACTGCATCTATCGTATTTTTTTAGAATATTATATTTTATGTTACTGTTCTACAGAAATTTAATGCAATACCTTTAATTCAGGATAATCTTAATCAGGATCCTGATTAAGTTATAATTCTATTTTTGTTTTTTCTTGACATTCTAAGCAATAAACCTTCTTGAATGAATGAAAAAACTTTGTTTTAATGACGCATTTTTGATTGATGACCGATTTACCCGAATTAGTCCAGTTAAAATATAACTTATCTTCGTTTAATTCTGTTATGGTTCACTGTGTCCAACGGTGGTTCACTGTGAACTTCATCATGGATCAGTGTGTACCAAAGAGTGTACACAGTGAACCAATTCCCATTTTTTTTTAAAACACTTGGTAATGTCTAACCTATTAGTTTTTGAGCTTAATTTTGTAAAGAAACCTTAAGTCTATTAGACACTAAATGGTATGTATGAAAAAAGAAAACGAAAACTTTTAATTTGAGTACATGACACAACTTTGAATTTTTTGTGGTTCACTGTTGCCCACCTGACCCTACACTAAGCGCGGGAAAAGATCATGTGCCGACTGACGGCGCCTCGGCCGAGCGCGGCGCCGCCGATAGATCATGCCGAAAGGTCACTTTGCTTTGCACACCCCGCACGCACCCCCGCGAGACCACCCCCGCCCCGCGGCGCGTGCCCCGCCGCGGGCGGGCAGTCTGCGTGATCTGCGTCTGCGCTGCGCTGCGCTGTGCGAGTCGCCGCCGTTGGTTTGCACTTCCGCGTTCGAACGACGTAAAATGCCTCATCAGTACACTAACGAAGAATATTGGGATATTGTTCGTGCCTACGCAATAAGAAATAGTGTTCGGAGGGCCATCAATCTCTATCGTGAGATGTTTCCAAATCGCCATGCTCCTTCGTACAACCTTATGTTAGGAATCAACCACCGGCTTCGAACATATGGCCAGTTCACGATGCCGACACACGCACACGGACGAGGTGGAGCTCCTCTTCCTGTCGACCTGCAAGAAGCCATCATCGAGTACTTCGAGCAAAATCCGCAAGAAAGTACTAGAAATGCCGCGAGGCGATTCGGCGTATCACACTGGACTGTGTGGAAGCTCCTCCACGCGGAAAGAATGCACCCATACCATTTTAGACCCGTACAAGAGCTCGGGCTCAATGACTACGAACCGCGAGTGAACTTTTGCCGCTGGTTTTTGGCCAATTAGATAAAAACATTTTATTTACAGACGAGGCTACTTTTACTAGAATGGGTATTTTTAATGTACATAACGAACATTGGTGGAGTAGTGAAAACCCCTATGTGACGCGACAGGACGCTAACAACATCGATTTAGTGTCAATGTGTGGGCAGGTATTTTAAACAATTGCTTACTAGGCCCATATTTCATTGAAGGTAGACTTGATAGTGTATCTTATTTGAATGTTTCAAACAGTGTGGTGAACGACATGTTGGACGAAGTGCCCCTCGGTTCGTTACAAAATCTATTTTTCCAGCACGACGGCGCGCCCGCGCACTATTAGGTACGAGTTCGTGAGTTTTTATCGAACCATTTTGGCGAAAGGTGGATAGGTCGGGGAGGGCCAGTGCCATGGCCCGCTCGCTCTCCCCGTTAGACTTTTATTTGTGGGTGAACTAAAAAGACTCGTGTAGGTACTCTACGGAGTATTCAACTAGGGATGACTTAAAGGTCCGTATTACGGAAGCCTTTAACCACGTACGAAATAATCCGTTTGTGCTTAATCTTGTTAATAATAATATTCGGAAAGAGCCGAACTACTCGTATGCATAGAACGAGGTGGTGCTCATTTTGAGCTTGAATACTTGCGATTAGTGTAAATTAGTGTAAATAGGTGTTATGAATAGGTGTAAATAGCTGATTAAAAACGCCAAAACTACATAGGTTCGTCATTTTGCATGCTTTCTTGTTGTGACTTAAAATTTAGATTTGTATTGCATAATGTAATAAAAACTACCTACTTATTTAACTATTAACCATTTAAGTACCTAAGTATTTTTGCCTGTCCTAAGCCAGGTTTAAAGTATGAAGGAATAACGGGTCACACCACACACACCGAACACGACAGCTAGGTACCTATTCAATATCATACGTGTAAAGCGCTAGGGTGCCCAAACATTACGGGAAATTTCATGAAATTGTAACATCGATTTTCTGAATTATTTTATATGCTTCTAGTAGTATTTTTTTATTTGTTTATGTTTATCCTGGCATAAACTACCATTGGATAAAATATGTCCCTCGTTTCAACTAACACGCTGTTTATATGAAATGTGCTCATACAAAACAATAACAGTTTAAATACCCTGACTGGGACTTCTTGAAACACCGTAGGTACATCTGTTGTTCCATCGGCGTAGTGTGAGAGGTTGTGATGATGATGTGATTCCATGGCGATGGTAAATAACGACTGCGTCTCTTTATATGATGTTGTATATTTACAGTGACTACATTGTGACTAACTTATTATCTAAACCTTACAAGACTATTTATACAGTAATACTACGTAGATGTTGGAGGGAGGATGCCGTGACATATCTTTATCGGATCTGCACGCGTTTAGGAATGTGCTTACAAACTCTTTAACCGATACGTGATGATAATAAATTATGTGGCGACTCTGGCCGCCACAGTACTCCCCCTCTTGAAAAAGGGAATGAAAAAAAACATCAGGTCTTCAGCTTGGAGATGCCAGTGGTGCTCTAATCCACGTTAAGTCGTGATGAGCGTGCTCAAGTCTTCATTGACAAAACGAGCGTTCTCCGGTCTACATGACTCGAGACGTGCGTGTGCTACCATGTCTGCTGTGAGTCGAGACGTGTGGAGTGCGACGGTACTTATTTTGACCGTCGAGTGATGCCGAGGATCCAGGAAGCGTTACGTTGCTGCGATGGAACCTTATGGCTAGCTGGCTTGCTGAATGCTGCTAAGAGAGCTGTTTCCTTGTATTTGAACAAAATACTTATTATAGGTATACCTTTTAAAAACGTTGCGTTTAAAAACGGTCGTTTTACATTTACGTACACGAATATTTTTTATAATTTCTCTCAACATCATAATATTGTTACTTCATGTTTGTTACATCATAATATTATTTTTATATCACGTTATACCAAGACTATAATAAACACACAAATTAAGTGGCATAAACAAGTACAACTTTAAATTATACATATTCTTGCAATGAACTTTAAATTCCGCATTACATATTAATAATAAATTGAACTATTAGACTTAATAAAATACATAATAACAAAACATAAAAATTAGATTTGACTAAGATTAAGCATTTTAAGTACATAGAGATAAGACATGTTGCATTGAATATATTATAAGGAAATACGTAAATAACAAAAAATTTAATTAAAATTGACTAAAATCTTATTATTACATTAGTTACCCAAACATGGTTAATTTTTGTGTTTATTTATTGTACTGTAACATCTTTTTGCACAATCAAAATATTTTGAACTTGTCGAATATCTTCATTTTGAGTATATACTTCATAAAAGCTTCATATTTATCCTCAGACTGGCGTATTCCTTGGCTCTTTGTCAGATAACCGGAGAAATCAATTCGCACTGGAGGTAGCTAGTAGCATTTAAGTGTCTTATGAAGTGTAATAATATCTCATAAAACCATCGACTGGTAAAATAATGCTTCTAAATATCTCTTCCCGTAATTATAAATAACATACCTCAAACCACTTTGTCAGTCGGTAAAAGTGAGGCGGTTAAACGGGTGAATACTCGTTGCATACATTTATTCTATTTTCCTTTGGATTTTATTTATTTACTTCTATAGAAAAATCCACAACTCTGTACAAAATTGTTTCCGTATAGTAGTATAGTCATTAATGCCGTGATCTTGAATTTGCGCAAGCGTAGAGCAAACGGCGAAAAGTGCTGCGTCGGAAATTCTTGCGCGTTCGCTGCGCTGCACAATTTATGACATAATGTGTGCAGTTATGAAATCGTTAGTTTATTTTATTTCACATTGTTTTTTCTGGGTACCTTATTTCTTTGCCTTGGTCGATGAAACGTTCTTGTTACGATGTGCCGGAAAGGAAGCCAAAGTTGTGGTTGTGAGAGTGATGTTAAATGACGCAGTCGCAGCTCGGTGTGGCTCGGCGTAGTGATTTTATTTTGAAAATCTTGTTGCGTCCGTCGCTGAACACAATGTTACTGCCATGGTTGATGTGTAGATATTGCAAATGACTCACGTGTTCTTTTCGGGGTACTCCATTGGAAGGTTGCTTGTTGCTTGAGCGAGGTCACCAGTGTTCCATCGGCGTAGTGTGAGAGGTTGTGATGATGATGTGATTCCATGGCGATGGTAAATAACGACTGCGTCTCTTTATATGATGTTGTATATTTACAGTGACTACATTGTGACTAACTTATTATCTAAACCTTACAAGACTATTTATACAGTAATACTACGTAGATGTTGGAGGGAGGATGCCGTGACATATCTTTATCGGATCTGCACGCGTTTAGGAATGTGCTTACAAACTCTTTAACCGATACGTGATGATAATAAATTATGTGGCGACTCTGGCCGCCACATCTGTCAAACTGAGGGCCTAGTCAACTGGCAAACGCTCGACCGGTGACAGCGTCAAAATCGCTCATCAAATTCGCTAGGCTACATCGATATCGATAAGCTAAGGGATATAGAACATACAGGCTTGTCTTAGTATTTTTTTGTTTGATGATAATGTAACGCTTATGTAAGATTAATAAATAGGTAGTAACCACACCGATCCTTTTGAGTTTTAGTGAATTGAATGTCACTTTACTAAGAAATTCGGGTAGACTCCTTGAGACAATTTGAAAAATGAATCAATCGCTTTTTTCGCCGGAAGTTCGCCAGACAAGCACGTTTGTAATTAAGTACTTATAATGATGACGAGTGACTTACCTACCATAATATGATATTGATATGAGACCAAACCCATTTTTCAGCTTATAATATAAATAAATTAAGACTGAAGACCACAAGCAAACGCTTGCTGCCAAGAATTTCTCAAATATTAACAACTTGACGTCCGTCTGTAATGAAATAAGTGATAACACTAAATGTTACAAACCGCGCGAACATTTAAACAGTTTGATCTTAATGCGAGTACCCACTAGGTAGTGATTAAAACGTTTGCATCTTGTATGAGTACATCGCCTAAAGTAACTCTATGGCGTAGCAGCTAAGGCTTTTGGGTTTAGTTGTCTAACTACAACACCTACCACATTACTTTTCTAATTGATTATTGTCCTAAATAAAATAAAATAAAAAACATTCCAAGTACATGGTTTTGCTAGTTAAGTTAAAACTAATTTTAAAATATGCAAACTAGCGAAGCAATGTACTTACTGTTACTTGAAAGGTAATGCTAGAGGTTCAACTAATGCAAAAAGTCCCCGCCTGCGCCGCACCGGTTTGTGATCTTGCCAGTTAGTTACGCAACTTTCACATTACCGAGCTAAAGGATGGGTAACCAAATAAAAAGCGTCTCGAGCTCCTCCGTGCTTCGGAAGGCACGTAAAGCGCACTGCGGTTGTATTGGCTCAGGGCTTAAGCCTGTTATAGCCCAGTCTGCCTTAGTGCTGTCGTTCATGTGGGAACGTTCAGGACGTTCATAGGATGACGATGAAGACAACATCGCCTTAATATAGGATTGTTTCATTGTTACTTATTTATAGCGAGCGGTAGGTACCGAAAATAATTGAAATTAAAAGTCAAATCATTTATTAAATATACGCCTTCACAGACACAATGACATGATCGTGGTCTCTATGCGACAAGTTAAAATAATTATTTATTTTACATTATTTATTTCACTGCCATTCATTATGAGTTGGTTGATAATGTTTCGAAATAAAACAAAGGATTATTTATATGTTTACCAAAAATAATTTTAAAACAATTAATTTTATATAATTACCCTAGTATGTTGATAATGAATCAAGTACAACTTTAAGCCATGTTTAATGCAGTTTCATTGTTGGATACGACATGTGGTACACATCCCTTCTTTATTGTGAGCATGATGCAGCATTAAATATTGGTGTTATTATGATTAACCATGCTTTTTGAAGGTATCCAGAATCTCCTCAAAAATTGGAACAATATACTTACTTACTTATAGAAAATTGTCATACATAAAAAGTTAGTAGGTAGTATTATTTACCAAAAATATTTAAAAACAATTAATTTTATTTATTTATTTTATATTCACAGGTGAATCGACAGTTCTATAAAAAGTATAACACTGAAAATGTGAAACAGCAAACCATTTACAGATTCACACAAATAAAAATGTGATAGTAACATTACAAACTCAAGCAACAATTACAATCGATTACTTCACAATCGCCAAATTGATAATAACTAAACTATTACAGAGTATGCTAGATATGGAACTTAATTTGTATTATATGTATAACAAGCCACCTTATGTTAAGCCACCTATTTAAAGAAAAAACAATATTATAACAAACACAATAGAACCCACCAGATTTAATAATCGGATAATAATAATGCAAGTTTATACATATAATTACCTTTGTATGTTGATAATGAATCAAGTACAAATTCAATAGCTTAATGTTATGACTAGTAGAAATTGATATAAGTAGGTACTTAAACATTTTCTATAGGTACCTACTGCAAGTAAAATTAAATATCAAGTAAAAAATAACATTAATGTTGTATTTCTTAATATATTCTTATTTCCTTACCTAACTCTCTCAAAGTCAAAGTTTATTAAATATGAGGCTTCACTTTCTCTTATTAACATTAAAACTATATGTGTATAAAAATAAATGCCAATTGTGTGTATAAGAAGGTACTGTTTTTTAGTACCTACCTAAGTAAATCTTTTTAATAAAGTACAATAAACTTAGAACTAAATTAACTTTATACTTAATTTTTCCCCATCATATAAACCAAATCACTATTTTATGGGTTAAATATATTTATGGCACACTGTTCCTTTTCTTAAAATAAAAATGTTGTCAACGAAGGTACTGTTTTTTTGTACTTAAGTAAATCTTTTTAAATAAAGCACAATAAACTTAGAACTAAATTAACTTTATACTTAATTTTTCCTCATCTAATAAACCAAATTACTATTTTATGGATAAATATATTTATGGCACAGACTGCTCCTTTTTGTAGAATAAAAACGTTGTCAACATTAGAGCTCCACAAAAAACAATCATATAAATAACTAAATTCAACGATGCCAAAGCCATGTTCAATGCAGTTTCATTGTTGGATATGACATGTGGTACACACCCCTCCTTTCTTGTGAGTCTGATGCAGCATTAAATATTGTTGTTATTATCATTAACCATGCTTTTTGAAGGTATCCAGAATCTCCTAAGAAATTAGAACAATATACTTACTTATAGAAAATTGTCATAGATAAAAAGTTAGTAGGTAAGTACCTATGTATTATACAAAATTGCTTGATATTGTTTTTTACCAAATAACCATGTTTGTTCACCATTCTGAGGAAGTCCATCCTCCAAATTATGAGGTAACATTTAAGATTTTTGAATCCTCGTCTCAAATCTGCAAATCCACAAAAAATAGTTTTATCTTTATGTCAATACTCTTTATTCTAGCAATTTTAACAAAACTGACATTTCCTGGTAAATCCCAATATAATTATAGGCATAATACTTACCTTTATTATGTAAGTAATAATTTATTTATTAAAACTTACCGTTTGAACGTAAGGACTGATATCTTTTCCTATTAAGAAAGATGCTTGTCTGTATAAGATTTATAGGGTATAGTCAATAGGTACACCTTACTACACTTAGAGCCTTGGTTTAATACTCTAAGCTACCTGGCAAATTAAATCTTCATTGGAACCTGTAAAACAAATAGGCAATCTAAGTTATAAATTGATAAATGGACATTATGGATAGGTTACATTTAATATTTATACAAAAAGTCCCTTACTGTTGTCTTATTCTTGACCTTTCTTGTCATGATTAAAGGTACTTAGGTGGATTTATTTGGCCCAAATGTTTGTATGGTTTGAGAGCCCCTACAAATTGTTATGCAGTGACTTGCTCTTCGTTGCGGAAAATGTTGCATGACACACATTTATTTGGTCACTCACATCGCAACAACTATATCAGCACGCAATTCCCGGCAGACCTTAGTTAGATATTTGAAAGTTCGTAAACGAGAACTCTGAGAACTATTCACAAGTACAACAAACTCGATTTCGTTAATTTGCTCCAAGCAACGTAGGGAAACATTTCTTCCTTAGCGCCTGAGCACTTGATTATCGCAGTCCACAATAGCCCTAAAAAGAGCATTTTAAACAAAACTTTCAACACAACACAACTATTCTTTCATCAGCTGATCAAACAATCGCCATTTTGTGTGAATTTTTATCTTCAATGTTTGAGTGATCGCTAGATTAGCGATTCTTGGCTTGTCAAACTGTCAATTAGGTCTATTTTAGCGTAAATTTTACGTCGTAGGTAACTTTTGCTTATGTCAATCCCATACATTCGGTTTATCGTAGCGAAGATTTCGTAGCGTTTAATTTGTTTGCCAATTGACTAGGCCCTCTGTTACTACAACTTGATTGATAATACCTCGGACCAAATATCACAATGGACAGAGTCTTTGGATTTTTAGCATGTCCGTCTTTTGTTAGTGTGCAGCTTTCTATCTGTACATGTATGCGTGACTAAGGATGTGACATATCGATATAATCACTTTAATGTGGTGTGTACCTAGTTCGTTATTATAATTGGGGGTTAAAGTTGCTCACGTCCGTAGGTTTACCCTTTAGACCCTACACGTGACCCCTGGGTGGTGCTAAATGAGTGACACTGACAGAGTAGTAGAGCCACGCTGCGTTGCAGCACGCATTGGGCCAGCTCGCCCGGCGTAAATACCACCCTCTCAATTAGGGGTTTTACCAGACCAGAAGTGGATCGACTGGTCTGGTAGCTTTAATCGATTGACGTTTGACTAACCAATCGATCGACGACGGTCGGTCGACGTTGATCGATAGGTGTGGTAGCTTTAATCGATCGACGGATACCGTTCGTCTAACCCATCGATCGACGGTCGGTCAACGTTGATCGATTAACCCTGGCTAAATTCCATCAGTTTCTTTCGAAATGTATTCAGAAAAGGACTCGTTGTTCTTGGCCAGTACGATGTTGCTCGTACTATTATTACGGAGACGCAAACGCAAAAGAATCGGGATGCAGCCGTTTTTTAAAGCCAACGATCGCTTATTTTATCCAAATGACATTTTAAGCAGCGGTTTTTGTTTTTGTTTTTTTTTTGCGTAGCGATTGTCATGAATTTCGAGGTTATTTTTTTTATTACACAACAGAAAACTAGCGTCATTGAAAAATATCTTGGGGGGGGGGGGTAGGGGGGAGGAGGATGGAGGGGGTACGGTAATGGTAGCTTAGTAGAATATTTGTTTTTATTTTCTAAAAATAACCTAAAATAATCTCAAAATAAAAATATCTTGGAAACTATGCATTTTCGCACTTTGGCTCCCCCTCCCCCTCCCCTTCCCCCCTTTTTCAGTGTTGCTTAATCTAAAAGGCTTCCCAAGGTGTTTGGGGGGAATATTATTTAGTATTTAGACGTTCATATTATTATCATCACTCATTATCATCAACTATAAGCATAATCATGAACTCTATTATTACGACTAGTATCCATGGGCACGAAATAAATTTATAAAAAAGTGAGGCGGCCGGCGCGTCTAATCAAACAGCTCGATCTAACACCCAATCCATTCTACCGGTCGATTGTCGATCGACATCGATCGATTGGTCTGGTAGAAACTATCGATCGATGTCGACTAATCCATTTTACATTTTAGCAAAAAAAGAACAACAATGGAAGTTGATAATTCTAATTTTGATAATACCGACGAAGTTCAGTACGAGTCAGAAAAGGAGATCTCCATTCGTAATGATACTCCGGTCGTTAGTAAGCGAAAGCGAAACTCTATACCTCAATTGAGAGCGTCGTGTTCTGCGGGAGGATCCAGTAGTAAGGCTAAGAAATTATCTAAATCCCGTAACGTTCCAAACATTGTGGATTTGACATGGAGCCGCCTTTTTCTCCTCCTCATTCTGTAGCGGCGTCCATTTTCAGATGTGATAGTGTCTACCAGACCTATCGACCGACGTCGACTAATCCATTCTACCATTGATCGATTGGTCTAGTAACACCCTAATATCCGGCGTGAAACAATAGCCCTTGGTACTGTTGTGTTTCGTTCGGCCAGTGAGGGTTCCAGAGGCCTTCCCTCCCCCCCCCCCCCCCAATTCCTATTCCATCCTTAAAGGCCGGCAACGCATCTGCGATTCCTCTGGTGTTGCGGGTGTCTATGGGCGACGGAGATTACTCTCCATCAGGTGACCCGCCTGCTCGTTTGCCTCTTTCTATTATATAAAAAAAATGTGTAGTAAAGTGAAGTGAAGAGCAATACTTTTTACTATTCATATTCCCGCCTATATTATTAAGATTCAAATTTGAACTACGACTGTAAAATTATAACTGTAAAAAAAGATTTTTCAAAATGTTTGGAACAGAGCCTTGAATATTTTGTAGGCTCCCAGTTATCACGTCTAATAGTTTTAACCCATTCACGTCCTATTTTCGGGCATTTTGGAAACCTAAAAAAAGAATTATATAAAGAATATTAGTAATATCGATAAAGCTTCGATACACAAATACATACATCACTAATCATTATGTCAAAAACAAAGCCTTTAAATTACATTTAATTAAGGTTTAAAACCTGATTCTTATGAATAGTGTACGATATAGTATGATTTAGAATTAGCAAAAATCATTGCTTTGCCGTTTTAATTATTAAAAAACTCATCGTAAAGCATACATATTATGAGAAATCACTAACGTATGAAATGATAATTCCTGGTCCCTCACACCTCCTTTTGTTGTTCTTGACGAACAATAAACAGCAGAACAAGACATTATTTCAATTGTATATTACACAAATAACACAAACACTAAGATTTCTTAATATTTCACTATTATTTCGCACAATCCAGCAATGTTTTGACCTAGTAGTCGGTCATGAAATGACACGTCTCACACCGACAGTGCGTCGTTGCCAAACGTACATTAACTATCTCTTTTACTCATATCACACTACAGTCATACAGACAGAGATACAAATACTTTACTTTGATACACGTATGTAAAAGCGGCAACGTCGTAAGACTCTGTCCATGTAATATTTGGTCCGAGGATAATACCAACAAGAAATTCTTAGCAATAAGCATTTGCTTGTTGCTTAGAGACTTAAACCAACTTGTTGTCTTCAGTCTTGATTTAATAAAACCTACATGGTGTTTTGTTTTACTAATAATGTTATTTAGTCACCAGTTATCTATTTTAGATTAGTCACCTCACCACAAGTAATAGTGAACGTGCTTGCCTGGCGAAAAAAGCAAAAGGATGTAAGTATCAAAGCAATGCCAGATTCACTTTTCAAATTCTCATTTGTATTATTTCACTAAAACTCAAAAGGTTCGGTGAAATATTATTTCTCATTTTTAATCTTTCTCATGCGGTCAGATTATCATCAAACAAAAAATTACTAAGACAAGCCTGTATGTTCTATATCCCTTAGCTTATCGATATCAATCTAGCGAATTTGGTGAGCGATTTTGTCGCTGTCACCGGTCGAGCGTTTGCCAGTTGACTAGGCCCTCAGTTGACGGACTTCTTGGCGGGAAAGTGAAACGTCATGTCTGCAGTTTTGTTTCATTTTCTATAGTTCGAATATTAATGTGAAATAATCACATATGTCTGTGGAAATAATGGTGGATTATTTACTGCTAAGTGTTCGTGAACGTGCACGAGTGTTGGCAAATAAATCAAAACAGTGCAACATCACTTTTTAAATTCTCTCAAGAAGTCCGTGCGAGATCTCAGTAAAGTCCCACATCTTTACTGGAACCACAGAGTAACTAATGTACTACCTACAGAAGGTTCACTCTCTAACTAAAGTCAAGTTTAGGTATAAAAAATTAGCCACTCTTAAGATTTTCACGCGAAGGTGAAACTTATGGTGTGACCCGAGCGTTCATATTCCGTTGGGCAACGCTGACTCGAAATCGATTTGACTTCAGGAGCATAGGGTTCCAAAGGACATCAGGCACATTTGACCCAAAAATGTATAAAGTTATCTCTATTATCTATATGCACTATGTGTCATTATATACCTAAATCAGTATCTACTTTATTTTTAAACTCCTTTATTTGGCTGAAATTAATTAATTATAAAACAAAACTACGACTATGAAACGGTCATTTTGTGGCCGCCATCACTACTTTTTTGCGTAAGAACAAGGCGCATTACGTGGCATAGCACTGACATTGACAACAATGACATTGACAGAAGTTGGCTGGATTTGGATTTGGATTTGGATTTCTCGGAGAAATAGTTCTGAAGTTAGAGAAATCTAACTTTTACATTTTTATTGTTACTAAAGCAAAGGCAAATACTCGTACTTGAAAATGGGTATCGCTTTGATTTGAATGCCATGCCATTTTTGATCTATCAGCCAGCCTATCGGCTGTCACTGATATTGTCAATCACTGTCATCTGAAGCGTTTGGTTACAACCACATGATTAAATGAATAGAACAGAATTCCACACGCTCCATCCGTATCATGTTTGATATTTATGATTTTGGTTTAAAACAAGAAGGCATAATAAATAATTTTAATTTGAATCGGTACGCCCACTTTTAGTCAATTTTTAGAGAACACTATGTTCATATAGCACATATCGAAACGTTTCGTTTGAGTAACAAGTGTTGCTATACTAGTGTCAGTGTTACCAAAGAAAAATATTTCAAACGTGAATATCTCTTCTAATTAAGTAAATCAATAAAGATAATAGTGTAAATTAATTAACAAACATCCTTTAAAAAGTAAGCTTAGATCAAAAAACTTTAACAAACGCAATAAGCAACTTGTATAACAACTAAGCAACAGATTTTTATATTGGCAAAAGAAAATCTTGACTGTTCATTAAATTATGGCTTATCAACTATACAGTAAGCAACTTAAGGAAAATAAGAGAAGCACAGATTCAGATTTATTATTTATTTAAACACCCGTTAACACAAAAGTATCTTTTATACTGATTATAACGTCGTATAAAAGTCATTGTTTGAGTTAGTGCACAAAGTCACAGAAATTATCGTTCGTTTTACGCGCGCGGCGACTGACGTCGCGCCTACACGCGACGTGGAGCGTGCGAGCCGAGCAAGCGGCAGGCAGCTTCAAAAAGTAGAGCTATAAAATGGGCAGCCTACTGCCATACGCCTGCCTACAGTGGCCTGCTCTCAGAATAATCTTGCTTTAGTTGTTCTGAGGGCCTGCTACTATCTAAAAAAAAGGCGTCGGCAACCATAGAATAATAACTAAATATTATTCTGAGTCAGCACATACGTTTGTGAGTCGGCAACATTTCCTTGAAATCTGCCAAATTATGCCACTTTTTTTGAATTAAAATCTCAGAACTATAAGCTTTAGTTATTGTTTTGAGATTAAAATTTAACATTATTGAAATGATTGTCTAAAAAAAAGTTTCATAGTCTGCCACAGTTAAAATTTAAAGGCCAAATCTGCCCAAGTGCCACAAATGGTCACCCTGGTGGCCTACACGAGAGGCCACCAGGGAGACACAGCGGGGTGACACCCCCCTGATGAAACTCAAGGGGTTTGGGATAAATATCATATTATCATCACCACAGAAATATATCAAGATAGAAGGAAAGAGTGTGTGTACCTCGCGTGGCAAAAAGACGCCTCGACGGCTCCATTGCTCGCCGCGAGCATTCTATCTGCTCCCGACCGCGGTCTACGTACGACGTCAGGTTTTAAAAACAAAATGACTCGTTGTTCATTAATTAACTGTTCAAACACTACTAATTAAGTTGGAGCTGTTAATCGAGGTACCTATTTCCTTTCATCGGTAAGTACTACTTGTCCTAAAATATTTGAAAATTAATTTTAAAAATATTTATTTAAATATTTTTATCAAAACAGTAGCAAGCGATTTTTTCCAACGCCAGTTTTCCATTGCGGCTTTAATTTGACGAGCCAGACTTGGCGTGCGGCGTTCAAAACCAGCGATGTAAAAATATGCCGTTCAAACTGTCGAGCCACGTTCAAGGTTGATTTATCATTTCGTCTGTCAAACTCAAAAAGTAAGAATAGTGCTGTAAGTACACTGTGAATTTCTTACTCGAATAAAATCGATTTTGAAAGCAGACGAAATCATAATTATATTATTATTATTATTATGTCGCTATATAACACAGACATAATGTCTGTGCTATATAATGTACTTACGTAGTGCAACGCAAATATTATCAACAAACAGGTCATGGTTACTTCTATATTGCAATTTTATTTCAGTTTTCCGAATCCATTTTTTTTAATCTTCATATTAAAAAAAATGGATTGGAGCAACTGATCGTTAAAAATGGTTTCCTACAAGAAACAGCCGGATTTACATAATATTTACTAGAATATACGCGCCATTTAGAATCGTGCCGGTTTCTAATCGATGTGTGAATCGATCCTTTTGAATTGTTAATGACACTCGTAACGTCAGAGTACCTTCGCAAAATGTTACACGCTCGGTCTCTGTACAAATTGCTGAACTCTTTTCTCCTATCTTGATATATTTCTGTGATCATCACTCATTATCATCAGTTTATGCATAATCAATTGATGAACTCTAATATTACGACTGAAGGATTAGTATCCATGGTCATGAAATAAATTTAAAAAAAGTGACACTTGACAGTTGGTTGTTGACAGTCAGTGTTGCCAATTTAGCTCTTATCAGCTCCAAAAAACAATTTCAGCTTTAGCTCCATTCCAATACATGTAAAAATAACTTTTAGTTTTGTTTCTTTCAAAATTTTATGTGTGTATCCGAATTTCATGCAGAGCCATATATTTAGTTTTTGACTTGAACTACGGGGAATCCCCGCATTGTTTTATTTCGTTCGTTTCAATAAGTTCTTCGTTTCGTTCGATCATTCATTGCATTGCTGAAAAAAAAATGCTGCCACAAATATGAAGTGCCAAAAAAAGTAATAAAATAATTGGTACCATGGCTACTAACTAATGATGAGGAAAACTCATCAAGACCAAGCACAAGTGGATTAGAATTAGTGAATTTGGCCCTCAATTTCGATAGTTCTGACGACGAATAATCGTAAATATCTCTCATTAATCTAACAAGAAAATAATATCCTGTTACGTGTTTTTTATCAATAATTTTTATTTTATTTTTAAACGTTCTTTTATTTTAGCCCTTTTTTTTTCCAGAAAATTTAGCTCTATTCTAGCTCTTTTTCGTAGGTGATCTAGCTCTCTTTTAAAAATTGAGCTGGCAACACTTTTGATTGTTGTCATTGTCAACTGTTGTCTGTTGTGTTGTACCAAGTTGTTGTACTTAGTCAGTTTTACTACGTCGATGTTATTATTCTGGGACATCGATCTATTAATTTTGTTGGTTTGTGCCCTTTGCAAAGATAAAAATGCTTAAATTACGTTTATAATCGTACTTATACCTACATACTACTAATGGAACAATGAACACATCTCCAGCTACAGAATCAGGTTAGTTTAAAGCTCTACCTCACTAGGACTTCATGACAACATCGCTGGCTACTACATAGCCAAACAGTTAATATTAAAATGTATGGTAGCTAACTTATTTGGCATCGCTGTGGCAACGTCGCCAATTAAGAAGCGTGGCCACGAGCTGCGGCCTCCTAAGTGGCGTCTGGATACTGTGGTGGACTGACGACGTTGCCACTAAAATCAACACGTGTAAGCTGCAAATCATATCTAACTCACGTGTCGTACCCACTCCTCTAAAGGTTGAAGACTCTGCTCTTGAAGTTGTTGACGAATATGTATACCTGGGACAAACAGTCCAGTTAGGTAGTCCAACTTTAAGAAAGAGGTCAATCGTCGAAATCAACTCGGCTGTGCAGCGTTCGGTAAGCTACGAAATATCTTCTCGTCCAAAATACCGCAGTGTCTCAAGACGAAAGTCTTCGACCAGTGATGACATATGGTACCGAAACGTGGTTGCTCACTATGAGCCTAATTAGCAGGCTCAGACGCACGCAAGAGCAATGGAGAGGGCTATGCTCGGGGTTTCTCTACGTGATCAAATCAGAAATGAGGAGATTCGTAGACGAACTAAAGTAACCGACATAGCCCAAAGAGTCACCAAGCTCAAGTGGCAATGGGCAGGGCACATCGCCCGTAGAACCGATGGCCGTTGGGAAACGGTTCTCGAGTGGCGACCGCGCACCGGAAGACGCAGTGTGGGCAGGCCTCCAACAAGGTGGTCCGACCATGTGGTGAAGGTCGCGGGTAGCCGCTGGATGCAAGGAGCACAGGACCGGTTGTGGTGGAGATCCTTGGGGGAGGCCTTTGTCCAGCAGTGGACGTCTTCTGGCTGATGATGATAATGATGATGATAATAGGTACGTTTTTAGAATGTTATAGAAATATCTTAGGTTTGTTTCAGTTTCAAGGTAAAAATATGCTAAAAATACACAAGTTCGCCATATTTTTAGGGATCAATCTGTATGTTATTATACTTAACTCAAAACACCACTCAAAACATCTGCTCATAGTGTCGTCTCAGTAGTGTCTGCTAGTACTTCACAACACAACCCGCATTAGGCCAGTGTGGTGGTGCATGGCCCAATCTCCTCATGCGTCGAGTCCATGCCTGGAGAAGGCCTACAGCCGGCGCTGTCTCTCTCACGATTCCCCTACGGGCCTTTTAAACGCCCAAAAGGAGTATTAATTCTACACTCAATTAAATGTAGTTTTTGTGTGTTGTGATCTACTTTTTTTTCAATATAGATTACAGATGCTACGGGTCTTTGTCTAAGGGGGTCCTGCACAAAATTGTGAAAATTTACGTATTTTTAGGTCACTTGTACTATGCGCTGAATTAGTTAAATACTTATGTAAGTTAGCCTGATCATTGCACAATGTCATGGCCTTTTTGAAATTTTAAACAAATTCTTTAAACAATAACAAAATACATAAATCTAATGACTATATCATACTAATGAATAATCCTAAACACATATTTTTTCGATACCCATGAAACAATAATTCTTATATGAAAATGTTTGTATTAATATTCCGCAGGGCACCCCCTTCTTTAAAAAGTTAATTTCAATTTTTAACACAAGCGCGTGATGGTTTTGCACATTTCGCAGAATAAAAACATTGCTCCAATTAAATTACTAAGTCTGAAGCTTCAAAGCAGAATTGTTCTAATTATAAATATCAATATGATTGATTTTGCTTTGAAGTTCATTAAGAGGCTTGTGTCAGTTTTTGCGATCGCGCGGCATACACTTGTTAAGACAAGTGAATAATAGAAAAAAAATTACTTTTGTTGTTTCTTTGGTTTCTAAGTAAAGTGAGAAAATTGGCTGGTGCCATGGCTTCGAAAAGGTAAGTTTCTGTCCACCATGTTAAACCACTACATTACTAAGTAGTAGTACGTAAATAGAAAATAAATTAAAAGTAAAAAACCTTTTTAAAACACAAACTTTTATTTAAATGCGCTAAAAAGAAAAAAAAAGTTTAAAAGAAAAAGCTTGTTTCTTAAAAAGGTTTTTTATTTTTAATTTATTTTTTACTTTTTAGTTATCTCTGGACACGTTTTTCATCTGTTCATCTCAATAAGTAAAAAAAAAAAGTATACAAAATTTATTCACGTCCACCAAACCCATCAAAAAGTTATTGACTGTTTTTGACGTCTAAATAGACGAATCAAACTCGACGCGGTTGTGTCGCTTTATTACTGAGTTCCTTTGGCCACCTTCCAGCTCCATCATCAGACCCTGGTTACCATCTAGCAGCAAAGTACTCGCCAATACGAATCAAACGAGCCAAGACTTGATAGGGTTGTGTCGTTTGTTGACTGAGCTCCTCGGATCACAATTTAAATGCTAGAAGTAAGAACAACTTTAGCGCAATGAGTCCCGCATATTTAATTTTTATTGCCACGGCTAGGGTTGGCTGGAAGAGATCTCTTCTAGAGATAAGCTCACCCTTGTATATGTCCTGTATAACATGTGTCTTTATGTAATTTATTTGTGCTATAAAGTATTATTACATTACAAATTAGCAGAACCTTATACTAGGCTTCGTGTGTATGATTTTACAACAAAGTACCAATTGATATTCAGAAATTAGATCTTGATAAATTTAAAATCCATATTAAAGAAAAGCTTTATAAAAAAGCTTATTATAAAGTGTCAGATTATACAGAACACAAAACAGCTTGGCTCGGAACTAAAATGCTCTAAGTACTCCAAAAGCTATTTCTAATTTTATATATTTAATTTATAGTACCATATATTTTACATTCAAATTATTATTTTGTATTTTATGACCTGGTAACGACATATCCTTTTTTCTTTAAATGTCGTTGCTTCTGTGCGCTGTGGTTTCTTGCGCCCGTTCTTTGCCACAGTTAAAAAATGACGTCCTGAATGGGTGGTAGGTTAAAAATTTGGACGATTCAAAGTACTTATTAATTGAGTCTATTGAATAAATATATTTTGAGTTTGAGTTTGATCACCTTCCAGCTCCATCATCAGATCAGACCCTGGTAACCAATGATATTAGGTCATTGCTGGTAACCATCTAAAAACAAAATACTCGTCAAGATGAAGAAACGAGCCGAAACTCGATGGGGTTGCGTCGTTTTATTACAGAGTTCCTGTGACCACCTTCCAGCTCCATCATCAGACCCTGGTTACTATTTAAAGACAAATTAATCGTGAAGACGATTCACATGAGCCCAAACTCAATGAGGTTGTGTTGTTTCATTGCGAAGTTCCAATGGCCACCTTTCAGCTCCATCTCAGATCAGCACCATGTCATAATTATATTGCATTGTCATGCGATTTACACATGTATGCAAAATTTCAGCTCGATCGGTAACCGGTAAGTGGGTCAAATTTGAGTTTAAAATTCCACCCGAACAAGTCATACATACATTGCAAGTTAAATAAAAGCTTGTAATAAAACTTTAGCATTGAGTTTTAGTTAATAATATCCGTCTCTAAAGTTTATGGTTGTTTAAACGCCCTGTAGAATCCACGTCTGTCATATTTTTCAGACCTTCACATAGATAATCGTTAAAACTTCCCAAAATGATTGAAGAACTGTGATACATTGATGCCAAGGAATAATCGATGAATGACGTAGCTATTTTGCCTTTAGAAAATGCGAACGCAGAAATAACAGACGAGGGTTCTGGCGACAAAGAGGTTGCAGCAGGCTCGCAACTGGGGCTTAAGCGTTCATAGTATGTGCAGACAAATAATGTTTGGACAGTGAAGATGTGTTGGCTGTATTAGCGAAGTGAAGATGTAAAGCATACACACCTGTGGATCAAAATGCGAGTATAACCGAGGCCACTGAACCTGAGCTGACATCAACTACTGCAATTGTCTCCATTCATGAGCTTGTATTTGCTCGTGAGTGTGCCACGTAATCAGAAGAACTACTATGACCCAAGATAACGAATATTATAATCCACTTGAGCTTTAGCATTGGCAAAAGCATGGCACAAAAATTTGATAAATCTGCTGCTGACAATGTGTGATGTTCGTAAAGGGTGACGGGCCTCCGTTACTCTCTAGAATGCAAGAGGCTTGCAAAATGAACCGGTTTGGTTGATGGCGTCTAATTTCCCGAATGTCGCCATTACATCCATTCTCCGGATGTCATGTCGCCATAGTCTATTGCCCAATCCTCGGCTCCATTAAGCCTTCGCGTTCGGCTCGGGCTCATAACCCGCCTCGATTATAATGAACAACATTGCACACTTCTATCATAATGTACTATTATTCAAATATCCTAATCGAAAAAAATGAAAAGCAAGCTTTTTTTGCATGGGCCTTTCTAGATATTTCTATAACATTCTAAAAACGTACCTATCTAGAAAGTTCCGAAGCTTTCCTAGACTTTTCCAGAAAGATCGAAAACTTTTTAGATGTTTCTAAACGTTCTCCAAGCTATTCTGGAGCTTTCTATGACCGGATTTTTTACCCACATACTTAGTTAGTAAATTCAATAGTTCCTCAATATGTAACTAAATTATTTTAATTCAAATTATTACGACGCGTCGCCAACTGTCTCCCCCGCGTGCGAAGCTCTCCATTCTGAGGTGGCGACGTCGCACGTTGGGGCCGAAGTAGCGATTTTTTGGTCATTATTATTTATCGCGTTTAAACGATTGTGTCTATTATATAAAGCGTATTTATGACGAAATAAGTATCCTACAGCTTATTTGGAGTGCTTTTCTTCATCGTAAATGTAAATGCGGAAGTATGTCAGTGAGTTTGTTTGTTTGTCCCTCTTTCACGCAAAAACTACTGAACGGATTTGGATGAAATTTGGTATATCGGGACTTCAAGTAGTGGACTAGCACATAGGCTACTTTTTATCCCGATGTTTCCAGGGAAACGGGAACCACGCCGGTGAAACAGCGGACGGCCGTTATTTTTTTAATAAAAATTCAATTGTGTAATTATTGTGTATTACTTGCGAATAGGTTTATTGTAAAAAAATATATTGGTATTAGATATTACATTTGGCACGGTGAAAGCAATTCGATAAATATTTTGAAACTGTAAGACCTTTTGAACCAGGCATCATTTTTAGCAAAAAAACGTATTTTTGTTGCGATATGATACACATAACAACTATTATCCCCGAAGGGTTAGTCAGAGACTTAGGTAATAAGGACCGCAAAAGCAGTCTTTTGCCATAGTCCACTTTTCACCAAATTGCGACTGCACATGTGCTCAGCGTGACAAGTGGTGAGACCAACGCCGTTATATGCTGTTGGAAGTATGTGCAGTCTTTAGTCCGTTAGTCGCCTTTTACGACACCCAAGGGAAGAGAGGGGGTGGTAGTATATTTCCACCGCTACGCGACACGGTTGCTTCTACGCTACGCTAGTTACGCCACACGGTTGGTTGCGATATGATAAGGCCCACTTCTACGCTACGCTAGTTACGCCACACGGTTGGTTGCGATATGATAAGGCCCACTTCTACGCTACGCTAGTTACGCCACACGGTTGGTTGCGATATGATAAGGCCCACTTCTACGCTACGCTAGTTACGCCACACGGTTGGTTGCGATATGATAAGGCCCACTTCTACGCTACGCTAGTTACGCCACACGGTTGGTTGCGATATGATAAGGCCCACTTCTACGCTACGCTAGTTACGCCACACGGTTGGTTGCGATATGATAAGGCCCACTTCTACGCTACGCTAGTTACGCCACACGGTTGGTTGCGATATGATAAGGCCCACTTCTACGCTACGCTAGTTACGCCACACGGTTGGTTTCGATATGATAAGGCCCACTTCTACGCTAAGCTAGTTACGCCACACGGTTGGTTGCGATATGATAAGGCCCACTTCTACGCTACGCTAGTTACGCCACACGGTTGGTTGCGATATGATAAGGCCCACTTCTACGCTACGCTAGTTACGCCACACGGTTGGTTGCGATATGATAAGGCCCACTTCTCCTAAAAAATAGGCGTAATTTATTTTCTGTTGGTAAATCCGTTTCAGGGCAGTTGTTCTCAGTTATAATCATCTCTTATAATTTGATTATCATATCATATTATAATTTTTTAAGTGGAAAAGAAAAAAACTTTTTACATAACTCCCTTCTGGTGATTGTTTACGCCAATTAAAAAAAAACAATGAAAACTTGCTAAAATAAGTGCCGACATTAATCAGTTACAATTTTAAACTGTCAGTTGAAGTAATTTACTAAAAATAATGAAAATATCTTCTCCAACATAGATACAAACTTAGAAATGCAGTTGTTGTGAAATTCACGGGCATAAACAGAGCTTATTTTTTTAAAGTACAGCATTTATGCTTAACTTTTGTAAACAGTTCTTTTAACTACAATGTTATAGTAATCTAAATATATTAACAAAAATGAGAACAAAATGCTGCTGCTCGAAATAATAAGAAATTAAAAAACGGTATTGAATATTTTAACTGAATATTATTGGTTCAATATTATAAACAAACAAACCATATTTATCGTTTTTTTAATTTGTAATAAAAATCTACAGACCTTCACCAATATCCATCATAAATTTTATGTATACACACTTCCAATTTCTCGAGATATAAATTTATGAATTGAGTAGTTAATTAAAATAACGCACAAGAAACAGCAAACATTACACGAAACATTCGACAATTGGCAGCTTTTTTTATTTAATTACCTACTACCCACCGCATTCTTACGACTTCTAATGTACGTACCAACTCTTCATCTTGCCTGACACAAGATATTACTGAAGTATCCTCAATTTTTTAAAAAGCCTTTTTGACCAACCATTCTCTAGTATCTAGTAGACCCAATGTGCGTCATAGCGGGAACCAGGATACGTACTTCTGACGCTTCAAAATATGATTTGCATTTCTCTTTCTGGTTGTCTATAGGGAGGGACGCGGCCAGTAGCCCTCTCTTTGCGTGCCAAGCTGGATAATCCGGTTTGTTATAATATTGTCATAAATTATAAACGTCCGATACGAAAAACGTCCAATTACTATTATAAAATGTCCAACACGAAAAATGTCCAATTTTAAAAACGTCCAATTATAAAAATGTCCAATTCGAACAAGACTAATTTTAAAAACGTCCATTACTGAAAACGTCCATTTATATATTTTTTTTGTTATTTGTAAACATACACTCACGGCTATTGTCTCCTAGGGTGTGTCTATGGGTTAGCCACGGACTAGGCAATGACAACCGCAAAATTAGTCATCTGCTGTCATAGTCCACGTTTCTCCAAATAACAACTGCACATGTGCTGAGCGTTATAGGTGAGCCCATCACCTCTCTATGCTATTAGATGTATGTGCAGTGTCTACCACCCCCTCTCTTCCCTTGGGTGTCGTAAAAGGCGACTAACGGACTAAACACTGCACATACATCCAACAGCATAGAGCGGCGGTGGGCTCACCACTGTCACGCTGAGCACATATGCAGTCGCTATTTGGTGAAAACTGGACTATGGTAGAGGACTGCTTTTGCGGTCCTCATTGCCTAGTCTCTGACTAACCCTTGGGGATAATAGTTGTGAATTATTTATGTATGTAGTTTTATATTATAGAATATATGATTTGGACATTAGTATTGCAAACCGATCATCCTTGTGGATCCGGTATGTGCGGCGTAGCGACGATTTCAGAATTGCTGCCACCGCACCCTCCTAAGTGGAAACCGGTCTTTACCCCATGCAAAGGCCGGTCTCCTGCATCTCCTTCGCTACTCTTCTGGCTTTTTCTTACGTAACGAAATTCTGCAGGTCCCGACAAGTGTAGCTTGCACTGCTACCGGATATTCTATATTGGATTTCGTACCATTTTTATTCAGGCTCTTTCCTTTGATTTTCCTTTTTCTAAAAGCCTTTTCTAATTGCGCTTTATATTCAAATTCAATTGCCGATTTACGGCATATATTTTTTCTGCTTAGTAGCCTCTTCGTGGTTTTCTGTTCTGCCTTTACCGATTTGTGGTCGGCGTTAATGCTTGGGCGTCGTCGTGGCGATAGTCCTATGGACTCAATCTTGAAGTGGTGTCTGACCAAGATATTTGTTTCGCCTTTTACCAATCTGCTGTGGTTAACAAACTTAACTGGAACGCTGTCTCTGGCGTCACGACCATGGAGAACCCAGCCCAGCCCGGTCAGCGAGGAAACTGGCTCGGAGACTTTACCCTTCTTTAGTTTTATTGTAATTGAAAAGGTATGTTTCCGAGATGGGCTGCAGACTGCATCTGCAGGCGACATTGTGGCTAGCGGCTGCGGTTGACCGCAGTGCTGCCTGCGGTTGCGGTTGCTTCTATTTTCAAGTGCGACGGCATGCCGCGGCTGCACAATGCATAGAACAATGCCTCAGTCACTCCTCAGTACCTTTGTGAGAGACAGAATGTGGAGAAAAAGTCGCCATTTTTGTACGTGACACGTGTAAACTCTCTGCAGTTCGCGACACCACTGGTGCTGCAGTCTGCAGTCGCAGCGCGCCGTGGCCGCAGGCCTTAGTATTGTTGCGCTTGGAATCAATTTCAGAGATGCATAGAAACCAGTAGTGTCGTTTGCAGCCTGCAGCTGCAGTTTGCAGCCTGCGGTCCGTTTTGGAAACATGCCTTAAATCCGTAGTTATCTTGCCCAATCAGTAGTCGCGGCTCCTCTTTTTCGTAGACTAGCTGGTTCTCAATATTGTGCAGATGGTCTTTCTTATCATTTCGCTGTGTACCCGTTGTTTAAGCAGCTTTAAATGAAGAATGGTTATACTTGCGGCATTCATAAATCCAGTGCTTTTTCTGGCGCTGTGGGCACGCTGTGCTACCCTGATACCTAGAAATCAGGGTAGCACAGCGTGACCAAAATGCCAGAAAAAGCACTGGATTAACTATGTTCTTACACGTACTGTTGTTCGGCTCCCAAGACGCTTTTGGTAAAACATACTGCTGACAGGTCTTCTTTGACTCCTAAGACACTTCAGGTGGAGCCCTACATATTATGTCAGCTTTCACTTCCAAAAAGTCGTCCATGACCATTAGTTCCGGTCTTTCTTCATTCCGACGACTTCGGTGGTAGATGAATCATCTATATTTAATTGATGGCGGCATCTTCTCGATAAACGTCATCATTGTTTCAGGTGAGCTTAAATAGTCTTCCTTTCGAGCGCCTTAATGGTGGCGACGGAGTTTCGAACGTGGCTGGCGAACGTACATACATCACTAGGATTCTCAATGACTTTAGGAAGATCTTTCAGTTTTTCTAGTTCAGACAGTGCCAGTACTCCGGGTGTACCAAAGCGTGCCGCTAGCCACTTTATGACTTCCGTTGGATCCTCGGCAGTAAAAAGAAGGCTCTTTACCGCTTCTCTGGCTCTCCCTTGGAGCGCTCTTCTAAGACGAGGCAGATTTTGTGCGGCGGTGAAAGCGTGCGCTGTTTCTTCATAGAATCTCTGTAATGCTATTCCATTCTTCGCTGGCACTGTTGAAATATGGGAGTTCGATTATGTGTTTCGAAATCTTAGTCTCCGACGTCTTCAGAGAAAGCTTCGCTATTGCTTCAACCAGTTCTTCTATCCCACTCTTTTCCTTCTGGGGCATTCTATGTAATGTGTTTGACCGATCGAGCTAACTTGCAATATAGTTTAGTTAGTTTTTTTGAATTTCTTCCTCTTCAACTTCTTCCATATCCATATCTATCTTCCAAGCCATTCTGGCTTTTGCTTCGGCAACTTCTAATTCCCTTTTTTCCAGTTGCATCTTTGCTTCAACATCAGCTCGCCTTTTCGAAGAACGAACCGAACGTGTGTCGAATCTTCTCTAATGTACTTCTTTGTGTCGTGGCGCTTTATCCGCGTTATGTGCGGCATCGACCATACGGGCAATTCGTTTTTTCTCTATTTCGGCGATACGTGCCATCAGGTCTTCGTGTTGCTGTATTTAGATTAGATAAGATAAGATAATTTTTATTGCTGTATAAACTTAGCCTAGATACAAAAGACTTATGTTAAGTAATTGAGGTTAGTGTATTTAATAATATGTATTACGTAATACCTAATAAAGCTACCTAAGCTAAGCCTACCTAAGCTAAGCAAACAATATTGCCTGTGTATTTTGGTCTAGGACAGTGACCGGGTGGGGCTTAAGGTGATCCCCTATCAGTCCAACTACGTTGGAGCTCGCTATTTCCCCTTTTCGAGCTAACACAGTAGGAAGAGCGAGGTAATTTCCCATTCGGCGTGCGGGTGAAACTCCTTCCCTGGTGCGAGTGGCTGGTACGGTGTGGTCCTCTTTAAGGCAAGAAGAGGATACTCCTCTAGTGGGGCGCGGCGGTGTCCTCATTGTCATCGTAGACTGGCTCATGCACCACTCAGTCAAAGTAGATGGTTCTGTAGCGGTTTTAGATCTTGACTTCTCCGATCTAATGATAGGTATTCACGTTTTCCAAGAGCCGGCTCGAAGGACCAAAAATTGTGGCGCACGGCAGGCGTATCTTACGGCCGGTAGCGGCAGCTTTATGACCCGTTCTGTCTATAGAGACGTGCATGAGCCAGACTAAAAGACCACCGCCCGTCGGGTAGTGGACTGTATTTTATGACTATTTTCATGAGCTGGCTGGGACAAGAATGCCGAGACAGGTCTTGTAGACCTTGGATCCGCTTGAACCTGTTCTTTAAATAAAAACCTTGAAATATTTATTTTCTTCCTTTATTTTTGCATGTGTATCTATTGTTTATAATGATCAAAGTTTTTGTCTTTTTACATTGACTGCTGTTCATCTCATCAATCAAGTTAAAGATGAAGGAACAATTCAATTCCGGCCATCACCAAATTTTAAACACATGAAGAAGTATTTAAAATCTAAGTTCGAGGAAGATATGAATTCCTCCGCCGAAAATTCTGAAGCAAAAGATAAAGTCAATACATCGCTGCAGCCTCCGCTGCCGCCCAACTCGCCGCCGCCGGACAGCCCGCCGCCCGCGTTGGCGCTCGTCAAGCTGGAGCGGCCCGACGACGAGTACGAGCCCGCGCCCCCGCCCGCCGCCGCCGCCGCCGCCGCCACCCCCGCCCCCGCCGGCGCCCCCGCAGCCGTCCCCGCAACCGCCGGCGATGACGGCCGCAAGAAGATCATGTGCAGGGACTTCGTGCGCAAGACTTGCACGCGCGGCGCGGCCTGCATCCACCTGCACGAGATCATCCACTCGCAGCTCAAGGACGTGTACAAGTTCTGCCGCGACTATGAGAACGGCCGCTGCAACCGCCCCGTCTGCTACTTCGTTCACGCCACCACCTTCGAGAAGGAGCACTACCACCGCTCCGCCAAGCTGCCGCCGCACGCCTTCGCGCACCTGCCCGCCGCCGACGGTAAGCTCTTCTCCACTCGTTTGCGTTGACGATCCTTTCGAATTATTATAATTAAGTTACTTCATCATGGAGATTAATTTATTACATTCGTGTTTCAGGTGTAACAAAACTGCCTACATTCAAATATCCCTCTCCGGCGAAACCGTTCAAGAGGTGAGTTTCGATTTAAAATTGCTTGGTTGCGGTATGTTTGAAATTGTGTTTGTGATAACACCGTGCCGTGTCCGCAGTGCCAAGGCCGCGGCCGCGCCCGCCTCCACGGCCGCGCCCTCCCCCGCACCCGCTACCGCGCCCGCCGCCGCGCCCGCGCCCGCCGTTGCACTCGCCTCCGCCGCCGCCTGTGTCGCGCCTCCCTCGCTCAAACGCGAGTGGAGGGATATCGACGACTGTATGTATTACTTTTTTATTATTTTCAGTTATAATGTTTTGCATTTCAGTAGGTACGAAATAGATGATGCAGGTTCGATTCCTGCTCCACAACAGGGATCTGTAGATGAAATGCCTCTGGTTGGGCTGGAGTGCAGGTGCATGCCGGCGCGGGAGCCCTTTCGGTCGCATAATCACTTTCTTCATAATGGAGTTTGGCATAACAGTTTCAGCATAAAGTTTTTTCGCATAAATCGAAAATTCGAAATTTTTCTGCACGAATTTTATTTGACCGAAAACATGGAGCATGTAAGCAAGCAAGCATGGAGAATGCAAGCAAGCTTCAGCATGCAAGTAGGTATGCGGCATGCAAGCAAGCATGCAGCAAGCAACCAAGCATGCAGCATGCAGCAAGCGTGCAGCAAGCATGCAACCAAGCATGCAGCAGGCATGGTTTCTGTCACGGCTCCGGCGCTGCGAGACTCCGGCGGTCCCACGCGAGCTTATCGTCGCAGATGGGTTTCTCTCACCACCGCAGCTTCGGCTTGCTGGCCGTCTCCGCTGGGTAAATAAGCAGAGTGTTTTAAACCCTCTGCTCTGCCGGCCAGCCTCAGCTTCGGCGGCGAGCGTTAAACCCACCTGCTCCTCAGCTCGCGGGCCGCCTCACCCCTCCGCGCCTACGCGGGTTTAAATTACACACTAGCGTAGGGCAGAGAAGACTACATGGAGTCGGTTTTGCCGCAATTCGTTTCTGTCACTAACTTTTGTAGCACAACCTTACCGAAAACACAAAGTATTCACTTTTTAAAACATTTTACTTTATTTACCTAATAATTGAATATATGAAAAACAAAAATAAAACGTCAATTTGGGTATGATATTTTAGAGAAAAAGCTGCCCTTTGTGATTGTCTTAAATTTGTAACCTATCACGTGACCTGCAGGAGTAGGGCAGCTAGTATTTCTGTTCTCTAATAATAAAAAATAACCTCGAAATTCAATACAATCTCTACGCTGCGCTTCATCCATTATGCGTTTCGTATTTTATGAGAAATTCAATTTAGACGGATAGCAATTATGTTAATTACATTTATGCTGATTAAAATTATGATAAAGACAATTACAGTAAGTTAAAATTATGCCGATGAAACCATTATGGGTTTAAAACACTCTGCTTATTTACCCGGCGGAGACGGCCAGCAAGCCGAAGCTGCGGTGGTGAGCGAAACCCATCTGCGACGATAAGCTCGCGTGGGACCGCCGGAGTCTCGCAGCGCCGGAGCCGTGACAGAAACCATGCCTGCTGCATGCTTGGTTGCACGCTTGCTGCATGCTGCATGCTTGGTTGCTTGCTGCATGCTTGCTTGCATGCCGCATACCTACTTGCATGCTGAAGCTTGCTTGCATTCTCCATGCTTGCTTGCTTACATGCTTCATGTTTTCGGTCAAAAAAAATTCGTGCAGAAAAATTTCGAATTTAAGATTGACATTATGGTATTCTATATGACTGCCAATAAATGTTATGATTAGTAATCGTTATTGTAAATACATTTATGAATAAACATTTGATGCTGATATATCATTATTACAAAAGCGGAAATAAAGTATGCCTAATGATTTATTCTGAATTAACGTTATGCGAAACGAAGATAATGCCAAAAAACGTTATGCAACCTTAAAATATGCCTCTTTAATTTATGCAACCCAATATGGACCCGGCCGGCGCGCACGGTGGTTTCATTTTTAAATGTTACGGTCACCGATGTCGGATACTTTAAAAGTAAATTTCATTTTATTTATTTTTTGTTATGTTTGTTTTATTTTTTAAATATTTTAGAAAAATGTTTGACGTTGATCTATCGGCTACATTTTTAGCTATCAAATGAGACGTCTTTTGTGTTTGTAGTGTGCCCGCGGCCTAACTCTGAAACAATTTCAAGATAATTTGATAGGATAATAAGAAAAGTATACTGACTCGTATTTTTATTACGTCATTAATAAATAAATGAATTGTGAGCGCCAATTACTGTAATGAATAATGACGGAGTGTGGTGGATGGTACAGTGTGTGCGTCTGCAGACGGCGCGCCGCGCGGCTGCGACGCCAAGGAGCCGGCCAAGCAGTGCAAGCGCTGCGACCTCACCAAACTCAGGTACCTATCTATCCGCGCCACCAAGCGCCCCCAAGCGCCCCCCCAAATCATACCAACAATATTAATAACATATCAACAATAAAAATTAAGAAATTATTTATATAATAGTGTTGTAGCCCGCGTTCACAATACCATTGCATAGCCTTATAACCATATGTATCTGTCACGGTAGAACAGTTGCAATAGAGATATCATAGAACACACGTCTGTTTTTTATTTGGTGCCGAGCCACAAGCCAATTTGAACCTAATTATCTCGACATAGTGGTCAAAATCGAGCCGGATCGCACGGAAATAGAAAGTGTATCAGTGAATTAGTTGACCTTGGCCGTGGCTCGCTCGAGGCAGATAAGACGCGTTCGGTGCATCGGGAAGCGAATAAATGCATTGAATAACGTTAACAACATAATTCGTGCGTCGTTTAATTGTGAGTTGGTGAATAATTACGAACATGTCAGTGTTACAAGTGCTTGATCAACAAGTCAATTTACTGGAACTTATAACTAAAGCGCAAACTAACTTTAAAAAATCGCCTAAAAGTCGTTTAACTGCTGGCTACGTGGAAACAAGGATAAAATGCGTCGAAGAATATTGGACAAATTTTCGTTCTGGACATACGAATCTACTTACTAATTACGAAAGAACAAAGGGCAGAACTACCATATTTCGCAAAGGATTTGCACAGTCAATGTGTAGAAATGTTTTCGTCATTGAAAGCGGATTTGGTAGACATGTTGCAAACACTCACTGCCCCTAGCTCAAGCCACCACGAACCCAACGCTTCTTTTTCCACGACACGGTCAGAAAGAACATCTGCAGAAGTTAAGTTACCTAGAATTGCGTTACCAAAATACACAGGCGCATACGACGAATGGCAATCGTTCGAAGATACATTTACGTCACTTATAGACAACAACAAAAACCTCAGCGACGTGCACACCTTACACCGCGCAGCGAATTGCATTAAACATTTTCAAGTCACTGATAAGAATTATCGATCGGCATGGGATACTTTAAAGAAAAGGTACAGTCAGAAGAGACTTATTGTGAATGCTATTCTCAAAAGATGGTTTTCCATCAGAATGGTAACAAATCAATCCCCATCTCAATTAAAAGCATTAATAGATGACACAAAAGACTGTATAAACAGTCTTAATAATATGAACATTAACACCGATTCTTGGGACCCAATAATTATATTTCTGACTGTTCCGAAATTGGATCAAGAGTCACACAAAGGATGGGAAAGTTTTGTGAGCAGTGAATGTAATGAAACGCCTGCATTTCAAAATTTAATTTCTTATTTCGAAAACATAATCTGCACAATGGAACTCACAATGTCAACAAACTTAAAAACTAAAGTTAAAGCGTACTTACCATATTGCCGCTGACGCCGACATCAACACCGCCGCTGCTGCTACCACCTCATATCCATCACCGACTTGTAACATCTGCAACGAAGAACACCTACTTTGTCACTGCAAAGAATTTGGGAAATGGAGCCCAGAAAGAAGATCAGAATACGTTTTTGAGAAACGTTTGTGTTTTAACTGCCTAGCCAAAGGACATTCTGTTTATTATTGTCGACAGAAAACAACATGCAGAATATGTCACAAACGGCATCATTCGCTGCTCCATAGCTTTAAAAAGAGAGAGGAGATATCAAGTGACAAGGAAGAAAACTATTTCGACGTTGCATTGTGGCGTAGAAAAACATGATACAGAAGAAAACGTGTCAGTTGCGTCGCATTTTTGTTCTAAGCGCCAGGGGGCGTTGCTTGCTACTGCACTAATTATTGTTAAGAGTAGTTCGGGACAAGGTATAGTACTTCTTACTTCGTAGATATGGGCTCACAGGCATCCTTTATTAGTGAAAGAGCGACTAAATTTTTGAATGTTAGTAAAAAATCAATACATGGTACAGTAACAGGAGTTGGTTCTACAAGCACAACCGTCAGACATGTGGTACAGCTGGAAGTTTCATCTCGATATGAAGAAAGTTTCATTTCAACACGTCTAACGGCACACTTACCATGAAGAGAAATGAAACCGAGTGATTGGCCACACATAAATAGCTTAATATTAGCCGACCCAAATTATTTCACACCAGGAAAAATTTACCTATTGCTTGGTATAGATGTGTATACTGAGATAATTAAGAACAACCTGATCAAAGGTCCACCAGGTACTCCATGCGCACAAGAAACCAACCTTGGCTGGATTCTGTTCGGGAACATAAATGATTCCCACTCAAACGAAAATTCAATTGTTTTACATCATCACCTGGATATATATATATAGATAATATGCTTAGGAATATGTGGGAAATAGATCAGTCAAAAAACGCAATATCACAGCTGATGAGAAACTTTGTGAGGATATATACGCCACCACACATTCCAGGGCACCTGATGGACGCTATGTAGTACAACTGCCGTTCAAACATGAGCAACCTATCACACTGATCGGTGATACGAGGTACATTGCACTCAAAAGATATTACCAGCTTGAAAGAAAGTTAGAAGGAAATACAAAACTTAAAGAAGAATATGCAGCGGTGATGGAAGAATATATACAACTAAAACACATGGAAGAAGTCCTAAAAGAAGAAAGAAATAGTCCAGCAATATATCTTCCGCACCACGCAGTCATAAGAAAGGATCAAGAAACCTCAAAATTAAGAATAGTCTTCGATGCATCATGTAAGGGGGAAAACAACATATCGTTGAACGACGAACTGCTTGTTGGGCCACAGCTGCAAGAAGACTTGAGGAGTCTTATCATGAGATGGCGAATGAAACCAGTCTGTTTTCTGGCAGATATATAAAAGATGTACCGCCAGATTCTCGTAACGAAGAACGACGCAGACTATCAAAGAATAATATGGAGGAAGAATAAAACAGAAGAGTTAAAGGAATATTAATCTTCTAAGGGTAACGTTTGGGACTGCATCTGCACCATATCTGGCAGTTAGAACTTTAATACAGCTCGCAGAAGACGAAGGAAAATTTAAAGGTTACACTAGAGCAGCTCAAATCATATCAGAAAACTTTTTTGTAGACGATTGCATAAGCGCTTGCGAGACAGTGAAGTAAGCACAGAACTGATGCAAATAATGCAAAGAGGTGGATTCGAGCTTCAGAAGTGGGCTTCCAACAGTACTGAGTTTATGGATAAAATCCATCCCTCGCTGAGAAGTGCTTGTGCAAATAAAGAGATACAGGGTGAGCGTACAATTAAGACCCATGGGCTTGCATGGAACATCACTTCAGATACCTTTCAATATAATTATAAACTTCCCGAAACTCCAAAGCTAACAAAAAGAACTATTCTTGCTGATATCCAACGTCTCTTCGATCCTTTGGGTTGGCTCGGAGCTGCCATCATACCTGCAAAAATGTTAATACAAAAATTGATTGGGATGAGACGGTGAGCGACGCACTTAAGCTAGAATGGTTGACATTAAGGAAGAGTTTTGAACACTTAAACAAAATACAAATAAAAAGATGGTTGCGCACGAACAACAAAGAAACAAACGCAGTAAGCCTCCATGGTTTCTGCGATGCTTCGCACAGAGGTTACTGCGCTGTGGTGTATTGCAGATCTGAAAAGAATGGTGAGATAAGAACAGCAATTGTTGCTTCTAAGACACGTGTAGCACCAGTGAAGCCTGTTTCCATACCGCGACTAGAGTTGTTGGGAGCGGTACTCTTAGCAAAACTTCTTACACAAGTTAGAGAAGCAATGAGAATACCAATAAACCAGGTCTTTGCTTGGACAGATTCTTCGGTTGTTCTATCATGGCTCTTCGGAGATCCAAGTAGATGGAAGCCATTTATTTGGGAACAACCGGGTTGTATAAATTTTAGAAAATACCTGTAATACACAATGGTTTCATGTAGCATCAAAAGAAAATCCTGCAGACATTAGTTCACGTGGAGTAAATCTGGAACAATTAGCAGAAAATAAATTATGGTGGGAAGGGCCGGAATGGATTATAGAGGGAGACATTAAATTCGCAAGACCAAACATCATTCCTACAGACATAGAAAGAAAGAAAACGTTTTAAGTAAATGCGAGGATATATGAGCACATTTCGAATTTTTGTCCAGTTGGACAAAGGAATAAAATTCGAAAATTTTGACACATTACAAGAATTAGTTAGTACATTAGTGTACTGCAAGAGATTCATCAAGAAATGGTCTTTAGGTCGAGTTGTGCAAAAACATCCCGGGCCTGATGGTATCACACGAGTGTGCAGTGTTAAGTGTCTTAACGATACGATAAAACGATCAGTATCTAAATTATGTGCACTGCCAATTAATAAAAATTAACTAAGTTAACAATTTTGCATGCCATAATGTGTTTTGTGTACGGCAGTTGGGCACTATGGACGCATTACAACAACATTATTATGTGTGCTGAATTATAAATAAATAAATTATGATGCAACTGTATGAATATTTATTTCTTTAAACAACCCCATAAGGGAGTCACGTGATGCTAGGTTATATATGGACCTTACTGCTGTTTTCTGTAAAATTAAAATGGTTTTCATTCCTTATACACGGAAAGTAGGTCTGAAGTCGCCTGAGGAGCGGGAGAAAAGTAGTACTTTTCCTCCGAAGGGAGAAACGTTTTTCTGACATGTCTTATTGTGAGTAATTATTAAAATAAGACTAACATCTCTTCCCTTGGGTGTCGTAAAAGGCGACTAACGGATCAAAGACTGCACATACATCCTACAGCATAGAGCGGCGATGGGCTCATCGAAATAATACTATCAATCCCTCTCTTCCCTTCGGTGTCGTAAAAGGCGACTAAGGGATTAAAGACATTCATGTTTTTGTTTTTAGTTTCCTTATATAGAATGAAAAGTAACCTTTCCTTGTAATGAAAAGCACAGTGTTTATCTCGGGTTAAAGAATTATTTACTCCCTCGAACTATTGGCCAAACCCCGTTTCGGGAGTAAATAAGCTACTTTCTCCCCTAGGGTAACAATGTACTATTCTATATCTGCTGCTTTACCCCAAAGTAGAATACCATATGACATAACATTGTGAAAGTAACTAAAATAAACCGAGCACATAAGTCGAGAGTAGGTAATATGGCCTCAAGAACATGTAAGAAATATGGTTAAAATGAGTATGTGTGGTGTCGTGCGGCGGGTGCATTGGCTTGTCGTGCCGCAGGCTGGCGGCGGCGCGCGGGCGCGTGGCGACGGCGCGGCGCGGCGCGCGCGAGCTGGACGGCGCGCTGGACGGCGTGCTGCGCCGCAACCAGCGCCTGCTGGCCGCGCTGCGCGTGCTGCTCAAGTCCAGGGTACCGCCCGCCTATTCCTAATTATAATATTTGATCGACCCGCACCCGCACCTAGCTGGCTAGGGGCGACCGGCATCGGTAGCTCTGCGTCGTTCCTGCTGCTGCAGCATTTATTTTGTTAAATCGGATTGCTGAGTTGGATTCCCAGCAGGGACACATGTTATTGTATTCGGTTCGGTCGGTGGTTTTACATGCTCTCTATAACCGCCGTCGCTATAACACCCAAGGAACTCATACGAGCCCCGATGCAAAAGAGTTTGTCTAGTCATACATTGTGATGAACATATTTTTCTTTTCAACTTTATTCATTTCGAGAAAGGCAGTAGCAGTAAACATTTTATACATTTTAGTACGCTATGACACTGACATTAATTTTGCACATTCAAAGAAATAATAATTTGCCTATTTTATAAATCCAGTAAGTATTACTTTACAAATAATCGCGCAAAACAATTCGTCTAGTTCTTAATTGAGCCAAACAGTTCATCTATGCCTCGCGTTAAGTTTCTATATGTTTATACGTAGAAAAATAAATAAAATTCAATTCAAAAAATAGAAATGAATTGTCATATAAGATGTCAACGGCTATAAAAAGGCATGTTCAACGTTTTTTTCTATTATTTTCACAAATAATTTCGTACAATATGGGTCGCGGAAAACCTATCACGGAAAAAGTTCGAAAAATTATAACTGCAAACATTGAAAGTGTGAAATCTACATACCAAATTGCCAAAAATTTATCACTGCCAAGATCTACGATCCAGTCAATCATCCAGCATTACAAAAAAACCGCTACAGTTTTGTGTTTGAAGAGACGAGGCCGTCCTCGCTTTACTAGCGAAGCTAAAAATCGTGTTTTAAGGAAAATTATAAAGAAAAACTGTCGTGCCCGTGCAGGAGAACTTACCGTACAATGGCGTGATATGATTCAGAAAGATGTATCGGTCGATACCTGCAAACGTGTTCTGAAGAGAATGGGTTACGGCTTTTACACGGCTAAAGAGAAACCTTTACTCACCTCACTTCAGAAAAAGAAAACACTGAAATTCGCCCGCGATCACTTAAATTGGACTGCTGACCAGTGGCGTCAAATTATATGGAGTGACGAATCTAAATTTGAAGTAACTGTTTGTGATGTGCGGAAAAAAGTTATCCGAAATAAAGATGAAGCATTTCATAAAGACTGCATTAAGAAGAAAGTGAAGTTCCCCGGGTCTGTGGTGGCACGGGGCTGCATGGCAGCACAAGGAGTGGGTCGCCTGCATTTTATAGAAGATACTGTTAATGCAGCAAAATTTGGAAACAAGTTTACTGCCGTCCATTTCGACTTTGAAGAATGAAAATGCATACATTTTTCAACAAGATAATGCTTCCTGCCATACTGCAAGGACAACACAGGCTTGGCTTGACTCTAAACAACTACAATGGAGTGGCCGTCGAGCAGTCCAGACTTGTCTCCAATCGAAACCCTGTGGTGGAAAATGAAAAAATAGCTACGGAAGTATCCATCAAGGTCGATAAATGGTTTAAAAGAGAAAATCAAGGCTGTGTGGGATTTCACAATTACAGAAGAATGCGAAGAGCTAGTCGCCACGATGTCAATTAGGATCAAGGCCGTTATCGTGAGTAAAGGAGACCACCAGAAAATGTGGCAACAAAGTACCACGGTGATAATTTAAAGAGTGGACTGTATACTTAGGTGTTACTGTTAAATCACACGATGCTTTCGGTATTGTAATCTGCCAAGGCAACTGCCCATAATATGGCAAAAAACACTTACCTCGACCAGCTTTCTGAGGAGACGCGCTCTGAGGCTCGTTCTGCAGTTCTTGGTTCGGTTTTGTAGGAAAAGATTTTTTATACGTATTTTTACAGTGAACGTTCGCCAACCAAGTGGTAGACGAACTATTTTGCCTGTTCAACTTCGATAGCCGAACTTTTATGCGTTAACGTCGGTGGAAGATTTATTTATTTTTATTATACTTAATAACAAATGTAATTTTACTTTGTACAGGAAATAAACTTTTTCTTAATTAATAATCTACTTTTTATTTGTTATACTCATAGTACTACAACATTTTACTCAATATTTTACTTTAAAACATGGTACGTTCAATTTTCCCTAGCAGACAAACTCTTTTGCATTGAGGCTCGCATAATACCGACGTTAGAGTGTTTTTTTTAAATAATAGCTTGATGCGGTGAGCACATTTAGGCAGTGTCAAGTAATAGAGAGAGAGTTAATAGTAAATATTTATTTTGCATAAAGTAGATAATAATGGGTGATTGATCACATTATCACCGTGTAACGTTCAGCTACGTCAACGTAGATGCAAAAGTCCGATTAAGTGTCCAAGGGATCAGAATTAGTCCTTTTACGAATTGGCCATTTTAAGAATTATCCCTTTTACGAATTGGCCATTTTGAGAATAAGGCATTTGTAGAATGCTAGACATTTTAAGAATTAGGCATTTATCGACTAAGCCGATAAAAGGTGTTTTCAAAATAGAACTCCCAAGTGAACCGATTGGTTTCTAAGACGGACGAGTAAAAAAGAAGGAGCGTCGCGATGCTAACCAAGTGAAGCAACCTTTATGCTGGTGTGTGCTGCCTCGGGGACGGTTGACATCATGACGGCCGATCGGCTTACTTTTGTGTAAGGGTATGCCGTATTTACATAATAATACTGGCTTGGTACATTGCGTCAATTTAAAAGTTAGTGACGCGAAATCCTTCTTCTTTTACTCGTCCGTGGTTTCAAATTAAATACAGCTGTAATTGACGCATGCTGCTTAAAATCAATTTAAAGCCGTATGGCTGTGGTCTCCTTGCCTCAGTAAAGGATACAAATAAAACTGTCAGGTGACATTGACGTTCGTGTCTGTCGTCATCATTATTCGTTCGGGTTTCGGAAAATTGAAATGGCAAAGGTCTGATAGTTGCGGATGCTGTATTGATTTCCACGGTACGGGACAGCCCAGACCTCATTATATGGTGTAAAACCAACCGCGGATTGTACGCTCTTTCAATTCTGACGGCAGGGTTCGCTTCGCGTTGTTTGAGATTTCGGTCAATTTGGTTAGGAAATACGTGTTGATTGGCGCATAAGTGGTTTGAATTAGTAGAGAAATCGGATTAAATCTTGTCAATCTACTTGTAAACAGCCATCGGAGGCTATTGTGTTTAATTAATCGGACGGACTAACGCTGACGGCAGCGTATGTTTGGCACGTTACCTCGCGTTTGACAAGCATTGTGAGCCTCGCGGGAAGACATTGCTTGTTAGCTAGTGGGAGCCGGTTCCCGGTGATAACGGGGAGGAGGCGACTGCTCGGCGAGTGGGACGGGTGATTTGGACTAGCCCTTTGAGTCGGCAGGCGTCACATCTCCTGTTTCCTTCCTAACCCCTATCCTCTCCTATGGTTGCAAGGCGGGCTAACCATTGGACCAGTCGGTAAGTCCATAGCATAGTATTTAAGTTAGTTTATAAGATTAAACGCTACGAAGCGCAGCTAGCTTCAGGCGAACCCTGATCGGTGACCTGGTGGTCCAGGGTTTGTCTGAAACACATGCATTCGACCAGGTTTATTTATTTATGGTACACAGACAGAGCCAATACATATTCAAATAATAAATTGAATTTTTGACTTAGCCTAGACAGTAACCCACATAAAGTAAACACAGCATGGTAAAACAGTGGAAATAAGGAAAGTGTTGGCTTCCACCACCAGCCGCAGGCAAGGCAGCAAAATCCCTTGCCCTGTTCAAACCAACCACAGCCGGGAGTGGAAGCTCTTTATACCGCGAAACACGGCGTCTAGGATGGCACGTTTTAGATGCCTATAATTATTAATATTAGTATTGTCACTTACTGCCAGTGGTCCAACAGCATCCTCAGGAAGGCGGAGATGAGAGAGCGCTCTCTCTTTATGAAGACCTGATGCGTCGGTGATGGCCCGTCCACAGGCTATTCAGTTAGAAGAAACACTGGCTGGCACTTACACGATAAGTAAAGGGGGCCCTATTTCAGGTCGCCAAGAACCACCTGAGTTACGCCTAACAATATATATATAACGCGGGAATGCAGCCCAAAACACGCGGGAGTGATGCACACTACAAGCCAACCGCGGCATCCAAAGGCTCGAACGCGTCTTTTAAAATGGCGGCACTTCACTACAAAACTACAAACGACCGCGGAGTCCAAATGCGCCACCGCGACTGCTCACTAGTCACTTAGTCGACTGACGCGACGGCTCAAGGGACTAACTGGGAACACACCCGTGTGTTAGCGCTAAGTTCTTAAAAACGACTACCGCCCAGTCAGCCTTAAAACACGCGCGCGCCTCTCCAAAGCTCGATCGCGACGGCGTATGCGCTGTTATGCGCCTTCAAGCCGGGGACGCCAAAGTCACCGTCGGTTTCCGACAGAAAGGAACCAAAAAATTAAGTTGTTTAATAGTAGCATTTCAATTCTATACGATTATAAATTAATTAAATTCTGATTTTAATAAGTTCAAAGCCATTTGGCTTTTATAATGCTGGATAATATTCTTTAATTTTGAAAAAACCTTCCATTGTATATCTATGTTAATGCTACCGCGAGTATATTCATTGTGAGTCCGACAAAATTTTTTAATTTGTAATTCACTATTGCTCGTAATACTTGATTATAATTACTAATAACGCTTAAATAAACAAAGATAATGCGTAAAGCGCTATTGTTGTTGGTTTGTGCTGCGCCTGTGCTGTGATTGAGCACGTTGTTGCAGCGCGAGCTGGAGACGGCGCGCGGCGGCTCGCTGGCGGCGCGGCTGCTGGGCGACGACCACGACAAGGACCAGGTGCCCTTTGATACTACTTATGGAATCCGCCGCCGGTTACAGCTGCATAGCCAATTACAAGCGAGCGGCGGTTGCAGGTGAAGGTGCTGCTGGCCAAGATCCTGCTGGGCGGCGACGGCGCGCCGGCGGCGGCCGCCGAGCCGGGCACGTGATGCGCCGCCTAGCGCCGGGCGCCGCCCCCGCCCCCGCCCCCATGGCACTGGGGCGGGGGCGGGGGCGCGGCCGGCGGGGGCGGGGGCGCGCGCCAGCTGGCCGTGGAGGCGCGCGTCTCCATCACCGTCACCCGCATCCCGTGAGCGCCGCGCCACGCATCGGGACGTACCCATTTGCGCCGTTTCTTGCTGTCATTCAAATGCTACGTTCAATGTTAAGAGGGTTTACGCATTTCGGTTTCCCATACAATTTTCCAAGACGAAATTTTTAAAAACTAATAAGCCAATTTTAATGAAACTTTGCATGCCAAAGTAAAATACAGGGATCTAAATAGTTTGTTGAAAATATTTTTAAAAAACGTTTATTTAGCTGAGTTATTGCGATTTTAAACTTTCTATAGTGGATTTAAATCGCCATAACTCAGCTAAAAAAAGGTTTTTTAAAAATGTTTTCAACAAACTATTTAGATCCCTGTATTTTACTTTGGCATGCAAAGTTTCATTAAAATTGGCTTATTAGTTTTTAAAAATTTCGTCTTGGAAAATTGTATGGGAAACCGAAATGCGTAAACCCTCTTAACATTTTGTTACGGCCCGGCCACGGTCTTGCCGCTGCGAGCGGAGCGGCAAGCGAATATCTTGACCATTACGCGTTGTACTACGGAAGTCTCAGTCAATGGTCATAGAAAGGACGCAATGAACAAAGTATCCGCTCGCCGCTCCGCTAACAGCGGCAGGGTCGTAGCCAAGCCGTTAGCTGATATTGTACCCTGATCATGAATATTGTAATCATAAAGCTTGTAAAAATATGTGCATGGTGTTCATCCGATTTACTAAAATGCTGAGCGACTGAACTTGTTGGCTGTATACCTGAGCTGTGGTGAGTGCAGTGCAGTTGCACAGGTGTGTGCGGCGGCGGCGCGCTTTGTAGCCGGTAGTTCAGCAATCTAATGATAGTAGACGCAAATGGATCCATTTCACTGTCTTACAATTTATATTACGCATCTTTTCCTATTATATTAAACTATAATTAAACGTTTTTTAAATTAATTAGCACGAGCAATACGTACTTTAAATAATGCACAGCGCGACGGGAAAGTGCGAGATGTTCCTTGAAAGGAGTGATGGCACGCGGCGGCGGACTTATGGGCTTCAATATTGTTCATGTCCCTCACTAACACACTATTAGTTTGTATCCGCCCACTCTCGTCCCGCCCGTAGTAGAAGTTCATTTGTTGCAAATGTTCTATCTATCACCCATTTCAAGGAATAGCTGAAAGTTCCCCGTCACCGCAAACGTATAATTTTTATAGAATATGGTATTTTGAATTAGGGCATGTAAAACCGGAAGCTTCTCAACTCCGGATCTAGCTTCCGGTGTTGGCAGTTCAATTCCGGAGTTTCGGAGCTAAATCCGGACTTAGTCTTTTTCAGAGTTAAAAAAAACTAACGAGATATTTTGTTTAAAATCAGTTTTACAACACTGGTATAAACTCAACCAATATTAAATCACATTAGTAACAAATCACTTGAATAAAAAAAATAAACTATCAGTCTCACAATACATTCTGTCAAAAAAGTTTCGGGAACGGATGATTTGTTTATGATTCCAAATTTTTTTTTGTTGTTAGATTGGCACAACTGTTATCCATTTTGGCGCGGAGTTTGAGTTGCATCTGTTATTTAGATTAAATACAGTGCTGTTTTTAGTTAGTTTATATCTAGTGTGTATTGCGAATTTCATAATGGATAAAAACATCGAACTAAGAGTATGTCTTAAATTTTGCTTCGCCAATGGAGTTTCGTGTTCGGAGTCACTGAAAATGTTACAGAAGGCTTACGGTGAATCGACTTTATCAAAAACACGTGCTTATGAGTGGTACAAAGCGTTCAAAAGCGGTCAAGATGTTTTGTTGCTTCGCTCTGGTAAGCCATCATCGTCTTCAACTGAAGTTAACATCGCAAAAGTGAAGGAAATGGTGACTGAAAATCCTCATTCAAGTTTGAGGGAGATAGCCGCTGAACTTTCTGTGTCTCACGAGTCGATCCGTACCATTTTAAATAATCACTTAGGTATGAAACATGTTGCCGCTCGGCTAGTCCCAAAAGACCTGAATTTTCTACAAAAACTCAATCGCATAAGAGTCGCTGAGGACATGCTAGAACGAGTCAATGCCGACCCAACATTCATGCAATGCATTGTTACTGGTGACGAGACGTGCGTTTACGAGTTAGACATGCAAACTAGTCAACAAGCTTCGGAGTGGCGCTCAAAAGTCGATCAAAAGTCAAAGTCATGTTTACTGTTTTCTTTGACTATCGCGGTTTAGTGCACTCGGAATTCTTGCCGGAAGGTCAAACGGGTAAATAAAGAATATTATTTGAGCAATCTGCGGAGTTTAAGAGAGCAAATTCGATGAATAAGGCCAAATTTGTGAAAAGAAAATTCTTGGATTTTGCACCACGATAATGTGCCTTCGCACAAGGCGATCATTGTAAACGAATTTTTGACCAAAATCTCAACAAATGCCATCGAGCAACCACCTTATTCACCAGATATGGCTCCAGCCGACTCCTTTCTTTTTCCTAAACTCAAATTACCACTTCGTGGCACCCGTTTTTATGCGGTAGAAGACATAAAGGAGAATTCGCGGAGAGAACTGAACTCAATTCCGGAAAAAGCGTTAATGTTTTGATGATTGGATTATTTGTTGGCGTAAGTGTATCGTTTATGAAGGAGCATCTTTGAAGGCAATAAAATAAATTTGGATGAATAACTAACATTTTGTGTATTATTGATCTTTTTCCGGTACTTTCTTGACAGAGTAGTAAAAGTAATAATGTTTTTTCTTTTCCATTTACTCATTACTTAATTAATATTTTGGCAAATCCAATCAAATTCACAGGTAATGTAACCTATCGTTTTTTCGATTAATGTACTCCTTCTTCTTGAAAATGCGTTCTTAAGAAAATAAGAGCATCAAGCGTTTTGTCAGAGAGAGCTATTTATTAAATGGTCAAAAATAATAAACCTGTCTCTTTCACTAAATGCCGAGAGTTGGAATAGGTATTAGTTCATTGGCGAGATATATTGATGCGCTGTGTATATTTTAAACTAGAAATACTGAACTCCGGAGTTGCAATGTTAAAGACTCCAACTCCGGTTTTAAAATACCGGAAAAAATAGCACGGAATTCCGAGTTACGGAACTCCGAAACTCCGGAGTACATGCCCTATTTTGAATGGCGCGGCGCCGGCGGACGGTACTGTTTAATTACGGTCACATGTGTTCGTTAACTGTTAGTGAGCACTTTCGTAGACGTAGATTATTGAAATGTAGTTAGTGTATTCGGGATATATAGGTAGTTGTGTGTATTTTAGTGCTGACTACAGGTACAGAATACCTGGTAATCGAAGCAGTCTTGGTAAAATGGCAGGGTCATTTAAATGGTACAGTACTTGAATAAATGTTACTTTAAATATAATAGCTAACCATTAACCATCCTAATGCTATAGTGTTCTCTCGTAAAAATGAAGTGTCTTAAGAGTATAACTCGCAAGGCCGGCACCGCGTGGCCCGATGTCGGCCATAGCGCCATAGCAATGTTTCAAACGAATTATGCAACAGCAAGCTTTGCGCGCTGGGCTCAGAGCCGGACGTCTAAGGACAATTACATATTATAATGTATGGAAAATGTTCTATTACATGTTGTGTTACAGGTAGGCTTAATGTACCTATCAATGTTAGCGCATGTGCCCAGCGTGTCCCGTTGTGGCCCGGCCGCGCCGTGGCGTACCAAATCCTGGAAAAGGCTGTACAGGATGTGTGCTATCTGATATCGTTACAGGACAATGTTGTACCTCATTTTAAAAGAAAGTCACGTGTATCTTATACATAGATCATCTTTGAGGTTACGGAATTTCGCAGTACAAAGTGTGGCCGGCCACAAAAAATACGTCATAAGTGGGGTCACCACTCTTGAATGAGGTACAATATTGTCCTGTAACGAAAGCAGATAGTACAGCACGCGGTCGCGGGAGGCGGCGGGCCCCATATTGATAAATAACATATTTTTTTACTATTATAGAAACAATATACCGACAGATTTTTACATTAAGTACCTATGTATATTCTGTAATTAGACAGTAATATAGTTTTAGTGCGAATCTGACGACATTTTAAGATACAGCTACCTCAGACATAAGCAATTATAGAATAGATGATACCGGAAAGGCCTGCGCTTCACGCGTGTCGCCGCGAGCGCTTCGAGCCGCGGCGTGTGTGGCGTTTGGCGCCGCAGGTGACGTCACTAATCTGGAGCCGCCGTGATTTCCGATAATTATGTGATAAGGTATTTAAATAATAAATAATGTAATTTATCCGTTAGGCATAGAACAACGATGTTTCGACGTAATCGGCGTGTGCGTTACCCCTGCAGGAAAGTAGCTCTTAGAGTGTTATGAGTGGAATGTATAATTAGTGCGTAATCTGCTGGAAATGTGCGCCGCATAAAAAAATTGTGCAAGTTGTCGTTTTGAGGAAAAACGAAAAAACTATTCCTGCTGCAGTAACGCTGTTCCAGCAGGAAAATTCTAAACGAATGATCGAAGAGAGAGAAATTGTGCATGGGCAGAGAGCTTTCATTAGTGCAAAAATGTGCGCCGAAAATAAAATTTGTGCTTCTTTAGGTTTTCGAGATACTTATTGCATTTCCTGCTGGAAAAACGTTTTGCAGAATCGTGTATCTCTTAAAGCCATTGTATGTGCGCCTGTAGACTAAACATATATGAGTAGCTCTTAATTTGTGCGTATTTGTGACAAAATTAGATTTACGAAAATATTTATAAACCAGTAATCGCGCTTTTTTTTCAATCCGTAAAAAAATCGCAGCGCCTAAACGAGAAAATGTATAAGCTCACTGAAACTGTATTCGGACCTTCTCGACACATATAATAACCATAAAAAGTTTCAAAAGTGTACATACATGCGTTATTGAATAATAATACTAAAAGTCAAAACGACGGTGTCATAACTTTGACGTCAACATACAAGAAACCGGCTTAACCCAAGATGAGTGGGTTTAAACCATAAAGTTACTATACCTAGCGGAATAGAGAAACAAAGGGCTGAGGGAGCGGGATGTCTTTAGCAACAACACTGTGGGATAAAAAGAGATGCATGATGCGACGTAACAGAACCGTTTTTGGCTACTGTTTGACAGTTGGCCGCACTTATCAGCACACTGAGAATTTGGATTTTATGAATTTTTCTGATTTTACGTGAAATCGTAAATATTTTTGAGAAATAGTGCTTTAGAAACATGGTGACTTTTTCAGTGATTGATTGTTGTACAACACAGCGAAATTAAACCCATAAAATGTTCATTTCACAGGTAAATTATTACAAACCGACATCTTCTTACCTAGGATTTATTTAGGCCAATGCGCTTCGAATTTTAACCAGAAATGTGATAATTCTCTTCTATAAACATTTATTTATGAAAGAAGCAAAGATAGAATATACATAATGCAGAATTTACGAATAATTTGTGTAAATAAATAATTTTCGTTTTACACTAGGGCTGTATCATGTTATCGATATTTCGTGTCCACTGTCTATCACGTAAACGAATATGTATTATTGTTATTAAAGTACCTATATGACGTTTAGATATGAATTACCTGGGAATGTAATCACATTTAAGATACTGGTGTCTCCGTTTTACTGGAGGGCGGGTAAATTAATGCTAAGCGCAGTGGACTGTATGAGCGGGGGCGGTTATCACATATACTCGTATAAATATATAGAAAGGGGCAGTTTAAACTAAGGAAGCCAAGGGCGGCGGTTACGGCCTTCAAGTGTTCCCCTGAGCGAAATAAGCAGCAACACTAACCTGGTAATCGGCGTCTTCAGCACCCAGGATTCTGGCAGCTAGCTGCGCGGGCGGAGCGGTTAGCGGCGGTGGCGGCGACGGTGTTCGCGGCGGCGATGAAAAGCGAACAAGCGGGAGCGGGCGTTCAGCTCAGCGGTGAATTTGCAACTGTCAGATGACAGTCAGAGGAATGCTGGGGCGCGCCGAGAATCGCTTGTGCGGACGGTGCACCGATAACCATTTATGGTGCTGCTACCCTCCCACACAAGGAAACAAATAAAAGCGCGCAAACATCCTCCCCGGCTTGAAAATACTAGGGATTTTCGAAACCATAAAGCGGTATAGAAGTCTCTCCATCAGAGAGGATGAGCGGAAATACAATTATAGCGGGTAATAAGCGGAAATATATGTACATAAATATGTTGATATGAAGCTAAGTTAAACAAAAATATATATAGGGCCACATTGGGATTAAAATAAACTAAATAAGTGCAGATATAACTGTATTAACTATTGCGTAGGCAGCGGGCACAATTTCACAACAGGACGTTTGTACGTGCCAGTTGTTGTCCGTACAGAAGCGACACGAACTACTCCGTCTTTCCCTGGGAAGACTTGTTCTACAATGCCAGTAGGCCAGCGTAGAGGCGGAACATCGTCTTGGTGAATTAGTACGAGAGTACCGGGGCTGACAGAGACGTCAGGTGTATTCCATTTTTGTCTTAGTTGCAGGGTGTGTAAATAATCTACACGCCACTGCTTCCAATAACCACGCACCAAATTATCTAGCAATCTTTTACGAGCGGAGAGACTAAGCGTTGTATCCAGCTCACACGTGGGCAGTGACTGTAAAGGAGTAGTTTGCAAGAAATGAGCGGGAGTGAGAACAAAATGCGGCTGATCGGACAACAAGCATAGCGGACGCGAGTTTAAGATACATTCAATTTGCGTTAACACAGTTAGAAGCTCTTCATAACAAAGCAATTGGTTACCAATGGTGCGATATAAGTGAGTTTTAATGGATTTTATATTAGACTCCCACAAACCTCCCATGTGAGGAGCGCGAGCGGGAATAGTTCTCCATTCAATTCTGCGGTTACTAAATTCGTTTTGAAAGGCGGCGGAGGTTTCATTAGAGGATAACAAACCATACAATTCGTCCAACTGTCGTTTTGCTCCAATGAAATTTGTTCCGTTATCGGAATACATTATGGATACTGGACCTCGTCTAGCAAGAAAGCGTTTAAATGCGTCTAAGAACGTCTCCGTGCTGAGATCTGAAGCGATTTCAATATGCACTGCCTTTGTGGTTAAGCAGATGAAAAGGCAAATGTAGGCCTTTTGGCTCTTGACGCCACGTCGACGGGTTAGTGTAATGTTGATTGGTCCACAGAAATCTACCCCCGTATGTGTAAAGGCTTTAGCTTCTTGCACACGAGCTGGCGGGAGACTTGCCATTATAGGCGAAGGATGCTTAGGCGCAGCGTGAAAACAAAAATTACATCCTCGTATGCGTTGTCGAATTATATTGCGAGCAGAAATTATCCAATAGCGTTGTCTTAACAAAGACATAACAAGATGAGAGCCAGTGTGACAGTTGGAGCGGTGGCAGTCATCGATAAGAAGATCGACGATGTGATGACGTCGCGGCAGTAAAATGGGATGTCTATTACCGAAAGGTATAGCAGCGTTGTTTAATCGGCCTCCCACGCGGAGCAACCCGTCACCATCAACGAACGGATCAAGTTTTCTTAAAGAGGGAGAAGGTAAATTACCTTTATTTACATTTTTTATATCCTCACAAAAGTATTCATGTTGTAAAAAACGGAGCAGAGTACGTTCTGCTATTTCCAAATGAGAAACTTTAAACCGCGCGGACTTGGGTATTTTTCTTATAAGGCGTAAAACATAAACTATTATGCGTAGTAATTGTTTCCAGGATGAGACCTGGAGAGCAAGTTCAATGAGCGGATTCTGAAAACTTAACGTTGTGGCAAGCGTAACGGAAGATTTAATTTCAGGTACATCTTCGGTCTGAGAAGGCTCGAAAGGCACAATAGGCCAAGCGGATATAGGGCTATGAGTCCACGTTGGACCATGCCACCACAAAACATGATTAAGTATTTGAGAGGGCAAAAGGCCACGCGAAACACAATCACTGGGGTTCTCAGTCCCAGGTATATGGAAGAAGCGATCGGGAGATAAATTATCCTGTATTTTACTAACACGGTTGGCAACAAACGTTTGCCAACGGTGCGGCGAAGAGTGTATCCACGATAACGCGATAGTAGAATCAGAAAAAGCGAATATATCTTTTATAGGATAACGATTGTGTAATATGTGGTAAACTTGATTCATTAGCTCAGACAGAAGCAGAGCGGCACATAACTCGAGCCTAGCGAGTGATATTGTTTTTAGCGGAGCGACTTTAGACTTCGAACATACTAACTGTACTGATACGTCGCCATTAGGATGCGTAATGTGTAAATAAATGACACCGCCGTAAGCTTTCAGGCTTGCGTCACCAAAACCCAGTAGATATGCAGTACAATCGGTCGAAATTCCTAAATGCCGCGGTATTTGTAAATGCGATAAAAGTGGTAATTCATTTTTAAATTCAACATAACGGTCGATAATTGGTTCAGGCGGTTCCTCATCCCAATCGACTTTAGCGAGCCACAATTCTTGCAATAACAATTTAGCATAAAGTATAACAGGCGCGACCAAACCTAAAACGTCAAATAAGCGGGCTATTGTAGAAAGAATTGAACGTTTAGTATTAGTCTGCGGCGTCTCGCCAGTAGTGAATGTGAAAGTATCCGTCACCGGCAACCATTTCAAACCTAAGACCTTTATAGTATCACAGCCATCTGAAAATTCTATAGCTGCGCGGTGTGACTCAGGCAACTGGGTAAGGAGCGAAGAGCAGTTACTGGCCCATTTCACTAAGTCGAATCCCCCAGATTTAAACAGTGCGATTAATTCGTGCGCCAACTGAACCCCCCCCTCCTGCGTATGGACAGAGGTGGTCAAATCGTCCATGTATAGGTCCCGCACTGCTACTTCAGCAGCGCGAGGGAAGCGATCACGTTCCACTTCGGCAAGTTGTCGCACTGTGCGCATGGCCAAGAATGGACTGGAGCGGAGACCAAAAGCAACCGAATTAAATTGAAAAACACGAATAGATTCGGTTTCATTAAAGCGATATAATATTTTTTGATATTTGCGGTCGGTTTCCGTCAACATTAGTCGCAAATACATTTGTTGAATGTCAGCAGTAATAGCTATTTTAAATTGACGGAATCTTATTAAAAGCGTAAATAAATCTGCTTGTAAATTAGGCCCGGTGTACAGCAAATCGTTAAGAGATATACCTGTGTCAGTTCTAGCGCTCGCGTCTAAAACTATACGAACTTTAGTGGACGTCTTCTCGGGACGAACCACAGCGTGGTGCGGAATGAAATATCCGTCAGCTAACACGGAAGGGGACGAGGGCAGCTCCGATAAATAACCCTTCTGAATATAATCCGAAAGTATATTGTTATATTCCTGACGCAAAGCAGGAAGCGAGCTGAATTTGCGTTCGAGTGACGTTAACCGACGTCGAGCCGTAGTGTGCGAGTGCCCTAATGTTGTGTGATCACCCTTAAATGGTAATGACACAACAAATCGGCCAGAAGGGTCGCGCGCAACCGATGATTGATATAACCTTTCACATTCGCGATCGTCCGAACTAACATTATTTTTAAGCGTAGGTACTTGCTCAAGTTCCCAAAATTTTATTAAACTATTATTTAAATTTTCATTTAGTAAAGGACCAAAGGACAACGTCGTATTAGTCAGTTCCATTGTAGATATTTCTCCAATAACAATATAACCAAGCGTAGTTTCAAGCGCATATGGTGTTATCTGAACAGCGTTCTTACGATCAGCTGATCGCGACGGCGGCGGCGTGGAAATAATTTTATTTCCAAGTATTATGTGTGGAAACACTTGAGCGCCAAGTATAGCATCAATTTTCCCAGGAATATTCCACGAATCGTCAGCTAACGGTAAGTTTGCGAAATTATTAATAAAGTCTGACTTAATAATTTACGTAGGCAGATAATCTGTAATTTGATTAACTACTAAACAATACAAACTGTATTGAGCATCCGTATAGCGCGATTTAATCTTGAGCGGAACGTATCCTAAAATAGGTGTACTAATCAGTCCTACAGTTTTTATGTTAGTGTTATTAAGCGGTGTAATTTTTAAGTTTAATTTCTTACAAGATGCGAGCGTTATGAGATTGTTTTGTGAAGCACTATCTATTAAACACCGTATAATAGCGTTATCAGAAGTAGGCACATAAACTTGAGCGGTTGGCAAAACAGTCGTATTATTCTTAATCTGAGCGCGCGCGCAGCTATCACGAACTGCGAACGTGCCCTCCGTGTCGCTACTGTGTAAACACAAGGACTCGCGCGGGCGAAGCGGCGGCGGCGAGATGTCTGCGCTGGCGGTGGCAGGCCTATTATTATCTAACGGCGCAACACCGGCGGGCGGGCGCGCAGCCGTGTCAGCAGTGTCACGCGAGCGCAACATCGAACCGGTTTCCGTATTAAAATGTAAAAGCGAATGATGACCCTTATGACATACGTTGCAAGTATTACGCGATTTACAATAAGACGTCGAGTGTTTTGCGCTTAAACAGTTTATGCATAACTTACTTTGCTTCACGAAATTAAAACGATCCTTAACCAGTAATTTTTTAAATGCGAGACAATTAAATAATTGAGAATGATTGGACATATTGCAATATCCACAAGTGGAAGCGGGTGCTGACATTTGACGGTTATGATTACTGGTTAAAGCGAAGGTATGCGACATCTTAGTTACTGATTGGCGAGGTAGACTTCGAACTTTCGACTTTAAATTAACGGCGGTAGGTTCTAAATTGTTAACGGTCGACGTTCTCTCGAGTATTTTAATATGATGACGAACAAAGTTAATTAAATCGGAACTGTTAGGAATATCTTTGTCCTTTAGCGATAGTTCAAACGATTGCACAAGCTGCAAGTCTAACTTTTTTAATGCTATATGCGTGACGATAAAATCGGCCAAATCAGAAATATCTAATTGTCTTAAAGCGGATAGTGACGAGTGTATTTTCTCTATAAAATTATTTAAATGAGCGGGTGAATTAGCGGGCGGTTGCGATTCAAAAATATTATTTAAATATAAGGTACCCAACATTCTTTTATCTTGGTACTTAGTTATGAGCGAATCCCAAATTATGGGATAATTAGACTCGTTAGGTATAATACCTGCAAATACCGAAAGAGCTTTCCCACTCAGTTTACCCACTAAGTACTGGACCCGTTGCGCGTTAGACAAACTATTATTATTATGGATGTTTGCCTTGAATGACTCATAGAAAAGAGGCCAATGTTCCGGGTTCCCATCAAATGATGGCAATTCGATAGGCGGTAATTTGCATTTAGCAGGGGCTGAATTAGCGGGCGATGATGGCGACTCATTATTCCCAGACATTAGAGTGCGTGTATGGCTTATACGCGTATATAAGGTCTCAAAAGATTCCCAGTCATTGTAGTTAATTTCAGCGTCTGGTTTTTGCTGCAGCAACAACAGATTGTGTTCATCACACAATGAGCTGAATTGTTCGTAGGAACCTTTCAAGTTAGACGACATCGCCATAAACTCAGTTTTCGTTCTACTGTCGACGGCGCCTGGCACCAATTGCTTTGAAACGTCATACAATTTGGTAACGCGTTTATAAATGGATTGCTTTTTCGCAATGACTAGTTTTAGTTTTGCTTCTTCGGCTGCCATTTTGTAGTCGAAGAAACAATTAAAGTGCTATAAGCGCGGTTGATTAAAATCCGTTAAATAATTTAACGGTGGGTAAGTGCCCCCTACCACGGAATGTGGGTAGGTATGTGCTGGAAAATAACGACTGTCGAAAATACAGTTATAAATGCGTGGGGTACTTAAAATATATATTTAAAATATATGTGATAAATAAATATAATTATAAGCGGAGCGGGTAAATAGATAAATAAACTAGTTTTAATCCGGGTCGTATGGACCAAAATTTATGGTGTCTCCGTTTTACTGGAGGGCGGGTAAATTAATGCTAAGCGCAGTGGACTGTATGAGCGGGGGCGGTTATCACATATACTCGTATAAATATATAGAAAGGGGCAGTTTAAACTAAGGAAGCCAAGGGCGGCGGTTACGGCCTTCAAGTGTTCCCCTGAGCGAAATAAGCAGCAACACTAACCTGGTAATCGGCGTCTTCAGCACCCAGGATTCTGGCAGCTAGCTGCGCGGGCGGAGCGGTTAGCGGCGGTGGCGGCGACGGTGTTCGCGGCGGCGATGAAAAGCGAACAAGCGGGAGCGGGCGTTCAGCTCAGCGGTGAATTTGCAACTGTCAGATGACAGTCAGAGGAATGCTGGGGCGCGCCGAGAATCGCTTGTGCGGACGGTGCACCGATAACCATTTATGGTGCTGCTACCCTCCCACACAAGGAAACAAATAAAAGCGCGCAAACAGATACTTAGCCGATCCATAGGTATCAGTTTTTGACTGTTAGAATAGGTAATAATATTAGTAGGTAATTTATGTATGTTTTAGATTTCCTACTAACTTGGATACTAGAAATACATGGCTTAGGCTAATTGATCGTCCAAACTGGATTCCCAAGAAAAGTTCATGTTTTCAAAAGTTCCAGTTCATGTAAGCATTTTGAAGAAAAATATTTATATACGCGAGGAGCGAAACTAATTTTGATGAAATCTGAAATTCCAACTAAGTAAGTTTCGGTAAGCTTAAATAAAATTATACTATTCTTCTGCTGATGTTTCTTTAGATAGTAATGTTTACTTAGCAACATGTACTGTAATAACCGTTTATTGATGTCAAAGTCAAAATAATTCTTGTAATTAACAATTTCTTCGCTATTTTCTTACTTTTTTTTTTAATTTATCGAGCCTACTCCTTTCTCAAAGGCCGGCAACGCGTCTGCGATTCCTCTGGTTTTGCGGTCATGAGCGGCGGTGATTACTTTCCATCAAGTGACCCGCTTGCTCGTTTACCTTCTTATTTAATAAAAAAAAATGGACAAGGTCTGTGTGAAAGAAAAACTTTGGAAATTCCTCACGGGGCACGGGGTCGACGCAGACGAAGCCGAAGTCGCGGGCGGGTCGCTATTTATTAACCGGTTCACTGTCCCGCAGACAACATAAAATGGTCCATAACAATTGATTAGCCTATTGTTTTATTTTTTGGACAGTAAACCTGTTAATAATATATTTCACCTCTATTTAATATTTTATATGATCCACGTTCCCCGGATGCCTGAAATCTAGGTTTCAGTTTCTTAAAGCCTCTCATCAGCGTGACCTTTGCTTCAGTAGCAACCTTACTCTCCAAATTCCTGCTCATCATACTGGCTTCCTCTCCAGCTCTTTCACTTTAACCGCTATCCGTCTCTGGAATGCTCTGCCATTGCATAGCCGTCGTGCACAGAGCAAAGTAGTGTTTAAAAGACTAGTGCATGAGCAGTTTTATATGTAAAGAAGATTAAATAAATAATAAAATGTAAAAGAAAAACACTATTTTTATATGTATTTTTTGTTAAGAAAATATTGTTAGCCCCTTGAGGATCGTAAAACCAGACACACCGCCGGCGGTCTTATGATCCTTGACCTATTTCACGAATAGGATGATAATCGAACATGTAAGTTTGCTAATAATATATGATGTTTCTAGAATATGATATATTATAATAATAAATTATAATAATGTGGTGAATTAAGATTATGATTTTTTGCCAATATGGTGTTTTGCTAATATGATATTTTGCGAACATCATGTTTTGCTTTTATGCTATGCAGCGACGGAGGGATCCCATCCCATTTAAGTTCTATTAATAAAATTACTGTTAGTAATTAATATTGTCGATATCGATATTAATGTGAAAAGCGACATGACGTACATCACAGAACGCATTTTTAAACAATTTGACATACACAAATGCCATCCTATTTCGGTTTCGTTTGACAGCTCATGTTTGTTTCTCTATTCTGCTAGGTATAGTAACTTTATGGTTTAAACCAAAAATTAGTGCGTTTAGTCAAATAACTTAGTGAAAATTTTCAGCTTGGAATGTTTCGCATATAAATAGATTTTAAAAGAAAACCCAAAACATGTAAACATAATACTATGTAACATTATTACAGCCTAAACATTGAGGACATACATTTATTGGCAATTTTCACCCAGAGGGACGTCAAAGATATTGTGGCTGCAACAAAACAGCAACAGGTACCCGGAACAGTACCCTTAGTAATAAAGAAAATAAAAAAACATGCGAGAAATACCATACAACTAAAAATATGTAATAATTAAACAATAAACCATAATAATTTATAGTTCTTTGCACGTATTCAATATTAGTGTTATACACAATATAAACAAGTTTAAGTTTGCGTAAATTAGAAAAATCGAACCTAAAAATGGTTTATACCTATTTAAAAAATAACGTACTTAGTCATCTCTGCAAGGTCACGGAAACGGCTAGTAGAATATAATCCAATTACTTACAAGTTTTTTTTTTCTTATTGTTTTCTACTTCAGTGTACTTAGGCAGAACATGTATTAACAGTATTAACCTGCTGTTGTTTACATGTTTTGGTTTTTGTTTATATACATGCGAAACATTCCAGGCTGAAAATTTTCACTATGTTATTTGACTAAGGGCTGATCTCAGAACGATAACTAAAGCATAGAAACCACACTAAAATAGCAAGCAAAGACATATATTCATCCTTCTTCTTCTTACGAGTCATGCTAATGAGTTAGAAAGAGACGGAGAATGTTTGACTTGTCCTAATTTGTGTAGGTGGTCACTAGTTTATTCCACACTAGGGACGTCATTTCTCGGCATTTTATATCGACAAAAATAAAACTAAATATTGAACATGTAAATAAATATCAAGGCGAAGGATAAGCGCGCCGTCAATTTATTTCATTTTATTAATATAGTACGTTTCCAGGGCAGGCGAAAAAGCCGACAACGACCGAATGTTAGCATCGAGAAGACAAAATTTGAATTGCTTTCCATGCATTGCATGCATTCTGTATATTTAGTTGCGTTTCAACACGCACTACATCACTCACAAAATGCACTTCCACGAGAAAGCGATAAATAATGACAGAAGTGTATGGAGAGCGATACAAATCCTGTCTTCTCGACGCTAACATAATAATTCGGTCATTGTCGGCTTTTTCGCTTGCCTTGGAAACGTTATAAACTAAATCAGATAAATTTTTAAAAATCTACGTAATGGCACTCTGAAAAAACCCCTATATTATTTTATTGAATCGCTGTAGGTACAGCAGCGTCAGATCGACCTACCCATATCTGTAAAAATATCCCAATCGATATTGAACTCTATGACTTCAATATTAGGTTGAGATTCGGTTGCAGGTATTTCACAGATTAGTAGGTCGCAGAGTAGGTAGGGTAGGGCGATATGACGCTGCCTGTACAGTCAGCGTCACATCGATCTATCCTTATATATGTAAAATTCTCGCAACCAAATTCCATCCTAATGTCAATCCTGTAGAGTTCAAAATCAATTGGAATATTTTGACAGATTTCGGTAGGTCGATCAGTGGCCGTGTGTACACACACTACTTTAAGTTCTATTGTTAGGTCAAAATATTTGTTTACCGTAAAAGTGGTCACTTTTGCTTTCAGCAAGTTTTGAGAGTTAATAACGAGAAGCAGTGTACAGTCAGTGTCACATCGGCCTACCTTTATTTGTCAAATTAATTAGATGGATATTGAACTTAATGCTTTGGAATTAAATCTGAAAATTGATACGAGGAAAATATAAATATGAAGGATTAATAAGGAAATAAAAACCTTATAAATAAATATTTAAAACATTTTTATTAAATCACTGCCTCTTAAATAAGAAGGTTTTGGTTAAAAAGCTTCATAATTTGTCACGAGGCGCACATTCCTGTAATTTCTGTTTGGTATTCGTATTGTCAAATATAACTTAGGTACGGCTTTTATAAATAGGATTCTGTGATTGTCATCGAAACTTTGTTCTAGAGAATGATTAACAAGATTGCTCAAAATGCTTGTTGGTACAAATGACATTGTTCATGATTGATTGATCGTAAAATGTTTGGAACATATATGACTGCGTTTATTCCATATCCAATTTAGTCTTCTTACACGCCGGCCGTAGCCATTCTTTATTTATATCATTATTTTTTGGAAACCTGTAACCAAAATATAGAATTTTTAAAATTAGTGAAAATGCAGATAAATGGTAGTAGTAGTAATCAAGAAGACCATTCAATTATGTATATTTTTTAAATTATCAATAGGTAGGTACTTTTAAAGTTATAAATTATTAATATCATATTAAAAGGAAAACATGTTGTAAATGAGGCGTATACGTATATCATAATTTAAAGATAGATGTGCCAACCACTTACACAAAATACTGATTTATCGATATAGAAATGCACGTCACTAGGCGAAAAAACATAACCTTTAACATTTGAACAAAATTTGATTGATAAATGCCATAAATCAGCACAGAACTGGACACGATGACTATTTAGACAAACTATTAGTGTGTTTTAATAGATTCATGCCATTAATTATGTTTAGGTATAACGAAAACAGTCTGAACTCACCGATAAAAGGTTATTGTCTCTTGATTATTTTCTTTTCTTATTATAAGGGATTTACAGCCCTCAATCACACAAGAAATTTTGTCACACGTAACGCATAAATATCACTAACAATGCTATGGCTAGTTTATGAGTTTCTTCGGAAGAATACCTTGCAAATAATTAAATTTATCTGAGAAGAGCTACAACTTAGCGTTAAAATAATCCGTCATTATAATGTAACCAAGTTAGGTTGCCACTTATTTACACAGCCACAAAAAGAAAATAACGACACATTTAATCTGATGGTTTTATAAAGACATCCAATTACATCCGTTTGACATTTACCTTGTGACAACCTAGAAAAAATAGAAACGAATGTGGATTAGAGGTTTCATTCACTCTCGTTACAGAATTAAATGAAGTCATATGAGTAAGATAGCTGTTGTCTAGCTCTTCTTTTAGCGTGGTTTCTATGCTTTAGTTATTGTTCTGAGGGGCTGATTTTTCAATCCTTGCATAAAACTTATCCATCTGATAAAGTAAAACACGATCATACTAAAATGTCACATGTAAAGAAAGAAAAGACAAAAATGTCAATACATTTTCCAATGATATTATATTAAATTGTAACATCATTGACATTTTCAAAATGATTGTGTACTACTTTAACAGAATTTATTATTAATAATTAAAAATTACATTCCATTAATTTGTACAAGTTTACGATACATTTGTCTTTTGGAATTTACATATTTTTGTAAGTTTTCTCTTTTCGATATACAGTGTGTTCGGGATAGGGCTAGCGATATTTTAAGGTCATGATACAATCATTTTTGTGTAGGAAAGCATCCTCGTTTTGAGCATTTATGACCTTCTGATAAAATGGCCGCTATTTTAAATTTTCAGGATATTTTTTCTACAGCAACAGAAAAAAAATCTTGATTGTATAACATGACCTTAAAATATCGCTAGCCCTATCCCGAACACACTGTATAATGAAGTCGAATTTGTAAATACTTCTCAACTACTTGTCGAATCAAATTAATTTGATGTATAGCACCATTAATTAGTCCGTTAGTTCCTTTTTACGACATCGAAGAAAAGTGAGGGGTTGGTAGTATTATTTTGATGAGCCCATAGTTGCTCTATGCTGTTGGATGTATGTGCAGTCGTTAGTCTGTTAGTCGCCTTTTACGACACCCAAGGGAAGAGAAGGGTTGGTAATATTATTTTGATGAGCCCATCGTTGCTCTGTGCTGTTTGATAGTAGGTATATGCAGTCTTTCTATCTCTTTTCTTGGGTGTCGTAAAAGGCGACTAACGGACTAATGACTTCACATACATCCTACAGCATAGAGCGGCAATGGGCTCATCAAAATAATACTACCAACCCCTCTCTTGCCTTCGGTGTCGTAAAAGGCGACTAACGGACTAAAGACTGCGCATACATTCAACAGTATAGAGCGGCGATGGGCTCATCAAAATAATACTACCAACCATCCCCTAGATTACGTTTTTCGCAAATATGTTCAATGTAAGTACAGACACTTGAGGAGCTCGATGGCGCAGCGGCTAGCGCGTTCGGCTTGTGATCTTGCCCGCTAAGCAACTTTCGCAATGCCGGGTCGCCTGATGGGTGACCATTAAAAACATCTCCAGCTCCTCCGTGCTTCGGAAGGCACGTTAAGCCGTTGGTCCCGGTTGTTGTCGCAAGATGGCAGTCGTTAAAATCCACCAACCCGCATTGGGCCAGCGTGGTGGGTTATGGCCCAATATCCCCACGTGCTATTATCCACGTGGGAGGCCTGTGCCCAGCAGTGGGACGTTTATAGGCTGATGATTTAACCGCCTCTGTGGTCTAGTGGCTAAGCTACCTGTTTCAGACCCAGAGGTCCCGGGTTCGATTCCCAGCGGGGGTACATCTTTGTGCGCTCGGTTTGGTTGGTGGTAGGGCTGTTAAGTCCGCCTGGCTAGCTACCACCATCTTATCTAAGTCTGTCGCCATAACAACGATGTTTATAGCATTGTTGTGTTCCGGCAGTTTGAGATAAGATAGCCAGTTCCTCAGTGGTTGAGGATTCCGGGTGAAGCGCGCTTCCACCTTCGGCCTTATCGTCACTTACCATCCGGTGAGATGAAGGCCAAGCGCTTACCCGTTGCCAATTAAAAAAAAATTATGACAGACACAAAAACTTTACATTTTATGAACTTAGGTCAAAATGAAAAAAATAGCTTTTCCATACTTGAGTCAGTCAGCTGATTGCGCATTTTGTATAGGAAAAAATAATACATTTTCGACCCATGTTCCTTATGGAAAGTTGTTCTGTATCATCGGTAGAATCCCCTTGATATAGTGTCAGCTAACATTTTTACACCTTATTACAGATCACAAATATAAGTAAACATGAAATAACATAATAGAATTAGGTTAAGTTTATAGTAACTTTGTAAGACAAATGAAATAGGTTACCTATATAATAAAAGACAATAACAATAAATTCACATAATAAAAATCTCAACCACGGGGACTTTATTCTTGTATAAGCGGCAACACTGACTGGCGTTTATTGTTTTTATTATTTTATGATGAAATTTCGAAATTATACGATACTTACTGATGGTATGTGATCCCAGTGTCCTTCTTATTTTTAGAAGTATTATTTTTACACGTTTTACTACGCAAACTGGCATTTTAGTTTGAATTAAGCCCAAAATTGAATAAAACATTCGGTACGTAGGTACACTTCACCCACAGCTGTCAGTGTGACTGGCTCGAGTACGCCGATTTTGGCGTAGTATTTGTTGCCGCATTTGACAAGTACGACGGGTGTCCATGTCTACAGCTTCCTCATACGACATAGAGAAATTCTAAGCATGCCATATTTTTGTGCATATTATGTGCAATCAAACGTTTCAGTCCTAATTTTTGTGCCACCACAACTTCGTTACTATGAGTTGTTTTATGTGTGTAAGCTGGAGACACGTGTCACCAGCTCGCACACGCCCGTTAAGACAAACCAGTGAGGTTAGGGTTTTGGACTATAGCTAGAAATTTTGTGCATAATTTGTGCACTAGGAACAAAAAAACTAACCATAACACTCAAATACTGTTGAAACTACGATCATAAAACTGTGTGCGAGCTGGAGACACGGGTCTCCAGCTCGCACAGCTGTATCTTCGTAATTGTTCAAGCTACGGTTATGAATTATACCTCAAAATTTTGTGCAGAATTTGTGCATAAGGCACAAAAATTTTCAAAACTTTAACTCAAAAGGTTTTTGAGCTACGAACCGATAAGTATGTGTAAGCTGGTGACACGTAACACGGGCTAACACATGGTGAATTATTGTAACTGTATAAGATAGCGCTTCGTTTTAAAGATCAAATAATACGTTATAATTTGTGCACACACGAGGCAAAATTTCAAATCTCTGGGCCTCTTACTTTATAAATTATAAGCCAAAAACTGTTTTCCCGCCAAAAAATTCAAAATAATGGCTGGGAAGCGGCTAAACGCGCGCCGACCGCGCCGTTGCCGTTCCGTGCGCTACACTATTGCAATCGAGTTTGAACTTGAGAGCTAGGTTAATTTAGTGTCATTTTAATTTGCGCTCTCGATGGTTTCGCTTCTATACCGAGAATTTTAGACTAGGAGACTGCTAAGCAGTCTATTTTATTTATGAATGTTCATAAAATATCGCTATGCTTAGTTTTAAGTATTTACAATAACCTCATTAATATGATAAGTAGTGATAAAATTAGTCTGCCTGTATGTTTTTATTACCACGTTTTTATTAGGTAGCTTTCTCGTTTATTTGTTTATTTATTTGTCGACAAATGCAAACGATTTTAGACTAGCTTCCCGATGAGCTAGACTTGCAACTTTGAACATAGGTCAGAACAGGATGACAATGCAATATTATGGTGTCATTGAGCTGATCTGATGATTCAGCCGGAAGAAGGCCACAGGATCTTTGTAAGAAAACCATGAAACCCCATTCAGGCTCATTTGATTAGTTTTGATGAGCACTCTGACGGGAGACGACTAGACGAGGTCCATGGTCTGATGATGAACCCGAAGGAAGGCCACAGGAACTCAGTATTGAAACCATGCAATCCCATCAAGTTTGGGCTCGTTTGATTCATCTTGACGAATACTCTGTTAGAAAAAAGGGTCCAGGGTCTGATGATGGAGCCAGAAGAAGGCCACAGGAACTCTATAATAAAACCATGCTACCCCAACGAGTTCGGGGTCGTTTGAATCGCCTTGACGAGTACTTTATCGAGAAATAGTGTTCAGGGTCTGATGATGGAGCCGGAAAAAGGACGCAGGAACTTTATAATAATACCACACAACCCCATCGAGTTTGCGCTCGTTTGATTCGTCTTGACAACTACTCCCATAGGAGATGAAGAATTTTTAGTTATTGCACGTTAACTAAAAAACAGTTACTACGCTACGATAACTAAACCATCAACCATTCTGACAAGGGGTCGGTCAGCCATCACACATAGAAGAATTGGTAACTTGCAAACTTTTTAACTTGTAAATAGAAAAAGTAAGAATTACTTACTACTGGTAAAATAAAAATTTGAAATAGCTTTATTAAAAGTAATAAAAGTATCTTTTTTTTCGTTATCTGTGGATTGGGTTTGAAGTAGGTACATATAAAATTTTACATCTACCTACTTACTAGCATTTGAAAATAACTTTAGGTACTTACTCATAAGATAACAAAGGTACGCCTACTATTGAATCTAGGTGATCTACTGCGGATGGACAACATCTACATAAACAAGCCATAACTGGAGGTTAGTATAGGTAAGCAGCAGAACGATTAGATAGAACACAATTAAATTAATTTTTATTATAGTTCTTTTTCTATAGAATTTACAATAATGACGAAAAAGGCCGGCGCACAGTAAGATGCGCGTCATAAAATGCCCACTTGCAAAGTGTTAAACTATAGCTACATAAATTTAATATCGGTGATAACAGTATCGACCATATCTACGGACTATTAAAAATTCATGCAATATCGTGTATTTTTCCAATATATAGTTTCAGAACGCATCGAACGTTTATAATAATTTTATTTTATTAAACTTTTACAAGCACATTTGTTTGTTAAAAACTACAGATTAATGATAACTCAATAAATATCAGGGATACGGTACAATATTCTTGAATTCGATCACGTACAATATAGTGATCTCAACGCACACCGCATTCCTGACGCGATATAGTGTTTTCCAAAATAGGTATAGTTTCAGAACGCATCGATATCGGATTTGACGATATTGATGCAATAAATACGTTTCAGTAACCTTATACGATTTGTATCGCTTACTCCTAATTTTATCGGAAAAAATGGAAGAGGTGATTGGGCTTTATTACATGTCGGCAAATAATTACTATTTATTGCATCTTTATTATTTTTATTAATTATTAATTCGTAATATTGTATTACTTTTAATACTTTATCATATCGATAGTCGTATTTGCAACACGTTCACACCTCTAGTTGTCTAGCAGTCAACTAAAGTGTGCGAAGGAAATGTGGCCGCACGAACATTATCGCGACAAAATCCTTGATGTGCGGCAATTTACCAACAGCGCGGCGCGTCAACGCCATGATACAACGCGCTAACGCGAAGTGTTTGGCCAGACGTGTCGCGAAAACGCAAATCTTCGCGCTAGCGCGATAATGTGGCCCTAGCATTACATTGGGATGCCCCAGCAGACTAATCGCAAAGTCATCGATCACCATAGAGTACATTTATTTTTATTTATTTATTTACATTTAACCATGGGAAGTAATACAATCTAATATTAAAATAAATTACTTTCAATGGTTAAAATTTATTCTGTGACGGTCGATAGCGATTAGTTTGCTGGAAAGCATCCGTTCTTTATCGAATTAGGCTCAAGTATTCAACCATTTTGTCGTTCTGCACTCCTCCATAATGTTTATCATTATGCCAAATCGAATTATTTAATTGTCTCAACAACAAAAAATAACTAAGACATTCGTGTGTGAGATATCTAAAATAAAAAGTAGGGTAGGTTATTAGGTACCTGCCTATTGTAAAACTAAATTAGTCGCGTCGCGCATCGCTTTAACAGACGGCTCCTAGTCTAAAAGTGGCAATGGTGTAGCGCACGGAACGGCAACGGCGCGCTTAGCCGCTTCCGAGCCATTATTTTGAATTTTTTGGTGGGAAAACAGTTTTTGGCTTATAATTTATAAAGTAAGAGGCCCAGAGATTTGAAATTTTGCCTCGTGTGTGCACAAATTATAACGTATTATTTGATCTTTAAAACGAAGCGCTATCTTATACAGTTACAATAATTCACCATGTGTTAGCCCGTGTTACGTGTCACCAGCTTACACATACTTATCGGTTCGTAGCTCAAAAACCTTTTGAGTTAAAGTTTTGAAAATTTTTGTGCCTTATGCACAAATTCTGCACAAAATTTTGAGGTATAATTCATAACCGTAGCTTGAACAATTACGAAGATACAGCTGTGCGAGCTGGAGACCCGTGTCTCCAGCTCGCACACAGTTTTATGATCGTAGTTTCAACAGTATTTGAGTGTTATGGTTAGTTTTTTTTGTTCCTAGTGCACAAATTATGCACAAAATTTCTAGCTATAGTCCAAAACCCTAACCTCACTGGTTTGTCTTAACGGGCGTGTGCGAGCTGGTGACACGTGTCTCCAGCTTACACACATAAAACAACTCATAGTAACGAAGTTGTGGTGGCACAAAAATTAGGACTGAAACGTTTGATTGCACATAATATGCACAAAAATATGGCATGCTTAGAATTTCTCTATGTCGAATGAGGAAGCTGTATACATGGACACGTACGACGGAGGTATCTAGTCGAGCGCAGCGAGACCAATCATTCATCTAAGTTTTTATGGTTATTATATGTGTTAAGACGGATCGAATACAGGTTTCAGTGAGCCTATACATTTTCTCGTAGAGGCGATGCGGTTTTTTTTCGGATTGAAAATAAACCGCGATTACTTAAAATGTATGAATATTTTCGTAAATTTAATTCTGTCACAAATACGCACAAATTAAGAGCTACTTGTATATGTTTAGTCTACAGGCGCACATACAATGGCTTTAGAGATACAGTACGATTCTGCAAAACGTTACTACTCCAGCAGGAAATACCCTCGAAAACCTGAAGAAGCACAAATTTTATTTTCGGCGCACATTTTTGCACTAATGAAAGCTCTGCCCATGAACAATTTTTCTCTCTCCGATCATTCGTTTAGAATTTTCCTGCTGGAACAGCGTTACTGCAGCAGGAATCGTTTTTTCGTTTTTCCTCAAAACGACAACACGCACTAATTTTTTATGCGGCGCACATTTCCAGCAGATTACGCACTAATTATACATTCCACTCATAACACTCTAGGAGCTACTTTCCTGCTGGGGTAACGCACACGTATTCACTAGCTAGCCATTAAAGCATAGCCATAATGCGAGTGCCGCGGGCGTGCTTTACTTGCAGCGGTTCTATAGTGGTGAAGCGATCTTTTAGTTACCTACGATTAGACATTTTCACCTTTTCACCAATAACGACTTCTATAGAAGTTAGAGATTTCCGTGCCCCCCACGCCAGAACTTCTATAGTAGTTCTTCATTGTATCTCCTGTAATAAAATACATTTACGATACATAAAACATTTGTTTCTTTTGTAATTATGTAAGATGGACGGGACTGAAGCCCTATTTTTTTTTCCCAGGCAAAACAGGCTTTTATGTAATTTAAAAATGGATAAAAACAAAAACGCCTCAAATATTTTCATGGATTTGTTAGCCATAGTTCCAATACGCAGTTCGTCCAAATTGTATTTCAAGACGTCTTTTTAAAAATATTACTTCTCAAAGTTATAATATTTATTCTGTTCAACACACCAATGACTTTCCCATATTCCTTCAATCTAAATACACTGGGCCCATAACCTGTTAGAGGTCTGAGATCGAAGAGCGCTGCGTGTGAGAAGTATGGGAAAAGTCAAGATGGTATTCTAGCAAATAATTAAACAGCCAATATCTTCAGGTACATACCAGAGTTTTATTTAGCAATTAAATAAACAGTGGATGATGATTTTCTTTATAAAATAAACGGAGCTACAAAAATACAGCGTGGTTGGCTTGACAGCTCGATCGGAAGGGGAGAGTGTTGCTATACCTAATTTCCAATAAATTAAGTTATGGAAGCATACCATATGAAAAAACACTTTTAACATTTCTAAGTAATCTAAAAAATGTTATAAGTATCTGGGTGCGTTATAGAGAAATTCATGCAACCAAAAACAGCATCTAGAATTGCCCCTTGCCATATTAAGTAAGTAGGTAGGTACTTGAACTTATTTTAATCGAAATAATCGCACTCTTACTTACTGTCTAAAACTGCGGCACAGTCGCGCCCACGTCGCGCCTGTTGGTGTTGCAGGCTGAGATCGGAGCACGTAGGTATGGCTCGCGCTTCGTCCGTTACTATGAAGTTACAATAGGTACTGATATTAATATTACTGTGCTCACGCATAGTGATTATTATTTTTTGTACATGTGTGACAATTTCGCACATTGAAGTTACCCATAAAGTTTAAATACCTCAATGGCGCCAATCTTAGAGTGGTTCCGCATACTTCTCGCTTGTCCAATACATATACAAGATAGGTATCTACACTTTGCAGCTTTGCATACCCTTAAGGAGATTCTAACTATAAAAAAGGAAAGAAATCTTTTAATGGAATTTGCCAATAATGTTGTAACCATTGTAAACAAAAGAAATAAGATTAATTGGAACAAAACAAAGAGCAAGACCACAAATGTGTCAGGATTTTAATTTTGTTTAGTATTTCCGCGAGATTGCTTGTTTTTGGTATGTTGCACATTGGTTTTGCAACGCTAGAAATGTTTAGCGGTAACTTTAAATTGGAGTGAGCAGTGCGTTCCCCTTGTAATAGCGTTGCAGCAATCCCAGAAAATGCGAAAAATCCCCTATTTTACCGTCGTAGGGGTTGAATTTTGGAAAACACTGAAATACATAACTCATTATTTTTGCCATACTCAATTCATACGAAATTTCATGCAAATATGTCAGAGAAATAAAAAGTTTCATACAAACATTTTTCCCCTATTTCACTCCCTTGGGGGTCGAATTTTGAAAAATCCTTCCTTGATGCCTAAGTCATAAGAGGAATACGTGTGCGAAATTTCAATTTTATAGCCTTAAGGGTTTGGCCTGTGCGTTGATACATCAGTCAATCACTTTTGCCTTTTATATATATAGATAGATAAGGAACTAATGAAATGTATAAAAGTTATAAATATACAAAACTAACGAAAGAAATACATAAGTAAAACAAGTAACAATGTAATAATATTATTATAATTAAAACTTATACTTACTTACTAGGTATATAAAATGTGTAAGGTAAAAGAAAATAAATGTAATAGCGTCATATAAGAAGGAACTGTATAATAAACGATAAGACTAATGTAATAATAATAAGAACTGTATTGTATAAAAGATTAAAATATCAAAAAGAGAAAAGAAAGAAAGAAACAAAAGACAAAAGAAAATAAAAGAAACATTGAGTAGAGCTCGTCATGCTCAAGATTATTTAACATTGAGTAGAGCTCGTCATGCTCAAGATTATTTAACATTGAGTAGAGCTCGTCATGCTCAAGATTATTTAACATTGAGTAGAGCTCGTCATGCTCAAGATTATTTAACATTGAGTAGAGCTCGTCATGCTCAAGATTATTTAACATTGAGTAGAGCTCGTCATGCTCAAGATTATTTAACATTGAGTAGAGCTCGTCATGCTCAAGATTATTTAACATTGAGTAGAGCTCGTCATGCTCAACATTATTTAACATTGAGTAGAGCTCGTCATGCTCAACATTATTTAACATTGAGTAGAGCTCGTCATGCTCAACATTATTTAACATAGAGTAGAGCTCGTCATGCTCAAGATTATTTAACATTGAGTAGAGCTCGTCATGCTCAAGATTATTTAACATTGAGTAGAGCTCGTCATGCTCAAGATTATTTAACATTGAGTAGAGCTCGTCATGCTCAAGATTATTTAACATTGAGTAGAGCTCGTCATGCTCAAGATTATTTAACATTGAGTAGAGCTTGTCATGCTCAACATTATTTAACATTGAGTAGAGCTCGTCATGCTCAAGATTATTTAACATTGAGTAGAGCTCGTCATGCTCAACATTATTTAACATTGAGTAGAGCTCGTCATGCTCAAGATTATTTAACATTGAGTAGAGCTCGTCATGCTCAAGATTATTTAACATTGAGTAGAGCTCGTCATGCTCAAGATTATTTAACATTGAGTAGAGCTCGTCATGCTCAAGATTATTTAACATTGAGTAGAGCTCGTCATGCTCAACATTATTTAACATTGAGTAGAGCTCGTCATGCTCAAGATTATTTAACCCAGTAAAAAAAGAGAAATTATAAGACAAAACAAAAACCTGCCAAAAAGCGGGAGCAGTCAGCTATAAAAAAACCCAACCTGACCGACAGAACTGTAGTTTTGCATAGATACTTGCTGTTTAAAACCAGTAATGAACTGCAAAACTGCAAACCTGCAATGGACAATGGATGAATGGGTATAGAAAAAAGAAACCGTCAAGTTTCAAATGTCATGTACGGTCTTGACATTGACAAACGGTAAAGAAGTCTAAGTCATTGAGGAGAAAAACGTGGCGGTCTGAGTACGGCACTAAAGACTGTACGTACATCCAACAGCATAGAACGGCGATGGGCTTATCCTCACCTGATGACGTCAGCGCGCGCGCAAGTGCTTCTTTGATTTGGGTATGACGCGGCGTAATTTGATACAGGTACTTGAGTAGTGTTAAGTGGTTTTTGTGGCCTTCCTTTTTTAAACACCACACATATTGTATATCGTTGGATTCCTAGAAAAATTATCTTCAATATTATGGCGGTTTCATTAAAAAATATTAAACAAATATTTAATTATAAATATTTTTTTTTATTTATATATTTTTTTTATATTTTTTATTATATTTCAAAATTAAACGCGATAAGGGTATCTTTTTCTTCTTTATATGTAACCTCTTACTACATAGCAATAATAATATATAAAAATGTTTACAACTTTTCATAGAAAAATGTAAAGAAAAACAACAATTTCCGCATCGAGTTATTTTTTTTTTTTTTTTTTTTTAAAATAGATCTTTTCGAAGTAAGTCTGTTTTTATTGACGTTTATTCACAATAGATCTTTTCGAAGTAAGTCTGTTTTTATTGACGTTTATTCACACTAGACAGCTCTTTTCGAAGTAAGTCTGTTTTTATTGACGTTTATTCACACTAGACAGCTCGTGCAGCCAACCGATACAAGCCGCAGACACTAAAAACTGAAACCGAAGTATAAAACAGACTTGAAATACATAGGCACTACGTGCCTATCATCAAATAAGCGATAACATTTTTAGGCACGTCGTGCCTAAAATCAGGTGAGGGGTTATCAAAATAATACTACAATACCCTCTCTTCCCTTGGGTGTCGTAAAAGGCGACTAACGGACTAAAGACATTCATGTTTTTGTTTTTTCTTTCCTTATATGCGTAATGAAAAGCACAGTGTTACCTCGGGTGAAAGGCTTATTTACTTCCTCGAACTATTGGCGCCTCTATTCCAATTAATTTCTGTGCATAATTACCGTGCCTTATTGATAGACTGACTCGTTTTTAAACCTTCTATCTCGCCATGTAATTTTTGGTTTCACCAATCACGAGAACGCGAAGAACGCTTCATCCAGAGGCCTGATTCTGTATCGCAATCAATGACTTTTTATAAATATCATTGATCGCAATCTATAGATTCCACACCTAAACCTAACCGCGCACAAACGTCAAACGCATACGTTTTTGGGAAGATATCGTAACTTTTTTAAAGAATTAACGTGGTTTTGAAACAAGGAATCGTTACAGAATAAGGGCCCAGGATTGACCTTATACATGTAGGTATCACTATTTTTCTCGACCCTCAGAATATCTAAGTTCACCTTAGGGAATCATACTAAAGGACGTTGTTAATGAAACGCAAATGCAGCTGTGTGACGTTTAATTGGCCCCGCTCTCGGAGCTGCTGGAGCTCCACAGCAGTTGGTCATAGATGGCGGGCACGTAGTCGTAGTGGCTGTTCTTGGGGTCGTCGTGCACCTGCTTCTTCATCGTGGCCCAGTCCACGTTGTGCTCCGCCGCGAACACGCTGCCACAAAGCAGGGGCATTGTATCACTGCAACACCTATCGCAATATCTACCTTTCAAGTAGAAGTAGGTACATTGTTTCGCTAGTTTGATTATTTTAAAATTAGTTTTAAATTAGAAAACTACCTAAACAATGTACTTGTACTTGAAAGGTGTTGCAATCGATGCTGAAGTTAAACAATAAGCCCCCAGGTCTCCTCATGCAAAAGCTCATAATGTTAACACTTCAGGATTTTAAATGAGTCCTACATACAATAGTCCTAAACACACTGCACATTTCCATGATACGTCCTACAAAAGCAGGACCTTTAAAGTATGACAATTCCTCAGACTAAATCACTGTTTCTTTATTTTCCCTTCCCTATTGTTTCCATATTTACTCTTGCACAATTTATTAAAAGTCTATTATATCATTAACTACATTATAATGTATTATAATAATATTCTTGTACATCTTTCAGTTTTCTATATTATGCGGACGGCGGCACCGGGAAGCCAGAGTTACAAACGTGACATTTAATGAAATCAAATCAAATAAACCTCACCCGCATCCCACGCACCGCTGAAGGAGGTCAATCATAACAATGTCTTGTCGTCCAGAAGCATTCGTGGAAAAGTATTTAAAAAAAAACTTAAATATATAAAATAGTACTACCATTGAGCTGTCGATATCGTTTATAGCACGAAAATGTGCAGTACAGCTATCAGTGAGCAGCCGGCGGCGGCGGGCGGCCGCGCACTCCTGAAGTCCAGACCTTCCGAGCACGGCTCGCGAGCCGTTTGGATCGGACTTCCTGCTCGCGAGCCGTAGCACCCGAGGTAAATTTGAAAGGTTGCACTGCTCGCAACCTTTTAAATTCACCATTACTAGCGCGGCTGCCATTCCCGGTGCCCGATATACACTCACTTAATAATGACTGACGTCAGTAATTAAGCTGCCGTTTGAGTTTCAGCGTGCAGCTATTTCGCAATTCGAAGCTCCCGACTCACCGATGTGCCTATTAATAAATGTTATCCTGGCCAGTACACTAATAAAATTGTTACAACTCTGCAAAAAAAAACAAAACAAACCTATTTCAATTATGGAAGAGTGTAACGCGATGCTAGACATTAAACTAACGTTTTTCGCAATACTACGTTTAAAAACTAGAAGATGTTTACAGAGGTTACAGATCGTATGAAAAAATAATCCAAGCTCATGGCCACTAAAATAAGAGGACGAAAGCTACGCAGGTCGCTGCAGTAGAGCTCGTGGACACCGAGAATCGCATAGTATCGATCTACGTTAGGAATGTCTACCGGTTAGGGCACTCACGTAGAGATGCAGGCCATGAAGCCGCGCAGGTAGTTGGAGGAGAAGGTGTGCACGAGGTTGCTGAGGCCGGTACAGTTGGTCCACTGCGCGTCGGGCGCCATCAGCATGCCCACAGCGCGCGCGCGGCAGATCAGCGGCGCGCCGTACATGCCCTGCGCACCACACGCCACCCACGCGACCGCACTATGAGAGTGGTAACTGAATCACCAGTCACCACGCTTGCCAGAGTGAGGGTTGGCGATCACATTCCCGGGCTATTGTAAATCGAAAAATCAGAAACATACTTTGCCAGTCCTGAGAATTGAACCCTGGAGCTTACCTTGGCACCGTGAGAGCCGGCGCCCTGCACAGTGCCAATGCTTAAGGCTTAAGAATCTATACCCTTAATAGGGTACGAACGTCCCACTGCTAGTCCTTAGATTCGTGGGCATCCAGTGGTGGGTTAAGGCTCCATAGGCTATGGGAAGGTCTAAAGGAAGATGTAGGACGTTTAACCTCCTGACTTCTGAGAGCACTTTTTTTCAAATTTCTTAGCGAAATTTTTGTAGATGATAAAAAGATTTTTAGAATTTGCGGAAAAATACTTTTAAAAATCCTACTTTGGAAAATCCAGTTTTTCACTATGTCCTTTGTATAGGACGAAAGGTGAGGATAAAGTTGTACTACATGTAGGACATATATACATTTATGTCTTTTTCTTATTATTACGTGGTAATTAAATAATAAAAAATGATGAACAATAGAAAATTTAAATATTTACTTTGATAAATACCTTATTTATTAAAAAATATCAGTCTCTTTTAGAGGAACACATGAAATTCACAATATTTAGGTTAGATTCATAATCATATTACCTTTGGTAACCAAATATAGCAAGTAAGTAGCAAAATATTTTTCAGTAAATATATAACATAAATATAATATAATAATAATATAATAAGTCTTTCTCAAAAAATATAACAAAACATAAACTTCTTCTTCCTTTAACAATGAACTTCAAAAAGAAAAACAAATCAGATCAATATTTCTAACTTACGTCGTTAACATTTAAAAAACTGAATAAGTTAAAGAAGTGGCTTTTCTGTGTTTGACAGAAGGAGCTTAAAATATAATCTACGAAGTAGGTACTATACGCTCGAGAAAATTAGAAAAACAATTTCTGTTTGGAATGAAACACAGATAAATATGAAATTTCTTACAAAAAAAATTTAGTTTTCTTGTCACATCCGGGATTTTGATATCGAGCTTGCTTTGGCCCATAATCGGGCAGATGAGCAGCTTTCTGTAGTCTTCTTTGTTTTGAAGGTAAAGGCACAATAACGATTTTGCGTTTTTTTATGTTGAGGCAATAATTCGTCGACTTCATTTTCATCACTTTTTCCCTTCACTGCTTCATAGTTTTCTGCTATCCATTTACATCCAAAATTGAGCTCATAATAATTATTGTCTCAGCTGTTCAATGTCTAAATTTTATCTTACACTAGCCAGTTCCTGTTTTCGGTACTGCAACCAAGAAATGACCACAGCAAGATCACTTTTTGGTTCGATATCGAAACGGACAAACAGTAAGCAGTCATCATCAACTCCGCCCATGTTTTTATTATGGAGCTTTATGACTTCGGGTGTCTTAACGCGTTCATAAACCTTACGTTGCTTTGACCACCTTTCGCACTCGTCCGTACTTTCATCAGAGTATCTTGATGACAATATCAGCACAGGTTTATTGTCAAGCCACATTGCTGCTGCCAATTTCCGAAGTTCCTTCTTAGAAACCTTTTCATCCATGAAAACGCAGTCTCTTGGAATTCTATTCCTCATGATGATCCCCGTACTATGAAAACCACGCCGCATTAGCTCATCACATAACTTTACTGTCGTAAAATAACAATCAAATAATAATTTATGCCCTGGTACCAATGATCGTGTAACCTGTTTTTTGCTCTTGATGATCTACCTCCTCGTCTGCCGTGAACACGTACTCTACCAGCTCTCTCAGAATTAACCGATAACAGTGGCGATGGTATAGCTTCAAGAAGCTCTTCGTTATCACCATCTGATGATAAAGTTGCCGACACTATATTATTATCAAATAGCGGTGCAAAACTAGGACACATCCGAATCACATTCAAAGTCTGATTGGTTTAAGATTTCGTCGATATGTTTATCTAATAATACTGAAACAAAGAAATAATTAATTTGTATTAAATCCCCTATTTGTAAATCTATAATTGTGCACAATAAAAAAATAACAAATTAATAAAACTGAAATAATATTAGCAATGTTCTACACGTAGAACATGAAAAGCGGAAACATCAAAAACTTAATAGCCGAACATTGTACTATGTAAAGGACATCAAACAAACACGTTGTAAGGCATGGAGGTTATTGCACAATCTTGAAAAATAAATCAATACTTTTTTGTTACACTACATATTCTTCGAATATAGTACTAATTAGCAACATTATTTACATTATTTAACATGATTATAAAGGATTTTGCTTACTGTTTCTTCGACGCGAACGCACCTCTCCACTGCCCGACGCCATTTTGCTACAAATGACAGATGTCACTAAACCAAACTACTTGTTAGTAGTTAAAAAAATAAATAATAGATGTCGTTATGGTGTTTTAGAAGTTATGAAACGTCTTTGATTTTGCCAATATTTTTTTAAAGTCGATGTACTACACAGACATATAACAGACATATAATAGAAGCAGACCAAACATTACAACAAAAAAGCGTGCCCATTACGCCTACAGACAAATTTCATGCACACATTTACAATAAAAGGGGCTGAACTCAGGCACGCAAGGGACCTCAAGTACCTACATCTATAGTAATGTTATACGTAAAGAGGATAATTTTATATTTTATACTTAGACATTTGAAGATACTCATTAAATTAAAAAAAACACCAGTAGAATGCTATGTTATCTATCATTGAGTGCCAGGCAGGCTGTCTGTATCTGTATCTGGCTGCGACGCCACCTCACTAACTTAATAGGCCTATTACATCTCGACTGTGATTTTTGCGTAATATGGCCAATTTTGGCGTTCTTGATCCAAGAAAAAAATACATCACCAGTTTTGACTTATTGAATAATGTAGAATAGCTATTGGCATAGTTCGTAGCGGCCTCGCTTTATGTAAATTTTGCTTAACTTTTTTATGAAACCCAAAATTGATGAAGGTTTTCATAAAATGCGCTAAGGCACTTTTTTGAGCTCCTAGATTGAACTACTGTTCTAAAGAAATGAAAAAAAAATTAGAATGTTATCTATTATATAGTCGTATAGTGCGTAGTGTATATAGAAAAAAATCTTATTACAAACCAAAAAACTTCGAAAATCGCTTTAAGTTAACTGTGAATTTCTTCTACCAACGATATTATTGAGCAAAATTTATAGCAAAATAATTGTTACTTCTTGAGAAATAAAGATTGTATAATTAATTTATTATCCTATTTCGATAAAAACGATAAATATAACTGCAAAATTACTACAAAATACGATGCGCCGGCCGTCCGAACTCAGCTTATTCTCGCAGAGAAGAGATTTGTAATATTAAGCATGATTTTATTATCCTATTTTGATAATAACGATAAATACAACTAAACAAGTTACTACAAAATGCAAAAATGCGCATTTTATGCAAAAATCACATTTAAGATGTAATAGATCTCTTAATAAAATGCATGAAATACTCGTAGTAGAACCGTTAGGTAAAATAAGAAAAATGAAATAAGTAATTAAAAACAACATACATACATACTCTGCTGGTATTGTTTTAATAAAAATAAAAATTACAATAAATAATGTCACAATTTTTTAAACTAGTGATAAGACCGCCGGGTGGTCGAGTAGTCAGCGACCCTGACTGGGGGTTACTGTATATTTTGCAAGTCCCGTAAAAATGATATCCGGGATACTTTTGAGTCTGTTCAGGAAGTAATGATGAAGGTTTCTGAAAACAAATAAATTTATCATTTTCTGTATATTTCAAAGTAACAGAGTTGAGAGACTGCGCAGACTCATCTTATTCATGTTATAGCCTAGAATACTGTACAACTATATAATACTTAAGTTAACTCACTTAATGTAGTTAATACAGCACTTGAGGTACTCGGCTGTAATTTTTGCAAATTCCTCAAAACATGATCTCTACTGGCATTGCTTTCTTACCGGACCTTTTAGTAAAGATTTAGATGAATTCTGAAAAACAAATGTAAAAAGTTATTATTTTATGCACATTTTCATACAAAAATACATCCCTACGACTACCATAGGGTTAAAGGGGTAGGATAGGGTTTTAGTTAACAATATTATAAAAATAATTTACTCATATTTAATTTATCCCTAATGAAAAAATATATTGCATACTTAAATCTAATCAACCTTCAAAAATATACCTATTAAACAAAACTGGAGCCTAAATACGGCCCCTTAAAATTGTACAAGTACATGAAACGTCAAACGAGATCAGAGTTACTATATAATTGATTATTGTTACCACAAGAATCTTTCGGAAACTACTTTACGTTAAGATTTCACGAGATTTGCACTTATGACAATTATTCACTACTTCTACAATGCCGAAAGATTAATAGTAATCACACAATGACTGAAAAAAACATTATGAGATTAGATGGCACAACAAAACTTACCAATGGAACGTAATTTCAGGTGTTTTTCTAAATGAAGAGTTGCCGCACAAGGGCGCACTACACTTCACCATTTTATTTTAGTACTTTTGGCTCATTAACTTTATTAGATCACAAAAAATAAGCGAAAACAATCTCCTATACGTCCTTTGTTGACAAGTCTAGGAAGACATTTGTAGCCATAGATAAAGTGTTTGTAGCTTATTTGTAGCTTGTCAAGATGGCGTTTTGCCTCACGGTCCAGTTTGTCTATGTGTGTGGAAGTGTTGCGACATTAAAAAGAAACGAGATAGTCTCATTAATTTGTGGTTAGAGAGAAAGAAGTAGAAATATTGTTTTTTTCTCATCTATGTAGTTGTGAAATAATGTTTGGTCTGCTTCTATTATATGTCTGTGATGTACTATGAGTAGTACGAGGGCGGTCAGGAGGTTAAATAGGCAGAATACAAATTAAGGTCTAAAACAATAAAAAATTCTGTCATTCTCCATAAAACATGCATTACGTTACTTACATTACTTTTTACTCTACTCAAAGTTTAAATCAAAGGCGGAACTTATTTGTTCGCTAACGACCGACTCACGTGGCATGGCTGCGCTATCCTGTCCGGCTGAAAATAAACAAATCGAAAAATCATTATGACCTAGCTGCTCGTATGTCTCTACCTTTTCAATGTTGAGCCTTTAAGGAAGTCGCTTGTCTAGTCCCGTACCAAGTATATTTGTTAACTACGCTAATATTTTCAAAAGCATGCAAAATTAATTTTTTTTTTCTATAACTTTGACTAATTTAAATCTATACTATCCCTATGTAGTCTTGAACTTTATGTTGAGATATAAAACCTAAAGTTGAACAAAGATATTATTAACCTGATTGCACCTGAAGGATGTCATGGAAATGGTTCGCGGTTCGGGCTTTCCATATATTTACAGTTAATCCACATTGTTTTAGAAGTAGCTCAAGGATGGCTCCTTTAAAGACAACGTCAGTCAATACAATAGCCTCTGGGAACAATGAGGTTATGGGTATATAGGGCGCACTCACATCCTTGACGCAGATGGAGCCGCCCTTGTCGAAGTAGCCGGAGAAGCCGAGGTTGCTGAGCGCCTTCTGGAACTTGATGGTGAGCGGCTCGCACCACAGGTTCTTCTTGACGATGTTGAGGAACTGCACGCGCACGTTGCGCTGCAGCAGGAACCGGTGCACCGGGTAGATCTTGTCCTGGGAAACAACGCTTATAGGGTACCTACTCGTCCACCCTTTTAACTACGCACATAACGCATTCTGACTAACATAGTGACATAACTAAAAAAAATCTTTTTTTTAAATGTAATTTGTAAACTATGCTCTTTGAAGTCGATATTTCAGTAAATCAATATGTTGAGTTCGGTCTGTATGTGTTATGGCTTGCCTTTCCTGCTTTCCTCCCTTTTTCATATCCCGATTCCTAAACTTTAAGACCACCCGCGCCATCTCTTGAGCGTAAGATGAAGTAATGACAGCAGTGCGCGTACGTGCTGCCCCCGTGCGACAAGTGTGTGTTCAATTTCTCTAACCGGCGCGGCGCGTGCGGTTCGTTGCGTGAGCAAATTCAAGAAAACCACTAAACACTAAATAAAACAGGGAGTCGGCTCCTTAAGCACTGTTGTTTTTTTGTTGTACAGTGCTGTGTGGAAGACATTTTCCCGTTCAAAAAAGGTGACCGCAAGTACAAGTACGTATCGGAGTCGCCGCTGCTGAACCACGTGAGTCCTCTTTTTCCTTCTTTTCCGTGTTTCCTGGTGGGCCTGGCTGATTGTCCTCACCTAAGGTCAAACATTTTGTATAGGTCAAGGTTGGGTGGAACACTGGTCTATCGAAAACGGAGCCTTACAAAATTCGTTTCACACCAATATGTTTTACTAAAAATGCGATAGTTGCACCTACCATGTAATCTCTGCACCACCCTATGGTTGACTGGTAGAGAATGCCATGTAAAATAAGGTTGCGTCCGCCGTGTAATATCACGTTGCAAAATTTAAATAAATAATTATAATAATAAATAAATCTTTTTATTTCAGGCAACAAACAATGTACAGTACAGGATGGTAAAGATACAAAGAGGCCCATATAATAAATATCTTACACGCTAACATACATACAATAGGAAACAATTTTGTTAGTATAGGTATGATACTTAATAACTACTGTTAGTAAGATTTTACACTATTTCACTCGTATTGGCGGTGACGCGTGCGTGACGCTGTGCGGTGTCAGGTAGTCGGCCGCGGAATCGCCGAAACATGACACCTTTTGGCCAATAGTCCTCTTTCATGAAGGTCGACAGATGGTCGGTCGGGACTCTCACCACAAATGAGTTAAAATTTACATTGTGGCGCGACTCCAACCGCTCGACCCTCAGACAGAACTTGGACTTTACTCGTACGTACTCTACGATCTCCTTTGCCTTCGTAGAGTAATGAAGACGGGACACGTACAGCGTCGTCGCCGTGGCTGGACGCAGCAGATGGTTTGGTCCAGTCGGTGCGGTGCCACACAGGTTGCGGCAGGCATTTCGAATGATTTTAAGCCAACCAATAAAGTCTGCTAACAGTGTTCATTCGGCAAAATTCAATTAACGGCCATCGCTATGTTGGCAAACAATACCTTCAGTTCGGCGAATACGTGTTGTCGAAATGAAATTCGACGAGAAATGTTTTGATCAAACTCCGAGACACTGGATTTTATTTAAACCAAATTTTTATATATTTTGTCTGCTCCGACAGCTGGGCCTCTGCTGGGTCATGGAGAAGCAAGAATCTGATGATTTACATGATTTTTGATAGAGTTCAATGTCTGGTACTTCGCCTTCTTTTGCGTGTAAATCTACGGATTTACACGAAGCCCTGATTTTCAGCACATGCTGAGGAGTATGTTATATATGTGGGTAACTATAAAAAGCGGGCTGCGCCCCACTCGAGAGAATGTACCATTAAAGCAGTGTGTAACGGACTAGCTAGTTTGATTGACGCGTACACCCCCACCTGCAAACACAACACGTGGCGACGAGGCGAACTTGAAGCAAATTTAAAATGGCGTCGGCAATATGTTTTGGCGTACTCTCCACCTTTGACTATCTTTCGAACGAGTGGAGCAGCTACAAATCGCGCTTAAACCAATGGTTCATCGCTAACGACATAACCTGTGAAACCGACAAGGCGTCGGTCAAACGAAGGGCGATTTTATTAAGTGCGCTAAGTAAATCGACATTCAAGCTAGCAAGCAACTTGGCATTACCCGAAAACGTAGAAGAATTGGGTTACGAAAATATAGTGAAACTCCTCGATAACCATTTTATACCAAGACGGTTTGGTTTCGCCGAGAAGTCAACGTTTTATTCAGCAACACAGATGCCAGGGGAAAGTCACACTCAATGGGCGGCTAGGATTAGAGGATTGGCGGCACACTGCGGTTTTAAGAATTTGGAAGAGGCCCTGCTGGATAGATTTATCATGGGCATGGCAGCAGGACACGAGCGGGACAAGCTGTTCGCGCAGGATCAGCGGGAGCTGACCCTGGCGAAGGCCATCGAGCTGGCCGAGAGCGTGCGCAGTGCGCGCCAGGCCTCGTCGCTGGCAGCAGCGGCCGGCGCGAGCGGCGCCGGCGCACCCACCCCGGACGGCGTGTTCAGTATCTCCAAACAGGAAAAGTGCAGTGTATTCCAATCATAAGTTCGATCAGTGTCGTTTTAAAAATTATAAGTGCAAAAAGTGCAATAGGAAGGGTCACCTGCGTAGGATGTGTACCTTCGACGGTAAAGTGAAGTACATGGACGAGGGAGACGATGGTAAGCGCTTTTACAATATACGGTGCGTCAAAGGTAAACCGATGACCGAGCGCGTCATGATCAGTGGGGTGCTTTTAGAGTTCGAAATCGATAGTGGGTCGGCAGTAAGCGTTATCTCGGAAAAGACATATAACTGCAATTTTAAACAGGTCCCATTGTCACTTACCAATAAAAAGTTATTTAGTTATACGGGTGAAAGCATAGAAACGCTCGGTAGTGTGTCATTGCCTATGACGTACGGTGATTGCACATATACATTGTGCGTATACGTAGTGCGCAACGGTGGGCCGCCTCTGCTGGGCCGGGATTTCATTCGCATGTTTGACCTTGAGCTCGCGCCCGCCGCGACCCCACTCCAGCCGTCATCGGCCGCGGCCGACAGTAACGTCCGCGCAGTCTATACAAGCGATCAAGATAAAGGCATTGATAATTTCGTTTCGCAATTAACATCTTTGTTTCCAAATGTATTCTCCGGCAAATTAGGGTCGTTTAACAAATACACTGTCGAGCTACACCTAAAACCGGATGCCAAACCGATTTTTTTAAAGCCAGACCGGTACCTTACGCTTTGAAAGAGAAAATTGATAAGGAACTCGATCGTTTGCTGGAATTAGGCGTTTTGAAGCCAGTTGAGCACTCAGAATACGCGTCTCCTATAGTACCAGCGTTAAAAAAAGACGGTAGCATCCGGTTGTGTGCAGATTATTCGGTGACCATTAACAAACAATTAATAGTAGACCAATACCCCTTGCCCACGGTGAACGATTTATTAGGCAAACTCCACGGGGGGGTACAGTTTAGTAAAATTGATTTATCTATGGCCTATAATCAATGCATCCTAAGTGACAGGTCACAGAACTTAACATGCATAAACACACACCGCGGTCTTTTCAATTTCACTCGCTTAGTGTTTGGCCTCGCGTCAGCACCAGCTATCTTCCAACGGGCGATGGAATGTCTCCTCGCAGGCATAGACGGAATTATCTTCCTGCTAGACGATATTCTTGTGACAGGTTCAAGAGAACAGCATAAGGAAAGGTTAATAGCTGTGCTACAACGTTTAGAGGATGCAGGGTTGACGGTACAGAGAAGTAAATGCGATTTCTTTAAAAATGAAATAATGTAGCTCGGCCATGTCATAGACAAAAATGGAGTAAGAAAATCGCCGAAAAAAGTAAAAGCTATTTTGGAAGCCCGTAAACCGGAAAACGTGACACAGTTACAATCTTTTTTAGGTTTAACTAATTATTATAGAAATTTTGTACCGGACGCTTCGTCTATATTGTGTCCCTTGTTCAATTTATTAAATAAAAATGCGAAATGGGAATGGACCGAAAAGCATGAGGCGGCATTTGTTCAGATAAAGCATATTTTGGCATCCGATAATACTTTAGCACATTTCAATCCAAAGGCTAAATTAATTTTAACAGTTGACGCGTCGCCGACTGGGTTAGGAGCCATACTGTCTCAGGTAAGCGAAGACGGGTTAGAGAGGCCGATATCGTATGCGTCCCGAACGCTCACCTCGGCGGAAAAAAATTATGCACAAATCCAGAAAGAGGCTACGGCGATTATTTTTGGAGTCAGACGCTATCACCAGTATCTGTACGGCCGGTCCGTGCCTTTCGTGTTGAGGACTGACCACAAACCATTACTCACAATATTCGGGCCACATAAGGGTATCCCTGAAGTCTCCGCCAATCGACTACAGCGTTACGCGATGTTCCTAGCAGCCTACAATTATACTATAGAATATATAAGCAGCAAAAATAATAGCGCAGATTATTTATCGCGAGCGTGCCCGGCTTCAGCAGGACGGCGGCGGCGACGCCGGCGTCGGCGGCTGCGCGGAACTGTCGGATAGTGAGGAGCGCGCGGCATACGTTAACTTTGTGCTCGACGGAGACTTGCCGGTGACAATGAGCGTACTGCAACGCGAAACCAGTCGTGACGAATGGCTTTGTCAGGTTAGGCGTTATGTTTTGAATGGCTGGCCGAGAAAATTAAACGATACAAAGTTGAAACCATATTACAATTGTCGAACGCAGCTGTCTTATGAGAACGGTTGTCTAATGCGTGGACATAAAGTCGTTATTCCCGAGACACTGCGCCAAACGATCTGTAAGGAATTGCATAGTTCGCATTTCGGAGTCGTAAAGATGAAAGCGGAAGCTCGTAAGCGGGTTTGGTTCCCGGGCGTGGATGCGGCGATCGAGCGGCTGGCGGCCGAGTGCGGCGTGTGCGCACAGCTGCGCCCCACCCCGCCGCACTCGCCACTCGCTCCATGGCCGCTGCCACCGCATTCCTTCTATAGAATCCACCTGAATTTTTTAGGTCCGTACAATAATCATATCTTTTTGATAGTCGTCGATGCTTAAAGTAAATGGGTTGATTGCTATGACATGACTTCCGGTCACGGGTCGAAAGCGGTAATTAAAAAATTATACGATTGGATATCGCGAGTCGGAATTCCTCATACATTGGTAAGTGACAATGGTACCTCTTTCACCTCTCAGGAATTTAAAGATTTCTGTGCGCTCAATGGTATTAGGCACATTTTATCTCCCGTTTACCATGCGGCGAGTAACGGACAGTGCGAATTTTTTGTGAAAATTGTTAAGAAGGGTCTAAAGGGTATTCTTTTGGAAAGCACAAATAAAAATTTTGTTCAAGAAAAAATTTCAAATTTTTTGTATGATTATAGAAACTCTAAAAACAGTATCACTGATAAGACGCCGGCCGAAATAGTGTACGGTCGGGCGTTACGTTCCCGGTTAGATCTAATAAAACCCACCACATCGCCCCCCTCGTCCACAGACCTGGCTTTAACCGTCCAACTAAATATTACAAGGGTACCCACAGACCGGAATTTAGAGTAGACGACAACGTCTGGCTAACAAAGAATACGAATAATAAACGATATTATTGGATACAAGGTATAATAAGGAAGAAGCTCGGATCGGTTATGTACCTAATTTATGTTCCCCAACTAGATTGTGAAGTCACTAGACACATCGACCAGATTAGAGTGCAGAAATTTTCGCATCCGCATCGACAGCGATTACTGGGATCCAGACGTGGTTCCGGACTTGGCTGACTTGGCGCCTACTACCGGTGGCACTAGCGGGCACCAAGAAACTACAGAGGGAGGGAGCCGGGAAAGCGAGATACAGGCGGCGGCGCCGCCGGGTAATACACCTAGCGAGGCAGAAGGCCCAGCGACCCCGGCCGCCTCAACCGCGCCCCGGCGGAGGCAGGCTATAAGTCCTGTGTTTTCAACGCCAACGATGGCTGACCACAGCGATGACAGTGACACTCAAAATCTATCGTAGAGATTTTCCATTAATTAAGTTAGAGTTAAGTAAATGTATGTTATCCTAGCTATAAGGTGGAGGGATGTTATATATGTGGGTAACTATAAAAAGCGGGCTGCGCCCCACTCGAGAGAATGTACCATTAAAGCAGTGTGTAACGGACTAGCTAGTTTGATTGACGCGTACACCCCCACCTGGAAACTAGCGATGGGCTATTGTTACTAAAAAAACATTCGAATGAATCGACAATTGTCCTACCATGTATTCGATTGTCGATTCATTCGTCCTAACTTAGAAACAATCGAATAAAAATTGACGATCGATAGTTACTAAAAAATATTCGAATGAATTGATACAATTGTACTAGTATCTATCATGTGTTCGATTGTCGATTCATTCGTACTTACCTAAAAAAATCGAATAAAAATTGCCGATCGATTGTTACCAAAAAATATTCGAATGAATCGATAGAATTGTACTAGTATCTATCATGTGTTTGATTGTCGATTCATTCGTCCTTACCTAAAAGTAAGTACGTAAAAGTAGTCGAGGATGCGTGCGCGATACGAAGTTCGTATTACGAACACTACCCGTTTGCTTTGGTTCGAGTTTGCAGTGGACGTCAGTTTTACTATACTATTGAAAAGTTTGACAAAACCATTGAGAAATGGCTTATATGTTTGAGATGTAAGAGCTATTTTTCAATGTCTAGTATAAGTTACGTGTAGTTACGTCAAAACTGACATCCACTGCAAACTCGAAGCAAACAGGTAGTAGGTCAGCGACACATCAAGCTATACCTACACATACATGGGTATCTTCATCTTGTGCCCTGCCTGAGGCACAAAATACCCATGTGTAGGTTGGTATACGAGTATATCTGAATATAAAAGTCATTTTTAAATAGTATTGTATAGCTTGATGTGTAGCTATACCTACGTAGGTTCGATTTATTCGTGGTGAACCACTGAGGTAAGCTGTTTGTTTATATACTTAACACCGATAAATCAGTTGTTGAAAATTGATCAGATCAACAATGACTTTCGTTCGTAGTAATTCGAATTAATGCTTTCGATTCAATCGGTTGTTTTAGTAACGTTTGCCAAGTTACTAATAATCAATCAACTGGTTACTACCTATTAGTAATGAATCAATCGTTTGTTCTAGGAACATTCACGCAGTTTACCTAATAACAATATTGAATAATAACGATTTTCATTCGAACACAATTAACTGTCGATTGCTAAATAATCGACTAGTAATGATTTTCATTCGAACACTTTCGATTGTCGATTGTTGTAGTAACAGTCGCGCAATTACTAACAATCGCTCAGCGATTAAATAGTAACAATATTTATTCGTACACATTCGACTGTCGATTGTTTTTATAACAATTGCGCAATTACTAATAATCGACTAGATAAGATTTTCATTCGAATAAATTCGATTGTTTAAACAATCGAATAATTCGATTTTATTTAGTAACAATCGCCTATCGCTACTGCAAACGCAACAGAGTACATGCCCGGTTTGGCAACACTCCGCGAGCAGCGTATGCAAACATGTCATTTTTTTAAGTTAATTTAAGTTTTCATTTTGATGCTTTTTATTTTTCTGTACAGTGTTGATTGTAATTAAAAAAATATTTTATTCCATACTATTAGAATAAAATACCAGCTATTATGCGCAGTGGTATAAGCTCCATTCACACACACTACATACATCCCGGCCGCTTCCCGGATGGGTGGGCAGAGACCAAGAGATTTCCATTTGCGACGATCCGATTCATATTCACCAGAATTATGAATAGAGTTTGCTCCATTCATATTTTGCCGCTGCGAATACCGCAGTCGGATTAGGTATACATTGTATGATAAATGCGGTTTTGTTCAATATCGCCATTAATCTAGTATTTACTAATAATATAGAATTTAAAAGTGCGAAATACTTTCATTCATACAATTCGCACTTCCAAAATCAATTCCATCAAACATGTAGGTATGTAAACTGGTAGCCGTTACACTTTTATTGGACACTTTAAAGACACCTCCAGCTTTGGCGGAGTCAGATGAACATCTACTCTACTATCAAACTTGTTAAAAATATCTTTTGAAAGAGTCCAAATCAAGCACAATGAAAATTGTCCGTTGCTTCAGCCGCCCGCGCCCACAGCGCGCGTGCACAAACGCTGAATAGGTAGGTAAGTATTATTGTGGTATTATTATATTATGTTTAAGAGTGATATAAGTATTGGCTTGATAAGCACGCGGCATGCATGCCAATGCGGGTGGGTCATGATATGACCACAAGCTAGAGCTATTCATCATAAGAACTGTAACACACTTTGCCTGCCTTGTCTGGGAATTTAACCCCGGACCTTCGAATATCGCTAGCCTTACAGCCACGGAGTTGGTTGAATAAATAATATAATTAATAATCTATCTACTTACATAAGGCGACTGATAGAAACCGAAAGAATCTTCATGGGCTGCCCAGGGCTGGTCAGGTCAAATGTTTTAAACATGACAAAAATGACAAAAAAGAAATTTGTGCTTTTTCATTTTTAATTAAATAATTCATTTTGTGAATTTTAATTAGATAGTCTTTGAGTATCTACTTTATTTTAAAGAACATAAGAAAAATGCAACGAAAAACCATTAAAAATAACGATTATTTACAACGCGCGGGCAGCGGCCGGTCGTTGACCCAACCGTCTGTTGGCCCGTCTGCGTCAGCCGGGCGATACGTACCTGGGTCGATCTCCAGAGGCATTTTTTTCGTGTCGGGCTGGATAAACCCATTTTAAAATCGAAAAACGTTTTCAAAACATTTTTGTATATACAGTTTGGTGTTTAATCTACGTGATACAAGGCTAATATTATGAATAAATTTATTTTAAATATTTAAAAAATCTTAAATCTTAATAAAATCTTAAACACTAAAATCCTGATAGCTCGCTGGGTTGACCCAACTCCCGATTGAATGAAAAAAATATTCTTTATCTTTTTAATGAGAAGGTTCATATGAAACAACTTATTTAGATTACATAACAAATAGTTAATCTTCGTAGTAATAAAATATTTTTAGTTATATTAACAATATTTTTGCCACAATTTGAATTTAAAATCGTGACCTGGCATTTTATCTCATCGCTCTGCGCTGAGGTAAAACATCGCGCTCTTCCCTAGTTACACTCTGTAGACACTCTATTTCCCTCCCGCTCCCGCGGGGCAATGCTAGTAGTGGTCTAACCGCCGAGGAGGATACCTGTGTGCCACGTTACCGGGCTCCAACATTACGAAGGTAAGTTTATGATTGCTCTGGATTTGGTTTTCGAATTTTATAATTGCTATGGCACGTTATTTAAATTAAATAGTAAGCTTGTGAATGTGTTTGTTATGTGAATTAAGTGATCGTTATGATGTTTTTTATGATACGTTATCACAACTTTGTACTGCTTTTAAATTCGGCTATATTTATGATTTTGTGACTTTTTCTGATCGCTATGGCTGTGATTGCTCTGTCCAAACAGACCAAAGCGATGACATTTTGCATTAATTGTACGTTATAAATTTATTTTAAGTAGTAGTACCGGACTGTAACAATGACAAACGACGAACTATGCATATAACCTTTAATTTAATACCTTTCCTTGGTTTCTTTGGGTAACCTATTATTATATTGGCATTTAGCTAACCACAACTGTAACCCTTTCTTCTCTAAAATGTAATAGCAACCATTGTTGCAGATTGAAATCATGCCTCGAGATAAATTATCTATTGAAGAAAAACGTCTTATGAAGAAATTGGCTGAGCGTCGTAGAATGGCCAAGATAAAAAATTATCCATATCTATACGCACAATGGCTTGTAAAGTCAAGAGAGAGTAACCAAAAGAAAAAGCTCTAGGCACAGTACTACCAATAAGTTATTTAACTCCAAGCCAGCAAAAGGTTCGTAGGAAGAAAAGTAGGTGGAGTTCTCGACGATAATATTTAAAAAAAGGGATAAGTTACTAGCAACTGATGAGCTCCCAATAAATGAAGAACCTATCTATATATCTGAGAACCGTGATCCACTTTCAAATGTTCCTCAACCATCTCTAACCTTAAGCACCAACAATGTAACAAAACATAGAGAGATACTGCAAACTGTAACACAAGATGTTGAAAATGAGTTTAACATTATTAATCGTATAAAAGTTCATTCTCAGACAAGTTCCTGTCTTCCAGAACCTTTAAAGAATACGAAAATTTGTCTTATTTTGATTCACCCGCGTCACCGGTTAGTAGACAAAGAAGAATAACAAGATCTCAGCGGCTATCGCAAGATACTGAACTAACGAACGAACTAACAAGCATTGGCAGTGCTTCCTCCAGCATCTGTCCCGGTAGTCCACAAAGCTCAATTAGCAACATATCACATACGTCTCAAAAAAGTCTAGATATATTCCCTAAACATAAAATATCGTCAGTTCCAAAAAACCTCTCCATGGAAAGGTTTTGAGATTGTTCTTAATAATGATGATCTATCTTGTTCTTTATAAACGTTAGTTTTCTTGAATGACTTTTTATAAACTAATATTTATTGATCTTTATTATTGAAATTTTGCATTCACAATGCTATATAAATATAGGATAAAATGTTTACTAGAAAAAAAATCAACCAGTCTCGGGAAGCTCGAGTGGGATTCAAACCCACGACCTTTGGATTGCCGGTCCACTGCTCTGAGGTCGTGGGTTCGAATCCCACTCGAGCTTCCTGAGACTGGTTGATTTTTTTCTAGTAAACATTTTATCCTAATATTTAATGAGTCTAAGTCATTTTATAACTATAAAAGACTGTAGGTATTAATGGTTGATTTCAAAAATTTTGTCTCATTTACCTAGAAGTGATTTAATTAAGTCCAAATATATAAAACTAAGCCAAAAGTTGATTTTTATAATTATGCTAATTTGTTATTTTAGCAATTACTTTATATAAAATATTCCGTATTTTTGATATGTATGACTGACAATACCTTTTTCTAAAATAATACATTTCTCTTACATATAATCTTGTTACACGTCCACTGAATATGACTGAAAACGGCTAAATAAATAATATTTTATCAATATATTTTTTTTTGTTTCACTGATTTCACCATTTATGATCGCTCTGGCACCAATTATGATTGCTCTGGTCGCGAAATTTTTGGATCTTAAATATTTCCATAACTGTTTGTGTAAATTGAAGGCCAATAGTAAAAATGTACTATTTGCATATCATTATTTTTAATGAGATACATAATTACCATTAAAAATCAATATCTGAAAAGCACCAGAGCGATCACACGAATACGCCCGTTTTGGAGATCGACCCACCTACGTTAATCTGCAATGAGACCCCATTTATTTTCCTATTACGAAAGGTGCGTCTTTTTATTTTTATTGCTTTAAAATAAATTAGATACTCAAAGACTATCCAATTAAAATTCGAAAAGAATTAATTAAAAATGAGAAAAGCATGAATTTCTTTTTAATCTTTTTAGTCATGTTTAAAACACTTGACCTGACCAGCCCTTGAAGTTTGTTGCGATTTCCAGCAGTCGCCTTATATATTTAAATCAATTAATTGCCTCAGAACGGCTGCACCTATTCAACTTATTATTTTTAAATCGAAAAAAGTTAAATGTTAATTTACTTCTACTTTTATGTATTTCAAGCTGCGTGTTACATGCAATAACTGACTTGAAGCACAGAATAAAAATCCGACACGCCTCCATCCGCCCCGCCATACGCCGCGGGCGCTTTGTGAGCTTGTAGCCTTTTCAATTTATTAAAAAGGTTTTCATTTCGCTCAACTGCCGTCGCCCGCCGAAGCTTAAGAGCGGGCGCACACTAGGCCACTAGTCAGGCGGGAACACTAAGCGCGACCACTAGTGGCTTAATCAAACAACTAGACGCGGCTTCTGATCGCAGCCGCTAGCCGCTAGCACCTATTTGGCTCTTTGGCCGAAGCCTTAGAGCAAGCCCACATTAAGCCACTGGTGGGGGCCACTTGACGCGACCACAAGCAGTGGACTAGTTTTTTCATACATTTTGTATGACATCGGCTCAAACCGAGCGATTGAGTGACCACGTTCGAGCCACAAGCCGCCCGTCGTCGCCCGCGCTCGCAACTTAGCACAATACACATATTGTGCTACTAGTGGCCGCGTTTTGTCGCTCGCATCGCGTGCACATTCGGCCATGGAATGGAATCCAGCCAAAAGTAGTGGCTAAGTGGCGGCGACTGGTAGACGCCCCTAAGCCACTAGCGGCTGCGATTGGTGGCCGCGTCTAGTGGTTTGACTAAGCCACTAGTGGTCGCGTTTAGTGGCCGCGACTAGTGGCCTAGTGTGCGCTTGCTCTTACGCCGAAGCGCATCGCCACTACTGCCACTCTTCTGCCACTATTGCCAGTCAGATCAAAATAAAACGTTTTAGACAAATCAAATTGGCATGCCGTTTATAGCTGCCGATAGTTCCGCCGTGCTCTTTTAGCGATGCTTTGAACCGAGCTTTTCACCTAATTCGGGATGGTTTTCGTTTGTTTACAGTTCAATGAAGTAAAATATAAAAACAGAATTTATTCACATTTTTGCTTTAAAAAAAAATTAGTGTAAGTAGGTAGTTGCTTACTCCTAATAACAGCAGTAGGTACTTACTATTAGTTATTCTGTGGTATAACTATATTATGATTAAAGATTCAAGATCCACTATCATTAATTCAGTTCAAGCTATAATAACTGAGCACTTATAAATGTCATCGGCATCGGTTCGTATTAAGGCTATCAGGCGGGAGTAGGGCATGCTCCCGGGAAATCCCGATCTCGAAAATACCGGGAAATACCGGGATTTTTTAAACAACCCGGTATTGGATCTTCAGCGAACAAATCCCGGTTCTTTCGATACTTTTGGTACTTCATACGTGCATATCATTTTCTCACTATGTCTTTTAATATACGTTAAATTCATTTAATTAAATAAAAAAATAAAAAGAATAATGATTGTTGTTATAGTATTATTTGTAACTTAGAATGTAACTCTAATTTTGTTGATTTATAATATTTTCAGTTATTTTGATCTGGAAGAAGCGTTTTAGTTTTGCGTTGCTCAATTTGTTTATTTGTCTTTAGACATTGTGGAATTGGCGACGTAAAGACTTGACGTAATTTCCCATACGCAGCCCAGCCCAGCTGTATCCTTCTGTTGGCATCTTTCTCATAGTTGTTTCTACCCATCTGTAAAATTTGCCCGTGGGAGACATATTCCTTATCAACTTCGAGAGCGCTGCCTTGTATTGCAATCGGTTCCGAGATGACATGTTCGTTTAACATAACCTTAGTTTTGCCCAAGATCACCCGGAGACCGATGCGTCGAGAAGAATCAGATAGGCTGTCAGCAGGTGTTGTGACTCCTCCAACGTTTCCGCCATGATGACGATGTCATCTGCAAATCGCAAGTGTGAGATGTATTCGCCGTTAATGTTGATGCCACGTCCTTTCCAGTCCAGCGTTTTAAACATATCCTCTAAGGCATTTGTGAATAATTTTGGGGATATCCCATCCCCTTGTCTCACACCTCGATGTAAGTGGATATGCTTAGTCTGTTGGTTCTGTACTTGGACGGCCATGGTGGCGGCATTGTAGAGACACCTCAACACTTGGATATATTGCCAATCGACTTGGCATCGTAGCAGGGATTTAAGAACTGCCCAGGTCTCGATAGAGTCAAATGCCTTCTCATAGTCCACAAATGCAAGGCACAGGGGCCGATTATACTCTTCGGCCTTCTATATAATCTGCCTCAATGTCAAAATGTGGTCTATGGCGTATCCTCCTCGAAACACGGCAATTCGTCGCGATTCTGTACTTCAACTTTAGCGTTGAAGTCCCAAATTACAACGTTGTAGTGGGCCTTCGTGGTGAAGTGTAAGGTTTTGGATATGTCTCCAAACATATCTTCCACTTCTTCGTCCGAGTGTGTTGAGGTCGGTGTGTAAGTAAACCTGCATAACCTTAAGGCAATACCTCTCGGTTAGCTTGATTACGAGGTACGCAACCCTGCTTAACACATTCGACACTTCGACAATGTTGTCACAGAGGGCTTTATTTACCAGGAACCCTACACCACCTTGGGATAGCTGGTTTCCCTCTCAGAAGTACATGAGGTGACCCGATCCAAGGGTTACAGTGTCCTCCCGCTCTCTTCGGACTTCACATAACCCAAGGATATACCACCTAATCCTCCCGAGTTCCTATTCGAGTTGCGCCAGGTGCTCGTCGAGCCGTAACGTACGTCCTTTATACGTCGCCAGGGTCAGTTGTTTATGGCGGCCTTCTGTAACCCGGGGATTCTTCGCACCCCCTATCCTGCCGTTACCGTGACCGCCGCCGTGATCAGGAATAGCAGGGCTGCCGGGAACTGGGGGCCGTGGTCTTTTTTGTGTCGCCATTTTGGAGGGTTTGCCCGTAATTGCCACGCCGGGCATGCGGGTTGGCAATCGCAGTGCGTAGCTTATCGGACCGTGTCGCTGCTGCCCAACACCCGTCTGTGCACTTATTAAGCTACGCATGGGCTGTGATGGTTATCCCGCCATCGATCGGTCGCCAGAGCCTAGTTCGTTGTTCGGCAGGATGCACCACGGGCAGGAGAGGTTGACTTGGACTCCGTTTGGTCTAAGATAGAGCCCCGTTACACCCAATAAATTAATAACGAGCAACATTTAAACAAGTACCGAAAGTGGCGAATTTCCCGGTAAATTCCGGTTCCAAGTACAGTACCGAAAGTCCAGTCCCGGTTCTTGAGAGGGAACCGGTACTGCATCTAGGGTTGCCAGATGATCTGGATTCGTCTGGATTCTCAAGATATTTTATATGATGTCCAGACTCCAGACCAAATACAAAATCTCCAGCGGCGGCCGGCGGGCTAGCCAGCCGCCCTGCCCCTCTATAAAGCGCGGAACTAATAATTAGGCTGAATTTCGATGTAATTTGTTTAAATTTTAAATCTTACTTCAAAACACCTCAGGGCTCGAAATTGGTAGAGGCAGTAAAATCATACACAAAATATAGTATAAATATAGTGGTCGTAGCTCCTTATGCGACCGTGGGACCCGGAGTAGGCACGCACTTCCTCGCCGCTCCTTCTGAGCGGCTTTGAGGATTGGAGTTTCGGCGGCGCTCCTTCTGAGCGTCGTCCTTTGTGTGTGTGGGGGTAAAACCTCGCGTGTTGTAGGGATTGTCGTAAGGCCTCTTCCCACCACCCTGGACAAGGGGCTTTATGCCAATCCCTGGCGCCCCTTCTGGGCGCCGAACTTCCACGTGCGTGTCCACTCTGGGCCGCACGCTCGCCGCTCCTTCTGAGCGGCTTTGAGAGGATTATTGGCGTGTGGGGCGGAGCGAGCGCCTCCCCCGCTCGCTCCCCTCCACTACGTCCTTGGGGGATTTGTTTTGTGTAGGTTAAGGCCTCGGGCACCGGGAGTCGAGCGTCGGGCTCGAGACCCCGGTGTGTGTTCGCGAGCGACCGTGGAGTAGCGGCCTGACGGAGTCTGTCCAACTCTGTAGGCCGTGAAAGATACGGGGGGGCCGCCTTGTTGAGGCTCCCGCCACATCGGGAATCGTCGGGGCATGGAGTGACCTCCCGGTTTTTACCGGGGGTCCGTCCCCGAGTTCCGGGGTTTGGGTCAAGGGCCTGAGGTCGAGGGTCGGTAGGTGTTTGTGGGGCTAGGAATCCGAGTCGGAGCCGAGGTCGAGGGTCGGTAGGTGTTTGTGGGGCTAGGAATCCGAGTCGGAGCCAGATTCGTGGGCGGTTTCTGTCTCTGAGTCGGGGTCCGGGCTGCCGAGTAGGATAAGACGGGCTGATGGAAGGCCGCGTTGTTTGTTGTGTGTTTGTTTGTGGTGTTGCCTGTTTGCGGAGGGACGCTTGCGGAAGCAAGCGCAAGTAGTGTTGGGCTTTGGCATGGGTATGACCATACCTTCCTAAAAGCTCAAGGGTCGGAGGACCGATGTGTCTTTGTCTTGTGTTTGTCCTGTGCTGTCCTTGTATCTGTGACCTTGGAGCATCGCGTGCTCATAGAGGGTGGGCACGCTGTTTTGTGTTGTGCCGTGCGCGAGGTTGCCCGTGTGTCGGCGCGTGACCGCTTGCGGTCATAGGTTGGCACACGGGCGACGGGGTGACCGTCGCGGGTTAATCCCTAGTGGCATGTACCGCGACATCCACCTCAGCTTTCAGCTTCGGATTGTTGGGCCCCCAGGGGTTTAGTGGGTATTCCCCTCCGTCTCGCCCTCCTGTCCTGGCAGCTGACCTGGAGCCTCTCTCCTAGTCGGTGGGTGTGGAAAGGCGGACGGGCGAGTCCCACATAACCGGGTGCCTCTTCAAGGCTCCGGTACTCGTAATGAGTTCCCCTGGAAAAAAAAAAAAAAAAAAAAAAAGGCTGTGCACAATACAAAGAAAGACCAGCAACGAACTCAGCAAGGGCATTTCTTTTCTCCCTTTCTTTTACAGCCTCAAATTACTATTCTGATCGTTTCGTAGCCCTACATTCATTAAAGCCCAGTTTCTATATCTAACGAATCGTCCCTCTAGTTACCATCCGTTTTCTTGTTACTGTTAACTGGGCCATTTTAGTTTTTCACAACAGTCGGTTCTTGTTTACCAGCGACAATGAAAATATACACTAACGCCAGCGATGAGTGTTCGTGGGTAGCCCGATCCTCCTTTTTCCGTCATGCGTTTAGTTTCAGATTCTTTTAAGATTTCGTTTTTTTAAAACTATTTTTAAAACAATAATAATGTAATAAACTCTCATTTAGTTATTAGTTCCGTGATATTAAACCGATATTGTTCATATAATTTATTATTGGTAAGTCCAACAAACCTTATCAAAACGCGTCGCCGCGCCACTTTTTTGCATTGGCATGTTAGTTAGTATTAATCGGTAAGAAATCTGACGCGCTAGCTAATACAAAAAGGTATCTTGGCAAAATCGATTCGTTTCTTGTTTATAGGAACCGGGCCTAAGAGTACTCACGGTAGATTTAGGTGTATGTATATCAAAGTCAAATTATTTATTCAATGTAAACCTTTACAGGCACTTATTGACGTCATTAATAATAATAATAAAAAAAACAGTTAACTAACTTATAGTTAAGACTTAACAACTAATCTAACGAGCTATAGTCTGTGCCAGACAAAATGCGCATCGCTACCCCCAGTACCACTGCACGCCGAAACAGAATCGCGTCGAACCGAAATTTAAGCCGTGGTCATAGAATTGTGTAAACAAACAAGGTAGGTATCAATAATTAATATTTTAATTATTTATATATTTCAGTAGCCTTCATTATGTCCTACTGCTTGGCTATGGCCTCCCCGTTTCCATTTGTCCCTATCCTAGACCGCCTCAGACTACCCAGATAAGAAATTTTCGAGGTCATCATCATCTCCGCCGCGGTCTGCCGCTTCCGGATGCAGATTACTTCATTCATATTGAATACGTAAGCTCGCGCCGCGCTTGAATGCTCTAAAGCACAGAACAGAAGACCTCTTTCTTCTGCTCTGCGCTTTATTTAATAGTTATGTAAGTATGTAAGTGCAACTTAACCTATCTACTTATATTGAAAATTACCCAACCTCGTTTAACCAAAGGTTAATTTTAGTCAAAGTAAAAATGGCCGAATAATTTAACATCGCCAAGCTCAAGCAAGATATCTACGCACATCTCTGCACTCCGCAAAATATTACCTGCCAGCATTCGTTAAGTTAATCAGTAATTCTAATGGATATTTGCAAAGTTTTTGTTGTGTGCATATTTTTAATGTAGGTTATTCCTCGTATTATTTTCTCGAGCAACCTTGATTTTACTATAAATTTCATTTAAAAACATACATAGTAAATAAAACTTATCTACTTTATATTAATAATATACTTAGAAGTATGTATTTTATACTGAGATTTAATAATATATTTTATTTCTAAATAGTTTGTACAGAAATGACATAACATTAAAGCTATAACCGAAATAACTAATTTATTGTAATCAACATCTTCTCAGTTCGTTGGCCGCATCCACATCAGTCTTGTCTCGGTAGGGCTGCTCCATCATCGAAGCCGAATGACTTGGCTATTGGTTTAAATGTATGCCTTGTGCCGCGAATGCACATGCTAAACATTTTGCACATTTGACATAACTATCATCTTGTAGTCCCCTTGAGCAACAGCCCCACGATAGGTCCTTGTTCTTCTTTGGTGCCATAATTATATTGCAAGTTAAAAATTTAAATATAGAAAAAAAACTTAAAAATTACCAGAAAAAAGAAACAACAAAAAAGAAAAAGAAAAAAAAGTCCACTACCAAAATAAAATAACAACAGTAAAAAATAGTGTGCAAAAAGTTTCAATCTGATTTGTTGAGGATCGAACCGGCGTTTCAAGGCAATACGGCGCGGCGCGGAGTTTTTGCCTCTGAACCAAATGTCCTAATATACAAGTGTCTAAAATATGAATAAGTTTCCAGTGTTCATTGGATCATAAGCGTAAAGTAACGGGGTCAGTGTCAGGTCAGGTCAGGGGTCAGCAAGCTGAGACATGGCGCTCTTATCTTAGCCATGACAATTCTCCTGCGCACTTCCTTCTCGCACGAACCATCGTTACTGATGTTGGAACCCAGGTATATAGAGTTGTCCACTATTTCTAGGTCCAATGCGCTCGTGAGTTCCAACTTCCCAGATCTATAATAGGCAAAATCCGAACTGGCAGTCACTGAGGAGATCATTGGTCTTAAGGTGTGTCTGCAGTCGAGAGTTCAGTGCACGTTCCATAATCTTGCAGAGTATGGACTTGACTGAAATCGTCTACAAGTAAGATGGATCTTCACGGCTACTTTTTTGGGCTCAGATTGCACATTAGCTTGTTTAAGTATGTATATGTATATGTAATAATATATTTATTTCACACACACCTATTTATGTATACCTACATTATTTATTTTTATTTATTTATTGCTATCTATTCACTTTTATTTAAATTCCGTAAAAAGTTTACACCTCCGATTTTCAAGTTTATATGATCTCTCCATCCGACTGGTTGTCTGGAAGAAATCGCTTCATAGCGATAAGACCGCCAAATTGTGACTATGTATTTTACCTTTTTTCTTGTTTTGTATGTATTTGTAAATGTAAACTGTTGCAATAAAAGAGTTATCTATCTATCTATTAGCCAGCTTCCACGACTGAGAAACTAGACCAGTTTCAAGTGAGAGGCGATACAGGTGTAATAGAACAGTAGACAAGTTAGGTGCACAGTTACGTAGGACAGTGGCCGGGATTCTAAAGGCTAGTGAGCCTTATTCACGTTAGAGTACGGAGAGCTTTGAGTAACTCTTTGCTGCGGATATGAGGTTCTCACATGGAGAGGTCGGCTATAGGCAACTTAGGTAGAACCTTGCTAGCGACTTCCAGACGTGAGTTCTTTGCAAAAAGAGTGGCAAACAAGTTTACCTTCTCAGCTGCAGTGTGGGCAAGTGAGCCGTCAGGCTTTATCAGCGGAGGAAATAAAAGTATTTCCAAGTGTTTCGCATCCATTTGTACCTATAGTATTTGCACCTATAGCCGACCCCTCTATGGGGGAGCTTCATGTCCGCGACGGGGAGGTACTCAAAGCTCTCCGTAGAAATAAAGGTATTTCCAAGTGGGTGCGAAGCATGTTTAACACCGATGGAGCCGATGTGATTGAATCGTGCCCTACGTAATGTTCTTTAATAGGGGCTTTCTCAGGGTCTGGGTACCCGACGATTTGCGCGCTCGAGCATCAGCCCAGGCTAAGAAAGCTGACGAGGTTCCGGTTACAGTTACAGCAGTGGGCCATATTCCCCAACATTTTTAAGATACTATGCCAACGCATTGGTGTGGACGTCTTAACGCTAGGTACGTTCGCGAAGTCCCCAAACAAAGGGCATTCTTCTGATTCTTCTCCCTCTTGGTCGGAAATAGAGTCGTCTTCGTCCTCATCAAGCACCTGAGCTGACGCCCCCGCGCGGCGCCCGCACGGCCCACATGAGTGAAGAATAAATTGAGATTATGTTACAAGAGCCTACACATTGGAACAGCATAGTCGGCGCGAAATTTTGAACAGTCGGCGGCTGCGGCGGCGCGCTAGCCTATACTTAAATGGCGGCGGCGAACCTCGGCGGCGGCGCCCATGTCTAAACCAGACCTCGGTAGCCAAGTGGTTAAGGCCGCCCGGAATGCGGAAGGTGCATGGTTCGATTCCCGCCTGAGTTTGTCGTCTTTTTTTAGCGTTTAAAATTTTACTTAAATATTTAAGCGTTAATAAAACGCTACAATATACAGCGTGATAGTTGAAACGAGGGACATATTATGGGAGGACATTAGGTATTCGATTCCCGATCCCATTCATTAAAAAAAACATGACCTTAATTTTTTGCATAATTATCCTATTAAATAATTTAGCGTATACACCAAGCGCGGGAAAAGATCATATTATTATGTGCCGACTCACGGCGCCTCGGCCGAGCGCGGCGCCGATAGATCATGCCGAAAGGTCACTTTGCTTTGCACACCCCGCACGCACCCCCGCGAGACCACCCCCGCCCCGCGGCGCGTGCCCCGCCGCGGGCGGGCAGTCGGGCAGTCTGCGTGATCTGCGTCTGCGCTGCGCTACGCTGTGCGAGTCGCCGCCGTTGCTTTGCACTTCCGCGTTCGAACGATGTAAAGCCGACTCCAGACGCTTGGCAAACAATGGCAAACAGCAAACAACAAACACGAACATGTGGACGAGTGTTTGTCTGTGTTTGCCTGTTCGTGTTTGTGTTTGCCAGTGTTCGGCGTCGGTGTCGGTTTTTCATCACAAATCAAAGGATGTTTGGCAAACAGTTTGCGATGTCTCCACACGCTTGCTGAGCATCAGTATTGCGCGCGAGCTTGCGGGCGGCGGACGTTCCGGTTATCAGCAGTTTTCCGCGCGCAATGTGGCGAAGCTAAGACAATGGCTGATTGGTCTGAGGATACAACTCTATCCTTTTTGGAAGCATACCTACGATAATGAGCAATGCATTTGGTTTACTAAAGATGCCAATCATAAAAATAGGCAAAAGGTGACAGGCGCGTTGGACGCGCCATAGTTTTTATTGTCAGAACAAAAATATAAAGGAAATAAAAAATTAAAAGGAAATATTTATATTTTTTTATTAATAGGTAACTACTTAATGTTTTATATTTTAGCGTTTTATTAACGCATAAATATACTTAAGTAAAATTTTTGAACACTGAAAAAAGACGACAACCTCAGGCGGGAATCGAATCACGCACCTTCCGCATTCCGGGCGGCTGCCTTAACCACTTGGCTACCGGGGTCTGGCTTTCAACCGTCGAAATTTGTCAGTGCTTGATGCTTATGTTTTTTAGTCAACATTGCTTGCAATGTCTGAGGTTGTCGTCTTTTTTCAGTGTTTTAAAATTTTACTTAAGTATATTTATGCGTTAATAAAACGCTAAAATATAAAACATTAATATATAAACGCAGTTTCATCTTAACCGAATGTTCAAATATTTGTAAAAATATTTCTTTCGGATCTCAGAGGTGAAATCTTCTAAGATTTGATGAAGCAATGTTGACTAAAACACATAAGCATCAAGCACTAACAAATTTCGACGGTTGAAAGCCAGACCTCGGTAGCCAAGTGGTTAAGGCAGCCGCCCGGAATGCGGAAGGTGCGTGGTTCGATTCCCGCCTGAGGTTGTCGTCTTTTTTCAGGTAACTACTTAATTTAAGTAAAATTTTTTGACTAAAAAACATAAGTATACTGACAAATTTCGACGGGTGAAAACCAGACCTCGGTAGCCAAGTGGTTAAGGCAGCCGCCCGGAATGCGGAAGGTGCATGGTTCGATTCCCGCCTGAGGTTGTCGTCTTTATTCAGTGTTTAAAATGTTTACTTAAGTAAGTATATTTAAGCGTTATTAAAACGCTAAAATATATAAAAACATTAATCTGTAAGCGCAGCTTCATCTGGACCGAATGTTTAAATATTTGTAAAAATATGTCTTTCGGATTCAGAGGTGAAAACTTCTAAGATTTGATGAAGCAATGTTGACTAAAAAACATAAGCATCAAGCACTGACAAATTTCGACGGGTGATAACCAGACCTCGGTAGCCAAGTAGTTAAGGCAGCCGCCCGGAATGCGGAAAATGCGTGGTTCGATTCCCGCATGAGGTTGTCGTCTTTTTTCAGCGTTTAAAAATTTTACTTAAGTATATTTAAGCGTTAATAAAACGCTAAAATATATAATAAACATTGATACATATTTTTTAATTTAAAATTAAAATATGTCAACCCAAAACTAATAGCTGCCACAAATTCGTCGTCCGTCATGTTTGCCGATGCGGAATATACTAGCACGTTCGCCAAGCGTCTGGATGCCTGTTTGTGTTGGGTGTTTGTGGTCGATGTTTGCGACTTTGTTTGTAGTGATCGGTGTTTGCGGCAAACAGCAAGCGTCTGGAACCGGCTTTAAAATGCCTCATCAGTACACTAACGAAGAATATTGGGATATCGTGCCTACGCAATAACAAATAGTGTTCGGAGGGCCATCAATCTCTGCCGTGAGATGTTTCCAAATCGCCATGCTCCTTCGTACAACCTGATGTTAGGAGTCAACCACCGGCCTCGAACATATGGCCAGTTCACGGTGCCGACACACGCACACGGACGAGGCAAAGCTCCTCTTCCTGTCGACCTGCAAGAAGCAATCATCGAGTAGATACTTCGAGCAAAATCCGCAAGAAAGTACCAGAAATGCCGCGAAGCGATTCGGCGTATCACACTGGACTGTGTGGAAGCTCCTTCACGTGGAAAGAATGCACCCATACCATTTTAGACCCGTACAAGAGCTCGGGCACAATGACAAAGAACCGTGAGTGAACTTTTGCCGCTGGTTTTTGGCCAATTTAGATAAAAACATTTTATTTACTGACAAGGCTACCTTTACTAGAATGGGTATTTTTAATGTAGGTACATAACGAACATTGGTGGAGTAGTGAAAATCCCTATGTGACGCGACAGGACGCTTATCAACATCGATTTAGTGTCAATGTATGGGCAGGTGTTTTAAACAATTGCTTACTAGGCCCATAATTCATTTAAGGTAGACTTGACAGTGCATCTTATTTGAATGTTTTAAATAGTGTGGTGAACGACATGTTGGACGAAGTGCCCCTCGGTTCGTTACAAAATCTGTTTTAGCAGCACGCCGGCGCGCCCGTGCGCGCACTATCAGGTACGAGTTCGTGAGTTTTTCAGAACCATTTTGGCGAAAGGTAGATAGGTCGGGGAGGGCCATTGCCATGGCCCGCTCGCTCTCCCGGTCTCACCCCGTTAGACTTTTATTTGTGGGGTGAACTACAAAGACTTGTGTACTCTACGGAGTATTCAACTAGGGATGAGTTAAAGGTCCGTATTACGGAAGCCTTTAACCACGTACGAAATAATCCGTTTGTGCTTAATCGGTTAATAATAATATGCGGAAACGAGCCGAACTATGCATAGAACGAGGTGATGCTCATTTTGAGCAATACATGCGATTAGTGTAAATAGGTGTTATGAATAGGTGTAAATAGCTGATTAATCGTTGTAAATAGTTGTGATTCCCTTTTTTAAATACGCCAAGACTACTTAGGTTTGTCATTTTGCATGCTTTCTTGTTGTGACTTAAAATTTAGATTTGTATTGCATAATTTAACAAATAACTACCTACTTATTTAACTATTAACCATTTACCTAAGTATTTTTGCATGTCCTAAGCCAGGTTTAAAGTATGAAGGTAAAACGGGTCACACACACCGAACACGACAGCTAGGTACCTATTCAATATCATACGCGTAAAGCGCTAGGGTGCCCAAACATTACGGGAAATTTAATGAAATTGTAACATCGATTTTCAGAATTAATACAAATACAAAATACAAAATTCTTTATTTATCACAAACTTAAGTCTAGATAACAGACGTGGTGTCCTCAACTGCAAAAGTTTTAGACGCTTATTATTATTTTATATGCTTCGAGTAGTATTTTTTTATTTGTTTATGTTTATCCTGGCATAAACTACCATTGGATAAAATATGTCCCTCGTTTCAACTAACACGCTGTTTAAAAAAAACATTATTAGATGTTTTCAATAGACTTACTGTTTTCAGACCGTTACATATCTTGCCTTCAAAGACTAATTAAAAACAAATTTAAAAGAATTCCCCAGATTTTTAAGTTACGACACCAGCGCTAATTTGCATTCATATTGTATGAACTAAATGGCATTGAGTATTGTATTTTTTTCACTCAATATCCAAGCAATATCAATCCATATTAGCTCTGGTGTCGTAACTTAGGAGTACAAAAATTCACAATACCAATCTGATCCAATAGCGATCGGTTTGTATTATTTTACACCCTTTTTATACCTTATATAATTTCTGCCAACCCTTCCATACAGTGTAAAACACTGTGCACCGCAACGTCGTCGTCGTCGCACATGTGGACCGAAAAAAAGGGTTTTTTTGTGTGCGCCGCGTGTGCGGGGCCGGCGTGGGGGCGCTGTGCAGACCCAGTTTTTAGGTCAACATGCTTGTAGAAATAAAAGTGCCATTTCGTTCCGCGATCAAGCGCTTTTCAGTGGCTTACTGAGCGTCACCGGCGCGCGCGGCGCCTGCAAATGACGCAGTGTGATGTTGCCACTAGAGCGTATACGCAACGCAAGGTACGTTTATAACGAAAACTTTTAAACCGATGACAGTGCTCCTTCTCACTCTGACAAGAAAGTTGACATTTAGAGGAAAATGCGGATTTACCTGCAGCACCAAACCCAAATGTGTACAGGTGCAGGTACACAACAACAAATAACCGATGCGAGCACTCCTGTATAAATAGGTCTAACCTGTGCTGATGTACCGATAATACTTTGTTAGTCTCTGTGTATCTTTGTCAGTGGCTTATGTTGTTTTTGTACAAAGACGGACAACAGGGTTGGCAGGTCCTGGTTGGGATAAAAACTCCGAATAAATAAAAATAAAACCGAATATAAAATAGGGGACTAAGACTTGTCGCTTCATTATGATCTCTAAGGGCTACTTGGGTTCGTGTATTTGTAACTGTATGTACTAAAAAATTAAGAAACAGGCTGCACCGTGACGCATCTAGACAGGTGGTGAGGTGGACCACTGAGGTACTATAACTAGAGACAACACCGCGAAGCAAGTTTTTGCGCACTGAGTTGCAGCAGCCAATGCAGCCAGCCATGCAGGTGCCGGCGCACAACAAAGCCCCGACCCCCTACGCCCCACCCTACGCGTTGCCCGCCGTCACAGTGCTGTGCCGCTGTCATCTAGCTGAGCTTTTTTGAATGGAATAGATGCCCTAGTTATATACTCACGCTCTTTTAGAAGAAATCCCAGCCCAATATAGTAACATTTTTTATCAGTGCACAAAAGCTTTTTATAAGTATTTTGTTTGCAACCGAAAACTGTAGGTACACGTTTGTTTATTTTAATATTTTTACTTACAAACATTGGACGTAGAAAACATTGAATGTTTCGTTACTCTTGTCTTGACTACTAGGGCTCGGACTCATGCATCCGGAATCAGTCCGGCAGGGGAAAAAAACCAAATTCGGCAAGTAATCGACTACACGCGCTCCGTTTTGAATTCGGAGAGAAATTTACTCAGTCGGCCTCTAACACTTGCGCTGAATAGTCGTCCAGTCGACAATGGAAAGTATAACTTTACTTGAAATTGTATGCTTAGCTGTGGCCGTTAATGTATTCCACAAGTCTTATACTTACAAAAATTAGGTTCTTTCCTGGTAAATTCCACGAATACTACTACTACCACAGAATAAATAATACTACTACTATCACCATAATGAGGCGCTCGGAATCAACTATTTTGCAGTTTTGCTTGCGCACGCGACGCGACCGACCGCTTGAGCGTCTGTCATCGAGTAGCGCATGATTCCTCCGGACCGGACCGGAACGGACGTTTCTCGCGTTCTCGTATGGTCAGCTCCATACAACTTCATACGATATAGATAGGCTCCGCCCCCCGTGCCGATAAATAACGGACCGGGTACTCCGGGTTCGGAGCATGTTCCGGTTGCTTCCGGGTAAAAATCGGGATCGGAAGGTCCCTGATCACATGTAGTCGATGCAGTAAAAATTCATATATTTGTTTGAGCTACGGAATGAATCCGGGGCCGTGTTTTTTCGGGTCCGTGTGATTCCGGATGCATGTAGTCCGAGCCTAATAACTGACAAACACATCCCGCGCGCCCGGGGTCATTACTCTCCGCTCCATCGCTGGCGCCGCGCCGCCGCGCCCGCCAGCTTCCCGCCCTAGCGCAGCAAAATGCAGAAGATTAATTTTAACATTGAAAATGTTTTTTCGTTCGCTCCGGTAGGGCCCCCATTTTCGCTGAAAGTGCGACTCGCCCGTGATACCCTGAGGTTTAAGGCCACGAGGACGTATGAGGGCTCAAAAGACGCGGAATTAGAAGGGGTTTAAAATTATGTAAAAATATTTTGGAAGAGTCAAAAAATATTTTTGGTAATTGAAAAATAACGACTTTTTTTGACCGATAAATCGTCTGTTTTCCCAGAAAATTCCCGATAAGTATCTCGAGAACAGGGCCGAATTTAAAAAATAAAAAAGCACCTCTGTATTGAACTAAGGAACATTTCCCCACATTACACTTTTTTGATATTAGTGACGGTTGAGGCTGTAGAGGTGCCCTTAGACGCGAGTTTGCGCGGCGCGAGGTGCGATATCACGCGGCGGGCGGCTCGCGTGCTGCCACGAGGACGTATGAGAAGTTCAAAAGACGCGGAATTCGAAGGGTTCTATGATGATCTAAAATTCTGCATTAAGGCGTATTATAAAATTGGAATCAACTTTATGTAAGTACAATAAATGTTAATCAAATTACTTTATTATTTATACTACACTAATCACTGTATTTAAGTAATTGTTCAAAGTGGAGTCCATTTTTCTCCAGACATAAACGGGCGCGTTTGTTTTTCGAGCACACGAGTGTCACTTTTCACCGCATCAAATGCACTAATTATTTCTAACTTGAGTGAGCATGAAGAGAAGTAGAGAACTGACCGTGATCAAGTAGCCTTTGATTCATAGCTAGAATTGTTCTTAACCCTAGAATACTAATCATCGCCTGACAGGCCGCACGCGGTTAGTTTTTTCCGGTTATTTAAAAAACGCGCGCGCGAGTCGTATTGAGCTCTCGCGCCAATTCGGTATACACCGCGCCGCAGACGTCAGCGAACGCGGGCCCGGCGCGGACGCTTCATTTTCAAAATATAAGCTACTGCATCGCCTGGGAGGCGATCATTAGTATTAATGGTAAGTTGAAAGGCTGACTCAAATTAGTTTGTAGACAAAATTGTGATGTTACCAAAAGTTAGATTTAGTTCCATATAAAGTTTATATCTTGAATAGTAATATTGATGCCAAAAAAATAGAAATATACATATATTTTTTTTTTACCAGACTGTTCAAAGACTGTTATGTTATAAGAAAAAATGTTCATACCTGTAAGTTTTAAGTCTTATTTTAAGCCTAATGTTGATTTTAAAGAAGAATTTAGAGTTTAGTTTCTAAAAAGGTAGAATTTCACCTGTTAATTAATGTGATTTTTATACAAAAATAATAAACCACTAATGTGATAAATTGGTTTTATTTAAAAAGTAGCCTCCCAAGCGATCATTAGTATTAAAGTGTGGTAAATTTATATTAGTACTCTAGGGTTAAGTTAGGCACAAGCATGGTTACGTCTTCGTACATCCTCTGAGCTGCTCTAACTAATCAAGTAAACACGCGACAATTCGTAGTACTCATGGTTCGAATACTCGGGCACAGTGTATGAATAGTAACATTGTGGCTCGGTCATCGTGACATTATAAATAATTCACGGTAACGCGGCGTACGCGCACTCTCGGTGCTGCTTTATGACTAAAGGGGCTACCAGACTGTTGTAAACAACCTTTCCCACCAGTTTACTTTGGCGGGAGGCTCGTTTACAACTTGTTGTAAACGAGCTTCCACTTGGTTTGCCACAGCCCACAGTGTTGCCATTTTTAGCAGGATCCTGCTTTATTATTATTTTTAAGAGTAAAATTTATATCATTATGAGCCAGATATGAGCTTTTAAAGATGTAAAAAATACCGCGCTGTACTTACATTAATATAAATGAACTTAGCTTTTTCCGGTAACCACGTTGTACGTAGGTTGTAGGTTGACGAAACGGCATTTATGCAGGCCGTAATGAATGGGTGCGCTTGTTCCAAGGTGGGGAGCGCTCTCATTCTCTGGACTACATCGGCTGCTTATCATCAGGCAGGATGTAGTCACTATGACGTGTCACATTAAAAAAAATATAAAAAATAGCGGTTTGTGTGTAATGGTGTTTATGGCAGTGGCAACACAGCGGTTTTCAACGCGCGCCCGTAAACAATGGTTGTGGAAAGATCAACCGAAATTTCGTTGAAAACAACCTACCACACTGTTGTAAACGGCTATTGTAAACGTCGGTTTAGAACAGTCTGGTAGCCCCTTTAGGTTTGGGGAAAGCAAAACATCTTTGACCTTGTGGGGATAGCACAAAGGGGTTGGCGTACCCCTATTGGCCGAGCCGAGCGCAGCAGGTGTCATTGGCTCATGTGCCAAGAGGTCTCGCAGTCCACGTTGACTTTATTATTGTTGTTATTGTTATCACGGTGCGTAGGGTGTCTACTTTTTTTTAAAGCATCGGATAAGTCTAAAAGAAAAAAAATTTTTTTACGGAAATAAGTTCTATTGCTGATAATAATTCATAAGAAAAATATTGTGGACTGGTAAAAAAATGCTGTATTTCATCTGGGCAGGTGGTACTCACGCCCTTGTAGAAGAAATCCCAGCCCTATATTATGTTATCTGGGCAGGTCACGCCCTTGTAGAAGAAATTCTAGCCCTATATGTCATCTGGGCAGGTGGTACTCACGCCCTTGTAGAAGAAGTGCCAGCCCGGCATGAAGCATTCCTCATGCAGCGTGAGAACCTCGTCGCCGCGCCAGTCCACCTCGAGGGCGCGCAGCGGGATCTCGGCCATGACGTCGGGCACCTTGCGCTTCAGTATCAGCAGCGCCGCCGACTTCTGCATCAGGTACCCGCGGTTGCCCGTCAGGTTGAACACTAAGCAAAGGTTTATGGTTACTTTTGCTTATTTATTCGATTTCGAAATACATGTTTTGTTACAGACTATCTGCCAAACTGCAAAGCATTTCGTCGACAGTTTGTCGTCTAAGTCTTGCAACACTAAGATTCTCAGAGCGGGGGATCGCGCTTCGTCAGGGGAGGCAGTATGCTGATTACACAGACCCTTAGCCCAGGTCTGTGGCTGATCACGGTAGAACTGTTCTTTTTCTGTATGACTGCGACTAGCGAGATGGTTGACAGACTTTTTCTCTTTCTTAATTATGTTTCGATAAGCAGTGACGATATTTGTAGGGTATCCACCCTGACGGTGGCGAAAGTTGGACAAGAAGAGTCGAAGATTGGGCTCAGTGGCATGCTCAGTTGATTGCTCAGTGGATTGACACGGTTTGATTATAATGTTTATGATGATGGATGTTGAAGCAGCGTACTCACAGTTGGGTATTAGTATCTTGGTGACCTGCACGCGGATGCCGCGGCGCGGGTGGCGGTAGTATGTACCGGTGATGACAGTGATGGGTCGCAGGTCGTGCACCTCCGTAGAGGGGTTGGTGATGCACACCGCCGCCGTCAGCACCGCCGTGCGGGACACCAGCGTACCGGCGCACAGGCCGCGATACCGCGAGTGGAAGTACACCTGCCAGAAAAAGTAGGCAGAAATAGTGTCGGCATGGATGATATCATAGTCATGGTACTAAGAAGATCCAGGTCCTAGTTGCTCAAAATGACGTAGAGGTGACCCGCATCTGCTTCCTGACCTCAAACCGCAACCCGGCATTGTACAACATCATCAGCCTATAACGTCCCACTACTGGGCACAGGCCTCCCACGTGGACAATAGCACGTGGGGATATTGGGCCATAACCCACCACGCTGGCCCAATGCGGGTTGGTGGGTTTTAACGACTGCCATCTTACGACAACAATCGGGACCAACGGCTTAACGTGCCTTCCGAAGCACGGAGGAGGACTGTATAACGCGGTTGTCGAAGTCACCCCCGAGATGCGAACTAACATCTTAGCTTTCGGGAGGCTCAACGTGGACCATAGTAGGGTCCACGTTGAGGACTTCAGCCGTTTTATACAGTGTCGGGAGTGCCTTCAGTAAGGCCACATGAAGGCGAAGTGTAGTTCCGAAAGGAAGCCCTGTGCCCATTGCGCCAGTCCGAGCCACCAAGTAGCACAATGCCCCAACAAGACCCAGGGGCCAATGTGCTAAACCTGCTCGGCCCATAACCTGCGCATGAGCACAAGGGTTGATATCGGCCACAACGCAACAAACACCAGCGAGTGCCCCCGTATTCGGTCTATGGTCCTGCGCCTGCAGAGCCAGACCGATTACGGTAATTAGACAAATCTACAAACTAATTAACTTAATTATTTACAAACTCAGTCAAACCTAAATTAATACTAAACTTAACAAAATAAAACAAAAAAAATAAAATTTAACGAACAAATAACCATTTAAATAATTATAACTAACTAAAATATAACTTAAATCATCACCATAACTATAATAAAAAAACTTAAACCTAACCTAACTAAAATCAACCTAAATAAAACAACATAAACTCAGTAAAATTTTAAACACTGAAAAAAGGCGACAACCACAGGCGGGAATCGAACCACGCACCTTCCGCATTCCGGGCGGCTGCCTTAACCACTTGGCTACCGAGGTCTGGCTTTCAACCGTCGAAATTTGTCAGTGCTTGATGCTTATATTTTTTTGTCAACATTGCTTCATCTAATCTTAGAAGTTTTCACCCGGAATGCGGAAGGTGCGTGGTTCGATTCCCGCTGAGGTTGTCGTCTTTTTTCAGTGTTTAAAATTTTACTTAGGTATATTTAAGCGTTAATAAAATGCTAAAATATAAAACATTAATCTATAAACGCAGCTTCATCTTAACCGAATGTTCAAATATTTGTAAAAATATTTCTTTCGGATCTCAGAGGTGAAAACCGCCCGGAATGCGGAAGGTGCGTGGTTCGATTCCTGCCTGAGGTTCTCGTCTTTTTTTAGTGTTTAAAATTTTACTTAGGTATAATTAAGCGTTAATAAAACGCTAAAACATAAAACATTAACATAAACTCAATTAACATGAATTAAACAAATTAAATAAAACATATAAAACTAAAAATTTAAAGTAGATGTCTAAACAAGCAAAGGTAACCTAGAACCCAATTAAAATAACAGACAGGACAACATAAAATAAATAAACTTAAAATGCTAAACTGTAAATTACATTATTAAACTAAAAACAAAATAAAACCTAAAATAACCAAAGCAAGTTAAACTTAAATTGAACTAAACTTAAACTTAAAATTAAATCTAAACTTAAACTTAAACTTCAATAAACTTAAACCTTAACTTAACCTAAACTATATAAAAATAACTAAAACTCAAATCATACCTAACAATTAAAATAAACAAAATTAATGACCTAAATAAAATTTACAACTCAAATTCTAAAAAATCAAAACAAACAAAATAAAATTAACATTCCTAAAACCCTGAAATTTTAACTAAAATACATAAACCCGCAATTCCTTTCTTCCCCCCTTATTTCTTTTCTTCCTCTTTCTTCCTCTTCTTTTACCCCCCCTTTGTGCCCCGCAATACGTTGGAAGTGGACCTTCAGTCCACCCCAATAAAAAAGACAAAGTTTTATTAGTAAAAAATTAAATTTAAATAAGAGATAAAACATAAGCTCGAATTATGTTGGAGCAGAAAGCAAAAAAATAAAAGAAAAGAAATAGTGAAACAGGAAATGTTAAAAGTCGTGATAATTAATGCAATTTGAATTGTGATAATAAAACCTTGACTTCTGATGCTGATGACATTCCAGTTTCAACTACAAAGCCTTGATTTCCTCCCCACTGTAGATGAATTTGTTTTAAATGAGAATGTTAAAAGCTTGTGAAAGAAATTTTAGTTTTTAAAAAAAATGTATTTTTTTTAAAGATATATTAAAACATTTAACTAACACTCTCAATAGAATGAAACCGCTGATCCGTGGGGTAATTCCGTGGACGTCGCTAAATCAATAATTATGACAATAGCAATAGCAATAGACAAGGTGTTTTTCCTGACCTAATGAAACATAGTAAAATAATTGCATTATTTAAATCAGTTAGCACTTCTGACCCCACTAAATTTATGTAGCAATATGTAGTCTTTATATGATCGATGACCTCGCCCTTTGGTTGTTCTAATTTGAATGGGCCCGGCATAATCTACACCATTTTGGTAAAAAGAACGAATTGGTGTTACTTGTGAAGGGGGCAACTGATCCATAAGTTGATTGCTGGCCTGTGCATTGTACCGAACGCACTTTACACACTTTCGTACAAACATTTTTGTAAATTTTTTAATGTCTAATATCCAATATTTATATGGTATAAAGTTTATCATCAACTGAGAACCACCGTGCAATTTTCATTCGTGAGCGTCAGCGATGATCAACTCCGTTAAATGGGCTTTCAAGATTACTGGATGCTTTTTGTCTACATCAATCTCAGCTCTATCAAGGCGACCTTCAACCCTCAAGATGTCTTCAATATCCAGCAACAGAGTCAATGTGGTAAATTTACTTTTTTTATTTATAGTCTTCTTTATCTATGATCCCTTGAACGAAATATTCCGAATGACATGCCCTGATACACACATGCAATGCGTGAGTTAATTCTCTATTAGTTAACCATACTGGAAACATTTCAAAGGATCCCTTTGGTTTTTCTATGAACCTTTTGCAATAGGCTACTACTCTCTGCAACTTTCGTAACGAGGAAAACTTGGTCCACAAACTACTTTCACTTTCATCCACTGCATGATGTACCTTTAAACATCTTTCATAAATTTGAATCATTAACTAATTTTCTGACATCATTTATAGTTGAGCTCTTTAAATACCTTGGACCAGTTTTCCACAACGGAATTGTATCACATTCTGATGGTAGGACACCCCTTGATGCTTAATCAGCTGGTTTCATGGTTGATGATATCCCAAATGGCCTTTATTTTATCATTAAACTTTTTAATTAAATTTTTAATGAAATTAGGTTTGGTATTATGCACACTTTCTTAAACAATTCAGAGTATTTATTTACAAACTCTGTAAAATTTTAATTATGGTTATTATACTGTCTTGAATTATAACACATGCCTACAGTTTATTTCTACTTTTATAAATACCAGTCGTGGCCCAATCACGTTTTTGTGGAAACTTTATTGTTTTAGAGATAAACACTAGAATGTATTCTGTCTTTATTAAATCAAAGAGATTACTATATAGTACATCCGAATCACATTGTACAAAGGGTAAAGTATCAATTTTAGCTACATTGGTTTTAAAACACTTCATTCGCTTTTTTGTAACTGGTTTACATGTTACAGTTTTAGGCTCCTCCTTAACATCAAAATCACCACCAAAGGTCACCTTCAAACCGCAATGGTCAGACGTAAGACAATAACTAATAACTGACTTAGATACAGGGTCATTGTCTGTGAAAACATTATCGGGACAAGTGGCCGAATGTAAAGTTATTCTAGTGGATTCTAGTTGGTTAAAAAAATTTATGCTTCGAAAAATCCGAAACACGCTCTGCTCGACGGTAATTAAAAACCTTGTCACTATGCCACCGAGGTGATCGGGGAGATTCATTATAATTACATGAAAATCTGCTAACTTATGGTGTAGTACGAAGTGTTAAATAAAACAGCGGAATTATCATGTAGCTTGACTTGAGCTTCGAAGGAAAATCGCTCACAAAGCTCTAACGCTGTGTAACTTTAACTTTGATTTGATAAGTAACGGTGTTAGACGTGAAAATAAATATTGTTTTTCGGCGTTGCATCCTCGACATTTATATTCAAAAGGTAGTCCACTTTTCAATGCACCAGGCATCCAACACATATTAAGAGCTATCTAAAAGAAATTTTATTTATAAAAAACAAAACGTTACTCCCGCAACGTCGTAACTTGGTCAGCCATTTCAGCTGAAGGCGATAAGATGATATGTGATCGTATTTACGTAAGCCAAAGATGAAGCGAATTGAATTATTGGGAAGGCGATCCAATTTGTTCAGAAGATCTTTATTGAAATCGGGATAGCAAATATCAGCGTAATCAAAAATCGGGAGAATAAGGGTTTGTACAAGAGTAGGTAACCTTGGTTTTTAGGGGCAGAAAGTTCTTGAGCCTATAGAGAGAACGTAACGCAGCAGTCACTTTCCGGCTAACCTCAGTGACCTGAGGACACCAACTGAGTGAGCTGTCGATCTGCAGACCAAGGTCTTTCACACAGGAGCTAAAGGGGATGTTGACACCGTTAAAAGAGACTGGCGAGACAACAGAGACGTCAAGTTTGCGGAGTTGTGGACTACCAATAACAATAGCTTGGCACTTGATGGGATTAACAGAAACTCCGTACTGTTCGAACCCATCATTTACATTACGAAGGTCGCCAGTGAGGGCAGCTATCGTTTCGTCAATATCCACAACATGACATTGCCGATACAACTGCAGATCGTCAGCGTACAAATGGTGGGAACAGCGAATGTGGGGGATCAGAATGTCGATAAACAGGGAAAAAAGAAGGGTGATAGGATACCTCCTTGTGAAACACCAGTGTGGAGCTTACACTGCAACGTCCGCATGAACATCCCATACACCCCCACAATCATTTTTCGGGTTAATATATAGCCTATGACATTCACAAATAACGTGGCTTTATATTGGTAAAAAAAATTCATAATCGGTTCAGAAGATCCAGAGATTACCCCCTACAACCTGACAAACTCACCAACTTTACCTCTTTATAATATTAGTAATAGAAGTATAGAATATGGTTTTATTTAAAATGTTCGTGTCTACACGACTTTTAAATTGTAAATTAGGTAACCTAAGTAAGACTGACTTTAAGAAGTTAAATATAGCTACTAAATAATATATGAAAAAGTTTGGTAGAATAGAAAAGGAAAGCACTATTTTGGTAACACCTCATTTTCCACAAGATTATATTTAACTTCTAACCCAAACACCTTTTCTCAATATCGTCCGATCTCCATACTTCCTGTCCTATCTAAGGTTCTAGAATCCATCGCTCATAAACAGCTTTACTCCTTTCTTGCTTTCAACTCACTACTGTGTCCTTTCCAATCCGGTTTCCGTCCCTCTCACAGCACTGTTGGAGCACTCCTGAATATCACTGAGGATATTCGGGGCGCGATGGACTCCACCAAACTCACGGCGATTATCCTGCTGGATTTCAGTAGTGCATTCAATAGTGTTGACTTTGACCTGCTCCTTGCTACTCTTCGTTCGATTAACATCTCAGACTCTGCAACTGCATGGTTTCACACCTATCTCCATAGTCGTCAACGGCGTGTCGTAATCCACGATGACTCTTCTGAATGGTCTTCCTTATCAGCAGGTGTGCCACAGGGTGGCGTACTTTCTCCTCTTCTATTTTCTATTTTTATTAATCAAATTTCTCTTGCTATAACTTCCTCTTTTCACCTATATGCTGATGACCTTCAGATCTATAGACACTTTCACATTTCCGAGGCTGCAGATGCGATCGAAGCTTTAAATAGGGATCTTGCTGCTATACATGAATGGGCTAAATCTTTCGGCCTCATTATTAGTCTAACCAAATCGAAAGCCATGATTGTCGGTAGCAGCAGGTTAAGAGGCAGGATAGACTGGAGCACGCTTCCTCCTCTTACTTATAATGATACCTCAATTGAATTATCTAATAATAAAGCTAAAAATTTAGGGTTAATAATGGACTGCAATATGGCTTGGTCGTCACATATTGCGGATGTAAGCAAGAAAATGCATTACTCTTTTCACTCCCTCAAACGACTTCAATACTTTCTCCCTTTCAAAACTAAAATTATGCTTGCGCAATCTCTTCTGCTCCCTCTTCTCGACTACGCCGACGTCTGCTACTTAGATGTAACTGAAGAACATCTCAATAAACTCGAGCGTCTGCAAAATCTGGCCATTCGCTTCATCTACGGCCTGCGTAAGTATGATCACGTGTCACACTTTCGCGCAGAGTTAAAGTGGCTCCCAATTCGTTTCCCGTTATATGCACATTCTTTGCACCTTATTTAATATTCTCAATGACCCTAACTCTCCTCCCTTTCTTCGCTCCCGGTTCCGCTATCTCCCCATTCCTTCCCGCGGGCGGCGGTCGTGCATCACTAAAGTGCTCGAACTGCCGACCAGCAAAACCAACTTTTTCCTCCATTCATTCACAGTAAAAGCCGCACAGCTATGGAATAGACTCCCCAAATCTATTCAAGATTGTCCTTCCATAATTACGTTCAAATTAAAGCTCAAAGAGCACTTTCTTAGACTACCAGTATAACATGATCATTTAAGTAAGTATAGATGAATATATATACATATATATATTTTTTTTAAGTATATATATTTTATTGTTATTTTATTTGTATGATTGTTTATTTTGTATATATACTTACTTAAGTATTTGTATTAGTTTTAGGTTTAGGTAATCGTCTTTTTTTTTGTTGCACTTTGTGTCACCCCTATTAAATTTATCTCGCACACTCTTTGGGTTGACTGGAAGAGATCTCTTTTAGAGATAAGTCCACCTTTGCACACAATGTCTCTTGCTACTTTTGTTACTGTGTTTATGTGTAATAAAGAATATAATAATAATAATTTAATGATAATTTGTAAACCTTACATTTAAATAAAAAAAAACTACTAAAAATGAGGTCTAATCATTGCTATACATACCTACCATTTTTCTACAGAAGAAACCTACGCCTAACCTACATTATAATATATATAACTATATTGATACATATTCGCTTTTAATTAATTGTTAATTTTTAAATATTTTCTGAGCTACATTTATAACCAGCAACTTAACTAATACGTAAAATATTTTTCCCACATTTTTCCCATTAACTCGGGTAACAGTTGAGCAGCTGGCAACAAATTATTCACGCACACTAGCATCCTTACAAATTCTCATAAACACACTACAATAATGAGTTGCCGCATTTACGGAGCTGTGGTTTTTAGGTAGCGCGGTATCTAGTCTAATCATTTATCTAAGATGAAAGTGTTACATCTGTAATAAAGTTTGTGTTTGTTGAAAGTGTTTTCTTATTTATACATTTCCTACAATTCGAAATTACATGCCCAAACTTCTTTACAAAATTTACACTGTAATAATTTGGAGGTAGAGGTCGAAAGATAAGTGGTGGAGGGTTTTTCTGGTGTAGACTTGTGGTTCTCGGTGCGGAGTCTCGTGGCTACTGAATGTTATCTTCGTCCCTGAGTGTTCCAATGCCATAATGAGGTGTTTGAAATTGTCCGTCAGGCCTGCGAGCATGATTACTCCGATGAATTCATCCTCGAGTCCAGCTTCAATTTCAATCAATTTCTCCTGTATATCCCTTATTGTATTTATGTAGGTCTCCATATCTCTATGGGTTGTCAACCTCGTGTTGAACAGTTGCCTCAGTAGTGTTAGCTTTCTGTCCAAGCTTTTGTCGGCGTATTGCGCTTGCAGTTTATTCCATGTGTCTTTTGCCGTCGTGGCAGACTTCACTATGGAATAAATTCGTGGCGCTACTGACAGACATATCTTTGCTCTTGCCTGTTTATCGGGTCTCTTGAAGTCGCTCCTCTCCTTCTTGAATTCGTCTGGGAGCTCGACGCAGTTCCACAATCGAAATTAGATCGCCCGTTCAATTTGGGTATTGGTGGTACACCGCTGGCGATGACTGGAAGTCGTGGTGCCTGTGCTGATGGCAGGCCTTCAGCTGGTGAGTCCACCATTTTTCGTGAGGTTCGCGAGAAACTTTTAACGAGAACACTTCCGCGACTGCTAGGCTAGGCCTGGGCCCATAACCTGCAGTGAATCGGAAGTTTAACTTGGTAAATAAATATATTTAGAAACACTTAGCCGTAGCAGGGTAAACAAACGGTAGAGAGAACAACAAGAGTGATAGTATATAAAAAAACAATGTTTAAAATAATGTCATAAAGTAAAAGCATTCTAGTAAACTGCCAGTGTCCTTGCTGAAAGTCATAAAGTTTTACTGTGACGCGATTGCGATCGATATAGACGAATTATTTGCATATCTTCGTTTTCGCATTTCTACAGATTTGCATCTCTTCAGATTCTCGTTTTTTCGAAATTTTTTTCACCAGATTTGTACAAGCGACGCCAACACACTTAGTAGGTATCACTTACATGCAATTTTATTTTATTTTTCTTTTTATTTTAAATATTTTATAATGAAATTGATTGAATGATGATGAGATTGCATGAGATTGTACTAGAACAATGAGATTGAATCTAACGAGTTCAACCTTTTTGATCCCATGTTTTATGTATTTTTCGTCGCGCAAATTTCGTTGCGAGCAGACGTATCGTAGTTGGTCACGTAATAATTCAATATTTCATTTTAACTATTGTGGAGCCCCTTGTTTCGCCCCTGCAGAACTCAGGAATCCGCCACGCCGCTTCTGAAGACTATATCATTCACGAGAAATATCGAAAAGTTGAAAGTTGCTGCGCACCGTGGTTACGATCTCCGGACCTTTCGCGTCAGTAGCGTGAGTAGTACTCGCTCGGCCACGGTAGCTTGGCCGAAAGTATTGTTCGTTCGTAACGCCCGCTCGTCGTGAATCACCACCGCTACCACTGTACGCTGCGATTAACGAGCGTCTATCGGGCGATACTGCCTGACTTCAACAACTTCGTTGTACAAGTCCTTAGCACTGAAGCAGTATGCCTAATTTTTTTTTCGGTTGTCGCAGTGTTGTGCAAAACAGGCATTTTTTGCAATGCTGCCTCTGTCAGGAGTACTATGATCTCTTGTGTGCGAGTGTTGCGAAAGAGCGATTTTTAAATACAATGACCAAGGAACAAAGCTGCTTGGAAATGTCAAGCGTGTTTAAGTAAAGCGCCTAAAACAGATAATACTAATATACACCTGCTCGTTCAACTATGGATAGTCCAGATAACATTACTCTCCGACGTGGACCTGGCTCCTCGAAAGTGGTAAATGAATCCTTGCCAGGTGATTGCGACTAGTTGCCTACGCTCGATCAAATAAGATCTAAGATCTAAGATCCTATACGCGAGGAGTTACACCTCTTTTTTTCTGATCGTATACGTGATGTAACCACTATATCTATTACTGAGACAGCAGCGACGTTATTCTCGACATTCGGAGAATGGATGTATGGCGACTAGACATTTGGGGAATTAGACGTAATCAACCAAACCGGATATTACGGGTACCTACCCTATGCTGTAACGCGATTACGGCAATTCTATTCTTTGGCCATTCCTTCCAAATGACTCTTCGTTTGCGCGAGGCCTCTCGCCTACCACAAGGCTTAGTGACTCCGATTTAAATAAAGAACCGGGAATAACGGACACATATAAATCTAATATTGAAAAACACTTCGATCTGTCATGACCGTAGCACAAGTACACAGCCCGGATCTTACCCAGACCATTATTACCAGGGATAGTAATAATAATCCAAGCGCAGCAGAGCAGTTGCCAGTTGTAAATCCAATAACATCGGATTTTCTTGACGTTCTTGGAGTTTCTAAAGTGAAGGAGGTACCATTGGAACCCAAAATACCAGAAGAGGTCTCTAAACGCTAGGGCAATCCTCATAGATGGCCTGAACAAAGATAATAAAAAGGAACTGTTAGCAACAACTTTGATGGGTATTTCTTTAAGAATGTGCATATTACGCGGCGGATGATAAAGAATCTTCTACAGTGCAAATATTTTATGAATATAAGTATTACAAATCTAAAGTAGTCTATTAGAAACTATATTTGTTTATTGAATTTAGAGAAAATTGAGTTCAAGCATCCAAATTCTAATTACCATTCATGTCCCATTTTAAATTTTTATTAAGTTTTTATTCAATATAGCTAAATTCCTTTTGAAGAATGTAATAATAGTTCAATATTCTTCAATAGGAATAGTTTCCTTAGCCCTATATACAAGTTGTTTAACATAAATAACATAAATTATTAAGAATTAATGCTCTTAAAATATATCCTCGGATAACTTTATCATTACCGTTTAAAAATAATTCGCCTTAATTTACTACCTACAAATTAGAAAATTCGTACCCTTAACTCTCTAGGTGGATTCGACCAAACTGGAATAAGGTCTTATACCTAGATTAAACGCCGAATTTGTATAGACTGATCTCGGAGTAAGTCTTATTCCAGTTTGGTCGAATCCAGCCTTAACAAGTTTGCGCCTATCTGTGCTCGTCGCCCGAGTATAAATACATGCATAAAAGACCGGAATTTTTGGCGATATATTTAAATCTCTCGTCGCCGTAGTGCTTTTGTCGAAATATCGTCTAATCACCATTTTCCATTTTTGTGGTAAATAGACGATTATTTTTTTTAACTGATACGTTTATTTAAGTTGTTATAATTTCCATTTTTAGGTAAAGTAGGTAAAAATTGTATAATTCTTGTAAAGAACTGTTTAATCAACAATATGTTTGTAATCCTAATTACCATTTGCATAATTACCGTATTTTCCGTTACTCTAAAGTAAATGGTAATGAGGTAAATTATAAAAATAGTAATTTTAATATTTTTTTAATTGTGATTCTTGTGCTGTGCACTATCGAAAACAAATACTAATTAGGAAGCTATCTGTAAAGTTCCGTAAAAAAATATATGGAAATCACAGATAGTAAAATAACAAATTCGCGATTTAAATCCGTATGATTTTTTCATTTTAATGTGTTTTAGTCGTGAAAATTTTAAACTAATTATAATTAAGTATTTTTTGACAGAAATTTCACAATGCAAACAAAAAAACAGATACTGGAGAATCCCATCATCGTAATCTAAACTAACCTTAAAACAACTAGTAGTAATTTGAAGCTACGATCAATGCAGCATTATATTGACATAATCAGAATTTATTACTTAGACCCGCAGACTCCCTCGACTTCTCGAATTAATATAGCAAAAAGCCACCTGTTTACAAAAATAATGATTCTGATGATGATTTTGATATTTTTCTGACTAAAAAACGGTTTTTCAAGTAAATTATAAACATTTTCTCAATGATAGATACTCGGGCGAGACCCACAATCCATATCGTCTTTAAGACCAATCTCCTTAATTAGTTGTTTTTGCAAAATTTTTCATAATATTATACATAATAGGTTAGAATGGTACATAGAAAAAAATAATAAATTATCAGAGTTTACCACTGGCTTTCGTAAAGTCCGATCAACAACAGACAACCTCGCTATGTTAGTTACTAATATACAGCTGGGTTTTTCATCTAAATACCCGACCGTCGCATGTTTTATCGATATCGATAATGCGTATAATAATGTGGATGTGAAGGCTCTAGTAAATATTTTAGACAAATATGGGGTTGGACAGAAAATATGCATATATATATGGAATTACTTAATAGATCGATGTTTGAAAATAAGAGATTATTCTATTTGCAGACGTACTGGTTTTAGTCTGGCTCAGGGTGATCCTTTGTCTCCGTTATTGTTTAATATTGCGAAGTCTCATATATGCCCATTAATAACTGACGTACATATATCCCAATACGCAGATGACTATGTACTGTACATTACGAATAGCAATCTTACTGATTCATGTAACAAACTACAAGCATCATTGAGCCTTATGACAATATTGCTACGAGATATAGGTTTTGAAATTTCTGCATCCAAAAGCAAAGTGTGTATTTTTCAAACGGGATATAATAAAAATACAGCGCCTCTTTGTATAAATAACGTCACTTTAAATATTGTTAATAACTTTAAATACCTTGGTTTGTGGCTAGATAGATCCTTGAGGTGGGGTAAGCATATTAACGAAACAAAGGAAAAAGCTTATAAATTCATAAATATTATAAAAAATTTGAGTGGTTCAGGGTGGGGATTACATCCAAAGCACTTAAGACGGCTGTATTTATCAGTTATCCGTAGCAGGATAGACTACGCTAGCTTCTTGTACGGTAACAGTTGTAATACTCATTTGTTAAAGCTTGAAAGGTTACAAAATAAATGTTTACGTGCCATTGGAGGCTATATTAAGAGCACAGCAATCCATGTAATGGAGTCTGATCTTTTAATTGCACCGTTACATGTCCGTAGAAATTACCTAGCTAGCAAATTTTTGTTAAAATCAAGATCATACCCTCTACTTAGTCTAAGTAAAACAATTGAAAACATAAAAAGTGTGCACCGAAGTCCTTATTGGAGAAATAAGAAGAAACCTCTTTTAGCTATGACCCAAGACACTTTTGAGACCGATCCTCTTTCGAATAATGGAGAATTGGGAATGTTTTCATCGAATAAATACCTGGATGTGTGAAATAGACTTGTCAGAAATAATAAAAATCAGTGTTGATTTGAATATTCCTAAGCGCTTCATTGGTCCTGCAGAGCTAAAGACAAAATGTAATGTATATTTATTCCAAAACTATCATAACTATTACAAAATATATACCGACGGTTCTATAAATAAAGATGGTGTTGGAGCAGCTTATTTCGATTACAAAACAAAGAGTTACGATAAATTAAAAATAAAATCTAAGATTTCAAAAATGCACGCCGAATTAATCGCTATAGCAGAATTATCCTACTGTGAGTCGATAGAGTTTCATAAATTTGTCATATTTTCTGATTCTAAATCTTCTCTCCAACACCTGGCTCGTTGCATCTCAAACTTTCGAGGAGCACCGATAGCCTACTCCATTATAAAGACTATACAAAAACTTGTCAACAATAAAAAGACAATAATTATTCAGTGGGTGCCTTCTCACATAGGTTTGCAGGGTAATGAAAGCGCAGACTTGCTTGCCATAGAGGTCTCGAGTGATGGGATTCCATGCTGTATTTTTCCTTGGACTATGTTGCCTTAATTAAAAATCATATGTACGGTACGTAGAAGGAATATTTCAATGAAAGATCACTAAGTAAAGGAATATGGTACAGAACTATCCAACCTAGCCTTCCACGGCACCTATAGTTTGAGAGCGCAGATATGTCAAGGAGTGATATTGTCACTATGTTACGGATTCGATCTGGTCACATTCCTCTTAACAGCTTTGCATTTCTGATGGGAAAAGTGACATCCCCTAACTGTTCAGAGTGCGGGAAAATTGAAGACGTTTACCATATATTGATAGAATGTGTCCGGAACGAGGCTGAGAGAAGACAATACTGTACTTCAAGGCATAACAGTGTATTTGAAATAGGGAAATGTAATAGTATCTTAGCTTTCCCTCTCTCACGGGATGCTAGGATGCTCCTAAAAATTGTGTCAATAGGTATTAAGCGTAGAATGAAGTTAATTATACTTAAGTATATACAATGAGGGTGGCATTATCACTGCGTGATAAAAACCTCAAAAAAATAAAGATTAAAAAAAAATGATAGATAGGTACTCATTATAATTAGTTTTGCAATATTTTTGTAACTTTTTTTATTTAAAGGACTCAATCATGCTAGTCCTGTGAGTCCATTTTTTAATTAGTGTCTTTTAATAAGTCATTATTTTTGTTTTGAGTTGATGCTCATTTCCAATTTATACCCAAGATGTTTTGGTTTTTTGTTTCTTTTATATTATTTTTTTTTCATTTTATCGATAGATAACACGTAAGATAAGAATTTTTTTGCAGAATTAACCTTTTGTATAAAACAAAATCCTCAGATTAATATTGAAGTGTATTTTTTTAGTTATTTTACCGCTTACTTACCAAGAAGTTCATTGAGTAATGTTTTTTTAAAATTTAATTACTTTGTTTAATACCTAACTTACTAAGTAAGAAGTTATTTTTAAGGCTGATTAAAATATATAGAAACATGTGTTTATTAAAACCGTGTCTTAGTTGATTTGAGTCGCTATTTGGTGAATGAATTTAGTTTTTTTTAGATAATCCACTTTAAAAAAAATTTAAAAAATCTAATTTTTTACGACTGTTGATAAGTATTAAGTACATATCTTTAGTGTGTTAAAAATAATGGTTTGCTATATTTTGAAATAACAGTTTAGACTTTTGTCTTAATTGCAATTTGATTTATAATTACCATTTCTCATTACCTTTACTATTATCTAATTACCATTTACTGTAAATATCACTACCATTCACTAAAAATTTTAAACGCTTGTCAGTTAAAAAATAAAACACTTACATAATTCCCTTGTACAGTTTCTTTTAGGGTATCTTTGCAGCAATATAAAATTCACTCAAAGAATGCGTTTTGTCATAACTTTTATGCAATCTCCTAACATGAGGCAATATGCGCATTTTCAAAGAATTGCCCTGATACCTGTTTGAAGTTGGCCAAATTATGCTGCATTTACATTATGAAAATACCATGAATAGTAAAATGCTTACATTACCTACCTACTCTTGATAAAAAATTCTTGTCAAGGACACAACATGTTAAAAGAGACGCGCACCTTTTTGGAGAAAATTTGGGAGAAAACATAAAAGCTGCTAAGGCCGCTGAAAAACCTGGTTTGCAAATACGGAATACTAACAACATTGGACCATCAACTTCAGGAACTATGAAATACGTCGCAGGGAAAGTGGCAAGACCCACCCAAGCAACAAGGTCATGGGTTGCCAGGCCGGGTGGGAGCAAGCAAAGATTCCTGTATCCACCTCCGAGGCGATCAGCGCAAGCACCGACGTCCGCCCGCTATCACACCACGACTGTGAGACCGTCATACAGACCGACGATGCGTAAATAACAACCAAGGTAACCTTACACGCTGGTCGTATAATTTTTTTTTGTTCACACATAGTGTTCAATCGCAAATGACCCGGTAGTCTTACAATGATGTTACGGGTTACAAAATACCATTTAACAATACTGTAAAGCAAGCTACTGAACCTATCACTCCTAACTTTTCTTCGGCTGAAATAAGTAAGTTAATCACAGCTATATCTGACTTGTGCGCACCGTTTGGACTTAGTTCAGCACCTTAATATGTTTTTGCGAAACTTATGAAACCGGTTGGGATTTATCTTAGAAACAGAGGTTTTTTAATTGTAATATAATTAGATCTTGTGCCTTGGTCATTCTTATGAAGAATGTAAAAGTTTTGTTCTTGATACTGTTTGTTTATTACAAAATCTAGGCTTTAAAAAACTTCAAAAAAAACTTCTTAAAAACTTCAAAAGAAGTAGCTTGGAACCACAAAAGACTAGAAAATTTCTCGGTTTTGAATTAAATTCAGAAAATTTGTGTTTGTATTATTGCCAATAGAAAAAACGAAAACGCATTCTTGAACAAATAAATATCATGGAAACTAAAAAGCAAATAAAAATACGAGATTTTGCAAAGTTTTTAGGCTCTGTAACTTCTGTTTGTCCAGCCATAGACTGGCCAAGCAGAAGTTAAATAATAATGAAATTCTACTCCGAATGGACAAAACAACCGCAATATCCTATATCAATAGAATGGGTGGAGTACAATATGTTCCTTTAAATAATATCACTTGTCGTCTATGGCAATGGTGGGAGAACCTCAACATATTTGTCTTTGCATCCTACATAAAATCTAAAGATAACTTCGAGGCGGATAAGGAGTCACGGCGTACTTATGAATATCGAGAGAATGGCAAATGTCGGCACCTGTGTTCGAAAAAATTGTTCAATCGTTTGGGAAACCTCTTAAAGATCTATTTACTACTTACCAAAATTAAAAATGCGATAAATACGTCTCATGGCAACGATACCCCTATGCCTTTGACATAGATGCATTCACCTTAAATTGGAATATATTTTATTTTTATGCTTTTCCCTCTTTCTGGCTCATATTACCTCGCTCACATCTTCATCATCATTAAAATGCTTCAGGAAAATAATTAACGACGAAGTCACTGGTGTACTAGTCGTACCGTATTGGCCGAGTCAACCCTGGTATCCCCTACTTAGCTCAGTAGCGCACCACCAATATACTTCGGCCCAAGTGACGATATGTTATTATCCCCTTTCAGGACCCAGCACCCCCTTTGCAAGAAACTTATCCTGGTAGCATACAAATTATCAGAAAAGCATTTCAAAGACAATCGTTATGTAATTAAATCATCGCGGTGATGATTTCCTTATTGTCTACATTCTCACTAAAACAATACAATGTCGCTTTTACGAAATGCTGGAGTTATTGTGATATTTATAAAGTTGATTTCTATAACTCCCCACTTCCAATTCTATCAAAATTCCTTACGGTCTACTGTTATCTAACAGCAAAAGTTGGTTGTAGTTAATTAAATATGCATCGTTCTGTTTTAGCTATTTAGGGCAAACGTTATAGTGAAGCTGATTTAGTTGTTCGATTTTTTAAAGGTATTTACAGGACTAAAACTAGTCATCCGAAATATTCGGAGACGTGAGATCCAAAGATTGTAATCGATCACCTTAGTAATTTATATCCAAATGAGGAACTTGCTCTAGAGTTTATTACTAAAAAATTAGTAACTCTGCTCGCATTGTCAACCGCACAACAAGTACAGACGTTATATTCGAATTTCTAATTTAAAAATAAATAATAACTATGTCGAAACCATTGTGGATGATTTAATTAAAACATCTGCTCCAGGACGACGACCGCCTTGTTTATTTAAACCATTTTTTCTAAATAACATTGAGATCTGCCCTGTAAAAACATTACTGTCCTACTTAGATATGACTAAAGTTTACAGAGATAAACCTAGAACGGAAAGGTTATTGCTCACCTGAAGCCTATTCATAATGCAACTAGTTCTACATTAAGTCGTTGGATTATAAACATCGGTATCGACACTTCTTTATTCTCAGCACACACTTGTAAGACATGCGTCCACGTCCACCTCGGCAGCAAACAGAAAATGCCTTTCAATAACTGCAGGATGGACTGGTAATTCTCTGGTGTTTGCACTGTTTTACAATCGACCCCTTACCATTGAGAATGACGATAATGCCTTTGCAGCGGCCGAGCCTAGCTTATCATTCATTATAATATATCATACTGGTTTGTACTAATATGGTACCTAATTATATTTAATCGGTTATACTCGTAAATACTCAATTATAATAGTTGAATTAAATCATATAGGTACTTAAATTATTTCGCAAAATTCGTGTTCTAAACATCTACCTGGTGAATATAAATCTCAAGGATGCAACGTCGAAGTTTGATTGATGGTTAAACAAACCTACCTGAAGTGAAGTTTGACCGTAATTGTACGAAACGTTGCATCCGAAGAGATTTATATAAAGATCCCTCCCTTCCCTTACATGCTTGCCCCATATAAATAAACTTTGCAATAAAGCTTTAAAAGTGAATGACGATGACAGCGCGGGTGACAAACTCGTGCACTCGGTTGGTATTCACTAGATGGCGCCTGTGTCTATACTACGGGTAACGTTTTGTTTTTTTTTTAAATGAAATTTCTTTTAGATATCTCCTAATGTGTGTTGGATGCCTGGTACATTGAAGAGTGGATAACCTTGTGAATATAAATCTCTTCGGATGCAATGTCTCGTACAATTACGGTCAAACTTCACTTCAGGTAAGTTTGTTTAACCAACAATTATACGAGGAACATAGTAGTTGTGCTAAGTGGCCGTGTACTCACCAGGAAGGGCAGGGACCCGGGGCGCGGCTTGAAAGGCTCCCGGCCGCCGCTCAGCGCCGCGCACGCTGCGGCAACAACCATTCGCTCATGCTCAAACTCATGTTGTTATAGCCGATTGCGAGCCACACACACAACAATACTGACAGAGTTATTGTGAATTTCGAACCATATTTACAAAAACGCTCCGAAGTTCACTAAAGAAACACTTGGGAACACAACAACTCTTGGGGTTCGATATTTAACACTAAAGATAAACTATTCCACGATTTTTAATATCTATATTTTTTTGATTAATCTGATAACCAAACATTACCGTTTCATCGAAAATTGTAGAGAAAATAAAAATGCGATGATACGAGATTCTCGCAGTTGTTCAATATTTAATAAAACATAATATGTTAACAACAGTGTTGTGGGAAATGGAATTCGATGTCAATAATTGCGATAAAGTTGGTGAGTTCCCCACAATTTTAGCAATACTCAAAATAGTATTTTTAGAATCAATATTCATCTGAAACAATGCACTCTGTATGCTTGAATACATAATGTATGTTTTTTTAGAATAATGCATGCTGCATGTTTGCTTACATATATGCTGCATGTCAGGGGGACGTGCAACGTTACTGCGATTGAAAGTTGTTCGATGATGTGTTAAACGTGCGTATCGTTAAAAATGATCCATGTTTCGATAAACAGTTTCATCGATAAAAACATTTCACATTACAGATTACAAATATTTCACATTATAGAATGTGATATATGTGGAAAAGCTTTCGGTGACATGACATTCGGGATTTAAAAAATCGGTGTTTCTTTATAAGACCCCCATAAAAGCTCCTACTAGGTACATGGACAATAAATGCAATTTCCGTCTCCAAAATATATACTTCTTAACAAACCGACCGGCGTGCGAGCCAGCGCAGCGCCAGCGCCGGCGCCGGCCGCCGCCGCGCCGGTCCCCGGAGCCCGCATACGTACCCAATAATAAAACAACGCTGTATTTGTTCATCGTGCTGATTAATCTCGCTCCGATTGTCAACCGCCGCGCACGGCGGAATGGATTTAATCAACGAATTGCACCCGTTCGTAAATGTTGAATGTCAACAATGAAAATTGACGCTTGCGGCCACAAGCGTTCGTTTCAAAACTAACTAGAAAATATCACTACAGTTTCTTACGAATACAAGCATGATTTCATTGGGATGTTATTGGGTAACAAATATTAGAAATAAATTGGAACTCAAAGAATGTAGGAGTTTTCTACACATAACAAAGGGCAGACTTTTGCTTAGATTATAGCTTATCGCATTTATCTACCCTTAATCAAAATGATCGCTCATTTATAATGATTATCGTGATGCCCTCGATGTGAAGCGTCACTCGCTATGAGCGCTCGTAGTTCACGCTCAGCGGCTGGCGCGGCACCCGCATACGCGTCCAGTCCTTGCAAAAACAAATTCATAATCATTAATGCATGTCATTATCATTAAGAACCTAATGCTGGCCCACAGCTGGCCAAAGGCCTCCATTGAAATGAAGTCATCGCGTCGCTTCAATGTTATGAGTTACTTGCTCAATTCTGGTTTCTGATCACAAACCCGGACTACGCATCGAATACATTACCACCCTACATATTATATTGTACTTCGACGTTGCATCCTCGAGATTTATATTCACAAGGACTACCTTGTGAATATAAATCTCTGAATCTCTCGAGAGTGGACTACCACTCTTCAATGTACCAGGCATCCATTAAGAGCACATATTAAGAGCTATCTAAAAGAAATTTTATTAAAAAAAACATAAAACGTTACCCATAGTATAGACACAGGCGCCATCTAATGTATACCAACCGAGTGCACGAGTTTGTCACCTGCGCTGTCATCGTCATTCGCTTTTTGTGTTCGGGCATCCGCACATCGTTACCCTAAAAGTGTTTTGTGTAGCAAAAAACTATGTGCAAAAGGAAGCATGGATAATCATTATATACGCATGTGGAAAAACTGCGTAAACGACGATCGCCAAGTAAATCAGGTCAGTCAGTGTTTTAAATATTACATCTTGTCGATGTTATGATTAAATTACAAAGACAAACGATTTTTTAAAAACTATGTGATTCGTTAGCGAATTTACGACTCAGAACCTCTTAGTGAGACATTCAAAGTAGAAACGTTATTGAAATATATTTCATAGTACGTTTTCTTCTTAATTTCGATTAATACTTTCGCTAGTGCCTTTGTGGTTACCCACATTTTTTGACTTTTTCACTATTTATTGATTTTCAAAAATACATAAGACGTTAAGCTTTTTAAATAATAATAAAAAGTAAAAAACACATAAGTAGTACCGTGAAGTGATTACGGTCAGTGCTAGTATGAAATATAGTATCGTGACGAGATTACGATCGATATTAGGGGTACATACCCTATGCTGTGACGCGATTACGGTAATTCTATTCTTCGGTCATTCCTTCCAAATGACTCTTTGTTTACGCGAGGCAGTAGTTACCTATATTCTATTTTATTTTATTTACTAATCTTTTTATTGGAGCGTTTTTTTGTATGCAAGTGTTTTCTACAAAATCCTACAGTGCCGCCTTACATACTGCACATTTATGTATTACCGTGATGTGATTACGGTCAGTGCTAATATGAAATATAGTATCGTGACGAGATTACGATCGATATTACGGGTACCTACCCTATATTGTGACGCGATTACGGCAATTATATTCCTCGGTCATTCCTTCCAAATGACGCTTCGTTTGCGCGAGGCAGTACCTACATTCTATTTTATTTTTTACTAATCTTTTTATTGGAGTGTTTTTTGTGTGCAAGGTTTCTACAAAATCTTACAGTTCCGCCTTACATACTGCACACTTATGTAATACCGTGACGTGATTACGGTCAGTGCTAATATGAAATCTAGTAAGTCAGAACTTATTAAGAAAAATATAGTAATTAATATAAAATAAAAAGTTAGGATGGCAAAGGAAATATACTTGTATTTATTAAGAGAAGGAAAGAAGAAGAAATATAAGATAAATGTAATGAATAATCAAGTGCTAGAATAAATGTATTGGAAAAAAGTAAAATATTGAGTGAGAAAATGTCATAGTTAATAAGAAAATAGGTAATAAATATAAGGAAAATAATGTAAAGCTTATATGAAACAATGTATTAGATAATAAGAAACATTTAATTGTAAAATTAAAAAAAAAAGGAAGGAATGTACAAAAGTAAAAAGAAAAAGAAATTAAAAGAAAAGAATCTAAAGTAAAAATGATAGAAACGAAAGAAAGAAAACAAGTAAATAGAGTAAGTAGAGCTCATAAAGCTCCAGTTCATTTAATTAATCACTTTGAAAGAAAAGAAAATAGACACAAAAGAACAAAAAACCCTGCCAAAATAGCGGGATGCAGTAGTATACTTTAAAAAAAAATAAAAAAAAATATGAAATCTAGTATCGTGACGCGATTACGATCGATATTACGGGTACCTACCCTATGCTGTGACGCGATTACGGCAATTCTATTCTTTGATCATTCCTTTCAAATGACTTCGTTTGCGCGAGGCCTCTCGCCTACCACACAGTGGCGGTACCTTCATACAAGCCGAAAAGCCCGGCTTGCCCTAACAAAAACTCAATATCACTACTGGTAAAACGCAATTATTAAAATCACTTAATATTTTTTACCATTGTTAATTTTCTTTCATCAGCATTCAAATTATCAATTTTAGTTTCTCATAAAACAAATCGCATAAAGCTGCTTATAAATCGTGCGACGCTTTACATCTCTCTCGCACAAGTTGGCTTGCAACCGGGCTTCGGATTTAAAGTATATCCGCTCTCTTCTAACTTTAACAAAATTGCTACTCTATAAACATAATACTGCGTAAGTATGTATAGATTCTATGAGAAATTCATACTCTTCGTCAAAGCCAGCTTGCGTTATGAAGTTCGCAAGTAAGGCCTTCTCCAAATCAGGCTTTATTTCTACCGAATCACGTGCAACTTAAACGCGGGCGAACCAATCAGAGGCGACCGACGACAGCTCGAGCTCGGGCGAACCAATCAGAGGCGAGCGTAAATACGCGATTGTGCTGTGCAGCAGCCACAGGCAGCAGCCAGCCATTTTTTATTCTTTGTTATTGTCACACTTCACTTTGTTTGAGGGATTATTTTTAAGTAATTTGTGATAAAAAAAATGTGTTGATGTGTTCCGAGTTCAGTTCGTCGCTTTATTGGTCTCTGTGACGAACTTAGATGTGTTGGGCATGTGATGTGTTGCAAACAAATGTGTACTTAAACGTGTTGATGATTGGCATACGAAAGGCAGAGGTAAATAAATTCTTTGAACATCACACATGATTTATGTATTTCGCAAATTATTAAATGTCATCTAGGGCATTAATAATAATAGGTCTATGTAAAAAACTCTTTGGATTGTTGGTTGCTTCCATTCAAATAATTAAGTACCTAATAATTAATAAATTAAGTGTAGAGGCCTACATATCGATTGTGATTCCCGCGCAAAATGCCCATTTTCGCATTTTGTAGTAATTTTCCAGTTGTATTTATCGTTTTTATCGAAATAGGATAATAAATGCATGCTTAATATTACGAATCTCCACTCTGCGAGAATAAGCTGAGTTCGGACGGCCCGCGCATCGCATTTTGTTGTAATTTTGTACTTAGTTGTATTTATAGTTTTCATCGAAATAGGATAATAAATTAATTATAACGTTTTTATTCCTCATGAAGTAACAATTATTCTGGTATAAATTTTACTCAATAATATTATCGTAGATAAGAGAAATTCACAGTTAAGTTTTTTTGGTTTTGTTTCATTTTTTTTATTTCATTTGTTTAGAACAGTAGCTCAAAAAAGTGCCCTCGCGCAATTTATGAAAATCTTTCTCTGCAATTTTGAAATTTACAAAAAGCGAGGCCGCTACGTACTATGCCAATAGCTATTCTACACTATTCAATATGTATTTTTGTTTCTGAGATAAAGAACGCCTAAATTGGCCAAAATTAAATTCTCAAAAATCACATTCAAGATGTAATAGAAGGTAATAGCCTGTTTTTTTACCAACGACAAGAACGTTTGGAATGCCACGGCCTATGACGATTTGAGTAAATAATGTGGCTAGTGTCACAAAGGGGCACCAACATTGTACCTAGGTAGCACGATTAGGAACTTCAGGTTTCGTGGCTTGCCCCAATCTAAAGCCCTAGGCACGCCACTGCTACCACAAGGCTTAGTGACTCCGATTTCAATAAAGAACCGTAAATAACGGACGTCTATAAATCTAATATTGAAAAAGACTTACGATCTGTCATGACCGTAGCACAAGTACACAGTCCGGATCTTACCCAGACCATCCAGGACGCTAGGGATACCTAGTCGTAATAATCCAAGCGCAGCAGAAGAGTTGCCAGTTGTAAATCCAATATCGTCGGATTTTCTTGACGTTCTTGGAGTTTCTAAAGTGAAGGAGGTGGTACCATTGGGACCCAAAATACCAGAAAAGGTCTCTGAACGTTAGGGAAATCCTCATAGATGGTATGAACAAAGATAATAAAAAAGAACTGTTAGCAACAACTTTGATACCTGTTTGAAGTGGGCCAAATTATGCTGCATTTACATTATGAAAAAACCATGAATAGAAAAATGTTTACACTACCTGCTTACTGTTGATAAAAAATTCTTGTCAATGACACAAGATGCTAAAAGAGACGCACACTCTTTTGGAGAAAATTTGGGAGAAAAGATAGAAGCTGCTAAGCCGGTGAAAAATCTGGTTTGCAAATACGGAATACTAACAACATTGGACCGTCAACTTCACTAAGAACTACGTCGCCCAGCAGGGAAAGTGGCAAGACCCATCCAAGCAACAAGGTCATGGGTTGCCAGGCCGGGTGGGAGCAAGCAAAGATTCCCGTATCCACCTCGGAGGCGATCAGCGCAAGCACCGACGTCCGCCCGCTATCACACCACGACAGCAGTGAGACCGTCATACAGACCGATGTTGCGTAAATAACAACCAAGGTAACCTTACACGCTGTACGTATAATTTTTTTTTTGTTGACACATCGTGTTCAATCGCAAATGACCCGGTAGTCTGACAGTACGTTACGGGTTACAAAATACCATTTAATAATACTGTAAAGCAAGCTACTGAACCTATCACTCCTAACTTTTCTTCGGCTGAAATAAGTAAGTTAATCACAGCTATATCTGACTTGTGCCAGTCAGGAGTAATATGCATAGGAGAGGATGTCAAAGACCAATTTATTTCTCCCATATTCTTAACACCTAAAAGTGATGGATCGTCCAGATTTATCTTGAACCTAAAATCATAGAATAAAGCTGTCGCCTTATACCACTTTAAAATGGAGGACAGCAAGCAAATTATTGTTCCGAGACAGTTATATGGCCAATGTTGATGAATGTTAGTGCCTACCGTTTGGACTTAGTTCAGCACCTTATTATGTCTTTACGAAACTCATGAAACCGGTCTATCTACCGGATTTATTTTGGAAACAGAGGTTTTTTAATTCTAATATATTTAGATCTTGTGCCTTGGCCATTCTTATGAAGAATGTAAAAGTTTTGTTCTCGAAACTGTTTGTTTATTACAAAATCTAGGCTTTGATAAAAACATCAAAAAGAGTAGCTGGGAACCACAAAAGACTAGAAAATTTCTCGGTTTTGAATTAAATTCAGATAATATGTGTTTGCAATTGCCAATAGAAAAAAGGAAACGCATTCTTGAACAAATAAATATCAATAGAATGGGTGGAATACAATAAGTTCCTTTAAATAATATCACTTGTCGTCTATGGCAATGGTGCGAGAAACGCAAAATATTTGTCTTTGCATCCTCCATAAAATCTAAAGATAACTTCGAGGCGGATAAGGAGTCACGGCGTATGAATATCGATACAGAATGGCAAATGTCGACACCTGTGTTCGAAAAAATTGTTCAATCGTTTGGGACACCTCTTAAAGATCTCTTTGCTACTTACCTAAATTATAAATGCAATAAATACGTCTCATGGCAACGAGACCCCTACGCCTTTGACATAGATGCATTCACCTTAAATTGGAATATATTTTATTTTTATGCTTTTCCCCCTTTCTCGCTCATATTAAAATGCTTCAGGAAAATAATTAACGACGAAGCCACTGGTGTACTAGTCGTATCGTATTGGCCGAGTCAACCCTGGTATCCCCTACTTAGCTCAGTAGCTCACCACCAATATACTTCGGCCCAAACGACGATATGTTATTATCACCTTTCAGGACCCAGCACCCCCTTTGCAAGAAACTTATCCTGGTAGCATACAAATTATCAGAAAAGCATTTCAAAGACAATCGTTATGTAATAAAACCATCGAGGTGATGATTTCCTCATTATCTACATCCTCACTAAAACAATACAATGTCGCTTTTACGAAATGCTGGAGTTATTGTGATATTTATAAAGTTGATTTCTATAACTCCCCACTTCCAATTATATCAAAATTCCTTACGGTTAACTGTTAACAGCAAAAATTGGTTGTAGTTCATTAAATATGCATCGTTCTGCTCTAGCTATTTAGGGAAAACGTTATAGTGAGGCTGATTTAGTTGTTCGATTTTTTAAAAGTATTTACAGGACTAAACCTAGTCATCCGAAATATTCGGAGACGTGAGATCCAAAGATTGTAATCGATCACCTTAGTAATTTATATCCAAATGAGGAACTTGCTCTAGAGTTTATTACTAAAAAATTAGTAACTCTGCTCGCATTGTCTACCGCACAACAAGTACAGACGTTATCTTCGAATTTCTAATTTAAATATAAATAATAACTATGTCGAAACCATTGTGGATGATTTAATTAAAACATCTGCTCCAGGGCGTCTACCGCCTTGTTTATTTATACCATTTTTTCTAAATAAGATTGAGATCTGCCCTGCAAAAACATTACTGTCCTACTTAGATATGACTAAAGTTCACAGAGATAAACCTAGAACGGAAAGGTTATTGCTCACCTGAAGCCTATTCATAATGTAACTAGTTCTACATTAAGTCGTTAGTTTAAAAACACCCTATTTAACAGCGGCATTGACACTTCTTTATTCTCAGCACAAACGTGTAATCCACGCGTCCACGTCCACCTCGGCAGCAAACAGAAAAGGCCTTTCAATAACTGCAGGATGGACTGGTAATTCTCTGGTGTTTGCACTGTTTTACAATCGACCCCTTACCATTGAGAATGACGATAATGCTTTGCAGCGGCTATTTACATTGATTAATTTCTAGCTTATCATTCATTATAATATTATAATATATCATACTGGTTTGTACTAATATGGTACCTAATTATATTTAATCGGTTATACTCGTAAATACTCAATTATAATAGTTGAATTAAATCATATATGTACTTAAATTATTTCGCAAAATTTATGTTCTAAACATCTACCTTGTGAATATAAATCTCGAGAATGCAACGTCGAAGTACAATTGATGGTTAAACAAACTTACCTGAAGTGAAGTTTGACCGTAATTGTACGAGACGTTGCATCCGAAGAGATTTATATAAAGATCCCTCCCTTCCCTTACATGCTGGCCCCATATAAATTAATTTTGCAAAAAAGCTCTAAAAGTGAATGACGATGACAGCGCGGGTGACAAACTCGTGCACTCGGTTGGTATACATTAGATGGCGCCTGTGTCTATACTATGGGTAACGTTTTATGTTTTTTTTAATAAAATTTCTTTTAGATAGCTCTTAATATGTGTTGGATGCCTGGTACATTGAAGAGTGGACTACCTTGTGAATATAAATCTCTACGGATGCAACGTCTCGTACAATTACGGTCAAACTTCACTTCAGGTAAGTTTGTTTAACCATCAATTATCTACGTTCTTTTGCCCGACCTAGGAATCAAACCCGGGACCTTCAGAAATCGAGCCGAGTGTTTTGCCACCCGTCCACCGAGATTACTAATTAGTATTGTGTTCGGTTTTACGATAGCTGAGATTTTATCGAAGGGGCAGGCCAATAAACAAAAGTAAGTAGTGAAAATTTAGAACCAGTAAATATTATAGCTAAAACATAAAAAGTGCTTACTGCCAACATACATCGGTGACCGAATATAGTCAGTGTGGTTTTAGTATTTAGTCAATTGTTTTTTGCGATGTAGTTTTGTGAGTGACGGTACGCGCACGTGCTCTCCGGCCGCAGACAATTAAGCCGCAGAGACAAAACATTTAATACCTATCAAAATTGTCTAAATAGTCGTGTTATACTCGACTACATTTTCAATTTAGTATAAAACTTACGGGCTAAAGACCACTCGAACAGAAGATGCGGAGCTTTTCAGAGAAAGTCTGTCATAATAATGTGTTCTTATTGATTGTTTGAAAAACCGCGGCGATACTAACGGCCCGGCCACACAACAAATACATCGGCTTTCGGCAACTAAAGTTTACAATAATAAAATTACTTAACCTATTTTTCTTTAGTGATTGCATACACGTAATTGCATAAGCCTATTTACGTGGAGCAAAATAAATTATTAAACATAATTAATAAACACATTTCAGAACAGTGCATGCCTCTGAGCTATCTGCTCTGTGGCGCCCCGTTGCGCCGCCGCCGCCGCCGCCTGCATTATGTCTCAAGTCTCCTCTACACGTCTACAGATGCGTCCGCGGACATTGGCAGATGCATCCGCAGATGAATTTTCACGAGCTGTCCACACGTCTGTAGGTCGATCAGTCTATGTTCATTCAGGGCAGACGCAACTCGCACTCGCACATTCTAGTTTCTATGGCCACATTCCAGTTCCATCATCAGATCAGCACCATGTCATCATAATATTGCATTGTCACGCGATTTACACAAATTACAAATTAATTGAAATAGGTACTTAGTTAACTAAGTACTATATTGATTTATACCTAGGTGGTATACCTACTGTTTAAAATCAATTTAAGCCGTATGGGTCCCTATTAAAAATTGACGGACCGGTAAAATAGACAGTGTCATGGCGGTACAATAGACAATGTCATTCACTTAACTTTTGGATCGGAAGCGTAATGGCGACGGTCGGCTTACGGGAACCTAGTTGAATTCTATCGGTAGAATAGCGTCAAATATTCGAAAATCGGTTAGAAAACCCCGCGAGCATTAGTTGTGAATAAACAGTTAACCGGCTTAAATCTTAATAATCTCCTTGTAAACAGCCGTCGGAGGCTGCGGTGTAATTCATCGGACGGACAAACGCATGAGGCAGGGTATGTGTCGCTCGTCGTAAATCCTTGGCGGATTAGCACGCGTTATTGTGAGTGCTCGTGGGATACCAGGCCATCGGAGGCCTGAGGACTGGGTGTGCACGGGTCGGGGGAACGGACGTGTGTACGGAGGCGATTTGGACGAGCCTTCGAGGAGTCGGCAGGCGAGACACGCTACCACTAGGCAGGCGTATCATCTCATCACAGCAGCTGGGCTGCAACCATCCTGATTCTTTCCTCACCCCTGTCCTCTCCTAAGGTTGCAAGGCGGGTCACCCATCGCATCATTCGGTGAGTACCTACATAGTATATATTTACCTACTTACAACATTTTTATTTTTCTGATATTTATTTTTAGGATTCCACAGACAGTTTTCAGCTTGATATAGCTCAATAAACCTAAAATTTGGTCTGAGCTACTATCTTGAATGATCAAGTACTGTTCGGTATAGCCAAGTGGCAAAGAGCTCCTCCCGATATCTGGAGGTTCAGGGCTCAATACCCAGGCCTGGCAAAGCGTGATCCGGATTCCTACGACAGGGCGCGATCCGTGATCACTAACCCGTAGGCACCACAAAATAACTAATAGTACTACCGTACAGAAGGTTCACTCTCTAACGACTTTCACGCGAAATTGAAACTTATCGTGTGACCCAAGTGTTCATATTCCGTTAAACAACGCTGACTCGATATCGATTTGACGTCATGCATGACGTCACAGAGCGTAGTGTTTACGCGCGCGCGCAGGGATTACGAGCTAAGGGACTGGGCGCTCGGTGCTCGGTGCTATGGCTCGCGGCAACCTTTACTGCCATACGCCTAGGCGGCCTGCCTGGGAGGCGCGCCGGCCGAACGTACATAAACTGCGGAGTGACACCCCCCTGCCCGTCAACAAGCTTGCCAAGTGGCAAGCTTGCTGATACAAAAATAAAGCCAATCCCTAATACGGGATAATTATCACTTTTTAAAGTAGTTTAAGGTTCTAACTATTTTAGTTAACCAACTGTGTCAGTTTGTAAGCATAGACTATTCAAAATTAAATTAAATGACCGCGATAGTGGTAACTAGTAGCAGCAACTCCATGGAAAAGGCTTTGAATGCTTGGGCGCCTTTACGCCTGTGAGCGATTACGTCCAAGAAGACGCCTCGTTGGTTTTTTTCACTTAGACAGAGCTGACAGTCGAGTGGACCGCCTAATGGCGTGCCATTAGCACCGTCTATGGACGCTCGTAACACTATTCTATAATGTACGCGTTGCCGACTCTACATTGCGAGTTACTTAGCCCAGTAATTTTACTGCATCTGCATAAAACGGAACACAGTAAGTAATGCGGATGCTACGACTCGGCATCCATTTAATAAAGTCGACGATAATTTGTTTGGTAGCGGGGCTCGCGTAACTTCAAAGCTTTTTTAACCAGGTACGTACGAGTAGAGCGCCGCCGCGGCCGCGCGCCGCCGCGGGCGGGTTGTATTTCTCCCTGACTGTGTCTGCACTCCGACACTGTTGCTGTTTTGTTCGTTTTAATTTGTGAGTTTTTTGGCGTGCGAGTGTTGTGTGACGTTGGCTCATGATTCAAACGGGCCATCGGCACCACAGAGAAATAGAGTCATATTAACTTACAGCACACCTTTGTTACTAATAACTCTGTACTGTTTCAGTATAACAACTGGGAATGTACCAGCTAGGTTTTAATTCCGACGGATTGTGATCCGTCAAAATTAAAACCTAGCTGGGCTGTGGGCCTAGTGGCGCGGAGTCGATTTTCAGCGGGGGGTCGCGGGGGATATAAAGTGTTGATGTACGAGTGTTTGATGAATAGTAGGTACGATTCAAATAAGACACGAAGAAATCTGTCTCTTTATATATATTTATAAACACAAGCTTGTAGGTATACCTTGCATGGTTCCCAGAATAAAAATGTGTAAAATTAAAAAAAAAATTACATTTAATTCCACATTATCTGTGGTCTGATTGGGCTTGTCACGTCTTATCATTCCCAACAGGAGCTATTAGTAAGATCGGGACAGAAGTATTTTCGCTTATGGTACGGTATGGTTTCTAAAGAGCTGTTCCTTATCCTATATTCCTATGACTAGCGGCCGCCCGCGCCTTCGTCCATGCCAACTTAGAAACACCGTTATGCTTCAGAATATTTATATTACAAAATATATATATTACAAAATATTTAAAAATTATATTAAATACCATCGTCCTTTAAATACCGTCGGTGAAAACCGCGTAAAAATTATAAGTAGAAGTACAATTATTACTGTTAGGCCTAGAGCCAAGCCTTGGAGCACACTATTCAAAGTCAAAGTCAAAGTCAAATTATTTATTCAATGTTAACCTTTACAGGCACTTATTGACGTCAATACCAATAATAATAAAAAAACAGTTAACTAACTTATAGTTAAGACTTAACAACTAATCTAACGAGCTATAGTCTGTGCCAGATAAATGCGCACCGCTACCCTCAGTACCACTGCACGCCGAAACAGAATCGCGTCGAACCGAAATATAAGCCGTGGTCATAGAATTGTGTAAACATACGCATCCTGGTACGAGAAAAAATAGCGGGCAAGTGTCTCTCCCCTAGCGACACAAACGGCTAAAATTTATAGGTAATTTATCGTTTTTTTGGGATGAAAGGTGAAAAATGATAAATCATAATGAATTGTTAACTTAAGTTATTACTTAATGAAATAAAATTAAATGTGACCTCCAATTATCGTATTGATATTGTCAGTGGCGTATTTACCATAGGGCCAAAAGGGCCATGGCCCGGGGCGGCCGAGCTGCGAGGCTCGCGCTCAGCTTTGTGCGCCTTTTTTTACATGCCTGAAGAAATTTAAAAAATCCTACCTAATTAACAATAACTAAAACTCAACGGTTGTAAGTTCAAGGTTCATTTACTTTGGAACTGTTTCGTAAACATGTTCACGGAACTATTTAGTTCCTCTGACGCTGGCGGTGTTGGTGGTCGGTGAATCGGTCTTAGTTCCAACTGTTACCTTCGTTCATCGGACATGTCAGCTCAAACATGTTTGAGAAACTAATTAGTTCTATTGGCGTTTCCGGTTTTAACGGTTACTCTCTTCTATTAGACTTAACTCGTATCTGTCCGCAACAAAAATGATGACTCAAAGCGCTTTGTGCGTGTGGGTGGTATGTTGACAGTGTAAGGGTGAGATCTCAGTCCGCATCTCGTCCCCCGGAGATAGAAAGGAGAAGGTGCAATCAGCTCATGTAGTTCCTGCGCACACTCGCCAAAGTGCATTCGATAAAAAAAAACCAAAAGATTGGCAACCTTGCCTCAATGTTCAAGACTCAGTAGCTTGGATTCGACAAGTTTAGAGTCGCCAATGACCCTCTTAGCGCGCTTCTCAATAGAGTCTGAAGCGGCTAAATGATATACTTGTCAGATCCATCCCAGAGGTGGCAGCAGTATTCCTACAGGATCGAACTTGTGCGTGGTGAATCTGAAGCAGCTGCCCCGGTGTAAAATACCGCCTTATCTTAGAAAGGATGGCAAGTTTTTTTAGCTGCGGTTTTTGTCATGGACTTTATGTAGTGGCCGATGTTTAGGTTTGCAGAGATGGTCATACCTAGACGGCTAAGATGGTCAGACATCGGCACAGATACACCACGGAAATTCGGAGCGAGTTGAAAGGGACTCCGTTTGGCAGTGAATAAACACGCCTGTGTTTTGGTGGCGTTGAAGTCGACCAGGTTAGCATCACCTCAGTCGGAGATAGCTTCTAAGGCCGTGTCCAAACACTCAACCATGGTCTCTCGACAAAGCCGAACTTCATCCCCCTTGGCCTTTGCATTTGAGAAATATCTGTCCGCAACTGTACTATCGTCTGCGTACTCCAGAATTCCGGGTACCAACAGATCGTTTATGTGTAGCAAGAATAGGGTTGCAGACAGAACAGACCCCTGAGGAACTCCGGCATCAATAGCCTGTAGATCAAGATGTGTAGCCATCTAAGAGTATAGATCACTCCTTCAAAAAGTCCGAAATCCAATTGCAGAGGTCAAAGTGGATCCCATACGACGGAAGCTTGTTTATAACGCTAGCGTGCCAAACCCTGTCAAAGGCCTTAGGATGCCAAAAGACACAGCAAAAGCCTCACCGTGTTTCTCTATAGCCTCACTCCATAGATGAGTGTCATATACAAGAAGATCTCCTGTAGATCACCCTAAGAGTCTCTTAAGAGGTCATTGTCTTCAAGGTATGTCAGGAGTCGGTTCTTGAGTACACGCTCCATAGTCTTACAGAGTGTAGAGGTGACCGAAATTGGTCTGTGGTTGGCAGGATCGGCTTAACTACCTTTTTTCGGAACAAGTTGTACGATCGCAAGCTTCCAAGATTTGAGAACGAGTTCAGTCTCGAGTGAGAGATGAAACAGGCGAGTAAGGATTGGAGACAACTCAGGCGCGCAGTTGCGGAGGACTTTTGCTGGAATACCATCAGGGCCACTCGCCTTATTTACGTCCAAGATTTGCAAGATTTTTAATACCTCTTTTTTTCGTATGTGGACAGCTGCCATGGATTAGCCGTCATGAGGTATGTTAGGCGGTGATTTTAACAGCGGTGGTGTGGAAAGCTGCCTGAAATTACCTACTTTCAACCGCTTTGGCAAGGGAAGGTTCCAGCCAGGTGAGATGCTAACTTGGACCCAATCTTGCCAATGCGACGAAATCTCACCCGGCGCAATACCCTTTTGCAGGACTTGGCAGCTTCATTGTAGGCTTTCCTAAGATGGTGAATGTTTGGAGCCTAGCACGAGCACAATCGACGTTAAACCATAAGCAAACTCTGCTAGCTCGCTTATTTATTAAAGAAAGGATTTGAAGGAAGAATTTCCATAGACTGAAATAGCATTACGCATACTTCTGTGCGCTGCGGTGACAAATTTCAGTGCGGAACGTTCGTTTTCCGTACTTAAAATAATAAAAAATTATCTGCGTTCTCGTTTAAGCGAAAAACGATTAAACAGTTTAACTATTTATATTATGACAGTGTCATTGAAGAATTGTTAACCAATCTGTCCATTGAAAAAAATGAAAATAAATAAATTGTGTTCACTTCTTTGTATGGCCTATTTAGTCTTTCATTCATTACCATCATTCTCAGCCCACGTCAACAAACTGCTGGATTTATTTTATAATTAAAAGTTTTGCTTTTTTCCTTTAATTTATGGGGCGGCAAACTTTACAGGCCCAGGGCGCAGAATCTTAAAATACGCCACTGGGTACAAGCACAGAATAACTAATATTACTACCGTACAGAAAGTTCACCCTCCAACGACCCCCACGCGAAACCGAAACCCATCGCGTGACCCGAGCGTTCATATTCCAATAAGCACAGCCGATCCGATATCGATTTGACGTCCGTCAGGAGCGCAGGGTTTATACGCGCGCGCGTAGGGATTACAAGTTAAGGCTAGATAGATCGCGCTTTGAGTTTTTTCAAACCATCTGAGACATAGAAAATAATGGTTTAAATTCTGGAAAAAAAACGTATGTATTAGTTAAGCATCCAATCTATTCAAAGTCTCATTCAGTTACAAGATCCAATAAACTTTACTCGATAGAAAAAAAAAACCCAAAGTTACCCCTTTTAAGTAATGTTTTTTCAATATTATGACTAAACTACTTATACTTTACATTAAATTTTTGTACCCAACGAAAGACAAATAATTCGCAGATAAATTAGCAGAGAATCCTATAAAGTCTATACATATAGGCAATAAAACCTATAAAACCTATAAAACGCGCCGCTTCGCTGTTATACCCGTCCCGCACCGTCGCACCATCGAGAGAGTGAGAGAGAAGCCGCGAGAGAGAAATACCTGGCCTTAAGCGACGACGCGCGACGTGGAGCGTGCGAGCCGAGCGGCAACCTTTACTGTCATACGCCCAGGCAGCCCTCCCGGGAGGTACGCCGGCCGAATGTACCTAAACTGCAGCACCCCACTGTACAAGTGGGGTAAATGACCCTTCATGCACATCTAGCTGGCACATACCATAATCTACTCTATCTACCTAATCTACCTACCTAACCAATCTACCACCAGTTCGGATTTTGGGAGTGCCTTCGGAAGAGCTGGCAAGAAACTCAGGAGGCCTTACTTTTTTCTCCCTCTAAGTAACAATGTTACTTTACAGTGTCATAGATCTAATTAGGTAGGTACAATTTATTAAACATAATTAAGTACAATTTGTACGCATCAATAAAATTAATAATAACTAAATTTAATAATTTCAACAACTCATAATAATTGAATGAAAGAATAGTTAATAATATACTAATAATAAACACTAGTACAGAGTAGACTTATTTCCATGCATTTTTGTCTGCAACATAGTCATTGATCTTATAATAAGCTTTCGCAATTAACACACATTTACAAAAACATATGTCGTTACCAAATTATACAATCAATAATCATAAATAAGCAGTTATATAAAACAATTATATAATAAAATAAAAGATAAAAACAAAAGTGAATCTAAAATTTTTACTCGGGCACTATTAACGCATTAGAACAATGTGTGCGAAACTAGAGGAATGTTAATTCCATGCCTTTTTGTCATTGATGTAATCGCTTACAGTGTAATAGCCCTTTTCTAAAAGTCTGTCCTTAACATGTGTCTTAAATTTGTCAAAGGGCAACATTATAACATCGTTCGGGATTTTATTGTAAAATACGACACTTTGTCCCATAAACTTTCTGGAGTCGAAATTTAGGAATTAGAAGTTTATACTTATTTCTAGTATTTAGTTTGTGTATATCGCAATTTTTTTTGAAATGAGATATGTTTTGACGCACGTAAACAATACATTTATTAATAAATTGTGATGCAACTGCAAGAATATTTATTTCTTTAAACAGCTCCTTAAGGGAGTCACGTGATCCTAGGTTATATATGGACCTTATTGCTCTTTTCTGTAAAATGAAAATGGTTTCTATATCTGCTGCTTTACCCCAAAGTAGAATACCATAGGACATAACACTGTGAAAGTAACTAAAATAGACTAATCGAGCAGTTTGCACGTCTGTAAAATGCCTAATTTTTCTAACAGCGTAAGCAGCTGAACTAAGTCTCCCCGCAAGGGTGCTAATGTGAGGGTACCACTGTATTTTTGAATCTAAGGTAATACCTAAGAAAACTCTTGAGTCAACAAGGTCCAACAGTTCACCGTTCAGTTTAATTTTATTTACTATAATATTCTTTACGTTAGGTAGAGTAAAATTTATACATTTGGTTTTCTTCGCGTTTAATTGAAGATTATTAGTAGTAAACCAATTCAACACATCTGTTAAGGCACTGTTGATGTCATCAAAACTATTGTGATATTTGGTCCGAGAATAGGCACGTCCAAACTTTGACAGTTGGTAGCGGCCATCTTGTTGAGGGTACATCTGTCAAATTGGTTGTCATTTATTCATTCTGTTTTGCCAAATTATCATGGATAGCTATATCATTCAACAACACGTGCAAATGATAAAATTGTTTTATCAAAATGAGTGTTCTATTCGGGCAGGAGAATCTGGGGCAATCGACTGCCTCGGATTCTCCTGCACACTCTCACGGACAGCGGCGATGTTTTCGGCAGACCTTGCGTTTCGTTGACGTACAGGTGTTGGTCGATCATTTACCGAACCAGTGGACTCAAATTTATCCACCACACGACGAATAGTCCTCTCGGTAGGACGATTATGGCGACCGTAAAATGGGCGAAGCGCGCGGTGCGTTGCCCGAACAGAACACTTTTGATAAAACAATTTTATCATTCGCACGTGTTGTTGAATGCTATAGCTATCCATGATGATTTGGCAAAACCGAATGAATAAATGACAACCAATTTGACAGATGTAGCTTCAACAAGATGGCCGCTACCAACTGTCAAAGTTCGGACGTGCCTATTGGAAGACCCTATAGTATTGACCCTTGTGGAACCCCCATTAGCACAGAAGATCCGGATGATATGGATCCATTCACGCTAACTTTTTGGATTCTGCAGCTGTGATATGATTGAATCACTTTCAAGGCATCCGAGTGCACTCCATAGTGTTTTAACTTTAGTAAAAGAGTGTTGTATTCAACGCAATCAAAAGCCTTGGAGAGATCACAAAACACCCTAAAAGCATTCTGCGATCCCTTCCAAGCCTCAAATATGTGTTTTAGCAGAGCTACACCTGCATCAGTAGTAGACCTTCCCTTGGTAAAACCATACTGTTCACTGTGAAAAAGGTGGTTTATAGCAAAGTGGGAGCCAAGTTAATCTAAAATAAGTTTTTCAAAAACTTTAGGTACTAAGAGTAGGTAAAATCGAAATAGGTCTGAAATTGCTCGGGTCATCTTTACAACCTGATTTGAAAAGTGGCAGCACTTTGCTATGCTTCATGAGATCAGGGAAAACTCCTTCGTCAACACAGCTATTGAATATGACTACAAGAAAAGGCGCAATGGACTCGATAATATTATTAATAATTTTTGTTGAAATATCCCACAAATCACAAGTGTTTTTTATTTTTAAAGATTTAAAGGATTTAAGTACGTCTTTACAGTTTACGTGTTTAAATTTGAACACTTCATTACATGTGTAATGAAGTGTTCAAATTTAATGTGGATACATACTTTTTTAACAGAATTTTTGCATTGCTCGGTGAAGAGTTGAGTAACATAGTTGTGGCAATTGGTATATTTGTAAAAAACTGTTCAAAAGCATCAGCAACTTTATTGTCTGCACTTAAAATGCTATTGCCTATTCTTAAAGAAAACTTAGTATTACGTGGCTTTATTTTACCAGTTTCGCAGTTAATACAGTTCCATGTTGCCTTTAATTTATTATCAGACTTTTTAATTTTTTCACTAATAAATAATGACTTGGCACATGCACAAGCCTTCCTAAAAGTTTTCGAATACTTTTTGATATACTCTAGAAAACTTGAACTATTATTATATTTTTTCTGCTCATATAAGTCATACAACTTAGCCCTACTTTTATGCAAACCATCTGTAGCCCAATCCCCAAATTTCATTGAAATATTAGTTTTAAACTTTTTAATAGAGAAAGTTTTATTAAATTCACCGTTTATAAGATCAAAAAAATGCTTGTAAAGAGCATCTGGATTTTCCTGTATAAATGGTAAACTTGCAAGTTTTGCAGTTACGTTATAATTAGTGATTAAACGAACTTACCTGAAGTGATGTTCTATCACAATTATACGAGTTGCTTCGTCCGAAGAGATTAGGTAACACTTGTAGTAACACGTATCGTGTCGCCTTTCATCCACTAAGTTAAAAGCAAAAAAAAACATTTTTTTGTAGGGTAGTTGTCGTTTTCCTCTGTGCCTCGATTGTACGACCGCTCATATAGTTGAAAGCCCTGAGCCTAATATTTCACGCAAAGGGGATATCTAGGGAGGGAGGGACCTAATCTCTTCGGACGAAGCAACTCGTATAATTGTGATAGAACATCACTTCAGGTAAGTTCGTTTAATCACTAATTATACATTCGTTGTTTCGTCCTTTGAGATTAGGTAACACTTGTAGATTTTGAAAGATAGTGAAATATTAAAACGTCTTTTTCCGTGTTAATCAATAACTAGGTATATTAAATAAATATAATCAAAAAACCAAACCTAAATAAAGCTAGAGGTTTATAATATATTGTAATCAAATCTTATTATTAACTTTTTATGATTAACATCAATCTCTGACAATGGACATGGCAAAGTCTGGTTCAGGTTTGATGTTTCTATGGTAGTGTTTTGCAAAAACAGAAGAGTTAGCACTCCACCCAGCAGTTTTGCGAATATTATCGATACTGACGCCTGCTCTATGTGCAGCTGAGGTAGTAGCATGCCTCATGGTGGAGTGAGCAGAAAATAAAGAAGTGTCAACTCCGCTAGCTAATAAAGTATCTTTTATCCATCTACTAACAGTATTAGAATAAACTGCTTTATGAGGTCTTTTGAAACATAAAAGGATTATTTTTTCGTCCTCTCAATGTATGTCATGCTTCCGCTGGACATACTTCTGAAAGTTCTCTGTAAAAGGGAATATTCAGATGAGGCTGTATTGAACGTGGACAAGATGTCTTAATAATGTCCTGTATCTTAATAAAAATGCAAAGCTGATTATTTATGTGCACCTTGTGTTACAAGTATAAGAAATGTAACTTTTTAAGTTAGCTGTTCTAGATTTAAAGAGGTATTGGGATGCAATTTTGATAGGAAATTTAAGACTATTGATAGGTATACCATATTTTGGGGCTGAAGGACGAAGTCTGTAGAATCCTTTGAATAGTTTTGTGATACGGTCATCAGACTCTACTCTTGATCCTAAGATCAAAGATAGAGCAAAACGATGGCTGATTAGTGAACCATATTGTAAGCTCGAATAGAAAAGCTTTGTTAAGAAATAAATTACGTGCGGAGTTGGCGCCTCGTATAGATCCACACTGTGATCTTTATAAAAGCTTACCTAGCAACGGATTGCAACATCATATCGTTTTATTGAATTATAGGACAGAGAAGCGATCATGATATTTAAGGATGATGGTGGTACACTCATCTTCTGTAATGCCGTTCGGATAACCTTCCTGCAATCAGTGTCCGCTTGGGTAGGCTGTTGGAAATCGACATTAACACGTTATCGCTGGGCACAAATTGTACCAACTCCCAACAGAGAAGATCTTGGAACAACAACAATGCCTTCTGCGTGATCCGTTATTATTTTTCTTAATACTTTTAGTATAACAGCGAGTGGCGCGAATGTGTAAAATAAAAGATGATGCCAATTTAACCTAAATGCATAGCGTAAGCTCCAGGATCTCTGTTCCAAGAGACATACCTACTTCTTACATTTACAATTTGTTCTGGATACAAAAAGATCATTATCTGGCTTACCTAGAACTTTTACTATTCTATTAAAAGCATTATCTATCAACCCCCTTCAGTGTCAGGATGTAATTTTCGTGACTCTGCATTTGCTATTACATTATCTTTTGAGCTGGTGTACGAGTACGAAGCGAAAACGAATATTTTTCGGATTTCGCACCAAAGCCACAACCTCTTAGTTATTTCAGTAAGGTGTGGGAACCGAACTCCGCCCATACGGTTTATATAAGAAATAGTTATATTATCAATACGTAACAAAATTTGACAATTTTTTAAGTTTCTTGCAATTGTTTGTAAGCCCAAAAAGGAAGCTAATGCCGGTACTCAGAGACGTCAATTAGTTTTAATGATAATTAAACGTCTTTCCTTCTCTATTTAGCACTATAGATAAGAAAGTGACAGTAAGAGACTTAATTGTCATTAAAACTTAATTGACGTCTCTGAGTACGGCGGTAAGAGTTCTAAATAGTTTATGTGCTCAACTGATTCTACAATACTCGACTGACCACTAGCAGTCCCCACCGCACCTGCCGCCCCCCCCCCCCCCCATTTTCTTGCTTGCATCAGAAAAAGAAATTCTAAGCAGTAATTATCTTGCCTGATAAGATTATCCACCCTTCCAATAGATTTTAACCACCAAGAAAAATCGTCTTTCAAATACGGTAACGACGTGTAACTATCGTAGATAATCGTATTATAAATTGCAAGATATTTACACGTTTCCATTTGTTTGGTGTATAACCAACCATATTAGACGACGGGGCAAGATGCAGTGAGAAGTTCTACTAGTCGAGCAAAGTGCCTAATTTTACATCGTTCTTTAATTTTAAAATGTTGTAACACTTTTTTGATTATGTTTCTTTTGTCATTGGTTAAACTTATTTGAAATTTTGTCGTATCTATTTAAAAAAAACCAAGATATTTGCAGACTGTATTAGAGACTGTACAGCTCTTTTTGCCATTAATAATGAAACCTAAAGATTCTAAAAATTTTCTTGTTACCAAGACATTATCGAGACAGTTTTTATAATCTCTAGCAAGAGCGCAGATATCCTTTTAATAGATCGTTGATAAATAGCCCAACGACCGAAGAAGACACATAACTGGTTTTAACAATTTCGTAAAAACAAACGGTGCTGTGTTAGGACCAAATTATAGTAATGAATTTCTTCAAATCGGATTCGCAAATATTTTTATGACTGGGTGAATGCCTACTAAAAAATAAGCATCTTTTAAATTCAAGGTAGCCCTGAAGCTATCCTTTGAAATTAGTTTCATTGTTTTTCTTAAATGTTTAATTTTAAAGTGTTCAGTCGTAATATGCTTATTTAGTAATTTTAGATTTAATATAAACCTATTTGTGCCGTTGGGTTTCTTGATCAGAAAATAACTAGACAGAAACTGACCTTCACAAGGTTGGCAAGGAGAAGTAGCGTCTGAATCGATTAATTCAAAATATGGCCACTCTGTATTATAAGATAATGAAAGTAAGCGTGGTTCGTGTAACTGAGAAACACGTTTAAAAAAAGGGTATTTTATAACCAGCAAAAAATAACCGGATCGTCGGTTATTATTCGCAAACTATCGTAAAAATAGAACAGCATACCTGCAGAATGTACCGGATCCAGCGACGAGGGCCGGGCTTCTGAAAGCGCCGCGGCGATCGCGGCGGCTGCTGCTGCCGCGGGCGTGGTGCCGGTGCAGCTGGAGGTGCCAGTTCCGACCGCCTCGCAAGTCCCGTTTGCCTGGCTACCGGAAGTGGAGGCCTCTGGTTTAAAGGCTGGTTTGGAGTTTGTTTGGTATACAGCTGATCCTTAAAATCTTTCTTTATTGTTGAACATATGAAACCCCTTCTCGTCATAGACTCATTATGCTGTGTATCGCATAGCTGATGACTAGTTTCAATCAAGAACTTTATGACAGCTTGGTCACTATGTTCCAATGAAAGCAACTTGGTCAGAGAGCCTCCAATGTAGGAAATGGCAGCCACCAGTTGAGCTTACTTATATTCTAACGCTTTGTCTTTCTTGATCAGCGTTTAAGCTGCCAGATAAAGCTGCTCAGATAAAACTGCCTTTTTCTCTGGCTCTTGCTTTTTCTCTTTGGGCTTTGTCCCAAGAGATTCAGTATCCCTTCGTCAAGTTCTGGACGAACAGTCACAACATTTGGAGACGGTTCTACTTGCATCGAGTGAATGAAAGTGGCTTCGGCTTCTTGAGTAGCTGAAGTAGACGGGCCTGGTCCAGGCTCCTCTAAGAGAATCGGTCCATAGTCCGCCTCAGGCTGCATTTCGTTTTCGCCTTATTGAACAAGGTCGAATGTTCACTTTGGTACGTCGCTAGAACGTTATTTTATTCACCTAAGGTGAAAGTTATTTAATCCACAATCGTTTTTAAACATAAAGTTTAAAAAGTGAAGAAAACATTCCTTCTGTATCATCACTAATTAAAATTATTTTAATTCTTATCTTGTCAAAATACGGTAATAGTCCTTATAAACTATACACACTATTTTCAGATGAGTAAACATTCCTTCTGAATGTGCACATCACTAATTAAAGTAACGGTTTTAAATAACGTGAAGGCAACATCCCATTTAGATGTATCCGTGCGGTGACGGAGAAAGAATACCAATCGCCGCCCCTCTCTCCGTCCGGTGGGTGTCGTAAGAAGCGACTAACGGACTCTTTCGAGCGATAATCTGCTCCACTGGTGGTAGGGCTTGACCCGTCTGGTTGGTGACCACTGTACGCATGGTGTAAAACCCGTCAAGTGACTGCTTGTCGGTCGCGTTTCGGGATCAGCCAGCGTATAACCAGAGCTCGAGAGGATGATGCTGCGATGTATTGGACTTCGTTAACCTGCCGACCAGGGAGACCCGTAGAAACGGTTGTCCCGCTGGCCGCCCGTGGCACAGTACAGGGGCCCAAGCGAGCCTAACCAGCTCGTGAGGCTGCCTCACCATGCCACGCATAATCTCGGGGTGGTCCGTCGTGCCGGTTGGTGACCGGAAGGTGGGGTCCCGGCGGCCATTCCCGGGGGGGTTCGGGGGCCCATCCGTTCGGCAGGTTAATAATACTCGTCTGTGGGCAAATACCTGGGGAAACAGGCCATCATTTTCTCGATTCACGCCTCTCTCTTTCCACTCCTAAAATGACAGCGCCTAACAACAAAACTGGTAATACAGCGGTGCACACCCCCACCACAACCTTACCGTTTGAGGTGGAGTTCGCTAACATCCGTGGACTCCATGCAAACCTCAATGCCGTTCACCACCATCTTGAGACGGCACGGCCAGCAATGTTGTTCCTGACGGAGACGCAAATAATCCGCCCTGCTGACACCACCTACCTGAACTATCCCGGCTTTGTGCTTGAAGAATCCTTCAAAGCCAAAGCCGGAGTCTGCTTATTTGTTCGGGCGGATGTTTGCTGTCGCCGTCTGCGCTGTCTGGAGGACCCTTCCTTCTCCCTCCTAGTGGTACACGTCGACTTAGGCTCTCATTGCCGTGTCTACGTTTGCGTCTACCGATCCCATAACGGCGACATGGAGACAACTCGACTAATTGAACATCTTAGTCGGGTAGCAGATGATGCGCAGGAGCGGTTTCCATCGGCGGAATTGGTGTTTTTGGGGGACTTCAACGCCCACCATGAGTTGTGGTAAGGTACCTCCAAAACAGACCATGCTGGTAGAACTGCCCACGCATTCGCTCTCACGCATGACCTGACGCAACTGGTGAACCAGCCCACCAGGATCCCAGACATAGTTGGCCATGCGCCCTCCTTACTCGAGCTTCTGCTGACGAGTCGCCCAGCTGGATACCGGGTGGAGATTCGAGCTCCTTTAGGTTCCTCGGATCACTGCTTGATATCCAGCACAGTACCCTTGGCATCGCGCCCGCCAACAGCGGTTTCGAAACACCAGATTTGGCACTACGCGTCGGCAGACTGGGACGGTATACGGGAGTATTTTGCATCCGTCCCTTGGAGGCAGCGCTGCTTTAGTGGGAAAAACTCGACCGCTAGCGCCACTGCCGTTGCTGATGAGATAGTATTAGGAATGGAATACTATATTCCACACTCCTATGTCATCAGCAAAGGCAGACGCAACCGCTGGTTCAATCGCGAGTGTGCCAGCGCTGTTGAGAGCAAACAGACGGCATACCGCGCTTGGATCAGAGGTAAAGCTCATGGGGATCCCGAAACTCGCTCGCTAAAAGCAGCCTATAATAATGCCACCAAGTCGTGTAAGAGGGCCTACATTAGAGCGGATGCCCAGCGCGTTGCACGAGTAGGCCAAGAACTCCTGACGCATCCTACGGGCAGCCGTAGCTACTGGCGTCTGGCCAAAGCCGTGCAATCCAACTTCTGCCAACCCTCGCTGCCACCACTGAGATGTCTTGACGGAACTTTAGCTCACAAGCCGCAGGAAAAGGTCGATCTCCTGGCCAAACTCTTTGCGGCTAACTCCCGGATCGATGACTGTGATGCACAGCCACCCTCAATTCCTCACTGTGGCCACACAATGTCTGATATTAAAATCAGGCAGTGTGATGTCCGTGCGGAAATGCAGTCAATCGATGTCCGGAAAGCTAACGGTCCTGATGGCATCCCAGCAATAGTCCTGAAAATGTGTGCAGCGGAGTTGTCCCCTGTGTTAACGCGTCTGTACCGTCTCTCGCTCTCTTCGGGTTGTGTGCCGAAATCTTGGAGAGAAGCTAATGTGCAACCGATCCCTAAAAAAGGAGATCGGTCAGATCCGACTAATTACCGCCCTATAGCCGTAACTTCAGTGTTGTGTAAGATCCTAGAACGAATATTGAACAAACAGCTTATTCGATACCTAGAAGATCACTCCCTAATTCACGATCGTCAATATGGGTTTCGGCCAAAACGGTCAACGGGTGATCTTCTAGCGTACGTCACACATCTCTGGGGTGAGGCTATTGACAAGCGTGGCGAGTCACTGGCAGTTAGCCTTGACATAGCCAAGGCTTTTGATCGGGTCTGGCACAAAGCTCTTCTCTCCAAGCTCCCGGCATACGGTTTGCCCGCTCAGTTCTGTACCTGGATTGCCAGCTTCCTGCATGAGCATAGAATTCGTGTCCTTTCGGATGGATGCGCTTCGCGGTTCATGTCAGTGAACGCTGGTGTTCCTCAAGGCTCCGTTCTATCCCCGACGCTGTTCCTTCTGCATATCAATGACATGCTTCCTCTTGGAAACATTCATTGCTATGCAGATGATAGCACAGTGCATGGGGGATATAACGGGCACCCAACGGCTGGGCGGGTAGACACCGAAATGAAGCGAGCAAATCTTGTCATTGAGCTCGATCGGATGTTGGACCTCATTTCTAAATGGGGCTCCGATAATCTGGTGGAGTTCAATGCCAAGAAAACACAGGTGTGCGCGTTCACAGCGAAAAAGTCGCCATTCCTTCCCCTTCCCTCTCTTCAGGGTACATCTCTAGGCCTGCAGAGCAGTATTAACATGCTCGGTATGGATATCCGCTGCGATTTGAACCAAAAGGACTACATCGAAACCGTGATTAAAAATGCCTCACGTAAACTCGGTGTCCTGAACAAGGTGCGGCGATTCTTCACGCCTGATCAGTTGTGTCTATTATACAAGACACAGGTGCGGTCTTGCGTGGAGTATTGCTCTCACCTTTGGGACGGCTCCGCAAAGTACCTTCTCGATGCCTTGGACAGATTGCAGCGCCGCGCTGGGCGCATTATCGGCAATGCAGAGGTCACTAAAACTCTCGAGCCCTTGCAATTCCGTAGAGATATTGCGTCACTCAGCGTCTTTTACCGTTTATACCATGGCGAGTGCTCTGAAGAACTCTTTGACCTCATCCCTCCTTCTCCCTTCCTCCATAGGAGTACGCGTGCTGCTCTGCGGAGTCACCAATTTACAGTCTCTAACATTCCATCTCGCACAAAGAAATTTGGTGACTCGTTTCTTTGCCGCACTTCCAAAAGATGGAATAGTCTACCAGCACACGTATTCCCTCCTACCTATGACATAGGATCCTTCAAACGAGGCGTGAAGAAGCACTTTGTGGGCCGGCAGAGTGAGGATGACTGATGCTACGTCTCTTACGCTGCACCAGTTGTCCTCGCGCCTGGACCTCATTTCTACTTAACATCAGGTGGAGTGGGGTCATTTGCGGGGCTTAGTATAAAAAAAAAATAAAAAAAAAACACAACACAAATTAAAATTATTTTAATTCTTATCTTGTCAAAATACAATAATAGTCCTTATAAACTATACACACTACTTTCAGATAAGTAAACATTCCTTCTGAATGTGCACATCACTAATTAAAGTAACGGTTTTAAATAACGTGAAGGCAACATCCCTTTTAGATGTACACAACACAAATTAAAATTATTTTAATTCTTATCTTGTCAAAATACCGTAATAGTCCTTATAAACTACACACACTATTTTCAGATCAATGTGGCCCAAACTTGTTGTCCAAGAAAAATGTTCTTCGGCCCTAAATAATATTTGTTATACCTAATTTCCTTTCAAGGCGAGCCATCCACTTCTAGATAGCCTTATCCAGGTGGCGCCAAATTATTAGTGAATCGTTGACCAGACATGGTATACCACGAGCATCTTGAGATATATGTTTACATCTCTTGCAACAAAATCAGTAACATTAAATCAGTACTGTATTTGATAATACACACATCAAAAGTGTCTAGGGATCAACATATATTTTTGCAATAACTTTTCTCCTGATTGATATTAATTAAAATTTTCTTTAAGGATTCATCAAATAAAGTGTTTTCGTTTGTCTACAGTAACGATAAACCAAGTCATCTTTGCATTAATAAAGAAATTTGCCATTTTCCTAATAAAGGGATTTTTGACATTTGAACCACTAACATTAAAGTTCGAAAAAAAGACTGAAATAACAGTTTTCTTTAAAATTTTATTGGGTAACTTAAACAATTAATAATCCGTGTTTCTACCGCGAACACTAACAACACAAGAACATCGGTTTGGCATACTCAAAATGAGTTCATCCAAATCACGCTGTGGAATGGCCGCCCATGTTCGTTGCAACAACAAAAAAAGGTCTTCTTGCGACTGGATACCCTCCATATTCGGCAGAGCTCTTCTCTGTAGTATATCCCATGCATGCTCAATCGGGTTCAAGTCTGGCGACTGAGCAGGCCAGGGCATGACATTGATGTTAGCTGCGGCGAGAGTCTGTCTTACAACTCTTGCGGTGTGCGGTCGTGCATTATCATGCATTAACTGAAATAAGGGACCGATTTGCACTTGTAGAGGAACGATGACGTCTGATACAATCGTCTCAGCATAAATTTGAGCGTTGAGGTTGCCTCTGATCCAAATCAACTCAGTTCTTCCGCCGATCCAAATACCCGCCCATACCATGATGGTTCCACCACTATAAGGATGGACTTCCTGGCAGGATTTTAATCGCTGTTGGCGTCCAGGGGTTCTCCAGTGTCGTATACGTCTTGTATCCGGTCTCATACCAAAACGAGACTCATCAGAAAAGCACACGAAACGCCATTGTTCTTCTGCCCAATTTCTGTGTTCAAGAGCCCATTGATATCGAATCCTATGATTGTGCATTGCTATAGGTGGTACCCTTAGCGGTCTTCGGGAATGAAGGTTCACTTCATGCAAGCGGTTTCTGACTGTTTGGTCGCTAATTAAGTTCCCTGAAGAGTGATGAAGCCTCACGGCTAACATCATGGCGGTTATTGTTGGAGCTCTTCGAGTTGTGATTTGAATGTATCGGTCTTGTCTCCGTGTGGTGCAGCGATACCGTCCTTCATGGCGCTCAGCCACGGTACCAGTGCTTCGGTAACGTGTCCAAAGTCGACTGATAACACTCTGACTTGTATTCAGAGCTAAAGCCACAGTACGTTGCCGGGAACCAGCTTCTATCATTCCCACGGCTCTGAGCATTTCTTCCCTGCTTAAATGACGTCGCCGCTCCATAATAACGTTGGTTTTAATCAGTAGTAGGGAAACAGTAGCACTAATAATGTCTTCAATGCGTTGTATGTTTTTATAGGAAAAATATTGACAGCTGATTTTCATCTTTTACTAGAAATTGATTGAAAGTTCCTGTTTCAAATTATGAAATGCACCAAAAAGGATCCATATAAATTTATAAAATCATAAATTTATTACAAAGCCACATCTCAATCTCAAGAAATCCGCATAAAAATGCTTGATCCCTAGACACTTTTGATGTGTGTATCTTGGTAGCTTTATTCGAAAAATAATAACTTGAATCTTTTCAAAGCTGATAGATAAAAAGTTATCATTTCTAACCAACATAGAACCTTCTTCAAAGTTTGAAGAAGGTTCTATGTTGTTTATACGCATAGGTCTACTTTACCTGTCATATAAGGGAAGTAATTTACTTTCCATGAATGACTGTGTTTAACACAGTTTTGTTAAGTGTACACTAACTAAGATTTATTGCTCCAAATCAAAAATACAATTCAACATGGGACACAAATGTCATATTAATTAAACCATATTTCCAGGACTATCCTTAGAATCAGATCATAATCAATGATTTGTCACTTATGATTCTTACACTATATTTTCTATTGTTTCTGCTCAAAAAAGGCAGTCTATTAGTTTAATCAAAAATAATATATCAATACAATATTATGTGATTGTGATTGAAATTACCGACTTCATTAGGACCCGTGTTTAGCAACCGCTCATCAGATTGTCTAATATTTGTAAGAATCCCAGTTATTTGTTGCTGGCTGTGCCAACCTCATAAAAAGGCGGTCACAAACATTTGTTGCAGATAAAAAATTAAAAAAAAAGGATTTTAAGACAGTGGAAGACATGCCGATACGGATATTTGTCTGTATTTGGAGCTCACAGTCAGGTAGTCGCTCGGCATTTACTGCTCACACTGCTCACAGATCTAGTTTGGAGGTGTTTCGCAGAGTTGTTGTGAGCTCTTACCACCCTGTTCATTTTTAAATGCATCTTTTAAGGTTTAAAGGAGGCTTACGCAACTATAAAAAACTACCTACATATTGTAAAGTTTAAATTGACATAATTTTTTATTTTTATTGTGTTAACATTACAATGCTCTGAACATCTGCATGTAATAAGTAATCGTCTTCGGTTGAGACCCGAAGTATAATTAAGAATCAAACGAACTTACCTTGTGAAGTTTGATTCCAATTATGCGAGGGTCTCAACCGAAGACGATTACGTCAACCCATCCCTCCCAACACAAAAAATAAAAAAAAAAATTGTGGAGGATAACACAAAATTCTCTAAAATAATGACGTCTCGTGACGCGGGGTTGCTGCTGTGGAACGGAAATAAGATATTTCTTTTTAGGATATATCTAAAAGTGTGAAGAAGATAGCACCATCTCATGTACTGCTGCATGTAATAAGTAATCGTCTTCGGTTGAGACCCTCGCATAATTGGAATCAAACTTCACAAGGTACTCGTAAGTTCGTTTGATTCTTAATTATCCGTGCTTCCTTTTGCACATAGTTTTTTGCTACACAAAACACTTTTAGGGTAACGATGTGCTGATGCCCGAACACGAAAAGCGAATGACGATGACAGCGTGGGTGACAAACTCGTGCACTCGGTTGGTATTCACTAAATGGCGCCTGTGTCTATACTATGGGTAACGTTTTTTTTTTTTAATAAAATTTCTTTTAGATAGCTCTTAATATGTGTTGGATGCCTGGTACATTGAAGAGTGGACTACCTGGTGAATATAAATCTCGAGGATGCAACGTCGAAGTACAATAATAGATATCATCATTCTGGTTCATAAGTTATCACTCAGAGAAGTCTGTCGTGTAAATATCTCGTCATTCGCGTATAATAACGTATTATTACGTAACTTTTTGAGTAAAATATGCCTGTAATTGCTTAAAACTACAATTATATTGCTTACCTCGGTGTTACCTGCAGATTTTTGACTACCGCGGTAATACCTGCGTTTACCTTAATCAAAGTTTCAGCGATAATGTCTCAGTTTTATTGTGGTTGTGATATTGTGTGCAGTGAACTGAGAAGCAAATTACGTTATGTAAGTAATAGGTTTGTATTTTAATTTGAATAATAAGTAACATCTAGCATGATTATAAACGACATCGACGATTTTACGTCGTGGAATAAACGGTATTGACTTTTTCAAAATGTATATTGGGCATTTTAAAACACGTTTTCACTCCATTTTGAACTCACGTTGAACACTCATAACGTGTTTTAGAATGCCCAATAATATACTACTAAGAGTCAATTGCTTTCCTGCGCTTCTTCATTTTTCTTAGAACCAACTGACTGAATTACCCCAAATTTTGTGAAGTACGCTAGTGTCTTCTATGCGTTCCCTTAGTTCATATACCTAGTCTAGCCATAGATATCGTTACAAGGAAAAGATAAATGAATATAGTAGCATTTAAAAAATATTAAGTTTATTCAAAATGATCTCCATTGGCTTTAATGCAATCCTTTAAACTTTAAGGCCAGTTATTAATTGAAACACGCACTTTCTCCAGGGGAAAATTCTTCACTGCCAATCTTTTGGATTTTTCTAGGCACTCCAAATTATCATGGCGTTTAGAGCATGCTAAACTCTAAAACTAACATAAGTCATAATCCAGCGGATTAAGATCGGGACTAGATGACGGCCAGTCTTCAGCTCTGATGAAGTCAGAAACGTTAGTTTTCAAGCACGCTTGTGTGGATCGAGCTTTATGACCCGGTGCTGAGTCTTGCTGAAAAGACCATTCTTGGTTATGGAACATGGTGTTGTTAAGAGGCTTAACCACCTTCTCAAGAATCGTATCTTGATACACATGTGCTGATATTTTCACACCTTTTACACAAAAATATGGCTCAGTTACTCCTTGATAGCTAACACCCCTCCAAACCATCACTAAAGTCGGATAATGCCCACGTTGTACTTTGCTGGCTAATTGAGAAGTTTCTCTAGAGCTTTGAGCATAAACTCGGTCATTCTGTTTGTGGAAATGTTGCTCGATAGTAAAAATTTTTTCGTCAGTAAATATTTTTTTTCAGTGGGCGGTCCTTTGCGTACCGCTTAAGAAGTTGTTTTTATTTTACCACCCTGTTCATTTTTAAATTTTCAGAGTGCGTTTCTTATATGCTGCAAGTCCTAAGTCATTTTTTAATATACGCGACATGGTTCTAGGTGCTATATTCATTTCCCGAGATAAAATCTTTTGCTTTCGGACAGGATTTCTTCGAATTCTGTCCTTTACTGCTTTGATTGCCTTTTTAGTACGAATACTACGTGGACGGCCAGATCTTTTTCTGTCACAAACGGAGGACGTTTCATTGTACCTATTAATAGCCCGGTATACAAACATTCGACTAATAAATACCAAGCGGATGAAGAGTTTCAAAAATTGCATTTGGCTACATACCAACTTTGTGTAATGATATCACAGTAGTTCGATTCTCTTTATCACCCCACTCCATTTTAATAACACAAAAATATTTAACACCGACTAGCGTGAAAATGAGAAAACACAATGAATATTCATTTAAGAATGACAGGTTCCAAACTCAAATGAAATATTATTGTTTTTCTTAATTGTAACAGTACTTATGGCCAGAATAAGTATATAACCTAAGTCTAAGTACTGGTCGGTTTCCAAAACTTTGGAAAACCGCAATTGTGACGCCTGTCTACAAGGATGGACCTAAGGATTCTCCCAGTGACTATAGGCCAATATCACTGCTCAATGTTTTTTCCAAAATCCTTGAGAAAATCGTTAATATACGCTTATGTAGTTTCATAGAACAAAATCAAACGTTATCTTCTAGGCAATTCGGATTTAGACGCCACAAATCTACAGAAGACGCCGTTTCGCTTCTGACGGATGAAATTGCTGCAAACTTGGGTACTGGACAGCACTGTGTTGGGTTTTTTTTTTGGATTTGGCAAAAGTCTTTAATACGGTTTCCCCAAAAATACTTTTTAATAAGCTAGAGCGTTTAGGGGTCAGGGGTCTTCCGTTGGAGTGGCTTAGGAGCTACCTCGTCGAAAGGTCTCAGTTGACGAGAGTAGGTTCGCATAAAAATGAGACACCCCCAATCAATTTCGGAGTACCGCAAGGTAGCATGCTTGGCCCTACCCTCTTCATCATTTATATGAACGACATTCACCAGGTCCCACTGACTAATGCAGAAATAATTTGTTATGGCGATGATTCCGTGATCCTCTTTAAAGGTATGAACTGGGTAGACACGCTTCAAGCTGTAGAAATTGGAATGTCACACATAAGCTATTGGCTTATGAACAACTTACTTACCTTAAACTATAAAAAACTAATTTCATTTGTTTTCATGAAACATCTCATGCAGTATCCATTAAAATACACAACTGTGGATCTTTATCCTTCCAATCATGTACCTGTGGTACCATTCAACGTACATCTGTCATTAAATACTTAGGAGTTGTGATAGACGAAAACTTAAATTTTAAATGTCACATTAATTGTCTGGCTAAGCGAACTAGAAAAATATCAGGCCTACTTAGGAAACTTAGGTACAAGGACCTGCTAATAATAATTTACAAAGTTTTGTGTGTGTCAGTAATTCCCTATTGTATCTCGGTCTGTGGCAGTGCGGCTGAAACTACGATCTTGGAGGTGGAACGTGCAAATAGAGCTGTTCTAAAAATAATACTCAAAAAGCCTTACAGACACCCAACAACAGATCTCTCTATAGAAGCCCAAGTTCTGACGGTTCGCTAGCACTATGTGCTTAAATCATTTTTTTTTATAAAAGAAGGAGGCAAACGAGCAGGCGGGCAGGCACCTGATGGAGAGCACCGCCGCCCATGGACACCCGCAAAACCAGAGGAATCGCAGGCGCGTTGCCGTCCTTTAAGGATGGAGTAGGGTTAAGGAAGAAATAGGAATTGTGAAAGGGGAGGGGGAAAATGGGCCTCCAGGACCCTCACTGGCCGGACGAAACACAACAGCACCAAGTACCATTATTTCACGCCGGATATTCGTGAGAGGGTGGTATTAATTACGCCGGGCGAGCCGGCCCAATGCGTGCTGCAACGCAGCGTGGCTCTACCACTCAGTCAGTGTCACTCATTTAGCACTACCCAGGGGTCACGTGTAGGGTCTCAAAGGTAAGCCTACGGCCGCGAGTAACTTTAACCCCTAATTCATATCATGCCTTATTACTCATAAAAAAATATCAATTCCACCGACTACCACCACATCTGCAATAAACGAATCTTTAAAATTCCCCGTCCCTTTCTTAACTCGCACTTTGCTAGCCTCTTTGGTGCCTCGATGAGAGCAAGAGTTTATAATGCAGTAGCAAGATTGTATAATGTCAGAAATTCAATGATAAATGAATTTAGAATAGCCTTAGTGTTTACCTAACATGGATTATCTTTCAACCGAACAATTATTGATGAATTGATACTTCTAGCCGTTGGATGTGCTATTTCTTATTGTTATTATTATTATTTTTTATTTTAATTAAGATGTATAACCATCCTTATCATTGTTTTTATAGCTTTTTTGATATATTTACTTTTTATTTTTTACTACTGTTTGTCTTTGGTGGAAAATGTTTACCTAGTTTGGGATCCTCTGTATGATTCAGTTAAGCTTTTGTTATTATATAATATACTTATAGTAGTTAATTAATATTGTACAACTGTGATGCTTAAGAGGCCTGTTAGGGTAGGTGCACCAGTAGATGAACAGTTAAGGAATTCCATAACTTTAAAAATATAAATAACATACTTCTGGGTATCTTAGATAAAACAATAGTATTGTCTGGTATTCCGAATTTATTGAAGAAGAATATAATTTCTTCGTTTTTGAATGAAACTCTTATTTTTAGAGATTTTGGATAATTTATGCAAAAAGACCCCAAACCCACCAGTGAATGAACGAAAATCTTCAGTAAATGAACCACCTGAATTCCAATAAATGAACTACCAGCCAAATTAAGATATCTTTAAAAAATAGCTAATTTCAATAGAAAATAATGTATTTCCGGTCCGAAGTGGTTTATTTATAACTTTCCCAAATACAAATACTTTAATTTTATTATATAACTCAAGGTATAAAAAAAAATTAAGTATAATGTACACTTTTAAAGTCCCGAAATTAGTATTGTTTTTAAATGATTAAGAAAAAAAATACCAGTAATAGGCAGTCAATTCATCAATTAATAAATGTCTTCATTCATTTATCCTTCAGGATGTATAGTTGACCGACAAAATGCCTTTAACCGCATGCACTCACACGCGTCACCCTGGGCAGTAATGTTCTAATGTCTAAATTGGAAAAGTCTTAGAAAAAATAATTGATACTTACCTTACAAAAGATTTTAAAACATAATTTTAAAAATAATGACACAGGAATAATAATAAAACAGATTTCAGTCTCATATTTTAAATTAAGAATCAGCTGAAAATCACATACTATTATATAATTACCTAACAGTGTTCATTCACTGGATTTACGTAACCAATAAACGTACGTTTACTACGTACAACATCAGAGTTCATACAAACCAAAAAATATCAGTAAATTAATACCTAGTTCAAACATTAGCCTAAAATACGCCAACCTTTAATTAAAGCTATGTACAGAAAACGACCCAATTTGAATAGCAATAACATATAAATATGTTAGATTTTGAAAAATCACAAGCCTCCAATGAATGAACCACATGTTCATTCAGTGGATTTTGATTGTTTTCTTGGTCATATATTCGAACTACTATCCTGTGACATAATTTTATTTTCACTAGCACACTTAAAACGTCTACAAAGTTAATATCAAAACACTATGACTTACCCGACTCCTTATTACGGATCCCATACGATCGATCGATTTTATCGAAATAGAATAATAAATTTGTGCATAATTATTAATTTTATGCATTTATTACAAATTTCCATGCTGTAAGCATAAGTCGAATTTGGACGGCCGGCGCATAGCATTATGTAGTAATTTTGCAGTTGTATTTATCGTTTTTATCGAAATAGGATAAAAAATTCACTATAAAATCTTTATTCCTCATGAAGTAACAATTATTCTGGTATAAATTTTGCTCAATAATATTATCGTAGATAGGAGATATTCACTGTTAACTTATAGCGATTTTCGAAGTTTTTGGTTTAGAATAAGATTTTTTTCCTATATAAAATCAATGATATCTAAAAATTCACTATTCGACTATTTAAGAGATAACATTATAATTTTTTTATTTCACTTGTTTAGAACAGTAGTTCAATCGATTAGCTCAAAAAAGTGCCTTCGCGCACTTTATGAAGATCTGTCTCTGCAATTTTGCGGTTAATTAAAAAATTAAGCAAATTTACAAAAAGCGAGGCCGCTACGCACTTTTTTATGTAAAATAATTATGGGTATCACTTCCATAGTTTTCCGCGATGCCGATTTCGAATAGAACATTTATTTCGAGATCCAAGATGGCGAACGTGACTTTTTTATGTGAAATTGATAGAGGTATCATTTCCATAGTTTTCCGTGATGCCGATTTAGAATACAATACGACATCTATTTCGAGATCCATGATGGTGAACGTGACTTTTGACGTGACAACGTCTTATAAATTGGTTTGCCGGGTGACACTTCAAGAAACTGCGTTACGCTCCGCTCACGTTATGCGCTCACAATGAGAGCGAGTGAGAGGCACGTGTTCTTTCCACTCGGGCATGGTTAGCCCGCCTAAGAGCGAGAGAGACAGACATAAAAAGTGAAAGGCACGCGTCCCTTTCCTATTTCATCCTTCTTCCTACTATACGAATGAATATTCACATTAAAATTATTTTACCACTCAAAGTCGTTGTCACGTAAAACTTTCGCCCGTATACCGACTTTACAGGCAACCAATTTTTTATGTAAAATCAATATGGGTATCATTTCCATAGCTTTCCGGGATGCCGATTTCGAATACAACATCTATTTCGAGATCCAAGATGGCAAACGTGACTTTTTATGAAAAATCATTATGGGCATCATTTTCATGTTTTTCCGGGGTGCCAATTTCGAGATCCAAGATGGCGGACGTAACTTTTTTTGTAAAATAAATATGGCGCAAAGTTTCACCCAGTCTTCGGGGGTTTAAAAAAACTTTTTTTAAACGTCAAGAAAGTAGAAATAAAACCATTTTTAAAGAAGTAAGTATTTACGCGGGTTCGATTCCCGCCTGACGTAGACATTTTTTCAACGTTTCGTTATCTTGGAGTTTATTTGAGCGTTTTTAACGCAAATAAATAAATATTACGAAAGTATGCTTTGTTTGATTTATAACATTACTAATTAATTAAACTAAGTAGTTTAATAATTACAATAATTTGTCAATATAAAATTATTACATAAACGTAGGTACCTACCAATAAGCGAAATATGAAATAAACTAAAAAAATTATGTGACAACCCTGTGACAATGACAAATGTCTAGACGATGCACAGTGTCACGACCCATACCCAAAAATAAAAAATAGAAAGAAAGGGAGGTAGATTTGAAATAAAGGTAAGTTAAGACAGATAGTTATCCTCTATAATTAACATGAAATAAAATAATATCATCATTCTGGTTCATAAGTTATCACTGTGTGAAGTCTGTCGTGTAAATATCTCGCCATTCGCTACGTTATTAAGTGCATCTAACGATTAATAATTACGGAGTTTTATATTATAAGCTGTGTTATTATAAGTTTAAAATATTATTATGGAGGGCATATCTGATAATAGTAATATACAAAAATATAATATTTTGATTTAGGAGTTAGTAGGGACGATTTTAACTTAAAAACTTAATTTAAAAAAAACAACTTTGACGAGAGTTTTCAAAAATACATCCAATACCATCTCTGGGAATGTTATTATTTCGTGTTCAGATGTGTGTCCACTGTATTTTGACAATATTTTTTCTTACGGGAACTGACAGGTTTGATGAATATTTGCATTTTTTAGGATCAAAATTTTACTTATTAAAATTGACGATCTTTTCAAAATTTGGCTTCTGAGTCATAAATAAGAAAAACTCTTTGTAATAGCGAATAAAATACATGAGCTTTTGTATATAAATAAGTGCCCAGACAATATTCACCAAAAAATATTGAAATTATCGAAATCTTATTCATTGGTTCTAAATGGAAAGTAAGTTCTCGTAAACGTGAAGAATTTCAAAAGAGAAATGATGCGTGGCTAAAATAGACCTTGAGTCTTTCTGAAGACGTCTGTACGTCTATGTTATGTAGTAATTTTCGTTATTTTGTTTATTTTTTTGATGAAAAAATATTAATAAATAAATGTTTAAGTAAAATTTTAAACACTGAAAAAAGACGACAACCTCAGGCGGGAATCGAACCACGCACCTTCCGCATTCCGGGCGGCTGCCTTAACCACTTGGCTACCGAGGTCTGGCTTTCAACCGTCGAAATTTGTCAGTGCTTGATGCTTATGTTTTTAGTCAACATTGCTTCATCAAATCTTAGAAGTTTTCACCTCTGAGATCCGAAAGAAATATTTTTACAAATATTTAAACATTCGGTTAAGATGAAGCTGCGTTTAAACATTAATATTAAACATTTTTTTATATTTTAACGTCTCTACATCTCTATATTTTAACGTGTCAGCACTGACAAATTTCGACGGTTGAAAGCCAGACCTCGGTAGCCAAGTGGTTAAGGCAGCCGCCCGGAATGCGGAAGGTGCGTGGTTCGATTCCCGCCTGAGGTTGTCGTCTTTTTTCAGTGTTTAAAATTTTACTTAAGTATATTTAAGCGTTAATAAAACGTTAAAATATAAAAAAAACATTAAATAAATGTTTTCCTACTTTTTATAAAGATAATAAAATACTGTGACTAACAAAAATAAAAAAGCAGCCATTTTTTAAATATTTGTTGAGTTATTAATTTCGCCCTTTTCTCCATACAATCGTTACATAGTAGAATAAAACAAAGTACGCTGACTTGGCCAATGAGCGAACGATAATTGCCTAAACATTAGGGCTGTCGCTTTGCGAGCGGCAGCGGCCGGCGGGCGCAGCGACAAAACACGCAGGCGCGCGTGTAATTACGTACGGCCGCGTGCGACTGGTATCGTTTGCATCAATAAACTGGTCAGTGTTTGCGTGCGATGACGCGTAGTACGGGATGGCTCGGCCGCGCTCACATAAAAGTCGCGCTCGGTACGTATGTATGAAGATAACATACTTCTTTCATTCTACTATGACTGTAAGTTCTTAACACTGTGATAATACTGTGTAACTCAATGTCCGCTTTAGTTCACTTATTAGTCCATAATATTCAGTTTACAATCAAATTGTAGACACGCCTCGTGTCTCCATGAAGCCACCGGCGCCGTCGGCTGACATTAAATTTCCGTTACTCGCGAACAAACTGTTGTCGCGGTTACTTATTACTCAACCAAGATACATTAAACCATTAAGCTGGCCCGAATGCCACTTGCAAAGTTAATTTAAATTACTACAGCCGAGCCGTCGGCCATTTGCACGCACCAAACTAAAACCAAAATTGTAACGTTACTGACAGCCGTCCTGGCTATCCAGCAGATAATGTGTTGTCAAACATTTGACAGATACAAAATTGACTCGTTCCGAAACCCTATTTTATTTCGAACAAAATAAATACAAAAGTAAATAAATAAAATAACTTTTTAGTGAAATGAACATAGGGGTGGATTTCCCAGCAGCAAATTTTACGCGGCATTGATTAAATCGGTAGTGCAGAAGATACAGTTCTAAATTTTTTTACTTGGTAGATGAGGTAGTTATCTATATGGGGCAGTAAATAATTCTCAATCAGACTTTTAGTTAATTAGGAAAAAAAATGCGAAGTCCCATTCTTATCATTTCGGTAGCTGTCCCAACGACATTTTTCAGTGTTATTTCTCTCGTATAATAAACTATCGGCTATTTAAGTTGTTGGATAATTTAATTTAAACCGTGAATAGTAGAAGTATTATCCCAAGCCAATTCAGTAATCTTGTTCAGTTTTCCAGTTTTCAGTTCAATAACTAAGAAGTAAAAATGTATGTGTCTCAGAAAGTCCTTTCATTTCGTTTCTCTCTCACTCGCTTAGAACTTACCTACCAGTGCCGCTTAAGTGCTTTTAGTAGAAGGACGTGCGCCGCTTGCTCCGTGTTCCCGCCAAAAACGTAAGTATGTATGTGATGTGACAATTTTTTTTTATTTTCCGTGTATATATACAGCGTGTATCAAGCGGGGCCAGCCTTAATCCAGGGTTTCAAATTAACCCTAGTATCGACCCTTTCTTTATATACCCTAGTAAGATAAGCTCAATTTAATTTGTTTTTGCATTTACAAACAAAGTTAATCTGTCGTTAATTTATAATCAGAACAAGCTAAAGCCATCACTAGCAGGGTCATGAACTCTGTATGATATACTGCCTACAGTGCAACTCCTGTTTAAAAAACTGCGTGCCCTAGTCAGCCACGCCTCCGCCCCCTACCAGGCGCACAGTTTTACAAACAAGAGGTTTTACTGTGACGGCGGCGCGGGCGGCTAAAATCAAAAACCTTTGACCATGGCGGCACATTTGACACAAACAACCCGCCTGGGTAGTTAGTCGGCAGTCGCATGGCGGCATTTTTTGTTGGATTTGTTAAACAAAGACACAAAAGTAGGCAGCTATTTTACTTTCGTGATTTAATAATTTGTATTAAGTAGGTACTTACCTACCTAAGTAATTATTATCAAAGTAATAAAAATATTTTCATTTTACAGTCACATTGTTTCGACTCTAAAGTAGATAGGTACGCTTACCTACGACTAGGTAGGTACCTACATAAGATAGGTCTAGATTAAAATGACTTATTTTTGAAATAACTCAATACAACTAAAGCGAAGCACTTTGAGGTGTAGTCACAGAATAGATAATCGTACTAGGTACTCTTAAGCTAGCCACTGACGATCAGTTTTGCGCGTCAGTCCTGGCGTAAAACTGTAGCGTCACTCGAAATAGTTTTACGCCAACAAGATTTCCCCACTCACTGGCCTCACTCTGGCTCGTCAGTTCTCGGCCGGCCGGTACAATCAATTTTGAGCTTTATTGTTAGGTCCTAAGGATCAATATTCATTGGAGAAATTCACTCACTCACGTCACGGTCAGTCGATAAAAAAATTGTCAAGCTAAAAACTGTTTAAAACATTAAAAATACTTAACAAAGTTATCATGTAACAGTGAACAAAACAAATAATGTTACAATTCACTCGGAAATTGGAAACATGCTAACGGATTACATCACGTATTATTTTAGTCGTATTTCGATGTATTTCTTACAACTTATTACCTACTAATCATTAGTCAGAATAATAATTTTCTAATAAACAACAGTACTTACATAAGATAAATCTGATAAAAACAGCACACAAAGATTCACTTCTTGCCGCTTGGGGCTTGAGAGGTAAAGCGAAGCACGTGTAGTCCACTGCACTTCACAATAAACAGTTTACAAAAGTGGCTCCAACACAACACAACACAAGCACAACACCTCAAAACCCGGGTCCCGCATATTTGGCTGGACCTCCGGACTCGTCCCATGAAAGGATCCAGTCTGCTGGAGACGCAAAACCATTCGTCGAAAGCAATCCGCCGATGGCAAGCGTCGCTGCTAAGCTTCTGGTCTGCCGTCGATGAATCTCTCGTGGTACAGTTCACGAGCACCACGGAGACTGCCATTAGCTGCTCCGACACAAAGAATAATTTCGTAATACTCCTGATTACTTAGAATTGCCATATTAATTTAATAGGTAGTCGAATCGAAACCAAACAGCAAAAACTAACTAAAAGTAGGTATGCACTCTGCAAGCTTTCACAAACAACTGCGAAAAAATTGTAGGCAAACATGCAAACAAACCTACCGTACCGTTGGGCGTTGCTATTGTGGGGTGTGCCGCCTACTCCTGGTACTTAGAATTCTGAAAATGTAGTTTGCCCGCTCCCACAAAGGCAGGAATATGCGCGCACTGTCAACTGCGGTCTCATGCGACCGCTTGGGTTTCTAGAAGTTAATACCGCCCATAACCCTAGTAGTTTTTAGGGTTCGAAATTTAGACTACAGTTACGAAAACTAGCAATATTTTTAAATTAGTTAAGTTATTCATCAATTCATCACAAAATACTACCAAAGTGTAAACTGGCTTAAGCGCTGCGTATTATTTTTAGGTTTGTTGCCATTAATTTGGTCAATTAGTGATAAAATCTTCCATCACACGTAAGTTTTATTTAGTACATGTCACAGATGTTTAAAAATGTTATTCTTATTAACATTATTGTTGTAAACAAAAACGAATGTGTTAAGTATTGAAACTTTGTGTGATACAACCTCGTTAAACTTAGTTAGTTAGTAAAGTTTAACTATGTTGTAACACACTAGTTAGGATTTCAGGAATGCTTACATTTATAGCGGGTCAACCAAAGCGGTTAGAAAAATAAAATGAGCTACAGAACCCATTAAGGAGAAAGACGCACGCGCACGATTTCTTGTGACTCCGCCCATACCAGGAGTGACTCCTAGTACGAATACCGCCAATAAGTTAATACCGCCCATACTTTTTAGGGCTCGTAAATTAGACTTTGAGTTACGAAAACTAGCAATATTTTTAAATTAGTTAAGTCATTTTTTATCACTGTTCAAATTATTAACATTATTATTTTCTGTTTTTTTAGAGCCGACATAAATGTTACAATGAAAACTCACATGGTGACAGATTTTTTTGTTTTGTTATTTTTACTGCGTGTAAACGGGTGAGTTTAGTACAGTGCTGAATAAAACCCGAATTCACAAACATTTACTTGTCTAAGCCTCAGAGCAATACTGCTTTAGTCATTGTTCAGCAGTGCGATTCTCTAAGTTAAAGCCTTGGTAGTAGCGGCTGCCGCAGCGCTGAGAATTGACTCTGCCTCTTTCATATTCATAGAATCGGAAAGAGACAGCAATCACAGAGTCTATGTGTCGCTTAGAAAATCGCGGTCTAAGCAAAGTAGAAATGCTATGCGAAGTAAGACATTTCTCAGTGCGTTTCGTATGACCTGACCTGGTGATAGGAACACAGAATAATTGACTAAATGAACGTCTTAATTTTCTTTTCTAACTAATAAAAGTTGGTAGTCGTAACTTATGTTCTTAGTGAAAAAAATAACAACACGGAACCCTTTAAACTTTATCATAAATAAATAGTTGAAAGCGGGTGGAGTCAGCACAATAGGCACAAAAATACTAGGGTCACAGCAGAGGCAAAGGAGGAAGTAACACTAGACAGAGTTCATTACTCCAATCAGCTGATTGATAGTGTTGTCATAATGTTGATAAACTCGTATTATTTTTAAAAGTATGTACTTCCACAATGCCCGAGATATCAAGAAATGTTTTTATGTGTACCAGCTCACTAAAAGTAAGTGATTAGGTACGTGAAATATGGCTGGCCCTGCTTGATACAAGCTGTATAACTTGTCTTCCAATCAACGAAAATATTTAGTAAAGTAGTCGTGAGGTGCTTATTGTAATACGGTTATTTGTGTAGTATTCATTCAATCTTTTAATTAATAGTTTTTTATTAAATGCACATTTTTAGTCTTGTTTTTCATTTCTACGTTTTCATTTCGGTTGATTCGGATCGGTGTACGAAACTGTCAACGGAAATGACAAAAAAACCCACCGAAATGATAAAAAATCATTTCAGTGAGTTCTATAAAGGCACCGTCCACTTTATATTAGTCCTTGGGCCTATCATATGAACAGTTAAATATTTTAATGTTATTGATTGTTTTGAGTAGCTTATATTATGTAGAAAACATAAATAAATAAAGTTTTGTATCAGGTTGGTTAAATAATACAACATAGGTCAAAAACCCAAGAACACAAACAGTACAAACGAAACGAGCGGCAAGCGGCAATGAATGACATTGGGCAGCAGGATGACACATTTAAAATAATAGTGTTGCTAGAGTATAAAAATAACTTATTTCGAGACACATACTTATTATTTTTTATTAATACTTTTAACCACATAGGAATTAAAGACGTAAAAAGTTATAAAAGTAAATAATCTAACAAGTAGCTATTATTTTAAAACCAGGATTTACATTTCAATCGCTTTTTACAACTTGGCTCAATTATTAATTCACTAGGCAACACAGTTAAGTCATAGACGACCGCGCCTTTTAGAGGAAGTCAATTAACAATCGGGTAAAATTCATTTTTATTATAATTTATTTTGATACTCCCAAATAGTGTTCGATAATCAATAAATATTTTTATAACACATTTGCTCGTAAAGTAGCTCTTATTACACCGATTTCAGCATCGTAATGTAATAAGTTTCACATTAGTGCGGTAAAGTAATTTAAAAATTAGTAATCATTTGAATCTATGGACAACATAGGCCTTTAGCCCGTTAGTACCTTTTACGACACCCAAGGGAAGAGAGGGGTTGGTAGTATTATTTTGATGAGCCCATCGCCGCTCTATGCTGTTGGATGTATGTGCAGTCTTTAGTCCGTTAGTATCTTTTTACGACACCCAAGGGAAGAGAGGGGTGCTAGTATTATTTTGATGAGCCCATGGCCGCTCTATGCTGTTGGATGTATGTGCAGTCTTTAGTCCGTTAGTCGATTTTTACGACACCGCAGGGAAGAGAGGGGTTTGTAGTATTATTTTGATGAGCCCATCACCGCTCTATGCTGTTGGATGTATGTGCAGTCTTTAGTCCGTTAGTCGCCTTTTACGACACCGAAGGGAAGAGAGGGGTTTGTAGTATTATTTTGATGAGCTCATCGCCGCTCTATGCTGTTGGATGTGTATGCAGTCTTTAGTCCGTTAGTCGTCTTTTACGACAACCAAGGGAAGAAAGAGGTTGGTGGTATTATTTAGATGAGCTCATCGCCGCTCTATGCTGTTGGATGTATGTGCAATCTGTAGTCCGTTAGTCGCCTTTTAAGACACCCAAGGGAAGAGAGGGGTTGGTAGTATTATTTTGATGAGCCCATCGCCGCTCTATGCTGTTGTATGTATGTGCAGTCTTTAGCCCGTTAGTCGCCTTTTACGACACCCAAGGAAAGACAGGGGTTGGTAGTATTATTTTGATGAGTCCATCGCCGCTCTATGCTGTTGGATGTATGTGCAGTCTTTAGTCCGTTAGTCGCCTTTTACGACACCCAAGGCAAGAGAGGGGTTGATGGTATTATTTTGATGAGCCCATTAACGCTCTATGCTGTTGGACAAAGAAAAATATATGTTGGCTTACCAAAGATTCATGAATTTGAAAAACAACAAAAAAACGCAGTCATTTTCGGATTTTTTTTTCCTCACAAATATGTTATAAATCGTCGTATGGCATACGTGCGCTTTGATAATTACTAAGTAGTTTTCATCTTACCGCACGTAAATTACTTAATTTACAATATGATTGTTCAGGGGAGTGGGCCCATGTTGGATGTGGTCCTTTCGGTGTATAATCGTTTCATTTCAGTTCATTGTTTTATCATTTCGGTTGGTTATCATTTCATTTCGGAGTAAATTACAGTGAAGAATGGTGGACAACCTTTTTTTAGGTTATTTCATTTCTGTGGCCAGTTCTTTCATTTCGGTGAACAGCTGTTTCATTTCGGTGGCACCAAAATTTTACACACGTAAATCTCTTATGTTTATAAAGATATTTTCATAGCATTACGTATGAGTATAAAACATACCAAAAAATACAAAAACCTGCTGTTTAAGTTAGAAAAAAACTCAGGTATTACAAAATTCAACCGAAATGATAAAAAAACGACTTTGTTGAAATTCACCCATAATAACCTATATGAATATAGAAAATAAACAATTATGACTATAACATGACGACTCTATTCTACAGAGAAAACTATGGGTAGTTAATAAAACAGTAAGCAGTTTAACGATAACTTTCTGTAATACTGTTGCGTCGCGCTGAGAGCTTTGCCACAGTGCACTAGCAGCGCGGTATACATTCACTACATGGAGTTTAAAAATTAAGTGCAAATCAGTATGTACAAAGCATGACTATTCTAGCTTGGGTTCCGTCTCATGAATTTCAAAACCCATTCAATTACCAAAGTATATTAAATTAACAATATCGCATTTAAAACAATACTACAACACAGTATTGTTTTTGTAATAAAAATAATTAACAAGCTTTTTGCAAAATAAAACAATATTGTGAACTCAATTTAAGACTTAAATTCACGCTTGGTCTGTTTTCTGTCGGCATAATTATGAATAACAAGCTCTGTAAGAAAGTACATTAATGCTTCTCAAAAACATCGCATTCGCGAGCGGGCAATTCATAATAAATCATTAGGTGCTTAATATACAGCATCTTAAGTGCACAATTGTCAGAAGTTAATTGGCTTTCGGCCGCAAAAAATGTGACGTCGCAAGGAAATCCGGTCATTCCCGGAAAAAGCAATAAATCTTGCCTAGCCGCAGATAGAGAGATCGGGCGCAGTAAGAGCGGCGAGGGGCGCGGGATGGGCTGCAGGGGCGGATCGATAGCGAGGGTCCTGGCCGCGGCCTAGCACAGCCGCCAGTCCGCCACTACGCCGCCGAGCGCCGCGCCGACCGCTCCCCGCCTGCTCGCGACGCCCGACCGCCCGACCGACTCTAGAGGCTCCCGAGACTCCCGACCGCCCGCCCGACAGCTGCGACACTCGACCCGCGCCCGCGACCCTTACCATGGAGGTAACACTCGTTTAACTTACATTATCGTGACAAATATAATTATTCTAAAATACATTCTGTTTAAATTATATTCATAAATGAGTGTTTAAGTTGTAAATGCGTATTCGATGCGGAGCTTGAAATTTTTACAATGTGCAGCAATGTTCAGCGAATTTGAAGATTTATTAATTTGTATTTATTCAATTATTGCGTTCGAATGTTTTTATTTAAAAGTGTTTAACATTTATTTGTTATTATTATTTGGGAACGTGTTCTTTAATTAAATCTTTAAAAATTACAACATCAAATAAGTGTCATTAGTGCAAAAACCTCAGTCGGTGGTGTTTTACAGTTGTAACAAAAAAATCTTAAAAATTATAATAAAAATGAGTGCGTAGTATCTCAGAACAAAAAATGAGTAGGAGCGGTGGCTCCGCGTCCCTCGTCGCGGCCGCTGCCTGCGTGTTTGCGTAACCTATGCAATTTGCTCGTCCCGCTCGTCCCGCTCGTCCAGCTCGGCCCGCTCGGCCCGCTCGGCCCGCTCGGCTCGCTAATCCGCAGACATTTTTGTGTGAGTCCGCTTGGCGGCGAGATTTGGGCTATTGTCATCTGCGGAGCAGAATCGATAGATGCGCTGCCTCCGCTCTCGCAAACTTGTTTAGCGTTTTGTTTTCGTTCGCTATCGATCGCGCTCGGGAAGGCCGCCCCACGGCGCGAGATGTTTGTTTAGTCTAACGATATACATTTCCATTGTTACGAAATATACTCACTGTTCGGTAATTATGTAATTGCTCGTTAACTGTCAAATTATTTGCAAATGTATAATGTCGTCGCCGTGTTGTTTCACGAAGCTCATCTAGCAATTTCGTGGACGTCAATCGGTAGTTGCAATTAGTTGGGGCTGCATCTGCCCGGTGCAACGGCTCTTGCCGCAATAGCTGATTCCCGCATCATTCCAGGAACGGAGCGCTCTGCGATGTACTCTATCGGGATTCGGGACGCGCTAAACTTCCACTAAATTTTTTTACTTAGAATCGAACACAGTTTAACTTAAAATTTTAAACACTGAAAAAAGACGAGACTGAAAAAAGACGACAACCTCAGGCGGGAATCGAACCACGCACCTTCCGCATTCCGGGCGGCTGCCTTAACCACTTGGCTACCGAGGTCTGGCTTTCAACCGTTGAAATTTGTCAGTGCTTGATGCTTGATGCAATTTGACAGTTTAACTTGAAAACCGTAATCCAATTTACGGTTAACCATAAACAGTTCTATCCAAGACAAAATTAAATGTCAATATTACTTTACAAATTATCAATTTCAAAATTTTACAAACCAATGTGCCCATTATTTAATGAAGCTCAAATACGTATACTTACTTAGATCTAAATTAAATGCGTTGCTTGAATATTAAACTGCATGCCGTGGCAACCTATAATTAAGGCAACACCTAGCTTAGAAAATGTTAAATGTTAGTTACTTGCATGTTTAGTGTTTGATCTTGTTGGTTGATCAAATAAATAAAAAAAATAAAAATTAAAAAATTTATATTATCTTTGGCCGAGTTATTGCGATTTGGAACTTCCTATACTTATTGAACTTTAAATTATAGAAAGCAAAATAACTCAACCAAAAAACTTTTTTTAGTGTTTTCGACAAATTACGTAGATTCTCTTTAATTTTACTCTTCACAAAATGTTTCATAAATTTTTTAATATCGGTTTGTAAAATTTTGAACTTGGAAGTTTGTATTGGAAACCGAAAAAAGGAAGAATGTTTTTTTTTGGTATATTGCCAAAGGGGCGATTTAATTTATTTGCCAGTTTTGTCTCATTGTTGGGAAAAGGCTCAGAATATGTTGTGTTCGTTAATTTGTAATAATTGGGGTTGGGGGTTACATACGCAATAGCTACAGCAAAAGCATTATCATTGGCGAACGATAAAATTTATTGTTCAATTTGAAAAAATACAGCTTGTTTGTATTAGCGACTCCATTTGGGCGCTCTATTATCTTAAATTAATAAAATATAAATAAAAGTCCAATTTTGCTATATCATTTATACATATAATCACGACTATTATCCCCGAAGGGTTAGTCAGAGACTAGGAGGACAATGAGGACCGCAAAACTAGTTCTCTACTATGGTAGACGAAGAAGTCCACTTTTCACCAAATAGCGACTGCACATGTGCTCAGCGTGACAGGTGGTGAGACCATCGCCGCTCTATGCTGTTCGATGTAGGTGCAATCTCTAGTCCGTTAGTCCCCTTTCACGACACCCAAGGGAAGAGAGGGGGTGGTAGTATTCTTTCACCGTTACGCGAGACGGTTTGCTATATACAATTTACAAAAAAAAAACGTAAGCAAACCTTGAAAATGATTTTTCACACCACCTGCTCGACAATGTCAAATTATATGTCATGCAAACCTAACCTAATAGTAGAGGATCCGAGTAGGTATACAACGACCGGGCCGGTTAATGGATGAAAAGTATTTTATATCAAATTTAATATTATAAAAATATTTATAGCGGGTTGGCTCAAAAATTTCAGTCCAGTATTATGATTAATTAAATATTTAAATGTTTTTTTAAACATTGCACTGGCTTGGATAATAGATAAATTACATAGTCGAAAGCATGAAGCCTGTAGAATATGCAAACGTTAGATTGACTATTTTTTTCCCGTCATAACATTGGGTAGGCAGGTGTAAACGGTAAGTCAATATTAGTAATTTGCAACCGTCTGGTTAAATAAATAAAATTTATGTTTATATATAGATAATCTCATTACAAACACACACACCAAACTAGTGCAATTTTAAAAAGATATTGTTTTTTTAATATTAAATTAATCATTATAGGTACTGGACTGAAATTTCTCAGCCAACCCACTCGCGATATATTTTTTAACATATTAAATTTGATATAAAATACTTTTCATCCATTAACCGGCCCGGTGAAGGTCGTTCTATACTCGGATCTTAGACTATAAAGTAAGTCATTTAAGACGTGAGGTCTAGCAGGGCATTAATATTGTACTGAATTTCATTATGACTCGCCTGTGAATAATGTGATTTGAATTTGGAACATAAAGTAAATAGTACATTATGATATAAGTGCAGTAAGATGAAAATTACAGCCGAGGCGATATTGCTAGCCCGAGCCGTAGGCGAGGGCTACAAATAAGCAGAGGCTGTAATTATCAAAGCGCACGTATGCCATACGACGTTTTATAACATATTTGTAAGGAAAAAAAAAACCGAAAATGACTGCGTTTTTTTGTTGTTTTTCTAGTGCATGAATCTTTGGTAAGCTTACATATATTTTTCTTTGTCCAACAGCATAGAGCGTAGATGGGCTCATCAAAATAATACTTACCACCAACCACTCTCTTCTCTTTGGTGTCGTAAAAGGCGACTAACGGACTTAAGTCTGCACATACATCCAACAGCATAGAGGGGCGATGGGCTCATCAAAATAATACTACCAACCCCTCTCTTTCCTTGGGTGTCGTAAAAGGCGACTAACGGACTAAAGATTGCACATACATCCAACAGCATAGAGCGGCGATGTTCTCATCAAAATAATACTACCAACCTCTTTCTTCCCTTGGTTGTCGTAAAAGGCGACTAACGGACTAAAGACTGCATATACATCCAACAGCATAGAGCGGCGATGGGCTCATCAAAATAATACATACTAACCCCTCTCTTCCCTTCGGTGTCGTAAAAGGCGACTAACGGACTAAAGACTGCACATACATCCAACAGCATAGAGCGGCGATGGGCTCATCAAAATAACACTACCAACCCCTTTCTTCCCTTGGGTGTCGTAAAAGGTACTAACAGGCTAAAGGCCTATGTTGTCCATAGATTCAAATGATAACTAATTTTTAAATTACATTACCGCACTAGTGTGAAACTTATTACATTACAATGCTGAAATCGGTGTAATAAGAGCTACTTTACGAGCAAATGTGTTATAAAGGTACATACTAATTCTATGCATTCACCATTAGGATCTGCACTAAAAAATAAATAGTTCGAAAATCGAACTGGCCACCACGAGTAAAAGATAAAAGAAAAATAGAACACAAAAACGGAATACTGAAAATTGCTTTGTTAGCTTTTTATTGTCTCGTAGATGGTGAGAAAAGTAGAGTATTCTCCTCGTAGATAAAGGTGCCTTCGCCTTGGGCGACCTTGAACCCCACGCTGCACTCAGGGACACTACTTTATCCCCTTGGTGCATAATCTACTATTAATTCCAACTTCCAAGGCACATATTATACACCAATGAGATAATAAAATATAGTCCAAGGACAACACAACAATTTTGTACCGACGATGTTATTGTTTTTTATTTAAATTATATTTCCTCGATAGTAGTTCAGGTCGCATGTGATAAACTTCTACGTTGGGAATATACAATATAAACAAAATATAAGTACCTTAGTACCTACCTATCTACATCTAATGTTTATGCCATTACGTGTTCTATGGCCTTGCCTCGCATGCCGCCCGCAATAAACTACACATAGGTAAATACTTAACCTTTGTAGTAAGTATCACACAGCACCAGCGTCCCCTGATCTGCCTCCGTGTCCGATTATCGTCGCGATCGCGATCGCTCAGGAGGGTTCTCGAACGTAAACTCAATCTTAATACAATTCCAATGCGATTAATATGTATCGATATTAGGATAAGTAAAGACAATTCCGGAACGCCATCTCGATAATCATTTTGTTCAATCAATTTCCACGCAATTTAATTCCAATGTGGCGCCTATTGTCGCTTACAAAAGTGCCATTTAACAATTTTTAGATTTGTGATTGGAAATTGATTAATGCAATTCTGTTTCAAGAGTAGCCTACCTGATTGGTTCCGTGAAACCTTATAGCTTTGCCCGACTTTTTCAGTTTTTTGAAGATTATGGAAAAACTATTCATCGTGTGAATATGGTACCTTAAACAAAATTTTTAAGCAGCAAATGAAGTTTTGACTTGATTGTACAGAAAAAATTTATATTGAATATTAAACTCACAAAGTGACAATTAAGACGCGGGCAATTTTACCTGTACTATCTTAAATCTATGCCCATTCTACGTTATCTCGAAAACTTTTATAATGTAGCGCTTTGACAAAAAAATATAAGTGATAGAAAATGGTGCAAAAATATAATTTTTCTTTTAAAGGTGGGCAATGTCACCTTACCTTTGAAGCTTAATTTCATACAAGTCGTTTTCTTGACATAGGGTTGACATAAGTAATAAGTATTCGTAGTAAGAAATCGCATAAAAATCTTAGCTGCTTCATAAAACAAATATTCATACATTGGTACTTATACACAAGTGTATAAACGGTAGATTTTTTTTATTTCGAGGTTGATCCCATAAAATAACTTCAAAAAATATTTTAATTGAATGTAGGTAATAAAATGTGTCAACCCTGACAAATCTGGGCAATGTTTTAAAAACAGTGCTACAATAGTTTCGAGAACATTATACCCACACCGATAATTCAGAGATAAACAAGACTAAAAATATATATACAACACTAAACTGTAGCCTAATTAGTTATTTAGGTATATATTACTAGAGTATTATTTACCTGTGAGATGTATTTCTCTGTTATCAGAAAAAACTATGAGTCACTAATTTGGCCCGCCTTCGACATATTTAACTTCACCTAGCTAGGGCACAGGTTAAGCAATAACCTTATGCCTAGTTCACAACTGTGCTAGTTATTTAGTAGAGTAGAGATACATTGCTACGTAACTTTGCTAATTTAAAATTAATTTTCAAATAAGCAAACTAGCGAAGCAATGTACTTCTACTCTTCTAAAATACTAGCACCGGTGCGAACTAGGCATAAGCCTTAGCCTCACTACGCCAAGGGTCCTTTGATGGTTACACCCAGCACCCAGATGAACAAAGTCTAATAAACCGTTCAGATTGTGGATAGTGATGTCAAACCTAGACAGGATTTCAATCGGGAGTTTTTTTGTAGTTGATGTGTGCGTTTATCGTTATTTCGAGCATGTCGGGTCCCTATTATAAAAATTTAAAACTTTAAATAGTAAACTTTTTTGCTTCTAGACACTTCCTTCCTTGAAAATTATTAGTATGGTGCATTTATTTAGGTGGCCTTTTTACTTTTAGTGTATTTTGTGACCTACTTTACTGAGTATGTAGTTTCCATTGAAGTTGGTCCGACACTACAATAAGCGTTTGCTTACTCGGTATTCGGTATTCGAACCCGTAACGAGATACGTATTCGTGGTTTCGGATGTAACCATGTACGCTAATATATTATTGTATGTATTTTAATAATACACCCTGCCCTTTATAAGCCAATGCTGGGGGAGGCCTTTGCTCAGCAGTGGAATAAAATTTGCTGCCAATGTATTCGATTTATATTTGGCTTGCAAATGTATGATCATCTTTCTGAATATCACGCTAATCTCAAGTGGCTTCCTATTCGTCTTCGCCGGAATACTCACATCCTCTCCCTTCTACATAACATATTATTTAATCCCACCTGTCTTGGCTATCTAAAGGAACGTTTCAGTTTCCTTTATAGTTTTTCCTCGCGCTCGTTACGGTCATCAGAAAACCTACCCCTTAACACTCCTCAGCACAACACCACTTTTTAGGATTGTTCCTTCACCGTCGAAGCTGTTCGACTCTGGAACTCGCTCCCAGTTGCGATCAGGCATGCGAAATCGATTCATGCATAGCTTTCATTTCATCACTCGTGAAAAAATTCTACCAATCCGTTTAACCATATCCTGCTGCAAAGCTGCCGTTGTCCGCTACTTCCTACCTGAGACTAGTTTAAGTATATATATATGTATTGTATAATTACACCCACCACCCCCCCCTCCTCTCTATCTATATATGTAAGTATTTATTATTTTGTTTTTGACAATTTTAACCTCTTTTCATTTGCACCTCCGATTTTAAAGTTTACAAGTTCTCTCCATCCGACTGGTTGTCTGTAGAGATCGCTTAGAGCGATAAGACCGCCAAATTGTGACTCTATTTTATTCTTACCGTATTGTCTTATTGTAATTGTGTTTAAGTTCTATGTAAATCTTTGTAGTGTTGCAATTAAAGAGTTATCTATCTATCTATCTAAATAACCAGTCAGTCTGGTATCAATCACTTTGCCTTTTAACATATTTTTATGGCGGTTCCACATTAGTGCCGTGAGGCTCCGTAAACAGGCGTGAACGTGAATGTGGACGGTTTTCGCGGGGTTCACGCGCGTTCACGCCTGTTCCCCGATCTGGTAGGCTACTCTTGAAACAGAATTGCATTAATAAATTTCCAATCACAAATCTAAAAAATGTCAAATGGCACTTTTGTAAGCGACAATAGCGCCACATTGGAATTAAATTGCGTGGAAATTGATTGAACAAATTATTATCGAGATGGCGTTCCGGAATTATCTTTACTTATCATAATATCGATACATGTTAATCGCATTGGAATTGTATTAAGATTGAGTTTGCGTTCGAGAGTAACCTCCCTGATCGGGGATCGGCGTTCACGCATACAAATCTACATTCACGGCCCCGTGCCAGTTTACCAAAGAGGAAAATAATCAGTTTACTCCAGACTATACTTTGATCGGTTACGATGTATTTCAGTCATCCACCATTTTCTTTTTTCCAACGCTTTCTAATAGTGTTTTGGACGTCTAAATAGTATGTTGCCACAGCAAACAAAGTTATTGCAGAACATATCACGAACGATTGTGAACACCCGTGAATGTGGAGGGCACGACTTGTGCCGTGAATTCATGCCGTGAATTCGTGCGTAAATTCACGGGCACTAATGTGGAGCCACCATTACACATTACACTTTGGGGACCAGAGCTCATGCTTGATTAATAATACCTCGTACGTCATACGTATGTATATTATTTAAAACGGAAAATACGAGTATAGGAGGTTGTAAAAACTGTTATTTAATTAGCTCCAACCTTCGACCACTGAATAGTCCAACCACAAACACATTTATTTGTCTATTGATCCAATAATAATGTCAACGCCAACGTTCCTTTAAAAAGTGTTTGTTAAGCATACATGACCAACATAAGTATTGGGCAGCGGTTCGGAGACAGTGACCAGCTCTCGGGCCCCGTGCTCCCCCGTACTCCCCGGGTGAGTGATCCGCGGCGGCGTCGGCGCAGCTTATCGCGACCCTGGCCCGAAGTTAAATTTAGCCGCGCTCATTAAAGTCGTTGACTGCCCCTCCGTCGTGCCGCTCGTGACGCTCCTGCGCACTTGGTTGCAACAAGGACACAAGCGACGATCATATTATGCTTCCTTAAGATAATGGCCTCGCTTCTGACTCCCAGCTTTGGCCTAGCGTTGTCTGCTCGGATTGAATGGATGGATTTTTGTTGTTAGTCTTTTTGCCCAGACGTGGTCAACTTTCATTAGATAGATAGATTGATAACACTTTTATTGCAACAGTTAAATACAATACTTATATTACATTGTACACAAAACATAAAAGCAAGTACCACACAGAGGTATAACTGAGGTCCTATTACTATAAAGCGATTTTTTACAGACAATCAGTCGGAAAGAGAGAATTTTATACTCTTTATAATAATTAATTACTAACCAAAGTCAAAGTCAAGAGATATTTATTCAATAAACTCAATTATCAAGTAGGTACTTTAAATCGTCTAAATCTTTTTTAACCTATACATATTACCACCCATTTAGGACTTCATTTTTTAGCTGTGGCAAAGAACGGGCGCAAGAAACCACAGCGCACAGAAGCAACGACATTTACAAAAAAAGTCGTTACTAGGTCATGAAATACAAAATATGAATTTGAATGTCCATGTAAATGGTACTCTATACATAAATTAATTATATACAATTAGAAATAGCTGTTGGAGTACTTGGAGCATTGTCTTCTGTGTAATCTGACACTTTATAATAAGCTTTTTTAAAAAGCTTTTCTTTAATTTTGATTTTACATTTATTAAGATCTAATTTCTGATATAATTTGGTACTTTATTGTAAAATCGTATACACAGACCCTTAAAGAATTATTTATTTTATGAAGCCTAGTACTGCTAATTTGTTCTTACTTCTAGTGTTTAAATAGATAGTTTGAATGTCGGCAGCATTTCCCCACAGTAAAGCCGTACGACATTACACTATGACAGTAACTGAAATAAACTAATCTAGCTATATCAACGTCAGTTAACTGACGGATCTTCATGAGGTACTGCATAAGCCGCAGAGCTAAGACCTTTCGACAATTTAGCTATATTATGTGGGCCCTACTGAAGCTTGGCATCCAACGTGATGCCTAGAAACAAAATGGTGTCCACAGGATTCACATTCATATCTTTAATTTCTACACTAGTTATTACCTGCTTAACATTACGCAATACAAATCTTACACATTTGGTTTTTCCTTCGTTTAATAGCAAGTTATTTACACTAAACCAGTGAACAATCTTTAAGACCACATTATTCAAATCGTGTCAGTTAAAAAACCTCTCAAATGCTGCAGCACATCAGCATCAGAAGTCAAGGTTTTATTATCACAATTCAAATTGTACTCATTATTACGACTTTTGACATTTCCTGTTTCACTATTTATAATATTCCATTTCATTTTTATTTTGTTATTATTATGCTTAATCTTAGAACTCGGATAGCACATGAGTAACTACCCTACAGAGTGCAAGCTCTCTAACAACGCGCAAAATTCATACCTATTCTGATAGGGCTGAGACCCGTTTCACGTGTTAAAAATTAGGAAGGAAAAATAAAATAAGCTAAGTAGGTAGAGGTACATAATAAAACGTGTATTTCAAAAGGTATAAAATAAGGTTTAGTGTAAATTGACACATACTTAATTTAAATTATTTCAAAGATAACGAAACGTTGAAAAAATTGTCTTCTGTGCTGAATCGAACCCGCGTCCTCCGCAAATAATCAAATATTACGAATCTATAAAGCAGTCTTATCTTAACTGATTGTTTAAAATATTAAAAAAAGAAGTATTCTTATTTTTTCCGGAATTATTGATACACACGGTGCAAGAGTTGGGAATTATGTAACTAACCCGACTTTGTTTTATATATTTAGATTAAACACTAATATAAATAATGAACCGTGTCGCGTAGCCGTGAAATAATATACTACCACCCCCTCTCTTCCCTTGGGTGTCGTTAAAGGCGACTAACGGACTAAACACTGCCCATACATCCAACAGCTTAGAGCGGCGATGGGCTCACCACCTGTCACGCTAAGCACATGTGCAGTCGCAATTTGGTGATAAGTGGACTATGGTAGAGGACTGCTTTTGCTGTCCTCATTGCCAAGTCTCTGACTAATTATTAATATAATTTTATATTTCTTAATGCTATGTTTGTTTATTTAATGTGATTTCTTTTTGGAATTCTTTGTAGTACTGATTCAATTAACTAAGGTTCATATCATTTTACCGAAATTACTTCTGATGATTTTTCATTATTGTCATGTTGTGTTTGCCTATAATGTAATGTAATGCATTGATTTGTAACTATTATTATTCACATTACCATTTTAGATATAAGCTGTAAGTAATGTAAAAATGTTGGTAGACCTAATAGTTAAAATAAAAAAAATATGGTAAAAAACCTTTTTAAAAAAGGAGCTTTTATTTAAATGCGCTAAAAAGAAAAAAAATAAACTTTTACTTTAAAACTTTTACTAACAACTTAAAACGTCATTACACAATTTATAATGTTATAAAAGGTTGTCGCGAGATTTATGTACTCGTATTTTCTTAGATTTAAAATTTTAATAGTTAAAAACTATCGCATCAAGTTATTTTATTTACTTGTTTATATGTAGTATAAATCTCGGAACAACCTTAGTTATCATATAAATTGTGTAATGACGATATAATTTGTTATTAAAAGTTTATTTTTTTCTATTTAGCGCATCAAAGTAAAAGCTTGTTTTTTTAAAAAGCTATTTTACTTTTAAATTATTTATTACTTTTTAGTTATCCTTGGAAACATGTCCAGGATAACTAATTTTCATCTGTTCATCTCACTGAACGTGTAGGTATACTACAGAATTTATTCACGTCTTCCAAACCACCACCACTCACTACCCATCAAAAACGGTCTATCTATTAAGACGAATCAAACTCGACGCGATTGTGTGCTTAATTACTTAGTTTCTATGGCCACCTTCCAGCTGAAGCTGGATGAATGATGATGATGAATCATCAAACCCTGGTTACCATCTAGCACCAAAGTACTCGTCAAGACAAATCAAACGAGCCCATACTCGATGGGGTTATGTTGTTTAATTACTGAGTCCCTATGGCCATCTTCCTGCTCCATCATCAGATCCTGGTTACCATCTAGCACCAAAGAAATCGTCAAGACGATTCAAACGAGGCCAAGCTCGATAAGGGTGTGCCGTTTCATTGCGAAGTTCCTATGGCCACCTTCCAGCTCTATCATCAGGTCAGCACCATGTCATCATAATATTGCATTGTCACGCGATTTACACATGTATGCAAAATTTCAGCTCAATCGGTTGAAGATATCTGCTTCAAAATTGAGTTGCAAAATTCCACCCGAACAAAAGATAAGTACATACATTACATGCATTGCAAGTTAAATAAAAGCTTGTAATAAATAACCATTCGGGGATAAAAGTCCTGATTATGTGTATGTGTGTATATAAATATTTAAAACACTGTAATGGTAAAATTCCAAATTCGTCAACAAAATCACTCGAATAACTGGATCTCATCTAATGCGCGCGAACGTGCGGCCCTGTCCGTCATACCACAGTTGGACCGGCGCAAACCGGTTTTTACCACGAGGCGCGTCGGTGAACCTGTCGGTGAGAGGTCACGCACACATCGCCGCGCTTTTGTATGAGTACATCTACAGCGGACAGCTTACAGGCAGCTTGCATTCTGTAGGGTATTCAGATAGTTTACATTGGCTAATCGATGTCATTAGCCAAGGTATGTACTCTTTTGAATACCTTTAGATAATTTTTAACACATAATTTGAACACTGAAAAAGACGACAACCTCAGGAATCGAACCACGCACCTTCCGCATTCCGGGCGGCGGCAGCCTTATCCACTTGGCTACCGAGGTCTGGCTTTCAACCGTCGAAATTTGTCAGTGCTTGACAACATACTCGTAAGTGCTAAAAAACATAAGCATCAAGCACTGACAAATTTCGACGGTTGAAAGCCAGACCTCGGTAGCCAAGTGGCTAAGGCAGCCGCCCGGAATGCGGAAGGTGCGTGGTTCGATTCCCGTCTGAGGTTGTCGTCTTTTTTCAGTGTTTAAAATTTTACTTAAGTATATTTAAGCGTTAATAAAACGCTAAAATATAAAACATTAACATAATTTGAAGTCGTCACTGGTGTTAAAGTTGCGTTCACCATAAAGCTCATAAAGACGTTTCCTACTTTTGTAAACACCAATTGTATTCATTAAAAGTTAAGGTATGACTAACCGAGATCTATTTTGGAACAAAAGATTTATTAAATTCTGAACAATATGTGTTAAACATCATTATAAAAGACATTAGGGTTATCATTGTATTCTAAGTAATTTAATTTTGTATCTAGATTGCTTTTAAAACGTTCCAGTCGACTTGCAGTTTTTTTTACATCAGTGATATTCTTTTTCATCACTTGCTTACGCTGGTATGGAAAGCTGACCATTTGGCCACAATGATCAGAGTCTAGTTTATTAATTATTTGCTGTGCTAGTGGTATTATATTAGTGATCAATACAGTTGGCTGAAGTGGTAGTTATTTTCGTCGGCTCCAAAAATAAAATGATTCAAATTGTATGATAGAAATAAGTTTTTAATTTTAATTGACAATGTGGAATTTTCTAACAAACTTATATTAAAATACCGCAAACAGTTATTGTTTTACTTACATTGCGGACCTTACGTAATGCCTCATCCATAACTTTTTCAAAAAAATCATATAACGCTGAAGGAGGTCTACAACAAACTGCTCCAACTCCACACAAGCTATTTCTATTGTTCGTTCAACCCAGAGGCTCACTAATTCACTATGTCTTTGCGTTCCTTTAATTTAAACTTTTTATTACCAATAATTAAGGAGCCACCATGTATTGGATTTCCTCGACTGAACGAACTTCCAAAAAATCGTAATAACGCTTATTTCTTGACATAGTTACAGAGATAAATAAAAAAAACAGTTATAATATTCCTAGTGCGAATGCTTGCAAAGCGATTTGTATGTAAAGTTTTCAGGAAAATTAAGGATTTCCACTTTCTAAAGTGTAGTTGGAGTTTCCTTTCATAGAATGAGACTGATTAATATAGAGGACATGTTTCTTAAACAAATCAGTGAATCGACGCCGCCGGCCGCCGCGCCTCAGTGCACCGGAAGCGCCGAGATCTGATTCCCGGTTCTCTATCGGCTTTCAATAACTGTTATAGCTGCTGTGGCTGTTGTCTTATTGAATTACCGACTCGATTAGGGATTTGCAGGTAACTTTGATTAGTATAAAAGAAATGTTGCTTGTTTGAGTGGGTACTGATCATATAATTTATTTTATTACCTACAGTGTAAATATTCTATATTATTTATTCAAAAACATAAAATCAGGAATGGATATTCATGACAATTTAAACTGTTAACCGCTGTGCTTCATCCATGCTATAAAATAAAGAAAATAGTATATGTGCTTTATTGTGAAAGAAGAAGAGCCACATTACGAACTCTTAATAAAACTTAATTTGTTTGCGTTATGTCTGAACCGTAGTGGTTGTCCACAGAACAAGGTGTGGTGGTGGGTGACGGCGGCGCTGGTGGTGTTGTGCGCGGCGGCTGCCCGCGCCGAGGGCGAGGTGTGGGAGGAGGACGACCACGAAGTGCTGGTGCGCAGCGAGCGCGGCGCCAAGAACAAGGGTGAGTGCTGCTGGACGCTGAAAGAGCTGAGCCGATGCGAAGAACAAGGGTGAGTGCTGCTGGACGCTGCTAGGAGCTGAGCCGATTTGCTGATCCGCATCGAGAGTACCGTCAAGAAGAATGGTGAGTGCTGCTGGACGCTGCCTGTATAGTGCCATGAACAATGGTGAATGGATCTGTATACATGGCAGGAGCTGCTGTGCCGTGGTGTGGGGAAAAATGATCAAAAAGCTTACGTCAAATTCGGTGCCAGGATCAAAGGTATGTGCAATTGCCGTTGCCGGGACTTGTGTCTCGGAACATAAAGTTTGTAAAGACTAAGCTACAATATGAAATACCGACCATTGATTACAGCAGCGCCAACCAAGTGACAGCTAATCGCTAATACGGCACCGCATCACGGTACTGAAGTCGTGACCGCATGTGATAGATTGACGAAATGTTTCAAAAATATGTCAAGCTTAAAGTAGTGTTAAAGTAAATACTTACAAGTAAGTACGTAAGTAACCTATAAGTCTGTGAGGTAGCAGAATTCAGCCAGAAATTACCTAAAACTTATTATTAAAAACCTTACACAGCTCATGAAATAAGTAAAAAACTTACTTTAAAAATTACTTAAAATACCGAATGCTCAAGGACTCCTTTGCTCCAAAGAAGGAAAAATAAATTTAGTACAATAGATTCTCATCGAACTTGCATCGAGTGTGTTGTGTACAATATTTAGGTATTATTTTCGAGAAGTTGAAACACGACAAATAGAAGTGTTTGTCGTGTACGACAGTTGAGGCAACAAATAGGGGATTTCTCAGCGTATAACTTAAAATAAAACCTACATTTAGGAGGTATCTTAGAGTCCATGGCCGAAATTCATGACGTTCTTCATAAAAGCTTCTACAAAATTATAGTGAAAAGTACCTCAGGGTTTTTTTTATATTTTTTTTTATCCATAACGGGTAAGCGCTTGGCCTTCATCTCACCTGATGATAAGTGACGATAAGGCCGAAGGTGGAAGCGCGCTTCACCCGGAATCCTCAACCACTGAGCAACTGGCTATCATATCTCAAACTGTCGGAACACAACAATGCTATAAACATCGTTGTTATGGCGACAGACTTGGATAAGATGGTGGTCGCTAGCCAGGCGGACTTAACAGTCCTACCACCAACCAAACCGTGCACACAAAAATGTACCCCCGCTGGGAATCGAACCCGGGACCTCTGGGTCTGATCCGGTGGCTTGAGCCACTAGACCACAGAGGTTTATTGGTGTAATTTTGAACCGACCAATGCTCATCCGTCACACTTCGCACAAGGCGCGCGGCAAATAACAAAGCAAAAGACAAAGCAGTGACTCGCGGCAGTTAAAATGAGAACAACATCATGGAAATTTGAATAGTCCCACAACCGAATCGGTCACAGTACCAAATGGCAAAAAGATCAAATCGAGTGCGCTTTTACGTGAAAGCGAGCCCGAATGTGCTGCATCTTGCATCTTGCTCACAACGCACCGAAATAGTGTGTGCTGCACGTGGGGCCCGCCGCCACCGCAGCCATCTGTAAAAATAAACGCGGAGCGATTGCGCTTCCGATTCCGAAGACTCCGGTGCACAGGGAAATGTCAAGTGTGCAAGCAGTAGGTACTTTGCTCTCTCCTTAATTTTTATGTATTATTTCTCTTTCAATTGTATTCCTAAACTAACAGATACCTAACTTAGTGTCTAAATTGATAAAAAAGAATGAATCTTGAGAATATACAGTTCCAAGTTTGTGCGTTGTAATGAAGATGAAACTTTTTTTAGGTAATGGAGGATGGATTTGAGTAATGATAAACGATGAAATATGGTGTCACAAATGGTGCCACAGTGTAAAAGCAATTGACAGTTAGATGAAACAAACTGCATTCTACAGCCAAAGAGTTCCATTTTAAAATGTTGTAATTACTTTTTAAATATTGTTTATGTAAGTGGCCAGTTCCGGAAACTTTAAGTGCTATCTGCAGCAGTAGTAGCAATCTGTTTGATTTTCACGATGTTTGTAGTTCATGACACGTTTTTGGTTTTCGTGGATAGACAGACAAACTAAATTAGTAATACGTGAAACATCTGCCGCACGTTGATATTGACCAGAAGTTCCCGAGTGGCGTCAAACTTTACGGTAAGGGTACCTAGTTGGAAAATATTTTATGTCTTTTATATTTACTTGCTGACAAAGTTAATGAATAACGTGTTAATGTTCCATTAGCCGCATGAGAAGTAAGCAATCACGAACTACGAATGCTAAAAAGTAAAGTACGTATTTAGTATTTTACTACTGGGCAAAACTTTTTATCATTGAAATCATTGATGCTATCAGTTTGAAAAAAAGATTGCCCTAAAGTAATGCAAATAAGAAAAAAACGTAACTTTTCGACATTGGGAGACGAAATTGAAAAGAGGGGTAACGAGGTCAAGCGGGGTACCTTTCATGAATGGGCTTCATTTGCACATTCTAAAACCTACATACATAGCCATGATCACGACTATTGCCCCAAAGGGACACAAACAGGCGATGAGGACCGCCAAAGCCAAGCGCCACGCCGCAGCCACCGCCGCGCGCCGCATACCTACCAAAGTGACTACTGATATTTTTCGTAAATATTAGTTGTCTTCGTTATCGGACTCTCCATGAAACCTTTTCAATGACGGGCTTTGTTTAAATAAGTAGGTAATGAATAATGTTCATAATCTATATTAATAAAATACAAACATTTTCACACGCACATCACTTCAGAACGGCTGCACCTATTCGGCCGAACCTATTCGGCAGATTGTTTTTTTTGTGCGCATTATTTTTTAAATTATAGAGTGACTTGATCTAGAGCTACAGATTTAATTTTAAGTGAAAAATAAAGAAACTAAAATTTATCAAACATATCCACAAAAATATCGTTGATCATGGTCAATCGACCGGGACCGCGAAATGAACTCTGACGCATTACGATACCAGGCGTCCGGGCGGGTCAATGCACTTGCACCGATACGTGACCTTTCGTTCGCCCGGTATTCACAAGTTATTTTTTATTGTGTCCGGACCAATTAAATAAATAATGAATAATAAATACATATAAATATATGATATATATATGATGTCTATTAACGTAACTGAATGATATAAAAAATTATACGCACTGATAAAAAAAATCCTGTATAACGCTGAGCACATGTGCAGTCGCTATTTGGTGAAAAATGGACTACGGCAGAGGACTGCTTTTGCGGTCCTCATTGCCTGGCCGTTGATAACCCTTCGGGGATAATAGTCGTGATCGTGACTAAGTAAGTATGCCAATCTCTAGTAACTTAAAATGTCATCACTATCATTATACTTTAGTGGTGGTAATGATGGTACAGAATAAGGATGGTACAAAATTGTTCCAAAGGGCTCCAAAAGCGTATGCGAATATAATATTTCTTCAAAACCTCTGATGTTTGTTTTGTATTTTTTTAAATTGTTTTGGAGCTATAGGGAATGAAATTGGTAAATGTGGTTTAATTTATTATTTTAATATCAAAATCATTGGAGCTATTGGGAATGAATGTATAGAAATTGAATTTTGGAGAACAATAGATTTGGAGCGCATGGGACTAAGCCATTCATTGTCTATTCCGAGCGCGCCTACGAACCGTAGCATTCGCGTAGATAGTGTGCAAAAAGTATTTCGCCGAAAAGCGGTCGACCGGAATGTTCCTCGACTGTACATGATACATTACAATTTTCAGTATAGCGGAACGACCCTACCGATCGTTGTCTCGTTAATTAGTTCGCGGGTAATCCGCCGCGCGGCGCGCAAAGCCCTCTAGCTGCCATTGCAATTCCCAGTTCCAATTGAGCTAATAGCTTGAATGAAGCCGTGATCGCATTCCATTCAATATAGTACATTAGTTAATTAACTAAGCATAGTCTTCTTAATTGAATACTGTAAAGTTTTCAACGATGATCGATATAATCATAACCATGCCTTTTCAACTTAAAACAGTAAGTCTATCTGTAACTTATCAGCCTAGATACCCACTACACTCCTGAGTATATAAGCCTCCTCGTTTCCACAACATTTAGATATCCCTGTTCTATGCCTGATACATTGCTAACAGCATAGTACACACATAATATCGTCCTTGCTAACAGTACAGTGTGAAAAAAGGTTTTGTTGAATCCATAGTAATTAATTACCTATATTAAGAATTAAACAGAAAGTAACAACAATTTGAAGAATAATGTTTCAGAAACAAAAGTGTGTTTTGTTTTGTTTTTATAAACACACTTATACTTTAGATTAATGTTTTATATTTTAGCGTTTTATTAACGCTTAAATATACTTAAGTAAAATTTTTAAAAAAAAATTACACTTATACTTACATAGAAATTGCTTGATTTTAACATTTTTGATGATGATGATGGAAGGAAATATGAACGTTTTGTTGGTTCATTCGTGTGACGATACCTGTTCAATCGAGCTGGAGTGAACCAAGCGGGTACTCTCAGAAAGTATGACTGACTTGTTAGGAAATCTACTTGCGAAACCTGGAATCCGTTAGTTGTACCTATTTATTAGTTTCGTATATATGTAGGTAGGTAGGTACGTAACTATGTATAAAGTATTTATTTCAACAATATAAAGTTAGATATCGACTTTCGCAGCCGCCGCCGCCGAATACAACCAACTGAAGTCAGCTGCATTGTTTCCAACCGCGCCGACGACGGCGGAAGGGCGGCATAGTAGCGGCGGATTCAACTTTGTTTAATTTTTGAGAATGGTCTTGGCCACAATAAGATGGCAGGCAGAGGCATAGTTATTTTGTGGCAGAGGGAGACAGCAGCCTAATTTTATATATTTTAGGGGATCTTATACTTTTAGTCTTTTATTCAGAGCAGTTATGGTCTGAAACGTCAAAAAATATTAAAAATGTTTTAGTAATAGGTACAATTTGTTGCAGAGCCGTGCCGCTACATCCGTAGCGCCTGGTCCGAGTGCGACTCCAAGACCAATATCAGGTCGCGCGTGCTGACCCTCAAGAAGGGGGACCCCGGCTCCTGCGAGCGCACTAAGACCATCCAGAAGAAGTGCAAGAAACGTGAGTACCTATACCTACCGCCAGCCCCACAGGCCCACCGCTGCAGCCTGCCCCGCTGACGCATCACGTGACCCTGGCCTCCGATTACTTCGTCATCATCTCATAATGGTACAGGCGACAGAAGGTCAACCTACCACAAAATGACAAAGGTCCATTTTGGACCTGACTGTTTTTGAGAATGTATAAATATAAAATCGTATTGACGAAAATAGCTCAAAATTCACTAAATGTAACCATGCTACGAGTATCATAGTTTCCCTTTAAAGTAAAAAAAATGCAATACTAATATTTATTTTTCCATGGTAGTAAATAGTTTTAACCGCCTCTGTGGTCTAGTGGCTAAGCTACCTGTTTCAGACCCAGAGGTCCCGGGTTCGATTCCCAGCGGGGAGTACATTTTTGTGTGCTCGGTTTGGTTGGTGGTAGGGCTGTTAAGTCCGCCTGGCTAGCTACCACCATCTTATCTAAGTCTGTCGCCATAACAACGTTGTTTATAGCATTGTTGTGTTCCGGCAGTTTGAGATAAGATAGCCAGTTCCTCAGTGGTTGAGGATTCCGGGTGAAGCGCGCTTCCACCTTCGGCCTTATCGTCACTTACCATCAGGTGAGATGAAGGCCAAGCGCTTACCCGTTGCCAATAAAAAAAAATAAAAAAAAACCAATTTAAGGTTTTTGAACGCACTTCGCTACTTAATTAAAATTAATAGTTAATTTGATGTTAATAAAATTATATTCTAGATTTATTTTTACCATTGAAAATGGTTATCAGATGCAAATTGCCTGAGACGTATTTATGGCCATAGCTCTGAGGATTTTGGGAGGATCGAGATAGGAATTACCAAGAGTTTAGGAATTTGTCGATACACGTGTGAGCGTTTGAATTTTGATAATCGGCTAAGTATAAACTTTTTTTAGAATTTTGAAAAATGCAAATAAATGGGTTTTTATGGAGTAAATTATGATTTTTTTAAAATATTTTGATAAAAAATAAGTCCTCTGATGGTCCTTTTAGATTTGGAATTGCAGAAAAACTGGTATTTCCGTATATAAAAGTGATGTAGCTTCTATGATTATTGACTGATCGCCATGGTAACGGTGTTAAAAGATGCAGATACAGGCGAGAAGTGCAGGCAATGGGAGATATAGTCCAATAGCGACATAGTCGTATCGCGAAGTGGGCAATGTGAGATATAGACCAAACGCTTATTTGAAATGACTTATATGCATAACGCGACTTAGGCACACTGCGTTAAAGGCATACAGAGAGCAAAGCATATAGCTAAATTGTCGAATAGAGTTAGCTCTGCGGCTTATGCAGTAATGAAGATCCGTCAGTTAACTGACGTTGATACATCTAGATTAGTTTATTTCAGTTACTTTCATTATGAAATGTCGTACGGGGAAATGCTGCCGATATTCAAACTATCTTTGTGCTTCAGAAGAGGGCTATTCGAGCAATCTATAACCTAAAGGCTGGCGACTCTCTCAGAGAGAGATTTAAGAATATAAATATAATGACAGTTGCATCACAATACATTTATGAAAATTTAATTAACGTTCATAAAAATACTGGAATGTTTTCAAAAAACAGTGATATTCACAATGTAAACACTAGAAGTATAAACAAATTAGCAGTACCTTATACTAGGCTCCATAAAATAAATAATTCTTTTAAGGGTCTGTGTGTAAGATTTTACAACAAAGTACCAAATGATATTCAGAAATTAGATCTTAATAAATTTAAAATCAAAAAAAAGCTTTATAAAAAAGCTTATTATAAAGTGTCAGATTACACAGAAGACAAAACAGCTTGGATCTGAAATGCTCCAAGCACTCCAACAGCTATTTCTAATTGTCTTTATTTAATTGATACTACATTGTATTGTAATTTTGTATTGCATCATTTTTTTATATTTTTAAATTCATATTTTGTATTGACCTGGTAACGACATACTCTTTTTATTGTGTGTAAATGTCGTTGCTTTTGTGCGCTGTGGTTTCTTGCGCCCATTCTTTGCCACAGTTAAAAAATGATGTCCTGAATGGGTGGTAGGTTAAAAAAGATTTGGACGATTCAAAGTACTTATTAATTGAGTTTATTGAATAAATATAGATATAAAAAAAAGGATGGGAACTTGAACCAGACAACCGACAAGTTTGTGTGCATGGGTTTAGCTGTTCACGATAATTTATTTATTTATTTCTATGTATGGGAACGTTGGCAGAAAATCGATTTTGTAAATATGATTACTACTCACTTTTTTCTTGATAATTAGTGAGCGGGATAGTTGAAGCATTTATTTTTGCTATAAGAAGGTAATTGTAATAAATATTTCCGATAATATGTGGTTTTCTTTCCGCGCTATTGATACAAGCGATAAATTAAGTCGCCGACTCGCTGTATCGTTGTTTATTTTTTAATTGTGGTTTTCAAGTACTAACTTAGTAATATTCAATATGAATAGTGAAGTGGAAGGTACGTACGTAATGTAACAATACTCAATAAAATTCGTGTTTTTATTATTTGCGTATTTTTATACAGGTGTTAAAAAAGAGATTAAATTTCTTAAAAAAAAATTCAATCGTGATTTTGATAAGTTTCTGTATTTCTATATGGTAGTTTATTTGTAGCATACATAGTACAGAACTTCTATTAAAATTGCTTTAGGTTGCGGTGGTTTGAATTTTTGTTGTACCTAAATATAGGGAAAATTTTTAGCTTGGATCTTAATAAATGGTGCACGAACTTGAATACAAAGAGTATTCCACTTGGTTGTAAAAAAAAATAATCAGAGATTGTAATGCACATTTGCAATATCTAAGGAGACTCTTAGTTTTCGAAATATAAGTCTGTAAAGTTTTAATATTTTTTGCAATGTTTACGTATCATTTTGACATTTTGACGTTTACTGATTGAGGAATAGACAACTTTTCGTTTAAAAACTTCGTTCAAAATTTCAAGACTGTGCAAGACACGTTGATTGGTTTTGATTGTTTAATTATAATTAATTTAATAAATAGTAAAAGTATGGACAATAAACTTTAATAATTTTGGTTAATTTTAATATTTCACAAAACTTAATTTTTTAATTTTTTTATTTAATTAGTAACGGGTAAGCGCTTGGCCTTCATCTCACCTGATGGTAAGTGACGATAAGGCCGAAGGTGGAAGCGCGCTTCACCCGGAATCCTCAACCACTGAGGAACTGGCTATCTTATCTCAAACTGCCGGAACACAACAATGCTATAAACATCGTTGTTATGGCGACAGACTTAGATAAGATGGTGGTAGCTAGCCAGGCGGACTTAACAGCCCTACCACCAACCAAACCGAGCACACAAAGATGTACCCCCCGCTGGGAATCGAACCCGGGACCCCTGGGTCTGAAACCGGTGGCTTAGCCACTAGACCACAGAGGCGGTTAAAAAATATTTTACACGTGTTTCCAAACGTACTCCGCCACCTTGAGCGTCTGTTTTGTCAATTATCATTATTGTCAACAGAGATCTGTACCTGTAGGTCACGTGATAGGTTAGAAATTGAAGACGAAATTTAAGAAATTTAAGACAATCGCTACGCTGCGCTTGGCGATTGTACTTTTTTATTAGAAAACAGAAATACTAGCTGCCCTACTCCTGTAAGTCACGTGATAAGTTAGAAATTTAAGACAATCGCTACGCTGCGGTTCGCGATTGTCTTAAATATCGTGGTTATTTTTTTTATTAGACAACAGAAATCTAGCTTCATACAAAAATATTTTTATAGCTTTTTTGGATGGGGGTCCCCCCCCCTCTCCTGTCTCTTTTTCCCCTCTTAACCATCTTCAATGGCCTTTTTTAAGGTTAGTTTTAATGAGAATTCAAATGCTTATATCTCCATAACTATGTATCTCCGGTAAGTGGGAATGACACGGGGGGTACCCCCTCCCACCCCACTCCACCTCCACCCGCCACTCACCCAAATTCGTGCACCATTTTTTAAGAATTTTTCGAATAAGTGTTCGCGGGAGTTCAATATTAGATGTTTTCAATAGACTCTTACTGTTTTCAGGCCCTTACATGTCTTGCCTTCAAAAACCAATTTAAAATAAATTTAAAAGAATTCCCCACGAAGTCAGAAGCCCATTAAAGGAACTTGTGCCTCCGCAAACATCTTTGTATAGTAGCTCGAGTGCTGTAAGTTCTTCCGAAACGGATTCAGATGATACCTTAAATGTATATTAGAATTATTTATTATAACGTTTTTTAATATTTTATACCCTTCTTATACCTTATATAATTTCTGCCAACCCTTCCATACTGCGTAAAACACTGTGCGGCGTCAACTAGCTTAGGAAATTCTTGTATGGAATAGTTCAATGTTATTATAAAATAATATTGTTCCTACCTATTGTTAATAAAAAATCACAGATTTCGCAGTCCCCGCAAGAATCGGAGCATTGCAAATGAATAAGTACAAACATTAAAAAAAAATAAAAAAAAATTGAGTTACACATTACTCAATACTCAATATTTTTATTGCACACCATAATGTTACAAAGTTGTTATAATTTATATTAACATTACAAGTTGAATAATAAGAATTTTTTATTGGGAAAAACTTCCCTATAATTACACAACTAATTAAATCTTGCGCTAAATATTAGCGAATTCTAAAATGGCGTTTATCCATAAAAAAAAAACTTTGAAAAAGACCTTACGCATTTATATGTATGTGTTATGCATTAAATAAAATAGTACACGCGTTTTAATGCCACTTCTGACGCGTGTCTCGGTCTCAAGTAGGGTTGCCAGGTTCTCAAATAAAAAAGCCGGACTTATCACTGTATTAGGCATTTTACCCTAAAAGCCGGACATGGTGTTTATGGAAAACACAATACACTATTTTAAAGCCGGACTTACGCTTTTCAAGCCGGACAACAGTTTTACAACAAAAACTTAGATGAGGATTAAGGTTTTTAATAATTATTATATAACAATTACACATTCACAATCAGTCTTGGCATTTGCACTTACTATAAACTTGGAATAGAAAAAAAAAAATCATAAAATTATGAAAAAAAAAAACAAATGGAACTTATTTTTCATTGAAACTAAAATAATTAATTGACAAAAACAAAATCAAATTCTTGAAAATTTAAAAATCAACACGTCTATAATTTAAATTAATCATAAGTTATAGGTACTAGGCATGCCTTTTAAGTTCTGTTGTTTCCATATTTCCCGGCAATTTTGAATTTGGAACTGATCTATATTCGAATGTGTTTAAATTTTGAACCTCAAAACAGTTGAAAATGTTAGGATTAATGCTATTGTTTAGTCACAACGTCGATTGGAATCTGTCAGGTTACGTACGAAAATGAATCTTTGTAAGGAAAATGTTCGTGCAATAATTTTCTACAACCTTAGAAGAGGCCTGACACGGCTTCAGTATTTTGAAGAACTAACATCTGTGTTCAGTGATGAAGCCCCATGTCTGCGGACTGTCGAACGCTGGTATTTAGAATTCCAGCGTGGACATACTAGTGTTAGTGACAAATCTCATGAAGGACGCCCAAAATCCGCCTTCACTGAAGATAACATCATAGCTGTGAGACAACTAATTCTCGAAGATCGTCATGTGACATATCAAGAGATAGAGGCTCTATTAGGCATCTCAGGGACAACCATTCAGAAGATCTTGCATGAAGCGCTTGGTGTGAGAAAGCTAGTTTGCCGTTGGATACCGCATCTGCTTTCCGACGATCACAAGGCGGCCCGCATCAGATGGTGTAAGAAAACTCTGCAAAGGTTCAACCAAGGAGAGTCAAATCACGTCTACGACATCATCAGTGGTGACGAATCTTGGATCTATGCCTACGATCCTGATTCCAAACAACAATCTACAATCTGGGTCTTTCAAAACGAGCCAAAGCCGACTAAAGTTGTTCGTTCTAGAAGCACTTCAAAGAAGATGGTGGCCACGTTCGTTGGAAAAACCCTATTGCACTTGAAGATCGTAGAACGGTTAACGCAGAGTGGTATACCACAGTTTGTTTACCACTAGTCATCGCCGAACTTCGAAAATCTAACTCAAAGCGACGCATCATTCTGCACCACGACAACGCAAGCTCACACAGCGCTCGTCAAACGATTGAGTATTTGAATCAGGAAAAAGTAGAAATCCTTGACCATCCTCCATACAGTCCTGACCTAAGCCCTAACGATTTCTTTACATTTCCTAAAATTAAGAAAAGTCTTCGTGGTCAAAGTTTCCAGTCCGATGAAGAAGCAGTCGACGCTTTCAAGTCAGCCATTTTGAACACCCCCACTTTAGAGTGGAATAAATGTTATAATACCTGGTTTGAGCGAATGAAAAAGTGTATCAAGCTACGTGGTGAATACTTTGAAAAACAATAAAAAGTACTATAAGGTTCTAGTTGTGTTTTTCTCTTCAAACGACAAAACTTAAAAGGCATGCCTCGTATTTAGCATTTGCACCTACTTTATCGAGAACATCGTTCTCCTTAGAGATCATTTCATAAAATTCGTTGCATGTTATTTTAACATTGCACAATAAAAACATCATCTTTGCATTTGTTTGTGTCTGTGGTTTATTGCGTTCCTTTGTCCACTGGGCGTTTATTAAAGAGAAAACTCTTTCGACGTTGACCTTCTGGCCTGGAATCGCAAAATAATATTATACTGCCAATTTAAGTAATTGACTTGGGAAAAATGAAAAAAAAGTTAATTTTTACTTTATACCATTATAGAATTCGTTATTCTAAAACCAATAGTATTTATTTCACTTCGATACGAGAAGTATTTACAAAGTTATTGCATAAATAATTGCATAAAACACTACTACCTCGCTTATAGTCTGACCGCTACCGCTGTACCGCGCTTTGGGTATGCGAGGCGGGGGGGCGAAACAGTTGCTCCATTTTGTCATTCTGCTGTCATCGCTCACAGCGGCAACTAGTGTGTCAGACGCACATGAGATAAAAAATCTAATAATGGGTCGTGCATTATCTCGAGATATCAAGACTGTCATTTTCAAAGTGGCCGAATATTTTAATAAAAGAAAAGCAAACCAAGTTATATATTTCCAACCATTATATATTTCCAAGAATTAAAGATTTATATAGGTTCTTTAATTGTACTTATCTAAAAATCATATTGGACAAAAACGGATTGGATGTAATTATACTCGTAAATATAAAGCTTCAATAAACTGTGCTTCGATATCGTAAGATCTGTCTGACACTACGAATCTCATGTGAGTTCATGCTCTTTACTTCCCACTCCCTCTCTCCCCGCGCGTATCTAAGGCGCGGTACAGCGGTTGTGGTCAGGCTATAGTTCGCTGGCACTCGACTGACGTGACGTGACGTCATCGTATCCGATAGCCCTCGCCGCCGCTCTCGCTGCCCGCACCCGGCGGGCGTCCGATTACATTATTTGCATAATTAATTAGTAATCTGTGGCACAACTGCACTGGTTCATATGGACATATTAATGAAACGAAGTCGCGGAATGGAATCCGATGACGTCACGCCGCGGGTTTCGCGCGTATTTTGATTGTCACAAAAACAATAGCGCGTGGTCATTTAAATGAATCTTTAAAAAATTATTGTGAAGTATTTTGAAGGGCTACAGAAAAAATTTTAATGTCATATTTTAAGTTAAAATGTAAATAATTAAAAAATAAATAAATAAAAATACTTTTCCCAAGCTCATTCGGAATGAAATACTTCACTATTAGATTGACCAGACCAGACCAGTTTGGTACAAGCACATTATATTCCTGTTTTTTAATTTAAATATTGTAATGTAGTGTATTGTATCAAATAAAGATTTTTCTATTTCTATTTCTATATTGATTTGAAATAAGCAGTCCACTTTTGATGTGCCAATAGCTTTTTAAAATTACGATGGGACAAAAAAGCCTAACAAAAGCCGGATAGGCCAGACACGTAAATATTTGGCCAAACTTGTCCGGCTAAAGCCGGACACCTGGCATCCCTAGGCTCGAGTGAAGTATGGCAAGCCCGAGTCGCACCGCGCCCGCCTTCCCTGCACACCCCCCACGATTGCCCTGTCTACACGTGCCCGTTGGCCGACTGTAATAATTATACAGCGTGTTACTTAACCCGAGGGACATTAATCTTATGGTAGTTTATGCCTGGGTAAACATAAACAAATAAAAAAATACTACTCGAAGCATATAAAAAAAATCAGAAAATCGATGTTATAATTTCATAAAATTACCTGTTTTATGTTATAGTGTAAATAACTTGCTATTAAACGAGGGAAAAACCAAATGTGTAAGATTTGTATTGCCTAATGTTAAGCAAGTAACAACTAGTGTACAAATTAAAGATAAGAATGTGAATCCTGTGGACACCACTGTGTTTCTAGGCATCACGTTAGATGCCAAGCTTCAGTGGGGCCCACATATAGCTAAATTGTCGAATAGACTTAGCTCTGCGGCTTATGCAGTAATGAAGATCCGTCAGTTAACTGACGTTGATACATCCAGATTAGTTTATTTCAGTTACTTTCATAGTGTAATGTCGTACGGCATTTTACTGTGGGGAAATGCTCCCGACATTCAAACTATCTTTGTGCTTCAGAAGAGGGCTATTCGAGCAATCTATAACCTAAATGCTGGCGACTCTCTCAGAGAGAGATTTAAGAATATAAATATAATGACAGTTGCATCACAATACATTTATGAAAATTTGATTTATGTTCATAAAAATACTGGAAAGTTTTCAAAAAACAGTGATATTCACAATGTAAACACTAGAAGTAAGAACAAATTAGCAGTACCTTATACTAGGTTCCATAAAATAAATAATTCTTTTAGGGGTCTGTGTGTAAGATTTTACAACAAAGTACCAAATGATATTCAGAAATTAGATCTTAATAAATTTAAAATCAAAATCAAAGAAAAGCTTTATAAAAAAGCTTATTATAAAGTGTCAGATTACACAGAAGACAAAACAGCTTGGATCTGAAATGCTCCAAGCACTCCAACAGCTATTTCTAATTGTCTCTATTTAATTGATACTACATTGTATTGTAATTTTGTATTGCATCATTTTTTATATTTTTAAATTCATATTTTGTATTGACCTGGTAACGACATACTCTTTTTTTTGTTTGTAAATGTCGTTGCTTTTGTGCGCTGTGGTTTCTTGCGCCCATTCTTTGCCACAGTTAAAAAATTATGTCCTGAATGGGTGGTAGGTTAAAAAAGATTTGGACGATTCAAAGTACTCGTACTTATTAATTGAGTTTATTGAATAAATATATTTTGACTTGACTTGACTTGACCGTAATGTTTAGGCACCCTAGTGCTTTTTTTAATGCTAAGCCCGGCAAATGACCCCACTCCACCTGATGTTAAGTGGAAATGAGGTCCAGGCGCGAGGACAACTGGTGCAGCGTAAGAGACGTAGCATCAGTCACCCTTTCGACTCATATACGCGTATTGTATTGAATAAGTAGCTGTCGTGGTTGGTGTGACCCGTTTTTCCTTCATACTTGATCATATTTGATCTTTTCGCTATCATTATTTAATAGAATAATTACATATGCAAAAATTAAGATTTTTTTTATAAATCGGATCGGGAATCGACTCGGTACCTTCCTTATTAAGTCCCTCGGTTTAACTAACGCGTTGTATAGACTGTGCCATTACCATGATGATCGGTCAATAATCTTAGAAGCTACATCACTTTTATATACGGAAATACCCGTTTTTCTACAATTCCAAATCTAAAGGGACCACCTACAATCACAATAATTATTAACCGATTTTCAAAATTTTTCGCCAATTTGGAGCTAAAACCGTTCAACGCCGGGCGGGTCAAATTTCTAGTGTTATTGTGACCCGACGGCAATGAATGATTTCTTAAGTCTGTTTTTTTTCGAAATATTTACAATTTAGTAAAAAAATATAATACCCGTTTTTTTACATTTTTCGAAATAAAATTCCAAAAAAAGTTACCAGCTGATTTTCAAAATTTAAACGCTCACACTTGTCTCGATAATTCTTCAACTCTTGGTAGGTACATTCCCATCTCGATCCTCCCAAAATCCTCGGAGCTATGGCTAAAAAAACGTCTTCGGCGATTCGCATCTGATAACTATTTTCAATTGGTAAAAAATGCGTGTCACCGTTCTTCGACATCGACTGAAACCGCTTTTACGTATAGACATTTTAGTATTTAAGCACGCGACCGCGACCGCGACCTCCGGCGCGCCTCGCGGCAATAGACTGCTGCGACTGCATCGCGGCTAATTTGCGAGCTTGTACTTGTATATGTCTGGATAGCCGCGTGACAGCAGCGCTTCTAAAACACCTTTGTATCTATATATGAAAGCGCTATGACTGTGAGTCTCAGAGCGGAGTGGCAGCGTATATCAGTGTGGCGATGTCCCCAGCGTGCCGTTACGAGAAGTCGTCATGGAGCGAGTGCAGCGGCGCGGGCGAGATGGCGCGCACCGACCTGCTGAAGCCCAACAGCGACCCCAGCTGCGACCAGAGCCGCCGCGTCACCAAAAAGTGCAACAAGAACAAGCAAGTCAAGTCTGCCAAGGACAAGGGTCAGTGCTAGACACGCCGGCCGTCACAGTTCACGTGTGACGCATCGGAGAGAAATTATACGAGTTCGATCAAAGCTTTTATACTTGCATACAAATTATTTAGGATGACTGCTAAAAACCGCAAGAAACTTCAAGGGTTGGTCAGGTCAAGTGTTTTATACATGACAAAAATGTGAAAAAAGGAATTCGTGTTTTTTGTAGGTACTTATCGCCCAGCTGACGGCGGCAACGGCTAGCCTGCCGGCCGTCTGTTGACCCGTCAACGTAGGTACTTATCGCCCAGCTGACGCGGACGGGTCAACAGACGGCCGTATGGTTTAAAATAAATTAGACACTCAAAGACTAGCCAATTAAAATTCACAAAATGAATTATTACATTGAAATTAAAAAAAAAAACATGAATTCCTTTTTTGTCATGTTTAAAATACTTGACCTGACCAGTCCTTGAAGTTTCTTGCGGTTTCTAGCAGTCACCTTATATAATCACACTATTATCCCCGAAGGGCTAGTCAGAGACAAGGCAACGAGGACAGCAAAAGCAGTTTTCTAATATAGTCCACTTTTTACCATATAGCGACTGCACATGTGCTTAGCGTGACAGTATGTATGTGCAGTCTTTAATCCGTTAGTCGCCTTTTACGTCACCCAAGGGAAGAGAGGAGGTGGTAGTATTCTTTCACCGCTACTCGACACGGTTAGAACGGTTTATGTTAGACCTTACAGCAATATTTAATTAAACCTGTTTAGCTTGGGAAAGGTTCCTTAGGGTCCGCTTTTGATAAAAAGTTTGGATAATTTATTCTGCTGGAAATTTATTTATTTTTATTAATCTATTCTTATCACACAATGACATTCTATCATTTTTATTTTATTTTTTTACAAAACAACACACTTCTATTAATGTTTAATAACTTTCGTCATTGTAATATTTTGAGTTTAATTTGAATTTGCCGCCATTCTAAATTGACTCACACAATAGTACTAATTTTAACGACAAGACGTAATTATTTTTTTTTATTTTTTTGTTTATTTTGGTTAAAGTCCTTCTTTATGGTTTACAATTTATAAACGTTTGGGTAATTTATTCTTCTAATATGACTCATTTTTCATTTCAGGTCGCCGAAATCGTCAGTAAGATAATGTAACACAATTCAGTTTAGACTAACGTTTGATTGTACTAATGTTTGATCGTTGGTCTTAAGTTATACAATAGTGCCAAAATAGTGTCATATGTAATAAATATTATTTTCAAATTTTAATTATATTCTTAAGCCATAAATTAGCTACAATTTAACAGTACAATTCTCTTAAACTGTATTTAATATCAAAGTTAAGTAGGTACAATTGCATTTTATTGTGAATGGTAAGTCAGATCTTTGATATTAAAATAAATAAGTAAGTACTTACTCATTGTGTGTTATTTGCCCATCCTTTAACTAGGTACGAGTACCTACCTATAGGCAGTTGTCCCAGCACAGCCGACGATGAACGAGAAGCGAGTCGAGCTAGAACTAGAAACGAGTTGGCGAGCAGCGGAAAGCGAGTGTGTAGTTCCGATAGTGTTGTCGCCTGGCTATAAGCACAGTATAAATATGAGCTAAATATTTATACTGTGCTATAAGCGAGTACGGGGGCTTACTCGCGCCACTCGCTCGTGGCGGCCGAGCCAAGCGTACAGTCCTCTTGGCGGGAAATGACCGCTGCCGCTCGTTGGTTTTTCGGCGTGAGTTCTGAATTCTGATCGCTGAGCGAGTATCGCTAAGCGAAAATTATCTTTGATAGCTCTTGTCGCTCAGCGACGAACTAGTGGAGCGAGTCCTTGCCGGCAGTGTGAACAGTCAGCGATCAACTATTTGTACACCGAGATTTTTCAATGGTTTTGGAGCCGAAAACGTTATACTTAATACAAAATAGTGTTGTACCTATTTATAAAATAATGATCGCTTTACGAGCAAAGAAAAAAAAGTTGTAAAAGTGACTTTTTGTCGAAAACACGTAGTAATGCTCTCCTTATCTACTCGGACACCGTGATCCCTATGAACTTACCCGGCCGGCCACCTGCGCCGGCGGCGGGGCGGGGGGTAGACGAAGCGTTTGAAGCGCCTCGGTCATTGACTTTCGATCGTCCGGTACTAAGGGTTCTTACATTTTTTGTTGATATTTTTTAAATGATTTTTTTATGCTCATATTTTTAGTTTTACATGCTAAATACCTTCTACTGATAATAAACATGAACAGGGTTTCGGCTCCAAAACCAATGAAAAACCCGGTGTATATGCATCTCTATTGTTTACACGGAATGTATATCTATTGTACGTTTCTTGAGCGGGAAAATAGACGATAGTTAGTCGATTACTCGCCGTTGGTGGGGCAACTGCCATATGCTCCATATCTAATGAGAAATATACTTACTGTCTTTTTCTTAAAGAAACGCTTCACTTTGATCAATATAATTTTTTAATAATCAACATTTTCCGGTAAATGCTGATGGCATATTTGGACCTCATTCGATTTCTCGATTAATATGCACCTATATTAAAAACGTCTCCCATAAACTATCGAATGTGATTCAAACTTGCACATCAGTATTTATTTTACAATAAATTAAATAAATTAATAATTTAAATCTTATCTAGAATAAATATGGCATACCACATGCGTGAGTATAAAAAAATCGAACTTAAAAAATTACAAAATAATTAGATTGCGGTTGGACGCACTGTCTGACTGCAAACTGTGGCGTCCGCCGACTATGTATATCACAGGTAATGGTAGTGCGCGGGCGCAGGCGGCTACTTGAACAGCTGCTTCGCGTAGTGCCATATCCGGAAGAAGTACTCATCGCGGCGCAGCAGCGAGCCGCGCGCGTACGAGCGGATGTCGGCGTCCATGTTGTGGTCGCGCAGCCAGGACGTGGTGGTCTGCGTGCTGAACGACGTGGGTTCCGTGGCCTCCGTGTGCTCACCCACGTCCTCGTCCGCGTGCGAGTCTGCAACAACAACGCAACATCATGTCGACTGCACACGCCAGCAGGTCACCCCCCCCAAAACTGACAAAACTCTCTAATCGCGTCCGCTGCGCCATGTTTTGAACAGAACCTTGTTCATGAACATTTTTGTTCAAAGCATTTCCTGTCTGCGGACGCGGCTTTACACCCAGGCTAAAAGATCAAAATTTTCTTGACGAAGTTCGACGTTCTGTGTTATGACGCGTCCGCACGCTTAGCACTTGCCGCAAACTCCAAAGATCTACAAACGTTTGGATTTGTAATTTGTTCGACGGATCGGCTACAAGCGCTTGATAACTAAGCCAAACTCTCTATCCACACGTTTGAATTTGTGACGGCTTGTTGAGGTTTGCCAAGCGTGTGGACGCGGCATTACGTTGACCGCTGGCTGTCGTCTGTAGCCACTGTATGTACCTACATGCTCGTTGACCCGCAATGGCTTTTCTGCGATTATATTACAAATTACTATCTGTACTCCAACGCGATAAGACACGTATCACAATATGTATTATAATAACCTACAGGACAATAAATTATCTATAAGTACAAGAGTTCTATACATAGGTACACAAATAGTGAAAACCCGGAGTAAGAAATAGCCTTAGGTCAGGTCTGATCTGACTCTTGTAACAGTGAGGGAAAGGCAATGATATTATAATATCATTGGGGAAAGGCACGTTAAAATAATACCTCAATGAATACGCACGTTAATTAAATTATTTATATGTCGATATCTCAACAGCATCGCTCTTAGCACAATATGAAATAAGAGTGGCTAAGGCGATGATGTGGAAAAACTACATAATGTTTGTGCATAAAAGTTCTTTCATGAAAATAAGAAACTATAGCTAATTAGTTTATTATACCTACCTCACATTTAAATGTTCTTAATGTAAATTAATAATATTTCATTTGAACTTATTTTACTTATATTTACCTCTGTAGCTACTAAGTAGGTAAGTAAGTCAATTTGTTTGTTAATTTATAAGTATTATAACTTTATTTAATAAATAAAATAGTATTAACACAGTATTTAACTTAAGTACAAGTATCAAATATAAAATATTAAAATAACGAGTCTTGTCGAGTTTTTATTAAATTAGGTCATTCATCAGACTCCTTCTGTCTTCTAGCCATAAACAGCATAGACTTTCAACCGAACGCGCCTTTGCGCCAAATATTTGACATTGACAGTTTTAGTTTTGTAATTAAAGTAGCCGGTTTGTTGTGTTGTGAAATTGTGATTAAGAGATTCATTACGATTATGTGGTTTATTAGGGTGGTGTTGTGTGTGTGGGTGTTGTGTTCATAATAACAAATAAAAGGAATTTGGATACTTCGTAGTATCGTAGTATTCGTACAAGTTCATCGGCCTGGTAAGGTTTTTTTATCAAGTACACTGCTAAGTCTAAAGCTTTATATTCTGTGTTTACTGCGTATTATTTAAACAAACTAAATGTTCAGTTAAGTGAAGAAAAAATTATGAACGAAAGCATTCTCTATAGGTATGAGAATACGCTTTAAGTAGGTACTTACTAAATGTATCGTCATCATACAAATACAATACGCGTTTATGATGTTTTATTCTATTTTCTAAGAACAATATTGTCTAGGTTTTTTACCTAGGCGTAATGTAAAAGTAATCTTCCTTTTTATTCAATCTTTTAATGTGAATAACCTTCGTAACTAGATACTTACCTACCTAAGCTTTGATTAAACAGACGCTCTTTTATTAGGTTTTCATCATTAATATCTTATATTATTACCTACGTTGCTTATCTCACATTACGACTACCTACGCTGCGATGTTTGGTACTTAACTAGTCTCAATGAACAATAAAGAGCAAATGTAACAGCGCAAATGGCTTACCTTCCCCGGGCACCACTTTGAAGGGCTCGTCGGATTCCAGCGGCTCGCCGAGGCCGATCTCGTTGCGCGCGTAGATGCGGACCATGTAGGTATGCTCCTCGCGGAGGTCGCGCACGGCCAGCTTGAGCGTGCGCGCGTCCACTGCGCCCACCTCCATCCACATGGTCTTGGTGACGTCACGGATGGCCACGTTGTAGCCCAGCAGTGGGGCGCCGCCGTCCCACTCGGGCGTGCCCCACGACGTCATCACCACGTTGGTGCCCACCGTACGCACCTCCAGCGGCGCGGTCGGCGGCGACGGCACGGCTGCACGCAACAACAAAATATCACACATCGAAACCACATCGTACCTACAATTCTTAAAGGTACCGATGGCCCAGGTGGTGCAAGTCCCAATGTGTAAACTCCACGACCGACCTCTTCACTGTACATAGAGGCATGCCTAAGGCTTCAGAGTACATACATACATATAAATAACCACGACTTTTATCCCCGAAGGGTTAGGTAGTCAGAGACTAAGCAGAGGACAGCAAAAGCAGTCCTCTACCAAAGTCATTTTCGTGTGATTTTTAACAGTTCATTACGTAGGTACCTACAATTAGCGACGCCCTTGTAGGTAGATAAAGGATATCGACTCCCACACGCTATCTACTATATTTAATTTCAGCATTATGTTGACAACAACTAGCATAATAATTTACAAACTGCGCCTTAGGTAAAAAGGTGTTTGCTAGAGTTTATCGTTGCACTGACGACAGTACAAGGCGCTCAGTCAACGCTAGAGACGAGATCACGAAGCCAATTTTAGTGCACCGAGTTGCCGCCCATCACTAGATCACGCTCCACGCGTTGCTGTGATCGCTGTGATCTAGACTGTATAAGAGTGTGAAGACAAAGTGACTCACTGGCGTGCGTCTCCAGGCGCACCGTCTGCGAGAGCGCGGGCAGGCTGACGCCGACGCCGTTCTCCGCGGACACACGGAACACCAGCTCCTCCTTCTCGCGGATGTTCTCGACGCGGTGGTCGCGCGCGCCGCCGCCCACCGTCACCACCTTCGTCCACGACTTGCCCTTCACCGTCTTGTACTCGATTATGTAGTCTGCAACGAGATAAGTATAATCACGATTTAGGCATTAATTAGAACCGCAAAAGCAAGCAGTCCACGGCACACCAAATAACCATTGCACGTAGGGTTGACAACTTTAAAAAAATTAAAAAAGTATAAGGAAAATAACCAGGGCCCTTATTCTGTAACAATTTTAAAACACACAAGTTTATGCTTATTAATTTTTGACGTTTTTTTATGCTTAAGTTTTTATAAAAAAAGATATTTGAATGATTAAAAATGTAAACCTTATTGGTTAGGTACTAATGTTTTCCAAAACTCATTTCAGCCGCTACTTTATTTTACTTCAAAAACTCTCCAATTTATATTACTTACCACAGTATCAATACGATAATTGGAAATCATATTACACAATTCTATGACCACGGCTTATATTTCGGTTCGACGCGATTCTGTTTCGGCGTGCAGTGGTACTGGGGGTAGCAATGCGCATTTGTCTGGCACAGACTATAATAGCTCGTTAGATTAGTTATTAAGTCTTAACTATAAGTTAGTTAACTGTTTTTTTATTATTGTTAGTATTGACGTCAATAAGTGCCTGTAAAGGTTTACATTGAATAAATAATTTGACTTTGACTTTGTAACGATTCCTTGTTTCAAACCCACGTTAATTCCTTAAAAAGTTACGATATCTTCCCAAAAACGTATGCGTTTGACGTTTGTGCGCGGTAAGGTTTAGGTGTGGAATCTATAGATTGCGATACAGAATCAGGGCCCAGTATTGAGAAATGGACTGTATTTTATTTTTTCAAAGATTTAAGTAAGTATGGTTGCTGCATTGCACCGCGCGGATAACGTTCGCAACGTTTTTTTCACTTTTTAAGCAGGTGTAGGAATACCTATATATGGTTACCAGTGCACAGTGATGCTAAAACAGTATTTTGGATACTTTATTTATGTTCAACAGTAAAAAGTATAATGTAGTAAAAAACAGTAGCTGTGTATTACTTAACCGTTTTTAACATAAGTAAAATTTTTTAAACACTGAATAAAGACGACAACTTCAGGCGGGAATCGAACCACGCACCTTCCGCATTCCGGGCGGCTGCCTTAACCACTTGGCTACCGAGGTCTGGCTTTCAACCGTCGAAATTTGTCAGTGCTTGATGCTTATGTTTTTAGTCAACATTGCTTCATCAAATCTTAGAAGTTTTCACCTCTGAGATCCGAAAGAAATATTTTTACAAATATTTGAACATTCGGTTAGGATGAAGCTGCGTTTATAGATTAATGTTTTGTATTTAAGCGTTAATAAAACGCTAAAATATAAAACATTAATCTGTTTTTAACATATTTGGCAACCCTCACATGTGCTGTGGGCGTGATAGGTAAAGAGCCCAAAGCCGCTGTATGCTGTTGGATGTATGCGCAGTCTTCGGTCCGTGAGGCGTCTTTACGACACCCAAGAAGATAGGAAAGGCGTTTGGTTGAGCTATGTTCTCTTTGATCCTTTATTTGTGTTTCTGAACTGGCAAACTAGCATAAAGACTGCTAGTTGGTTTGCGGCCACTGCATCACTGATGGTAACACGCGCGCGTTGCCGACCCTCAAGTTGCATTGAATCTCGGCAGATTGCATGTAATTTCACTGGATCATACCTTAAATTCGGGTACACAGCCATGAAAATCAATGCTTGGGGCCGAAATAGGTCGCCATGTTAGTTGGGTTCTGGGCAGAATCCTACCACCTTACAAGTACCCTCTACAAGTAGGATTTAGTTTGAACGTGACTGTGCAAATCGTGCTAATCAACAATTTAACAAGATTCATTCATTCATGTTTAACACAAGATAATGAAGTTTAGCAACGGAAAGTAATTAGCTTCTATTAGCAATAGTTACGCATAATAAATATACGTGACGTAGGTATTGGTATGCAATGCTCGATGGCTCAGCGCTAATACACTCGGTTTGCAATCTCACAGGTTAAGCAAATTTCGCAATTCCGGGTTACTGGGTGGATGACCAAATGCCTGCCTCGGAAGGCACGTGTTCGGTCCCGGTCGTTGTCGTAAGATGGCACACTCCAAAACCCACCAATCCACATTAGGCTGTGCCGCTGCCTATGTGGGAAGGCTTATGGCCCGCAGTGAAACGTTTATAAGCTGATGCTGATGAGTGAGTACGCACTGGTGATGGGGCTGCCTCCGTCGCTGGCGGGCGCGGCCCACTGCAGGCTGACCGTGCGCGAAGTGGACTCGCGCACCACGAAGCTGAGCGGCTGCGACGGCGGCGCTGCTCACAAACACAATCGTCATTACACGCAACGGAAACGATTCAACACAAAACTGCATTTTAGTAGTTCTATTCTATTTTACTGTTGACCTTGGTGACGGTACAACAGTTGCATAGGTATCTATTCTATGACACACATCCGCATGTTACATTATTTACAAAGACACTTGAAATTATTTTGTACATTGTTATTTTGCATTCACAACATTTATTTATATCGTCCCCCGCAGGGGTAGAAAGAGACCGTCTTTTGCGAAACAGGCGTGATGCATGTCATGTATTGTATAGATGAATGTTTATAACGTCGAGTTCGTAGTGAAGCAATTGCTGTTAAAAGCGTTAATTCCTATGATCTGAAAAGTTCACATCTTGTGATGTAACGCACTCCTACCATAAAAATATTTTGTAAGTCAATTATTGGGATGTGTTCGCTCCTTATTATGTTACGATAAAGTATGTTTGTGGATGTAATGCCTAAGCGATAACTTACACAACGTTTTGCCAATAGTAATCTTGTCATCGGAAACGTATGGCTGGCTAGTGCCTATTTCGTTCCTCGCGCTTATCCTGAACTGGTAGGTGGTGCCGAGCACGAGGCCTTCGAGCCTGGCGGAGGTCTCCGCGGCGGTGGCCACGTGCCTCCAAGGCTGGCCCTCCTGGCGCGCCTCCACGCTGTAGTCGAGTATAGGCGAGCCGCCGTTGCGCGCTGACGGGTGCCACGTCACCGTCGCCGAGCTGGTGTCCGCGCCGAACAGCCCCATAGGGCCCACCGGCGGGGACGGCACGTCTGCAAACACTTTGTCACATTGTACCTTATGTAATGTTTGTGGGCTGTGCCAAGGCAGGCAGCTTTCATTAGACAACGTATTGTTGGTAGCCGAGTACTGTAAATAGGTGAATAGTGCTCAAATCATCTTAAAGTTTGCAAACATATTTTTTTTTATTAAGTAGGTATTAAATTTTTTAAATGCGATTGATTCTTTATCACTTTTTAATACTCAAGATTATACTTGTTAATTTTTATGTGACATTGATGTGTGACACTAATAAAAAAAATAAAAATAAACTTATTAATTTAAGTCTTACACTTTAGGTTTTTCCTTTTTGACTGCACTCTTCTGTTACAAAATATCTATGTTGGTCAAATAATCATTATTCGTTGTTATAATAACGAATAACTTTTGATTATTTGCGTTTAAAAACGCTCAAATAAACTCAAAGATAACGAAACGTTGAAAAAATGTCTACCTCAGGCGGGAATCGAACCAGCGTCCTCAGTAATCTGGGCGGCTGCGTTGGCCACTCCGCCACCGAGGTATTGGTTAGATCGACGAAATTTTTCAACGCTTTTGACTTTATGTTTTTATAGCAACAGTGTCTTATCAAACCTCTTAGAATTTACATTCTTAAAGATCTGAATGAAAATATTTTACAATATTTCAAACATTCAGCTAAGATACTGAGGTACACCTTTTTTTTCAACGTTTCGTTATCTTTGAACTAATAACTACTTGTTCCGTTGTCAAATGGTAAGTAACTTATTATTATTAATCTTGAAACATATAGCCAGAGGCAAATGCATTTATTTATTCAGCGTATTGATCAACAACTATTTACTCAAGTAGGTAAGTAATTATTAAATTTACGAGGTAATAATAATAACCTGTAATCTATTAGTACTAGTACCTAGAGCTCGATGGCGCAGCGGCAAGCGCGTTCGGCTTGCGATCTTGGTCACTAAGCAACTTTCGCAATGCCGGGTCGCTGGATGGGTGACCAAATTTAAAAACATCTCGAGCTCCTCCGTGCTTCGGAAGGCACGTTAAGCCGTTGGTCCCGGTTGTTGTCGTATGATGGCAGTCGTTAAAACCCACCAACCCGCACTGGGCCAGCGTGGTGGGTTATGGCCCAATATCCCCACGTGCTATTGTCCACGTGGGAGGCCTGTGCCCAGCAGTGGGACGTTTATAGGCTGATGATGATGATGATGATGAACCTATTAGTATGCATGATCCAACAACCGTCATTAAAATGAAATACCAATGTAACGGGCCACATGCTTTCGTATACTTGTCTACCGCGGTCGCGTACTCACCGAGCGCAGTCTTTATGACAATGGGTTCACTCTCCAGCGCCTCCGAGTACCCGATAGGGTTCTGGGCCATTATCCTGAACATGTACTCGCAGTTCTCGTTGAGCCGCTGCACGCAGTAGGTCTCCACGCTGCGGTCCACGTCGGCCACCTTCACCCAGCGGTCCGAGTCGGGCTCGTGCCGCTCTATCGCGTATTTGGTAAGCTCCAGCCCGCCGTCGTCGAGAGGCGGCTTCCACTCGATCGTGACCGATTCCCTACTTATCTCCCTCATCACCACAGGACCTTCAGGCCTGCTCGGTTTATCTGTAATGCGACAACCGCTATTAGTGGTTTTTGATTTTGATTTGTTTTGAATTTTTGTTGTGTTGTCCTTTGTCATGCTAGATTATACTGACATACGAGCTGGTAAACGTTATTTTTCGAGCTATTTAAAGGGTTAATCCTTTCGGAGGACTGTATGCTCCTGTTATGGCGTGACAGGACGCCACCGTGTCATCTTTTTATGTCTCATCAGGTTCATAACATCGTAAGTAACACATGCTTGATTTACCCAATTAATATTCAGAAATAAAATTGTCAAAGATGTTTTAAGGGGTCAATGTCAACTGGTACGTTTAAATAGTTATTATTTAATTTTATAAAGTGAAATGGATGCTCGAGTTTATTAATCTTATTAGCACTAAAAATCGATATGCTCCTGCAAAGTTAAACTGATAATTAAACCAAAATTAGAGGAGGCATAAAAGGGTACAGATAAAGGGCTATTCGGCGAAATGTTACCCAAATATTCTTCGCCTGGAGATTTGGATTTCGTACGGCGTTCACTGTCATCTACAATGAGCAATTCAGTTTAGAGACTGTTCGGCAGTGCGACATGACCGTATTACCACATGATCGAACTACGCCATGCACGCCAAGGGTGGAGTAGTTCAAGCATGTTTCATGTAAGTACCTAGGTACTTATAAAACTTTCTAGAATTTGCGTAAAATTGTTAATATTTTACATAAGTTATCTATCACGTTAGTTTACACCTACCTGTTCAACAAGTTTTTGCAATTAAAGCGCCTAATGTATTGTACATATAATTTTATGCTAATGAGAAGGTCCTACTTCAGACGCTGAAAGTTGAAACTTGAATTGCGATACCGCTTTCGCGCTCGGCGGGAAAACTTGACACTTGAAACTTTAATTTTGTTGCATAGAAAATGTTAACGGTTCAATTTCCGACATATTTAGTGTTTAAGTTTTTTGTAAATTATGTTGTAGCCTGCAAATCACAATGCGCGGGTGTCTGTTTAAACACACATTTCAATAACGTGTGAGTTCACTGAGTTTCTTAAGTACCATTTAAGTATACTTACATAAAAAATATTTGAAGACTGTATCTAATGGATTTTGCAATAACCAGAATGAATGCAGCACCCTATTTAGACCAATACATACCGTGCTACGTGACCCGGGAGCCCTGTGGTGCTCTGGCCACAGAATAAAACAAGTGTAGGTGTGAGACTGGTGGCCTTCCCACAGGCCAAAAAGTCAAATAAAGTTGCTCCCCTATTGTCATAATGTTAATCAATTCATAATTTAAAAGTTTTTGTCTTAATAATAAATAACAATCTCAATGTTTAACTTTGACGATTTTAAAAATGGTGACGTCTATTTCATTATGTTTAAAAGATTTACCTACGAGAAGATTTGCCATAGCTTTGATTTGCTTAAGATTTGCCTACTAAACGGTTTTCATATCGTTATACTGATTAAACAACATATAATTTATATCAAATTAGAGTCCTTTTTTAGGGCCTCACTTGACGATTACAAGTACATACAGTCCGGCGGCGCCTACCGCTGCTGGCTCTGTATGCGCATTAAAACATTCCTAATGCTCCCAGGGGCAACTTTGCCGCGTAATCCCGCCTAATAATCCCGTAATAGAGTATTAACAGAGAGTAAACGGTGATGCCGAAACTAAAACCATTTTCAAAATATTATTTCCAAACTAACTACTAGTCGCAATGTAACGAATAGATATACGAGATAAATAAATATGAAAGTTTTAGGTGCACATGTACTTTATAACATAAAGATACTCGTAGGTACCGGGAAACGAACCCGTAATCTCTGTGGTGTTAGGCAGCAGGATACAACCGTCACACCAGATGGCCGAAATGCCAAGAAACTCGTGAAGTAATTTGGTAAAATGGTCTTACCGTATACTCTAAGTGATAGTTCTACGGAACTGGTGCCAGCCTTGTTTTGAGCTTCTATGGTATACTTGTTTGTGTGAGACCGATCCAGTTGTATAATTGTTATTGTACTTTGGTCACCTTCTGTCGTTATATTTATTTCTTTAGATTGATCTATCCTTGAGCCATTTCTGTACCATAACATGGATGGCTTAGGAATGCCTTGAACTCTTGCGGTCACCGACCACTCTTCACCCACGCGCAGTTTCTGGTTGATCTCTCTTTCAGATATGTTGATAATAGGTTTCAGTTGCACTTCCAAATTACAAGAGGTTTCTGCCTCCCCAAGGTCATTGGAAGCTATGCATTTGTAATCTCCCTCGGTCATTTCCGATGCAGTGACTACAAGAGTTGCCACGCGGTTTTCGTATGACGCCTTAGCAGTTTTCAGCGATTTGCTATTTCTGGACCATGACACCTTTGGCTGCGGAACTCCACCAAATATACAGGTTAACTCTACATCCTCGTTTGGTAGACTAACCACATCTTTCAATGGCTTTTCTACTGTAGGCGCCTGTAGTTTTAAAATCTTTTCAATTTTTATATATTCTGTGATATCTGAAGAGTCACTGACGCCTACTTCATTGATTGCAAATACACGGAATCTGTACGATGATTTGTTCTTTAAGTTTTCAATAGCGTATTGTGTTTTGATGACATTTTCAATAGACATCCATCTTTAAAAGAAAACTTCATAATTAGCACATTTATTGCAGTAATTAAGATTTGATTTTAAAAATTACCCTGTCATTCCAAAACGTGAAAAGTTGAAAAGTTAAAACTGGTTAACAGACCTAGCTTAAAATTTTTAGGGAGTAAACATTTGATTTAAACCAAGTTGTAGTTTAGTTCGCGTTTTGGAATAACAAGAGTTTTGACGTCGATTAGTGCCTGTAAAGACATATTAAATTGAATGTCTTAAAACATTAAGACAACGAGGTACTAAAGTGGGTTAAAACTTTATTTTGTGTTATGTTACATAGCTAAAATCCGTTTTCAGTTAAAACGCATGCTCACTAGTTAAAATTTGTTATTACTAAATGCCTTTATTACAACTAGACTTTGATTACTACTACTGCTGCTTAAAAATAAATTTCAGTTAAAACTAGTTCTAAGTAGACAAAACAGTTTATTTTAAAAGCCACTTAACGCTTAAAAATGCATTCGTTCGAGTTAAATCCCTACTTGTCTAATACTAGTTTTAACTAAGGTTCCAAGTTATAATGAAGTGCAGCTGAGTGGTCGTAAACTACCAACTCATCACTTCACTTGGATTTAACGGGCTAAAGACTATTCGAACTGTAAAAAACCTATTAAAAAAAACTCTGTGCGCAAAACTACAATTCAGTTAGACTTATGTGGTTATGTGTGACCAACGACGGAGGGGGGCCGCATGCCCCCCGACCCTCCCGTGCTGGGGAGCTAGTCTTCTAGCACCCCTTGGCATGCAGCAAGTGATCAATTACAGAATAAAATCTAGTCAAACAAAGGGAGATCACGTTGTTTCATCGAAAATTCAGGTTTAACTTGAAAAGTCTTGTTGGCAAAACTAGTTTAAACTAGAGAAAACACGTCTTGATTAAAAATGGGATTTAACTGTAATATATACATATATTTTTTTACAACAACATCATGCTATTGACCTTGACCTCTAGTAACTCCTTCCACAACTACAGTTTATTATATTGCGTTAAGTACTTACTCGATTGTATTTATTTCTTGATATTCTACAATGTAGCATTGTATCACAGAACCTCCATTATTTACTGGTTCTTCCCAGCATATATTTACTGAAGTATCTGTTGTCTCTAAGACGCTTGGCGTTCCTGGTTTCGATGGAATATCTAAAATATAACACCACAAAAATGTATTATGTTGTCCTGAGTTTCAATTACTGGGGTCAACGCGAAGTACAATGAAATGACTTACCCAGAACCACTACAGAGATTTCCACGTCTGTACCTCCACAGTTATTTTGCAGACTTAGCTTGTAGACCCCAGCGTCGGTGTGCTCCAGTTTCTTAATGGTTAAGCTTGCTGTTTTAGAATCTATCGATGGCTTGGTGTGTTTAGATTTTTTTATGATTTTAGAATTAACAACCCATTCATCGTTCGGTTGGGGTACAGCTTCATAGTTAACTAGTATAGTAACATCGTTGCCCCGTTTAACTCTGTATTCTTTGTCGTAAGAGATTATTCTCGGCGGTAACTCTAATACTGTAAATCAGGTAATTACTTTATTATATTTTGTTTTACATATATACATATAATCTCGACTTAAAAGGTACAGATAGACATGCTCATTACTAGCACGAAAGCATGCCACTCAATATTGCTCAATAGCAATTGCTACTTAGTAGTATGTGTGTCAAAGCGTTGCTAGTAATTAGCATGCTTATTACGTATACGCTTGTAATAAGCATGCTAATAAGTATATTTATTTAGTAGCATGTCTATCAGTACCTTTATTACCGAGAGATTAATCAAAGACTAAGCAATGAGGACAGCAAAAGCAGTCCTCTACCACAGTTTACCACTTTTCACCAAATAGCGACTGTGCTCAGCGTGACAGGTGGTGAGCCCATCGCCGCTCTATGTTGTTGGAGTATGTGCAGTACTTATTCCGTTTGTTGTTTTTTACGACACCCAAGGGAAGAGAGGGGTGGTAATTCTTTCACCGCTACGCGACACGGTTTTACATTTATAAAAGTAAATGACTACGTCTATAGCTGTTATATAAAACCGAAAGTTGAGGAAAAGTGGACTTAAACACAAATTGTTAGTGAATATCTCATTAAACTACTATTTCATACATACCTTCGACTTTCAGTTTCGTTGAACACCTCGCGTCTTGAAGAGCACATGAATATTCAGTTTGATCTTCTTCAACGCATTTACGTATAATGAGGGTCCGCTTCGTTACATCCGAAATAAGTGTAAACTTCTCAGTATCTTTAATAACACACTTCTTTTTAAACCAAGTGACCTCTAGTGTTTCGTCAGGTAATTCAACAGTTAAGTATGCGTCATTATTTGCTGGTACAATTATTACTTCCGGAAGTCGAAGTGTAAAATCTATCGACGGTTCTTTGACGATCAGTTTTGCTGTGCATCTGTCAATTCCCACTTCACATGAATATTCGCCTGCATCGCTGTCTTCACAATCATATATTTTAAGCTTCTGCTTTTTGCCGTCAATCGTGAGTTGCATGTGGTTCGAGAATTGAATCTCTGATCCGTCTTTAAACCATCGAACAAGCGCGTCACCTTTGGTAAGTTCAATTTCAAATGTTGCTTTGTTGCCTTTATTAACTTTTTGATCTTGAAGGCGTGAAATAATTTCCGGTGGCAACTCTACTACAGTTACTTCAGCAGTACAAGAGTCGTCTCGTAATAGACACGTGTATTCGCCTTCATCGTGCACTGAAGTGTTTCTTATGAAGAGCTTGCGCACATTTCCACGCTTTTCGATATCGTACTTGTTTTTCTTTGGTTTAATTCTTTCACCATCTTTTTCCCAGAAAACATCTGCAGTCTCCGAATTAATTTCGACTTCTAAAATCGCCACATCCCTTTCTTTCACTTCAAAGTCTTGCAATTTGCGAATGAATTCCGGTAAAGTTTCATGAACAAATAGTTTTGTATTCGTTTCTTGATCTTTGACGATGCATTTTATGTTACCTACATCTGTCAATTTAGTTTTCTTTATTCTCAATTTGTGTAATTGACCTTCTTGTATAATTTCTCTGTGGTCCATGCCGCTGAGTTCTTTATTATTGTGGTACCATTTTGTAGAAACGGTGTGAGATGTTTGACACTCTAGTACTACGGTTTTTCCTTCCTCAATTTCGTATGTCTTTTTCATTTTTTTTATAAATGTTACCTTGTCAACGTCAATAGTTACTCGAGCACCATGAGAGGCTTTTCCTGCACTGTTAGAAGCAACACATTTATAATCTCCAGAGTCAATTTCGGAATCAACATTAGTGATTATCAATTGTATATTTTCACCATCAAAGTTTTGTGTTACTGTCTCAGATGGCGTTATTATTTGATTGTTTCTATACCACGTAACTGATGGCACAGGATTGCCAGTTACTCTTGCTACTAACTTTATGATGCCGTTTTCTTTCACTGTAATTTCTTGGAATCTATTGATGAATAAAGGTGGTTCAGCGTTCTCTTCTGTGGGTTCTGAAACATTGTCATAGTAGTTGTTTAACATTTTATGCTCTTACTTAATAGTTTTAGCTAAAAGTAGTAGGTACAAAGGTCATCTTGTATATAAACCTTAATAGACAACAAAAAACTGACTGCAAACTTTAAGTTGATGGTGTTAACTAGCAAGCTGAAACAAAAACCTTTTTTTTTTGTTTAAGTGCTTATTTAAGTACCTCTGTCAATGTAAAACATAGCTCCGAGTACACAATCGATAAAAAAATAAAATAACTTGACATTTTGATTTACCCATAACTCACCACGCTGGCTTAATGCGGTTTGTTGGGTTACTTAAAATAACACTTAACATGCCTTTTACACTTATATGTATAAAGTACTACGTTGTTTTTTATGGGGTTGAAATAGATAAATATTTATTAAGAACAATTACTGTACTCCTATATATTTGTTAATATGTTGTTATTACAACTAACCAAAATGTATCAAACTAATCTGTCTTGTCACAGTTTTGGTGTATAGACATTATACTGTTTAAATTGTAAACGTAAAACTTGTAAATGTTAAAAAGTTTTTGTGGTAACTTACCTTCTATGGTAATGACAGCCGACGTATCCGTAAAGCCTTCGGAGTTAACTGCCTTTAGAGTATATATACCATCGTCTTTGCCTTTTTTTGGCTTAATAATTGTTACGTTATGCGTCTCACCATCAGATTTAGTTGTTTGTGTTACGATAGGTTCATTATTTTTATACCACGTTACTTTTGGTTGTGGATTACCTACAACTTGTGCAGTTAAAACCACACTTTCACCTTCACGAATAGTCATATTTTTTAAAGGTTCAATAACTTGTGGTTTTTCCCTTTGTCCTGTTTTGATTTTGAGCACTATTGGCAAACTGGCTTCACCTTCCCTGTTCACAGCCAAAACGGTATAAGTCCCTTCTTGAATTTTTTTAACATTTGATATCTTTAGCACACTACAGTACATGTGCATATCAGACTCTATTGCTACAGAAATGTTCTCATCAGGAACGATTTCCTCGCCTTTGAAAAACCAAGCTATGTCGGGTTCTGGAATAGCAACCAACCTACATTCCAAGAATATCTGAGTACCTTCATCGACGTACTGTGCCTTAGGCCTTTTTGAAAATGTTGGCGGAATGCCTTCCAGTATATCTGCCAGTGACGATTCTCTGGAAAGACTTTTTCTCGATAATATGGTCATTTCGGAACCGTGATCGGAAAGTGGGGCTTCAACAATCAGCTCTGTAGTGCTCGAAGCAAATCCAGCAGCATTTTTAGCAACACATGTGAATGTTCCTGCATCTTCAGGAAATACTTCACGAATAACCAAAGTAGCTACGTTGTCGTCATCATAATACATTTGAAAGTCTTGTGAGGGTTTAATTATTGCTGTTTGCCTAAACCAAGTTATTTGTGGTCTAGGGTGGCCTTCCACTTGGCATTCGAACTGCACGGTAGAGCCATCCGGCGTGTGTTTTGGTCTTAATTTCTCTACAAATATGGGGGCCACAGCTTGTTCTTCTGACGCTGGCTCTGCAAGAACAACATTTGTGAATTTGTAAAATCCTGAAGGTTATGTAATACTAAGTCTCATTTGTGATATATGGTGTAATACTTACTTTCAAATACAGGTAATTTGTCAATCTTTTCATTGAGTTTCTTTTGAAGATAAAGTGTATAATTAGCCTCATCCATTAAATATTGAGCAGGAACCCAGCCTTTTTCTTCTGTTAGATGTTTTCGGACAAACCACCAATCCTGATTTGTGGTTTCTGAGAGTAACAAAATATAAACTCGTCACATAACATGGTAAATTATTTGTCGCTACGCTAGCAATGTCGGAAGCTACAGCATACCATTATTTTGTTGCAATGAAATTTGTTTTTTTTTTGTATAATTATTTCTTGAATCACAAAAGAACAAATATATAACCGATAAAGAAACTTGTAATAATATGTAACATGTAAGAAGTAAAATAATAGAGTATCATAAAATGTCTGTATATTGAATTTCAGCCACCCTAGTACAATTTCTACCGCCAATGAGCATTGTACAGTCGGGACAACATGAATTCTACCAAGATTGTTGTTATAATTACATATTTAGTGAATATGATGGCAGCTAGCCGTTCGGTGTTAACGCCGACCACTAACTAAATCGAGTGTAATATGGTTCTCCGAACACTGGAAATTGATCTCGCAACAACTGGATCTGAGTAACATGTGGTGTTACCATTAAACCATACGGTTAAGAATGATCTTACGATGTAAACATCAAAGTAACTGAATTAGTTTTACGGTATAAGTATTAGGAAGATAGTCTAATAATAAATTAGAAAATCGAAGTTATTTGGATCGTTACCTAATATGTAGAGACGTTCGCCTTCTACTAGATTAATGGCTTCGTCGGTTTCAGCTACGTAGGAGTAAACGGCAAATACCGTGTCTCCACTCCGCACATCCAGCGGCGTGTCTACAATACGAAAAGTGTTACAAGCATCAATATGATTTGGTTATATTATAATGCTAAATATGTATCGTCTGCAATAAAATACATAATAAAATATTTAAAAAAACCAATTAACATGTATTTTATCATAACTTATTTATAATGATAAATATATAGGTAAGTATAATGGATATAGCGAAATGACACGATTACCTACTTGTGTATTTTATAATAATGTACTTGATTAGCTTTTACATACAGTCATTGTGTTAAAAAGGGCATACTATTTCATCGGTGATCGGCCGTGATCAAGATAAAAAATGCGAAATACCAGTTCCTGTTTAATCTTGATGTTTTTCATCTTGTATTTAAACCGTATTTATGCAATTTTGTAGATTCTTAGTAAAATTGCTGTTTTAGTAAAATAACTAACTTTATACAATTTTCATAACCACCTACAATGATTAATTGAAACTGCATAATGTGTTATACAAATAGTGTAGTGTATTGTAAAAAACAATAGTAGATAACTGTTGAGCCTGGTTTATTTATTAATTATAATATGCATGTCCGTTATTTATTTTTGATATAAATAAATAAATTATTGTGAATGCAATAATACTAAATTAAATGCACAAAGTTGTGTTAGTACAAAGCTAACTGGTTTTATAAAACTACCTGGAAATTCTTGTTCTCTTGCAATGCTGACTGTGACATCTGCTTCTGTAAAATAAATACATTTTTGATACTCGTGTTCTAAGCTTGTTTGCTAACTAAGTTTGCTCTAGCCAACATGGGCGTTTCACTCATGCTTTGAAGATACAATCTTGCTAATGTTTCATCGATTATTATCGCTGTTTTGTTGTAAATTTCTAGTCTTACTTAAAAACGTTACTTAAATTTAAGTGGTACTTAAAATTTGTGCCTGGATTCAGCTATTATTAAACGTTTTTAATCATGTCTCAGTGATCTGCTTTTCACTTTTTAGACTTTGGGAAAAATGATAGATTTCAAATCATAAGTATCGTATATAAATGCTGTTATTGTTTAGTTAAGTACACTGTGCCCTGCTTTGACTAAGTATAAAAAGTATTTCAAACGTTTTTATAACATTGACAATTTTTTTATAAAATGGCTAGTCCTTTATTTACTCACTATTACACGTGAAGAGTATGTCATCCTCGAGTTATAGATACACATTGATAAGCCTTTACATAATAATATGTAAATACCTACCTTGTATTTGCGATGGTTTTTTCGGTTTCCGTTTTGCCAATATTGTTAGTTCCTCTTCATCATAGGTGTCTGCATTGACTCTTTTTTGTTTCAAATCTACACTTAACTCCTCTACTTCACTCACTTCATACTTAGGTTTTTTTATTTTACGTTTTAATACCATTTCGACATTATCATCAGACTCGGCCTCACTCATAATTATTTCTTCTGCCTGGCTGTCATCTTCAATTTCTTGCGTAATCTGTATTGACGCTTCGTCTGCAGCTTCGGATAATGTTATCTTTTTCTTTGGCTTAAGTTTGATTTTACTGGAAAGCGATATTTCCTCTTGTGTAAACTGTTCTACTTGAGGTTTCACATCATAACTAACTTCTTCTTGATCATCAATTACGTACTTTGGTTTGCGTTCCAGTTTTAAGTTAACATCTTGAGTAATTTCAGTGATTTCTTCTGGTTTCTTAGGTTTTGCAACTGTAACACTTGAACTAATCTCCTCGAATATTTCTTTAGCTAGTGGCGGTCGTTTCAAGGGTACCATAAGATTTGAATCATAGTCTTCTTCATCGTCACTTTTTGTAATTTCTACTACTTCTGGTCCCCCGTCTTCTTCTTCTGTATAAAATTTGATAGAAGTTTCATTTGCTTCTTCATTAAATGTTGGATGTCTCTGTGGTTTTAATTTTACCTTACTTGACATTGATATTTCTTCTTCCGCATACGAGTCTAAATGTATATTAAACTCTTGTTCGACGTCTTCTTTCGTTTTAGTAGATTTAGGTCTAAAAGTAACGTTTTCAGGTTCAGTAATTTCCGGAAGTGTTACAGAAGACTTTCGAACTGGCTTAAGTTTCTTTTTAATCGTTATTTCATCTACTATCTCTTCTGTCTTTTTAATACTAGGCCGCCTTGGTTTTATAATGAATTGCTCTGGCTCCTCTTCTTTATCACTTTCAAGTGACTCTTCTAAAGGCTCAGTATCCTTTGTTTTAGTCTCTGCAAGGTCTGCATGTCCAAACATAGGCTTCTCAAGTTCTGTCTTTTCTATATCAGGTAGTTGTGGCTGCTTGTACACTTTCTTTTTAATTTTAGCTGCTTCTTTAACATTTCTGGATAATATCCCATTTTGTCTTACACTACCTAAAAAGGTTATTATTGGTGTAATTGCATTTGGTGGCCAATCTTTAACATATGTTATTCTGCTTTTGAGTTGGAATTTCGGAAGCGTACTTGAAGATGTTTCTTGTTTAGATTTGGTCACTGTTTTCTTTAACTTAAGTTTAATAAATTGTGGTCCTTCGATATTTTCTGCGTGTTGTGCTTTACTCACTTCAAGCGTTTTTCGTTCTATATTTATTGGCGTCAATTTTAATTTAGATTTCTTTTCTATAGAAGTTTTTGGTTCATCCAATTGCTTTTCTTTAACTTCTGTTACATTTTCTTTAGGGACTTCTTTTTTCCCGCTAACTTTCTTGATTTTTTCAGGTTTGGTTTCTGATTCTATATCTTCTTTTGGCAACAACTCTGTGCCTTCTGTTTCAACGTCTTTAATGGAAATAGATTCCTCTATTACTTCCGCTTCTGTGGGTTCGCTTTTGTTATCAAGAATAACTTCCTTTTTCTTTACCTTTTTTATTTTCTTTTGAATAACCGTTTTCACTGGTTCATCAGTTTTATTTGGCGATTCAAGTGGTTTTAACGTAGTTTTAAATGGTTCTTCAAGTTCTGAAGTCTCTTCTTTGAATGGTTTTACTGTCTCTTCTTTTAATGGTTCTTCACTTACTGGTATTGTCAGATGGTTTTTCGCAATGTTTGGTTGCTCATCTAATCGAATAGGTTCATCTTTAAATTCTTCAATTTTCTCATTGTCAGTATATTGAGTAACTTCTGTGTGCTGTTCAGTAGGTTTCTTAGATTTACGGGATTTTATAATTTTTTCAATTTTGTTTTCTATAATTTCATCATCTTCTTTTTTGTTTTCTTTTGCTGGAACTTCGTCTTCCTTTTCTTTATTTTGAATGTCTTTGAGTTCTATGACTTCTTGAAGTTTAAAGGGTTTTTCTTGTTCTTCTTCTTGTTCATGTTTTTTAACGTCCTTAGTAGGTGATTGTTTTACGGCTTTGGGTTTTGTCTGTTGAATTTCGTCATTTGTAGTTATCTTATGCTCTGGACTTTCTGCACGATAACCACTTTCGGTTGTCTCTTTAATTTCTGATATAGTTGTGGGTTTCTCTTTTTCAAAACTAGAGTCAATTTTTTCATATTTTTCTAAATCCACATTGTAATCTGGAATTTCAGTAATAATAGGAGCTTTCTTTTTAAGTTTAGCTGCTTCTTTTACATTTCTGGATAACTCTCCATTTTGTCGTACGCTGCCTAAATGTGTTATAACAGGCTTAGTGTCCTTAGGAGGCCAGTCAGTGATATGTCTTATTCGGCTCTTTAATTGGAACTTTGGTAATGTTATAGTCGTTGCTTCTTCCTTTGGTTTTTGTGTTGGTTTTTTAAGTTTTAGTTTTGCAAATTGTGGGCCGTCGATATTTTCAGCATGTTGAGGTTTACTAATTGTCATGGTCTTTTGCTCAATTTTTTGAGATATGAGTTTTGGCTTCTTTTTTTCTTTTGGCTCTTCACAAATTTTTTGTGGCTTTTCCTCATGCTTAGTTGAATCCGTCTTTATATCATCGCCTTCGTGCAAGATTTTGTCGTTAAAGTTGACTGTTTTCTTTTGTTTCTTAGGTTTTTTCTGTTCATTAATGTCTGTTTCGAAAACACTTGTATCTGCGAAAACAATAATTATTAATATGAATTAAAAATATTTGATTATTCATATAATATATTATGTGTATACTTTGATTTATTATGTATGTACTATTGTTGTATATTTTTATATGTGAAAACTTAGTAATTGAAAATATTGATAATTTATTTTTTATGACTATCTGAGTTAATTGTTACTGCATTGTTTTTTAAATATATTTGCACACAACATTAAACCAAGTAAAGAGAAGTAGACATATTAATATGTAAGTTCTTGTAGGCGACATTGTTATAAAAATGCTATCTTTGAGGCGGCATAATCATTTCGCTTTTACAGTTTTGTAATTTACAATTAAGTGTAGTAATAAGTTAAAAAAATTATGAAACGTAAGAATGAAATTATATTCCGTTGAATTGAAATTCCGTATTTCTTAAATGAATTAAATGACAAAAACAGTGCATAAATTAAATACTTACTGTAAAAAGCAAATTCTAACCTCATAGGTATTATTATTAAAGACTGTTTAATGATTTACACACTTGATATCTCTTTCGGTCCTCTAAAACACAATATTGTTATGTTCGAATTTTTTTAACGTGGGTTAAAGTTACTCGCGTCCGTAGGTTTACCCTTGAGACCCTACACGTGACCCCTGGGTGGTACTAAATGAGTGACACTGACTGAGTGGTAGAGCCACGCTGCGTTGCAGCACGCATTGTGCCGGCTCGCCCGGGGTAATACCACCCTCTCACGAATATCCGACGTGAAAGAATGGCACTTGGTGCTGTTGTGTTTCGTCCGGCCAGTAAGAGTTCTGGAAGCCCTTTCCGCCCCTCCCTTTACAATTCCTATTCCTTCCTTAATCCTATTCCTTTCTTAAAGGTCGGCAACGCATCTGCGACTCTTCTGGTTTTGCGGGTGTCCATGGGCAGCGGTGATTGCTCTCCGTCAGGTGACCCGCCTGCTCGTTCGCCTCCTTCTAATATAAAAAACGTTGTTTTTATATGTAAGGTTTAGTGTGAGCTGTCGTTGCAATGCAAATGACACTAAGTTATTATTTTATTTATTTATTCACAAACATACAATAATTACCCAATACGTTTTCTATTTTATATCTTTATAACATCATTATTTTTAATCACCACTTCGAGGATTTGTTTTGCACAACTTTTACTTTGGGTTTTAACTCATAAGTCATTAAAAAATTCCTAAAATGTATGACACAGTAAAAATTGTGTAAAATGATAAGAAGATACTATCTTTAAAAGTTATTGCAGTAATTAAAGAATAAGGATGTAATTATTATATTATAAATGTTAGCATGACCTGAGGACTTAATTTAATGGGTTACTAATACTCGTATATCAACTCAGATGTGGCTACTGCTGAAATATAGCAACAGCTTCTGCTGCATTGCCGCAAGGGCTACACTGTTTCTCAGCTATAAGCATTACTGAGCAAATATCAATACAGAGTATTTATGTCATATTTTGTATTTGTTACTATTTTAAACATGTACAGGGCGTCCCACGGATATATGCCACATGGAGGGAAATCCTTGAATAAAAAACCTTGAATAGATGGAACATTTTACTGAAAGAAGACATTATTTGAATTTAAAAACAATTTAAACTGCAATCATAGATATTTAAATAATTACATGATTGAACCAGGAGTCGAACCCGTTACATGAGAAAAATAATCAACCTGTAGCTTTATCATACCGATCAAAAGGCTTCATCATAAGGATTATTTATTGCTAAATAACATAGTGTATAAGGAAGACCATGAATTTTTACATTTTCAATACATAATTAATGAATTTATTAATTCCTGTTGAATACAAAGTCGCACTCTTTTGATTATTTCGCTCCCTGTCGATTTTTTTATATTGTTATGGTGGATATTTAGAATAATACGTCTAAGTTCTGCTTGTAGCTCGTGGACACTTTCATGCTGGTTTTTGTAAATTAATTTCTTTACATAACCCCATAAAAAAAATCTAACGGGGTCATTTGGTCCAAGGAGAATCCCTTACGTATTCGCGAGACTAATAATCAAGTGCGTTTTTCGTTCAACTGTTGGTGTGGGATTGTAAAAAAACCGGGTCCTCTTAGTACATTTCTACGAAGGGCATTTAAATACGGAAAGGTATTTAGAAATACTTGAGACTTTGAGAAATGAGATAAATAACCTTCCGGTTGCAGAACGACAAAACCTTACTTTTCAGCAAGATGGGGCTCCGGCTCATACGAGTCACAGAACAAGGGACTATCTCAATTAACACTTTCATTCCTGGATCGGGACAAATGGACAAATAAGATGGCCGGCGAGGTCCCCAGATCTAACCTCGTTAGATTTTTTTGTCCACGAGCTACAAGCAGAACTTACACGTATTATTCTAAATATCCACCACAACAATATCAAAAAATCGACAGTAATCAAAAGAGTGCCACTTTGTATTCAACAGATGAGACTCATTTTGAGCATTTGATAAATTGATTAATTTTGTATTAAAAATGTTAAAATTCATGGTCTTCCTTTTTTGTGACACTATGTTATTTAGCAAAAACTAATCCTTATGTTGAAGCCTTTCGATCGGTATGATAAAGCTACGGGTTGATTATTTTTCTCATGTAACGGGTTCGATTCCCGGTTCAACCATGTAATTATTTCAATATCTATGAATGCAGTTTAAATTGTTTTTTAAATTCAAATAATTCAATTGCTTTTTTTGTATCGCTTTGTGTTTGAAATGTGTTTGGTTACCTTACCTTTCATCGTGAATACTTCCCGGACAGCAGATATCTCAGGCGTCAGTGATCCAATAGATTATTCCTCTATGACTTTTTCTTTACTACTTTAATCGTTGCCTGCTTGATTAGCAAGAACTTCAGTGACCTTCGTGATGATTTTCTTAGAAGCATCAAAATGATCTTATACATTTGACTTAACCCCTATCTCTTTTAATTTGTGTTACTTGTACTGTGTTAGATTCGTTAGGTTGAGTAAGTGTTCCGTGTGTATTTTGTTTTCTTGTGCGTATTAAAGCAATATTTATTTGAACGTTTACTTGTTTCGTAGTTATTTCAATGGTTTCAACGTTCGCTTCTAGTTTCTTTTCAATAACGTGCTTTGTAATTTGTTTGTATGTAACCTTACCTTCGGGTGTGTGCACTTCCTGGACAGCAGTTTCTTGGAGCAGCTCGAATATCTGGACAGGTCTGGTTTCTTCTTCTATCGGTTTCTCCTCCACGGCATTGATCGTTTTGACCGGAGCGACGTCGCTCACTTGCGTGGTGAGAACTTCTGTCAATTGTTCTTTAGGTCCCTTCTTCTTCTTAATGGCGCACTTTGTTGTTTTAAACATCTTCACGTCGTCCGTGTCCATTTGTACTTGGCTAAATTGGACACGCTCAGGCTCTTCGAGTACCTCTGCGGTGTTAATATCGTTAATGGTTTCGAGAGGTGTAGTGGAATCAAGTGTGATTTCTTCTGTGGTATGAATGGAAACGACTGGCTGCTGGTCGTTTTCTGTTTCCGTGACTATTACGGTGGTTTCTATTTTAGGGCCCTTTTTCTTTTTTATTGTGCGCCGGGTCACCTTCTTACTTATCTTTTTTTCTTCGGGTGTCTCGATTTCATCAGTTGTAGTTTCTTCTGGCAGTTCAACTGTCTCAAGGGGCGTGGTCTTTATTGGTTTCTCATCTTCTGTGACATAAACACTAGTTACTGGCGCATTGTCGTCTTCTTGTGTGGTCTCGATTTCTGTAATTTCTTGCTTCGGTCCCTTCTTCTTTTTAAGAATTCGTTTAGAAACTTTTACAGATTTAATTTCACCAGTGTCAGTTTTTAGTTGTGTGGTTTGGACAGTGTCAGGTTCCTCCTCTATGATTGTAGCTGTGTCAGGTATGTTTGTGGTGGCATGTTGTTGAAGTGATTCGTCTGTGATTTGTTCTGTTTTGTGTACTGACACAGTAGGTGCTTGATCGTCTAATTGTTCCGTAGTGATTTCAGTAGTTTCAACTTTCGGTCCTAGTTTCGTTTTAATTACGCGTTTCATGATTGTTTTGTATGTAACCTTACCTTCGGGTGTGTGCACTTCCTGAACAGCAGTTTCTTCGGGCAACTCGAATATCTCGACAGGTCTCGTTTCTTCTTCTATCGGTTTCTCCTCCATGAGATTGATCGATGTGACCGGAACGTCGTCGCCAACTTGAGTGGTGAATAGTTCTGTAATTTGTTCATTGGGTCCTTTCTTCTTCTTAATAACGCGCTTTATTGTTTTAATCATCTTCACGTCGCCCGTGTCGGTTTGTACTTGGTTGAATTGGATACGCTCAGGCTCTTCAAGTACCTCTTCGGTGTCAACATCGTAAATAGCTTCGAGAGGTGTAGTCGAATCATCCATGACTTCATCTGTGGTATAAACGAAAACGACTGGCTGCTGGTCGTCTTCTGTTTCCGTGACTATTACGGTGGTTTCTATTTTAGGGCCCTTTTTTCTTTTTATTGTGCGCCGAGTCACTTTCGTGCTTATCTTTTTTCCTTCGGGTGTCTCGATTTCTTCGGTTGTTGTTTCCTCTGGCAGTTCAATTGTCTCAAGTGGAGTGGTCTCTTTTGGTTTCTCTTCTTCTGTGACATAAGCAGCGGTTACTGGCGCACTGTCGTCTTCTTGTGTGGTAACGATCTCTGTAACTTCCTGCTTTGGTCCCTTCTTCTTTTTGATGACTCGTTCAGAAACTTTCACTGATTTTATTTCACCGGTGTCTGTTTTAACTTGTGTGATTTGTACAGTGTAAGGTTTTTTCTCTATTATGTTAGCTGTGTCGGGTTTGTAAGGTGTGTCTATTGGGTAAGGAGTTTCGTCTGTGATTTGTTCTGTAGTGTGTACTGAAATAGTAGGTGTTTGATCATCTCTCTGTTCCGAAGTGATTTCAGTTGTTTCAACTTTTGGTCCTATTTTCTTTTTAATAACGCGTTTTGTAATTTTTTTGTGTGTGACCTTACCTTCGGGCGAATGTAGATCCTGGACAGCAGTTTCTTCGGGCAGTTCAAATATCTCGACAGGTCTGGTTTCTTCTTCAAATGGTTGTTCTTCTACGACATTAATCGTTGTGACCGGGGCGTCGTCGCCCACTTGAGTGGTGAATACTTCTGTTATTTGTTCTTTAGGTCCTTTCTTCTTTTTAATGACGCGCTTTGTTGTTTTGACCGTCTTTACGTCACCCGTGTCCATCTGCACTTGGCTGTATTGGATACGCTCGGGCTCTTCGTGTACCTCTGCGGTGTCCACATTGTAAATGGCCTCGAGAGGTGTAGTCGAATCATCCGTGACTTCTTCTGTGGTATGCACGGACACGACTGGCTGCTGGTCGTCTTCTGTTTCGGTGATTATTTCTGTGGTTTCTATTTTCGGGCCTATTTTCTTTTTTATTGTGCGCCGGGTCATCTTCTTGCAAATGGTTTTTCCCTCAGGTGTCTCGATTTCTTCGATTGTAGTTTCTTCTGGCAGTTCAATTGTCTCAAGTGGTGTGGACTGTTCTGGTTTCTCTTCTTCTGTGACATAAACAGCGGTTACTGGCGCACTGTCGTCTTCTTGTGTGGTAACGATCTCTGTAACTTCCTGCTTTGGTCCCTTCTTCTTTTTGATGACTCGTTTAGAAACTTTCACTGATTTTATTTCACCGGTGTCTGTTTTAACTTGTGTGATTTGTACAGTGTAAGGTTTTTTCTCTATTATGTTAGCTGTGTCGGGTTTGTAAGGTGTGTCTATTGGGTAAGAAGTTTCGTCTGTGGTTTGTTCTGTAGTGTGTACTGAAATAGTAGGTGTTTGATCATCTGTCTGTTCCGAAGTGATTTCAGTTGTTTCAACTTTTGGGCCTATTTTCTTTTTAATAACGCGTTTTGTAATTTTTTTGTGTGTGACCTTACCTTCGGGCGAATGTAGATCCTGGACAGCAGTTTCTTCGGGCAGTTCAAATATCTCGACAGGTCTGGTTTCTTCTTCAAATGGTTGTTCTTCTACGACATTAATCGTTGTGACCGGGGCGTCGTCGCCCACTTGAGTGGTGAATACTTCTGTTATTTGTTCTTTAGGTCCTTTCTTCTTTTTAATGACGCGCTTTGTTGTTTTGACCGTCTTTACGTCACCCGTGTCCATCTGCACTTGGCTGTATTGGATACGCTCGGGCTCTTCGTGTACCTCTGCGGTGTCCACATTGTAAATGGCCTCGAGAGGTGTAGTCGAATCATCCGTGACTTCTTCTGTGGTATGCACGGACACGACTGGCTGCTGGTCGTCTTCTGTTTCTGTGATTATTTCTGTAGTTTCTATTTTCGGGCCTATTTTCTTTTTTATTGTGCGCCGGGTCACCTTCTTGCAAATAGTTTTTCCCTCAGGTGCCTCGATTTCTTCGATTGTAGTTTCTTCTGGCAGTTCAATTGTCTCAAGTGGTGTGGACTGTTCTGGTTTCTCTTCTTCTGTGACATAAACAGCGGTTACTGGCGCTCTGTCGTCTTTTTGTGTGGTAACGATCTCTGTAACTTCCTGCTTTGGTCCCTTCTTCTTTTTGATGACTCGTTTAGAAACTTTCACTGATTTTATTTCACCGGTGTCTGTTTTAACTTGTGTGATTTGTACAGTGTCAGGTTCTTCCTCAATTATGTCCGCTGTGTCAGGCTTTTGAGATGTGTCTATTGGGTAAGTAGTTTCGTCTGTGATTTGTTCTGTTTTGTGTACTGAAATAGTAGGTGGTTTATCGTCTACTTGTTCCGAAGTGATTTCAGTGGTTTCAACTTTTGGTCCTATTTTCTTTTTAATAACGCGTTTTGTAATTTTTTTGTGTGTGACCTTACCTTCGGGCGAATGTAATTCCTGGACAGCAGTTTCTTCGGGCAGTTCAAATATCTCGACAGGTCTGGTTTCTACTTCAAATGGTTGTTCTTCTACGACATTAATCGTTGTGACCGGGGCGTCGTCGCCCACTTGAGTGGTGAATACTTCTGTTATTTGTTCTTTAGGTCCTTTCTTCTTTTTGATGACGCGCTTTGTTGTTTTGACCGTCTTTACGTCACCCGTGTCCGTCTGCACTTGGCTGTATTGAATACGCTCAGGCTCTTCGTGTACTTCTGCGGTGTCCACATTGTAAATGGCCTCGAGAGGTGTAGTCGAATCATCCGTGACTTCTTCTGTGGTATGCACAGACACGACTGGCTGCTGGTCGTCTTCTGTTTCAGTGACTATTTCGGTGGTTTCTATTTTCGGTCCTTTTTCCTTTTTGATTGTGCGCCGGGTCACCTTCTTGCGAATGGTCTTTCCCTCAGGTGTCTCGATTTCCTCGATTGTAGTTTCTTCTGGCAGTTCAATTGTCTCAAGTGGTGTGGAGTCTTCTGGTTTCTCTTCTTCTGTGACATAAACAGTGGCTACTGGCGCATTGTCATCTTCTTGTGTTGTAACGATCTCGATAACTTCATGCTTTGGTCCCTTCTTCTTTTTAATGATTCGCTTAGAAACTTTCACTGATTTTATTTCACCGGTGTCTGTTTTAACTTGTGTTATTTGTACAGTGTCTGGTTCCTCCACTAATATGTTTGCTGTGTCGGGCTTGTGAGATGTGTCTATTGGGTAAGTAGTTTCGTCTGTGATTTGTTCTGTTTCGTGTACTGAAATAGTGTGTGGTTTATCGTCTACCTGTTCCGAAGTGATTTCAGTTGTTTCAACTTTTGGTCCTATTTTCTTTTTAATAACGCGTTTTGTAATTTTTTTGTGTGTGACCTTACCTTCGGGCGAATGTAGATCCTGGACAGCAGTTTCTTCGGGCAGTTCAAATATCTCGACAGGTCTGGTTTCTTCTTCAAATGGTTGTTCTTCTACGACATTAATCGTTGTGACCGGAGCGTCGTCGCCCACTTGAGTGGTGAATACTTCTGTTATTTGTTCTTTAGGTCCTTTCTTCTTTTTAAATACGCGCTTTGTTGTTTTGACCGTCTTCACGTCACCCGTGTCCGTTTGCACTTGGCTGTATTGGATACGCTCGGGCTCTTCGTGTACCTCTGCGGTGTCCACATTGTAAATGGCCTCGAGAGGTATAGTCGAATCATCCGTGACTTCTTCTGTGGTATGCACGGACACGACTGGCTGCTGGTCGTCTTCTGTTTCGGTGACTATTTCGGTGGTTTCTATTTTCGGGCCTTTTTTCTTTTTGATTGTGCGCCGGGTCACCTTCTTGCGAATGGTCTTTCCCTCAGGTGTCTCGATTTCCTCGATTGTAGTTTCTTCTGGCAGTTCAATTGTGTCAAGTGGTGTGGACTGTTCTGGTTTATCTTCTTCTGTGACATAAACAGCGGTTACTGGCGCACTGTCGTCTTCTTGTGTGGTAACGATCTCTGTAACTTCCTGCTTTGGTCCCTTCTTCTTTTTGATGACTCGTTTAGAAACTTTCACTGATTTTATTTCACCGGTGTCTGTTTTAACTTGTGTTATTTGTACAGTGTCAGGTTCTTCCTCAATTATGTCCGCTGTGTCAGGCTTTTGAGATGTGTCTATTGGGTAAGTAGTTTCGTCTGTGATTTGTTCTGTTTTGTGTACTGAAATAGTAGGTGGTTTATCGTCTACCTGTTCCGAAGTGATTTCAGTGGTTTCAACTTTTGGTCCTATTTTCTTTTTAATAACGCGTTTTGTAATTTTTTTGTGTGTGACCTTACCTTCGGGCGAATGTAATTCCTGGACAGCAGTTTCTTCGGGCAGTTCAAATATCTCGACAGGTCTGGTTTCTACTTCAAATGGTTGTTCTTCTACGACATTAATCGTTGTGACCGGAGCGTCGTCGCCTACTTGAGTGGTGAATACTTCTGTTATTTGTTCTTTAGGTCCTTTCTTCTTTTTAATGACGCGCTTTGTTGTTTTGACCGTCTTTACGTCACCCGTGTCCGTCTGCACTTGGCTGTATTGAATACGCTCAGGCTCTTCGTGTACTTCTGCGGTGTCCACATTGTAAATGGCCTCGAGAGGTGTAGTCGAATCATCCGTGACTTCTTCTGTGGTATGCACAGACACGACTGGCTGCTGGTCGTCTTCTGTTTCAATGACTATTTCGGTGGTTTCTATTTTCGGTCCTTTTTTCTTTTTGATTGTGCGCCGGGTCACCTTCTTGCGAATGGTCTTTCCCTCAGGTGTCTCGATTTCCTCGATTGTAGTTTCTTCTGGCAGTTCAATTGTCTCAAGTGGTGTGGAGTCTTCTGGTTTCTCTTCTTCTGTGACATAAACAGTGGCTACTGGCGCATTGTCATCTTCTTGTGTTGTAACGATCTCGATAACTTCATGCGTTGGTCCCTTCTTCTTTTTAATGATTCGCTTAGAAACTTTCACTGATTTTATTTCACCGGTGTCTGTTTTAACTTGTGTTACTTGTACAGTGTCTGGTTCCTCCACTAATATGTTTGCTGTGTCGGGCTTGTGAGATGTGTCTATTGGGTAAGTAGTTTCGTCTGTGATTTGTTCTGTTTCGTGTACTGAAATAGTGTGTGGTTTATCGTCTACCTGTTCCGAAGTGATTTCAGTTGTTTCAACTTTTGGTCCTATTTTCTTTTTAATAACGCGTTTTGTAATTTTTGTGTGTGTGACCTTACCTTCGGGCGAATGTAGATCCTGGACAGCAGTTTCTTCGGGCAGTTCAAATATCTCGACAGGTCTGGTTTCTTCTTCAAATGGTTGTTCTTCTACGACATTAATCGTTGTGACCGGAGCGTCGTCGCCCACTTGAGTGGTGAATACTTCTGTTATTTGTTCTTTAGGTCCTTTCTTCTTTTTAATGACGCGCTTTGTTGTTTTAACCGTCTTCACGTCACCCGTGTCCGTCTGCACTTGGCTGTATTGGATACGCTCGGGCTCTTCGTGTACCTCTGCGGTGTCCACATAGTAAATGGCCTCGAGAGGTGTAGTCGAATCATCCGTGACTTCTTGTGTGGTATGCACGGACACGACTGGCTGCTGGTCGTCTTCTGTTTCGGTGACTATTTCGGTGGTTTCTATTTTCGGGCCTTTTTTCTTTTTGATTGTGCGCCGGGTCACCTTCTTGCGAATGGTCTTTCCCTCAGGTGTCTCGATTTCCTCGATTGTAGTTTCTTCTGGCAGTTCAATTGTCTCAAGTGGTGTGGACTGTTCTGGTTTCTCTTCTTCTGTGACATAAACAGCGGTTACTGGCGCACAGTCGTCTTCTTGTGTGGTAACGATCTCTGTAACTTCCTGCTTTGGTCCCTTCTTCTTTTTGATGACTCGTTTAGAAATTTTTACTGATTTTATTTCACCGGTGTCTGTTTTAACTTGTGTGATTTGTACAGTGTCAGGTTCTTCCTCAATTATGTCCGCTGTGTCAGGCTTTTGAGATGTGTCTATTGGGTAAGTAGTTTCGTCTGTGATTTGTTCTGTTTTGTGTACTGAAATAGTAGGTGGTTTATCGTCTACCTGTTCCGAAGTGATTTCAGTGGTTTCAACTTTTGGTCCTATTTTCTTTTTAATAACGCGTTTTGTAATTTTTTTGTGTGTGACCTTACCTTCGGGCGAATGTAATTCCTGGACAGCAGTTTCTTCGGGCAGTTCAAATATCTCGACAGGTCTGGTTTCTTCTTCAAATGGTTGTTCTTCTACGACATTAATCGTTGTGACCGGAGCGTCGTCGCCTACTTGAGTGGTGAATACTTCTGTTATTTGTTCTTTAGGTCCTTTCTTCTTTTTAATGACGCGCTTTGTTGTTTTGACCGTCTTTACGTCGCCCGTGTCCGTCTGCACTTGGCTGTATTGGATACGCTCAGGCTCTTCGTGTACCTCTGCGGTGTCCACATTGTAAATGGCCTCGAGAGGTGTAGTCGAATCATCCGTGACTTCTTCTGTGGTATGCACAGACACGACTGGCTGCTGGTCGTCTTCTGTTTCAATGACTATTTCGGTGGTTTCTATTTTCGGTCCTTTTTTCTTTTTGATTGTGCGCCGGGTCACCTTCTTGCGAATGGTGTTTCCCTCAGGTGTCTCGGTTTCTTCGATTGTAGTTTCTTCTGGCAGTTCAATTGTCTCAAGTGGTGTGGAGTCTTCTGGTTTCTCTTCTTCTGTGACATAAACAGTGGTTCCTGGCACACTGTCGTCTTCTTGTGTGGTAACAATCTCTGTAACTTCCTGCTTTGGTCCCTTTTTCTTTTTGATGACTCGTTTAGAAACTTTCACTGATTTTATTTCACCGGTGTCTGTTTTAACTTGTGTTATTTGTACAGTGTCAGGTTCCTGCTCTAATATGTTTGCTGTGTCGGGCTTGTGAGATGTGTCTATTGGGTAAGTAGTTTCGTCTGTGATTTGTTCTGTTTTGTGTACTGAAATAGTAGGTGGTTTATCGTTTACTTGTTCCGAAGTGATTTCAGTTGTTTCAACTTTTGGTCCTATTTTCTTTTTAATAACGCGTTTTGTAATTTTTTTGTGTGTGACCTTACCTTCGGGCGAATGCAGTTCCTGGATAGCAGTTTCTTCGGGCAGTTCAAATATCTCGACAGGTTTGGTTTCTTCTTCAAATGGTTGTTCTTCTACGACATTAATCGTTGTGATCGGAGCGTCGTCGCCCACTTGAGTGGTGAATACTTCTGTTATTTGTTCTTTAGGTCCTTTCTTCTTTTTTATGACGCGCTTTGTTGTTTTGACCGTCTTCACGTCGCCCGTGTCCGTCTGCACTTGGCTGTATTGGATACGCTCAGGCTCTTCGTGTACCTCTGCAGTATCCACATTGTAAATGGTCTCGAGAGGTGTAGTCGAATCATCCGTGACTTCTTCTGTGGTATGCACAGACACGACTGGCTGCTGGTCGTCTTCTGTTTCGGTGACTATTTCGGTGGTTTCTATTTTTGGTCCTTTTTTCTTTTTTATTGTGCGCCGAGTCACCTTCTTGCAAATGGTCTTTCCCTCAGGTGTCTCGATTTCTTCGATTGTAGTTTCTTCTGGCAGTTCAATTGTCTGAAGTGATGTGGAGTGTTCTGGTTTCTCTTCTATTGTGACATAAACAGCGGTTACTGGCGCACTGTCGTCTTCTTGTGTGGTAACGATCTCTGTAACTTCCTGCTTTGGTCCCTTCTTCTTTTTGATGACTCGTTTAGAAACTTTCACTGATTTAATTTCACCGGTGTCTGTTTTAACTTGTGTGATTTGTACAGTGTCAGGTTCTTCCTCAATTATGTCCGCTGTGTCAGGCTTTTGAGATGTGTCTATTGGGTAAGTAGTTTCGTCTGTGATTTGTTCTGTTTTGTGTACTGATATAGTAGGTTGTTGATCGTCAACTTGTTCTGTAGTGATTTCGGTGGTTTCAACTTTTGGTCCTATTTTCTTTTTAATAACGCGTTTTGTAATTTTTTTGTGTGTGACCTTACCTTCGGGCGAATGCAGTTCCTGGACAGCAGTTTCTTCGGGCAGTTCAAATATCTCGACAAGTCTGGTTTCTTCTTCAAATGGTTGTTCTTCTACGACATTAATCGTTGTGATCGGAGCGTCGTCGCCCACTTGAGTGGTGAATACTTCTGTTATTTGTTCTTTAGGTCCTTTCTTCTTTTTTATGACGCGCTTTGTTGTTTTGACCGTCTTCACGTCGCCCGTGTCCGTCTGCACTTGGCTGTATTGGATACGCTCAGGCTCTTCGTGTACCTCTGCAGTATCCACATTGTAAATGGTCTCGAGAGGTGTAGTCGAATCATCCGTGACTTCTTCTGTGGTATGCACGGACACGACTGGCTGCTGGTCGTCTTCTGTTTCGGTGACTATTTCGGTGGTTTCTATTTTTGGTCCTTTTTTCTTTTTTATTGTGCGCCGAGTCACCTTCTTGCAAATGGTCTTTCCCTCAGGTGTCTCGATTTCTTCGATTGTAGTTTCTTCTGGCAGTTCAATTGTCTGAAGTGGTGTGGAGTGTTCTGGTTTCTCTTCTATTGTGACATAAACAGCGGTTACTGGCGCACTGTCGTCTTCTTGTGTGGTAACGATCTCTGTAACTTCCTGCTTTGGTCCCTTCTTCTTTTTGATGACTCGTTTAGAAACTTTCACTGATTTAATTTCACCGGTGTCTGTTTTAACTTGTGTGATTTGTACAGTGTCAGGTTCTTCCTCAATTATGTCCGCTGTGTCAGGCTTTTGAGATGTGTCTATTGGGTAAGTAGTTTCGTCTGTGATTTGTTCTGTTTTGTGTACTGATATAGTAGGTTGTTGATCGTCAACTTGTTCTGTAGTGATTTCGGTGGTTTCAACTTTTGGTCCTATTTTCTTTTTAATAACGCGTTTTGTAATTTTTTTGTGTGTGACCTTACCTTCGGGCGAATGTAATTCCTGGACAGCAGTTTCTTCGGGCAGTTCAAATATCTCGACAAGTCTGGTTTCTTCTTCAAATGGTTGTTCTTCTACGACATTAATCGTTGTGATCGGAGCGTCGTCGCCCACTTGAGTGGTGAATACTTCTGTTATTTGTTCTTTAGGTCCTTTCTTCTTTTTTATGACGCGCTTTGTTGTTTTGACCGTCTTCACGTCGCCCGTGTCCGTCTGCACTTGGCTGTATTGGATACGCTCAGGCTCTTCGTGTACCTCTGCAGTATCCACATTGTAAATGGTCTCGAGAGGTGTAGTCGAATCATCCGTGACTTCTTCTGTGGTATGCACGGACACGACTGGCTGCTGGTCGTCTTCTGTTTCGGTGACTATTTCGGTGGTTTCTATTTTTGGTCCTTTTTTCTTTTTTATTGTGCGCCGAGTCACCTTCTTGCAAATGGTCTTTCCCTCAGGTGTCTCGATTTCTTCGATTGTAGTTTCTTCTGGCAGTTCAATTGTCTGAAGTGGTGTGGAGTGTTCTGGTTTCTCTTCTATTGTGACATAAACAGCGGTTACTGGCGCACTGTCGTCTTCTTGTGTGGTAACGATCTCTGTAACTTCCTGCTTTGGTCCCTTCTTCTTTTTGATGACTCGTTTAGAAACTTTCACTGATTTTATTTCACCGGTGTCTGTTTTAACTTGTGTGATTTGTACAGTGTCAGGTTCTTCCTCAATTATGTCCGCTGTGTCAAGCTTTTGAGATGTGTCTATTGGGTAAGTAGTTTCGTCTGTGATTTGTTCTGTTTTGTGTACTGAAATAGTAGGTGGTTTATCGTCTACCTGTTCCGAAGTGATTTCAGTGGTTTCAACTTTTGGTCCTATTTTCTTTTTAATAACGCGTTTTGTAATTTTTTTGTGTGTGACCTTACCTTCGGGCGAATGTAATTCCTGGACAGCAGTTTCTTCGGGCAGTTCAAATATCTCGACAGGTCTGGTTTCTTCTTCAAATGGTTGTTCTTCTACGACATTAATCGTTGTGACCGGAGCGTCGTCGCCCACTTGAGTGGTGAATACTTCTGTTATTTGTTCTTTAGGTCCTTTCTTCTTTTTGATGACGCGCTTTGTTGTTTTGACCGTCTTCACGTCGCCCGTGTCCGTCTGCACTTGGCTGTATTGGATACGCTCAGGCTCTTCGTGTACCTCTGCGGTGTCCACATTGTAAATGGCCTCGAGAGGTGCAGTCGAATCATCCGTGACTTCTTCTGTGGTATGCACGGACACGACTGGCTGCTGGTCGTCTTCTGTTTCGGTGACTATTTCGGTGGTTTCTATTTTCGGGCCTGTTTTCTTTTTGATTGTGCGCCGGGTCACCTTCTTGCGAATGGTCTTTCCCTCAGGTGTCTCGATTTCCTCGATTGTAGTTTCTTCTGGCAGTTCAATTGTCTCAAGTGGTGTGGACTGTTCTGGTTTCTCTTCTTCTGTGACATAAACAGCGGTTACTGGCGCACAGTCGTCTTCTTGTGTGGTAACGATCTCTGTAACTTCCTGCTTTGGTCCCTTCTTCTTTTTGATGACTCGTTTAGAAATTTTTACTGATTTTATTTCACCGGTGTCTGTTTTAACTTGTGTGATTTGTACAGTGTCAGGTTCTTCCTCAATTATGTCCGCTGTGTCAGGCTTTTGAGATGTGTCTATTGGGTAAGTAGTTTCGTCTGTGATTTGTTCTGTTTTGTGTACTGATATAGTAGGTTGTTGATCGTCAACTTGTTCTGTAGTGATTTCAGTGGTTTCAACTTTTGGTCCTATTTTCTTTTTAATAACGCGTTTTGTAAATTTTTTGTGTGTGACCTTACCTTCGGGCGAATGCAGTTCCTGGACAGCAGTTTCTTTGGGCAGTTCAAATATCTCGACAGGTCTGGTTTCTTCTTCAAATGGTTGTTCTTCTACGACATTAATCGTTGTGATCGGAGCGTCGTCGCCCACTTGAGTGGTGAATACTTCTGTTATTTGTTCTTTAGGTCCTTTCTTCTTTTTTATGACGCGCTTTGTTGTTTTGACCGTCTTCACGTCGCCCGTGTCCGTCTGCACTTGGCTGTATTGGATACGCTCAGGCTCTTCGTGTACCTCTGCAGTATCCACATTGTAAATGGTCTCGAGAGGTGTAGTCGAATCATCCGTGACTTCTTCTGTGGTATGCACGGACACGACTGGCTGCTGGTCGTCTTCTGTTTCGGTGACTATTTCGGTGGTTTCTATTTTCGGGCCTGTTTTCTTTTTGATTGTGCGCCGGGTCACCTTCTTGCGAATGGTCTTTCCCTCAGGTGTCTCGATTTCCTCGATTGTAGTTTCTTCTGGCAGTTCAATTGTCTCAAGTGGTGTGGACTGTTCTGGTTTCTCTTCTTCTGTGACATAAACAGCGGTTACTGGCGCACAGTCGTCTTCTTGTGTGGTAACGATCTCTGTAACTTCCTGCTTTGGTCCCTTCTTCTTTTTGATGACTCGTTTAGAAATTTTTACTGATTTTATTTCACCGGTGTCTGTTTTAACTTGTGTGATTTGTACAGTGTCAGGTTCTTCCTCAATTATGTCCGCTGTGTCAGGCTTTTGAGATGTGTCTATTGGGTAAGTAGTTTCGTCTGTGATTTGTTCTGTTTTGTGTACTGATATAGTAGGTTGTTGATCGTCAACTTGTTCTGTAGTGATTTCAGTGGTTTCAACTTTTGGTCCTATTTTCTTTTTAATAACGCGTTTTGTAAATTTTTTGTGTGTGACCTTACCTTCGGGCGAATGCAGTTCCTGGACAGCAGTTTCTTTGGGCAGTTCAAATATCTCGACAGGTCTGGTTTCTTCTTCAAATGGTTGTTCTTCTACGACATTAATCGTTGTGATCGGAGCGTCGTCGCCCACTTGAGTGGTGAATACTTCTGTTATTTGTTCTTTAGGTCCTTTCTTCTTTTTTATGACGCGCTTTGTTGTTTTGACCGTCTTTACGTCGCCCGTGTCCGTCTGCACTTGGCTGTATTGGATACGCTCAGGCTCTTCGTGTACCTCTGCGGTGTCCACATTGTAAATGGCCTCGAGAGGTGTAGTCGAATCATCCGTGACTTCTTCTGTGGTATGCACGGACACGACTGGCTGCTGGTCGTCTTCTGTTTCGGTGACTATTTCGGTGGTTTCTATTTTTGGTCCTTTTTTCTTTTTTATTGTGCGCCGGGTCACCTTCTTGCGAATGGTCTTTCCCTCAGGTGTCTCCATTTCCTCGATTGTAGTTTCTTCTGGCAGTTCAATTGTCTCAAGTGGTGTGGAGTCTTCTGGTTTCTCTTCTTCTGTGACATAAACAGTAGTTACTGGTGCACTGTCGTCTTCTTGTGTGGTAACGATCTCTGTAACTTCCTGCTTTGGTCCCTTTTTCTTTTTGATGACTCGTTTAGAAACTTTCACTGATTTAATTTCACCGGTGTCTGTTTTAACTTGTGTGATTTGTACAGTGTGAGGTTCTTCTTCAATTATGTCAGCTGTGTCAGGCTTTTGAGATGTGTCTATTGGGTAAGTAGTTTCGTCGGTGATTTGTTCTGTTTGGTGTACCGATATAGTAGGTTGTTGATCGTCAACTTGTTCTGTAGTGATTTCAGTGGTTTCAACTTTCGGTCCTACTTTCTTTTTAATAATGCGTTTAGTTATATTCTTGTGTGTTACCTTACCTTCGGGCGAATGCAGTTCCTGGACAGCAGTTTCTTCGGGCAGTTCAAATATCTCGACAGGTCTGGTTTCTTCTTCAAATGGTTGTTCTTCTACGACATTAATCGTTGTGACCGGAGCGTCGTCGCCCACTTGAGTGGTGAATACTTCTGTTATTTGTTCTTTAGGTCCTTTCTTCTTTTTGATGACGCGCTTTGTTGATTTGACCGTCTTCACGTCGCCCGTGTCCGTCTGCACTTGGCTGTATTGGATACGCTCAGGCTCTTCGTGTACCTCTGCAGTATCCACATTGTAAATGGTCTCGAGAGGTGTAGTCGAATCATCCGTGACTTCTTCTGTGGTATGCACGGACACAACTGGCTGCTGGTCGTCTTCTGTTTCGGTGATTATTTCGGTGGTTTGTATTTTCGGGCCTTTTTTCTTTTTTATCGTGCGCCGGGTCACCTTCTTGCGAATGGTCTTTCCCTCAGGTGTCTCCATTTCCTCGATTGTAGTTTCTTCTGGCAGTTCAATTGTCTCAATTGGTGTGGAGTCTTCTGGTTTCTCTTCTTCTGTGACATAAACAGCGGTTACTGGCGCACTGTCGTCTTCTTGTGTGGTAACGATCTCTGTAACTTCCTGCTTTGGTCCCTTCTTCTTTTTGATGACTCGTTTAGAAACTTTCACTGATTTTATTTCACCGGTGTCTGTTTTAACTTGTGTGATTTGTACAGTGTCTGGTTCTTCCTCAATTATGTCCGCTGTGTCAAGCTTTTGAGATGTGTCTATTGGGTAAGTTGTTTCGTCTGTGATTTGTTCTGTTTTGTGTACCGATATAGTTGGTTGTTGATCGTCAACTTGTTCTGTAGTAATTTCAGTGGTTTCAACTTTCGGTCCTATTTTCTTTTTAATAACGCGTTTAGTTATTTTTTTGTGTGTAACCTTACCTTCGGGCGTATGTTGTTCCTCGACAGCAGTTTCTTCGGGCAGTTCAAATATCTCGACAGGTCTGGTTTCTTTTTCAAATGGTTGTTCTTCTGCGACATTAATCGTTGTGACCGGAGCGTCGTCGTCCACCTGAGTAGTAAATATTTCTGTGATTTGTTCTTTAGGTCCCTTTTTCTTCTTGATGACGCGCTTTGTTGTTTTGACTGTCTTCACGTCGCCTGTGTCCGTTTGCACTTGGCTGAGTTGGACACACTCAGGCTCTTCATGTACCTCTGCGGTGTCTACATTGTAAATGGCCTCGAGAGGTGTAGTCGAATCATCCGTGACTTCTTCTGTGGTATGCACGGACACGACTGGCTGCTGGTCGTCTTCTGTTTCGGTGACTATTTCGGTGGTTTCTATTTTCGGGCCTTTTTTCTTTTTTATTGTGCGCCGGGTCACCTTCTTGTGAATGATCTTTCCCTCAGGTGTCTCGATTTCTTCGATTGTAGTTTCTTCTGGCAGTTCAATTGTCTCAAGTGGTGTAGAGTGTTCTGGTTTCTCTTCTTCTGTGATATAAACAGCGGTTACTGGCGCACTGTCGTCTTCTTGTGTGGTAACGATCTCTGTAACTTCCTGCTTTGGTCCCTTCTTCTTTTTGATGACTCGTTTAGAAACTTTCACTGATTTTATTTCACCGGTGTCTGTTTTAACTTGTGTGATTTGTACAGTGTCAGGTTCTTCCTCAATTATGTCCGCTGTGTCAAGCTTTTGAGATGTGTCTATTGGGTAAGTTGTTTCGTCGGTGATTTGTTCTGTTTTGTGTACCGATATAGTAGGTTGTTGATCGTCAACTTGTTCTGTAGTGATTTCAGTGGTTTCAACTTTCGGTCCTATTTTCTTTTTAATAACGCGTTTAGTTATTTTTTTGTGTGTAACCTTACCTTCGGGCGAATGCAGTTCCTGGATAGCAGTTTCTTCGGGCAGTTCAAATATCTCGACAGGTCTGGTTTCTTTTTCAAATGGTTGTTCTTCTACGACATTAATCGTTGTGACCGGAGCGTCGTCGTCCACTTGAGTGGTGAATACTTCTGTTATTTGTTCTTTAAGCCCTTTCTTTTTCTTTATGACGCGCTTTGTTGTTTTGACCGTCTTTACGTCGCCTGTGTCCGTTTGTACTTGGCTGAATTGGACACGCTCAGGCTCTTCTAGGACATCTGCGGTGTCAACATCGTAAATAGCTTCGAGAGGTGTAGTCGAATCATCAGTGACTTCTTCTGTGGTATGTACGGAAACGACTGGCTGCTTGTCGTCTTCTGTTTCGGTGACAATTTCGGTGGTTTCTATTTTGGGTCCCTTTTTTCTTTTGATTATGCGCCGGGTCACCTTCTTACGTATCGTTTTTCCTTCAGGTGTCTCAATTTCTACGGTTGCGGTTTCTTCTGGCAGTTCAACTGTTTCAAGTGGCGTAGTCACTTCTGGTTTCTCTTCTTCTGTGACAGAAACAGTCGTTACTGGCGCATTGTCGTCTTCTTGTGTGGTCACGATCTCCGTTACTTCCTGCTTTGGTCCCTTTTTCTTTTTGATGATTCGCTTTAAAACTTTCACAGATTTGATTTCACCAGTGTCTGTTTTAACTTGTGTTATTTGTACAGTGTCAGGTTCCTCTTCTATTATGTTTGCTGTATCAGGTTTATGTAAAGTTGCAAATTGTTTTGTAGTTTCATCTTCTACTGTATCAGTTTTGTGTACTGAAATGACTGGTGTTTGATCGTCTACTTGTTCTGTCGTTATTTCAGTGGTTTCAACTTTTGGTCCTATTTTCTTTTTAATGACCCGTTTTGTGATTTTTTTGTGTGTAACCTTACCTTCAGGTGAATGCACTTCTTGGACAGCAGTTTCTTCTGGCAGTTCAAATATCTCGACAGGTCGTGTTTCTTCTTTCAATGGTTGTTTCTCTACGACATTAATCGTTGTGACCGGAGCGTCGTCGTCCACTTGAGTGGTGAATACTTCTGTTATTTGTTCTTTAAGCCCTTTCTTTTTCTTTATGACGCGCTTTGTTGTTTTGACCGTCTTTACGTCGCCTGTGTCCGTTTGTACTTGGCTGAATTGGACACGCTCAGGCTCTTCTAGGACATCTGCGGTGTCAACATCGTAAATAGCTTCGAGAGGTGTAGTCGAATCATCAGTGACTTCTTCTGTGGTATGTACGGAAACGACTGGCTGCTTGTCGTCTTCTGTTTCGGTGACAATTTCGGTGGTTTCTATTTTGGGTCCCTTTTTTCTTTTGATTATGCGCCGGGTCACCTTCTTACGTATCGTTTTTCCTTCAGGTGTCTCAATTTCTACGGTTGCGGTTTCTTCTGGCAGTTCAACTGTTTCAAGTGGCGTAGTCACTTCTGGTTTCTCTTCTTCTGTGACAGAAACAGTCGTTACTGGCGCATTGTCGTCTTCTTGTGTGGTCACGATCTCCGTTACTTCCTGCTTTGGTCCCTTTTTCTTTTTGATGATTCGCTTTAAAACTTTCACAGATTTGATTTCACCAGTGTCTGTTTTAACTTGTGTTATTTGTACAGTGTCAGGTTCCTCTTCTATTATGTTTGCTGTATCAGGTTTATGTAAAGTTGCAAATTGTTTTGTAGTTTCATCTTCTACTGTATCAGTTTTGTGTACTGAAATGACTGGTGTTTGATCGTCTACTTGTTCTGTCGTTATTTCAGTGGTTTCAACTTTTGGTCCTATTTTCTTTTTAATGACGCGTTTTGTGATTTTTTTGTGTGTAACCTTACCTTCGGGCGAATGTTGTTCCTCGACAGCAGTTTCTTCGGGCAGTTCAAATATCTCGACAGGTCTGGTTTCTTCTTCAAATGGTTGTTTTTCTACAACATTAATCGTTGTGACCGGAGCGTCGTCGTCCACTTGAGTGGTGAATACTTCTGTTACTTGTTCTTTAAGCCCTTTCTTCTTCTTTTTTATGACGCGCTTTGTTGTCTTGACTGTCTTTACGCCGCCTGTGTCCGTTTTTACTTGGCTTAGTTGGACACGCTCAGGCTCTTCGAGGACCTCTGCGGTGTCAACATCGTAAATGGCTTCGAGAGGTGTAGTGGAATCATCAGTGACTTCTTCTGTGGTATGCACGGACACGACTGGCTGCTTGTCGTCTTCTGTTTCGGTGACTATTTCGGTGGTTTCTATTTTGGGGCCCTTTTTCTTTTTAATTATGCGCCGGGTCACCTTCTTACGTATCTTTTTTCCCTCAGGTGTCTCAATTTCCTCGGTTGTGGTTTCTTCTGGCAATTCAACTGTTTCAAGTGGCATTGTCACTTCTGGTTTCTCGTCTTCTGTGACAAAAACACTTGTTACTGGCGCATTGTCGTCTTCTTGTGTGGTCACGATCTCCGTAACTTCCTGCTTTGATCCCTTTTTCTTTTTGATAATCCGCTTTGAAACTTTCACAGATTTGATTTCTCCAGTGTCTGTTTTAACATGTGTTATTTGGACAGTGTCAGGTTCCTCCTGTATTATGTTTGCTGTGTCAGGTTTATGTAAAGTTGCAAATTGTTTTGTAGGTTCATCTTCTACTGTATCAGTTTTGTGTACTGAAATGACTGGTGTTTGATCGTCTACTTGTTCTGTCGTTATTTCAGTGGTTTCAACTTTTGGTCCTATTCTCTTTTTAATGACTCGTTTTGTGATTTTTTTGTGTGTAACCTTACCTTCAGGTGAATGCACTTCTTGGACAGCAGTTTCTTCGGGCAGTTCAAATATCTCGACAGGTCGTGTTTCTTTTTCTAATAATTGTGTCTCTACGACATTAATCGTTGTAACCGGAGCGTCGTCGTCCACTTGAGTGGTAAATACTTCTGTTACTTGTTCTTTAAGCCCTTTCTTCTTCTTTATGACGCGCTTTGTTGTCTTAACTGTCTTCACATCGCCTTTGTCCGTTTGTACTTGGCTGAATTGGACACGCTCAGGCTCTTCGAGGACCTCTGCGGTGTCAACATCGTAAATAGCTTCGAGAGGTTTAGTCGAATCATCAGTGACTTCTTCTGTGGTATGTACGGTCACGACTGGCTGCTTGTCGTCTTCTGTTTCGGTGACGATTTCGGTAGTTTCTATTTTGGGTCCCTTTTTCTTTTTGATTATGCGCCGGGTCACCTTCTTACGTATTGTTTTTCCCTCAGGTGTCTCAATTTTTTCGGTTGTGGTTTCTTCTGGCAGTTCCACTGTTTCATGTGGCGTAGTCAATGCTGGTTTCTCTTCTTCTGTGACAGAAACAGTCGTTACTGGCGCATTGTCGTCTTCTTGTGTGGTCACGATCTCTGTAACTTCCTGGTTTGGTCCCTTTTTCTTTTTAATGATCCGCTTTGAAACTTTTACAGTTTTGATTTCACCAGTGTCTGTTTTAATTTGTGTGATTTCTACAGTGTCAGGTTCTTCCTCTATTATTTTTGCTGTGTCAGGTTTATGTGAAGTTGCAAATTGTTTTGTAGTTTCGTCTTCCACTGTATCAGTTTTGTGTACTGAAATGACTGGTGTTTGATCGTCTACTTGTTCCGTAGTGATTTCAGTCGTTTCTACTTTTGGTCCTATTTTCTTTTTAATGACGCGTTTTGTGATTTTTTTGTGTGTAACCTTACCTTCAGGTGAATGCACTTCTTGGACAGCAGTTTCTTCGGGCAGTTCATATATCTCGACAGGTCCGGTTTCTTCTTTAAATGGTTGTACCTCTTCGACATTAATCGTTGTGACCGGAGCGTTGTCGCCAACTTGAGTGGTGAATACCTCTGTTATTTGTTCTTTAGGTCCTTTCTTCTTTTTGATGATGCGCTTTGTTGTTTTGACCGTCTTCACGTCACCCGTGTCCGTCTGCACTTGGCTGTATTGGATACGCTCAGGCTCTTCGTGTACCTCTGCGGTGTCCACATTGTAAATGGTCTCGAGAGGTGTAGTCGAATCATCCGTGACTTCTTCTGTGGTATACACGGACACGACTGGCTGCTGGTCGTCCTCTGTTTCTGTGACGATTTCGGTAGTTTCTATTTTGGGTCCCTTTTTCCTTTTGATTATGCGCCGGGTTACCTTCTTACGTATCGTTTTTCCCTCAGGTGTCTCAATTTCTTCGGTTGTGGTTTCTTCTGGCAGTTCAACTGTTTCAAGTGGCGTAGTCACTTCTGGTTTCTCTTCTTCTGTGACAGAAACAGTCGTTACTGGCGCATTGTCGTTATCTTGTGTGGTCACGATCTCTGTAACTTCCTGCTTTGGTCCCTTTTTCTTTTTAATGATCCGCTTTGAAACTTTTACAGTTTTGATTTCACCAGTGTCTGTTTTAATTTGTGTGATTTCTACAGTGTCAGGTTCTTCCTCTATTATTTTTGCTGTGTCAGGTATATGTGAAGTTGCAAATTGTTTTGTAGTTTCGTCTTCCACTGTATCAGTTTTGTGTACTGAAATGACTGGTGTTTGATCGTCTACTTGTTCCGTAGTGATTTCAGTCGTTTCTACTTTTGGTCCTATTTTCTTTTTAATGACGCGTTTTGTGATTTTTTTGTGTGTAACCTTACCTTCAGGTGAATGCACTTCTTGGACAGCAGTTTCTTCGGGCAGTTCATATATCTCGACAGGTCCGGTTTCTTCTTCCAATGGTTGAACCTCTACGACATTAATCGTTGTAACCGGAGCGTCGTCGTCCACTTGAGTAGTGAATACTTCTGTTACTTGTTCTTTAAGTCCTTTCTTCTTCTTTATAACGCGCTTTGTTGTTTTGACCGTCTTCACGTCGCCTGTGTCCGTTTGAACTTGGCTGAATTGGACACGCTCAGGCTCTTCGAGGACCTCTGCGGTGTCCACATTGTAAATGGCTTCAAGAGGTTTAGTCGAACCATCAGTGATTTCTTCTGTGGTATGTACGGAAACGACTGGCTGCTTGTCGTCTTCTGTTTCGGTGACGATTTCGGTGGTTTCTATTTTGGGTCCTTTTTTCTTTTTGATTATGCGCCGGGTTACCTTCTTACGTATCGTTTTTCCCTCGGGTGTCTCAATTTCTTCGGTTGTGGTTTCTTCTGGCATTTCAACTGTTTCAAGTTGTGTTGTCACTTCTGGTTTCTCTTCTTCTGTGACAAAAACAGTAGTTACTGGCGCATTGTCGTCTTCTTGTGTGGTCACGATCTCCGTAACTTCCTGCTTTGGTCCCTTTTTCTTTTTAATGATCCGCTTTGAAACTTTCACAGATTTGATTTCACCAGTGTCTGTTTTAACTTGTGTTATTTGTACAGTGTCAGGTTCTTCCTCTATTATGTTTGCTGTGTCCGGTTTATGTAAAAATGCAAATAATTTTGTAGTTTGGTCTTCCACTGTATCAGTTTTGTGTACTGAAATGACTGGTGTTTGATCGTCTACTTGTTCCGTAGTGATTTCAGTCGTTTCTACTTTTGGTCCTATTTTCTTTTTAATAACGCGTTTAGTTATTGTCTTGTGTGTAACCTTACCTTCAGGTGAATGCACTTCTTGGACAGCAGTTTCTTCGGGCAGTTCAAATATTTCGACAGGTTTAGTTTCTTCTTCTAATGGTTGTTCCTCTACGACATTAATCGTTGTGACCGGAGCGTCGTCGTCCACTTGAGTGGTGAATACTTCTGTTACTTGTTCTTTAAGCCCTTTCTTCTTCTTTTTTATGACGCGCTTTGTTGTCTTGACTGTCTTTACGCCGCCTGTGTCCGTTTGTACTTGGCTGAATTGGACACGTTCAGGCTCTTCGAGGACATCTGCAGTGTCAACATCGTAAATGGCTTCGAGAGGTTTGGTTGAATCATCAGTAACTTCTTCTGTGATATGAACGGAAAAGACTGGCTGCTGGTCGTCTTCTGTTTCGGTGACGATTTCGGTGGTTTCTATTTTGGGGCCCTTTTTCTTTTTAATTATGCGCCGGGTCACTTTTTTACGTATCGTTTTTCCCTCAGGTGTCTCAATTTCTTCGGTTGTGATTTCTTCTGGCAGTTCAACTGTTTCAACTGGCGTAGTCACTGCTGGTTTTTCTTCTTCTGTGAGAAAAACAGTTGTTACCGGCGCATTGTCGTCTTCTTGTGTGGTCACGATCTCTGTGACTTCCTGCTTTGGTCCATTTTTCTTTTTTATGATTCGCTTTGTAACTTTCACAGATTTGATTTCACCAGTATCTGTTTTAACTTGTGTGATTTGTACAGTGTCAGGTTCTTCTTCTATTATGTTTGCTGTGTCAGGTTTATGTGTAGTTGCAAATTGCTTTGTAGTTTCATCTTCTACTGTATCAGTTTTGTGTACTGAAATGACAGGTATTTGATTGTCTACTTGTTCTGTAGTGATTTCAGTGGTTTCAACTTTAGGTCCTATTTTCTTTTTAATAACGCGTTTTGTGATTTTCTTGTGTTTTACCTTACCTTCAGGTGAATACACTTCTTGGACAGCAGTTTCTTCGGGCAATTCGAATATCTCGACAGGTCTAGATTTTTCTTGTATTTGTTGCTCCTTTACGACATCATCGTAAGTGTCTTCGAGAGGTGTTGTTAAAACATCTGTGACTTCTGTGGTATGAAGGGAAATGACGGGCTTATTGTTATCTTTTTTTTCTTGTTTATGTTTATTATTTTTTTTAGTTGCTTTTCTTTTTGTAGTATTTTCTTCTTGTGTTTCTGTTTCTTCGATATTGATTTCGTGTTGTTGTATATAATTTTTTTCTTGCGTATTAGTTTGTCTATCTTCGTCCATCATTTCTTCAATTTCAACGTGAGTAGGCATTTTCGGTATTAGATAGTTGTCCTCAGGCATTTCAATTGTACTTTTTTCTGAGTCATCGAATGCATCGTCACCTTCGTATTCTACTATATCAACATTTCCATATGATTGTTCTGTTGGTTCATGTGTTTCATCATCATCTATTGTTTCTTCTATGACGACATCGCCTTCGTTTGTATTTCTTTTATTTTTCTTTTTTCTTAAAACTGTCCTTTTTGTTTTTGTTTGAATAGGCTCTCTGTTACCTGAAGCTTTTGTGAATTTAGTCACAATTTCTTCTGTTTCTTCGAAATCTGACGATTTTGGTGATTGGTGTATGTCCTCATTTACTTCTGAAAAAGTTTTCAGTTTTATGTCATTTGTAATGTGATGTATGCTTAGATATTTCTAATTTGAAATAAATAATTGAAATTAAATAAATCAATTTCTGTTGTAAGTCATTGTAATTAAGTTTGCAAGTAATCAGAATGTTGTTGAATTGTTGAATGAATGTTCAATTTGAGTTCACTATGTTTCAGATCCAGTTGTGTTTTAAGTTAGAATATAAATTAGTTTATTGATTTGTTTTGTCTGATACAGAGATAGTTTTGTTGTTGTGCTTTACTACGTTTGCCAAGTCACGTTCTTCACTTCAGAACACATTACCCCCGCAGTTGTCGGTTCTGCGGCTTATATGACCGTTGGTTTTTTAATATTTTATTTATTGTGTATATCATTTACAAGGTGGCGCAAAAGTTGTTACACGATGTTCTTTTCAATGAATTTATTTATTTATTATTTATTTGAAGGCTTCAAGGGTCTGATGCTTGATGACAGAGCCATGCCTTCAAGAAACCTTACAAAAAGAAGTCTGGAACGGTTAAATTGGGCTATCTTACCGGCCAGTGCCAATCAAAAAATGAGAGATTAGGCGAACCGGAAATGCAGACCTCGGAACATCGGTTGTGGTTCGTGCAGTACGCATTATTGCTCCATCCTGTTGGAATGTTCTTCGTGTTTTTTGTATGTAAATAGAACTGATATTTACCGCCTTGAGAAAATTATAGCTTCTTCCGATAGGGTGATGACTTTTGCGCCACCTTGTATAAAAAAACTACTACAATAAAAATTCGCTATTATCAGTGTTACCGCCAAAACGGCGGACGAATGGGGCTGCCGGCGAATGGGCCAGTAACGTTGCACCAATGGAATCGCATTCGGCCGGGGTTCTCAAAACCGCCCGTCGGCGCATGCGTTCGCAGCATTACACGGAAGATAGACTGCAAGCGAACGTCAGTGCATACATGCGCGCCATCAGCCCGTGAAACTCGCCATCTTGAACTCATTCAACCGATTGAACATTCGTGTGTGTGTACAACATTGTGTGAATTGAGTTGTGAAGTAATTTCTTAAAATAATAATAAACATGATAATTTTAAGAAATTTAAAAGACAATGCCCAGTGTAGACCTGTTTTGTTTATGAGAATGTATAATTATAAATCGTATTGGCAAAAATAACTCAAAATTCACTTAATCTAACCATGCTATCATAGTTTCCCTTGAAAAGCCAGAAAAAATTCATACATACACATAATCACGACTATTATCCACAAAGGGTTAGTCAGAGACTAGGCAATGAAAGACAGCAAAAGCAGTCCTCTACTATATAGTCCATGATCTAAAATACTTTAACGATTTATGAAGAATTATTAGAATTGATTGAACGACTATACTTAAAAAGGTAAAACGAACGTATTTTAGACTTGTCAGTTGTCAGCTCTTTCTGTCACTGTCTGTGGTTGTCTGTGGTTTTCCGATTCGTTATTTTTAATATGATGAAACTCATGTATAGTCTTAATTATTGGCTTGTTTACTAATAAATATGTGTTGTGGATAATTCATTAAATCAAAAGTGGTGGTTTTATACGTATGTATTATGTTTTTAGCAATGACTGTATGTTATCGAAAAACTTAAAAAACCATGTCCAACCACAAACCTAAATGGTTATTTCTTAATTAATTGTTAAAAAATTGTTAAACAGCAACATAATGGAGTATATTTTGCTACCAAGATCATATTATACAAGCTGACTCAGAAGTAAGATTTCCAATCAAATGTATGGGCTGTGGGCATTGTCCTTTGTGCTTTTATTTAAAAATTTTACTTTCACTTTCTGTAAAATTGTCTTGTAAGTCTATCCCTATGTAATACAAGGTTATGGAGCCGATTTAGTGTAAAATTGCTTAAATAATTAAAATATTATTATGGTAAACTTACCTGCAATATAATTTGTTTGCTTTGATGTTGCCACTTTCTTATCATCTTCTATTGTTAAAGTTTTACTAATTGATATTGCTTTTTCCATGCTTTGTGTAAAAGGAATTGTTTGTTCTCCTACGAATTTTGTTGTTACCTCTATTTCGTTTGCTACATTAAAACCGCTCTGTGATGTTTGTCTCATGGTTTCTAATACGTTCAAATTTGTTTCTTTTTGAAGTATTGTGTTGTCCGTTATTATCAGAGGAGATATAAGTGATGTTGTGAGGTTTGGTGTCTTAGATGATGTTTTGAGTGGCTGTAGTTCGTCAACGTGTGCTTCGGTTATGTTTTCAGTGCACTGTAAATGTGTTAAAAGTGTTAAAGATTTTGAAGCGGTGACTGGTTTACCTTGACTTGATAAAAATCTGCCTTCAGAATCTTCTTCAATCGTTTCATAAATGGAAATCCCCTCTACTGTATCAAAAGATGTTTCCGCAATTTCCTTCTTTATCGGTTTTTCGTTTACTGTTTCTGATACGCTCTCATGTATTATAATATCTCTTAAACTTATTGAATGAAGTTCGGTTTGTTTTGGCTTGACAGTTCTTTCGTCCCCTACTTGAAATTGTTTTACTTTTTCTGTACTTTCACTTGGTATAACTTCTATTTGTTGAATAGGTTTCATATCAATAACCTGTACGGTAACTTGATTAAAAATTTTTTCTTTGGTGATTATGTCTTCAGGTAATTCCTCTGTTATATTTTCGGAGACTGTATAGGTTTTATGTGTTTCTATTTCTAATGAAGCTTTAGTATGTTCTGGTTCATAACTGTGTGTAATTTCCTTGACGCCTTCAACTACATCGGGTTTCGCAGTTAATACTTCTTGCAAAGTTAAATGACTAGTGACAGCCTGTTCTTTCCTGTCATTTTTTGTTTTGTTTAAATCTTCTAACATTTCTGTTGCTATGACTTCAGTTTGATTTAGTGGATTTAAATCGGTTATTATCTTATTAGCCAACTTCGGTTCATCTTGAAAAGTGTTTAGTTTATCCGAACATTCGCTTGTTGTATTTTCTAAGACATTGTAGGATTTATGCAGTTCTAATTGATATTCCGCTTGATTTTCTTCAGACTCAAAATGAGACATGAGTTTTAAAGTACTTTCTAAGACTTGCGGTTGCCTGCTTACTAATTCTTTTAGTGTGATTTGTGATTCCAGAGCATTTTCTTCTTTGGTCTTAAATTTCTCAATATTGTTTGATATTTCTTCTGCAACTGTAACGGATTGTTGCAATGGTTTGAAGCTTTCAATATTTTGCTTAGCTTGTAACCTTTGGTTTTCAGCAGACGACGGAATTTCAATTATTTGTTCCATTATTTGTTGTTGTTCACTATGCAAAGCATCTGTTAGTGGTTGTGATTTTCTGGCCGTTTCTTCATTGGTCGATCTATTCTTGGCCAAGTCAGAAGTATCTTCAACTGCTACAGTTTCTGTTGTGGTTAGATGATATAATGGTTTAACGTCCAAGCTTTCACTTGTTGTATTAGGTGTAGTTTGTAAATTCATTATTTCCTCTTTTTCTTTTATGTCATTATCAGTAACAGTGATATGTTGCTGAGGCTCGATCACTAAGCCGGCGTTTTGCAGTTTGAGTCCAGTTTCAGTGGTGAAAGTTATCTCACCTTCATTTACCATATTTTCGTTAACGGCAAGACCTATTTGTAAATGCATATCAAAAGATGGCTGTATTGATTTTCTATCAGGCACTATGTCGCTTGATAACATTTGTTCTGTTTCAGATATAGTGACTTCTGAAATGCGAATAGGATGACTCTTCTCGAAATCGACCTTTAACGTTTCAGTTTTAATTGTTGGCGCAATATCATAGGGCTTTTCTGAATCAGTTAGTATAATTTCTTTAATTTCTAATGGTTGGAATTCGTCATAAGTACTTTTTGTTATTTTTTCATTTGACTTAGTGGTTATTAGTATTTCTTCTGACTCACCCACAAAAGGTTCTAATTTCAGAACTGCTTCTTGCGTTCCATGACTAATACTTGCGTTATCGAATGTTTGGCTTGGCATTTTTATTATATCTTGACAATCCTGAGAAGTGATAACTTCTATATTTATCAGAGATTTTTGCTCATTTATGGATTCAAGTGCGTTGCGTGATTGTAACTCCTTTATATCACTAAAGTTATTTTCCTTTTCTATTAAGTTAACTTCCATAATTTGGGGGGCCATTGTTTCAAGTAATTTTGGCATTGCTGTGTATGAATCTTGCATTGGTTGCACTAAATCAGTTTCTTTTTCAACTACCAAAACTTCCATTCTTTGTATATGCTTTTGAAGATCAATAGGTACTTGATTAGCTTCGGAATGTCGAGGTTTAATTTCTAGTAACTCTTCTGTTGTGCTTGTAAGCACTATTTCAGAATTCGTGGCACTGTTAAACGGGACATAAGCAAATGATATATCTTGTGTAGGAACAATAAATTTACCTTCAAACTGTTTCTCTCTGTCAACAGTTTCAACGCTACTTGTTATAATAGCTTGCTTCTCTGTATATTCTGGTGTTATGTTAGATTCTTTTGGTGTTTCCTTTAAGATAGGTGTTTCTTTATCGGCTGTTATAATTTCTGTTTGTTCAATTGTTATAAGTGACGACACAGTTTTTATGTCAGATTTACATTTTGTCTGTACTTCGTTCTGAAACTCTTCAGCTTGCTGATTTACTATGATTTCCTGAGTATTTGCTGCTTTTCCATAAATTTTATCAACTGCTGGCATAGCTTTTTTATATGATAATTCAAATTCTTTTGTATCTTCCAGAAGATTATTCGATTGAGAAAGAACTTCAGACGTGTGTAAGCCATGTTTTACAGCAAATGCATATTCTGCCTTATGTTGATCGGGTGCTATTGGTGCAGGCAAATTATCTTCACTTTCAATGAAGATACTTTCTTTGCATTCAGGTACCTGCAAAGCTGTAAGTGATACATTAGGTGTTATTTGAATATCATTTTTTCTAACCTCTAATAGGCATTCCGATGACTGTACTATTGTTTCTTCTTGTATTATTGCCTCTTTAGTCATAGTTTCTTCTTTAGCACTTGCTAATAATGGTTTATCTTTATTTTCTAGTGGAGTAGTCTTAGCTTCGGATTTAGTTTCTACAATAACAACAGCTTGTCTTGAACCAAAGTCAATTGATGCCAAAACTGAATTAGGTTTTTCATTAATGTCTAAAATATTTTCTTTTTCATTAAGATCAGCAGTACTGACAATTAACTCGTCGTAAGCTAAATTCTGTACATTAGCTGTTTTAGAAAGTTTTTTATTATTATCATGCTCGTACGTTCCCACACTTGAGTCTGTAACATACTCTGAAAGTATTGCAACTGGACGTCCTTCTAAATCTGAGGACGCTTTACAAGTTTCTGGCAATCTAATTTTTTCATAGTCTCCTTCTTTTTCATGTTGCATTGTTTCAGTTATGCTAACTGTTTCTACCGATGAAGTCAAGTATGGTTGAACTGTTTTTTGCTCAGGTTTTATATCAGCCTCTAATAATGATTGACTATCTAAATAGTTAGTTTCAGATACTTCTATTGATGTTTTTATATTAGGCAACTCGTATGCTTCTTGTGCTTTAGGTGAATTCAATTCTAGAACATTAATGATTTCTCCTGTATTGACTTCCGAGGTCACAGCAATTCTATGATCTGAATCAATATCACACTTTGCAAAAATAATATTTTTAACTTGCTCTGGTTCGAATTTTTCTTCATCGACATTTGAAACCACTTCAGTCACATTTAAACTTTCTATTTCAATAAAATTTGAAACAGCTATTCCATGTGTAGTTTCACTGCTATCAAACTTTTGAATATGTTCATCAACTGTAGTTTGCAGGACTGTTATTTCCTTTTGCAGATCAGTTTGCTCAATAGCTTTTTCTGTTATATTTTCTAAAACGTTAATAAACTCAATTTGATCTGCCGTAGTTACTTCTTCAGACAATGGTGTTTTAAGATGATGTGTTTGCGACTGTTTAGCATTCATAACTTCGGTCAATTTCTCAACGTTAAGTTTTTTTTCAGTTTCCGATACCTCAACTTCAGAAACTGTTAGTGATATATTTGGCATTAAATTAGTTGTTACATTTTCCAGATTTTTCATTTCATACTTCTCTTGTGTTTCTTGTTCATGAACTAACGGTAACTCTATTATTTTAGCATTTGCGGTTACTACAGTTTCTATAGCAGATTCGTTATTGGTAATATCATAAGTGTCAATACGACTTACCGATGACATTTGAATAACTTCAGAAGTGATTATCGGTTGTACAGTACTTATGTCTAAATCGGCATTGGCTGTTTGTACATCTGCTTTTATAAGCAAATCTTTCTCACTTTCATTTACTTGTACTTCTTCAACTATGTGTTTATCAAATACAGACATTGTTACAGTAGCTTTTGTACCCGGTGTAGACTTACCCTTTTCAAGTGCTGTTTCTGAATCATGTGTATTTGTTTCAGTATTAAATGCATGATGGTGTTCATTTATTCCGACGCTAGCCTTCTTAGTTGAAAGTGGTGCAGTAATAAATTCTTTTTCTTTCAAATGTGCAGTGATCGAAGTATTGTCTAAACTGGAGTGTAAAATCATTTCTTGATCTATAGTCAATTTGGTTGGAATTTCGTCAAGAGTAAGTTCATCTTCTTTTTCATGCAAATCTTTTACACTTACTACCAAACTATCTTTAGACGTAACATCGATTAAAGCTTCTTGCATTGGTGGCAGTTTAAGCACTGGCAATGAACCCTCTTTCTCTTGAATATTTAAGATTTCCGTTACTAATTGGTTTGATACAAGAATTTCCTTTCTAGCTGTCTCTGTTGGTACTATCAATTCTGGATAGTATTTACCTGACTTATCTTCTACATAAACTTCACCAACTTCAAGCCCTTCTAACAAATTAAAATTAAGTTTTGATACAGCGGTTCTTTCTTTACTTGTATCTTTGATTTCATGTTCTTTAACTTCATCATTTACTTCCATTACATTAATCCCTATCAATGGGTTAAAAGATATTGCGGCAATGGACTTTCTAACTTCTTCATCAACAAATACCCCTTCCTTGTCCGAAATAAAATTTTCTGATATATTTATAGCATCTTTAACAATCACATCTGGTTTAGCCTTTTCTAAATGATTTATTTTCTCAGCTAATTCTGTAACATTTGCGCTACTATGAATTTCGGTAGTTACTAATCCTTCTTGCAGAGATATTGATTTAATTGCATTGCTTTCACTTACTGGTTTCGTAGTGTATTCACTTAAGGAGCTATTAATTTCTACTTCTGTAACTTGTATCGGTACTACTTCAGAAACAGAAGATTTTATGGTAACTTTCGTACTTTCTTTTAAAACAAGTGGTAATTCTTTCTCTTGGGATTCTTGTGTGTTACTTATTAGTGGATAACTAGTATCTATTTTTATATAAGCATTTGCATCATCTGTTTTTGTCGATAAAATATGAGAAACCTCGTGGGAAGGTACTACTTCAATCCGATTTTCAGGAACGTCAGTGGCGACAGTTTTCAAATATGTTAATTGTTCTAATTCTAGTGTTCCAGTGTTGTCTTCGTCGTAATGTTCTATTGCTTGTTTGGTATTTGAAATTAGTAAGGTTCGTCTTTTTTCTAGCTGCTCTTCATCTATTTGAATTGTTTCTTGTTCAGTTTTCAAAGATTTTCGTTTTTTCTTGTCATTTTCTTTATTATCTGTGAAATCACAGTAAAGTGTATGTAGTGACATGAATTGTCAGTAAGGATACTTCATATATTGAATACATTATGCTCATATAAGCTAGTGTTTAAAAAGCACTATCTATAGTCTACTGTTAAAGTGTTGTGAAAGTCTTACTCTGCTAGTGTGTTAATGTCTAAAGTAGTTGTTATAATATAAATTATACTTACACTTTTCTTTTCTTTTCAGAGCACACATTTAACACAGCACAGCCAATTAACTTGAAGCCATTATATGCAGAGTTTCAAAGCTGCGTAAAATACAAGCAGAGATGATAGAAAATAGTGCCAGACACTAGCGTTAGTCAAGCTTAAATAATGTTTAACGTATTGGATTTAATTAGTCAATGAGTAAGTTATAATATTTTTTAGGTATATAAGCGTAAAAGTAAAATGACAAATTAACAATGGCCTAAAAATATAGTAATGCCTCCTATATCTTTTAATTATTTATAAATAGTAAAGTTACACAGACTACGGCAATCATACAGACGGTATTCCGAGTACACAACTTTTTGTAATTGTGGGAGTTATTTTGTAATGCGTGCAAGTGACAAACGCAGAAAGCAGCACTCTGAAGGAGTAAAATAAAGTAATCTGAAACTATTCATGCTTCAAAAGCTGCACGATTAGTCCTAATAAGGCCAACTCAGTATGATGCAGACTTTTATTTCCTGAGATATTGATGATAATTATATCTGGTAAGTATATAGGTATATAAGGTAATTGCTAGAAACCGCAAGAAACTTCAAGAGATGGTCAGGTCAAGTGTTTTAAACATAATAAAAATGACAAAAAGGAATTCGTGTTTTTTTCTATATCATATCATATTCAATAGCAATATCATAAGAAAAATATAATGGAAACAATTAAAAATAACGATTATTTAGAACGCACGTGCATGGAGATGACCCGTACGCGTCAGTACCTACGTTGACGGGTCAAGGGCCGGACGTCTGTTGACCCGTCCGCGTTAGTACCTGCGTTGAAGGGTCAACGGTCGGCCGGCCGTTGCCCGCGCGTTGTAAATAATCGTTATTTTTAATCGTTTTTAGTTTATTTTCTTATGTTATTGCTTTAAAATAAATTAGATACTCAAAGACTATCCAATTAAAATTCACAAAACGAATAATTTGATTAGTAATGAAAAAAATACAAAATCGTTTTTTGTCATTTTTGCCATGTTCAAAACACTTGACCTGACCAGCCCTTGAAGTTTCTTGCCGTTTCTAGCAGTCATCTTATATTTATAAAAATATCTAAATATCTCTACTAGTCCAGTAGTATCTATTATTTCAGTACCGAATAAGTATATAGACACTCTTATTACAGCATATATACTTACCATACTTAAAAAAAATATCACAAATATTTGTTGTTCAACTCGATAAAATACAATAACAAAAATTTTGTTTGCAGCCTAACTACAACGTTACAACGACGATCACAACCGACTTAATTCTTTTTGAATATATGAATTATTCGTATCGTTTACATTTAGTGTAACTGCAGCTGAAGCGCAAGAAATAGTGGGAAAGCGTAATCTTTAAGATTGTAATTTCAAAGCATGAGTAAGCGAACGCCGATCACAAAATGCTCAGTGTCAAAGTAACCTAGGACATACCTCGTCGCTCTTTTTTCGAAGTATCATCTGTAAAACAAACGAAAATGTAGTAGAAGTATACTCTATTGTTTATTAATAAAAAATACCGTTAGTAACAAACATGTAGAGAGCTGCGCCAGTACATTTAGGCGTTTGCGGCTACACGGTGTCAACATTGGCAACTAGAAATATTTAATAATTCCTACGTACCCTTTGTTATTCTCCCACAAAGTTAAATGCTTTTTTTATACACAACTAAGGGGCCACTTCGCTTTCATCTCTAGTCCAAATTAGTCGGAATACTCAATCACAGAAAAAACTAGTATCTCATTTAAAACACAACAATGCTATTACGGAATCATGCTATTATAGGTCCCGTCATCCAGACTTGCCACCTTCATGAGCGAGAACTTCTGGCCGAAGGGCGTGGTATATAGGCGATTCCTGCCATTCCCTGCCACTGATACGACACTAAATGTGTCCAAATAATAAAAATAGCTGTTAAGTTATTTACTAGCAAGGTTAAAATATCATAATATATTTTTGTTAGTCTTAGTATAAGGTATAATTATGTTATATGGGACATAGAAGCCTGAAATAAAGTTTTTGTTTTTTGTTACGGCGACAGGTTTTGAAAAGATGGTAGGTATATAGTATAGTTAAGTGGACTTAGAACAAGCCCTACCACCAATTCAACCGAGTCATGAATTTACCATCCGCTGGAATCAAAGCTGGAGGCTTCTGAGTGTAAGGCCGGTCACTAGACCTCAAAAGTAAATACTTACTTTTGTTAATTATTACGCTTTACGTACCTTTGACCACTGTCGGTGCATGAGCCTCTGCAGAAAGTTCAGCGGATGACTCCACGATCACCTAAACAAATAATAAAATGTTTTATAAATGCGAAAAGGTGATTGTGTTTGTTTGTATATGTGCTTCCTCCACGTGTACACAGAACGGCTCGACGTGATTTTCTGCACAGAGATAGTTGGGATGGTAGTGTACTATTTCATCCCGGTTAAATAGATACATGCGATAAAGACTTAGTGATAGACTGGAATTTAATTCAGGTGAAGCCGTCGGGTGCGTATCATTTCATATATTGACAAAGGAACTAATTTCAAAGGACATAACGTTCATTGGATATAATTTTTACTAGTTCTAAATACACTTCCTATAACAACATTACATTTGTTCATTTGATATAATACTCACACTCTATAACAACTTTTTCTAGAAAGCTATAATAATCACATTCTTGCTTGATTGCTGCATACTTGCTTGCATGCTGCTTGTACGCTGCATGCTTGCTTGCATGCTGCATACTTGCTAGCATGCTGCTTGCTTGCATGCTACTTGCTTATTAAATTATTATATCAAATGTGCATTATATCAAACGAAATTATATTATTTGAACGTTAGATCATAAGTATTTATATCAAATATTACACACCCGTGTTACAAGCCGTGGGTTAAGCATGTTTATAAATTTATTTATTTTTAGCGTCCAAATAACGTTAATACTTTTTCGTAGGCGTTTCTTACCTCGTGCGCTTCTCTTTGTTCCCAGGAACGTGGCTTGAAGTCTTCGGGGTAGAAATGAGCTATGACCTCTTCAACAGAAGAATGCTTCATTTCAACCATTTTCAAAAAAGCCCGGAAGCCGACTTTCGCAGCGATTATGTCTTCGTCTTGAGCTGTCTCTTCAGTGAGTACTTCCGTTATAAGGGCGCCATGCCCCTGTCGCTCGACTAATTGAACTAGAGCCGATTGAGATTGTGGTATTCGTAGAGCCGGAAAGTACTGCGAGTCATATAATCCTTCAATTTCTTCTGTTGTTATACCATGCCTCAACATGTAACCGATCTTTGCCAATTCACGCAATGGCGATTCGCCAGGTCCAAATTCCTTTGCATTTATTACATCGAGTAATTCGTTTATTTCTGCAACGACTCTGGAGTCTGTGTCAACCATTTTAATTAAACCTTTTTGCTTCTCAAACGAACTGCTTTCTAGTGGTTGAACAGTTTCTTCTTTTTGTTGCTGTGATGAGATTAAGTAATCGTGAGGAGTGACAACAGGTTCGACTTTTTTAGTTTGTGGTTTTTCCTTTACTTTTTTGTCTATTTTCTTATACGAAGCAACGTCAGTCGTCTCTACGTGTTCGGCTTCACTAACCAATACTTTAGCCTTTTTTCCCTTTATTACTGGTAAGGGTAAAGGCTCATCGATTGGTTGTACATCAGCAACAGTAGCGGATTCTAACAAATCTTCCGTTTTTTCCTCAGCTGTTATTTTCTCTAAAATCTGTTCCTCGCGTTTTACAACTTTTTCTTTTTTTGTTTTTTCTCTAATCTCTTTTGCAGTTTGCTTCTTTATTTTGACTCCTGTATCGAATACTTGTAGTTTAGCTTTTGTTATTGCCATACCTATGTCGCTTACTGCTTTGCACATGTATCCTCCTTCAAGTTCTTTAGAAGCACGTCGTATGGTACAAGTAGTTCTGTTATTCTCATTAAAAATTTCAAAGCGTTCGTCGGTTCTAATTACTTTATCATCTTTGTACCACAGTATTTCTAAAAATAAAGTGTTGTATATTAGTAAGGTTATTTTTACATACTAATATGTGTATAACTTTTTATTATAGTTCAAAATTTAATTATTTTATAAATAATCTTTTGTCATTCTGCAGATCGAATCTTATTATATACGTATGACATTGTCCATTGGGAACTACTACATAGAAAATAAGTGTTAAATGAAAATGAAAGTACCTGGTACGGGATTGCCGCTATAAATAGCTTCATAGGTCACAGTTTCATTTTCATGTACTCGTTCACCTAGGATTTCCTTCACGAAGGTCGGCACGGACTGTGTCGCTAAAAACAAATGCAGATTCGTTTAGTTCGCTTAAAGTAGCTTAATTGTTTCGTTCACTACTACAGCACAGATAAGAGAGGTACTCAATATCGTCTATCACTTAAAATTAATAACATATCTAGAGATGGTTTAGCCTTGGATGATACAACTAAATGAATGGTACCCCCCTGCAAAAGCTATGTGTAATAATATATCATTGGATAGCTACGTTTTAGCTGAACAAAAGTTACTTTCATACCTACCTCAAAATGTTAGTCCGATTAGAGTTATTCCGTGCTTAACATGACAGTATAGCAGTTTTTCAGCTGCAACAATAGCTGAGCTGGTCAGCCTTTTCGACCAACCTTTTTATTAGTTGATAATTATTATTTCTTTATTTTTTTTTTTTTAAACTTATCTTTCTTTCCTGTGTGTAATTTTTGCCGAATAAATGATTTACTTACTTACTTGCAGTTTAATAATAATAGCTAAAAATAATGTTTTTCTACACATTGCTCTTTTCTATATTACTACAAAAGCGCAATTTTATATACTTAGTAATGCAATATAGCGTAATCGTAATAATTTTAGTATGTAGGTACTATTTAGAAATCAAACAGCAATGATGTATTTTAGGTTATCATTTATTCATAAATAATAGATAATCTTTCACTCAACTACTATTACATCATTTAAAAATAAAGCTGGTCCTGTGGACCCTTCATGCCTAGCATAGCCTAGATACCACACACAGAAATATATCAAGATAAAAGAAAAGAGTTCAGCAATTTGTAGGGAGACCGAGCGTGTAACATTTTGCGTAGGTAGGTACTTTGACGTTGACCTTGAACGTGATTCGACAGTATGAATAGCATATTTTTATATCGCTGGTTTTGAACGCACGCCAAGTCTGGCTCGTCAAATTAAAGCCGCAATGGAAAACTAGCGTTGGACAAAATCGCTCGCTATTGTTTTGATGAAAATATTAAGATTAATAGTTTTTTGATTAATAACAGATATTTTAGGAGAAATAGTACTTACCGATGAAAGGAAATACCTCGATTAACAGCTCCAACTTTATTGGTAGTGTTTGAACAGTTAATTATTGAACAACGAGTCATTTTGTTTTTTAAACCTGACGTCGCACGCAGATCGCGTTCGGGAGCAGACTGAAGCTCGCGACGAGAAATGGAGCCGTCGAGGCGTCTTTTCGCCACGCGCGGTATATACACTATTTTCTTTTATCTTGATATATTTCTCTGATACCACACGATTGATACTATGTGCGCATAAGTACCTACAGTACGTTGTGTTTAATACAGCACAACTCAGAGCGGACTCACTTTGGGAACGAGGCGCCATAGTAACTTAGTTTCAGCTCAAAAATAGCTATCCAACGATATGCTACACACAGCTATTGGAGGGAGGTACCAAGACTTGCATCATCTTTTAAATTTTTGGCTTAACACACATAAATATCACGACTGTTATCCCCGAAGAGTTAGTCAGATACTAGGCAATGAGGACAGCAAAAGCAGTCATCTACCATAGTCCACTTTTGATCAAATAGCAACTGCACATGTGCACAGCGTGACAGGCGGTGAGCCCACCGCCGCTCTATGCTGTTGGATGCATGTGCTGTCTTTAGTCCGTTAGTCACCTTTTACGACAACCAAGGGAAGAGGGGGTGGTAGATGGTAGTATTCTTTCACCCCTACGCCACACGGTATTCACAATTTTTTGGCTTAAGTTTTATACAAATTATGTCAAACTTTCTCCGATAGGCTAAAAAGTGTAAAGATTCGGTGTAATTTTGGGCGTATATCTACACTTGTTATAACAAGGTAGAGTTGGTATTAAGATTATCTTTATTTGTAGGCGGTAATCTCTGGAGTTACTGGGTCAAGATTCGTACAATTCTGAGCCTCCTGTTAAAGTGATACGTCATCTAAAAACTACAACTTCTCAGTGAGTGCAGCGTAAATTGTGTTAAAAAAAATTTAAAAGTAAAAAAATAGTTTGTAGTATTATTTGACTTTTAATAAAATAGCAGATCTTCGTTTTATTATAAGTATTTTTTTAACACTGCAAAAGTGTGACTGATAAGTCGTCGTTTTAAAAGTTATCACTTTTCACAGGAGCGATATTACGATAATTTAGTGCATACCTTTAAGAGCAGCTTGTAGTTCTTCCATGTGGGTCACCCATTCTGGCTTTCTGTATTCTTTGGTCCCAATGATACCTAAAAAAAATTAAAATAAACATTTAGGTGTATAGGACTTTTATAGTCTCTTTAAAATATTATTAAAGGAGACCATTCGTATAAAATGTTAAATGTATGTTCCGTATTACAAGTTTTAATAGTTTTAAGCCAAAACCTGAATCAATTGTAATAAAAGTAAGTGTTAAACAGTGTTTCGTTCATCACACATTTCTGAGGGTGTGGTTGGGTGCTACTAGCGCTAGTGTCAATAACCTTCCCGTGTATTGAATGTTTTGGGCTGGTAGTTTAAGGTAAGGGTTTAAGGAAAAGATGCCTGCCAAATAAATCGGATTTCATTATTAGCTTTTCCAGCAACAATACCTGTCAAAAATAAAAAAAAGATTAAGTAATTTAATTAAAATAATTTAATTTACAAAAAAAATGTTTTTATTCTTATAGGTTAGGTTAGTTAGACGCGCACTTCAACTGGATTCCTGACTACGGAGGATCTGGGTATCTATTAACATTGACGTTAAGGCGACATAATATTCAGATAAGATAGTTGTAGCTAACCAGAGCCCTACCGCCAACCGAATAGACTACAAATAGGTACGTACCCCTGCTTTGAATCGAACCCGGGACCTCTGGATCTGAGACCGGTGGTCTAACCACTATCATCGTGAAGGTATATAAAACACTACTAGGCCACAGAGGCCGTTTTGACACCGGTCTTAGACCCAGAGGTCCCGGGTTCGATTCCCAGCGGGGGTACATCTTTGTGTACTTGATTTGGTTGATGGTAGGGCTTGTTAAATCCGCCTGGCTAGTTACCACCATCTTAACTAAAGGCTGACGTCATACCAATAATATTCATAGCATTGTTATGTTCCGACAGTATAGAGATAAGATTGCCAGTTCCTCAGTGGTTGAGGATTCCAGGTGAAGGAAGCGCGCTTCCACCTTCAGCCTTATCGTCACTTACCATCGGGTGAGATGAAGGCCAAGCGCTTACACACGTAGTGGATAAAAAAAAGTCGCTATGAAAAGCTATCCCTGTTATGCTGTAAAAACGAAGAGCTATGAGCATGCCACTATAATGGCGGCTCCACATTAGTGCCGTGAAGCTCCGTAAACAGGCGTAAACGTGAATGTGAACGGTTTTTGCGGGGTTCACACGCGTTTACGCCTGTTCCCCGATCTGATCGGAGAACAGGCGTGATCGCGCGCGTATTTTGTCCCGCGACAAAGGGTTCGCGCGGCGTTCACGCGTACAAATCCACATTCACGGCCCCGTGCCAGTTTACCAAAGAGGAAATTAATCAGTTTACTCCAGACTATACTTTGATCGGTTACGATGTATTTCAGTCATTCACCATCTTCTTTTTTTCCAACGCTCTCTAATAATGTTTTGGACGTCTAAATAGTATGTTGCCACAGCAACCAAAGTTATTGCAGCAGCAGCTTCCACGTCCATTTCGCGGCGGGTTTCACGAACGATTGTGAGCATCCCGTGAATATGGAGGGCACGTTTTGTGCCGTGAATTCATGGCGTGAATTCACGGCACAAGTCGTGCCCTCCACTAATGTTGAGCCGCCATAAGAAACGTAGATTTTGAATAGTTGTTCCTGGATAACTTCCGCACAGAGTACTTACAGTGCGCGTCATCAGTTCCGAAAGCACTTTGTGGACACGGTTTGACTTTAGTCTGATAAACATGACGTGTGTAACTTTTATCTGCAGTAACTTACTTTGAACAGACAAAGCAGCGATGGTAGAAGTGACTCCGAGGGGGTTGTATGCTTCAAATGTAATTTCGCCGGTGTCGTCTTGATAAACTTCCGGTATGATGAGAATGGACGTGCCATCATCCATCTCCTCGATTTGATATTCGGCCGATTGTTTTATCTGCACACCTTGTTTTAACCACCTTATTTGAGGTTTTGGTAAGCCTACAGCTTTCGCTTCCAACCTTAAAAATGATTGAAATTGAATTGAATTAATTATTTTGAGCGAACCTAAATGAATAATGTAACAGATTTAAGAAATTACATGTCTTATATTTCGTTTTACATCTTCTACAAATTGTAACTGCTGTTTTAGAGGATAAAGCCGTAGTTTTACTCGCATGTAAAAATATTTACGTCGTCGTCAGTACCCTTACTTACTTAAATTTTCCAAGTATACGGAAAATCAGTTTATAAATCCTTAATCTCTTTTTTAAAGTATAATAATAAGTACTGCCATTGTATATTTGAAATGGTAATATTTATAAAAATTAATCCTGCTTATTTACTTTTAAACTTAATATTAGTTGCGATCAAATGTTGCCATGACTTCATTTGAATGGTGCTGGCCTTGCCCAGCAGTGGTACAGTTTGTGGGCTGTACTTTAGTTTGCCTTATTCTTAGGGTTACCTACATTTGTAAACTAACACGGGTTGTATTAACAGAGGTTGGTCGCCGTTCTTCGACTAGACCACGTCAGACACTAACGTTACACTCAATTAATGCCCGCAGGTCTTTCAAAATGTAACTAGTCATTTACATAATCTCACTGTAAACCATTTAAATAAATTTATTTCGATCATCTAAACACATTAGTACAGTTAACCTAGGCAACTTAGGCTACGAACAATGTCCCGCACATTCACTCTTATCTTTTATTGTTTTTTCCTTCTTAATCTAAGTCCTTAAACTGTTACCGAATTTAATCAGTTCGAAATCCTTGTGTGTTTTTTAATTTTCAGTTTGCAAATTTAAAGGTTGCTAAATATAATTTTGTAACACTAGTGTAACTTTGTTTTTAGATGTAAACAATAACAAAAAATGTTGCAATGCCTTTACGGGGCTCAAGTAAGGTCTTACTACAAATTTACAAACTCATTGGGATTGGGAAAACGTACCCAATCAGTGAAGAAATTATTATTGTCTATAGGTGTATACCTTGTCAACTCTCCTTCGTTGCTTCTGATGACAGTTGGTAAAGCCTTTACTATGCGGGGTGCAAATTCCTCGATGTCACTAGTTTTCTGTAAGATTAAAATAATTTAACAATAAATAATCTGGCAGTTGCTTTGCTCTTATCTTTACTGACAGCTGAGCTTTGGTGAAGCATTCAAATAATACTAACAACCCATTTGTTCCCTTGGGTGTCGTTAAAGACGACTAACGGACTTAAAGCTACACAAACATCCAACAGCCAAAAGCGAGGATGGGCTCACCACCTGCCACGCTGAGCACATGCGCAGTTATTATTCGGTGAAATGTGGACTATGGCAGCTTACTGATTTTGCAGTCCTCACTGCCTAGTCTCTGTCCAACCCAATAGTAATTGTGAGTGATGTATAAATGTATTTTGTGTGTAATTTTATCTCAAACATTACCTCGTCGCTCAAGATGTCCTCTTCGGAAGCACTCGGCACGTATTCATATGCTAGAAATAGTTATAATGCAACTTTAATAACATATTATAGTTTTGTGTTATTCTTATGGCTACACGTAACGTTACATTTCATTTTAACAGTTTAACACAGACTTAAGTTGTTCCGCTCGGCACTTGTGTCATACTTCATATGTAAGTATAATAAAATATTTTTACCATTTCAATATTCTAGTATTTTATTTATTATTCTATAATATTATAATATTTTTTTCAAGTTTTACTGCATATAATTTATTATACACAGTGGTAGGCCTTCTTAAATTTTGTAATTTTTCTAAATCAACGCAATAACATTCACAAAGCTATCAAAAGGCAAGCACCTATTCCTTGAATATTGCCAAATTATTACACTCGCATCAGTCTAAAACATGTTTATATATTGTTAAAAAACTGTACCAGTAACTTGTATGTCAATCTGTGCTATAATCATACTGCTCGTCTGGTGCAAAAGCCGCAAATTATGAGTATCTAAGTTGAATTTATTTTAGGGTGGCTTGCACAAACACCTGTCAACTACGATTACCTAAGATAATAAAATAAGTTTTCTAAAAAATAATGAAGATTTCATTTTAAAATTATCGGTAATCGTATTTTTGATTTGATTGTGCAAGTAACCCCTAATAATCTATATAACTGCTGGTTATGTCTGTAGAAGCTGCTGAGAAACAAAAATCAACAGATTTGCTTCATATTTTAAATTTTATATTTTTTCTACAGATGCATGGCAAGTGTGTGTTATGTTTAGTGATTTGTGAAAATAAGTGCTGGTAATTTTTATTTCCTACAATACATGACACATGCAACTCATGCAATCATGATATTTCGATAAAACGAGAACTATTTTGCTACCTTCTACGGTCACTATACATTCGCTGTTTGCTGAGCCGAATATATTTTCCGCCAGGCACCTGTATTTTCCTGTCATTTCAGGGAATGCTTCCTTTATGAATAATTCACATAATCCAGATTCTTGCCGACCAAATGTTACATCTCTGACTTTTTGTATTTTCTGTTCGTTTCGATACCATTCAATATTGGGTCTTGGATTGCCGGTCACTTCGCAAGAAAGTTCAATGGCTTCGCCATCCATTACCGTTGTAGATGTCAGAGGAGTCTTGAATAGGGGTGGTTGACCAACTAAGAAAAGATCTTCTTTTTGTAAAGTAGTTAAAGATGCAGAACATGATACTGAGCCAGCGAAATTCTCTGCTCGACAAGTTATAGTTCCTATCAGATCCTTATTAATATTTTCAATACATAGACAAGATATGTTCTGTTTATTGGTTACATAAATATTGTTTATTTTTTGTTCTTTAGCAAGAGATACAACTTCTTTTGTGTCTATGAACCATTGGAATGATGCACAGGGGCTAGAGACTACTTCTACTTCTAGTAGTACTATTTCGCCTATAGAAGTTTCCTTAGGCTGGAGGGACTTGATAAATATTGGTGGTTCGATTTTATTTTCATCGGATGGTTTTAGTAATTTTACGGAACCTGCTGATTTAGTAATTATGTTATTGGATTCGATAACAACTTCGTATTTTCCAGTTTTGTTTTTGTCTGTCTTTAGCACCTTGATGATAGATTTACCCTTTTCTGTGTGGATTATACAATCTTCATTAGGCTCCACAACTTGGTTGTTACGATACCACTTCAAATTGCTATCATCACCAGCTTTGAAGACGACGATGAGTTCAAAATCACCATTTTCTTTCACGTTCTTAGCCGTTATAGGGCTTATTATAATTGGCCCGACTTCTGTAAAATATTTATTAGTTTATAGCCTAATATAAATTAGCCTGTACAGTTGTAAACTCCAACAGCTACGTACTGTAGACGTATACCCCAACGGCAATATGCTTATGACGTACTAAATTATCCGTGTCTCAGGAATAACACGCTATTTTTTTCAAAGCGAGTTACCTAGTTTAAATTGTTGATTTTATATCGAAATATATTTTGATAGAGGCTTAATTTAAAAAATGTTTTGGTCAATAACGAGTCTCACGTAAAATGCCAAATAATTAGTGTAAGAAACATAAATTTTGATCAACGTTTATTTGTTCGGGAGGCTAGTGGCTCGCTGGTCGCCTGTAGACAACCAAGGGCTACTAGTATAGAAAACAGTTTAGGAAAAATATACGGATGCTAAATTCTACAAATGTGAATATTATACGAAGGTGTTACTTAACAACAGCATGAAGTTGAACCAGTAGCAACAACCTTGTTCTTGTTGCTCTGTTAATTGCATTTTGTGTTGTAGAAATATGTAGTTAAGTATGATGTAATAAAAATTATCATGAGGCAATACATGGGACCTGATCCAATCTCCAATAACAACTGTTATAATAATGTAGATCATTTTATTTAGATTTATAAATAATGTTGACTGATAAAACTTTTTAATCTAAAACCTACGTGTATATACGTTCCTGATGACTTAACTTTATTAATGACATATTTCGAGTATTGTTGCTGTTGGTGCGTTTGGACCAATGTCTGTTTATTTGTTATAAAATTCTGTTTTCTCTTATCCATGCATCTGTTTGTAAACTTGAAACTTGACGACTGACATACATTTTGCCATAATTTTGAGTATTGAGATTTAATAAAGTGATTTAGTTATTGATTTATTTATTAAATAAGTTTTCTACATTTTCTGCTTACCTTTCTTTTCTTCTTTTTTCTTCACAATTTTCTTTTGTTTGGTAACTCTAGAGACCTCAGTGACCTCATGTACTTTAACGACAGGCTCACTTTTTATTTCATCTTTTATGATAACCTCTTCAATTCCAACTTTTTCTTCGGATTTTTCTTTACGTAGCTTCTTTTGTTTTCTTGTTTCTTTCTTCAAGTCTACAATCTCATCCATTTTAGAGTCGTCTGGTTGTTGTAAAACTTTGTCTTCCTCTGGCTTTTCTTCTTCTACCTGTTTCTTTATTGGTTTCAACTGAACTTCTTCGGGTTTCAGCTCTTCGGGTTCTTTCTGCTTAGGTATTGGTTTGAGAATTACTTCTTCTTTAGGTTCCTCTTCCTTCGGACGCCTCTTGCCAGTAGGCCATTTTATTTCCTCTGGCTTCTCTTCTTCAATTGGTTTCTGTTTCTTTATTGGTTTCAACTGAACTTCTTCGGGTTTCAGCTCTTCGGGTTCTTTCTGCTTAGGTATTGGTTTGAGAATTACTTCTTCTTTAGGTTCCTCTTCCTTCGGACGCCTCTTGCCAGTAGGCCATTTTATTTCCTCTGGCTTCTCTTCTTCAATCGGTTTCTGTTTCTTTATTGGTTTCAACTGAACTTCTTCGGGTTTCAGTTCTTCGGGTTCTTTCTGTTTAGGAATAGGTTTAAGAAGTACTTCTTCTTTAGGTTCCTCTTCCTTCGGACGCCTCTTGCCAGTAGGCCATTTTATTTCCTCTGGCTTCTCTTCTTCAATCGTTTTCTGTTTCTTTATTGGTTTCAACTGAACGTCTTCGGGTTTCAGTTCTTCGGGTTCTTTCTGTTTAGGAATAGGTTTAAGAAGTACTTCTTCTTTAGGTTCCTCTTCCTTCGGACGCCTCTTGCCAGTAGGCCATTTTATTTCCTCTGGCTTCTCTTCTTCAATCGTTTTCTGTTTCTTTATTGGTTTCAACTGAACGTCTTCGGGTTTCAGTTCTTCGGGTTCTTTCTGTTTAGGAATAGGTTTGAGAAGTACTTCTTCTTTAGGTTCCTCTTCTTTCGGACGCCTCTTGCCAGTAGGCCATTTTATTTCTTCTGACTTCTCTTCTTCGGGTTTCAGTTCTTCGGGTTCCTTTTGTTTAGGAATAGGTTTGAGAAGTACTTCTTCTTTAAGTTCATCTTCGTTAGGACGCCTCTTGCCGGAGGGCCATTTTATTTCTTCTGGCTTCTCTTCTTTAATTGGTTTCTGTTTCTTTATAGGTCTCAACTGATCTTCTTCGGGTTTCAGGTCTTCGGGTTCTTTTTGCTTAGGTATCGGTTTGAGAATCACTTCTTCCTTAGGTTCCTCTTCCTTAGGACGCCTCTTGCCGGAGGGCCATTTAACTTCCTCTGGATTCTCTTCTTCGACTGGTTTAGGCTTCTTTACTGGTTTCAATTGAACTTCTTCTGGTTCCTGCTCTTCAAGCGCCTTCTGTTTAGGAATTGGTTTGAGAAGTACTTCTTCTTTAGGTTCCTCTTCCTTCGGACGCCTCTTGCCAGTAGGCCATTTTATTTCCTCTGGCTTTTCTTCTTCAATTGGTTTCTGTTTCTTTATAGGTTTCAACTGAACTTCTTCAGGTTTCAGTTCTTCGGGTTCTTTCTGTTTAGGAATAGGTTTAAGAATTACTTCTTCCTTAGGTTCTTCTTCCTTAGGTCGCCTCTTACCAATGAGCCATTTGACTTCTTCAGGCTTTTCTTCTTCTAAAGGTTTTTGTTTCTTTATTGGTTTCAATTGAACATCCTCTAGTTTCTGCTCTTCGAGCTCCTTCTGTTTAGGAATTGGTTTGAGAAGTACTTCTTCTTTAGGTTCCTCATCCTTAGGACGCCTCTTGCCAGTGCGCCACGTGACTTCTTCTGGCTTTTCCTCTTCGACTGTTTTCTGCTCTTTATATTCTTTCTGTTTAGGAATTGGTTTGAGAAGTACTTCTTCTTTATGGTCCTCTTCCTTTGGACGCCTCTTGCCAGTGGGCCATTTAACTTCCTCTTGCATCTCTTCTTCGACTGGTTTATGTTTCTTTATTGGTTTCAACTGAACCTCTTCGGGTATCAGCTCTTCGGGTTCTTTCTGTTTAGGTATTGGTTTGAGAATCACTTCGTCCTTAGGTTCTTCTTCCTTCGGACGCCTCTTACCGGAAGGCCATTTGACTTCTTCAGGCTTCTCTTCTTCTAAAGGTTTTTGTTTCTTTATTGGTTTCAACTGAACTTCTTCTGGTTTCTGCTCTCCAAACTCCTTCTGTTTAGGAATTGGTTTGAGAAGTACTTCTTCTTTAGTTTCCTCTTCCTTAGGACGTCTCTTGCCAGTTCGCCACGTGACTTCTTCTGGCTTCTCCTCTTCGTCTGGTATTTGTTTCATTACTGGTTTTAACTGAACTTCCTCTGGTTTTTGCTTTTCGGGCTCCATCTGTTTAGGAATTGGTTTTAAAGGTACTTCTTCTTTAACTTCCTCTTCATTAGGACGCCTTCTGCCAGTAGGCCATTTGACCTCCTCTGGCTTCTCTTCCTCAACTGGTTTCTGTTTCTTTATTGGTTTTAACTGAAATTCCTCTGGCTTCTGCTGCTCAGGCACTTTTGGTCTAGGAACTGGTTTAAGAAGTACTTCTTCTTTAGGTTCCACTTCTTTTGGACGCCTCTTGCCAGTAGGCCATTTCATTTCCTCAGGCGTCTCTTCTTCGACTTGTATATGTTTTTTTATTGGTTTTAACTGAACTTCTTCTGGTCTCTGCCCTTCCGGCTCCTTCTGTTTAGGAATCGGTTTGAGAAGAACTTCTTCTTTAGGTTCCTCTTCCTTAGGACGCCGCTTGCCGGAGGGCCATTTAACTTCCTCTGGCTTCTCTTCTTCGACTGGTTTAGGTTTTACTGGTTTTAATTGAACTTCCTCCTGTTTCTGCTTTTCGGGCTCCTTCTGTTTAGGAATTGGTTTGAGAAGTACTCCTTCCTGAGGTTCCTCTTCTTTCGGACGCCTTTTGCCAGAGCGCCATTTGACTTCTTCTGGCTTCTCTTCTTCGACTGGCTTTTGTTTCTTTATTGGTTTCAATTGAACTTCCTCTGGTTCCCGCTCATCCGGCTCCTTTTGTTTGGGTATTGGTATAAGATCTACTCCCGCCATAGATTCTTCTACTTTTGGACGCTTTTTACGCCACATAAATGCCTCTTGTTTTTCCGGTTCGAGGGGTTCTTCTTTCTTAATTGGTTCCTTTTTATGTTCTTTTTGATTTTTAAGTGTTGGTTGTTTAGTAACTTCTTTCATAGAGTCTGCTTCTGATATCTTTAGCACAACAGTATCTTCTTCTCTTGTGAATGATTCATCTATAACTATAGTTTCTACTTTTTGTACTGGTTTCAGAGAATAATCTTCTATTTTTTCTTTTACTATTTCAGATTTTTCCACTTTCGTGGGTTTTAAGCGAATACTTTCTTGTGTCCATGGAATGCTCTCTTTTCGTTCTTGTCTTGAATGGTCATCAGATCTTGGTTTCCTCCTTAAGTGTGTCGATACTGTGTCTTCTTCAACTACTTGCTGTATTAATTGATCATCATCTTGGGTTTGTACCACTTCATCTTTTTTGTCTTGTGTTTTTGGTTCTTCTGAACGTGGCTTCCTCCATTGCTTTGTTTCCAAAGTCTGAGATTGATTTGTGTACTCTTTTTGAGATATGTCATCGAATGTGATCTCATTCAATTTTTCTTGTTGCCGAGGTTTTCTCCAAGATTTTACTTCAAGAGATTGTTCTTTTATTTGTGTCTCTATCACTTCTTTTTGTTGTGTGCTTAGATTAGTTGAGTCTTCTGTTAACGTTGTTTGTTCTAAATATTCAGATTTCTTTTCCATTCTAGGCTTTCGCCAATGTTTTGTCTCGAGGTCTTGTTTTACTTGAGCATTTTTTTCTATTTCTGTCAATTCCTTTGTGTTTATAGTAAGAATATTGTCTTCAGATGTCGATATTTGTTGAAGTGAACTGACGTCTTCCGTCCGGGGTCTTCGCCAAGATTTTACTTCTAACTGTTCCTCCTTTATTGATTGTGTTACTGTTGTTTGGTCTTTTCTGCGCCAGGGTACATCTTGCGTAGTTCTTTTAGTTTCAACATCTTGTGAACTTTGTACCTTTAAAATACTACTTTCTTCTGTAGATTGAAATGCAGCACTACTTTTAGTAATTTGTCTTTCTGAAAAAGTTTCTGATTTGACTTCTGTCTTGTCTTGGAACTTCTTCTGAGAAATAGTTTTCTGAGATTCTGAAAACAAAATGAAATTAAAATCAAAAATGTCGAAATTTAAACATACATACGTCTAACAGCTTCTTCAGCTAATGAAAATACCTTTTCTGAAAATATTGTAACATTTATAATAATACCTACTTTAGAGTTTTTAGTATACTTATTCAAGCATCATTCAAAACGATTTTTAACTAATTAAATTAGGTTACAACTCATACACTCACAACCATGCTTTATAAAAATTAGCGGCATGACGCTTGGGAGTAAAAGGCGTTAAAAAAATCTTTTGTCAGCATCAATAGTAACTGAACAAAAACAAGGTGGCAAAAGTAATAGCCACTTGAAAGATCATTTAGCATTTCAGAATTATATGACATTTTTTGTGTTCATAATAAATGGTTAAGGCAATAATGCAAAAGTATATTGTCGAGTACTTTTGACTCAACAGCTATGTCAGACAATTCTGGGCATTTCAACCGTAACAATCATTTGAAAATTTCATATGCTAAGCTACTTTTGATGCTGACTGTACCGTGTTATCCCGTGGGTTCCATAACATTTTTTTATATATTGGCATTACTTTAAAAAATTTAAAGATGTTTTACTTTAAAACTATCTATGACCACAACCACATTATCAATAAAGCTTTATATTAAAGATTATCTATAAATAATCATTAAAAAAATGTTTAGGAGCTCTTAAATGGGTGAATTTCCCATGGACTTTTGTAAGGCGGCGCAGCAACAAATCGATGATTAAAGTTTATCAAGATTAGTATTTTTTTCTACATAGAACAACCGATGATCTGTAAGATTTTAAAGCTTTCAAAGAATTACCTAGCTATGTATTTTCATGTTGAAATAAATTTTTAAAGACCCAAAATCTAATTACGGTGTATTGTCCAAACTCTATTTGTCTACATTAATGGTTTATTACTAATTTCGGTGCTTTAAATTCAATAAATAAAGAACTAAATGACTTTGAAATATATTAAATGAAACTAATGATATGAATTATAAAGAGTAGACAAAGTACATACTATAGTATTTGGAACTACTTATGAAATTTTCCTGCCCGAAAACGGCAATAACGGTGGCGCAATTTGATCACTCCTTTAATTGTAAGTTTGATTTGGGACATTTCAAGCTATCCTTCTCCACCCCAGCTGTGTTCTCGCAAACGTAATACAAGAATTTGTGATGGGCTGTGCAGTTTTCCCGCCAAACATGTAATTACGTGCTGCGGTGGCGCAGCAATACAAATTCATTCTGTTACGGTGGCATGGTAGCTAAGGTAACCAGGCTTGTCATATGAAACGCATTCAGAAATGTCTTACTTCGCATAGCATTTCTACTTCGCTTAGACAAGTAATGTTTGTGAATACGGGTGTTAGTTATGCGTTCATTTTAAGGGACGCATAGCGCACGTGGCCACTCAAGTACTGTTTATGAGTAGGTTTTTGGGACCCTGTGCGTCCGAGCGCACTGTGAGACCTCATAGTAATGTTTGTGAATACGGGTGTAAGTCCGGTAACGCAATTTTCGTGGCTCCGGTGGCGAAATAAAGCGCCACCGTAATTGAACGTTGCCACCGGAACTGATATGATTACTAAGTATTACAAATATTAACTATTTAACCATACAACCACAGTAAAATAATCACCCAGTATTCTCTCTTCATACAAACGGTCGAAAAGCGAGCATAGCAGACATTTAGAAAAAAAAACGACTAGCAGAGTAAGAAAGAAATAAAACAATAAAAAGCGATTCAATTATTTGTATACTGTGGTGTAGCTGTGGGACACATCTTTGTCTCTGACTAGACACACGAAATGAGAACCTAATGATACCCTTGATAGGATCTTGGAAATTTGGTGTGACAAGATTTCCCCCAAGTACATGTTCGAAAAGAAATTTAGTGTCCCAACTCCCTAGTTGGCCTCCCTAGTTGGACTCCCTAGGAGGCCTCTGTTTCCATTGGTCTCTAACCAATGGAAACAGAGGCCTCCTTCTCTAGAGAAAGACAGCCTATTCTGGTACACCGGCGGATCCAAAATAGAGTCGGGCACTGAAACAGGTATCTTTAACAATGACTTCAAGGAGTATGCGAAAATTCGCTACTGTATATCAGGCAAAAACTTTCGGAATTCTGCTATGCGCTAATAAGAACTTAGCATATTCATCCTGAGTGATAGACAAGCCGCGCTCAAGTCACTTACTACTCTGTCAAGAAAGTACCAGGAAAAGATCAAGAATACACAAAATGTTAGTTATTCATCCAAATTTATTTTATCGTCTTCAAAGTATGCTTCTTCAGAAACGATACACTTACGCCAACGAATAATCCAATCATCAAAACATTTTATAAATGCTTTTTCCGGAATTGAGTTCAGTTCTCGCCGCAAATTCTCCTTTATGTCTTCTACCGAATGAAAACGGGTGCCACGAAGTGGTAATTTTAGTTTATGAAAAAGAAAGAAGTCGGCTCGAACCATATCTGGTGAATTAGGTGCTGCTCTATGGTATTTGTTGAGTTTTTGGTCAAAAACTCGTTCACAATGATGACCTTGTGCAAAGGCGCATTACCGTGGTGCAAAATCCAAGAATTTTCCATCCACAAATTTGGCATTTTTGTCGAAAATGCTCTCTTAAACGCCGCGCCGTTTTCTTTGAATTTCGCGTGCACAACACCGCGAAAGTCAAAGAAAACAGTCAATATGACTTTGACTTTTGATCGACTTTTGCGTGGTTTTTTCGGTTTCGGTTCAGTCCGAAGGCACCACTCCGAAGCTTGTTGACTAGTTTGCATGTTAAACTCGTAAACCCACGTCTTGTCACCAGTAACAATGCGTTGCATGAATGTTGGGTCAGAATTGACTCGTTCTTGCATGTCCTCAGCGACTCTTATGCGATTGAGTTTTTGGAGAAAATTCAGGTCTTTTGGGACTAGCCGAGCGGCAACATGTTTTATACCCAAGTGATTATTTAAAATGGTACGGATCGACTCGTGAGACACGAAAGTTCAGCGGCTATCTCTCTCAAACTGGAATGAGGATTTTCAGTCACCATTTCCTTCACTTTTGTGATGTTAACTTCAGTTGTAGACGTTGATGGCCTACCAGAGCGAAGCAAATCTTCCATCACATCTCGACCGCTTTTGAACGCTTTGTACCACTCATAAGCGCGTGTTTTTTATAAAGTCGATTCACCGAAAGCCTTCTGTAACATTTTCAGTGACTCTGAATACGACATTCCATTGGCGATGCAAAATTTAAGACAAACTCTTTGTTCGATGTTTTATCCATTATGAAATTCGCAATACTCACTAGATATAAACTAACTAAAAACAGCACTGTATTTAATCTAAATAACAAAGGGCCTACTCTCTTTCTCCGAATCGAAATTTCGGCCGATTTTCGTTTGCTATTTATAGCGCTTTCCATTTTTCTCGAAGTTTCAAACAATTTTATAAAAATTAGTAATCTAAATGCCAATGATATTTAGTATGAATAAAATTTCGTAAGGAATGAAAACCGCTGTAACTAGCAAACGAAAATAGGCCAAAATTTCGATTCGGAGAAAGAGAGTAGGCCCTCAGATGCAACTCAAACTCCGCGCCAAAATAAATAACAGATGTGCTAATCTAACAACAAAAAAAAACAATAAATTGAATTTGGAATCATCATCTAATCATCCGTTCCTGAAACTTTTTTGACAGAATGTATATCGCTTCGGATCGACTTTAGCTTTGTACTTGAAACCACGAGAGCCTTAAATAAGCTAGGTGGACACAACAGGGTGAGTTTGATCTGGCTACCAAGCCACATAGGAGAAATGAGATGACCGATAGACTTCCTAGGGAGGGCTTAGAGACCCCACATGTTCGTCCTGAGCCGTTTGTGGCACTGGCACCGAGTACAAGGCCTATAATGACTACCTCCAAAACAGACATAAAACCTAAAGGAAAGAGCTACCCGGCAAGATACACTGAAAATCCTTCATAGCCAAAGGCGCCATAGGACGCAGTAAGATCATATGCGGAGGTAGTAAAAGGCAGGCCCGAATAATCACCGGAGCCCTGACTGGGCACTATGCTACAATACAAATGCTTTACAAAATGCAACTAGCAACAGACAACCTGTGCAGAGCATGTGAAGCGGAGAAAACGGAGTACATGTAACACCTATTGTGTGACTGTGACTTTCTTGCTAGGAAAATAATATATCTCCTGGGATCGGCCTACCCGAAACCAGAAGATGTAAAGCTTTCGCCCTCAAAGACATTGCTATGCTTATAGCAGTCATTTTCACTGAGGAGACAGAGTAATAGGACGGGATTGCACAAAAGATCCCAATATGGGTTGACGTGCTGCTGCGAGAGGGAGATCTCTGTAGGACTCACTAAGATAAGATAGGATAAGACCCAATCTTCAAAAGTAATGCATTAATGAAAAATAATCTGATAAATGAAAACACTACTTTACACTACCATGTGTATGTGTTTATAAAGGTTCCCTGTTTTTTTGCATAAATTTTATGTCATAATTTAACATAGTGTTCTTTTTTATTTATCCTAATAATACTTACGCACAATATTAATTTGGCATAACTTTTAAGGCACATTTTATTAAACATAACTGCTATAGCATAATAATTTTATTGTTTAGCATACTATTTTTAAACTTAAATTTGCTTACGCATAATGATATTTAAGCATAATTTATATAATTATATAGCGAAAAAGTAAGTTTTGGAAATTTAGTGTTTGCATGTAATAAAATACTTTTCGAATATAAAATAAACATGTTGGCGGCTTAAGGGTGGCTCAAGGGCCAACCCCGCCGCACTATAACCTACTATTACACTATGGCACCCAAGTTATATTTGATATACCTAATACCTACCTTTTGTTTTTCAGATTCAAATAGCTAACAATAAAATAAAAAAAGATTGCAAAAACAAATCCTGATTAAAACCAATCCAAATTATAGCGGATTTTGAAATTCACCTTCAGTCTTGTCTTATCTACCAGACTATCTTTATGCCTAATATTTTTTAGACGAATAATCATATCCCTTATAAATTTATGCAAAACAAAATTAGGGCAAATACATTTTCCTAAACCATATTTATGCTTACTGAAATAGTATGCCAAAAAACAATTATGTCAAAATATTATACCTAATGACAAAAATATATGCCTAACTCGTTATGCCAAATTAAAATAGGACAAAAAAATAGTCGAAAAAAAGGGATCCTGTTTATACAACCACCAGCAGTTGGGGATTCCGAAAAAGTGCGCTTCCACCTTCGGCCTAATCGTCATAAAAAGGTACAACCGATGTTACATTGGATGAACATTATGTTGTAACCAAGTTAGTGTTAAATGTTTGTTAGGTTATTTCAAGTTTGTAATGTCAGGGTTGCAATACTAAAAGTTTTAAGTATTTAGATTTTAATAACGATAATAGTGGCCTATATTGGAATTTAGAATGCCCTATTCTGAAGTCCAATATATGACACAAACCTTTAAATATAATTGTTAAAGGTTTTGGTAAGGGAAAACATTAATAATTATTTTTCCGTCTATCCTCTCTATATGACCAAACCATCTGAGCATACATTTCTCAACTTTTGCCACTATATTTTCATTCATTCTACACTTCTCTGTTATCACCCTATTCCTTATCCGATCTTTCAAAGTAGGTACTCCAATTAAACTTCTTAACGATATCATCATATCACTATCATTTCTTTTTATAATAAATTTATTTTATTTCTATCAAATTAAACTATTTCTAATAAACTGTCTTTATCATTTCTAATTCCGTTGGTAATAATCAATTTCAGGGTTGCTTTAAAATTCCGGTTTGACAACAATAATTTCGGTAGCTCTAGAAAATTTCAATATCGCAAAAAGTCCTTATTATTTTTGGATCCCTACTATATGACTTATTTTTACATCTCTCAAAGTATTACCTATATTAGCTCGAAAAAAAATCGTGAAAAGTGCACTCACGATGTAGCGTTTTGGATTCAGTTCCTGCCCGATGATGTAGGTGAGAACACAGAACCCTGCAGCACTCCGGCATTGACTTTGTAGAACTCGGCTCTTCTAAAAAGTCTGCAACCCAGGCGCACAAACGGGGCGGCACACCGAAGGCCGGCAACATGGAAAGAAGGGATCGATGCCACACTCTATCAAAAGCTTTGGCGACATCAAGGCTTACTGCCAGGGATTGTTGTTCTATTGCTGCCAGGGTGTATGTTCGCCTCCTTCCAAGACACCGGCACAATAGCGGTATCGTTAGACTTCCTAAACAATCGTGTCAACACAGGACTCCTGTGACAGTAGACAACTCAGCCGCGCATCTGAGCAGCACAATGCCGAAACACAATCCGGACCACTAGCCTTCCACATGTCGAGCGACCGCAGCACGGCACGTAGATCACACTGCCTAATACGACTAACAGGCATAGTGGCCCCACAATGTGCTATAATAGATGGAGCAGCTCCGCAATCGTCGACGCGCGAATTAACCGCGTAAAGTTTAGCCAACAAGTTCTCCTTCTCAAGCGGCTTGTAAGCTAACGAGCCATTTGGATGTTTCAACGGGGACAGCGAAGGAGAGCAGAAGTTGGCCTGCACGGCCTTAGCGAGCCGCCAATAGCTACGGCTACCCGTAGGGTACGATTTCAACGCCTGCCCTACCCTCGCCACTCTTTGTGCATCCGCTCCTGCGAGAGCCCTCTAATTAGACTTAGTTGTTGTAAGCTGCCTTCAAGAAGCCGGAACTAGGGTCATTTAGTGCGCAAGTCCTCTTTCAAGCACGATACGCCGCCTGCTTGCATTCAGCAGCTTTGGCGCATTCGCGATTGAACTAGGGCCGTTGTCTAGAAACGCTGGCAAGATCTGTGAATGAAATATAATATTCCATGTCCAACAAGTTCTCTCCAGCGATGGCAGAAGCGCACTTCGACGGGTCCTTTCCAGGAAAGCAGCTGTGGCCCCATAAGACTGATGCAAAGTAATCACGTAATCCGTCCCAATCTGCCGACGAGTAGTGCCACAGACGACGTTTGGTCTCCACCGTTTTCGGTGGACGCTATGCGGTGCTGTCACGGTAGTGTATATTTTCTTTGGTGCTGTAGCAATGACCAAGCAGTGGTCTGAAGAGTCTAGAGGTGCAAGCACCGACACTCTATATCCTGCAGGGCGACTCGTTAACAGTAAGTCCAACAAGTAGGGCGCGTGACCTACGATATCTGGTATCCTGGTGGGCTGGTCTACCAGTTGTTTCAGGTCTTGCGTCAGAGCAAAGGCATAAGCGACTCTACCAGCGTGATCAGTTTTGGAGGAGCCCTACCATGTTTCATGGTGGGCGTTGAAGTCCCCCAAAACCACCATCTCGTCGTTTGGGAATCGCTCCTGCGAGACATCAGTCACTCGGCCGAGATGGTCAAGAAAACTGCTTGTGTTAACATCTCCCGTGTGGGAACGATATGGGCACGCATAGACACGGCATCAGGAGCCGAGTCATTGCGCACCCAAAGGATGGGAAAGGGGGGTCTTCCAAACAGTGCAGACGACGACAACAAATGTCAGCCCTCACGTACAGACACACTCCGGCTTTCGCGAGGAATTGCTCCTCGAGCTGATAGCCGGTACCTTAAGTAAGACGTGTCAGCGGTCGACGGGCGACGAATTTGAGTCTCCGTCAGAACAAGCTATGCAGGCCGCGCTGTCTCGAGGTGTTGGTGTGGACGGCGTTGAGGTTAGAATAGAGCTCACGGATGTTAGTGAACTTCACCTCAAACATCGAATTGATGGTGGGAGAGGAGGAAGCCGCTGTATTACCTGCGTTCTTTCAAGGCACTGTCATTGGAAGAGGGGAAGGAAGGGACGTGAACAAGGAGCCACCATTGTTGCAACGAAATGAACAAAGCGAAAGTCTTGCGCTTCAGCATTAGAAGAGCGTTACAACCACAGCCGACACGCCGGACGGAAGGGCCCCATACCATCCCAGAAGTGGTCGCCGGGCCCCACCATTTCCGCTCCGAGATTATGCGCGATCTGTGAGGCAGCCTCCCGAGGTGGTTAGCCCCGGTCGCGACCCTGTTCTGTGCCGCGAGCGGCCAGCGGCACCACCATTTCTAAACTAACTAATGTAATGCTGTGACAAATGAAAACTACGAAACAACAAGAATTTGCGGCCTGAGATCGGCTCTGGCTTCCGATAGCTATTTGCCTGCGGTGCATATAATTGTGAATAACTAAGTCAATATGTGAGTTCAAAGCTTGAAATTGGAAAGATAAATAGTTGAATAAGTGTACTTTAGTGTATGGGCAATATGTGTATTGATGTGTGAAAGTGTAGGTACGATGCGATGATAAACACTCATCATAATTCAATCATCATCAACACCCTCATATGCTTATGATATTTCGATAGGAAATTTAATGCAGATTACATTGATACATAACACTTATGGATAAATCATACAGGAATTACGTAATTTAGTTATTTCTGAAGACTAACAAAAATGATATTTCGATAAGAAATTTAATGCAGATTACATTGATACATAACACTTATGGATAAATCATACAGGAATTACGTAATAAGGTTATTTCTGAAGACTAACAAAAATGATATTACGATAGGAAATTTAATGCAGATTACATTGATACATAACACTTATGGATAAATCATACAGGAATTATGTAATTAGGTTATTTCTGAAGACTAACAAAAAAAATTGTGATATAGTGGAGCACTAGGGGGCCACTTTGTACGTATCGATCGCTCGATGGGTTAATGTAATTGTTTGTTACTATTTCAGTGTATTATTGAAGGTCCTTGTGGGAGGCCCTGGTCCAGCAGTGGATGTCTCGGCTGATGATGATTACGTACAAGAAACATATAACTTGTATGTATTATAATCAATCATATTTATACATTACATTTAAATTGAATACAGAATTGCGTATAGTGTAATAATCAATCATGTTGTCCACAGATTAAGTAAAATAAAACTGAGATAATTCAAAAAGGTAAGTACCTATAATTGTATTATTTTTATATTATGTGAGTAACCGTTAATACCGTTTAACTATACATAGTACAAGTTGTTACATGATGCTAACAAATGCCAAACTGTCGATGAATCTAAATTCTAAAGCTGTTGTTTAAATATGCGTGAGATTGACCATGATTTTTGGCCGACAGCGACACTACGAAGATAATATTAACGTATTTTTGGAGCCTTATCGCAGTGTTAGGCATAATTACTTAGTACTTCGAACTTATTCGTTCTTAGTTTATCGTGATTCGAAATGATAACACGTTTTCTTGAGCAACGGCCCCGCTATTTAGTAAAGTTTGTCAGTTTGGATGACAGTAGAAATTAATTTCCGATACTACTTATCCGATTGCTAAAACTTTTTCACTTAAATTTAGAATTAACCCTCAGGGTAGACATAAAAGGTTTTTTAATCTCTTTGTTTTAATAATATTGCTTTTCGTATACTTACGACGTAAGTCCTACGAAAAATAGTCAAGCGTTTCTTACGAACAATGCATTCTATTAAAAACCGGCCAAGTGCGAGTTGGACTCGCGCACGAAGGGTTCCGTACCATTATCTAACAAAGTTAGGCACTATATTATAAATCTAAATCTTCTGTAAATATTTGAAGTTTCTACCTGTTGTCGTTATTAAGATCGAGAAAAAAAACGGCAAAAATATCGATTTTGCTGTATGGGAGCCCGCCTTAATTTACTTAATTTTAATTTAATTAAGTAAGTATTTATTTTTGAAGTACACAACACAACTAAGTATTCTGTCTATATTTTAAACGTCAACCGTTTGCCGTTGTAAATATCGATCAAAAACGGCAATAAATCACGTTGGTTGTATGGGATTCTGAACCCCCTTAAATATTGATGCTATTCTGTTTTAGTACTTACTTATTTGTGGTTATAGCGGCAACAGAAATACATCATGTGTGAAAATTTTAACTGTCTGGCTATCACGGTTCATGAGATACAGCCTGGTGACAGACGGACGGATGGACGGGCAGTGAAGTCTTAGTAATAGGGTCCCGTTTTTACCCTTTGGGTACGTAACCCTAAAAGTGGTTGTGCTTTATAAAGCCTTTAAAAGTGGTTGTGCTTTATAAAGCCTTTAAAAGTTTCCATCACGTCTTAAGGTTAACATACAAATTGATGAATTATAACTAAAATTAATTTTAACTGTCGATGGTAATTAAAACAGTTATTTTTTTATTGAATCTGATAAAGATAGCCTTTTATACAACATTTTTTAGACATAAACAAGAAGTATAGATCTTACGTTTTGCAACGGACAAATAAATATGTAAAGGTTGAACTTTGTAATTAAATTGTTTCTTTCTTTTTAGGCCCTCGAAGGTTGCTGGATTGGACACGAGTTTTCACGCGGATAAAGTCTAGGGTAGGTCGCTATAGTGTAATACATAATTAAACTAGCAAAAGGAATTTTATGATTAATAAACAAACAGGTACTAGGGGCGTTCAATAAAAAGTGATAATTAGTATGAAGCAGTTATACAGGATTACTGGTTATGAGACCGGTTCCATTTAAGAGGTTATAGGGGAGGTCTTTTGCGACCATTTTGACCCCATATCATATTATCCAAAAGTCAACCATTTCGTGAAAATTGAATTTTAAGGTATTTTTTTTAGGAAAACCAATTTCACTCGTTCAAAAATTAATTTAAAATAAACGAATACTCCGATTTTAATAACAAATTATAAAATCATAATAATTCGAATCCATACATAAAATACAGGCCGTTGTATTAAAAATAAATAAGAATTTTTGCTAAAATGTATGTTTTCTTTAAAAAAATAATAGTTAATGTAGTCTGCAAATTATTGAAGAAACATCTCCACATTTCTAGCTATCCAACGAAGTAAAAAACACTACCTTAGGTTACAAATTTGATGAAAAAAAGCGGTAACAAAGGACTCAGGTAAAAAATCCAAAAATGTGATTTTTTTCTCGTAACAATAAATGCGCCATCTCGCTCTAACTCACGTGGCGATGGGCTCATCAAATAATACTACCAACTCCTTTCTTTCCTTGGATGTCGTATAAGGCGACTAACGGACTAAAGACTGCACATACATCCAACAGCATAGAGCGATGATGGGTTCATCGTAATAATACTACCAACCCCTATCTTCCCTTCTGTGTCGTAAAAGGCGACTAACGGTCTTAAGACTGCACAGACATCCAACAGCATAGAGCGGCGATGGGCTCAATAAAATAATACTACCAACCCCTCTCTTCTCTTCGGTGTCGTAAAAGGCGGCTAACGGACTAAAGACTGCACATACATCCAACAGCATAGAGCGGCGATGGACTCATCAAAATAATACTACCAACCCCTCTCTTCTCTTCGGTGTCGTAAAAGACGACTAACGGACTAAAGACGGCACATACATCCAACAACATTGAGAGGCGATGGGCTCATCAAAATAATACTACCAACCCCCGCTTCTCGTCGGTGTCGTAAAAGGCGACTAACGGACTAATGACTGCACATACATCCAACCGCATAGAGCGGCGATGGGCTCATCAAAATAATACTACCAACCCCTCTCTTCTCTTCGGTGTCGTAAATGGCGACTAACGGACTAAAGACGGCACATACATCCAACAGCATAGAGCGGCGATGGGCTCATCAAAATAATACTACCAACCCCTCTCTTCTCTTCGGTGTCGTAAAAGGCGACTAACAGAGTAAAGTCTGCACATACATCCAACAGCATAGAGCGGCGATGGGCTCATCAAAATAATACTACCAACCCCTCTCTTCTCTTCGGTGTCGTAAAAGACGACTAACGGACTAAAGACGGCACATACATCCAACAACATTGAGAGGCGATGGGCTCATCAAAATAATACTACCAACCCCCGCTTCTCGTCGGTGTCGTAAAAGGCGACTAACGGACTAATGACTGCACATACATCCAACCGCATAGAGCGGCGATGGGCTCATCAAAATAATACTACCAACCCCTCTCTTCTCTTCGGTGTCGTAAATGGCGACTAACGGACTAAAGACTGCACATACATCCAACAGCATAGAGCGGCAATGGGCTCATCAAAATAATACTACCAACCCCACTCTTCTCTTTGGTGTCGTAAAAGGCGACTAACGGACTAAAGACTGCACATACATCCAACAGCATAGAGCGGCGATAGGCTCATCAAAATAATACTACCAACCCCTCTCTTCTCTTCAGTGTCGTAAAAGGCGACTAACGGACTAAATACTGCACAGACATCCAACAGATAGAGCGGCGATGGGAATTGCGAATTTGTTTCGTTTTATTTTCCTTCTATTATTACGTATATTCATAATCTCAGTTTGTGATTTTACTGCCTGGTTCTCGTTTTATCACATTTATTCTTCAATTATATAACATGGGTTAGTGTTTTTTATCTCGTTGGATAGCTAGAAATGAGTAATGTTTTATCAATAATTTGCAGACTAAATTAACTAGCATTTTTTTTGGAGAAAACATACAATTTAGTAGACCGTTTTCCAAAAATCCTTATTTATTTTTAATAGTACAGTCTGTATTTTCGGTATGGATTCGAATTATTATGATTTTACAATTTGTTATTAAGAACCGGAATGTAAAATCTAATAAACTGTAAACAAAATTAAAATCGGAGCATTCGTTTTTTTTATTAATTTTTGAACGAATAAAATTAGTTTTTCTAAAAAAAAACCTTAAAACTCAATTATCACGAAAATGGTTGACTTTTGGATAATATGATATGGGGTCAAAATGGTCGCAAAAAACCTCCCCTATGACCTCTTAAATGGATCCGGTCTTATAACCAGTAATCCGTATATTATTCATTGTTATTATATTTTTCGACATAATATATTTATATCGTTTTTCTAATCCTAAAATTCCCTTCTTGAAAGAAGCAAAGCGAAACTAGCCTATAATCGGTCAGGATCTTGTTGTAACCATTCCAAATTGATTTGAGAAATCCTCAGTCTTGTTTGTTTGTGCTCGTCTATAAGCATTCAGGCACCCAGCGCGCTGATACTTTTTTCATGCCCAAATGTTCATGTATAATACTATGGATACTTCCTATCGAAATCTTTAGTTATTCAGATACAACACGAACAGTAACACCGATCTTGCAAAACAATTTTTTCAACAATTTTTATCATTTGTTCGGTAACTTCCGTCGTAGGGCGTCCCGAGCGCGGCTCGTCTTTAGAATCAATTATTAAGACCTGCAAATGGCCCAAAACTAGAAAGACACCACAGAAACTCAAGATTGAGTTATGGTAGAGAATACGATATTTGAACTCTGAATGACTGGTCAAAAGTTATGTTTCCAGACGAGTATTACGTTTATACAAGCACGACGGGAGGAAAAGAGTGTACAGAAGACCGAGGGAGCGCTATATCATCATCATTAGCTAAAGGACGTCGACTGCTGGACAAAGGCCTCCCCCAAGGATCTCCACTACGACCTGTCTTGTGCTGCTCGCATCCAGCGGCTACCCGCGACCGTCACCAGATCGTCGGACCACCTTGTTGGAGGCCTGCCCACACTGCGTCTTCCGGTGCGCGGTCGCCACTCGAGAACCGTTCTGCCCCAACTACCATCGGTTCCTAGGGCGATGAGTCCTGCCCGTTGCCACTTGAGCTTGGCGACTCTTTGGGCTATGTCGGTTACTTTAGTTCTCTACGAATCTCCTCATTTCTGATTCGATCACGTAGAGAAACCCCGAGCATAGCCCTCTCTATTGTTCTTTGCGTGACTTTGAGCCTGCCTGTTAGGCCCTTAGTGAGCGACCACGTTTAGGTATCGTATGTCATCACTGGCAACACACACTGGTCGAAGACTTTTGGATTCGACGAGTGACCTCTTTCTTAAAGTTGGACCTACTTCACTGGACCGTTTGTCCCAGGTATACATATTCGTCAACAACTTCAAGAGCAGAGTCTCCAACCTTCAAAGGAGTGGGTACGACACGTAAGTTAGACATGATTTTCGTCTTCTCCGTGTTCATTTTAAGGCCCACTTGTTTAGAGACTCTGTTGAGATCACCGCTCATCATCAGAGCGCGACAACCAAGCCTGTATAGAAGAAAAGTACCAGTTTTTTTTTAAACTTTCGCGTTCTATTATGCTCACATATTTAGACGGAATTTAACGCCGGGTATAAAAGGTATGCGTAGAAAGCCTTTACTAAGTAGTTTTGCGTTAATTCCCGTCTAAATATGTGTGCAAAAAGTACCAGGGCGGACGCTCTGTTCACGTGTGGGCTGGGATCTCTTACGAAAACCGCACTGAGCTAATGGTGATAGAAAATGGCAGTTTAACTGCAGTAAGATATGTCACTGAAATCTGATTGACTATGTTGGTCCATTTTTGGAGGACATGGGCGATAGTGCTGTTTTTATGCAAGACAATGCTCGCCCGTATACAGCTCAGATAGTCAGCGGAATCCGCCGTGAATCACGCTACGTGAAATGAAAGAAGCTCTTATAGAGGAATAGCAGAATATTCCGCAGCATCGTCTCAAAAACCTTGTAGAAAGTATGCCAAATCGCATAACTGCAGTGTTGCGAGCTCGCGGAGGCAACACAAAGTACTAAAATGCGTGAAAACGGCAGTTCTGTACTATTCTGTACTGTAACCAATCAACATTTACGAAAATACTGGAAGAACTACGGATTTTTATTTATTTATTTATTTATTTTAACTTTTTTCCCTATATAGGTAACGTCGAAATTTAAACTAATAAACATTAATTATTAAAAATAGAAAGCATGTATCCATTTTTTTTATTTTCATTTAAGCACATTAAAATATTTTTTAATTTAGTTTTTATTTCATAAAGATAGGTCAGGTACTTTTGAATAAAAGATTTTCAAACCGTACCTTTTTCTTTGCGAGGAGAGGAAGGGGGACCCCTTCTAACTGCTTCCCCTCCCGGAAACGAATAGTTTTGGGGAAAGGCAATAATAGTTATTTGTTATACAAGATTGCAAAGTTGCTTTTTAACCGCGTGCTCAATTTTGATGACCGAGCAAGCGAAGGATTCTTAAATTGAATCACGAGTGCAGCGAGTGATTCAAACATTAGAATCCTGAGCGTTAGCGAGGGAATCAAAAGAGCACGAGGTGAAAAATCTTTGCAATCGAGTGCAACACGTAACTTTTCATCCCACCTCAGCGAAGAAATGACTAAATGCAAAAAAAAAAACTTGTTTTCAAGTTTCTTGTTTTTACTATAAGGTTTAACAATGACGTGAAAAAATGCCGCGTAAAGAACCGCGTACAAAGCAAATTAAAAAAAGAACACCAAGAAGGTTCCGAGTCTGAGTTTTTAACAAATTAAAAAAAAGTTGTATGATATATTCGGCACCATAGAGGTAGCAGTAAATAGGTTTAATGTTTTTTTTAATTGACAAACTTAGTGCACACGATGTTCTAAATTCAATTTACTTTATCCTCTAGAGAATAAAAACGGCTTTTCCATTCAGATATTGAAGATTAAAAATACTCTTTCCGAGATGGTGGGATGAAAAGAAATTTTGAGGTTATGGATCCATAAAAGTTACATTATTATACATTTAAGGGGAGAATTTAGTGGGGAGCCCTTCTCCCTACCTTTGACACTCTTGTTTAACGTAAATTCAATGTAAAAAAGTTACCACATTGGACAATTTTTTCACAAATGAGTCCTTCTCTGTTGTCTGTTAAAAAAATAACCACGTAATCAAAGATAATCGCTCAGCTCCGCTTCGCGATCACCTTACATTTCTAACGTTCCATTTTTCGTGTTTATGACCGATTTTGACGAAACTAAGTGCTTTTTATATAATATAATATTTAAATTTAATATTTTAATATTATAATATTTTAACGCCGCTCCGGCGGCTAAAATGTTTAAAAACCTTTATTTATGAAACCCTTATGCCTCCCCTAAAGTGTTAGTTTCTTCAAATTCAGTAGTAGCAGATAGTGCAGAGTCTGTACTACCGACGAGCTCAAGAGGTCTAAATAGCACTTTTTTGTGAAATATTTAACGTAGTGTACTGTTTCTGGGGGTTGGCTTTTGAATCGAGTTTTTTTGGTAGTCTGTACTACAACCTACCAAAAAAATGTCTAATTTCTTCAATACATTTTGAACTTGTTCATTTTAAAGATCAGGATCAATATCGATTGAAGACATTGGACAGTTTTAGATAGGTTGGCCTGCAGGCGTGTGTACTAAAACATTGATACACGTAAACAATAAGACTAAGTGACTCATGAGTTATTCATTATATAAGTAGGTACCTACCTACTTATTGTAGTCTCACAAAAAGTAAAAAGATACGACAATGTTCTGACTGTAAACAAGTACATTTTATTAAACTTCAGACAAAGTTTAAAAGACCATAGGAAATTTTGTCCCCACCATCCAACAGATTTGAAATTAGTGTCATTTGAAGGTCTAGTAGGATAGATATTTTTTACTATAGCGACGTTCTTCAAAAACGCGGAATTTAGGTTATATAAAATATATTGTTTTTGAATATTATTATTTTTCAACAAAATAAGTTTCCAAGAGCAGACTAGACTCTACAGGCGGCACCCGTTCACGAGTATGACATGTGAATCAGCCATCGCTTCGCTCAACCATGTTTAGGGAATGTAACGACCCGACGCACATTCCACCACCGCAGAGACACTTTGAGAGAGCATGACACACTCGAGCAACTCCAACTAAAGCAAGAAAACAATAAAAGTTTTTTTTTAATTATAAATAAACCCAATACTTTTTGCTACTAACACAGGTACTTTAGGCTTCTTTGGGTCCCAATGAACAAATTGACACGTATCCCGTGACTGTTGTAGGGTGGGGACGGGGTTCATACAAAATCCTATAGTAAAAGTGGATCAGCCGTAGTAATCGGAAAGCGCGCGTCCGTTCGCCGCAGTAGTTGTGAGCCCGATACAGTGACAAGCTTATGGTGTGCAGCTCGACGTGTATGCATAGGTTTTACTTCGACACCAATCGACTGGCACTGTTCCACAGCAGCATCATTGCAAACATCATGGGAAACGGAGTCTATGCAGCACCTACTGTGTGACTGCGACTCTTTTGCCAGGAAAATAATGAATCTTCTGGGATCGGCCTACCCCAAACCAGAAGATTTTAGGCTCTTCGCCCTCAAGGACATTGCCAAGCTTATGGCAATTATCTTCACTGAGGAGCCAGAGTGATAGGACGGGGTGCAAAAGATCCTAATGGGTCGACGTTCTACTGCGAGAGGGAGACCTCTGCAGGCCCTACTAGATAAGATAAGCATTGCAATCAAGTCATCGTTACGGTTGATTGGTGTTGGCTTAGTCTTGTCAAATGCGGTTTGGTGATCACCAACCTGGACAATGCATCGAAAAATCCGAAAACACACTTTGCCCGACCTGGGAATTGAATCCGGGACCTCCGGATATGGAGCCAAGCACTTGGCATATAGTATATGAACTTGTAATAAAATCTCTTTGGCTATACTATTTGTATCTAGGGCTGGTTTTGGTATCATATAAAGAAGATAATTCCAAATTCAAATTAGGAAAATGTGTGATTTTCATTTGTTTTTCTTACTGTCAAGATGAGTGAATCTAATGAAGAAATTCGATACATTTTAAAATTTTACTTCAAAAACGGTACAATGCAACGCAAGCCGTGAAAAAAATTTGCGATATTTATGGACCTAGTGCAGTGTCTGTGGGAGTAACACTTTGGTTTAAGCGTTTTCAATCCGGAAATTTTGATGTCAAAGATGCACGTCGCTCTGGTCGCCCATAACAGATAAAATGTAGCAAGATCGGCATATTAGTAGTTATCACGTAGCTGAAGAACTAGGAATTAACCACAAAACAGTTTTGGCGCATTTGAAAAAAACTGTGTACCTTCACATAAAATCTCGAAAGGAGGTCACTAAAATCTGGCCAGTTAATGTACCGAGGTACACTTTATGGAAAAAATTACTCTATAAAACGCTGAGTAATATAGCAGGCCCACATTGGTTGTTAGTTAATTGGAAAGACAAAAAAATAATCATTTCGGTTTGAAAAAATACGCTATTTTAGACCCTGTCTATGTTAAATAATCTGTGATAGAATTATGAATATAATCTGTTTTCGGGATCAGAGTGTCAACAGGAATAAAATCACGAGGAAAAACGGAATACCACAGGGAATAGCCAAGTTATTAAATAAAAATACGAATCGCGAACGAAACGAAAACTACGAAGCAACCCGAATCGCCGAAACGTAACGAACGGAATGACATTTAAAACATTTTGACATTTTGTAGCGTTTTGTTACTAGCAAAGAGACAATTATTAGCTGATTTTAATAATATATTTTCAATTTTATTGTTTTACGTCCATTAAATTATCTGTTGATAAAAATGGACGACAAGTAGATGAATTAGCAATAATTAACAGCAAATAAAATATTTTATTAACACTACAGATTTTGGAGAAGTCTGATACTAAACGCAATTGAACATCGAATGTTACCACATGATAAAAATGTGTTACAAGTAATTCACAACTTTATTAATTTATTATCTAGTTTTATCTAAATATAAAAGCAAAATGATACGTTTTTCGGAATCCTCGAATTTTTCTCTACATTTTGATATCTATGTACCTCAAGGTACAAACATGGTCAAAGTTGTATGGACTATTAGTCCCTCCTTTGGGTACCTCACGAGCTCACTAAAAGAAACCTAATGAAGCGTGTGCTCATTTGTGATTATTTATTACGACGTAATGAAACTGAACCATTTTTGAAGAAGCTGATAACTGGTGATGAAAAGTGGATCACGTACGACAAGAACGTGCGAAAAAGGTAGTGGTCAAAGGCCGGTCAGGCTTCACAGACTGTGGAGAAACCCGGGTTAACTCGCAACAAGGCGATGCCGTGTGTGTGGTGGGATTGAAAGGGCATTATTTATTATTAGCTGTTACCACCAGGCAGGACCATCGATTCTGAACTCTACTGCGAACAACTGATGAGATTAAAGCAAGAAGTTGAGAGAAAGCGACCAGAATTAATCAACAGAACGGGTGTGGTTTTTCATCATGATAACGCTAGACCTCGCACATCTTTAGTCACTCAGCAAAAATTAAGAGAGTTTTGCTGGGAGGTGTTAATGCATCCGCCGTAAAGTCCTGACCGTGCACCTTCAGATTTCCAACTGTTTCGGTCTCTTCAGAATTCTTTAGTCAGTGTCAGGTCAACACCACGAGAGGACTGTCAAAACCACTTGTCGCGGTATTTTGATCAGAAGCCCCAAAATTTCTATAGCAATGGGATCATGTCCTACCTACAAGATGGCAAAAACTTATTACTTATCGAACAAAATGGCACATACATACACATAAATGTAAATAAACTATAAAAAAATGTTTTGTATTTTCTTAAAAATGCAAATAAACTTTTCCCACAACCTATTATATCTGTACCAAACGATGTAGTATCATAGGGTAATGGCGTACGTCTTCAGTCCAGGACCTTTTCCGTGTTCCCACCGACATATATGCAGAATATTTGAAGAAACAGTAAAATGGAGGCAATCTTGGAGAACAAGTTCACCGTGTAGCCAGTTATAAAGCAATGCTGTATAAATGTTCAGAGTGTGTTCTGAGTTCAGAATATGTGGGCTTGAAGTAAATTAATTATTCATTACGTAGAAATCAATCAGAATTAAGAGAAATATTTTTTTTGAGTGGTCCTAATGATTAGTTTTGCAAATTGAAACTGGATACCTCCGCACCTAACTGGTTTCCTATGTAGCGAAGCCGATACCAGACATTGGCTTTCTATGAGTTAGAGCAATAAAAGATTCGAAAAAAAAGACCAAGAAACGTTTTCTGCAAAGGATCTTACGACAACTGAAAATATTCCGTGTTCGTTCCTTCCAACTAGTTTTTACTTTATCACGAGTCAAACTTGTTTTATTTGTTGTTTATGTTGTAATTGGTAATAATAATTAGGTAAGCTTTGTTTTACCTATCACAACAATTTTAAATGACGTCTGTCTGTAAGTGGAAAAACTTTACCCTAATGAAAACTGGTAGTGATTACGTGTTTTACTTAGTCAACTAATAATTGTAAAGAAATGAGAATGTAGGCTGAACTACTGCAAGCAGAATATCAGGATTGATTGCTGATATCATTTTTTATGTCCTGTACGATAACTGCAAACGACAGTATCTTAGATAGCTCCAAAGCAAAATCAGAAAATGTGCAAGTATGCTTATAAGTTTTACATGTTTGATGGTCCTCACATATAAAAAAAAATTAAATAAGAATTTAACAATGAAATAACAACATAACATTAATTAATGTATTTAAATTAAATGCTAAGGACCTCTGGAGTGGCATAGCAAAATCTAAAATTTCTCGTTCTCTTTCTCTCTCCTTAATATTGCTTAGAAGTTATTACCATTACCTATATTTTTTCGGAAGGTTAACGTAAGTCTGATCATGAAAATTCAAAAAAGCTTAAATGGTGATAAATTAGAGTAATACATGTAATCTATTGTTAACCCTAAGATGAGCAGCAAGTCATTTCCTAAAGGAGTGCCTCTGACTGGGAAGTCTCATCTTAATAATAATAACCGTTAATGTTGTTATCACGATTCTAATAATAAATTCATTTTTATTTTTATTACTGTGAACTATTTATTTGATTTGGCATTCATACTGTCGTAAATCTTTCGTATCTTAGTGAGGATATCAAGCAGTCGTCGGTGCAGTTCATCATCAACGGTGCATGACATCACTGTTCCGTATTTAGTTTTATTTACTAAAACTATTTTAACGGGACCTAACACGATTAATTTTGTAAGTAAGTACATAATATCTACGTACTGCTTGACGTTTCGGCCGCGATGCTGCGGCCGTGGTCACAAGCGAAAAAAATTAATCGTGTTAGGTCCCGTTAAGGCCAGGTGTTAGTAAAAAATTAAAATAACACGATCTTAGAATTACTTTTTGAAGTAGTAAACAGTAAAATTAAAATCTGCGAAAATTATGAAATATTGTTGAGGCTTTACTCGGTAAAATACACCCGATGGAAACACGATTTGATAAAGTTGGCTCGATAGATTAAATTCACAAAGCTACATATTTTTGTGTCATTTTATCTTCTTTTCCAGGTTTTATTCTTAAAATAAGTGATTTGATATTATGAGTCATTTACCAAAATGAAGTTCATAGATAACTTGAGGAATTATAACCGATCGTTTTTTATTTATTACAACTATCAATTTTTAAAAATATAAAATGCGATTATTCGCGCCGCTTCGCTGCTATACCCGTCCCTTACCGTCGTACCGTCGAGAGAGCGAGAGAGAAGCGCTCGAAATACCTCCCCTTAAAGTAGTTTTAATGCAGTGCAACGCGATTTCATTGACTAGTTTCATATTTTGCGTGTTCTTTTTGTCAGTAGTGTTGCTCGGGGCGGGGCATTGTTGTTTAGTACGTAGTAGGTACTAATTAAATAGCTGTACGTTTATTTATGAATGTGGCGTGTGCTTACCGTTTTTGATACTTACAGCGGTGCTCGGCGAGTCGATCCTCAAATTCGTAGTTCGGTGCTGTCTTGGTTTTCTTTCACAAATAATAATAGTTTTCGTCCTCATTGTGTAACTTGTTAAGTATTTAATAATTTCGGTCAAATTTGACGAACGAAAACCATTAATATTATTAGGTATTATTACGTTCACTTCAGGTATTTCGCCATTAACCATTTTTTAATACGAGGTAACCCAGTATCAGTTTGATTTGTTTTGAGTAATGAGTTTTGCTATGCTATGCTATTTCAAATGTGTGAGGATATTAGGTTCAATATAATATAACCATCGGAAACGAACTGATTTGCTTTTCATTGGCAACAAAAGATACTTATTTCAATGCTCTTTTTTGGTTTGTTTTTTTTTTAGTTTGAAGTGTTTAGAACCAACTGAATGGCATTAATTAGTACTCAACGGCTAATTCTAAATGACATCAGTTCGTCTCACAGCTATTCAGACCTAGAAACGGGCACTACAACTATAATAATTTTATAAATATTAGTTAACAATCATTCATAAGTTTAATTAAAGTAAAAAGTATTAGATTAAAGCTAGCCAACTGTTTAGTTACAACAGTAGCAAGGAAAATGTGACAAATCAAAATCACAGATCAAGTTCATGGGGATGAAGAAAAAAGAAGAATTTAGATAGTGTGTGCCAGCCAATGATATGAAGCGGAATAAATAGGTGGCTAGGCTATCCATCAATCGCGGCGCGGATGGCGGCGCGGATGGCGGCGCGGATGGCGGCGCGGATGGCGGCGCGGATGGCGGCGCGGATGGCGGCGCGGGCGGCGTGTGGTCGTCGCCTGCGCGGGCGCTTGTGGCCGGCCTTGATGGATAGCGCGTCGCAGTGCGTGTATTTGTGGATGAGTTTACATTAGCACTTGGTTTGGTTTGCTAGCAGTTCGGGTTACCTATGATTATTGTTCTGTGCGTGTGTTGAATAATGCGAAATTGTAATTAATTTATAGCGTTTATTAAACAGTTTTCACATAAAGGTAACATACAATTTTTTTTCATAAATATATTATTAATTAAGGATAGGCACTAAAATATTTAGTGATCAAGTATTGCCACGCCTAATAACTTAATACAATTAGGTGAAACATACAACACAATTTAATTTAAACAATATCGTGCACTTAAAACAAACTAAGTTAAAAATCACTGTAACGTTAAACTATAAAATCTCATTCAATTCGGATTTGTACTTGCAGAAAACATTAGGCCATAAACATCGGCAGTGTTTTTTTTTTCAAACATAGAAACTGGCAAGGCAAGTGGTGCGTGCGTACTTCGAGATCTGTGGCCGCTTTGGGCGGGCTCTACTCTAAATGTTTCTTTGTCACCGAACAGTTGACAGCGACGCGGCGCGGCGCGGACGGCTCGCAACGGCCCTAACGCGTGGAAGACGCGCGCGGCGTGACACTGGCGGAGTTAGTCGTAGCTGTTAGGTGACAAGGCGGCGGCCTGCCTGCGTGCGGCTGGTTAGGTTAGGGCTCGACGGAACTGCAATCGAAACTGGACAGACAAACATGACTCATGCTAAGGACAAGCGGAAGCGGAGCTCGCCCGACAGATAACTACTCCACCGGCGTTACAACTGAACTTAACACAAAAAGCGTCCTCAGTGATCCATCTATTCTTAAGGTTAATAAGGCCAAATAAATCATTAACTAGCGCAGGCTTTCGATATTTTAAGAGTATTGGGTGAAAAATACATTTTACAGTTCGTCGAATGACGCATCTCGACTCGCTATGGGTCTAGTGAAAAAGAAATTGAATCTATAATAATGACATAATTTAGTAAACATCGTAGCGGTAAAAGCAAAACAAAACAGTCGTATGATGTTTTGTGTTCCTGTTAATCACATGTCACGTTTGTCGCTGGCGCTCGGCGTGGCTGTCCTCGGCTGCCTGCATGTCTCGCTAGGACTATAATATTTACACAAAAAGCTAAAATGTACAGCGTTGTTAGATGCGGAAATTCGCCCAGAGTATAACTACTGAGTTAAGTTCACAGTTGTCCTGCGACACTGTTAGCGTACGCCGGCCGGCAGCGCGGGCGCGTGCGGGCGCGTGCGGGCGCGGGCGCGTGCGGGCGGCGGCGGGCGGCGCGGGCCGCGGGTCGGTGCGCCATTACATCACGACTCGGTCGCGGAAGCGGACGGCCGTTATTGTAGGAACCGCTACGATTGTGTGAAGCCATCTAAGGAGTGTATTCGCATGTCAACTTTCGAATTTATAAATAGTAGTTTTCACCCGATCTCATAAGTGGTATAGTGATGAAACACTACATTGATGGATTAAGTGCGCGACGCGAGCTCGCTGCCTGTATCTATGTCTTACTTTTGACGACTAGCTTTGCCGAGGTCTCGGCCTGGCCGGCGGCGCTGGTGGCGCGGCAGGTGAAGGTACCAGTATCCTCCTCGTAGGTGTTGCCGATCAGCAGGACGGCGTTGCTGCCTTCGTGGATCATCTGCAAACACCAAATTTCATTAGATTTTTATGTAACTTCTCTACTAGTATTTATGAGACTTTTAACTTCATAATATAAATTAAACATATTTTTAGTGTGTTCGAGAGACATAAAGCCTTGAAGTTGCGTTATTACTCTATCATGCATGAGATAGTCCCAAAGTCGCTATCAATAAAATAATATGTTTATAAACGTTTTATTTACCTGGAAGTCGGGAGTCTCGGGGATGAGCGCTCCTTCTCGTAGCCACTGAATAGTCGGCTTGACTTTGCTGGTGATGTGCGTCTTGAACTGAGCTGGTTGGCCTTCCATCACCACAATGTCTCGAAGAGGTGTCAGGGTTGGCAAGTTGTCGGCCTGGTCTGGCTGAGTTACCCTCAATTTGGCGGCGACGGTCACGCGGCCCGCGGAGTTGTAAGCCACGCATTTATAATCACCTTCATCTTCAGGGAACGCTTCCGAAATTCTAAGAGTGTACTCGTCTGCTGCTCTAGACATTTGGAAGTATTTCGACGGCTTTATCAGCTTATCGCCCTTGTACCAATGAACAGTTGGCGTCGGTTTGCCGATAATTTTACAGCCAAATTCGATAGCTTGACCCTCAGCGACAACTTTGTCTTTCAAGGGTTCTATAATTTCTGGGGGAGCATTAGCCGCCTTTGATTGCGGCTTAGGCTTTTCTTTGGTAGCCGGAGCACTGACCACACATTCGCCGTCACATCTTGCCTCTCCAGCGCTGTTAATAGCGACACACTCATATTTACCAGAGTCCTGAGGGTATGCCTCAAGGATAAGAAGAGTGTACGTTCCGTCTTCTTCTAGTATCTTGTTTCTTATATCTGGTTGAACCTTTTTACCATTCTTCAGCCAGTATACATCGATTGGCTTTGTTCCAGTAACTTTCGTGTCAAATCTGACCAATTGACCAGCGGTCACATTCACATTCTGGGCTGTGAGTGTAAAGCTAGGGGGATTCACACCACCTCTACCTTGGCGTCTTCGTTCTTCGACGACTAAATTAGCGCTACATTTGGCAGTACCCCCTCGGTTCTCTGCAACAGCTGCAAACACTGCTGAATCTTCAACAAAGACTTGCCTGATTATAAGAACAGATTTGGTACTAAAAGTATGGATCTGGAAGTCAGGTGAGTTTTTAATCGGGAAGTTTTCGCGGTACCACTTGATTGTTGGCAATGGATCGCCATCATATTCGACTTCAAAACGAGCTTGCTCGTGTTCGAACACGCGGCAAGGCTGCATCTTCTTGGTAAATACTGGAGGCTTACTAGGCTTTACAGGCCCTTCAACTACCCTCTCATGAGTCTGAGCTTTATGTTCCACCTCTGTTGTTTCAGTAGAAGTGATCTTTCGAGTTATTTCGGTGTCGCCGACTACCTCTTTTTGGATTTGCTTCTGCTTGGCAACATGCACCTCTTTACCGTGAACAGTAGATTCTGACGGATCCGGAATTCGGGCCTTCTGAACAGTCCTCTTATGAACTTCTTGCTCGACAACTTCTTCAGTTTGTTCTCTGAAAGTACAGAATAATATATAAATGTAATAAATATATTATGTAACGGCCCGCTCGCAACTTCGTCCGCGTGACTTTCCAACAACCTTCTTTCATACAAACGTTGTCCTGACAATTATAAACACAACAAACAAGAATTACCTAAATAGGACCAGCCGTTCTGAAGTGATGCGCGAACAAACATTTGTGGAAATTGACTTTTGATTTAGATTATTCGTATTTTTGTAACGTTAATAAAGTAATACTCACAAGTTATCTTCATATTTTTGCGCCATGCCTTTAGCAAGAGAATTTTGTGCAATCTTTTCACCAGGGATCGCATATTGGTGAGTTGATTCCCTCAACCTGCTTTCCTTGACTACTTGCTCATTTTCAAGTTCCTGAAGTTTGTTATAATATTCTTCACTCTTCTTTTTCCTGACTGTTTGTTGCCACTCAGTATCAGGTTCCTTGACAACTTTAGGTTTTAATTCAGGTCTATGATCAATTACACCCTGGCGCTGTAACGTTTGCCTTTCCTCGAAAGTTTTCTCTAGTTCAGTTTCAGAGCGTTGATGTTGTGATGTTTCGTCATACCAAGCTGTACGTATCAAAGTTTATGTTAATACATTTCATTTACTAATAAAGCCTAAGTAACTTTTCAAGACATACCTCCTCAAGAATCCGATGCTAAGCTGGTAGAAGCAGGTGATTTAGCTGCGGTTTTCTTATGGATTTCAGGGAAGGAGTTGGGAAAGCAAGGAATTTATTTGTGCTTAAGCGGTATATTGGTGTGTGCGTCATATGGCTAAAGTGTGTTAGCAGCAGTGTTGAAAGCGTTCTTTGTTTTGATTCAAAATAAATGAGGAATAGTCCAGTGGTTATAATTTGCTAAGTTCATGTGCAACGTCAAGTATGTAACATTATAAGATGGTGGTCGATCGTGTCGTATAAAATACTTACGTCGTGGCGCATTCTTTAAAACCCCTCTATAATCATCGTGTCTCGGAATAACTTTAAGTTCCGTCGTAGCTACAGCCTCACCAACGGAGCTCCTGGCAATAACCTCGATTTTGCCTGTGTCGTACTGCCTAGTCTTTGGTATATCGAAATGATACATTCCATCATATATCAACTTGTATCTGGATCCCTAAGTAAAAAACGAATACGTAAACATAGTAGATTCACAATTATAAAAAAAAACTGATGGAAATAGGTATCTTACGTTAACAATAGTGTTTCCATTTAACAGCCACATAACACGTGGCTTGGGATGTCCAGTAACGCGGCAACAGAAACGAGCCCATTCGCCTTCTTCAACTGTGACTGGGTCAGGCCTGCTGACGAACACAGGTGCCGAGCGCGCTTTTGTCTCATCGGGTATTTGCTCCGGTGCCCTGTTTATAAAACATTTTCATATTATTATTTTTCATTGTTTACCATAACAATTTTTTTAATAATAATATGCTTACGTTTGCCAAGAAGCTTCCATCTCGCGGATCTTCTCAATACTCTTCATATGTTTTGGTAACTGCGAGTCGTACACGATGCCTGGTTTTCCAGCAGTCTTAATGATCGCCCTGGTCTCATCCATGCCGTACAGATTAGTGGCGCGGCATACATATTCCCCGCTGTCTTCAGGGTACACCCATCCGAAGTTCATTGCCACGTAGCCAAAGTCATAAATAGGAGTAAAGCGATTTTCTGCAAAAATTAAATGTATTAAAACATAAAAAAATTACTTGACTCAAAAAAACTTTTGATATTCTGTATTGAGCATAGCTATACTTACTGTGCAGTAATGGTTTACCATTGAAGAACCATTCTACTTTCATGTTCGGATCTCCAACGGGTGCTAATTGACATTCGAATTTAGTTGATTCCATTTCAACTAAGGTGGTTTGACTCAGGATCTGCGTCACGAAACGTGGTGGCTGCTTTTTGTCAGCGTCGTAGAGGTCGTCTTCAGTCAAGTAGATTTCTGAAGTGTATTTCTTGATAGTCGCTTCCATTTGTGTTAATGCTTCTGACCTCTTCATCCCGCGAGGCACTTGATTTTGCAAAATAATATCGGGCAATTCTAAAATGTAAGACAGTTATTAGTGATAAAGGCGGTAGGTACCTAAAACAAAGAAAAACCTTTTCTTAAAATTGGAATACTTACGTTTGCATGAAATGGTTCCTTTAGTAAAATCTTCGCCAAAATCGTTAACAGCACGGCATACGTACTCGCCCGAGTCTTCTGCGTATACGTATAAGATATCCAAAGAGACGAATCCCATGTCGTAAACTGTTCGGTACCTATGACCAGATGGCAAAGGTTTTCCATTGCGATACCACTCAACGCGTAGTTTCGAATCTTCTTTAGGTTCTACGCGGCATTCGAACCGTACACCCTCTGACTCTTCGACGGTGTGTGACTGAATCTGGGTAATGAACCGTGGCGGCGAGCTCACTATTGGCTCATCTTTAGGAGCATCGACAACACGACCCCTCTCGAGTTCTTTAATCTTTTCGCCGCTCATACCTTGAGGTAGTTGCGACTCCAGTACAATGTCACGCTTCGCGCTGCATGTTATCTTGGCAGAAGTTGTTGCTGAACCCCATTTGTTAGTCGCACGGCACGTATATTCACCCGCGTCCCGAGCGTAGATGTAATCCATGTCTAAGGCTATAAAACCAAAATCATTGAGCATGTGCACCCGTGACCCTGTCGCGAAAGCTTTTCCGTTGTGGAACCAGTCTATTCTCATTGACGGGTCACCAACAGGTTCTACACGACAGTCGAAGTGTATGGGTCCGGCTTCCGGTATGTCCAGATTATCTTTGATATCGACAGTAAATCTAGGAGGATTAGGTTTCTCATCCTCGATTGCTATTTCTTCACGTTTATGCAGAGTCTCCTCCAATTTCTGTATGCTCTCAGTACCCGACTTGAAATGAGACGGCAACTGCGGTTCAAGAATAATTCCTTGTCTGCCTTTGACTTGCAGTTTGCATGACACAGTAGCTTCACCATGACGATTAGTAGCTTTGCAAGTGTATAAACCAGCATCACGTTGGTATACACCACCAACCTCAAGAATAACGAAACCAAAATCGTTAATTGTTTTTACTCTTGAGCCTGTCAAAAGTGGTTTGCCGTTATGGAACCACTCTACTCTCATGCTTGAGTCGTTTACAGGAACTAATCGGCATTCAAAGTGTGCTGATGAGTTTTCAGACAATACTAAGTCTGAAGGTGTCGTTGTGAATTCAGGTGGACTACCCGTCTCAGTCTCCGGCGTCATTGAGTCCATAGTACCATTATAGCCTTCAAGTGCCGCAATTTTGTCAATGGTACCTTCCATTCCCTTTGGTAATTGTGACTCTAAGATAATGTTTCGCTTTCCTTGCACCTTCATAGTAGCAGTAGTGACAGCTTCACCGTAGTTATTATATGCACGGCACAAATATTCACCTGAATCTTCAGGGTAAGTAGGTGATATTTCAAGAATAACGAATCCAAAATCGCAGAATGTTCTAAACCTTGAACCAGCTTTAAGAGATTTTCCGTTCCAATACCATTCCACCTAAAATAAATTTATTTGTAAGTTTCTATCTAGTTAAACATCAGTTCATCAGTTATTATTAATGAATAAACACTTACTTTAAGGTTGGGGTCGTCGGTCGGTGTGAGACGTGCTTCAAAGTGAGCATTCTCTCCTTCTCTAAGGTTATCAATATTTGACAGAGGAGCGGTGAATACCGGAGCTCTGCCTCTCTCTTCCTCAACATTTGTATCTTTTCTACGGATCATTGAATCTTCTAATGTTTGTAATTTTTCTAATCCACCTTCCATGCCCTTAAATTGGTTTAATTGTAAAAACATTAATTATTTTTTTGATTATACAAATAAATGTCGGTAAAAGTAGTTAATCTATCTATCTATTAAGATATCTGCTGTGCTTAAATGCTGTGCTGGCAGCAGCTCATTCATAGAAAACTACCGCCCCATGTCCTCTGGTGTCGTAAAAGGCGACTAACGGACCAAACACTGCACATACATCCAACAACATATCTGCACCTACAAATTTGGTGAAACGTGGACTGTGGCAGAGGACTGCTTGTGCGGTCCTCATTGCCTGGTCTCTGACTAACCCTTTTTAGATATTAATATCTTAATGCAAACATACATATATTTTCACGACCATTACGGGGACAATAGTCGTGAATATAGGTATGTATGTATCAGGATATCTGTATTTGCATATAAATAAGTATATAAACTTCTAAAACCGAGGTATTCATGTGTTCAAGTACCGGGAATCGAACCCAAAGGCTCTAGTTATGCAGTGAAGGCATTATAGCAGACGACCGAGTATCGCCGAGGATCAATCAACCCAATCAATGTTAATAAACTTTTCAACATAATAATAATCTTTTGCTGTCGCCAATAAAGTAATAAGTTCAAAATTAAAATGTTCTACTAAATCTGTATTTATATTTCGCTTACCCGCGGGAGCTGCGAGTCCAAGATCAAATTTTCCTTCGATGTACATTTTAATGTAGCTTTTGTAGAATCTCTTCCCAGTTTGTTCGTCGCGATACACTCATACACTCCTGAGTTTTCTTCATAGCAGTACAAGATATCCAAAATTACGATGCCAAAATCATGGAAAGTCCTGTATCTGTGTCCGTGTGGTAATTTCTTACCATTGTAGAACCATTCAACTTTAAGGTCAGGATCGTCTACTGGCACTAATCTAGCTTCAAAGTGCGCACTCTGTCCTTCAACCAACTTTGTTACATCTTGTATTTGAGTCAAGAATTTTGGTGGAACTGCAGAAGCGGCTACTGGGGCTTGCTGTTGTACACCTTGCAAACTCTCCAATTCTCTAATTTTAGCTAGTGAGTCAGGTTGTAAACTATCTAAGTAAACGCCACTTCTGCCATAGCAACCGATTGTGGCCTTAGTGAAATCTTCACCATACTTATTATAAGCGCGGCACACATACTCACCTGAATCATGATTTTGTGTGTAAGAAATATCCATAACGACAAAACCAAAATCTGACACTGTCTTTATTCTTGTCGAATGGCGTAACGGTTTTCCATTATGATACCATTCAATCTTCATGTCCGGGTCATCGACAGGTATAACAGTGCATTCGAAATGAGCCGATTGACCATCCTTGAGGCTTTCAATACTTTGAATGTGCGTAGTGAATTTCGGCTTCTGACCCTTACTTTTGTCGACACATTCTAATTTCACGCTTATTTCAGCTTGTCCCCACCTATTAGTAGCTCTGCAGGAGTAGATGCCAGAATCCGTGGTTTTAGTTCCAAGTATTTCAAGAACGACCATGCCAAATGCATAGACTGTTCTAATGCGATGGCTAGCTTCAATAGTTTTGCCGTTGTAGAACCACTCAATAACCATGCTTTGATCACCTGTAGGAATAAGTGACGCTTCATAGTGCGCTATTTGCCCCTCACTAATGTCGACAATGTCTTTGAATACTGTGACAAACTGAGGAGCTCTGCCCGTATCGTCATCTGGTCCTCGGCCTGGCTCTCTGCGAAGAGACTCTTCAAGATTTTGAATCTTCTCCAATCCTTCAGTTCCTTTAGGATGCTGAGTCCTTTCAATGAGATTTTCCTTGCTGCTGCAAAATATAGTAGATGAAGTAAATGCTTCACCTCTTTTGTTATATGCTTTGCATGTGTAAATTCCACTATCTCTCTCGTAAACATCAGTTACGTCCAAAGTTACAAAACCGAAATCACTAGTTAGTTTGAATCTAGAGCCGTGCTCAAGGATTTTACCATTGAAGTACCATTCTATTTTTAAGTTAGGATCATTTTTAGGTTCTACTTGACCCTCAAGGTGAAGCGCTTGTCCTTCTACTAGTTGATGTTCAGCAGCAATCGGTACAACCCATTCTGGTTTCGGGTATTCAGCGTCAGGAACTGACGTTCTTCTTCCTTTGGAAAGTCTAGCCTCTTCGGCCTGTTCGACAGCTTCCAATCCAGCTTTACCTTGTGGATGTTGAGTATCAAAGTAAATGTGTTTATCACCACTGCATCTTAGTGAGCCCGAAGTTGTAGCAAATCCTTTGCTGTTCGTAGCCTTGCAAGTATAAATACCAGAGTCTTCTTCGTAAGTATGTGTAATATCTAATGACACATAGCTAAAGTCATGGGTGCTTTTATACCTTGTTCCCGATGGAAGAGGCTTGCTATTAAAGAACCATTCAATTTTTAATGTGGGATCTCTTGATGGCTCTACATTGCATTCAAAGTGAATGTTGTCTCCTTCTTTGCATATAATGTTGTTTAAATGTGAAATGAATACAGGCGTTTCATAAATAGGTTCAGGTGACTCTGGTTTTGTTGGCTTAGGCTGTTCTAGAGCTCCAATCCTGTCTAAAGAATCAGGATGAAGTGATTCCCCAAGCAGCCAATGACGGTCTTCGATTTTAATCGACGCTGTGGAGACGGCTTCTCCCATCAAGTTCGTCGCTTTGCAAGTGTAGATACCTGAGTCATCAATCCTCAGGCCGTTGATGGAAAGGGTAACCAATCCAAAGTCGAAGGTGCTCTTTAGCCTCGAACCAGTAGTAAGAGAAATGCCATTCTTAAACCACTCTATTCTTAGGTTAGGATCAGTTCGTGGTTCTACTTGAGCTTCTAGGTATACATGTTGTCCTTCGACGAGTTTGTCGAAGCTCTTTAGATGAGTTGTGAAAATAGGTGCTTGTTGAACTCCGGTGTCGATGAACATTTCGGGAACCTTGTTCATCGCCGCTTCCTTAGCTTGTATTTGTTCCCAAGATTCTGGCCTCATGGTCGAGTCGACAATAGTAGACTTAGTTTTCACTTTAAGCGATGTAGAAGATACTGTGCTGCCAGCTCTGTTAATGGCTTTGCACATATACAATCCAGCGTCTTGAGCTACAACTGAATTGATATCTAGCGTAACAAATCCGAAGTCGTGTGTTGTGCGGAAACGTGATCCTGCAAAAAAGTATGAAATGATAAATGACGAAGAAAATCCTTTGTTAAATATAAGTGTATAATCAAATAATAAGCAATATATGTTACCCATTTTTAACTCGACGCCGTTAATATACCATTCGAAACGCATGCTTGGATCTCCAACAGGAACAACGCGCGCCTCATAGTGAGCGTGCTGTCCTTCCCACAGTTCGGACGGCCCAGTCAACACTTGAGTGAAGATGGGTTTTTCGAAGTCGCGATCTGGTTCCTCTGTACGCCTGGATTGAGGTTGTTCTAATTGCTGGATTTTCTTCATACCCTCTGGATGCTGCGTATCCAACTGAATTGCTGCCTTTGCTGTTAAATTAAGATTTAAGTATATTATTTCAGTTATGACTATATCCAGTATAAAATAATAATCTGTGAAATAATAAATAAATTTTACAACTCTTACACCAATTATTCAGCCTCAAACAAGGCATAGGCATATGGTGACTGAATAACGAATAGACATACATAAAAGCTAATAAACATCCATAACTCGGTCACAAACAGTCGTGCTCATCACACGAACATTTTGCCCCTACCGGGGTTCGAAACCTGGGACCGTGGCTGTCGCAATCAGGGTCGCTGACCACTCGACTACCCGGCTCTTTAACTTGAAAATTTAGTACGATTTTGGAAAATAAGTCTAGGAATAATAATGTAATAACAATAATTATATTATTTATTCGAATAACTTGATTCTGTTAGTAACAGACTTTTTATTACATCTAATGTTAGTAGAAATACTAATATAGGGGAGGGTAACCTATATTGGACCACTTTTGATATAATGACACATATCACCGAATCCTTTGAAGCTGTAAAAATACAAAATAACTCATAATACAGCTTATTTCATTAGCTACACAATATAAATCCTTTAATATTGTAGCATTGTTGAAACTAGTTATATATATATATTTAGTAAAGGTTGTTCGTCGGTCCAATTAACGGTATCGGTGTCTTAAATTGGACCACTAGGCCCCTAAATTGTACCAAATGTAAAAATGGCATTGATGCCCATTTCTTTTTTCTCATAAGCAATTAACGCCCTTTGCAAGTCTTCTTTACTCCATTTATAATATTTATTTTTACTCTCACCATCAGCAGACGCCATATAAAATAATTTCAAATTAAATTAAATTAAAAACAAAAGCAGTTGCATAAATTGGACCGGTACAATTTCGGAACTCGTGAGTGGTTCGATATAGGGACCTAGACAAATTTATAATTAGTCATGAAAACAAAAACATAACCTCAACGTATTCGTGTTTATTAACTGGCACTTAAAACAATATAAAACATGCTGCATTCTGACATGTGTTACAATATTAAGACTTACCATGTTGATGAACAATCTCCTTACACAAAACACGCAAAAATAGCACCAATTCAGTCAAAAACCTTTTTTTTTCTCTTAGCGTCATACGATCTGTCGAACGTCGGTACAAAATGGCGACCTGTCAGTGGCGCTGCGGTCGCCTCTTTTTGTGTTGCCAGTGTAAAAAAATGGTGTCATTTGGTAGAAATACACAAGAGGTCCAATTTAAGCGCCGGTCCAATATAGGTTACTCTCCCCTACATTAAGATTAATTGTAAAAATAAAAATGTTCCGTTTTTTGTATTTATTAGGTCGGTGATCCAGTGACTTCTCAGTGCACTATCCTACCTTACTACCGAAACCTCTAAAATACTATGTTAATGAAAATGAAAAATTACTTACTGCGTATTTTCATTGCAGCGGTTGTCACTGCTTCACCCAACAGATTCGATGCTCTACACATGTAGACGCCTTGATCTTCGTCACGCACGTGGTTGATGGTCATAGACACGTAACCGAAATCGTGTGTCTTCGTAATCCTAGAGCTGTCTTCAATAAGCTTCTCATTCCTGAACCATTCCACTTTAAGTGTAGGGTCTCCTACTGGAATGAGCCTACAATCGAAGTGTGCAGTCTGGCCTTCCTGAATGTTGTCAATATTTTGAAGAGGTTGAGTGAACACAGGCCTCTGTCTGGTAACGGGTTCAGGAATGTCTGGGCGCCTGAATGGTTCCGCAGATTCTAATTCTCGGATCTTCTCTAAACCTTCAGGACGTTGAGATTCCGATATAATACTGCCTTTTGCGGTTACTGTCATGGATATTGCGGAGGTGCACTGTCCAAGAGCATTGATGGCTTTTACAGAATATTCGCCCGCATCTTCAGGGACACAGTGTTGGATATCCAATGACACGTAACCAAAATCAAAAGTGATATGGAACCTTGAAGCAGATTGCAGGGCTTTGCCATTGTGGTAGAATTCGATACGCAGGTTAGGGTCGTGCACTGGCTCTACTTGACATTCGAAATGAGCTGTTTTACCCTCGAACACATGTGTTGTTCCTCTGAGTTCTGTAGTAAACCTCGGGGGGCTTATTTTAGGTTCTTCAATTTCCATCCTTGTGTGGTGTCCTTGTGCTTCCAGTTGTCTTATTTTTTCTAAGCCATTTGGATGCTGTGTGTCAAGAATAATGCTTCTGTGCCCTAAAATGAGAAAATAAATGTTAGTAATTATTTTGCAGTTCTACTGTTTAATATGTCAGTACCATGTCATGATGACGACTTACCTGCAACCTTCAACGTGCAGGTATTGACTGCTTCGCCGAGCTTATTTGTCGCTTTACACATATACGTTCCAGAGTCTTCAGAATATGCGTACAGAATATCCAAAGCAACATATCCAAAATCATGCGTCGCTCTGTATCTGTGACCGGCTCTGATCTTCTTCCCGTTTAGGAACCATTCGATCTTTAGGTCTGGATCGTTGATGGGTTCCACTCTACACTCAAAGTGGGCTCGATCACTTTCCTTCAAATTCTCAAGACTCGTTAAAGCCGTTAAGAAGACAGGTCGTTGACCTGGCTTTTCTTCTTCTACCGCTTTAGGTCTCTCGTATCTCTCCAGCTCTTGGATCTTTCTCAATCTCTGTTCATCTAATGTGTCAAGGTACAATCCAGATTTGGCTAGAAGAATTAAATATTGAACATTACTATTGCTTATCTATTACTAACTAATTTAGTACTCTTTTTATTGAATTAATTAAGCCAAGCTGTGTGTAGCCGTTAAATGCAGCGTCAGGCCGCAGGTTCATGTCTTTTTAAAATGACAGCATAGTTGTTTCTGGCTACAATACTATTATTTTTGTTTTATTTTACACCACTTTAATATGATAATGAAAATAAAAACATTATTAAAAATATAATTAAAATAAAAGAATATTTATTTTAATAATTGCTATTTTCGTTAAAACTTACCATCTACTTTGACAGAGCTGGTAGTGACGGCTTCCCCTACAGCATTGGTGGCTTTGCACATGTAAGTGCCGGTGTCCTCTCCATAAGCGTATAGGATGTCTAAAGCAACATAGCCAAAGTCGTACGTTGTCTTGAAGCGGTGGCCTTGCTGTATCGGCCTTCCGTTGCAGTACCACTCGACGCGCATAGTGGGATCGTTGACGGGGGTCAGTGTGGCCTCGAGGTGGACAGGCTGGCCTTCAGCAACTTGGGCACTCTTCAGTGGTTTTCCAAACTGTGGTTTTTCAGCAATGAAGCTTTCATCTCGAACGATTTTCTTATATCTGCTGTCATCTTCGAGGTAGTGTATCTTTTCAAGTGCACTCTCGTGTTGTGTGTCCCTTATGATAGATTCCTTAGCTGAAAAAAACAATAGTATTTGATAAGCGAGCACAATACACAATACACTAACGTTATAAAGACCTCGATATCCGAACAGAGCCATGTATGGGTTTTAAGTAAGAAATCGTGATATAGCCATTTAGAGTAACTACTGCTGACGTTAACCCACTTCACACCCACAAGAATATTAGCTTTCTTTAGAGGTTAACAGGACATTTATTATAGTATTAACTACACTAATAAAGATCATTTAAAAAAGTAAAATGATATCTGGAGGAATAATATGAGCACTTACATTGGACATTTAATTTGATGGATGATATCGCTTGCCCTAAGTTGTTTATGATCTTGCAAGTATATTCTCCGGAATCTTCTCCATACACGGTAAGGATATCGAGAGCAGCGAAACCGAAATCGTACGCAGTGCGATAACGGTGTCCGCTCTGTAGCACTTTTCCGTTAAAGTACCACTCCACCCGCATGTTCGGGTCTGGATAAGGTTCAATGCGGCATTCGTAGTGTGCACTTTGACCCTCGACGAGCCTCGAAGGACCATTCAATTGTGTGGTGAACCTAGGCGCTTGATTAATGGCCACTTCTACGTCTTCGCGACGTTGGTATCGAGAAGAATCTTCAAGCTGCTGGATCTTCTCCAAAGCACTTTCATGTTGGGACTCCAGCTGCAACGATGCCTTGGCTACAAAGAAAAACAAAAATAAATATAGTATTTAAATCATGGAGTACTAACTAACAAATAAGTCTCTGATACTTACATTGCACAAACAGTGTAGACGATGTCACGGCCTCACCAAGCTCGTTTATAGCTCTGCATGTATACGTGCCAGAGTCTTCAGGATTTACGTATTTCATGTTAAGAGCGACGTAACCGAAGTCGTGCATTGTTGTCAAACGATTGGCTAAAAAGTTTAGGTTACCATTAATATTAATATGAAAGTTGCACCATCTGGATAATCTGGTAAACCATGGATATTTTTGTTGGTTATCGATCACTTTAAAATTATCAACGTTGGTGCAACTCACTCTTACAACAGAAATACAATTTTTAAAAGTAACTATTTTAAATACAGTTTTTCTTTTTATTATGAATATTACTTACTAGGAATGGAAAGCATGATAAAGATATTGAAAGGAGAGTGAATGCTGGAAATAGAGTGAATGGGGAACTTCACGCCTTTATGAGCAGGCGGAAAGTGCCGCAAAAAGCACGACTGGCTGTGCATGTAGGAGTCTTAGTGCCGTCACTAATATATGGAAATAAAAGTTGGGTGTGGCAGAAGAAACATGAAAGCCGAGTGAATGCAGTAGAAATGAGATCGCTAAGAAGTATATCTGGTGTGACTTTGAAAGATCAGATAAGGAATAGTATGATATGAGAGAAGTGTGGAATGAATGAAGATACATACGAGTACATACATATAACCACGACTATTATCCCCGAATGGTTAGTCAGAGTCTATGCAAAGAGCACAACAAAAGCAGTCCTCTGCCATAGTCCACTTTTCACCAAATTGCGACTGTACATGTGCTCAGCGTGACAGGTGGTGAGCCCATCGCCGCTCTATGCTGTTGTCCGTTAGTCGCCTTCTATGACACCCAAAGAAAGAGAGGAGGTGGTAGTATTCTTTCACCGCGACGCGACACGGTTACTGCAGTATGGTAGGTATGAATGAAGATGTAGTGACAAAAATTGAGAAAGACATGCTAAGATAGTTTACTCATGTAGAGAGGATGGATGAAAAAAGAATTACAAAGCAGGTGCACGAGGCGAGAGTGAATGTCTCCGGGAAGCGGGTGTGATGTATGTAAATGTAATACTTACAAGCTTCAATTGGAACGCCATTGCGCAGCCACTCTACTCTCAGCTTTGGATCACCGACTGGAATAAGCCTTGCTTCAAAGTGAACAGCTTGATTTTCAGCTACTCTTATGTCTTTCATGGGCATTGTGAAAACGGGTGCTTGTGTAGTGAACTCTTCTTGAGCGCTATGTCTTTGATACCTAGACGTATCTTCTAGTTGATTTAGTCTAGGCAGTGCGCCTTCATGTTGAGATTCTAGGTAAATCGACTTCTTCGAATGTACAACTGTTATACCAGAGGTAACAGCTTCACCCAAAGCGTTGATGGCTCTACAAGTATATGTGCCTGAGTCTTCTGGCAAACATGCCATAATGTCCAAAGCTACAAAACCAAAGTTATTAGTTTCTGTAAATCTCGAACCACTCTTTAGAGGCTTGTTGTTATGATACCACTCAACTTTCATCGTTGGATCAGATACAGGAATCAACCTGCATTCGAAATGAGCGCGCTGTCCCTCTTTGATTTCGATATTCTTTAGTGAAGTTGTGAATATGGGCGCTTGAGTCGTAATTTCATCAATTACGTCCGATCTGTGGTATCTCGACCTGTCTTCCAGCACTTGAATTTGCTCAAGACCGGCCTCGTTCTGAGTGCCTCTGATGATGTCAGCAGTGTTGCGACAAGTTAGCCTACAACTGACTTCGTCAGTACCAACTAAGTTTACTGCTCTGCATGTATAAATACCTGAGTCCTCTGCAATCAAGTCAATAATATCTAAGGCTACATAGCCAAAGTCATGAATAGGCCTGAATCTATGGCCGATTGTCACGGGATGTCCATTTTTAAACCATTCTACTTTGAGGTTGGAATCTGTAACAGGTTCAAGTTTGCATTCGAAATGAACGTGATGACCCTCAACAACATTTTCAATAGATTTCGGCTTGGTGACAAAGTGAGGCTTAATATTTATGGATTCATCGACAACTTCAGTTTTCTTATATCGCGATGTATCTTCTAAATACTGAATCTTTTCAAGGCCTGAAGGATGCTGGGATTCAAAGATCAGATCCTTCTTAGCAATAACGCGTAAAGCGCATGATGTGACTGCTTCGCCAAGCTGGTTTGTAGCCTGGCAAGTATACACTCCAGAGTCTTCCGGATACACGCTTAACAGGTCTAGAGCGACATAGTCGAACTCAAAGGCTGGCCTAAATCTGTGACCAGTCTTTATTGGTCTGCCGTTACAGAACCATTCGACTCGCATGGTCTGATCACCGACAGGCTGTAATCTACATTCCAAATGTACGTTTGTACCTTCAACTGTCTCGATGTTATGCAAAGATCGTGAGAATTGTGGAGCCTGCATAACTGTAATGTCCTCTTGCACTTGCCGGTTTCTTCTGGCGGCGTCTTCGAGCATTTGAATCTGTTCGACAGCTTGTTCGTTTTGTGTATCAGTGACTATATCTGATCTTTCTATCACTCGGACCATTGCGGAAGTATGAGCTGACCCAAGATGATTCACTGCTCTGACTGTGTATTCGCCGGAATCTACCGATGTAGCATGAATTATGTCTAATGCCACGAATCCGAAATCGTAATAAGTTCTGAACCGCGAGCCGACAGTAACAGGTCTGCCATTGTGGAACCACTCTACTCGCATGGTCGGATCACCCATCGGTTCTAGTCTACATTCAAGGTGAATATTCTTGCCTTCTGACACAGGCTGCGGGTCTGAAAGTGGCTGTACAAACACTGGTTTTGACTTTGATATTTCTTCAATTTCATACATCGGCTCAACGAATTTAGATTCTTCAATGTGTCGTGTCTTCTCATATAATCCTCTATGAATGCTAGAAGTATCAATACTGGAGCGCGCTGAAAAATAAATATTTTTGAAAAATACTTGTATCATCAGTTACATCAGTTATATTTTAAGAGTAGTCTAACAATGATAATACTTACTTTCTACTGTCATCGACGCACTCAACTGTGCTTCTCCTGATGCGTTCCTGGCAACTACGGTGTACACGCCCGAGTCCTCCGCGCGAACGCTAGAGATGTCTAATGCCACGTATCCAAAGTCATGATACGTTTGAATGCGGTTAGCAGACTTGATCTGTTTTCCATTAAAATACCACTCGATTGACATAGTCAAATCGCTCTGTGGTTCGACTCTAGCTTCAAAGTGGGCACCTTGACCTTCTACTATCTTATTTGTGCCCTTCAATGGTCCCAGGAAACGAGGTTTTTGTGTTACCCTCACTTCTTCTTCTGATCGCTTCATGTATCTACTGGAGTCTTCAAGATGCTGAATTTTCTCCAGACCACCAGGGTGTTGGGATTCAGCAATAATATCTTTTTTGGTTATGATTGTTAGATTAGCGTTTGTTGTTGCTTGGCCGAGAGAATTATATGCTCGGCAGGTGTAGTGGCCGACGTCATGTATGGTCACTGATTTAATGGTTAATGCTACGTATCCAAAGTTGAAGAAAGTGGTGATTCTTGAACTAGCTTCAACAGGGCGGCCATCCTTTAACCATTCTACCTTTAATGTTGAATCTCCTACTGGTTCAAGACGTGCTTCGAAATGTGCGAATCCTCCTTCTTTAATATTAATTTGATCTCTTATAGGAGTCTTGAACTCAGGCTTTTGTGTGCTTTCTGGTACTTCTTGGTAGTATTTTTGGTGTTGTTGTTGTTGGTATGCCTCTAGCTGCTCAGTCTTTTCGATATATCGTCGTTGTTCTGGTATTCCAAGATCTGCTGTAACTGTACTTCTGGCAGCCACTCTGATCGATGCGGTACTGATAGCTTCACCTAATTTGTTTACAGCTCTCACTGTGTACGAACCTGCATCTTCAGCCCGTAGGTGCAAGATGTTAAGGGAGACGTAACCGAAGTTGAAGATTGACGTGATTCGCGAGCTAGCTGTAATAGGTCTGCCGTCTTTGTACCATTCGACTCTCATGGTAGGGTCACTGACAGGAGTCAGTTGAGCTTCGAAGTGTGCGTTCCTTCCTTCTTGAAGTTCGCCTAGATCTTGGAGCGGCCTTATAAATTGTGGCTTTTGCGATATTTGATCTTCAATCGACTCTTGGTGCTGGTACCGAGAGTAGTCTTCTAATTGCTGAATGTATTGCAAGCTTTCTGGGTGCTGACTTGTCCTTTCGATAGTTGCGCGAGGTGTGACTTGTAAAATTGCTTTGGTTTCTGCCACACCTGTTGCGCTTACAGCTCGACAAGTATATTCTCCACTATCTTGAATATTTAGACTGAGCATATCAAGAGAAATATATCCAAACCGGAATACTGAAGTAAATCTAGAACCTGAAACAAAAATATTTATTATTATAAGTAATTGTTCATGTTTACTGTAGTTGTTAATACGAGTAGAGATCGTCAAATCTAAAAATGAACGCCCTCCACAAAAGTTATTGTTTCAAGGTGTGAGAAGAAATATTTATTGCAACATTTTATGCCGCGTCCACACGCTTGGCAAACCTCAACAAGCCGTCACAGATTCAAACGTGTGGATAGAGCGTTTGGCTTGGCTTGCATAGGTTTGCAAGCGCAATACGTTTGTTGAGGTTTAGTTGGTCAACAGATGCGGCCATTCGGGCATGTCGTGCCATTTGGGTTTAGCCGGTGGCTGAACGACCAATGACGAAGATCAATTTGTGTGTATTGCGCCTATGCACCTACTTTGCATGTGAGCGTAAGCATATTGGAGGGGCGTTCAGTTTTCGATTAGACGATGTCTATGGGTATACATACATACCATCAAAACTAAGTTATTAAAAAAACCTTTAGAATGTACTTACTGGCTTCGATGCTTTGTCCGTTTCTCAACCATTCTATCTTCATGGTTGGATCACCAACCGGCTCTATCCTCGTCTCAAAGTGTATTTTGCCACCTTCCATCTGCGAGACGCTCTTTAGTGGCACTATAAACTGTGGCGGAGGATAGACTCGGTCCTCCTCGCCCGGAGGAATGTAAGGTCTTGCTCTTTCCACGTGCCTCAAGTAAATAATCTCTGGGCCAGGAGCAGGCCTAAGACAAACACAAATATTTCAGAAAATCTAATATAATATATAATAATTCTAAATTTCTGATTATTTTATTAGACAACAAAAGCCGTACTAAAACAGTATTTAAAGTTAAACTCGTATTTATATTAATGTTGTGTCTCTCTCGGTCTAACAGTATTGAAAAAACAGCCAGCATCTTTTTTAGACAAGTTAGACAACTTTAGCATCGTTTTGTAGTAAAAGGGGTAAAAAGTAAAAAGTTTAAAGGTAGAAATTACTAATGCAGAATTAAAATGTTAATTCGTAATGCTTTAAATGTAGGTACTTACTCTGGCTCAATGATTTTTGTAGGCCGAGGTAAGTGCAGACGCTTCTGTTCAGGCGGAGGCTCTTTCGGCACTTCGACGTAGAGCCTCGCCCGAGTGGCGGTGGAGCCTGCGACGTTCTGGGCGGTGCACTGGTACCATGCCGCGTCCGACGCCTTGGATCGAGGGATGTCCAGTGTCGAGGCCCCACCCTCGGTATTTATTCGTAGCTCTGGATTGGGTATAATGGGAACGCCGTCCTTCTGCCATGTGATCCGTGGCGTAGGCGTACCGACGGCGCGCGCGTGCAGCTGCACGGGCTCGCCCTCGCGCGCGTGCAGGGTGCTGAAACGCTCCACGAACTTGGGAGCGACTACTTGCTCCCGCTCGATCACGTTCAACCTGCACTGGAATGACACTTCGCCACTCTTGTTGCGCGCGACGCACGTCACTACGCCACTGTCACTGAGATCGACGTTTGTAATCATAAGCGCATGATTACCTGATTCGTTTACTAAAATCTTATGATTATAATCGTCTCGAATTTGTCTATCGTTAATGAACCACGTGACTTCTGGGTAAGGTCTGCCCGTGACGCGGCAATCGAATCGCGTCATCTTGCCCTCCGTGACATCTCGGTCTTGGCAGACTCTTACAAACTGCGGAGCGAGAGCTTTTTCACTAACTTCTACTCTTTCTTCTACTGCCGTTTGCTGGCTGTCCATTATGTACTGTGATTTATGATCTCTTTCTTGAACGTAAGTTTCTTGCGGTGACTCTACGGCCAGATACGCCGAGGTGACGACGCATCCGTTTGGATTTTCAGCTAAGAGCGTGTAGTGGCCGGTATCAGACTTCTGTGTGTTCCTTACCCTAAGTGTAGTTTGATTATGTGTCGTGACGATTTCGTGTTTGTTCGAGTTGACTATCCTCTGTCCATTTCTGAACCATGACACCCGCGGCCGGGGGTTGCCCGACAGCTGCACCTGGAATTGAGCGTCGGCTCCTTCTTGTAGCTTGGAGTTCCTAGGCTTCTGCGCGATCTTAGGTGGGGTCACCACGCCAAGAGACCTGTCGATTTCCGTGCTGATCTGGATATCGGTCTCTCCGATGTACCTCTTCGTGATCGATTCTCGGAACGATACTTCTCGGAGGAGTCTGTATTCAAACGTGTCAACCTTGAAGTCGTCTGTGGAAGAGTAGTCGGAACCGTTCGTGTACGCGACCTTCTGCGTTTGTTTGGTTTGTTCCGAGGTGTACCCCTGTGTGCCGTAGGATTTGTGCTCGACGCTTTCGCTGACGTGGCGGTAGCTCTGTTGCTGCTGTGAGTGCTGGGCGGGGACCGGCACGCCCTCCGGCTGGATGTAGACGGAGCAGATGGCCTCGCCGTACTGGTTGCGCGCGGTGCACGTGTACTCGCCCTCATCGCCGGGCCCGATCTGCTTGATGAGCAGAGACACGTCGCCGGTCTGCTCGTTGTAGCTCATGCTGTACTTGTTGCACTCCACCAGCGGCGCCTTCTTGCGCGTCCAGGAGACTGCGGGCGTGGGGTTGCCGCGCAGCTTGCCCTCGAATCTGGCATTGCCGCCCTGCGCGAACCTTGCGTTTTTGAAGATCTGCTCAAAAATGGGCGGCGAGGGCTCTCCAGGCCCGCCCGACGTTAACGCCGGCCGGTCGTTGCTGCTCTCCACTGGAAACAACCAAACAGGTTTGGGTCATTCATTAACTTCATTTAATCAGAAACGCAGTGATATCGTGTTATGCGTATGCAGTATACAAGTTAAACCTATGAAAAAATAGAATATAAACTATTTTCGCCAAAAATTACTTTGCTCCTACACAATGAAGTACTTACTAACTAAACTTACAATTTAAAAGCTGTTCCCGTAAAATAATTTTCTAATGATTTACATATAGGGCATTATGTAATTTACATCTTTAATTGGACAATAATACTCGATAATACTACCCCTCGGTAAAGAAATGGAAAACCAGTGTTTATCTTTTTTTGTTTTCTTTTTTGTAAGACAGCACTAATCTTCCATATGATAACAATCATAGCCACGAATGTTTGTTTGTCCGCGCATTACTAAGAGGACGGCTGCACCTATTAGGTTAGTTATTCTTTTGTTATGTTCGTAATTGTCAGAACAAGGTTTGTACCTAAGAAAGAAAATTTTTCGAAATTTGTCATATAGGTACCTATTTCCAAAAATTCGTTCAGCTGTTCTCACGGGCGAAGTCGCGGGTGGGCCAGTAATAATAAAATAACTTATGCCTAGTTCGCACCTATGCTAGTATTTTAGTCGAGTAGAAGTACTCAAAGCTTCGCTAGTTTGCTTATTTGAAAATTCATTTTAAATTAGCAAAGTGACGAAGCAATGCATCTCTACTCTACTAAATTACTAGCACGGGTGCGAACTAGGCTTTAATGACCGTGGTGTGCGCTCTCTTCATTATGTGTGAAATTGGTTGTCGCTAAAAAAAAATTACCAAAGATGACAAGAATCCTATCCTATAGTCCTATTGGTTGGTATTGGCACGGTGTATTGGTTGTATTAGAAAAAGAATATGTAGTATCTAAAATTAAATTGTGATTAAAATATTTACATTATTTTCTTAAAATTGAAGAAACTGTTCTAGTTGACCATTAGGTCGACAGTGGGCGGAGCGTTCGCCGCGCGCTCCCCGCCCTCGCCCCCGCCCCCGCGGCGGCGCCCCGCAGCTCCCCTCAGCGCCCCGCAGCGCCCCGCAGCGCCCCGCAGCGCGCGCTCCAGGGCGTCCCGCCGTGACTCAGTGCGCGCGCGCTTCTATTTCGGGACCACTCAGGATCTGGTTACGATCGCCTTTTTCGTTCGCTCGACTATCGGCAAACAACGCAAGAACCGTCCAATTATCATACCATTCAAGCTAAAATAATGTGAGCCAAACTGATAATGCGAGAAACTAAACCTAATTATCACACGATTTTATTTAAGAGATCGTGATAGGTATTTTTAACGCTACAGTGCTAGTTGGGTAGTGCTTCTAGTTGCGTTTTGATTTGCCTCTCGCTATACTTTTCTCGCTGTAATATTGTGCACTGTAAGGGTGATATAGGCTCTACAAACCACCCAACGGCTTTTTGTACGTTCTAGCGTAGTACTATTAAGTAGTTATTGTGTGGTTCTAGTTTAAGGCTAGGTGTTAGTGAAAAATTAACAAAACACCTTCTTAGAATTAATTTTTGAAGTACATTCTGTCAAAAAAGTTTCGGGAACGGATGATTTGTATAAGATTCCAAATTCAATTCTTTGTTTTTTTGTTGTTAGATTGGCACAACTGTTATCCATTTTGGCGCTGAGTTTGAGTTGCATCTGTTATAAATTTAGATTAAATACAATGCTGTTTTTAGTAAGTATATATCTAGTTTGTATTGCGAATTTCATAATGGACAAAAACATCTAACAAAGAGTTTGTCTTAAATTTTGCGTCGCCAATGGAATTTCGTGTTCGGAGTCACTGAAAATGTTACAGAAGGCTTACGGTGAATCGACTTTATCAACAACACGTGCATATGAGTGGTTTGTTCGTTGGTGCGTTCAAAAGCGGTCGAGATGGGTGATGGAAGATTTGCTTCGCTCTGGTAGGCCATCAACGTCTTCAACTGAAGTTAACATCGCATAAGTGAAGGAAATGGTGGCTGAAAATCTTCATTCAAGTTTGAGAGAGATAGCCACTGAACTTTCAGTGTCTCACGAGTCGATCCGTACCATTTAAAAAAATCACTTGGGTATGAAACATGTTGCCGCTCAGCTAGTCCCAAAAGATAAGAGTCGCTGAGGACATGATAGAACGAGTCAATTCCGACAAAAAATTCATGCAACGCATTGTTACTGGTGACGAGACGTGGGTTTACGAGTTTGACATGCAAACTAGTCAACAAGCTTCGGAGTGGCGCCTTCCGACTGAACCGAAAACGAAAAAACCACTTCTTGCCGGAAGGTCAAACGGTAAATAAAGAATAATAATTATGCTTTATGCGGCGTTTAAGAGAGCAAATTCGACAAAAATGCCAAATTTGTGGAAAGAAAATTCTTGGATTTTGCATCACGATAATGCGCCTTCGCACAAAGCCATCATTGTGAACAAATTTTTGACCAAAAACTCAACAAATACCATCGAGCAACCACCTTATTCACCAGATATGGCTCCAGCCGACTTCTTTCTATTTCATAAACTCAAATTATCACTTCGTGGCACCCGTTTTCATTCGGTAGAAGACTTAAAGGAGAATTCGCGACGAGAACTGAACTCAATTCCGGAAAAAGCGTTTAAAACATGTTTTGATGATTGGATTATTCGTTGGCGTAAGTGTATCGTTTCTGAAGGAGCATACTTTGAATCAATAAAATAAATTTGGATGGATAACTATCATTTTGTGTATTATTGATCTTTTCCCGGTACTTTCTTGACAGAGTAGTAAGTAGTACCGAAACAGTAAAATTAAAATCTGCGAAAATTATGAAATATTTTCGAGGCTTTATTTTGTGGAATATACCCGAAGAAAACACGATTTGATAAAGTTGGCTCGATAGAATAAATTCACAAAGTTACATATTTTTGTGTCATTTTGTCTTCTTTTCTAGGTTTTATTCTTAAATTAAGTGATTTGATATTATGAGTAATTTACCAAAATGATGTTCATTGATAACTTGTGGTATAAGCGATCGATTTTTTTTATTACCTACATCTATAAATTTTTTTAAATATAAAACGCGCCTATTCGCTGGACAAAATTCAAATTCAAATTAATTTATTCGCTTAAATATGGTAGGAAAAAGACAATTTTTATCTATTATTTTTACCGAACAGACTGCTCTTGCAATTTGCAACCATTTTTTTAATTTAGCACCTGTCTTTACTTCTACATAACAGTGGCATTCCACTTTGTGTTGAATCTACTGATTAATCAACAGGCCACCGCTAAGCAACCAATAAAAAAACCGGCCAAGTGCGAGTATGACCACAGAATAAATAATAGTACTACGGTATGACTCGCGCACGAAGGGTGAAGGTTTATTTTGTTTTCAGTGTTATAGCGTTATAGTATTTGTTGTTATAGCGGCAACAGAAATACATCATCTGTGAAAATTTCAACTGGGTTCATGAGATACAGCCTTGGTGACAGACGGACGGACGACGGATGACAGTAGAGTCTTAGTTAGGGTACGGAACCCTAAAAAACATATTTTTATTCAATGAGACTTAATAATTAAGTCCTAGAAGTACCTATCAATGATTCATAAACACTTTTTTGAATCGACCAAAAAATGTTTGCTTACCTACCTACTACACATTCAAGAGAATGAGGTAAAGATGTTATTATTGGTATGTAAAGGGCTATAGGCTGCAACGGGTTCCGGCGATGCCATGGCTGCCGGCCGCAGAGGCGCGCCAGTCAGGACCGGTTCCCTCGCGATGCTGTGCTTTCGCGGCTGCATGCGATTTCAAATAAATATGCTCTAAGCCTGACTCCATTCAACAATATACCTAATTCAACTATTGCAATGTGAACTTACTTCAATGGCAACCATGGTGTTCGCGCGGCCGTCGTAAACACCATTCATTTGCCCTCACCTTTGAAACCATCAAAAAGCATGCTTGCCTGTCGCAACGCAAACTCTACAGTTTATAATTAGTCTTTAAAAAGTAAATAAATGACTGATCAAAACATTTTGTATTGCTGTAGGTACCTATAGTTAGCTAATTGCTTGCAGTCGGCTGTAAGACCTCACGCGGAAGCCGGCGCGCGGCGGGAAAGCTAGTTTAAGTGATTGTTTCACGTCCAAGGTTTCCAGTTTCTGGGTCAAGGTCACTCTGGTTGATCAAAGAAAAACGTTTTATAGCATAGGTTTTATATGTTTTTTATAATATTTTTTTACAACTACTTAGAAGACTCTGAGGCTGTCATAATTTTAATTTTAGAACCGTATTGTTAAGAGGGTCCTACACGAAATTGTGAAAATTTACGTATTTTTAAGTCACTTGTACTATGCGCTGAATTAGATAAATACATTAAAAGAACTTGTGTAAGTTAGCCTAATCATTGCAGAAAGTCATGGTCTTGTTGAAATTTGAAACAAATTCTTTAAACAATAACAAACATTACATAAATCTAATGACTCCTAAAAACATAGTTTTTAGACAACTTTCTTAATTTTACGCATGATTCATGAAACAATAATTCTTACATGAAATATTTGTATTGATAATCCGCAGGGCACCCCCTTCTTAAAAAAGTAAATTTTAATTTTTAACACAAGCGCGTGATGGTTTTGTACATTTCGCAGAATAAAAACATTACTGTAATTAAATTACTAGGTCTGAAACTTCAAAGCAAAATAATTGTTCTAATTATAAATATCAATATGATTGATTTTGCTTTGAAGTTCTTTAGTTTTTGCGATCGCGCGGCACCTCCTTAATGTTATTTTATTTCTATCGCTCAGCTTTATCGAACCGCCATCACAAATCGCAAGCCATAATATTCAGTTCGATATTGATATAATATTTTGTTTAGTAATGGGATCCTGTAGAGGAGTATCTGAATGTAGTAGCGGCAGTATGGACGTGTGCGCCCGCGCCTGCGCCCGCGCCTGCGCCCGCGCCTGCGCCCGCGCCTGCGCCCGCGCCTGCGCCCGCGCCTGCGCCCGCGCCTGCGCCCGCGCCTGCGCCTGCGGTCAGGCCGCGCCGGCAAGCTGGCGCGCGACCAGATTAAACTTACGAAACGAAATGACAGCTAATGTTACATGTTGAGAGGAAATACTGTGCTCGACCCCGTCGGTTACACGGTTTGTTGTATGTCCGCCTGGCTATGGCACTATTAGTTATTCTGTGCTACGGCTTCCACCTTGATCTAAATCTGTCCCAACTGTTGTACTCAGACAGTTAGAGATAAGATAGATCCTCAGTTCCTCAGTAGTTGAAAGCTAGAGGCGAAGTAGGTAAGCTTTCATCTTTTAATAAGTAATCTTACTAATCTATCACCGTCCGGTCCGAAATAAAGGTCGAGCGCTTTTCCGTTAGGTATGGCAAAAAAATAAAATTAATATTTTTGAACAGTCCTGTATAATTACTTAACAAGTCTTATCATCACCTAATTTACCATTAAATAAAAAAATCTTACGATATTTCGTAAGAGGAAAGGGATTAATATGAAATTAAGTTAAATATTTATCTACTAGAAATACGGTTTACATTGGTATTGAAAGATATTTTTAATAGTGCGGGCGGGCTCTGCCGATTTCTCAGCGTGCAATTACTTCAAAATTAAATCAAATCAACCCATGACATGATCATTAGTAAATCAATGGAGCAATTAACTAACAATAATATCAGAATACATGTCAAGAATTTAAATATTAATTGGCAATTATATTCAAATTATAATAAAATAAAATTAGCGCATAGATAATAAAATACTAGAAATTTAATGCAGTTTATGGTAATCATGATTACTACGAGTCAAAAAACTCCTTCAAATTATAAAATCTTTTGTTAATAAGGCATTTTTTCAATATTTTTATAAATAATGTTGTAGGATGCCGTCATAAATCAACAAGTATTAGAGATTACAGATCAGCTAATTAAACATCGAGTTTCTTGTGGCTTATTTTTCTTTCAAATTCTTTCTTAACTTTGTGCTGCAGAAAAGGGCTATTCGAGCAATATATAACCTAAATGCTCTCTCAGAGCTCTCTCTGAGAGAGTCGCCAGCCTAGAGTTTTAAGGATATAAGTATAATGACAGTTGCATCACAATACATTTATGAAAATCTGATGTAAGTTCATAAAAATTTTGAAATGTATTCAAAAAACAGTGATAAAATAAATAATTCTTTTGAGGGTTTGTGTGTACGATTTTACAACAAAGTACCAAATGTTAATTAGAAATTAGACCTTGATAAATTTTAAATCAAAATCAAAGAAAAGTTTCATAAAAAAGCTTATTATAAAGTGTCAGATTACACAGAAGACAAACCAGCTTGGGAAAGCTCCAAGTACTCCAACAGCTATTTCTAATTGTCTATAATTAATTAATATAGAGTACCATTTACATAGTTTACATTCAAATTCATATTTTGTAAGTATTTCTAGACCTTGTAGCGACATATTTTTTTTGTAATGGGCGATTTTCTGACAGCGCAAATTAAAAAGTAAAAATTAGTTCAAAAACACTCGATAGATGTCGTTTTATGAAAGCTGGGCTACTTATGGTCTGTAATAAATTCTACACTTTTACTTGTCTACCAAAAGAATAAAAAAATAGTATTTACTTACCTATTTATATTCAGGACATCCAGAACCTATTTCTATTTTGGAATAGAATAAATATTACGCAGCCATACACGTGCTCTTCATAAACCCGCATTTTACTAAGCGCCATACTAATCTATGCTAAGCGCCATCTATGAAGTCATTTACGAACCAATTTCTTTTTTTTTTTTGATCTCGGAAAATCGCCCATTGTCGTTGCTTCTGTGCGCGGTGGTTACTTGCACCTTTGCCACAGTTACAAAAATTACGCCCTGAATGTGTGGTAGGTTAAAAACGATTTGGACGATTCAAAATACTTACTAATTGAGTTTATTGAATAAATATCTCTTGACTTTTGACTTTTTCTTATAGGTTATGATGTCCAAAATAAGTTTAACTTTATCTAATTTAAAGACGTCTAGGCAAATAATAGCAAACCGACGACGCGACGTATTGCTTACATAGAAATATGCGGCGTTGTCTTATATACCTACTTATTTGTTTGTACCTACAAAGATTCGTACCACAACCCGATTTTAGAGTAATCTTATATCGCCATCAAGAAGGAAACGCTAACTGTAGGTACGTTTGAAGTTGTTTGAACTCAAACTAAAAGTATAATTCATTTATTAATTTTTTTTGGTCTATTAAACCCTTAGTAATAAATTATATAAAGACACAGTATAAAGAGTATGTAAAGACGACACCGCGAAGCAATTGTTTGCGCACTGATTTGAAGCTGCAAAGTTCAACAATCACAAGCACAGATTAAATAAAGGACGTTTGCAGCCCATTGCCGCAACTCAGTGCGTAAAAATTTGCTTCGCGTCTCTGTTACAATTGCTACACAACGCGTCACTATTATTCAATAAAATAATCTTAAAGGTAATGAAATAGTGTTTATGTGCAATAGACAGCTTACTTCAATAGGCGAGTCACCGACGCGACCCTTGCGGCTTGTGGCATGCCTTTGGACATTCGTATTTTTGGACGTTTTTCCTCTGGCCTCTAACACACGAGCAGCAGTTTGCTGTCGACCAGCGTTGCCAGACGTGCGATAATTATCGTAGATCCACGATAATTTGGAGGGGCATGCGATAAAAGATAATAATTAAGTATCGCACGATAATTTGTATAATTCGTCGACTTTCCACGATATTTTTTGTCAGTTCTACGATAATTTTGTGACAAACCTGGTTTAGCATCAGTCGTTCAGTCACAGTTTGGAAATAACGAAATTTAAGGTACCACAGTCAGTCCTTTTTCTAGGTGATGACCTTTTTTTGTGCGAATGCGATAAAAACACGATAATTTTACAGTAAATCTAGGATAGTTTTGACCTACGGATCTGGCAACACTGAGGTACAAAGTACTCTGTGGGGCTGACAAAAAAGCTAAAATGTCAATGTGACGCAGCGTTGCCAGACGTGCGATAATTATCGTAGATCCACGATAATTTGGAGGGGCATGCGATAAAAAATAATAATTAAGTATCGCACGATAATTTGTATAATTCGTCGACTTTCCACGATATTTTTTGTCAGTTCTACGATAATTTTGTGACAAACCTGGTTTAGCATCAGTCGTTCAGTCACAGTTTGGAAATAACGAAATTTAAGGTACCACAGTCAGTCCTTTTTCTAGGTGATGAGCTTTTTTTTTTTAGCTCGTGACGTTGGATGTTACCACATTTGGAGTGCCCAGTCGTATAAATTCTGTCTTTTTGAATGCGATAAAAACACGATAATTTTGCAGTAAATCGAGGATAGTTTTGACCTACGGATCTGGCAACACTGCTGTCGACGTATGTAACTGCAGTCGACGTTAGGAGGCGGCGGCTAGCTGTCGACATGTTGTTGGCTTGCCGCAGAAAGCAGTTGAAACGTTGACAGTTAGCTGCCGACAGGTGAAGGCGTCTGCAGTCACCTCTGCCGTCGTCAGCTAGCTGTCGACCTGCCTGCGGCAAGCAGTTGAAACGTTGACAGCTTACCGACGACATGTCGGTAGCTAGCCGCCGACTTCTAACGTCGACTGCAGCTACATACGTCGACAACAAACTGCTGCTCGTGTGTTAGAGCCCTAAGTCGTGCAAAGGAAATAACAATGTTCGTCTAATTTCCGTAGTTATTTTGCAACTTATTTGAGATCATAATCATTTGCAAATTAATGTTAATTCGCTTTTGCTTAGCGTATGCACATAATTAGCACGGATTGACTTACAGAATTGAAGAGCCTAATAATAATATGTACTTATTTACATCATTACAAACTACACTAATTTACTAATACAAACTATTTCTTAGGTCATATAATAATTATATGTTCCTACTATGTTAACGAATGTTTGTCTTGGCACAAAATCCCATGTAAGATTATTTAATGTTCTGTAGTTAGCTGCGCGTAGTATTATTTATTCTGTGGCTGCGCTTCGCGATTGTCTAACTTATCACTTGTACAAAATTTCCAACTTATCACGTGACCTACAGGAGTAGGGCAGTTAGTATTTCTGTAGTCTAATAAAAAATAACCTCGAAATTCAAGTAAATCGCTACGCTGCGCTTTGCGATTGTCTTAAATTTCTAACCAATCACGTGACCTACAGGAGTAGGGCAGCTAGTATTTCTGTTGTCCAACAAAAAAAAATAACCTCGAAATTCAAGACAATCGCTACGTATCTATTCATGTGGCTGCGCTTCGCGATTGTCTTAAATATCTAACCTATCACGTGATCTACAGGAGTAGGGCAGCTTGTATTTCTTTCGTTGCGGAGGACGCGGGTTCGATTCCCGCCTGAGGTAGAAAAACTTTATCAACGTTTTGTAATCTTCAGTATTTCTTTTTGTTGTCTAATATAAAAATAAATAAAGTTTGAACTTACTTAATCATAATAATAAATTAGGGCTTTCAACACTACAGCGTAATCTTCGTAATGAGGAAAGAAAGTTATGCCCATACATTTTAGTGCATTTAATATTAGGGATTCTAAAATTAGTGTTTTTAATTTTTAGGCAAAACTATAATAGTGCTAAAACAACTATTAGGCTAGACAATTAACGTTCGTTAAAACTTGAGGCCAACATAGTTCGGCACTCTTCTTTAATCTGTGGTTGGGCTATATGAAATTAGAACTAAAAATTTTAGGCGAACCGAAGGGCACACGTTTTGAATTGTTCCAGAAAACAGCTACAATTCTTTAAGAATCTATTATCAAGCTTGGAGTTTTAAGACGTAGGTACTCTATGGATTCTCTTTTAAATCTTAAGCCATTTTATAATACAGTTATAGAACCTAAGTCTAGATAAACGGTAGTAGGTATGTAGCTGTATACAGTACTGCTTTCATAATGTACCATAGATTTCTTTAAAACTATTATAGTTGATAGTTTGATAAAATGTATGTAAATATTTTAATACAACTAAAGGCTATATTAAAGTTAATAAATTCAGTCAGTCAAAACTGTTTCTGAAACGGATGATTTGTTTATGATTCCAAATTGAATATTTTGTTTTATTTTTGTTGTTAGATTATCCATTCCCGGCGCGGAGCTTGAGTTGCATCTGTTATTTAGATTAAATACAGTGCTGTTTTCAGTTAGTTTATATCTAGTGTATTATTGTGAATTTCATAATGGATAAAACAACGAAGAGTTTGTCTTAAATTTTGCGTCGCTAATGGAATTTCGTGTTCGGAGTCACTGAAAATGTTACAGAAGGCTTACGGTGAATCGACTTTATCAAAAACACGCGTGCTTATGAGTGGTACAAAGCGTTTAAATTGGTCGAGGTGTGGTGGAAGATTTGCTTCGCTCTGGTAGGCCATCAACGTCTTGAACTGAAGTTATCATCGCAGGAAATGGTGACTGAAAATCCTCTTTCAAGTTTGAGATAGATAGCCGCTCTACTTTCTGTGTCTCACGAGTCAGTCCGTACCATTTCAATTAATCACTTGGGTATGAAACATGTTGCCGTTCGGCTAGTCCCAAAAGACCTGAATTTTCTCCAAAAACTCAATAGCATAAGAGTCGCTGAGGACATGCTATAACGAGTCAATTCCGACCCAACATTCATGCAACGCATTGTTACTGGTGACGAGACGTGGGTTTACGAGTTTGACTTGCAAACTACCGGAACCGAAAAAACCACGCCAAAGTCGATCAAAAGTCAAAGTCATGTTGACTGTTTTCTTTGACTATCGCGGTGTTGTGCACTCGGAATTCTTGCCAGAAAGTCAAACGTTACATAATATTACATTATGATATTAGTGCGGTAAGTTGAAAATTACAGCAGAGGCGCTACAAGAAAGCAGAGGCTGTAATTATCAAAGCGCACGTATGTCATACGACGTTTTATAACACATTTGCGAGGAAAACACATTTTCTGAAAATGACTGCGTGTTTTTGTTGTTTTTCTGGTGTATAAATCTTTGGTAAGCCAACATGTATTTTTCTTTGGACTTAGATGGTAATAGGCTGTCAATAACATTTTGTGCTTCACTTATTATTTCCGGTGGTGTAGACTGTAAATTTAGTTCTTCATTCCTAAAACTAGACATATTTATTTTTAAACTTTCAAGGTAAAAGGCGACTAACGGGCTAAAGACTGCACATACCTCCAACAGCATAGAGCGGCGACGGGCTCATCAAAATAATACTACCAATCCCTCCCTTCCCTTCGGTGTCGTAAAAGGCGACTAACGGACTAAAGACTGCACATACATTCAACAGCATAGAACGGCGATGGGCTCATCAAAATAATACTACCAACCCCTCCCTTCCCTTTGGTGTCGTAAGAGGCGACTAACGGACTAAAGACTGCACATACATTCAACAGCATAGAACGGCGATGGGCTCATCAAAATAATACTACCAACCCCTCCCTTCTCTTCGGTGTCGTAAAAGGCGACTAACGGACTAAAGACTGCACATACATGCTACATCATAGAGCGGCGATGGGCTCATCAAAATAATACTACCAACCTCTTTCTTTTCTTGGGTTTCGTAAAACGCGACTAACGGACTAAAGATTGCACATACAGCCAACAGCATAGAGCGGCGATGGGCTCATCAATATATTACTACAAACCCCTCTCTTCCCTTCGGTGTCGTAAAAGGCGACTAACGGACTAAAGACTGCACATACATCCAACAGCATAAGAGCGGCGATGGGCTCATCAAAATAATACTACCAACCCCTCTCTTCCCTTGGGTGTCGTAAAAGCGACTAACGGGCTAAAGACTCCCACCTATGTTGTCCATATATTCAAACGATTAGGAACTAATTTTTAAATTACATTACCGCACTAGTGCGAAACTTATTACATTACGATGCTGAAATCGGTGTAATAAGAGCTACTTTACGAGCAAATGTGTTATAAAGAATATAATTTGAGCGTTATGCGGCGTTAAAGAGAGAAAATTCGACAAATAGCCAAATTTGTAGAAAGAAAATTTTTGGATTTTGCACTACGATAATACGCCTGTGCACAAGGCCATCATTGTGAACGAATTTTTGACCAAAAACTCAACAAATACCATCGAGCAACCATCTTATTCACCAGTTAGGGCACCAGCCGACTTCTTTCTATTTCCTAAACTCAAATTACCACTTCGTGGCACCCGTTTTCATTCGGTAGAAGATATAAATGAGAATTTGCGGCGAGAACTGAACTCAATTCCGGAAAAAGCGTTTAAAACATGTTTTGATGATTGGATTATTCGTTGGCGTAAGTGTATCGTTTCTGAAGGAGCATACTTTGAAGGCGAGAAAATAAATTTGGATGAATAACTAACATTTTGTGTATTATTGATCTTTTCCCGGTACTTGTTGTGGAACCAGCTCTCGGCGGCGGTATTTCCAGACCGTTACGACTTAGGGATCTTCAAGAAACGAGCCTAGGCCGGCAACGCGCTTGCGATTCCTCTGGTTTTGCGGGTGTCCATGGGCGGCGGTGATTACTTTCCATCAGGTGACCCGCTTGCTCGTTTGCCTCCTTCTGCTATAAAAAAAAAAAAACTTTCTTGACAGAGTATTAAAATTATATTTGACTATAGTGATGTAACATACGTTGCTTACACGGAAGTTATCGGTTAACGGTCTCACTGAAGTTTGATCGACAACAAAGGAAAGTTCAGAGAAAGTTTACCACCATTTGTCCACGTTTTCCATTCAACATTGTATATAGTAATAGTTTAGAATGCACTAAAAGGTGTATACCTATTCCTACGTACTTTAATATACTTACAATTTCAAAACGAGTTTTGGTACTTATCATCTGATAGAGCTTGATAGGAATCCATCTTATTCATCTCGTTCGATCACGACGAACCATCTGAATGTTCAAACGAGTTCAAATCGCGTGTCTTATAGTGAATAGTTAGTGTGTCAATGTTGCAGAGTTAATAAGTACATATTTAGTAGTTATTAAGGTTCCGCAGTAAGTCAGGGCCCCTTAAGTATCGCTTCTTTGGCCGTAAACCCATTTTAAACGTAGTTCATGCTTGTGTGTGCTTGCTTGCCAAATTCAGCATACCTAGCTATCGACCATAGTGAAGTAGCAAGTATTACAGACATAAAGCTTTTGATTTTTTATATTGTTAGTAATAATAGTAAGTGACTACGGAACCGTTTACTGGCCGTGTGCCGACCCTAAGTGAGCACTAGCAGTAGCTAGTTTTTATGGCACCGGGCGCCGCGCTCGCTCAGGTGTGCGCTGCGGGTGTATGAGTGGTGTATGACCCCGTGGCCGCGCCATATGGCGCGCGTGATTCACGCACCTTCGCCTCTTTATAACTATAGAGTTTCTTCTGAGAAATATAAAGTTGCAAAGGTTTCTCTCGACCGACACAGCTACTCTTACTAACACAGAGTACGCGGCCACTTACTTGTGCGTACGCGTTTGTGATTCCTGAAATCCACAATACGCTTTAATTTAATTTACCTATGCATATTTCAGCAAAAGCTTTATCTCCAGCGGCAGCCTAGCTAGTGGAAACTGCACTAAAATATATTAGTATTTTTGCTAGCCAAAATCGAAATGCCTAAGTATTAGATATAATGCAGTCTGCATTCACTTTCCAGTGTTTGAGATTGATTTAGGATTTGTTTTAATCGTGAAAGTTCGATATTATTACGTACACATGTCGGAAAACAAGCGGTTATAAACGTTGAAACGATGAAGCGTGATATCGCAAAGTTTCATCGTGAGACGGTAACACTGAATCCATCATCAAACTTTTCGAGCGGTTTGGCGATGTCGGCACGGGACGGCCGCACTGCGTGCCGCGCGCCTAACCGGAGCTGCACTATAGCTTTTTAAGTAAATTAACCTTTTTCAATTGCATATTTTTGACGTTATCAGAGACGGCGATCGACGTTATTATACATAATTGGCCCAAGCGGAGAAAGAAATGTTAAACCGCTGGACGGACACAGCCATCATTAATTTAGTTATTTGTGTACGACGGCCTAGATCGTGATGGCGGGCGCGGACATCGATTGGCTCGTTATTTCAGTTTTTACACGGCTTGTTTCTGGTTATTATATGGCCACTCGATCTCGCCGTGATTACAGGCGCATGGAGCCACGCTCCGCCGATTTACATCTTCTTTAATTTTAACGAAACAACATTCCGCTCGCCGCGCTGCAGCACCCGGCTCTGTACCCGGCTCTGTACCCAGCTCTGTACCCGATACCAGCACATAGGCAATGGGCACGTATCACAAGGGTGATGAAAAAGTTACACGCTTATCTATGACGCGCTCGTCACCGCCATATGATTTGTAGTCGTACCTACAATATTTTGATCGAATATTAGAAACAAATACTCTGGTATACCCTCTGGGGTATAAATGTCGCAGTGATATGATAAAAACAGAGATTTGATAAATTCCCTAAGTGATTTCATCAAATCATAACGATTTTATCATTTCCCTAAACAAATCTAGAGATTTGAACAAATACCAGAACTGGTTCCGTGAAATGACAAAAAAGCTTTTCTATGGTATTTTAAACGTCGTTTATTTGTAATTACATGCATAATTAAAATAATTAGTAAGTGTAGTAAAATTGATGTCAAAAATCATCACTAGAACATAAGTTGTCCTACTCCTGTAGGTCACGTGATAGGTTAGCAATTTTTTTTTAGAGGATAGGTTAGCAATTTTTTTTTTTTAATTTAGAGGTTATTTTTTTATTAGACAACAGAAATAATAACTCCTGTGTAGGTCACATGTTTTTTTTGTCATTGCACGGAATCAGTTCTGGTATTTGTTCAAATCCCTAGATTTGTTTAGGGAAATGATAAAATCGTGTTGTTATTTTAACATCCTCCGTGATTTGATCAAATCACTCAGGGAATTGACCAAATCTCTGTTTTTATCATATCCCTGCGACATAAATTCAAAGTTGTGTTTGTTTATTTTTCTTTAACTTCAAGGCGGAGCAACGGACTCCTTAGTTTTTGTTACAGACGTTCTGTGAGACAAGAGGCCGCAAGTGCAGGGAAGAGAGACCGTGCTTCACGGGGGGTAAAGGCATATGTCAAATCTATGATCATTCCTTAAAGTAGCGGGCACTACTTATAAGCTACTCCTCAACTATAGGTAGGTTTGTTTAAAACCGTCATACATGACTGAATCGGGGTCATCAGGAACGTTTAGAATCTTTACTTGGTTCGTCTATGAAATTGGGTATTGTGGTAAATATTGAATGGCACCGCGGCTGACCGCGGCCCGTGGTTCGCATGCCTGCGCCTGCGCTGCGCACTGCACATGCGCAGATCACTAACTTGACACGTCCCTAACTGCTGGAGAGATAGCTAGCTGGCGGCACAGTTGACAGGGCTACTGTTACCCTCCGTCGCCGGTTGATCACCATATACGAGTAGCCTTGTCACGGATCTACTCGTATCGTTCTCAAGAGTTGGATTTCAAAAGTTATTTATATCTTTTGACAATTAACTGTTTTATAGCTTCGCCTATTTAACGATCTTGGCACACGAATGCAAAGAATGCTATGAGATGTTTTATAACTGCCATTTAACATTGCTCCGTTAAACAATGTTAAAACGCACGTATTGTTCTCACTTAATTAGATCTATTCGAGTTAGGAGCTATATATATTCGTGTATAATTACACCAAATACCTAGCTGCTTGCTGCGGGAATGATTTCTTCGTCTCATCGTGTAGGTATGCATTCCGACTGATTCACACACATGTCAATTGCGAGGAGAAATTGATTTCTACTCGCGCAGCTGACGGACGACAGACAACACGTAGGTAAGTACAACAAAAGCAAACGCGTCGTCGGCAGGCGGGCGACTGTGATATACCCAGTCTTACTTGAAATGAATATTCATTCTTTATCACTTCATCTAGAGCAGATATAATAAGTATTCGTGAAATGTATGAGTCGAACACGTTTGGGCTTTTGGCACTGTAGTGTGTGTACGCCATATAGTTACACACATGCGTCTGCACCCAGTATATAAGCAATAACTTGCGTTAATAAAGGGTCATTATATCGGAATCATCTTTTATTCGTTGCGCGAACCTCCCGCCTTTGCAGCACAACTTGAACTGTTTTAGTTAACGTAAGTAGGTTAGCCGCAGGCACAGTGCGGCAGCTCATCTCCACAATTATACGCTTTATTCTTTCCAGAGGCACCGAGGGCCTAGACTAGTGGCAAGCGCTCAACCCTGTCTATTCGTAATACGTCGTACACTGCTGTATACGAATGTTTGTAATAAATACAGCAGCGCGCGCATGCATTTCGAAGCATTACGAATAGACAGGGGCTTTGCCACTGCCACACTGTCTTGTCTATAGGGGGGGCTGGTGTTCGAAAAACCGTTTGCGTGGTCCGTTATCACAGCGAAACTTAGGTGACGATCGTCTCGAATTAATTAGTACCTTGCTACCGTCAAGTACTTTGAATGGAGTGCGTTCCTGTTTACGCAAACCGAGCTGACAATATTATGTTTAGATGGTGGTGATGATTGTAGGGGCTGCCCCAAGAAATTAGTACTTAAATTAAAATTATTTTCTCGAATTCGTAAAGAGCACACAATTGTACTGTTTAAAATCGATTAGGGAACTTTGTCTACCAAAATTGACATAAAAAAAAAACAGGTCGGTAAAATTGACATTCGTCGTATGTCATTCACTTAACTTAATAATGGTTCGTTTTCGGTAATGGCGGTCGGTCCGCTTACGGTTTGCTGTATTGATTTCCCATGGCTGGGACAGCCCAGACTTTATTATATGGTGTAAAACCAACCGCTTATAATTCTGACGGCAGGATTCGCGTCGCGTTGGTTGCGATTTTGGTCGGTTCGGGTCGGTACATAGGCCACGTGCATTAGTTGCGAATTTACAGTTAATCGGCTTAAACCTTAATAGTGCAAATAAAAGTATAAATCATCAGTACAGATATTGCGAAGTGTCAGGTGTAGCACAGTTATGGCGGCTCACTACACGGATACCTACTGCCGACCCCTCCATTGTTGTCGTAAAAGGCGACTAACGGACTAAACACTGGACATAAACCCAACAGCATAGAGCGGCGTGGGCTTACCTCCTGTCACGGTGAGCACATGTGCAGTTTTAGTGTGCCGTGGACTGCTTCCTGTCCTCTTGCATTGCCTAGTCTCTGACTTACCATTTGGGTATTATTATCGTGTATCTATTTATGTATGTATTGCGAAAGTTACACGACGGGCACCTGCTCGGCACTCGTCGGCACTCGTCGGCACTCGTCGGCACTCGTCGGCGTCGGCGCCGGCGGGTGAGTGCTGTAATAACGGGCGGGTGCCGGGGCCCTAACGCGTAGCTGACACGCCACACAGCATTACAGTAATCAAGCGTACTTTTTTTATTCTGCTGTATCATCAAGCCAGTGTCGAGTTCAAATACTTTCATAAATAATAACGTACCTACGCAGCTACGTGGTAGCAAACATGTGAAATTAGTAATTAAAAAAATTTAGTCAAGCATGACTCCACCACTCTTCTGAGTGCAGTGAATGATAATAAAAAATAACATGAAATAATTATCTATGTTTTTATGTATGATGTCGCAAACGTGTTGGAAAGCAATCAATCACCACCGCACTCATATAGATCTACGCTCACTACGTACTACTCCTGCCTTATGTTTATTTTATTACACACGGTTGTACACCTGTTACTATGGGTGTTCGTCGGCAAAGCGCACGCGTACCAACCTCGCCGTCCCTAACCTGAACTGCTCTATCCGAGATGTGGGTTTGATGCCCATGGGCCGTATAGCAAATTATAAAAACCATTCGAGGGAGCACGCGACGCTGCCGTCACGGGTGATATAGGCGGAAACATCTTACGTGCGGACCATCTACTTGTTTTTGTTGCAGAATTGGAAGCGATCAATTAAAGTTTGAGGCTTGTTATTATTACCTACTCTGTAATAATTATTTTTATTTCACACGAATATTTACATTTGGGGGGAAAAAGACGTTATTAATCGCTGTCTCTGCAGACGTCTGCGACAGGCGCAAAGGCAATTGAATCTTATAACTGTCCGCAGTTCACGCTTTCGATTGAACATGATTTTATGAGTCGATTGCTATCGCCGGGCGCGGGGTGCGCGCGCGCAGGCGGCCGTCGCTCGGAGCGGAACTGCCCGCCTGTCCGACGTACGGCGTAACCCCGTTTTTGATAAGTAAACTACTAATTACAGTTCCGTTGTAACCGAGATTGCATGTATGATTACTCCGTTTCCGAGACGTGCCTCCAGTGCGGCCTTCGCACACAATTTCCTGATTATGCGGCAACGGCGGCACCCGACATGTTACAGTCTGCTCATTATAACAGTGATAATGGCGTAAGTTCGGTGCACGGTGAGCGCGCAGTTTAACAGTTGCTCCGCGCGGCCCGATACCGGTCCGGAGATAACGCCGGTAAAAGTGCGCGCGGCCGCACTTGCGATACCTTTTCGCCCCGAGTACACTTTCGATTGTCGAGTCGTGACGCGCGTAGAAATCTCGATTGAATGCGATAGAGCGGTGAACGACCGCACCGAGATAAACAATGAAGTCGAACCAGTCAGCGGCTCGTGAGCGTATCCGCGGACGAGATCCCGACTTGCGCTTTCGTCGTGAAACTCGATCATCGGGACCCGAGCGAGTGACCAACAAAATTGAAACCCGTTATTAGGCATTTTGATTGTATACCAATCTCGTCGGTAAGTACAGAAACACGTTTAAGAAAGTTTTGTATTTATATTTAAGGGAGCGCGGGATTCCGAATTTCCTAATGAATCAGCTGTTTACTAATCGCAAGAATGTCTGAAATATTTCTTCAATAAGGAGGATTCTTAGCGGTGACTATGACGGGGCGGTAAGTGGACCATTGGCGAGGTTCCATAGTATTTGTGGGTCATTTTAAAGTGTGAAGTTGCGTTGAGACGTGCGCTGGGTGGCTGGGGAACCGCCTCGGTGCGTGAGCAGCGGCTGCGGCGCGGGGCGGGCGCGGGGCGGGCGCGGCACGGGCGCGGGGCGGCGGCGGCGCGGCGAGATGGCGCGCGCCCACCGCGACCGGCTACAGTTAAGCCGGTAACCGCACACCCGGTACTATGACAGACTTTACGAGTTCCCTTGCAAAATATTGTTGTTCTTTATCTTTATTTTGTCGTTTTGTTTGGTTTTTTCTAACCCGATCAATCCTCAACCATAGGCACCGAGTGCAACCGTACCGAATGTTGTTTTATTATAATTAATGAAATTGATTGTTTGGCTAATAAATAACGATAAAATAATTATCTACTATGTAAGGTACTTGATACAAATAAGGCCTACCTAACTTTAACCTAACTTTTTATTTGGGCGAAATAATTAAGTTTCCATAATAAGGCCTACCTAACTTTAACCTAACTTTTTTTTTGGGCGAAATAATTAAGTTTCCATAACATAGACTTTGGCCATAATAAATCGCGTACACGGATTAAGGCCTGTACGATTCAAAGTAAGAAATCCATTAAAATTGAGGTTCCCTAAATCACAATATAGCCTCATAACATTAAACAGCTCTGTCTCTTTACGTTAAGTATAGCTAATTAAACAAATGTAAAAAAATAACTTTTTCATCTTTAGCCAAACCTAAACGTCTCATGGTAAGAAATACACTTCAATAATTTAAAAAAATATATATTCATTATAACAAACCAAAAATTATTTTTATATTTTGCTAAACAAATATCAAAAAATTGAAAAAGAAGAATATTTTAATAGGCTATATTAAAACACTGCGTCCGAATAAGGCCACCAGAAATAAGATAATTAGTCTTCAATTCTCTTAAAGTAGATATTAACAATTAGATCTCAATCTGAATCGTCTTTGGTTATTCCGAAGTAATCCTCGTAATATTATTTTAAACAGTCTTTGCAAGGTCGCATATCTGCTACTTTGTCTTCGAGACAAGCATGGCAGCACCAGCATTCATTTTCCTTTAGAATTATTTCCTGCTTTTTCTTGACACCGGCACCGTCTTCTTTTTCTTTTCCGAGGAGTTTGTATATTTCTAATATGGCCTATCGTGCTGAAATAAAGCATAGGTCTTATTCAATATTACTTTCCGTTTGCCTTTAAAAATTGATAATAAATGTATCTATGGCCAATAGTACAGATAAAGATCATGAGTAGCCACAGACCTAAGTGGTCTGTGTGAGTATGCTAATCATGATATCAAGAAACAATTGCTTTAAGAAGTATAAACTAAAACAGCGAAATTTTTTAGTAAAAAATTGCCGAAATCACAATTTTTTTATAACACATCTTGAAATCGCGGACCTCTCTCAAAGGATGCATGCCAATTGTGGCGGGGACTTCGGAACGGGGCGTTTGTGCACTAGATCAGGTTATAGGGCGTACCTGTACATAATCTGTGGGGGATTTTCGCGGATGCATTAATTTATCCCTGTTTTATAACGTAGGTATAGGCTGTATTGAAACATAGGCCTTATTTGTATCAAGTACCTTAGGTAGGTACTCGTTTAGGTAAAATGCCAAACATTTATCACTAGTGCTACACAAGCTACACCGAATAATCGGTATTAATTTTATTTTATCGTTTTTATAAAAATAAGAGACGATATTTACAAACTTTATCCAGCACGTCTCCCATAAATCTACCTACCTACATAGTTTATAATTTACTAAGTAAACAAAAAAGGGATACTTCTTATAAATAAGTATGTAGAAAACTATGAGAGATAATGTAAAAAGTTGGCGAGTTAAGAGCGAGCCCGTGGTAGGGGCCGCGTGCCTACCGGCGCGATTAAGGCGGGAGCACCGCCGGCACTTGCAGGCTCAGGCCCGCCGCCACCTCAGGCAATAACGGTTACTCAAAAAGCCCTCTAACAAGCAATTCAACCTATACTCCCAACAATCACTGGTATTACACTTTGATTAACATTAAAAAGAAATGAAAAATTTATAAGGGCCTGCCCGCTAAAGGGCTTTAAAAAAATTAGCGATAACGAATACTTAATCAAAACTTCGTATGAACCACGATCGCTTCTGTCGGTGCAAAACATAAAACATTTGCAAATACATTTTAATTAGGTAAGTAAGTACATAAACAATATGAAATTCAGTGTTAACAATAAATGACTCTAAATATTTACACCCACAAAAACGATTAAAAAATGATAACAGTGCTAATGATGAGTACACAAATTCGCATTGGCTTAACATTCGCATCGGCTTAAGAACAGCTGCCGACACAATCGGCATAACATCGGTGCGGGCGGTACGGCGAGTGCCGCTGTATCGTTTCTAAACACACAAGAAGAGTGAAATCGGTGCGCCGGAGTTTTTCAGTTAATGATGCTATTATTCCGTCGATTGAGAACGAAGACATAGAAAACTGATTATTAGAGCGATCGGGGCAAAAACGGGCACGCCCCGTCGCCGCTCCCCGCTCCCCGACCCGCGCGCCCAGCTCAGAGCCCAGGCGCAGCTGGAGTCTCCAGGACGATGTCGATGAAAGTGCACCGCGGAAGCACTGCCTTGTACTAGTTGTACTACAAACAGATGTTCGAACTTTTTAATCTGAGGTCTGTTTGTTTCATCGCTCTATGGCCAATGACATTTGTGTTTGCTTAATTATGTTTACGTCATGTAATGAAGCCATTAGGTACTAACACAACGATTTGTTTGCACAACTGTTGTTAAACATCTTTTTGGTGCTATCATTGAGGGAAGCGTACGTTATGAGTATTTTGGGGCTCAGATGAGCACCGGCATTCCGTGGCCGCGGTGGCCGCGGTGGCCGCGGTGACTCACGCACTCCGTTTGCACAACTGGTGCTCCACTTCGATCCTCATAACAAAAACTTTTCGAGAATACCGATAAATACTTTAGTCCTAAACAACTATTATTTACAATTAATTTGCGAACGACAATGTAAACAAGCTGTTAGTTCATCGTCGAGGCTATCTCGTTATTAGCGTGAGAAAGTTTCCAAACTCTATATTTAGCTGAATTACGTATTCACGTCTGTCATGTCGGTCGGTATGATCGCTGCGGGCAGCAGTCGCCCGCCGCCGCGCCGGCAGCCGCGGCCGAGGGGCTCCTCCGAGCTTGTGCTGCGGCACGCAACAATGCCATAACACATCACTCGATTTCATATTTCCATTTGTTTTTCTGCATGCGTAATGACTGCACGCTCGAGCCGGTCCACAACACACGCCGAAGCCCGACCGGCGCCGGTGACCCAGTTTCGCAAGCCGAAAACTTAAAATGTAAAGAGATAATAATCCTTGAATGGAACATTATTCGTACGGGCTCCATGTAAGGAGCCAAATTTGTACCTTATAAGTAAACAAGTTCTGAATGTGAGTTCGCTGCGGCCTCAACGCCAGAGAGCCGCGGCGGCGCGCCCCGGCTCTCCTTCGTTGTCAATGTCGCCATAATTCGCCGATTTATCCAGAGAGATAATTTATACAATCGAAATAAAAGCAAGTGTGAAAAGTATGCGCGGGGCGGCGCATTCCTGGTTCCCGACGCGGCGCCCACGCGCGCCCAGAATAGGCGCTCGGGAAAGCGGCGCGGCGCCGTGCACAAATAAAGATAGCGGCGGGAAACCAGAGCCGCGCCGCCGCGCCTGCGCCCGCGCCCGCCTGCGCCTGCGCCCGCTGCGCCCGCGCCGGTACCTTGCTGCGTCAGCATCTGCCGCGTGAAGTGGTGCTCGGTGCGCTGCTGCACCAGCCGCTCGCTGCGCTGCTCCGACCGCTGCTCCGAGCGCTGCTCGCTGCGCTGCTCCGACCACCGCGACTGCTTCTCCATCTCGCCGCCACCCCAGCACAACGCACTGATAAACTCTCACTCGACGCTATGTCCTTATCGTACGGTAGCGGTCGTTACGACGCTCACCCGATTACTTAAACGCCACTGTTTAAAACTTGTACCAGTCCACGGGTTCATTTAGCAGAAGTCAAGTCATTATTACCCAAGTCCAACAACCAAGACGTCGGTCGATTGCGAATAGTTAGCGGATAGTGCGGCGAGGTGTGCGCGCGCGCGGCTGCGGCGGGCGCGGGGCTGCGGGCGCGGGCGGGGCGGCGACCGAAATACGCGGTTATTTCGAGACGAGCGCACTCCCGCAGCCTGCCCCCGCCGCCCTCGCCCGCCGCCCTCGCCCGCCGTTTCGCGCCCAGGACCCTCGCGCGACTCTACCTCCCTGAGGCAAAGATCCTCGTCAAGTGCGATCACAACACACAATACACAACAATCATTGACGACAATAATAAACGGTCATTCAAATAAAACTGAAAATAATTTAATTCAAAAATTAGTTTGATTAAAATAAATCGGTTAACTTTTAAAAGTTAACTCAATAACTGAATAATACTTATTTTCATAATGGTAACAAATCAAATGCAAGCTAAACTTTGATTAATTTATTTTAATACTTTTAAAATTGTAAATACATTTTTTTTTATAAAAGAAGTTAAGGCGTCATTTAACTGAGTTATTCACATCACTAAATAAATATTCGAATATTAGACAGCACGCCAACATTAGCACCATTGCTAAATATATAAGATCAAAAAGAAATCAATTGTATTATTTCTTGCTCCCTTGAAACATGACCCCACCAAGAGCACAGCAAACTTCAAGTTATAATATTTATAAACAAGAAAGACAGGAAGTTCCGTAACAATCCAACATTAATTATAATAATATGGTGTGACATTGGAATGGTTTATACTTAGCGGCCCACCGAAATAATACTAGCAATAGCAACCCCTCTCCTCCCTCGAGTGCGTAAAAGGCAAAGACTGCACATACATTCAACAGCATAAAGCGGCGATGGGCGAACCAGCTGTCACGCTGAGCACATGTGTAGTTGTAATTTGTGGAACGTGGAGTATGGCAGTGGACTGCTTCAGCGTTCCTCATTGCCTAGTCTTTGACTGACCCAGTCTTTGACTGACCCTTGGGGACAATTCGGAAATGATGGATGTGTGTGTGAATTGGTTTAAGACTTACTAAGTACGTGTGCATCCCACCAGCCATGCACGCGCATGGGATCTTAATGATCGTGCAAGAAGAGGCTTCAAATTCTGCAAAAATGAAGAAAGCCCTGGTGAAGAACACGTAACAGGGTCGGCTCGCGTCCTGGAGCTAATGGCTGAAAGGCCAGCGAGTAGGTATCCTAGCGAAGGTACATGTATCAGCAATATATTTATGACGAAACAAATAATTGTACACCGTATGTACTAACTCTGTCAAGAAAGTACCGGGAAAAGATCAATAATACACAAAATGTTAGTTATTCATCCAAATTTATATTATCGTCTTCAAAGTATGCTCGTTCAGAAACGATACACTTACGCCAACGAAAAATGTAATCATCAAAACATTTTTAAACGCTTTTTTCCGGAATGGAGTTCAGTTCTCGCTGCGAATTTTCCTTTATTTATCTTCTACCGAATGAAAACGGGTGCCACGAAGTGGTAATTTGAGTTTAGGAAAAAGAAAGAAGTCGGCTGGAACCATATCTGGTGAAAAAGGTGGTTGCTCGATGGTATTTGTTGATTTTTTAGTTAAAAATTCGTTCACAATGATAGCCTTGAGCGAAGGCGCATTATCGTGGTGCAAAATCCAAGATTTTTCTTTTACAAATTTGGCCTTTTTCGTCGAATTGCCTCTCTTAAACGCCGCATAACGCTCAATTATTATTCTTTATTTACCGTATGACCTTCCGGCAAGAATTCCGAGTGCACAACACCGCGATAGTAAAAATAAACAGTCAACATGACTTTGACTTTTGGCATGGTTTTTTCGGTTTCGGTTTAGTGGGAAAGCGCCACTTCAAAGCTTGTTGACTATAGTTTGCATTTCAAACTCGTAAACCCACGTCTCGTTACCAGTAACAATGCGTTGCATGAATGTTTTGTCGGAATTGACTCGTTCTAGCATGTCCTCAGCGACTCTTATGCAATTGAGTTTTTGTAGAAAATTCAGGTCTTTTGGGACTAGCCGAGCGGCAACATGTTTCATACCCAAGTGATTATTTAAAAATGGTACGGATCGACTCGTGAGACACAGAAAGTTCAGCGGCTATCTCTCTTTTAAAATTGAATAAGGATTTTCAGTCACTATTTCCTTCAGTTTTGCGATGTTAACTTCAGTTGAAGACGTTGATGGCTTACCAGAGCGAAGCAAGCAATACATACAAGCCTGTTTGTACTTGTTTGTATGTATTAAATCACATCTCGACCGCCTTTGAACGCTTTGTAGCACTCATAAGCACGTGTTTTTGATATAAAGTCGATTCACCGTAAGCCTTCTGTAACATATTCAGCCGATTCCGATCCGAACACGAAATTCCATTGGCGGCGCAAAATTTAACATTAACTCTTTGTTCGATGTTTTCATCCATTATGAAATTCGCAATACACACTAGATATAAGCTAACTAAAAACAGCACTGTATTTAATTTAAATAACGCAACTCAAACTCCGCGCCAAAATGGATAACAGTTGTGCCAAACTAACAACAAAAGAAAACAACAAATTGAATTTGGAATCATAAACAAATCATCCGTTCCCGAAACTTTTTTGACAGAATGTATATTATACTTAATTTTATAAAAATGAATTGCTGTTCGTTTGTCTCGCATAAACTCGAGAATGATCGAACCGATTTGTCTAATTTTGGTCTTGAAATATTTGTGAAAGTTCAAGAAGATTTAAACGGTGAGAAAAAACAGTAATATTCCTTAAAAAAAACCATAAACATAAAAAGACGTCGTGTAATACGCATTAAATATTAATTGGTTGCTAAAAACTTTTTGCAGTTTTCTTAGGTACTTCTTCTTCGCGACATTTATCCTTTTCCAGTCAGTTGAGTTGTCATTGTATTTGGACAGGACAACGTCTGTCGGGAGCGGGACTTTAGACTAGTTAGCAATAAAATTCTTCTATTTTTTATTATTTACTTTATTAAATCGTGGTCTTTACCTAAAGCACAGATCCGGGAAGCGGGCGCGATGTAAGTATGTTTGAACTTGTTTGTATGTATTAATTTAAGTAACAAACAGCCATACTTCCACAAATACTATTATGGAGTATTTAGCGTCGAAATAACAGTTCGCCACAGACGTATAATAAGTATACGTCTGTGCAGTTCGCCCACTTTCCTCTTCAAAACATAATAAATTTGAAAAAAATATGTTTCTCTAACTAATAAATTAGTATGAACTTTTAGTGTGGGAATCGGCGGCGCTTACTGTATGTAAGCGTACCTATTATCAACCTATACATTATTTTAAGTTTACACTAACCGAGTAATAAGTACCACAAACATGAACTGCGATGGTTAGCTCATAATCTCAATGCTCGCTGGTGCAAAAGTGCCTTCAATTGCACTCGTACCAAACGCTCCAACCTCAAACGACATCAACGAGCCTCAACGAGCGACTTTTTTACTTTGTAGGCCCTCAGAAAAAATATACGTCGTTAGTTAATTTGTGCCAACCTTTATATTCGTATACGGTAAATAGATAGATTATACTTTTGTAACACCACAAAAATTTACATGACACATAAAAAAATAGCAAAAATACAAATCATAATATTTTAATAAGCTAGATATTTTGTTGATAAAAGATGCTATAAAAACTAAATGTCATAAAAACAGTGTATTTTTTAATTAAGTATTATTATTATCACAAAAATACAGTGTTACAATTTGGAGGTCTTATTTTTATATAAAACGTTAATTTTTGACAGGAAGCCTGTAGAGGAGGCATGGTTAAAAAAACTCTCTTTAAATATAATATACAATTGTTAGGGTTAACAATGCTCGCATCCGTAGGTGTGCCATGTACCCTCGTGACCCTACTACATGTGACCCCTGACATCGGCCAGGAACTAAATACAAAATGCTACATCGAGAGTGTTATTTTAACTGCCTCCCGTACTCGTAAGTTGGGTACTCTCACTTCCGAGCAGCGCTGTTTTCTAAACAAGACTCAGGTGCGATCGAGTCTTGAGTATTTTTCTTATCTATGGGATGGCTTCGCTAAATACCTTCTCGACGAAATTGATAGACTGCAAAGGTGAGCTGTACGTATTGTTGGAGATGCTGAGGTTACAGCCGCCGCAGCCAACCTCCATCTGCGTAGAGACCTTGCTTCTCTCAATGTCTTCTACCGGAATTACTACGGAATGTTCTGAAGAACTTTTTGATCTAATCCCCCCTCTCCTTTCCTCTCCTGGGGTACACGTGCAGGACTTAGGAACCACCATCATAATGTGCAGACTATCAGCACTCGTACCAAAACATTTGGCAAGTCGTTCTTCTGTAAGACCATTCGGCTTTGGAATTCTCTGCCGGCGCATGTTTCCCAGCTCCTATAGTCCCGGGTCTTTTAAGCAGGGCCTGAAACGGCATTTATGCAGGCCGTCATGAAAGGGTGCGCTTGTTTCCGTGCTTGTTCCACGGTGAGAAGCGCTTTCATTATTTTGCACTGCATCGGCTGCTTCCTATCAGGCAGGATGTGATCACGATGACAAGTCACATTAAAAAAATACAGATATTTAACCTGTTTTACAATAAAATTTAAGACGAAATCCTAGACAATAAAAAAGTAATTTAAGTGATTTGATCCCTTTTAAGTACTTTTGGATTACTAAGGACTCGGCGCCTAAAAAAAATAAAGACTTATGTACGGTTAGGTTACAGTTAGGTTACTCTAGAAAGTAGTGCGAACCTTAGCGTCGTGATTACCAAGTAATAAGCGATGTTCTGGTAATAATTGTGATTAATTGCACTGGAAACATAATTGCCGTGAACTGGTGCGCGTCTAACATTGGCGTTACACTCGGCTATCAAAATCAAAACTAAGTCGCTCACTGACTGTCTCGGAATTTTTTTGTTTTTTTTTGTTTTGTTGCAGAGAGACTAAGTATAATTATAAGTATTATTTGGTGTAATTAAGTGCAATACCACGCAATACCTCTTATTTTTTTGACTTTTCCCAAACAGTGAGGTTTGTTGGTTATGATATGATTAAAGAAAGTAAATATTTTGATACTGTCATAATGCTGGTCAGGCCTCCATCATTGAAACCTTCACTAATGTGCTGGCTAAACCCGGGCATCGAAAAATCCGAATACTTCACATTTAGTTAGCTTTGCAGTTCTAAAGATTTTGTGATAATTCAGCTAGTGCAGCAACTGTATTTTATTTACCTTACTTATCGTCTTCCTTGTCTTATCATCACTTACCATCAGGTGAAATGAAAACAAAACATGGAGAATTACAAATTGTTGTATCAGTTTTCTACACTTAGAAAAATTACTAGCCACTATTTGATTTTCGATGACAAACATATTATAACAAATTAAAAATAGCGGCTGATCGTTTGGATGCATATTCATTGAATTTTCTTAAACCTCAATAATAGGCTACTTTTTACACGCATAATTAAAATGCTGACACATCCATGCGCCGGAATTAGATTAATTAACAATGACGGCGCCAGTGTCACTTACAATCTTGATTAAGTCGCGCTCATAGTATATTCCATTCCATTTCTTTTTTACCATTCCACGCGTCATACAGCGTGTGCAGACAGGCGGGTGACTCGGGTGTAGTGATGGGTCGAGGCCAAAAGGAACGGGCATATTGGGCAAAAACCAGTTTACACACAAATAAATGCCAGATCACTGGGCAAAAACAAAACAACAACATCATTCTGGTAAAAAGCTCCTAAGTTCCGATTTTAATTATACACCCTTAATTTATATTTGTATTAATGAAATTAAGGTCACCGTTATTTCTGAACAACTTTCCCCAAGAAAACTATGTGCAAGAATGACAAAAAAATTTCGACCACCCATACTATTGTCGTCAGCTGATCGGGGCTATTTGGTTAAAACAAAGACGGTAATATTTGATAACTACATTTAAATTTATTTTTAAATGTAGTTATCAAATATTGCCGTCTGTGTTTATATTGAAATAAAAAAGGTTAATAAAGATATTTTATTTGTCACTTTTTATTCATACTTTATAGAGTTATTATTAAGCAACACATACTTACTTCTTTGTCTGTTAAAAATCAAAGGAAAAATAAATATTCAAATTTTATCCTTACTTTAAAAAAAATCAATTAATGCAAAAGTCAACACTAAATAATTAACATTTTTACTTAAAAACTAATTTCAAACGAAAAAAAGGGCAACCCCATTTCGTGGATTTGGAGTTCAGGTCCCCCATGCATGACCAAGACCTGGGTCGGCGCCAAGCGTCTTACGTCCACGCACTTAGGTCAAGCGTCTTAGGTCCCGGAGAAAATCTTCCAGGTCTGATGACTCCCCGTTTAGGGAGAAATATACCCCTACGAGGGCTATTTCCTCCCAGGCGCACGCCACAAATCCCGAACCCCTCTCATTAATTAAGAGGGGAGGGGAGTGAACAGCGCCCGTAGGGGTTCCAATGGCCACTGTATTGGTCGTGTCCACAGCACAATTTAGGCTGGATGGATGACACAGCGGCAACCATAGCGCGCAAACCCCACTCCACAATGTGCTTAACCAAGAGGTCTTTGGCAGCTCCGGAGTGGTCTAAATTAGTCTAGAGAAAGTTGAGATAGGCTGTACTTTACATTAAGTTTCTTGCATCTTAACCTCCTTGGGCAAATTCCCTGGCACCCTTGAAGTAGCCCTTGTCCAAGGAGCCACTTTCGCTTTCATTACATCCCACCCCACAGGACACCGGACAAGAACGAAGCCTATCCCGCCTGGCCCAAAACTAATCATACCAGCCTTTACCTCCTCAGGGGCACACCCTCCTGATTAGCCAAGGCGGCGACGACCTCTTCGGCCCGGATGGAATCATCCAAGCCCGAAACCCTGATGTCCATGCACCGAGTGGGCCTCACTACTGTGGCGGTCGTGCTGAGGACCTTGGTCGCCAGAGCATCAAGCCTTAAGTCCACTGGATGGGTAAAAATTTGTTAAGTGGCTAAATCTAGTCCGCAACATTTTTGACGGAGTAAAATAGTTTATTTTTAAAATTAAATCTGTTAAACATTTAGAATATTTCCTTCTTAATCGTACCACGTATGTTTATCATAAAAAAAATAAAAATTCTATATTCAAATTTTAAGGCGGATATGACACGTCATATTTCCTGCCACGCGAAAATGCACTTTTCGTACCTTCAGTTCACAATAATTAAAAATATTGTTAAATTCTGACCTGAATTCTGGGTTTAAAGTAATACTATAATGTCGTAGAAAATAATATAAAGACTAAAGGAGAACGCGTACTGGCGTACAACCCCACAATGTTCATGTTTTGGTATCATATTTGCATAGTTGGTTCCTTAATTTTTTCTCATTATTTTCCAGTAAATGTTATATTTTTAGAAGACCGGGGTAAAGAAAAATCTTAAAGCGAAATAATAATACTAAAACTAATAACGAAACGCATTTCAACTAGCAGATACTATACGCAAAACAAAAATCTGCTGTCAGAGTTGCCTGCCATAAAAATATCGATAAATCGATTTTGAAATCGATTCTCAAATAACTAATTAAAACTTATTAGTGTATGTTGTTTTGATTAAAAACCTATTTGTGCAATTATTTTAGAGCTGAAACCTATACAATTACAGACTTTTATCTTAAAATAGTTGATTATTTACTTTTGATATTTATAATTTATATTATTTTTAAGATTGTTTTTCTAATCGATTTGTATCTCGTAAAAAGACGAATAAAACTACTTGCAACACTGTCAATGTCAATTATTGAGCTTTTGGTCAACGTATACGTTTATTTTATTTAAGTGTTTTAATTTAAAAGTTCCTTCAAAATAGGTATTTTGCGAAAAGCCGCTTTGTGAATGTGCTAATGAAATGAACACAAACAATATTGTGTTGTGCTGCACTTTCGTGATAGTTTTACTGTCTGATTGGGTGATACATTACCATCACAATGTCGAGTAGATAAGCAATGCATTTCGATTGAATCGCAGGCGGCATTTACTGACGAACGAGAGTCAAGCCTTAGTCGACACTATTCGTTTTTGGTCATATCCCTGAGAGGTAAGTCGTACATAGTACGAAAATGTCGTCAACCATTTTAGACATCTAAACCGAGAGCGAGAACACATGGTACATATTTGGTGCAGCAATGCACCTCTGTATCGGTTACTACTAATATTCTACTATTTTGTTGATCAATTTATAAACTTCATCCATGCTCTTATTGTTTTAGGCAACACCTGATTATATTTGTTATGCTTCCTGGGAATTAGCAACCCATTCTATTGCATCTGCATCTGAAAGTAAAACTACAAGGCATGTTGGCCATCGCCAAGACGAGTTGTATGTGGACGTTCTATTTTAAGAATGAGCAGACGAAGAGTTTTCTTCACGACAGGTAACACCTTACATGTATTTACTTATTGACTACCTCCGTGGTGGAGTAATATGTACAATGGTTTTCGTGGTGATACCTACTCTGAGTTCCTGGGTTTGAATCTCAGTAGGGGCAAATGTTTCTATGACGAATACGAGCATTTGTACCTGAGGCCATGACTATTTACTTATATAATAATTCTACTAAATACATATATATACCATACATTGCGATTCCCATCGGCTTCCCTATAAGAAATCCCACTCCAGGGATCCACCATGCAGATCTTAATAATTATGTCAGTAATTAGTGCCACCAATGAGTTAAACATTCCATGTTTATTATTGTCTGATTTGTAAATTCTTGGCCGGCTTACCTTCGCCGTATTTCCCCAAACACATCCCTCGCCACTGTTATTACTACTATCACAACTGCATTTTTACCCATTGGCCTAGTATAACATATTACAAGCCTTCCAGTGCTTACTTCGGGGCTAGGCCACTGCTTAAACTATCAATTTGTTACCTGAGACACTCAAGATAGTAAATATTTAGGTCAGCATTCTTGTATTATAGAGAGGTCAGCGGGCTAGGCTAATTGGTGTAAGATAAAAAAATATTTACTTTACACTCTGTTACTTTTGTAATTTAATTGTGATTTTTTATTTCAGTTTTCTTCAGAAAATGAAGCTTGTGATCCTTGTTGGCTCCGAGCTCAAAGAGCTTCACGTAGAAGTGGACAGCCAGAGTTTTAACTGCATTGTGGGGCTACAAACTGTTGGGTGCTGCTCACAGATTTGCTCGCCATGAAGGCATGACTAGACCTGCTCCACTTTTCGATGATGTTATTTTAAGAGTGCCCTTAATTACTTTATAATTTAATATTAATAATGTGACCATACTAAATTATTGTTTTATTTCCACTGAGCAAATGCTAATATGGAAAAACATTACTTGTCTGTGTATATGTACAATTGTGAAACTTCCCTGTAGAAAGACCAGTCGAGTTTCTGATTTATTTAAAATGTTTTCATCATATTTTTTAGTATTTTATTATATTGTTTGCCTTAGATGAAGTAATTTATTAGTAGTATCTACTGGGAAGATCCTCGATTGTAAGTACTGTAAATATAAGTAAGTATGCATTCTGAGCAGTACCTATAGTAGACTAATATAATATTCCTATCTCAAAGACAATTATTTTAACCACTAGCTTCCGCCCGCGGTTTCACCCGTGTGATTCGCGTTCATATAGGAATATCGGCATAAAAAGTAGCCTATGTTACTCTTCGTTCTTTCAAAGATCACAAGTCAATTGGTTGCTTAGTTTGGGCGTAAAGGAAGGACAAATTCGCATTTATAATAATAAATATGTAGGATAGGAGATGATTTCAACTTAATGTTGGTATAGGTAGGTAGGTAGTCTACAGTTTAGACCTCTAAAGTGGGAACGTGTATACCTACTTCTATTGTTTACATCTACCCAATGATATAGTTTATAATATCATTGCATCTACCTATGTCTCATCATGTTTTAAGTATTTTGCTGTTATTTATCAAAACACAGATGGGTAGCTATGTCTTTTTGTGTTTTAAATAACCAAGCACAAAGATCTGAATAATCACAGTCGCAGCAGTTCCTGATAGGTATCCTATCCTATCTATCTATCTTCTAGAATCTAGAACTCGGGCTAACAATACATAGGTACCTACTTACTTACTTAATTAATATTGAAATACACTACTTAAGTACCTACCTACCTATTTTAGTTCGATTCGATACGATTGATCTTTAAATCAATCAATCAAAGCGCGAACGTTCATTTTCAGATTTAATTATTTATTTTGTTACTGTCAGAATCATTGTCCGTCCCTCCCTGTCACTCAACTGTCAATGTCAATCAAATACAGGGAAAAACCTAACCTTAAAAAATTATCGAAATACAAGTATATCTTTTAAACCCCAAGATTTAAAATTCTGTTAATTTATGTAGTATTTCTCAATAATATAATCTACCAAATGTGTAAGTCTCATTACCAAACATGAAAATTGTAGGCCTGTACAAAATCTCCATAGTACCCTGCCATTGTCCTTTAAAGCTTATTAGTAAATTGTACTATTTCTAAGATAAAAGATTCAAGATTCAATATCATTTATTCCGGTTAGGCCATGTTTTGATTACAGCACTTATGAATGTCATTATGCCATCGGTTCGTAAGTCTATGGGGCGGGAGCCTTGTACTGAGAAGAACCGGCAACAAACTCAGCAAGGGCATTTCTTTTCTCCCTTTCTTTTACAGCGTCAATTAGAGTTGAAAAATGCCCTCCCTATTATAGAAGGGCACTTTCCATTACAATAATAAAAACAAAACAAGTACAAGGACATAAAAATAAAAAATATATTAATAAAAATAAAAAGTTCAGGTATTCATCAATATAAAATAATCAATGTAATCAATGTCTTACAGTACAGAAAAATAAAAGTAAGACTACAACTACTAATATACTAATAATAAAAATAAGTTAGCAAGAGCAGACCAGCCTCCACAGGCGGCACCCGTTCACGAGTATGACATGTGATTCAGCCATCGCTTCGCTCAACCATGTTTTAGGGAACGTAACGACCCGACGCACATGCTACCACCGCAGAGACACTTTGAGAGAGCATGACACACTCGAGCAACTCCGATGAAGCAAACAAAAAAACATTTAGGCAACGCAACAAAGTTTTGAGTAGGTACCTATTGTCTGTAAGACACTGCTGATAAAAGGCTATCATACCAGAGTAAAATGAGTTAGTTACAAAGAAAATGTACTTTAAAATACAATGTGATTATTTTATCATTACCAGGCTGTTTTGTCTTCTAAATATTCCTTAACTGTATAATAACCTTTCTTAAGTAAACAAGATTTTACATGATTTTTAAATTTATCTAAAGGTAATACTAGTACAGTACTTGGTATTTTATTATAATAGTGTATACCTTGCCCCAAGGTATACACTTATACCCAAGGTATAAGGTGTTTGTAGCGGCGAATGTAAAGTTAATAATGTTCCTGCCCAAAATAAAAATTGAAATTGCCGCGAATTTAAAAAAGTTACGTATTATGTTCGGTAGATGGCACTTAGATTACACACTGAAGCTAGCTGGTAGTAGAATACGTGAAACCCGCCATCCGTGAGTGACGCGACAAGCTTCGTCTAGTGACGCGTATCCTTACGTGTTTTATTATGTTGTCTTTGGACCAGAAACTTCAAAGCGGATGGTATTAAGAAAAGGATGTAATATATGACTATGTAAACTAACCTTTAATCGTCAATTGCAGTGTTTAGTCGAGGTTACGTTAAAAATCGTCATTTTCCTGGCTGGAAAATGTCTACCTAAATATTTTTTGTTGTTGTTACATACATTATGTTGTAGCCTTATCATTCGGCTGTCAGTAAAAGTAATTTTCCTGTAGAACTCTGGTCATTGTCCTGGTACCCTTATTTTAAAAACCCTATGTTAAAGCCCAATTACCTACTTAACTGTGTGAAAAGTGATTTTGTGGTTAATAATAGGTAAATAGCAAGTAATTTTAAAGGTAATAAATGCGTATTTCATTATTTATTTCTAATTTTATTTCGTGTTTCATTTTAGCTACTTATCAAATTTTTACCCGGATGTTCCCGGGTTCTCTATTATCCTGGAGTCAGTGGCAATCAGCCTGATGCGGAGCCCTTCTATCCCTAGCTTCGCTTTTTTTTGTTCTTGCCACTTTGAAACAAATATAGCATCTGTAAATAACGAATTAATTTAAAATTAGGTAAAATAAAAACTAATACACATATCCATAAGGTGCAAGCAAGGCAATTTGGATATGGGGCGGGTTAAAATTTTCAAATATCGGCTTCCAAAAAGCCCCATTTTATAAAAAGTTGTATTATTTTATATATATTAAACTAGTTTATTATAATTATCCTTCATTTGAATAGTTAAATAAACAATTAAACTTACCTCAGTCTATATAATATGTTTGCTAATAATATAATTCCAACCGAAAGTTTCAACACGAAAATTTTATTACCATCGACTCTCGCTAAATGTAGTTCCTAACGTCACACGCGCAGTGTTCTTCTCTCTAATTGGTCGAGATTGACAGATAACGGAGTTACTAACTGTTAGAGAAAAAAAAGGTTGCGTTCACGTTTATTATTTTTTATTTGTTTGCGTTCGTTCAAAAAATTTTTTTCCAAAAAGCCCCGCGCTTAGTTAATAGCCCCTTTCTACCGGTATATAAATTGAGTAATAAAAATTGAGTGTGTATATGATAAGGATATTAAAATAAAACTAAATATATTATTTTGTAACATTATTTTTCTGAGTGGTAGAGCCACGCTGCGTTGCAGCACGCATTGGGCCGGCTCGCCCGGCGTAATACCACCCTCTCACGAATATTCGGCGTGAAATAATGGCACTTGGTGCTGTTGTGTTTCGTCCGACCAGTGAGGGTACCGGAGGCCCCTCCCCCCCCCCCCCCTCCTCCCAATTCCTATTCTTTCCTTAAACCTATTCCTCCCTTAAAGGCCGGCAACGCGTCTGCGATTCCCCTGGTTTTGCGGGTGTCCATGGGCGGCGGTGATTACTCTCCATCAGGTGACCCGCCTGCTCGTTTAAGTTTAATCATTTGGTTTTATGCGATCGATTACACAAACGCGATTCTTCCTATTTGTGATTTCCACACAATATGGATTCCACAAAACAATAACGTAGTCATAAAATAATCTCAGTCATACTAAATCACAGTTGAGCATTTTAATAATTTAAATATATAATGATAACTAAATCTAACTATCGTAAATATTTCTGAATATTTTAACTATTTCAAGATATTTTGGTTTTTACGTAACATAGCTACCTAAGTACAACTTTTGTATTTTCTATCTCATTTTTATTAACGAAATAAATAAAAACAAAATTAAAATGATTAATTGTTTATTTTAATCAAAACCAATATAAATTAGTATGCGTAGTTAAACTTATGAGGCAAGAGGCAGCACTGATGGATGACTGATGGCACCTTTGAGCTCGTCGAAAAATGCCGGTAGATGAAAGCAGCGGTAGCCGATCATAAGGATCTGAATAAAATGTCAGCCCTGGTTCAACTACATTGCAGACAAGATCATAATGCCTACCTGAGCAATATGTGCAAAGAAATTGAGGCTCATGCAGGCAAATATAAGTCGAAAGACTTGTATCACAAGATCCGATTCATCACAAAAACGCTGCCATCCAAGACTTGGGCCATCGAAGATCAGAATGGCGAAGTAGTCACTGAACTGGATAAAATCTCAAAAGCATGAAGAAATTACTGCCAGACTTTGTTTCAAAATTCTCTGGCACAAAAATTTGCACCCACGGAGCCTGCCAGTGACACAAAGTAGGAAATCTACATTGAAAACAGACGGCAAGTTGCCCAGATTTACTCGTGAACGCTGAATAGATAGACCCCCTACGATGATGACTTGCGACTTACTAGGGTTCACCGTTAGGCAAACTACAGGGACGTTTTTGACTTGCTCCAGTCGTAGATCGTAGCCAAGTCACCATAATATTATTTATTCTGTGCCATTGATCTGCTCAATCGCTTCAGAGAGGTTCTCAACCGAGGTCTGAGAGTAAATTTGTAAGTCATGTCACATCAAAGATGTTAAGAAGGATTTGGATAAGAAGTGACAGAATTAATAGTGTGAATAGTGTATTTTTAAATCCTAATAGAAATGTTTCGGAAGGAGTGATAAAAGTTGCCTATGTCACTACACTATTTGGTCCTTCAGCTATCTATGTGCAAAATCAGGTCGATGCGTTGCTCCGTTTTGAAGTGAAAGACGGACAAACAAACACACACGCTTTCGCATTTATATTATTAGTTAGGAAGGATTTATAGCCGGAGTGGATCTCATTTGACTTATGGCTAAAAATACCAAAATCGCTATAGGTATGCCTACAATATTTAAGGAGTTCCCTCAATTCCTTAAGGATTCCATCATCAGAACTGAGTTCCGGTACCTGCCTTCTTTAGCTTCGTCATAGTCGCTTAACTAAATTAATCGAGATATCTTATCGCTACCCGTGAAATACTTATCATTAAGAAGTTCCAATGGCAATCGGTAGTTTTTTTTATTAGATAAACTTCATCAAATGATACTTTCTGAATGCAAATGCTTGACTTATTGCTGAAGATACCAACATAGCTATAGGTATGAATACAATATTAGACGAGTTCTCTCAATTCCTTAAGGATTCCATTATCAGAACTGGATTTTGATAAAAATGGGTCCAATCTGGAAGTACCTATATCCTTTCAAATAAAAAAAGAATTTTCTAAACAGGTGTATAAATGACGGAGATCTGAAGTAACAAACATTAAAAAAATACAACCGAATTGAGTACCTACCTCCTCCTTTTTTAAAGTCTGTTTAAAAAAGGAGTTCACGCTTATTGTTTTCGCAACATGTTTAATTAAATCTAAAGTAAAGTAATAAACTAATATGTAATTAAGTACAAATTGTCCAGTCACTTGCAAAGTTTCTTGTCGGCTCTTATCAGTACAAGGTCTCCCGCCGTATGAACCAATAGCGTAGCGAAATTCACAAGTGCTCAATAATAATAATTGTAGCTAAGCTATTGAATAAAAATATGTTGACTTTTGAATTAAATTCCTGTTTTCCAATTTAAAATCGCGGATTCGCGGAGTTCTCTGGAATAGGTAATGTTTTGCTTACTCAAAAGGAGACTCCGGCCATTATGTAATGTATTGCAAAACTTTTTATCGAAATAAATTTATTTTTATTATTATCTTTATATTCAATAAAAAAGAAAAATAAGTAAAAGAAAATTGTTTACAATATTTTATATAAAAAACATATTTACAAAATAAAATATCACCGGCAGCGGGGATAGACCCAAGCTATTGGTGGTTAGGGCTGCTGAGTGAGAGTGAGGAACCTCCTGACAATACGTGCCGTGTCAAGGAGTACTGCCTTTTGCGTCTGACCCTTGACCCAACCTTTCAGCGAGAGCCTCTCTAGGTGTTAATCGAGCTCGAGATGATAGGCTAAAAGACCGTTTTCCGAAACGACTGTCGGTACAATAATGGTTGAATCCACATCCCACATGGCTGTAACCTTGTGAGCCATTTAAGGTACTTACTGAGCTTGTCCTTCTCGGCTATTATTATTATTATTATTAATATCATCCCACTGTATGAGTAACGACACAAACATGAGCAACAACACTTGTTTCATGCCAAAAGACAGCCATTAATACGTGTATGTATCATAAGCATACCACACACACACTCCCTGTTACTCACGACACCCACAACAATACGAGGAATCGCCGCGAGGGTCGGCGGCTGGCTCGCCCCGGTCTCACGCGCCCCGCGCGCCCGCCCGCAGTCAGCTGTGCGAGCCACTGCGAGCTTGTCCGGTGAACACTCGGTCACCCACTGCGAGTGAGTAGCAACTAGCACCACAACAAAAAACTATTCATTTATTTATAGGCGGACCAACAATATAACACCAAAAGCCAATTACAAATCTGTATTTATAGCTTAGCTGCAGCTTTTTGTGATTTGCATTAAACCTGAATTGTGCCTGAATTGAATTGAATTAGTTCACCCGCACGCACCGCCATATCGTCACTGAAACGCTGTTAAAAAGACAAACGAAACAACCATTTTATGTGTAGGTAGGTACTGAAATGTAATACTATTCATGACAGAAATATTTTAATGTGAAAAGGAAGCAAATGCGCAGGTGGGTCGCTTGGTGGAAAGTTATCACCGCCGCCCATGAGCACTGCAAAACCGGAGGAGTCGCAGATGCGTTGGCGGCCTTGGCAAAGTAGTAGGATCTCTGAGGAAGCAGTAGCAATTTTGAAAGGGAAGGGGGGATGGGCCTCCGGCACTCTTAGGCACCGGACGGGACGCAACAGCAACGAGTGCCATGGTTGCACTCCGATATTCCATGAGGGGGTGGTTTAGTGCAATTCGCGCCGCAACGCAGCGTGGCACTACCGCTCAGACAGTGTCACTTATTTAGCACCACCCAGGGTCACGTGTAGAGTCTCAAGGGTAAACCTACGGCCGAGAGGGACTTTAACCCTTAACTTTAAATAGGTTTTATAATATTATTGTACATCATCATCAGCCTATGAACGTCCCACTGCTGAGCACTGGCCTCCCACGCGGATAATAGCACGTGGGGATATTGGGCCATAACTCACCACGCTGGCTCAATGCGGGTTGGTGGGCTTTAACGACTGCCATCTTACGACAACAACCAGGAACGTGCCTTTCGAAGCACGGAGGAGCTCGAGATGTTTTAATTGGTCACCCATCAGGCGACCTGGCATTGCGAAAGTGGCTTAGCGGGCAATCGCAAACCGAACGCGCTAGCCGCTGCGCCCTCCTCGAATTTATTGTACAATTTTTCACCAAATTGTAATCATCATCCTTACAATACAATCCTCATACACAAAACAATGACTTGACTAGCATGTGGGTAATCAGGACATAGCCGCCCCATGCGGGTTGGTGGGTTTTAATTATAATAAAAACTTTGTTTTAGTTTAACATAAGTTATTAGGTAAGTAATTAATTGTAAAACATTATTTGATCAGCGATTTTTTGACAACCACCGATACCAAATACCGGTAGCTTACCTACCTGAAGAAGCCTTTACTTACAACGGTAAGGTGAGGCAGGAAATAGTGCTCAGTTGAGCTCATATAAGTTCTATAAGCCTAGGTAGGTACCTATATTTAAAAAAATACCAACAAACCTATTACATACAAAATACCTACTTATTATAAAGACATAGAGAACAACCTGGACAAAAGAAATGTAGGTACTTACCTACTTGAACATTGATGAAATTACGGTGACTTATTAAAGCCCCATACCGTAATATCAAAAGATATAGAACTACAGTTAGTTAGATTAGTTGTTAAGTCTTAACTACAAGTTACAACTTTTTTATTATTATTATAAGTATTGACGTCAATAAGTGCCTGTAAAGTTTTACAATAATTTGACTTTTTGACTTTGATAGATCACATAAATCGGTAAATCCAGATTAAGCTAAGGCATAAATAAATTAAAAACATGTTTTTTAATTTATTTATGCCGCGTAGCGCCTCATTAAAATAATACTACCACCCCCCTTCTCTTCTCATAAGTGTAGTGAAATGCGACTAACGGGCTAAATAATGCACACACATCGAAAAGTTGGCTTATTCGTCTTAAGACAGATTCTGGTTTGGACAGATTCTGGTTACGACAGATTCTTGTTACGGCAGATTCTTGTTATGGCAGAATTAGTCCTGTCGCGCATAAAAAACATTTGTATAATAAATGTATTAATGATATAAAAAAAAATTGAGTCTAACGAAATCAGTGTCCTAGTATGTCTTCAACGTTTGGCAACCCTAAAAAAATAAGTGGCTAAGACTTTCACCAGTCTGTGTTGTTGTGGGTTTTTAGTTTGATATTGTTTTTTTTTATATAGCATTACAAGGTTTTAAGTTCTATTTTTTAAAAATATAGCAATACATAAATTGTGTGGTTTTTACTTTTGTTGGCAATGTTACTTCTGCCATAACAAGAATCTGCCGTAACAAGAATCTGTTATAACTAGAATCTGTCCAAACCAAAATCTGTCCTAAGACGAATAAGCCGAAAAGTTTTTTTTTTTTTTTTTTTATAAAAGAGGGAGGCAAACGAGCAGGCGGGTCACCTGATGGAGAGTAATCACCGCCGCCCATGGACACCCGCAAAACCAGAGGAATCGCAGACGCGTTGCCGGCCTTTAAGGGAGAAGGAATAGGAATTGGGAGGAAGGGGGAAGGGCCTCCGGAACCCTCACTGGTCGGACGAAACACAACAGCACCAAGTGCCATTATTTCACGCCGAATATTAGTGAGAGGGTGGTATTACGCCGGGCGAGCCGGCCCAATGTGTGCTGCAACGCAGCGTGGCTCTACCACTCAGTTGGTGTCACTCATTTAGCACCACCCAGGGATCACGTGTAGGGTCTCAAGGGTAAACCTACGGACGCGAGCAACTTTGACCCCCAAAAAGTTTACTGATTATTACTATTTCACTATGAGCAACAATAGTGAAAATGAATTGTGAAACAAGAAACGGTTATTAAATCCAATTATACGACGGCATTAGTGAAGAGGCGATGCCGCGTAATTGTCGCTGTCGCGCTAAGCTGCTGAGCTGCTGAGCTGCTGAGCTGCTGAGCTGCTGAGCTGCTGAGCTGCTGAGCTGCTGAGCTGCCGAGCAGGCGGCTCCTTGGGGAGACGGGTATAGGGCTATTGCAGCGGTCTCATTACGGCCGCGAGGTAAGCTCTGCCTCGCCAAGCGATGCGCAATATTCTGTAGGAAACTTCAATCACCTAATCATTTCACACTGAGAAAAAAAAAATGCTTTTTGCGTAGAAACTTTGAATATTACCTGTGATATAAGTACCTAGCGGGCGTCACGTGAACATGGTGATATCTAACCTTATCATTTAGATTTACGTCGCGCTTTTTTGGTATTGGAATAATGGAAAGACATTTAATTTGTTTTCGTTGCGCTGCGGCTTTGGTATCCAGTTGGGCGGGCGGGGCCGCCGCCCGCCCACTCGTTATCGCTTATAACTGTTCCACAGACCACATAGTTCACATTACGTTGCTTGTCGAAGTTTATTTTTTGATATGAAACACTTTTTTACGGATTAACTCGCGTTTAATTTACCATTTACATAGTTTTTTTTATATTATCCTGACGTTTCGAACTCTTTACAGAGTCCGTGGTCACACGGAGACTGACTTTTTTTTTTTTTTGGAAACAATATCTAGTTACAAAATATGCATCCATATTTTATAACTGTTATAGTTTACTTACAGTCTCCTTTATAGCAGGTAGTTAAGTGCAAAGCTGTCATAATGACTGGAATCATCCAGGTGGTTCATGATTTTATCTCTCAGCATCTTTGCTATTGATGAGATAATGACTCTCGAAAATAAGTTGACTTTTAAAGCTGGTGTATAGGTACTTAGACCTTTTTCAACTGAACCAGCTGAAGAGAACCAATAATTGAATGATAAAAAAAATAAATCAACAATTTCAAATGTTTTTACTCAATTATCTGTAATTACCAAAGGCATATCTGGTTTACCACCCTTCTCCTGAAACAAGAGCAGTGCCAGAGAACACATTCCTGCGCGATGCAGTCACCTTTCACCTCGTAAAATAGAATGATACGCTTTACAGCGCGCACGCGAATAGAACTCAATGGACGCATGCCCCCGACAGTTTTATTGTATTTTTTTTCCTATATTCACGCCAAAACGTATTCAAAGCTGTCTCCATGAGTTATTGTCTAAGCTTTGGGCTCTCCCAACATTGGATTGACAAAAGGAGCGACTATCCAATTTTATGCTGACATCTCGATATCTAAAAGACTATTCGATACTGATAGAATCACGTCTTTCCAATGGTAACCTAATGCTTAGGAAACTTTTCTATTCGAAAACAGGATAATATAGTTTTAAATACCTACTAGATTAGTTGTTTTACAATATTTTAAACTTACCTACTTTATTTACGTTGTTTCATTTTTTTTATTATTCTTTATTTTTTCTTTTTATTAATTTTTTGCCTATAATAATTATTCAACAGTATAAAACAAACATTCTTACATTCTGTCAAAAAAGTTTCGGGAACATATGATTTGTTTATGATTCCAAATTCAATTTTTGTTTTTTTTTGTTGTTAGATTGGCACAACTGTTATCCATTTTGGCGCGGAGTTTGAGTAGCATCTGTTAATTAGAATTAAATACAGTGCTGTTTTTAGTTAGCTTAAATATCTAGTGTGTATTGCGAGTTTCATAATGGATAAAAACATCGAACAAAGAGTTTGTCTTAAATTTTGCGTCGCCAATGGAATTTCGTGTTCGGATTGGAGTCGCTGAAAATGTTACAGAAGGCTTACGGTGAATATGCGGTGAATCGACTTTATCAAAAACACGTGCTTATGAGTGGTACAAAGCGTTTAAAAGCGGTCGAGGTGTGGTGGAAGATTTGCTTCGCTCTGGTAGGCCATCAACGTCTTCAACTGATGTCAACATCACGAAAGTGAAGGAAATAGTGACTGAAAATCCTTATTCAATTTTAAAAGAGAGATAGCCGCTGAACTTTCTGTGTCTCACGAGTCGATCCGTACCATTTTTAAATAATCACTTGGGTATGAAACATGTTGCCGCTCGGCTAGTAGTTCAGCTAGACCTGAATTTTCTCCAAAAACTCAATCGCATAAGAGTCGCTGAGGACATGCCAGAACGAGTCAATTCCGACCCAACATTCATGCAACGCATTGTTACTGGTGACGAGACGTGGGTTTACGAGTTTGACATGCAAACTAGTCAACAAGCTTCGGAGTGGCGCCTTCCGACTGAACCGAAACCGAAAAAACCACGCCAAAGTCGATCAAAAGTCAAAGTCATGCTGACTGTTTTCTTTGACTATCGCGGTGTTGTGCACTCGAAATTCTTGCTGGAAGGCCAACGGTAAATAAATATTATTATTTAAACGTTATGCGGCGTTTAAGAGAGCAAATTCGACGAAAAAGGCCAAATTTATGGAAAGAAAATTTTTGGATTTTGTACCACGATAATGCGACTTCGCACAAGGCCATCATTGTGAACGAAGTTTTGACCAAAAACTCAACAAATACCATCGAACAACCACCTTATTCACCAAATATGGCTCGACTTCTTTTTTTTTCCTAAACTAAAATTACCACTTCGTGGCCGCAAAAGCAGTTCTCTGCCATATTCCACTTTTTACCAAATAGCGACTGCATAATAACATGTGCTCAGCGTGACAGGTGGTGAGCCCATCGCCGCTCTATGCTGTTGGATGTTTGTGCAGTGCTTAGTCCGTTAGTCGCCTTTTACGACACCTAAGGGAAATGAGGGGGTGGTAGTATTCTTTCACCGCTACGCAACACGGACTTAAACATAAAAAATGGGTAATTTCGAAAGTTAGGGTAAGTTCTAGTCATAACTAAATTAAGCATGAGCCGAGCGAGCTAAGCGAGCAACGAGTGCCAGCAATCTTGTAATTTCATAAAGTTGAAAAAAAACTTGAAAGTTAATTCCGCTTCCGGCCAAACATTGAGTGGGATATCTAGAATTAAGAAAAATAATAAACAATTAGCATTTAATAAAAGTACTTATTATTTCATTGATGGAAAATTTTGGAAAACCAAAATGAAAGTGAATGGTTTACGGAAAATCAAAATTCGTACCAAAACCTTTTTTAATAAGTAATGCTTCTGAATTATCATATTGAGAGTTAGGTTACTTTACTTAGTAAGAACTTGTTTTCTTTTTATTGTGAAAGTATTTCATGCCAAATGTTTATATTTAGGTACTTTATCTAAACCGTAGGTATCTACTCTGTTCGAAACCCATCAATTTCAAAGTCGTTAAAAATACAGGAAAATTTAAAATCATTCGCGACGAAATGCACGTGTGAAATGTTTCATATGTGTTGGAATTGTAAAGTTGTCTCTCTGGCCCCAACTGCCATTTAATTAGGATCGTCAGCGTGAGCACACGGGCGGCGGCGGCGAGCGGCACTCAAAGGCTTTAAACTACAGCGGCATCGCGCTCGCCCCACCTTTGACGGACACAGTTTGGAAGTTAAACCCTTTGTGGAATTTCAAATATGAAGCGCTCGTCGGCGGCTCCCCGGGCGGGTGCGATTCAGCGCGGCGGAACCGGAAACGGCATTGCAGCTTTAGCCTGAAACAAGCGGCGGGAGCTGCGTGCCATGCATTTACATTTTGTATGAATGAGCACATACAATGGGAATTAACATTCTTTGTAAACCATTGAGTCTGAATTTTGGTCACTACTGAGTTTGGTGCTGCTTTTCGCTTAACAGGAGATTATTTTTTTATTTTATTTTATTGCGTTGGGGTGTATAATTCTGCCCAGAATGGGACTGAATAATACTAAGCACCATGCTTTTTTGTCTTTTTTGATGTTTTGAGTTTCGTAATAAAGCCGTATGTGATACTTTTAAAAGCTTATGTATTAAATTTACTTTTTACCTTGCCTATAAACTTAATTAGGCCAGTAGTTATCAGGTAGGTATGCAATTTTCAGGGCCGTAAAGTATTCGTTTGAATTCACTCCCCGCTGTCCGCCATGCAGCTAGGGTTATGCCAACATTAATTCGGCGAAAAGTAGATACGTTTCAGCTTTTATTATAAAAAGAGCCAAAATATAGAAAATGGAGAAATAGACATATTTATTCCTTATTTATTTTTATAAAAAGATTTTTTTTTGCAAAAGTAGGTAAGTACCTACTACACCCTCATTTTTTACTCGTTTTAATGAAATTAAGGGTACCCCACCCATGAAACTGAACAACTTTCCCCAAGAAACCTGTGTTCAAAAATGACAAAAAAATTTCGACCTTCCATACAAACTGTCCGATCAGCTGACGAAAATAGTTGAGAGGTCCAAATTTTTTTTGTCATTTTTGCACATAGGTTTCATTTAAGTTCGTTGTTTAAAATCATATATTATCATAATGATACATCTTTATTTGAAGAGTATAATACCTAGTAACATTTTACAGACAACATAGTACCTACAGACTCCCAACATATTCTATCGTCTATCTATCTACATAATATATTATTATAGTACGCAAAAATATAGTATTTTTGCGTAGGTCATCATCATCAGCCTATTAACGTCCCACTACTGGGCACAGGCCTCCCACGTGGACAATAGCACGTGGGGATATTGGGCCATGACCCACCACGCTGGCCCAATGCGGGTTGGTGGGTTTTTAACGACTGTCATCTTACGATAACAACCGGGACCAACGGCTTAACGTGCCTTCCGAAGCACGGAGGAGCTCGAGATGTTTTTAATTTGGTCACCCATCCAGCGACCCGGCATTGCGAATCGCAAGCCGAACGCGCTAACCGCTGCGCCATCGAGCTCCTCATTGCGTAGGTACCTACTATATATTTCTTCGTACTTGTAACACAACGTAGGTACCTACTATAGTACCTACGGTTGGAAAGCCTACATGCAGCATACCTGGTCTACATCATTTCAACTTGAAACAAATTTACTTATCAGTGCGAACAGTCTGAAATGGTTATTACCTACGATTTTATTTTTATTAGAGTGACATACACTGTCGAGACGGGACTAATACGGGTATGATCATAGAGGTTTCACATGTTACGAATAAGAAGCTAAATATAGGTAAAAGTAATTGACGCTTCTTTATAAATGAATCAACATGGCGAAATAATGTCAATTACTATTATCTATTAATAACAGTACAATCATTGTTTGCACGACGCACTGGACGCGCGGCCAACAAAAGGCGTTTGTGTACGCGCCGTGAGTGCTGTGACTAAACGCCACCAAACGCGCGTCAGCGTGCTGTGCTGATACACTGACTGATCTCTAATCACGTACAGTACAGCTACGTGCCTACGCCGCGCCTAGACGTACTCGCTGAAACAAGGTCGGCTCTGTTCATGGAAAATATCTCAGATTGTTGGCAGGCAACGTCTAGTTAATCTCCTTGGTGAACTAATTGGCTTTTCACAAGCTTTTATTTAGTTTCACCTGTCCCGATGGGTAACCTGTCATAAATTCGAAACTTTCCTGTACACAAATTTCATTTGTTCGAAAACGGTATGACAAATTTTGAAATACTTACCAGATTGTTGCTTTTACACATTTATCAAGCATACCTTTCATTTTCCAGAAAAATTAGCCGATTATCAAAACTACTTGTTTTCTTTTGGAAGATGTTTTGCTTACAATACTCGTACATAATGAAGTATTAAAACTCGAAGTAACTTTTTCTCTAAAATATCATACCCAGATTTTTTTCTGGTTTTTCATATTTTTTTTTTTTTTTTTTATTGGCAACGGCTAATCGCTTGGCCTTCATCTCACCTGATGGTAAGTGACGATAAGGCCGAAGGTGGAAGCGCGCTTCACCCGGAATCCTCAACCACTGAGGAACTGGCTATCTTATCTCAAACTGCCGGAACACAACAATGCTATAAACATCGTTGTTATGGCGACAGACTTAGATAAGATGGTGGTAGCTAGCCAGACGGACTTAACAGCCCTACCACCAACCAAACCGAGCACACAAAGATGTACCCCCCGCTGGGAATCGAACCCGGGACCTCTGGGTCTGAAACAGGTAGCTTAGCCACTAGACCACAGAGGCGGTTAGAGATATATTCTTAGATTAACTTATAAACTGAAATGTCTTAAAAAGTTAATATTTCGTGTTTTCGGTAAGGTTGTGCTACAAAAGTCAGTGACAGAAACGAATCGCGGCAAAACCGACTCCACGTAGTCTTGCCTGCCCTACGCTAGAGTGAAATTTATGCCCGCGTAGGCGCGGAGGGGCGAGGCGGCCCGCGAGCTGAGGAGCAGGTGGGTTTAACGCTCGCCGCCGTAGCTGAGGCAAGCTGGCAGAGCTGGCATGCATGGTGCATGCAGCTTGCTTGCGCGCTCCGTGCTTGCTTACATGCTGCATGCTTGCTTGCATACTGCGTGATTGCTTGCATGCTGCATGGTTTCTGTCGTAACCAGAATCTGTCCAAACCAGAATCTGTCCTAAGACGAATAAGCTATAAGATATCTAAAAGTTCCGAGGCCGCTACGCACTATACGACTACATAAGAAATAACAATCTATTTTTTTTGTTCCATTTGTTTAAAACAGTAGTTCAATCTAGGAGCTCAAATAAGAGCTTTCGCGCATTTCATGAAATCTCTCTCAGTAATTTTGGGTTTAATTAAAAGCAAAATTAACAAAAAGCCAATAGCTGTTCTACACTATTCAATAAGTCAAAACTGTATTTGTATTTTTGTTTCTGAGATCAAGAACGCCAAAATTGGCCATTTTTAGCAAAAATCACAGTCGATTTGTAATAACAGGCCTCTTAATTGGGCCATTATTTTATTTAGGGTACAAAAATCGGTCCCTTCGACCAAAAGCGACTTTGTCAAAAAAAATAGGTAAATACAAAAATAATACAGCTATTAGTAGCTACCGATTAAAATACCTGTACCAGAACAGCATATAAATTAATGTAAAATATTATATTTCTTTGTAAATTACGGTAACTAAGTTGTTTTTTAAGCAACGCAGTTGTTTTTCCTATTAAAATTGGCTGTCCTTCTGTGCGAGTTGCTTGACATAAACTTAAATTGCTTTAAAAATTTTCACGACGTCAATGTTTTTGAAAGTTTTAAGTAATACGTAATTGTATGAACTTTACTAGAACGCCTATAGGTATTATTTTACCACAACAGTTTAATAATAATAAAATATTTCTCGCCGTGTCCCCGTTGTAAAGCAAAATGACGCATACTCAGTGTTACCATAGGAAAGTGAACCTTAAATAGGGCTTTTTAGACATCTTTACTCCTAATATCCTTTGGTCGGTCATCAATTGATATTGGCGCGCGGGAGGGTGGCGGGGCGGTGCAACTGACCAAGCCAGTCACTCACGGTGACTCCGTTCGGGGTGCGTGTGTTTATTGTGAGACCACTGAGTAACCGGCGACGGACGGTGAGTTTTCTAGATATTAATAATATTATTCAATGCAAAATGTGTAATATTTAGGCAATATTGTGGTTGCATCATTATTGATTTAGAATATGTATCCATTTAAGTACCAAGTTTGAAAACGTTTAAGTTTTACAACTGCGTTACCACTACACTGCGTTACTACTAGTAGTAACGCAGTTGTAACTTTAGTAACACAGTGGTATTCCGTATGCTTTTCACATATTGATCACACATTTTATGGCAGAAATATTACATTTAATTATTGTTTTGTTATAGAATAATAACTTCGAACGAAATGGCTTTAACACCGGCTGAAAAACAACGGCGTTATAGGCAAAAGTTAAAAGAAAATGTAATAAAGAATGCCGAAGCCAAAAGAAAACATCTGGAACGCTATCATGCTACAAAAAAACTCGTAAAAGACATGACAGAGAGGGAACATAGATCTGCTAAACGAAAATGGAAGATTGCAAACAAGAAACGTCGAGAGCATCAAATTTTGGAAATAGTTCCGAAGCCTAAAATAATTAAGAAGGGAACACGAGTTCACTACGAATTTAATGCGCCATTAAACATTTTTGAAAAATGAGACAACATTTTTGATTTTTTTTTAAAAATGTTGTCTCATTTGTTTATAAAAAAATTGATGTTCCAAAGATTTTTTTACATATGATTAAGAAGAGTTGTTTCAATTTTTGTTTGATTTTAAAGACTATGATTGTTTTCTCATGTTTTTATTAGGTTAAACTTAAAGAAAGTACAAAATGCTGTGAATAACATACCACTGTGTTACTTGTTTTACCACGGTGTTACTTTTTGTCCCTCTTTTTCTCATAGCATTTAGTGCCATAAAGCTAATTAATATTGAAGAAGAACTTTAAATTTAAAGATAAATCTATTATTTATGTTGTTTGTAGCAATTCCTTATGTTTTCAGCATAAAATAATTGCTATTTATTCCTATTATCGAAATGTCTTTCATTTTACTTTAATGTTTGGTAACACAGTGGCAAACTTAATTATAAAAGAAATCATTAGACTGAGATTATTTGTGATTTAACTTTATAAGATTATCCTATACTGTCGTTAGTTTATATGTGATATGTTTACGAACTGAACTAAATGTTCTAAACAATAAAACTTAATTTTGTAAGAAAGTAACGCAGTTGTTATTTTTCCTCATAATTTCTTGAACAAACGTCAATAAATATAAGACTTAGCAAGAAAATATCGCTGCAAATGTCTTTAATATTTACTATACATAATAGTGAACATCAATAGACATTAAACGGTACAAAATACTTACAAAACTTTTCCAAAAAAAAAACTTCGAACGAAGTCCAAATTGGTCCCTTAATAAAATAATGGCCCAATTATCGTTAAAGGTTGCTAGGTATATAGGTGAATACATTGATATTTTTCTTATCAGGTTTAAATTATTATTTTAAAATTTTTAGTTATTTTTATTAACAAGAACATAATAAAAGCTTGTTTTTAAAAAGTTTTTTTTTGGTCTATGTCATGGATGTTATCCAAAGAAGTATCAGTTAACTATACAGTTATCTAATGCTAATTACTAACTTACCTTTTTAATGTTTTTGTCATTGTTCCCTATTGTCCAGCCCTTCCCTTATTTATTTTCCTTATTATCTGCCCTTTTGCAGGCTGTCCCAAGCATTTATAATGCTTAAAGAAATTCGAAGATAACGAAACGTTGAAAAAATTACTGGAATCCGGATTGCGGAGGACGCGGGTTTGCTTCCCGCCTGAGGCAGGGATTCCTACAACGTTTCGTTATATTCAAGAGAGCAAATTAATATCAGAAACAAACGTAATATTAAGAGGCCTATTACATCTCGACTGTGATTTTTGCTAAAAATGGCCAATTTTGGCGTTCTTGCTCTCAGAAACAGAAATACATTAACAGTTTTGACTTATTGAACAGTGTAGAATAGCTGTTGGCATAGTGCGTTGCGGCCTCGATTTTTGTTATCTTTGCTTAACTTTTTAATTAAACCCAAAATTGCAGAGAGAGATTTTCATAAAATGCACGATGGCACTTTTTTGAGCTCCTCGTTGGAACTACTGTTCTAAACAAATGAAAAATAAAAATAAAAATGTTATCTCTTATAAAGTCGTAAAGTGCGTAGCGGGCTCGGAATTTATAGATATCATTGATTTTATATAGAAAAAAATCTTATTCTAAACTGAAACATTTCGATAATCGCTTAATGTTAACTGAATTTCTCCTATCTACAATAATATTATTGAGCAAAATTTATACCAGAATAATTGTTGCTTCATGAGGAATAAAGATTTTATAATGAATATATTATCCTATTTCGATAAAAACGATAAATACAACTGTAAAAGTACTACTTATAAAATGTGATGCGCCGGCAGTCCGAACTCAGCTTATTCTCGCAGAGTGGAGATTTGTAATATTATGCATGAATTTATTATCCTATTTTGATAAAAACTATAAATACAATTGCAAAATTACTACAAAATGCATAAATGGGCATTTTACGCAATTATCACATTTGTGATACACTAAATAGGCCTCTTAAGAATAATAGGTTTAGCTTCAATTATTTAGATCAAAAAGATCCCCTCACCCTCCCCTTACACCCGAAGAGGAAAAGGCTGTTGTCGCAAACGTGCTGCGTTAGCTTTATTACACTAATTAACAGTTTTAAAAAAAGAACATTTATAATTAACGATCAATGTAAGTACTTATATGTAATAAATCATGGTAACTATTATATAGTCATAAATAGTGTTCATGCCAGAATAATCTTATGCCCACCGGTCGCGCGGGGGAAGAACCTATGTCATAGTAGTGAGACACATCTGAAAAATAGCTAATTGTATACATACCTACTCATATTAATCGAATCGGCAACATAACAAGGCGTTGTTGTTGCCAACACTTGCAAATGAATATTGGCTTACCGCTTACCTTAATAAGTAAGTGGGTATTATTAAGATGTTATTTATGTGTTTGAAATGAGACATAAACCTACTTACTTAAATATAATTTGTATTTACTACTAAAAGCATAGAATACATAATATAAAAGTATTAAAATCCCACGATAAATAAGCAACCACAGATAGAACATAATTCTATATTGTACCTACACAAAATACAGGCATATTATAATAATAAATAAGGTTTCATAAGTCGATAGTTCTCTGCGCTAATTCTATATTGTACCTACACAAAATACAGGCATGTTATAATAATAAATAAGGTTTCATAAGTCGATAGTTCTCTGCTCTATCTATGAACTGCCCAGCAGGCAGTTATAAATCGGAAACATTTTAATGTGTGTCGTAATGTCGATCGATGATACTATGGCATACTGGCCTATATCCGAGCGCCGCGCAATTCCTGAGTGGCGCGCAATATTTCGAGTTCGCGCGCGCGTCGCCGGCTGGTTTCAGGTGAGTTTCAGGCAGGTATGCTAATTATAAACACACATATTTCTGGTACTGTTATGGCCATCACCGCTAATTATACGCCTAAGTGAAATGAATTCTTTATCATCTACGATAAACGTGTCGTGCGTGTCGTACTAAATATAATCGCGTGCACAGTAACATCGTTTCGTTGTTATTTTTGCTTCTCGAAGAAGTTGCTTTAATATTTACCTGAAAATGTATTCGGCATTTCTAAATATATAGAGACGTGGAAATGTAGAGAATTCTAAAACTATGTCGTTGAGATGCAAATTGTTTTATAATTTTAACTTTGGATAGCTGTAGAGATTATAATACTCTTGAATAATTATGATCGTTTACGGTAAGTGTCCCGTGAGCGTTTGTGTGTGAAAAACAGAAAAGATATTTTATGGCACAGATGACATTCTGCATAATATAAGTACTTACCTAAGTGTTTATAGTCTTTTTTTGTTATTACTTGTAAAAAAATGATATACTTAATACTCATTACTTATGTAGTTGTACACAAATAGCGGTGAGTATGTGTTATTTGAATACACATTGATTCCCTAAAGGCAAAGAATATATACACTAGAGGTGCGCGGTGTCGGGCGCGGCGCTGGAGCTGCGGGCCATTAGCGGCGCTCCAGGCGTCGGGTTACGCCGCGCCGCCGCGCAGTTGGTAACTATTTCACTTACCATTCGACATTTTCATAATGGGGACTAACTACATTGATTAACTGTATCGTCGCTTTCGCTTGAGTATCGAAATGGAACATGATTTTTTACACGTTTTATATCTCAGACTTAGAGCTAGAAAACTATTTATTTTTATATTTAGCTTGAAAAATGATTCCACTCCACATGATGTTAAGTGGAAATGGAGTACACATGCAAAGACAACTCCTGCAGCGTTAAAGAAAAACGTACTTGGCATCTCCAGTCACCCTCACCCTATATTGCAATACCCACACTTATTGCAGGGCAAAGGCAGCTGCCATTGAAAGGAGAATGACCAAACCAGCCTATTTGATCTCTATTGCGTTTAATCATTCACACATCAAAAGTGTTTCTTTTAAGTTATAATGATTACTGTTAAAAAAGATTTTCTATAGAACGCCGCGTTAAGAGTCAACTGATAAATAAATGCTGAACTGAACTGATAGTCATACGATAACAGTTGTCATAACCTCAAAATACCTAAAAAGTAAGCTAAAAATGAAGATAGCTTCTAACTCCCGTATGATATTGTAATGTAATTTTTCTTCATAATTCAGAGCATTGCTGCTATTGATTACTATTTATTTAATTAAAGCGCTGTGTTACGCTAGCTTGCTAAAAAACTAGCCTAACTCCCATACCTAGTAAAAAGGTCATTCTCCTTTAGCCATCGTGACAATGGGAATGGTTGAACCACCACGCTTGCCGAATCGGGTTGGCCATCAAAAAGCCAACTGTAGCGATGCATCCAAACAACAACATACTTTGCCCGACCAGCGGGTCTATCGGCTTCAAAATATGGATATGGACATGGGCTTCATTTGACATTTGAAGCCCATATTTTGTCATTATATGGGCATATTATGGGCTTCAAATGTCAAATGAAACCCATGTCCATATTCACATTTTTTAGCCGATACAGGGGCTGGAAACCACGCAATGGACTTTTTGGCGGTTTTCACTGATATGCTGATAGAAAGAGCGATAAAAGACGATGGTTTTTTAACGAAATGTGTGCGGGACGGCCACACGTCTGTTGCTGGGATTGCGTTAATGAAACAACAATTTTCTTCGAGAAAGTCAGCCAGGGTTCTTGAGGGAGATAGATTCAAAAGTGTTTGGCCAGCTTCCTTGTCAGAGTGTGCGTGCCCCATACTTTTTTTTGCCTGAAGCAGGCGATCATCGAATCGTCGTTGTACCTTGAACTTCCAGATTTGTAGTGACGTTAATTCTACCTTTTCCATTAGCCAAAATTGAAATTTAATTCTTAGCTACGACAATTTTCGTGGGACAGGGTATTGCTAGGTATATGAAGAAAAATAACCTCGTGAATTATCATGTACCTCTAATCGGTAGCTCCAGAATCTAAAAGAAAAGAAACATGATTAGTAGAATTATTTGTTTCGTTTGATAACTCACAATTTGGCATCATAGGAGCAATACTGCCCTCGGTTTCCTCGTGATGAACAGTGTTCGCCGTACTGCTAAAATTACTTACTGCTGCTGCTCATGTTGCGTCAACTTCTTGAAAAAACGGCAGTCCTTTTTTTTTCATGTGATTTCTACGAACACATGCTCGCAGAACAGTTTCGTAATTACATGCGTTGAATTTCCACGATATTGATTTCTTCTTGAAGATTAAGGGTACACATTTTTCCATTTTTCATTTTGTCCGGTCCGTAATTATTACGCATAGAAAACTTCTCGGTGTTAGTATGCAAAACTTTAAATTCGGTAGATATTTCGGTCTTCAACTTAACTTCATGATCTAGCAGACGAGTTTTTACGAAAGCTAAGTTAAGGTGATCCTCTCCTACCGTTCCAGCGCCGTGATAACACCGCCATATTATGAGGGTAGGATGATTAATAAATAGGTATAATATTTTATCCATTTCGTCAATTTTCGCTTTAGCGCAAATTAGTTACGTAATTATGTTATCAAAATGTTGGAAAAGAAATGTTGGAATAACGTGAGATTTGGTTGCAATTTTATTTGTAATAATTGCTTACGTAATGCTAACTGAGTCGCCAAGCTTCTTCTTACATAAATTTTGTCAAGATCTGTCATGATTGATTTAGCCATGGGTGACCCTTTTGGAAAATTTTAAAAAGGCATCGCCCTAAAACTTGACAGTCGTACCGTTAGCAATCAGGTTCCGTTTCAGCGAATTTCAATCGAGGCTGATTGGTTTGGATTTGGATTGATTTTCTTCATAAATCACGTACAGCATTGTTTATTTAAATGAGAACTTATAAAAATTACTTTTGAAATTATGGTCCCTGGGCCCATGACCTGTTGGCAGGGACGCAGTCACGGTAAATTAAAACAGCGTACCTAGTTGTCTGAACGAATGCTTTTAAGTGAGTGTGAGTCCTTTGGCACAACGGTTTTATATGAAAAGTCAATTGAGTGACTAATACAAAAATACATGACCTGTTGGCAGGGGCGCAATCACGGTAAAGAAAAACATCGTAGTTGTCTGAACGAATGCTTTTATTAAAGTGATTGTGAGTCCGTTGGCACAACGGTTTTATATGAAAAGTCAATTGAGTGACTAATACAAAAATACATTACTGTTGGCAGGGGCGCTGTCACGGTAAAGTAAAACATCGTATTTGTCTGAACGAATGCTTTTATTAAAGTGATTGTGAGTCCGTTGGCACAACGGTTTTATATAAAAAAGCAATTGAGTGACTAATACAAAAAATAGTGAATGTTACACAAAGGAATCGTATGGTTTAATCAATAGATGCATAATATATTAAACGTCGTCTTAATTAAATCATCTCTATCTCATTCCATAAGTCTCGGATTCCAAAGTTGTGAATGCGCTTGAATCTAATTGATTCCGGCTAATTCTCGTTTGGATGAAGCGGGCTGGGCGGTGCACCGAGTCAGTTAATTATTGTTATTCAGACTGTCTGCTGAGTTTAGTTCAATACTTTACCAGAGGAGTAGTTTGAGTAACGCCAGTGTGTTGTTGGCAGTTATTGAGTGCACAGCAGGTATTCGGGAATACGTATTCCGCGAACTATTTTGGACGTTTTCAACCGTACAGCGTCGAGTGTTTGCGGAGTATAGAAACTCAGCTTAACACCTGCCCGGCACATTCAGCTAGGAGCGAGTTGTTTCACGAAACTTGTTGGAGCCAATTAAACCACGTGGAATGAGTTAAATTGGCACCAACAAGTTTAGTATTCACGTTTATTTACTTCACTGTAGGATGTACTTAATCCAGTAAAAAACTCACTGCTAGGCGAAAGCCCCCGTCATAATCATCTCACGACCCTTGCTAAATGCGGATTGGTGATCGATAGCCGCCGGTCCAGGCTATGCATCGAAAAATCAGAAAAATGCGATTGAGCGCCGAGCCACTCGACCATCGAAACAATATATTATTAAGATGCAGCATTCTGTACATTAATATTTTTATTATTGGAAACTTATTGTAATAAAACTTTAGGTATTTTTATTTCTAAATGCACTTTATGAATCAATCCAAGAGGCCAACATCAACGCCTGTTCAATAAACATCAACGCCTGTTCAATAAAGCCGTAATTAGAGTACTCATCGTCTGAGATTAGCGAGCCAACCAACCGTGCCGATCTGTGACCGTGCCGAAGTCATTGAGGTATTATAACTATTATAACTAAGGAATTTTGTGCGCACTGAGTTGCGGCCCATGGGCTGCAAACCTCCCGCAGTGAGCGACATCAGTGACGTAATCAGTGCGCAAAAATTACTTCGCGGTGGCGTCTTTAGTTATACTACCGCAATCGCCGGAGTCAGCCGCCGTGCCGCAAGTATCGCGGGCACCCACCGAGAAGTAAATAATAAACAGTGAACACGCGACTCGTACCTACCGATACAAGACTGCTCACTTGTGGGCACTGGGCTTCCGCCTCCGACCGAAGCACCGCCCAAAAATTCCACAAGCGTGCAGAGCTGCTACGTGCTAAGAACAGAGTAGCAGCTGGGAAGGGTCCCGATCGAGAGCAGCGGGAGAATAACACGCAGTCACAACTAGTGTTGTACATTTTGACATTTGACAACTAGTGTTGTGACTGCGTGTTATTATCCCGCTGCGGGGCACGGCACTAGCCGTGATAAAGTGACTGGGACCTACCATGAAAGAGCGGGACTGCCAAACAGAGATACCCCCGGAGTGAAGGTACCGGCAGTAGCCTATCTCTCACCTCCCTTCAAGTTTACTACTCCTTCTTCAAAAGTCCTACTCCATCCTCAAGGCCGGCAAGGCATTTGCGACTCCTTAGCAACGAATGGTAGACGTGTTACCTACTAAATAACTTTATATTCATTTGTCAAAAAAGTTTCGGGAACGGATGATTGGTTTATGATTCCAAATTAATTTTTTTGTTTTTTTTTTGTTGTTAGATTGGCACAACTGTTATCCATTTTCGCGCAGAGTATGAGTTGCATCTGTTATTTAGATTAAATACAGTGCTGTTTTTAGTTAGTTTATATCTAGTGTGTATTACGAATTTCATAAAGGATAAAAACATCGAACAAAGAGTTTGTCTTAAATTTTGCGTCGCTTATTTTCGTGTTCGGAGTCACTGAAAATGTTACAGAAGGCTTACGGTGAATCGACTTTATCAAAAACACGTGCTTATGAGTGGTACAACACGTTTAAAAGCGGTCGAGATGTGATGGAAGATTTGCTTCGCTCTGGTAGGCCATCAACGTCTTCAACTGAAGTTAACATCGCAAAAGTGAAGGAAATGGTGACTGAAACTCCTCATTCAAGTTTGAGAGAGATCACCGCTAAACTTTCTGTGTCTCACGAGTCGATCCGTACCATTTTAAATAATCACTTGGGTATGAAACATGTTGCCGCTCGGCTAGTCCCAAAAGAACTGAATTTACTCCAAAAACTCATTCGCTTTAGAGTCGTTGAGGACATGCTAGAACGAGAAGATGGCCAAGCCAATTGACGAACGGACATATTCCAAATTCATCCGTATAATAAAAATCATAAATGCACCATTAAGCTAAATTTATTTCAAAAACTGTACAAATGTTGTGTGTGTAACGTGTCTTCATTAGTGCGTGTAAAAATATTTGCAAAATATACAGTTATTCTCCCGAAACTCACAAATTCCCCGGTGGAAGTGCGGTAGTATGTAAAAGTGCAAAACATTATTCTACGAATTTGGGGTCAGATGAATCTGTATCGGGTAACCGAGGAATTCTTCGTGCAATCAAACATCATTATAACAAGGACCAAATATTCACCACATGATGCGCTTGATAGTTTTGTGGCCATGGGCGCTTGTTGAAGGCGACGGCGACGGGCCCCGAGTTCAAACCTCCGACGCGCGTCCACTTTTTGCTTGAAAATAATTTTTCTGCGGATTTATTCACCTTCGTAATGCGATGTAAAGCTTATCAGAGGTTGTTAAAAGTAACTGATTTGAAGACTTGCTCACATTGTGACAGTAGCTACCAGAAAATTTACTTAAGTAGCTACCATATCAATGTTTGGGAATTACACCCGTGGCCTACACAAAAGAAGTAAAGCAAGCAAAAAAAAATCGTGTGGCAGTGTCGAGATTGCAAAATATTAGAAAAACGCGGCGACAACACAAACACTCCGATCAAAATACAACATCAAGTTGAATCTTCAGCGTCGTTATCATCTGGTACCAACAGCCAGTTACTCAATAGTAGTAATATAATTATGGAGGATCTTAAATCTAACATTGATGAGAAACTGAAAGAAACAACACAAAAAATTCTTTCTGACTTTAAAGTTGCGTTGATATCCGAGATTAAAATTGTTAACAAAACTATCGAAGACTTAAAATCGAGTGTGTCATTTGTAAACTCCCAGTACGAGGATCTCAGCAAGCTTGTGTGTGAGAGATCTAAAGTTATAGAAGACATGCATATCGAAAACTGCAAACTTACTTCCGAAAAAAAAAGACAAAAAACAAATTAGCTGCATTAGACCTACAATCACGAGCGTGTAATATAGAAATTCAATGTATCCCGGAACACAAACAAAAATTTACTGCCTATAACATAAATATGGCTTCGTGCGCCTTAAACAATAATAGAAGATACCGTTTGACGTCATATCAAGGTCAGTGCGAGATAGTGCAGCTTCTAGTGTAGATGGTGTTTGTTATTGTTTCCTCATTTGTAATAGTGCAAATAAAAATGAGTGAAGATGTTTGTGTATTGATGTGTGCATGTGTGATTAGCATAAACAACAATGAATAGTCAAAAAAATGTTAGAAAAATATAGACATAGACATCCCTAATAAAAATTTCATTTCATGCTTATTTCACGTGCTACGGGTGATACGGTCTTGATATGAAGACAACGGGATGACGTCATAAGACCATAGGGATGTTCTCAATTTATTATGGCTGAACTGATGTATGTTTTTGTTTGGTCCATAGCTATTATTCTGCTTATAACATAGTATTCTGCTTTTTCTTATTAACGCTAATGTAAAATACAACAAAATGTTGAAATATCTACGTCATTATTTTATATCTGTAATATTTAATGTCTTAAACAAATTATATATTAAATAGATATAATAATGACCCTCTACTTTTTATTTTACATTCGTTATACATTTATAGCTTGGCGCTGGAGGACACATTGCGTTTTGTAGGTTTTGGTGCTAAAAAGGTTAAATAATTAACACTTAAATAGTGTTTGTGAATATGCCCTACATTTCTAGCTTAGCTTCTGAATAAACACTACACTATGAAGCAACGTTGCAGGCGCTTACTTAACCTCTAACAAGTTATCCCGCTTACTAGCTCGGATTTTCTGTTCATAGCTTTCCGATATTCACGTTTTCAATGCATACATTTTGTGTTTTATTTTCGAATGCAAACACACGCGCTACCAGATCATTCAACAGAGTCGATGTTCTTTATTGGATTTAGAAATAGCGCATATTTCAGTTAGATATTTTTCTCTATGAATTTTGTTTTCAGAGACTGGATTACATTTTTCGCGTTTTTATTTTAGAGCAGGCAGCGTGCGCGGCGTGCAGTAAGCAGTGTGACGACGAGAGCACTCAGGTTAATGAAATGCCAATCGCCCCCACTCAGTGTCAGTGCTTTGCGTATAATAAACTAATTCATTTCAAATGGGACCATCGTGCCGTTTAAACTTCACCGACGCGCCTAGAGTTGCTCGATGCAAGTTTAATGTTGTAACTAGGTTCAGGAAATATGGTATACCAAATGGCAAATTTGCGGCGAAATAAGTTTATAGCTGTGACAAAACTACAAGTATCCTACCTAATTGACAGTACAGGACATACTTTACCGAGCCATGTTGTTGTTGCTTTTCAAAACCCAACGCGTGATTAAAGAATACACATTCACCCATCCTTTCAAATCAGTTTCGATTTTATTAACATGTACGAGGGCGGTTTGATAAGTCCACGACTTAGGAAAAAAGAAACACTCTTTTTACATACATATATATTTTTTTATTTTTCTACATAATCTCCTTTCAACTCTACGCACTTAGTCCAGAGATGTTCCAACTTCTTCAACCCATCAAAAAATATTTTTTGTCAAACCCTGAAAAATAAACTGCCCCCGTATCTGTGCTAGAGCCGTGTCGCGTGGCGGCTCATTAAAATAATACTACCACCTCCTCTCTTCCCTTGGGTGTCGTTATAGGCGACAAACAGACTAAATACTGCACATACATCCAACAGCATAGAGCGGCGATGGACCTGTCACGCTGAGCACATCGGCTGCCAAAAAGCAAAACACAGTAAGGCCCAACTTTATTTTTTTTATTTAGTTTCCTGATTTGCCTAGTAACGCTCTACAAAATGGTCTGATCCTCGTTGCGCTACAATGTCTAGAGCCTGAAATATTTAAAGAAGTTTAAATCTAGTAAGAGACGAAAAATCACAAAACACCACATCAAAACAGTATGTCTCAGAAACAAAATCAAAACACAGTATGTTACGGAATCTTACTTGGTTTTGATATTGTTTCTGTGAAATACTTGGTTTTGGTTTTGTTTTCCCGCTGAATTGCCGCGACCGTTACAATAGTAACACGCACACGTTCAAATGTAATGCGAACGGGCACCCTGCGGCGAGCCACAGCGCTTAGTTTGGCGTGAGATTTTGTTAGTGAAGAATGCATGGGCAAAGGATGTTTTACGACTGGCCTAAAAAGAAGCGTACTGTTCGCCGGAATACAGCAGCTGCAGTTGATCCACTGAAAGATTTTTTTTAAGTCCTGTTGTGGTAGCCAAATTTGTGGCTGGCTCAGGAAATCTTTATTTAAAACAAATTTCAGCAACTCTTTCCAGAAATTCGACTTTCTGGCTATTCGACGTGACAACTTTGCCTATTCTAAAAACAGAGCCACAAGGAGTGTAATAAAAAAACAAATATTGCAGACAAATTATTCCCGTTGATGCCCTTTTAACAGACGGAAATTTTGGTTTCATTTGCCAACTAATAAAAAATGTTTTACTGTGTTTTGGTTCTGAGCAGCCGACATGTGCAGTCGCTATTTGGTAAAAAGTGGACTATGGCAGAGGACTGCTTTTGCGGTCCTCATTGCCTAGTCTCCGACTGACCCTTCGGGGGATAACGGTCGTGATTATATGTATGTATCTGTTCTATCTTTGGTTCAAATGAATAACAATGGTTTGTCCATTCGAGTAAATAGGTTGAACATAGTTTTTTTTAATCAGTTTATTTTTAACTCAAAATCTGAGGAAACATTGTGAACAGATACAATCTGTTCCCGAAGCAATGAGACTAATCAAGGCAATCTCTACAACGAAGGCGATTCCACTGTTTACAGTAATGAGGGCAAATGGAAGATAGGATTTCCAAGTATGATTGGATAATAGCTAAAAAAGTGGTGAATGAATCTAAGAATAAATGGGCTCTGACAATATTTACCCCATCCTACTACAACAGGGTGTCTCCATTCTGGGCCCCCATCTCTGCAGACTGTATAAAGCCTGCATTTCATTTGGATATATACCTACCCAGAACATGGAGACGTGTCAAGGTAATATACATACCAAAACCGGGCAAACCAGATTACGAAGATCCCAAAGCTTTTAGGCCAATAAAGTCTCCAACCTTTTCTTCTTAAGACCTTGGAAAAGATGGTAGACAAATTTATTAGAACGGGACCGTTAAAAAAATTTCCACTTCACTGACTTCAATGCGCGTACCAGCCAGGGAAATCAACAGAAACTGCTCTCCACCATGTGGTGAGCCGAGCGGAATCAGCCCTAGAGAACTGCGTCTGTATCTGCGTCTGCACATTCGTAGACATTGAAGGTGCATTTGATGGCACAACCTTTGACTTCATTAATTCAGCAGCCAGAGATCATGGCGTGCCACAACCGATCTGCAAATGGATTGAATGCATGTTATAGGGTAGAATAATCTACTCAGTACTGCTTGGGGACTGTTTACTCGCTCAAACAACTAGAGGGTGCCTAACACCAAAAAAGATCTTGGTAAGTGGTACAGTCAGTGGCGTATTTTAAGATTCTGCGCCCTGGGCCTGTAAGATTTGCCGCCCCATAAATTAACGGAAAAAAGTAAAAACTAGTAAATTATAAAATAAATCCAGCAGTATGTAGACGTGGGCTGTGAATGACGTTAATAAATGAAAAACTAAAAAGACCATACAAAGAAATAAACCCCATTTATTTATTTACATTTTTTTTCGATGGACAGATTGGCTAACAATTCCTTCAATGACACTGTCATAATATAAATAACTAAACTGTTTAAACGTTCTTCGCTTAAACGGTAACGTAGATAATTTTTTATTCTTTTAAGTACGGAAAGCGAACGTTCCGCACTGCAATTTGTCACACCGCAGTGCACAGAAGTATGCGTACTGCTATTTCAGTAAATCGAAATGCTTCCTTTAAATATTTTTTTCAAAAGGAGTCCCTTTAACCTGACACCTACTTTCCGCGTGCATCTGTGCCTGTTACCGACAGTCTCGTCCTTCTGAGCATGGAGTTGGCTTCAGATATCAACTTCGTCACCAGCATCGAGTCCAAGGCTCAAACTGCACCCAAAAAGCTGGGCGCCCTAAATAAGGTCAAGCGATATTTCAAACCGGGACAGTTTTCAACTCTCTAAAAAGTTTAAGTCCGATCTTGCATGGAATATTGCAGTCACCTATGGGACGGCTCAGTGAAATACCAACTAGCTGCACTGGACCCGATTCAACGCAGAGCTGAGAGGCTAATTGGCGACAAGGAACTGGTGAAGAGCAAGTTTCACACCCTGCAAAGTTGCTGTCTGTCTGTCGATCTTTTACAGACTGTGCTTCGGAGAGTGTGCTCAGGAGCTGCATGTGCTCATACCGCCATCGCCTTCCTCCATCGGACATCCAGACGCACTGCGGGCTACTACGCTTCTTGGTGGATATTCCTAAATGTCACACAAAGTGCTACTCAACATCTTTTATACTCCGCACAGCAAAGGAGCGGAACTCCCCTCCCTGCATCGGTTTCCGAGTACTTATAATAAGATTTTAATAAGATTTATTTATTTGTCACTTCACAAATTCAACAAACTTAACAAATGGCTGATACAATGCAGTAACTTAAATCCTAAATTTGTGAAGGACTGGAGCCTGAAATGGTTTTTTTTTTAAAAACCGGTTACACAGGTCTCCAACCCCCTCCCGCAGAAAGGATTAAACTTGATGTAGGTACTAGGTAGTATAAGTTGTAGCTGGAAGCTTCGTTTTGTGAGCAAGAGTGCTTTAACGATGACAGGAATGATGTTGCAAATAAGTAGGTAATATTAAAAAGGAAACACTAAAGACGAGTTAAAGAGCATACCTATTTGGAGTGTTGGAATGATTATGATAGCAAGAAGTGTCAGTAGATGTATGTATGTAAATGTATATATGTAAATAATACATGATTTGTGTGCGTGGCGTGTGTGTGTGGTGTGTTGGATGGTCGTGGATGTGAGTGTAAATGGGATGGAGGCAATAGACTATAGGCGCATATTGTGGCAGTAGTGCAGAGATAACTGAGAGTAATAAGAGAGAGCACCATTTATAAATTTTATATGCGTTAATAACTAGAAGAAGCTGATGTTATGAAAGGTTGCGCTAGTATTTAATGATTACAAGGAGGGAGAGAGAAAGTTTTCAGTGGTATCATAGTCCAAGGTCTTTAGGAATTTAGTGATGGTCTGTTTGCAACTTATTTTGGAAAGTGGATAAATATTGTGAGTGCTGTTAATTTTGTTGTATAGATAAGGGCGTAGAAAGGTGTAGAAGTGATGTGAGAAGGCGGTTTTGTGGGGCTGGGAACTGCATACTTTACCTTTTCGACGCTTGCCCTTAGCCTTGTCCGGGTTATACGGTGTCTGTGAGTGCATCTTTAATACTGTTTTAAGGAGGAATGTTTGTCTGACAGTGAGTATTTCCCATTCACTGTACAGTTCAGTAGTAGGATGTCGAAAAGGAAGTCCAGCTGCCACTTTAAGGATAAGTCGCTGAGCCCTCTCTAGAGCTAACATGTGGGTTTTGGCTGCCCCGCCCCAGGCTGAGATACAATACTCTAGAAGAGAGTGGCAAAGGGCGTAGTAAACCGTTTTAAGAACTCTGCGATCAGCAACGTGCTTGAGGTTCTTAAAGATATAGGTTAGTCTCCTTAACCTCAATGTAAGTGCTTCTATATGGAGTTTAAAATTTAGATTTTGGTCTAACATGACCCCAAGATATTTGAATGACTCTGTCCTCTCGAGTTCAGGGCAGTCGCACGAGTTTCCGGATGTCTGAAGGCTGCACCCGTGTGCAATAAGATCGAATGATCGGGATGGAAGAAGATCAGATCTAATGGCAAAAGCAACGCAAAAGCAACTTATAACCCGTCTGTCTTCAAAGCAAGAGTGAATAAGCGCCTTCTGGGTTAGCTCGCTCCATTGTGGATTCTGTCTTAGCCCCTGGGCTTGATTTCGATCAAGAGCAAACCCATTAATAGTAAAAAAAAATAAGCGAGCTAGCAGAGCTCGCCCATGGTTTAACGTCGACTGTGCGCGTGCTAAGGCATGTAAACATTCACCATCTGAAGAAAGCCTATAATGTAGCTGCCAAGTCCTGCAAGAGGGTATTGCGCAGGGCGAGATTTCGTCGCATTGGCAAAATTGGGTCCAAGTTGGCATCTCACCCGGCTGAAAACCAAACATTTTCGTCCCTTGACAAAGCGGTTGAAAGTAGGTAATTCCTGCCAGCCCTCCACACCGCTGCTGTTAAAACCAGATGGCTCACATGCCAATACTGGGGCTGAGAAGGCGAACTTGTTTGTTTCTCTCTTTGCGCAAAGTTCGCGTCTAGATGTCGCAGCGAAATCACCGCCTAACATACCTCATGACGTTGGCAGCTGTCCACATACGCCAAAAAGAGGTATTGAAAATCCTGCGAACCTTGGACGTGAATAAGGCGATTGGCACGATGGTATTCCAGCAATCATCATCATCATCATCATTATCATCAGCCTTTAACCGTCTCACTGCTGGGCACAACCCTCCCACTTGGACAATAGCACGTGGGGATATTGGGCCATAACCCACCACGCTGGCCCAATGCGGGTTGGTGGGTTGATTGATTAGTAGGTTGATTCCAGCAATAGTTCTCCGCAACTGCGCGCCTGCGTTGTCTCCAATCCTTAATCGCCTGTTTCATCTCTCACTGGAGACTGAGCTCGTTCACAAATCTTAGAAGCTTACGAACGTACAACCTGTTCCGAAAAAAGGTAGTAAAACCGATCCTGCCAACTAAAGACCAAAATCAGTCACCTCAATACTCTGTAAGACGTGACGACGACGATATGGAGCGTGTATTCAACAACCGACTCCTGGCATACCTTGAAGAAAATAATGACCTCTTAAGTGACCGCCAATTTGGGTTTCGCCGAGGGCGGTATACTGGAGATCTTCTTGTGTATGCCACTCATCTATGGAGTGAGGCTATAGAGAAACACGGTGAGGCTTTTGCAGTGTCTCTTGACATCTTTAAGGCCTTTGACAGGGTTTGGCACGCTAGCCTTATAAACAAGCTTCCGTCATGTACCTCCATGAACTTCGGACTATGGTTTTTCGGACTTTCTGAAGGAGCGATCGATACGTGAAGTCTTAGATGGCTGCACGTCTGATCTACAGGCTATGGATACCGGGGTTCCTCAGGGGTCTGTTCTGTCTGCAACCCTATTCTTGCTACACATAAACGATCTGTTGGTACCCGGAATTCTGGGGTACGCAGACGATAGCACAGTTGTAGACAGATATTTCTCAATTGCAAAGGCCAAGGGTTTGTCGAGTGACCATGGTTGAGCGTTTGTTCACGGCCCCAGAAGCTATATCTCCGACTGGGGTGATGCTAACTTCAACGCCACCAAAACAGGCGTGTTTATTCACTGCCAAACGGAGTCCCTTTCTACTCGCTCCGACTTTCCGTGATGTATCTGGGCTGAATCTGACCATCTTAGCCTTCTAGGTATGACCAGCTCGACAAACCTAAACTTCGGCCACTACATAGAGTCCATGGCAAAAACCGCAGCTTGAAAACTTGGCATCCTTTCTAAGGTTAGGCGATATTTTACACCGGGGCAGCTGCTTTAGATTTACCAAGCACAAGTCCGATCCTGTATGGAATACTGCTGCCACCTCTGGGATGGATCTGCCAAGTATCAGTTAGCCGCTTTAGACTATATTGAGAAGCGCGCTAAGAGGGTCATTGGCGACTCTAAATTCGACGAATCCAAGCTGCAGAGTCTTGAACATCGACGCAAGGTTGCCAATCTTTCGGTTTTTTGATCGAATGCACTTTGGCGAGTGTGCGCTGGAGCTACACGAGCTGATTCCACCTTCTCCTTTCTATCTCCCGGGAACGAGATGAGATCTCACCTTTACTCTATCAATATACCACCTATACGAACAAAGCGCTTTGCGTCATCATTTTGGATACGGACAGCTATGGAGTTAAGTCCAATACAAGAGAGTAACCGTTAAAACCGGGAATGCCAATACAACTAATTCTCAAACATGTTAGAGCTGACGTGTCCGATGAACGAAAGTAACAGTTGGAACTTGGAACTAAGACCGATTCATCGACCACCAACACCGCCAGCGCCAGAGGAACTAAATACCTAGTTCCGCGAACATGTTTACGGAGTTAGTTCCGTTAAGTAAATGATCGAATCTTGTAACTTACAACCGTTGAGTTTTAGTTATTGTTAATTAGGTAAGCTTTTTTAAATTTCTTCAGGCATATAAAAAAGCGCACTAAGCTGAGTGCGAGGTGCGGCTTGCGCCGCCCCTCGTAGCCTGCCGCCCCGGGCCATGGCCCTTTTGGCCCTATGGTAAATACGCCACTGGGTACAGTAACTTTTAATGAATGGGCTACAATAAAATTGGTATTCACAAAAGTAGGAAACGCCATTTATGAACTTTATAGTGAACGCAACCTTAGCACCAGTGACGATTTCAAATTATTGTGTTAAAAATTATTCAAAGTTATTCAAAAGAGTATGTTGATTAGCCAAGGCAAACTAACTGAGTTCTAAGATTAAGAATAGTAATAACTAAATAAAAATGTCATGTTATAAATAGTGAAACAGGAAAGGTCAAAAATCGTAATAATGAGTACAATTTAAATTGTGATAATAAAACCTTGATTTTCAAAACCTAAGCACATGTGCAGACTGTGCAGTTGTTTCTTACTGAAGCGTGGACTGTGTGGGCGTGGTCTGTGTTGTCCATAGACTCAAATGGTTACTAATTTTACCACAAACTTTAAATAAATATCTCAAAAAAGTTGTTGATTTATGTAGGTAAACAGTCTTTATTCATGATTATTCTACTTATGACAAAAGCCTTTTTCGTTTTTGTAGGCTCATTGTCATTTGACAGACAAAGATTTAAGAGAATAAAAATTTTCCCTTTTGGCAAGAAAAGCAATTTTTTACTTGCTCTGGAACGCTCAATGAATGGTCTTTTTGAGCAAGAGGAGTGAAAATAAAATTTGTGTTTAACCTCTAAAAATTTATAACGACATTTATATGTATTTTAATGTTTCACATACAAATGCCAGCTTAGTTTCAAAATAAAATATTCTAAACTTATAAAATAATAATTTATATTTTCTTAAAGCAGGTTGTTAACTTATTTCAAAAATATGAATGTTTCAAGTTTAAAAATTTACTTTACTTTTAAAAGTTTATTGCGCATAACATAACATGTAAAATTAAATATTTCTATTGATCATTGTCACAGCATCACACTTCTTCAAAGTGTAAAACCCGGCCCGGGGAATATGTTCAGAACGAAAATTAAATGTAGTCTATAGTTATAGTCTATTATTTATATTCCTCTCCATTTTGAATTCCCGTCAGCGGTCGATACAAGCTCTGTAAAACGCAGGGTCGCCGCACACGGTCACACAGGGCATGAATATCGGAATCTCTCAGTATCGTAGTATCGGAATCTCGGACTACTAGATCCGATACTACAGTTCCGATACTGAGTGGTCCAGTATCGTAATATCGGAAACCGCAGAACTATACTTTAACTTTTTATTCGTAAACATATAATTATTACGATTTGACAGTTTGAAGTGTTAGACAAAAAGTCAAAGTAAGATTTATTTGAAAACTTTACAGTAAATTTTCAAATAAAGCGTAACCGTCTCTTCCTTGAGATTGATGAGAACAGTAATCCTTATGAGGTCTAACTTGGACTTTGTACAACTGTAAAAGGTGATTAGACGTGAAGTACCGTCTCGCTTTCCTAAGAACTCCTAATTTCTTGAATGCTATCTTCGCTTTGTCCTCTGGATACTTGCGGAACTGTACATTACTTGATATGTCAACACCAAGGATCCCAATGCTGCTTGAGATGTTAAGTGGAGTGCTCTGGAACTGTGGTGTTACGACAAATGGATCCTTTTTGCCGGTGAACACGCAAACCTGTGTCATGGAGTGGTTGAACTGAACTAAGTTCGATTCACCTTATTTTGAGACCCGTTCCAGGGAGTTCTCAACTTAAGACACAAGTTTCAGCCGATTCTCTTGTGTGAAAGTCCGAGGCACATTAGGTCTTTCAATGTACAGGGCGTCTCCCATAATGTCATCCGCATAGCATTGCAGTATGCATCAATGTTAGCCATATCATTGATATGCAGCAGAAACAGCGTATTAGGAGACAGAACCGAGCCCTGGGAACGACAGAATTTATGGGCATGACATCAGAGCAGCAACCGTCGACAGCGACCTTAATGCTGCGCCCACAAAGAAAGCTAGCGACCCATTTACATAGTCCCTCGGGTATTCCATATGTATGTATTAACTTCGCGAGAAGCGCTCTGTGCCAGACCCTATCGAATGTCTAAGCTAACCGCTAGAGCTTTAACTCGACTCTCTATGGCCTCTGCCACCCCTTGACCACCCATGACGGAAGCCGTATTTGCGGTCGGAAATCAACTGGTGATCCTCGAGATATCCTAGGAGCTGCTTGTTAATGATGCGCTCCATGATCTTTAAGAGGAGGAATGTGATTGCTATGGGCCTGCAGTTCGAAGGGTCTGATCGATCTCCTTTTTTAGGAATCGGCTGCACAAGAATTAACTTCCACGAAGGCGGAACACTATGGTCTTGGTGGACAATCGACATAGGCATGCTATTACTAGTGTCAACTCGGGAGCGCACATTTTCAGTACTACTGCAGGTACACCGTCAGGCCCCCTCGACTTTCGGATATCAAGGGCAGAGCCTTCCCAAAAGGTCGGCTTTCTCTTTTGCACTATGTGCAAATGCACACACCAAATCAGTTTCAGATGTACGCAGTGGAGGGAGGCTGGACCAACAAAAGTTGTTTTCAGCAGCCTTGGCGAGTGACCACAATGCACGTGATCAGGAGGAATACTTGGTCAAACGATCACCAATGTTGCTGATGTGATCAACTTTAGCCTTGGCGAATGCTCTTTTGTTAGATCTTCTTCTTCAATTGAAATATTATTTAATTGTTTTGAGATTTATGTGATTGTGAGCAGCGAGAGAATTTTTTTTAAAGTCCATTTTTTATTATAAAACAATTTGATTTAACTGTGTGTAGTTCCGATACTAGTATCGGAATTCCGATACTAAGATCCAGTATCGGAAATCAGTATCGATACTAAAAAAAATCCGATATTACATGCCCTAAGTCACAGCCACAAACGCCGCCACGAGATGCTAGAAGCGTGTGGCGTGTGGCGGCCACCGGCGGCGTGAAGCTTGTGCGATGAGTCCCTAAAATGTATAAAAACTACCGGGAATATGCCGGTGGCGGCGTTTAGTGGCCAGTGCGGGCCACAAGAAGCGAGCAGCGACGATTTGTGGCGTACGGCGGCCACCGGCGTCAGCCGTGTGCGGTGAGTCACTAAAATGTATGAAAACTACAGAAAATATGGCGGTGGCGGCGTTTTGTGGCTGTGGCCGGTGGCCCGTGTGCGGGGACCCTTATTGTAATAATTGCAATAAACTTGTGGCTTTTTTTGCCATACTTTTGACTTTATTTATGTTCCCGCACGAACATAGGGTCTTTGGTATGTGTCGGTCCACTTATGGCAAAATGTGGGAGCTTTACCCCAAAATCATAAGGTGGACTCTATGATGGTGCGGCTTATCCTTGCATATGGCAGCATCGTCTGGTGGCCCAGAACCAGGCTGAAAATCTGTAAGAATGCTTTAAGCAAACTTCAGAGGACAGCATGCATTGCGATTACTAGGGCATTCATTTAGAGTTCGCCCTCAAAAAGCATCTTGAGTGATAGCCAAGTCGCGCTCAAGTCACTTATATCGCCTCGGATCGACTCCAAATCATATGTGGAGGTAGTAAAAGGCAGGCACGAACAATCAGGAGCCCTGACCGGGCACTATGCCACAAAACAAATACTCCATAGAATGCAGCTAGCAACAGACAGCTTGTGCAGGGCATGTGGAGAGAAAACGGAGTCCATGCAACACTTACTGTGTGACTGCGACTCTCTTGCTGGGAAAAAAATGAGTCTCCTGGGATTGGCCTACACGAAACCAGAAGATTTTAGGCTCTTTGCCCTCAGAGTCATTGCCATTGCCGAGCTTATGGCAGTCATTTTCACTGAGGAAAGAGAGTGACAGGACGAGGTTGTACAAAAGATTCCAATGGGTCTACGTGCTGCTGCGAGAGGGAGACCTCTGCGGGCCCCACTAAGATAAGATCTCAAATTGAAATAAACTTTTCTGAAAATGCCTTTCAGAACGTCTCTGTTAACTGTGAAGGAGAATAGGCGCAAAAATTCCACAGTATTTTATTTATAATATGTTTTCTAAAGTTTTCGCGAATGTGGTCACGATTTTCCTGCGACCGCGCGTAAAGGTTTCGAAACAATAAAATAATAACAAGAGTAAATTCGTGAAAATAACATAATTTTCTTTGTTGTTTGTTATTTAATACTTGTAGTTTTTTTATTGAAGTTTGTAATATAAATAGGCGTCGTAAACATCTTCGCTTACTGTTTACTACATTTAGAAGTATCGTCCGTTCGTGCCCAGCGCGTTTGTTCGCTCGCAGCGCTGTTATCGTTGCCAACTCTCAATAAAAACGAGTTTCACTCAAATGTTATTGTCACTCTGCAGACTTGTAGCCGCACCTGGCATTGCTTGTGATGAGCTGCTGGATCCAGTTTGAGTAAAGAGGCGAATAGGTTATTCCAGGATCATGCATAAAAAATTGAATGAATAAGCTTTAAATTCAAATACTTATTTAAGCTTTTAGTATAAACAATAGTTGTAATATCATACTACTGATCTCTTATATTATTTAGTATTAATTGATATACGTACTTGAACACTTAAAGTTAAGACGCTCTCAGCTTTAATACGAGCACAAGTGTGGAGCTTAATTGGCTTTGGAGTGTTACGCCGTGAAACATATTCGCAAGACTGGATAACTGTACAGTCACGAGCAAAATATGTAAACAATTGTGACTCTTAATACAATGGAATAAGAGTCAAAGTGTATATATATTGGTGCTCGTGACGTACCTACTTACACAATATGGTTTTCATTTAAACATCGTTTTGATTTAAAAAAAACATTGTTTTATCTGTGCTCAAGCATGGAGTGGTCCACTCCATACGACGCTTGAGAATAGCAAGAAATTATTTTAATAAAAAAACCACATAAAATGTTTATAAATTGTTTTGTTAGAGACACCCACAGTTGGGACGCCGTGAAGTGCAGTGCAGCAGATAATCAGAATCTTAAGCGTGTAATCCGTGCGTGTGGCGCATAGTCGCATGGAGACCGACAGACACTCGACAATGTCTCAGCTGTTGTAAATAAACACATGTAATAATACCTGGACATTGTGTGAAAGGTTGTTCGGATTGCGCAAAAGGGTTAGTCACCGCGCGCGGCGTTGCGCGCTGCACGTAGGCGGCAGTTTCCACTTTCCGCCCAAAATACCGGCCGCTCAAAATACCGGCCGCCCACCGGCCGCCCAGCTCACCTGCGCACTGCATTTTATTGCGGCTTTTTTCATTTAACACCTATCTGTTTGGAATAAGCTTACAACGAATATTCTAGACTCTTCGCCAGTCTTACATTTGTGGTGAAGTTGAACGGACGATGCCCAGGCTCACTCGTAGATCACTTCAATGAACTGTAAAGATCAATTTCAGAACGCGGACTGATTCACGCTACCGACACTGATATTGCTGCAGTCGCTGGATGGGGCGCACAAGCCCTGCCCCTAACACCATCCGACGATGACCTCTGCGTGCACGATTTGAAAACTTCTATTATATCTTTGTTTTGTTCGAACGCCAACTTTCTCACGTTTTTTTCATGAATAGCTGGCTACCCCACCTCTGGAACACCTCTGGAACACCTTTAGGTATAGAAGGGCAGGTTCGACGAGCAGATTTAACTCCATATTATCATAACATGTTAATGTAAAAGCAAATAGTTTAATTTGAAAATTGCTTCGATTCTATCTTTTTTGACAGATGTATTTTTTTTATATTGCATATTATACAATATGAAATTTTCAACATGTTATAGTAGTAAGTAGGTGTAAGAACTAGCTGGCAGCTGTTGTCTCGCCCTAAATTAAGGTCTTCCTTAAGTTTAGAGGTAATGTGAGGAAAGAATTAATCCGTATCTAAAAAATGAAAGTGTGTAATTTTAGCATTAGGTAAGTATTATAGTTAGTTCGATTCTCGGCTGTGGTAAGCTTTCAAAATGATGTAAATCTAGTTATTGGTATGTTGTTGAATGTGTCAAAAGAGTCATGGCTTTGAGTTCATTAAAAAAGGTTTAGTTTTCCTCATGCGGTAACCAACAATATTATTATTTATATTGATATAGATACCTAGATTACAACCAAAACAGTGTCCTAATTTCTAGAATACAAATAACAAACAAAGTGTAAATTCTGTATCCAATGACGTCAGCCTCAACGGATATTTACAGTATTTAAAACAGACAGACAATTTATAAGACGGAGAGCAAATTAATTTAATGTGTCGACTAAAACGCTTCTAGAGCCAATTTTTTTAAAGATAACGAGAACATGACAGCGCTCTCTAGATGCTGGTTACGGAGTGGCCGCACTTGGTGTACTGGTTGGACAAGCACAAACTGACGATGAACATAGGCACCCCTTATTCTCTGAGGGCGACTTATTACTAAAGTACCTAAGTAGACTGGCCTATATATAAGGTGACTGTTAGAAACCGCAAGAAACTTCAAGAGCTGGTCAGGTTAAGTGTTTTAAACATGACAAAAATAACAAAAAGAAATACGTGTTTTTTTTCAATATTATATCAAAATAAAATAAAAACAATTAAAAATAACGATTATTTACAACGCGCAAGCAAGGGGTTGACCCGTCCACGTCAGTACCTATGTTGACGGGGGCATTGGCCGGCCGTCTGTTGACCTGTCCGCGTCAGTACCTACGTTAACAGGTCAACGCCCGGCCGTTGCCCGCGTGCTGTAAGTAATCGTTATTTTTAATTGTTTTTATTTTATTTTTATTATGTTATTGCTTGAAAATTAATAAGATACTCAAAGACAACCCAATTAAAATTCACACAATGAATTATTTAATTAAAAATGAAAAAAAAACCAAATTCCTTTTTTGTTACTTTTACCATGTTTAAAACTCTTGTCCTGACCAGCCCTTGAAGTTTCTTGCGGTTTCTAGCAGTCATCTTATATAGACTGTCTCATTGAAAGGCTGAGGCCTCCATCACTGAAATCAAGTTATTGAGTATAGTAGAGTATTGGCTTAGCCGCCACACTTGCCAAATGCAGATTGGCGATCACAAGCCCAGGTAATTCATCCACAAATATAAAACACATTTCACCCGACCTGACAATATTCCGAAGTTGCGAAGCTATATTCAAGTCAATGGTTTATCGGTTGTCGTAAGATGGCATCCGGTAACACCAATCGCACTAGGTCAGCATGGTAAAGAGTGACCCGACCTCCAAGTGGGAACCGTGGGAAGGCCAGACCCTTAGAGGCAGTGGGACATTTGAGGAGCGTCTGTTCAAAAGGAGATAATTCCACCTTAAAGAAATTTTCAGAAAACACAAAAAACTGATATCATGCTGACTTTAACTTGTCGGTTTATCTTTTTAAAAGTGATAGGTAGGTATTACAACCATAGTTCAGAAGTAAGTCAAAAAATATTTTTTTTTGATTACGGTATTTTTAAAAAAATGTTGAAGTTTTCAAATATCGCCTTTTGATTAGAATTTTAGATTATAACTCTTTTTGTTCAAGACGCTTTGTAAATATCTCCTTTTGAACAAGATTAATCTTTTAAAATTGATATCTTTGACAGATTAAAGAAAAAAAGAAACAACGTTTCTTTATGGTTCTTTAAAAATAAGGGTTTTCAGTAGATTTGATATGATCCGGTAAATGATTAAAGATATTTATCACCATGATGACAACACTGTTGCTTTGCCATACATATTTACCATGATGTTGAATGATACGAACATCATAAGCATATTGAGAGCGTATATTCTTTTTGGATTGATTTTTAGGACAAAAATGATTTCGATTTTCCCTTACAAATACACAAATTTATAGTGTATAAATACACATTAGAGTTAGATATTTAAAATCTTTAAAAATATTCCTTAATGGTCATCAATTATTAATATTATACATAGTTCTGAGGCATTTTTTTTTTGTATTATAAAGGTGGATTGACTATTTACTGAGTTACCACAGAATATTATGCCTTGTTTGACATCACAAATCGATTAAAAAGATAATAATTGAAACAGAAATAAAATATCTCCTTTTGTACAGATCATTTTGGCACGGTGGTCATTTTGTATGAAATATAACTCCATTTGTTCAAAACATTTAATTATGTCATTTTTCTGTTAATATTCTTTGGAAATGTCTCCATTTGATTGAAACTGTGAGTTTGAACGTCATTTTTCTATTGAAAATAACGCCTTTTGAAGCCAATTTTAAGCACTAAGTTGTGTATTCGAACATAGAGAGCAATAATACCAAAATGCATCATGTTAATGGCCATAATCGTCACTTGCCGTATGTCTTTATAGCATAACTTCATAACGCATAACATAAATGGCCAAAATTTAAAAGGCATAACCATAAAAAGGGCATAATTTCGATAAGGATAAATAACAAAAGGCATATTTTTCATTTGCCATAATGTTCAGAAGATATAATATTCAAAAATCATACTTACTTACATGCAATAAGAATAACTGACGAAATCCCTAAACTCTTACAGGATAACACTTATTTTATTTACCATAGGTAATTTCAAAAGGCATATGTACATTTGGTACATTTGATTTAATATACATTTTGATAAATATAACTTAATACATATAATATGACTAAAAAATATAATAACAATGAACCTAAAACTAAAAAACCTTAAAAATAAAATATAAAACTAAAATATATTATTAAAAGGAGTCCCTTTAGGCAAGGTTCCGAAGATACTGGCAGCGTTCCCCCTTTGAATAGCAAGACTAATTCTTTGTCCGAGGTAGCTGCCAGATCTTCGGTCTCCTGTGATGTCGACTAACCTTTTTGCCATTTCCTTAAAAAGCCTTATAGCACTAGGACCAATATAATAATCTAATGATATAACACTTATTGATATGCGTGCAGCATGCAGGCAAACATGCAGCATGCAGGCACATGAGTTGTGATGCAGGCAAGCATGCAGCATGCGGGCAAGTATGCAGCATGCAGGCAGGCATGCAGCAGGCATGTTTTCTGTCACGGCTCCGGCGGACTTGAATTACACTCTAGCGTAGGGCAGACAAGACTACGTCACAGTTAATACTGTGACTACGTGGAGTCGGCTTTGCCGCGATTCCTTCCTGTCACTGACTTTTTAAGCACAAACTTAGGTAGGTACCTGCTTAACGTATTTACGTGGACATTTACAACTATGCTTTATAAAACTATGACTTTTATGAATTATGCTTTGGAAGAGTCTTGTTACGGACAGAAGTCTCGACTTTATATTATTATATAGTTAGATATAATACGGCTAAATTTAGGTATGTGTATTTGCATAAGTAGATTAAGTCTCATATGCTTCGATCACCAATACCAAATTGTTGATCGAAGCTCATAGTGTAAAGGTTTTTTGATAATAAATAATTAATTTTTTGCGTTTTATTTAAACATTTTTACCTTTGTAAAAGTTATTAAACAGGTAATGGTTTTGACAAAGGTAAGGGCCTCTCTAAGGTAATTAAAGTTAGGAAAGTAAGAGATTAGCTTTCGCAATTATAGGTTTCTATTGTTATGAATATCAATGTAACTAGGAAAATAAATATATGTAGGGTATCCAGATTACGAGTGATACCGTAGGGTAGGTAACAAATTTAAGATAAAAAGAGAGGTTCGAACGAAAGGGACAGCTGCACAAATTACGACGGTTCATGTGGGTAGTTAGTTATGGTAAAATGTAAAACTGCCCACATGAGCCGGCAGCTGTCCCACAAGGCTGCTAGTTGCCAACCCATAATGTGTTTAAGTCACGGCCGGTCAGAGCAGAATTTGTAAGCTCTCCGGACCCCACATAGAAGAATAAAGAAGCACTAATCAAGAACCGAGTTTTATTGAAGAACCTACAGTCCACATCGAAGCACAACGGCTAAACTGTTCGGCGACTACACCCGTCGGGAACAAGTATGTCTAACAAAATTATGAATGCCTAATAGGTACAATTATGCGTTTTAAAGTACTTATGCTTATTAAAATTATGAATAACAATAATATAGATTTTAATGATTATGGTTTTTACTAATATGTCTTTCAACCATTGATGTAAAAAGCTTCAACGATTCTGCGTTATTATGTTTATGCGTTCTAATAAAAAATTTGCTACATGCTATTATGCTTTTTGAATTGTATGCCATGCCATATGATGTACCTATGTCGATTAGAATTATGGCAATAAACTTTCTGCGTTTCAATGTGTCACCACTTTATCAGCCTTACAAACGTTAGGTACTTTTTAAACATTGTCGAAAGTTCAAAATACGTAAACAAAAAACTAATTTGTCGTTGCTAACGTGATGTTGCATGGGTACACAAACAAATTTCATGTTAGTTGGTTGTTGGATTGGCGACCCTGCAGTGGAAAAGTCGTCTCAAACAAATTAAATATTGTTAGTGCAACGTAATTCCGCGCAGTGGCAGCGGGCACGGGCAGTAGTTATTTGATATTCCGCACACAAAGCGCCGCCGAGAGCGCCGCGGCGGCTTCGCGATAAAATTAAAAATACCTATTTTCAGTTGCGACCTCATTGGACACTTCATTATAAGTTTACTTACTTTTTGTTTACTTACTTACTTTACTTTTATTGCAAACAAAACAGATGGGTATACAGACACTCAAAAATGAAATCACTTAGAGTCAGAAAGAAAGGCGGTATTATTAAACAATCCCTTGGGTAATAGAAGATAAAATTGGTGCAAGAATGAAGAAAAGTAATATTAAACTATATAAGTAGTTGGGAGTTGGCCGCTGCTAATCTATGAATCAGATTACGGAGGAACGCAAACACATTTCAAAGGACAATGGGCAAAAAGCAAAGACTTTGGGCTTGGAAGCGGCCACTTCAAAAACATGGTTTTATGTATTTTCATTTTAGCATCTTTTTAGCCAATATTGATTACAATACAAACTGTTTAAAAGCAATATATCACTCTGGTCATAATTTAATAACTTAAGCTAGATGAATAAAAGTCAATCACAAAACGAGAAGTACCTAAGTATTTGTCGTTTGAACAAAGGCATAAAACTATGACCTAGCTTATGGACGTAGCTCTACTAAATATTAATCTTGAGATTAAGAAAAAAACCAAAGCCAACTACATACTAGTAGTGGTTGGTGTATATTTTTGTAATAAGAGGAGTAACTCCGCCTCGTCGCTAATATAATATAGTTCATACACAAACAAGTCGACTTGCGGCCGGTTTGTAATTAAAATATTCAGTGAGCGTGAACAATAATAAAACTAGATCGCTCCTGCAGTTTGTTGTGGCGTCGTAAAAGCGCTCCAACTCTTTATGTCAACCATTTTATCTGGTCAACCGCTGCCTAACAGAGTTACACATTTACGACGCACATTTAAATCACGGCTTTTATCCGCGGCCTAGGGGAGCCAGACCAGCATATAATGGCCGACCGACAACGCGACAAACAAGCTGTGATGATACCATCGCGCATCGGACTGTAAAAATAATACAAAAAGAAACAACTGAGCCGCCGCCGGGCGGTACCCACGCGGAGGTGCGCGCAGCTGCACAGCTCGCCACACCCGCCACACTCGCCACACCCGCCATACTCGCCACACTCGACGCATAATATGTTCACATAACAGCTGACTAGCTACGAGTATAATTAGAAAACTCGCGCCAAAATCAATGTGAACTAGGCGACTTAATGAAAGTAGCTCTAACAAATTAATCATCTTGATTCATAGTCACGGTTGCGTCTTCATTTATTTATAACTGCATTCGATACGTGCCAAACGAATGCTTAGTACTAAAAACGTTGCGATATTTACAAACTTAACGAGTAGGTACTACAAACAAGAATTAAAATGTTAAGACGTTTTTGTTAGTATGCCACAATGCGGTAATTGAACCTGTGAAACTGTGAGTAGTAATAGAGACGATAAAGCGGAAACTCCTTTCGCCGGGCGGCCTGTATCACTGAGGAACTTATAGCTGTATCTGTCTCGGAACACAACAATGCTCCTGGTTGTATTGTGTTTGTGTTATGTACTTACTTGTACTTCATTGTTTTTTGTTTCTTCTTCTTCTAGTATTGTTGTTGATAAAGATCGGCGACAGACAGGTGGACTTAAAACAAGCCCTACCGGCAGCTAACCGAGTGCATTACTAATAGTACTCTCTGGCAATGGATGGAACCCATGATTCTGACTTCATTTAACCCCTCAGCCCCCAAGCGGTTGCATGAGACCGCACCTACAAAATAACACTTGACTTTGTACCGTGTTTTCATATAGTCATAAGTCTATACTTACAGACTACTTTAGTATGAACAAGTTTGATTTTTTCGGTTCTGTGGTACATTTTATGCATCGTAATTGCAAAATATCGCATAGTCTATGCTCGATTCTGTCAAAATTGACCTTGACAGTTGCGCCAATTTTTGTGTCAGAAAATTTCCACGAGTGTTCATGGCTCGGACCGAGGTTCATGGATTATTTACGTTTAGGGAAACGAGTCATTCCTACCTACATCAAGTCTCAGTTATGTTACAACTTTGCCCTTCGATAGCTTTAAGCGGATAATATCAAGGATATATTACCTACGGAACGAGTGAGAGTGAGAAATTAATTAGTATTTTTTAATTTAGTAAGTGGTTACATTTTTACGTTAGAAAAGGGTTGTATACCTAAGATTTAATTAATTAATTAATTTTTAAAATGCTCGCTGCTTGCTAAATGGATACTCACATTCTTCCGTTTCTATGTGTGTGTAGGTATGTACTAGGAAATGTCATAACGATTTTGTAAAGCTTACCCAAACATTGCACCATGGAATACCTACATAATAACTGCGCATTGAATTTTTACGCAGAAGCGGTAGGTACCTAACTATAATTTTAGCCTGACGATGTTTTGATGAAATTTTAAGACACATTACAAAACCCACCGCAATGCTCACCAGAGGCAATTCGTCTTACTGCACGTGCTATTTCAGTATCCACATTGCAAAACATAGTTTATAACCTCCAGGCGTTTCCACGCCAACGAGCTTGATAAAAACGGCAGCGAATCATGCAGGAATATTGCAGGTCGGGAGGATGAATGTCGCGGCTGCATGACGCCCGCCTTATTTCGAGCGAGCATTACGCATCCTGCATTACGCTCTAAAACAAGCTTGTTTGCGTCAATCCACGAAAAATTCCAATGGCGGGTAGTAAGTGTACCAGGCCAAGTGCTGAAGACGACTTTTATTCATCACTCGATCACGTTAACGAAAACAACATTTTTCCCAACGGCTTGTACCTACCTGTATCACTTGAGAAAAGTTTTACTTTGTTCGTTATCATAAATAGCTTTGAGACGTCCACTGGGACACACACAGCAGCGGAACAATTATTTATAAAATTTTAAACACTGAAAAAAGACGACAACCTCAGGCGGGAATCGAACCACGCACCTTCCGCATTCCGGGCGGCTGCCTTAACCACTTGGCTACCGAGGTCTGGCTTTCAACCGTCGAAATTTGTCAGTGCTTGATGTTTATGTTTTTAGTCAACATTGCTTCATCAAATCTTAGAAGTTTTCACCTCTGAGATCCGAAAGAAATATTTTTACAAATATTTGAACATTCGGTTAAGATGAAGCTGCATTTATTGATTAATGTTTTATGTTTTTTTAGCGTTTTATTAACGCTTAAATATACTTAAGTAAAATTTTAAACACTGAAAAAAGACGTCGTGTCGTCTTTTTTCTGTGTTTAAAATTTTCTATAAACGCAGCTTCATCTTAACAAATATAAAAAATCAATTATTTATAGTTAAAATAATTTATTTTGAGTTTACTTGGGCGTTATTAACGCAATTTATCAAATAATACGAAAATAATTTGTGTTAAGTACTACTTTTACTTATAACATAATTTTTTTAAGGCCTATTTTATTGAGTGCTTTTACAAGATCACTGTGTCCTATAAAGATCAGATACACGCACTGAGTCAGCGTGATTAGTCCTGTAACCTGTAACAATCTAGCGCATGCCGCTACTGGTGTAATTTATCCCACAGTGGTAATTGTGATGTCGTAACTAGAACATTTATTTTTCATTAATTTTTAATGGTGGAGGCAACCGAAAAAAAAATAATATTGCAAAGGGTATTAATTTATTACTATTCATTATCATAAAGGTTGATAACTTTTTGTGTTTTCACTGTTATATAAAGAAATTAACTTGCGAAATAAATTTTATTGATAAAGTATTCGATGATAATAAACATATGTTTATGCGCCTTCAAAAGTAAACATATTTATTATTTATATATTTATTAATTATAAGTAAATACAGCCGCCATCAGATCGGATCGTGGTCCATATTGTAATGCATTTATCAGGAGCTTTACAATACATATTAGTCAAAGTTAATGTTATTATAGGATCACAGTTCTGGACACCATATTGTTAATTTATGTTAACAGCTGATCACTCTCATAATAGCAAATGCAGGTTACATATAAGTAGAATCTTACCTATAATAGTAGCAGGACGTGCAACTTTCGACAAAGTCAAATCAATCTTATAATATCTTCGACCTATAGTAGCTATACCTAAAACGTTTACTGAAGAACTTTTCTTATAGAAGGATAAAACAAAACGTGAACAAGAATAAATAGTCTTGTTAAATGCATTTATAGGAGCTTTGATATTTATTGTTATAACATGCACTAATAAGACTTAAGTTCTTATAATATCATATAATGTAATCCTGTAAACGTTTATAAGACTACGTAGTAGGATCGGAAGTGCTTGTAGCGTAAATAGTCTAATAAGATGTTCTCGTAAACGTCTTTACGACTGCATAATAGGATCGAAAGTGTTTGTAGCGCAAATAGTCCGTTAAGCTGCTTTAACAAGATCAGTGATTTTGATCAAAGCGTCTATTAGTGTGCTATAAGATGTTTAGTCTTATAAGTCAACGACTATAGGAAAATTTTGCTGCTTGGGAATTTAAAGTAAAATTACTTTAAATGATTCTGGGACTTATCGATATAAAATGTTTTTAGATTTTGAATTATACAACTAAATCGAGTTAAAAAAATGGATGCAGCGGATATTGATATTGAGCTGGCTTGATAAAACTAAAACAAAAACGCAAAATACAAAACTAATGATTGTCGTTAGAAAATAGTCCTTGAGGAACTATAAATAAAACTATTTGTGTAAAACGGACATTTTTGTAACAGTCTGTATGTCATTGTATGCCAGTTTCAATGAAGTTGTGACTCTCATTTGTCGACGTTTCCTTTCTCTTTTCCAGTTTTCTTTGTTCACGCCTCGCTTCTTTGCCTAATCAGGCGGAACTTATTAAGTTTTTTTAAACAAATCGCCTATTATTTAGCATTAAATTCAATAAAAATGCAGCACGAAATCCACATAACAATGTATGGACAGCCATACTGACGCCAAGGACGCCATGACAGTTGCCTGTCAAAATCCTTAGTTTTGATTGGTCTATTTGGATCTATAGGATAGCAGTGGCAACTGCGAGTTGTGCCCTTCGTGCAACGAGAAGTGAGCGAGCTCGACAGCTCCGGTTACCTATCTGGACAATGCAGGCAGTGAACTACACGTGTTCCCGGGAGACTTTCCCGAGACACTAGTCTTATGAGTACTGAATGAAGAGCGCGCTGCGGCGGGCACTGATTTGGCGTCAAGACCTAACGCAGATGGTCTCCTGCGCGAGTGTTCTACTGGCGCAGGGACATCTGGCACTTCTTGCATAACCTAACGGTTGGTCTCGAGGTGCCAGTACAAATAAAACTTAGTGAAGTAAGGAGAGGGGATGGTCTATTTGGATCTACCGGGGAATGAACCTCAGTGGTTTAGAATCTGGCGGGATTTGATAATAAATACAGATTTCGATCTTAATTTGCTAGCGATCTAGCGGAGTTTGATACGAATTTACTAATAGGAAGCAAAGATTACAAGAAAAATAAGCCAGAGAGCATTATAACTTTTTTTTAAATTTTTTAATTATTACATCACATCCACATAGTTATATTTTAGATACTTACACATAATATAAATAGTCTATTTTTTCTCAAATATTATGTTTACTTGTAGCATTACAAGTAAACATACTTACAAACGAGTAGGTATACATCGTTAAATGGTTAGTAACCAACCACAACGGATAAAATACTTAAATACATACTTATTATACTTACATAGAAAACACCCAGACCCGATACAATTTAGAAAACAATAATTTCTAAATTGACCCGACTGGGGATCGAACCCGGGACCTCAGAGATGGCGACACCATGAAAACCGGTGTACAAACCACTCGACCAAGGAGGTCGTCAATTATGTAAAGCTTCTTTTGGGCTAGAAAATTGGTGTGAGTGTGGGAAAGTTTATTTATTTAAATTTATTTTTATTTTTTAATTTAAACAACAACAGTTGCACGCACACATACACACACGCTTCAAGGGCTCCTCTGAAAATCAGCGTTGCAGCTTTATATATTTTAAAGCTGCAACATCATGCTGAGAGGGGTCCTTTTCGTTGTAGTAGGTATAATTTATTAGTATTTAGTATAGAAATTAAGTTTTTTTAATAATAATAAAATATACTTATATTGCACACCAGAACATATAACAGAAAAACATTTATACAGTGAAAAAGTACAAAACAGGCGGCCTTATTGCTAACATGCAATCTCTTCCAGGCAACCTTGGCTGATAGAAATATAATAAAAATAATATAGAAATGGGTGCAAGAATAAGGAAATAAGACATAGAAATATAAATATTACATTAAATAGATAGGTACAAAAAAATAAATAAATGAGATGAAAAGAGATCATGCAGTATTATACATTAGACTAAAAGCGACTGTGAAATTGAATTAATAAAAATTGAGAAAAGTAGGGGAGATAAGACGCCACCCTGAGGGACACCAGAACCAATATTGCTCCATGTAGAGAAAGATTCTTCAATGCGTATGCGCTGCCGGCGCCCCATCAGGTAACTTCGAAACCAATCAACCACGGAGGGACAGATGCCAATAGAACGTAGAACACTGAGGAGAACGTCATAATCCACTGAGTTAAAGGCATTACTAAAGTCTAATAATGTCAATAGAGTAAGATGACGATTTTCCATGCCATGATGAATATCGTCAGTGATTTTAGTTAAGGTCGATGTCGTACGATGATTTAAACCTTTTTGTATAGTTACATCGAATAAATGTCTTGAGTTTGTTTGAGATAAGTGTTCTGAAGGGAAAATCGCCTCAATCCCCACTAAGATAAAAAATACCTCCCTTTATACTACGATAGTATAATTCTGGCTTTTAATATTAATCTTGTTAATGCCAAAATGCGAGTGCTCCTCGCTTCTAATTTATGAAAGTGCATAATTTTGCCCGTCGCCTCTTTAAAATAGACGCTATCAAGCTGTTTACCCGAGCACTTTTCGGCGGCTGGGCTCACGCCCGCCGAGGCTATCCAATATTATTTCCAACAAATGCCCCACCCCGGGGCCGCCGGGGCAGGCCGGGGCTTACCGCAACCTGCCATCCCATAATTGAGCCCAGGCCAGCTACTTGTATTGTAGATTAATGCAATTCAATTTTCCAAACTACTCGATCGCAATTTGGTGATGCACAAAATTGTTTGCATTCAAAGCGTAATTGTATCGTGACCACTTTCAGGGCGACCGAACCGTTTTCAATTAATTAACGTCCAAATAGCACTACCTATTGAGTTGGCTGAGTCAATTGCATAAAAATTGTACTTCTGGAAAAAATAATTTGTCCATCATAATAAAGTAGCTTTATAAAAAAAAGAAAACAATTACTAACATGATAATTTTTTTTTTTTGATACTACTGTTATTTATTTTTAATTGTACGAAATTAATAATTTTATGTAGGGTTGATAATTTATAGTAGAAAAAAAATATTTTTGAAGGTATGATTTTTCATGCCTTACAAAAGCCATACAAAAGCTGCTTGTCCTACCCCTTTCTAATTGTTAATAAAAATAGATCAACTTGTGAAGCCGTTTAAAAGTTGCTATTTCTTTGCTTGAATTATCTGAAGTAATAAATGCTTTACTTGCTAGATTACTTTTTGTCATCATAAGTAATTCATTTTCTTACAAAATCTCATGAAGAAAACTTGTCTCAAGTTTTCTTCCTCTGTATAACACCCTTTGTATGACTAAGATTTAGATGCTTCTAAACCTAGGAGATGGCATCCGTATTTGTCTTTATGTGTGGCAGCACTATTACTACTGCCAACCTAAGAAAATCAAATGTTAGCCATCATAATTTTCAAGTGATGTTTTGATTGTCGCTTCGAAGTGAATTTCGTCGTGTAAAAAGTGCCAGTTGTATGACGTCATACTTTAGGTAAGTTTAAGGTTTTTGCTTAAAATTCTTTTTTATGTAATAGATTAATCAATGTGTAAAACAGTGTGGTAATCAGAACTGTAATAATTTAACAAATTTATAACCTAATATTTAAGAATTCATTTAGTCACAACAAAATTTGGTTCCTTTGTATGACTTTGTATAACATCATACAAAGGAAATGACGTTAGGGTACATAAGATATTTGCTTGTTAAAAATGAAAACTTCAAAACTCGAACTTTAAAGTTATGATATCAAAAATTTACTACAAAAACTCGACTCCAAAGAAAAGAAATGAAAAACAAAGACTTTCTCAATCTCTTTCCTTCCCAATAAATAAAGGGTCCCGAAATTCCCGAACATTATCCTAAATGTCTCCTGCATTTAGGAGAGGAAGCTCAATTTTTGCTTATTTTTAATGGAATACGTTTATGTTAATAAAAACCGTTGAAGCGTTTTTACTTTTAATTAGTTTAATTAATTTTTATTTTTATTACATTTTGTATAGATAAAATATATAGATGGATAATGTCAGTATGAACCATACTTTATGAATTCCTTTGTCTAACATAAACACCTTTGTATGACGAAAAAAATAATTCCTTTGTAATTATTCTTTTGTATGACGTACAATTTTTATGCAATTGACTCGGCTACGTATCAATGGCATACTTTAAATTAGCCTATTAAACTCGTAACGCACTCGGTGTAGGGTGAAGCAAATAAAGGGAAATGCTTTGTTTTATATTAATGTTATTTTGAATGTTTCGCATACCTACCTACGCGATCTTAAAGACATTTTGACAAAATAACGATTATCTTAAGATAGATAGATAGATAAAACGCTTTATTGCACACACAAAAATACAGAAAACATAAAATAAGCATATTAAAACTAATGTGGGCAAAGGCGCTCTTATCGCTTAAAACGATATCTTCCAGACAACCTTTGCGGTATAGGACAACAAAAAAAGAACTACAAGCAGTGCACCAGAAACAATCAAATATGATATAAAAAACAGAATTAAAATACTTAATATAAAAATAAATATATATAAATAAATAATATAATATTTAAGTAATTATACTAGTAATGTAATAAAATACTTAAAATAGAATAATAGTTGTTGCAAACTAGAACCTAGTCAAGAGATGCGAATGCAGTTTGGCTTTAAAAGAAGCAAGTGACTTTGAGTGAATAATAATAATAATAACTTTAGCTTAAATACCTACCTACTTATTCTAAGCTAGACATCACTTATAAATTTGTATTGTAAATTGTAAAATGTTTATTGATTTTAATTACACAACAGAAAGCTATATTTTACAATCTCGAAAAAAATTTAGATATGCTACGAAATTATTGGGAAAAATGGTGAGTCCAAAGCACACGCCTAAGTACAGTTACCCATAACCAAACCAACGATACGTGATTATAGCGGTGACTAAGAATGTGGTGTGCTCCATATTTTCGATAATTGCATAGGTGTAGCGGAGTATAATATACACGTAGGTAATATTTACTGACGTCAACCGACCAAAGTGTACCAACTATTTCTGCGTAACCAGCCGACCGACGAGACTTCAAAAGTCAACGACAAAATACCCGCACGATGGAACCGTTAATTTAGCCTATTTACAATGAAAGCCTTTACAATTGAAGTGGCGCTGACTCCACGCGCGTCGAGCCGACGGCATCACGGGCGGCTGTGTAACGCACACCGCCGAGCCGACGGCATCACGGGCGGCTGTGTAACGCACCCCGCCGAGCCGACGGCATCACGGGCGGCTGTGTAACGCACACCGCCAAGCCGACGACATCACGGGCGGTTGTGTAACTCACACCGCTGAGCCGACGACATCACCGGCGGCTGTGTAGCGCACATCGCCGACCGAGCCGACAGCATCACGGGCGGCTGTGTAGCGCACACCGCCGGCCGAGCAAACGGCATCTCGGGCGGCTGTGTAACGCACACCGCTGGTCGAGCCGACGTCATCACGGGCGGCTGTGTAACGCACCCCGCCGAGCCGACTGCGTCACATGCGGCTGTGTAACTCACACCGCCGAGCCGACGTATTCATGAGCGGCTGTGTAACGCGCACAGCGGCAGAGCCGACGGCATCACGGGCGGCTGTGTAACGCACACCGCCGAAACGACGACATCACGGGCGGCTGTGTAACTCACACCGCCGAGCCGACGTAATCACGGGCGGCTGTGTAACGCGCACAGCGGCAGAGCCGACGGCATCACGGGCGGCTGTGTAACGCACACCGCCCCAATCACAGGCCAATCAAAGGGCAATGCCCACGGCCTATACATTTGAAAAGCTGATAATAAGTTTGCTTGTGTATAAATGATCTTGGTATAGTCTGACCGCTACCGCTGTACCGCGCCTTGGGTATGCGAGCGGCGAGGCGGGGGGGCGAAACAGTTGCTCCATTTTGTCATTCTGCTGTCATCGCTCACGGCGGCAACTAGTGTGTCAGACGCACATGAGATACAATATCTAAAATGGGTCGTGCATTATCTCGAGATATCAAGACTGTCATTTTCAAAGTGGCCGAATATTTTAAGAAAAGAAAAGCAAACAAAGAAAGTTTATATTATATATTTCTAAGAATTAAAGATTTATATTGGTTCTTTAATTGTACTTATCTAAAAATCATATTGGACAAAAACGGATTGGATGTAATTATACTCGTAAATATAAAGCTTCAATAAACTGTGCTTCGATATCGTAAGATCTGTCTGACACTACGAAATTCATGTGAGTTCATGCTGCTCTTTACTTCCCACTCCCCCTCTCCCCGCGCATACCTAAGGCGCGGTACAACGGTTGTGGTCAGGCTATAGTCAAATGTAATAATAATATTATATTACTGTTTGTTGGTCTAAATTCAGATTTTTTATTAAAAGCCAGAGTTATGGGAGATAAGTCAACTGACAAGTTAAAAATACGTTTACTTTACCCTTGTTAGGTATAACCGTTCAATCAATTCATAATGGTGAATTATTGTGTTAATAATTATTCATAAATCGTTGAGCGTATTTAATTCCATGATAACTTTTCTTAAAAGGAGAACTAGAATATTATTATAGTTTTATGAACATCAAATTAATTTAAATATTTAATAGAATAAATAATCCAAGTAATTGGGCAAATTGGGCGCATAATAACGGGCGTTTTGGCCGCGAGCTTGCAAGTTAAGCAACTTTTAATGCCGGATTCCTGATTTCTCGATAAGTGACTGAATTTAAATTTAGACGTGGGCTCCTGCGTGCTTTAGAAGGCACGTAATGGAATAAAAACGTGTTAATTGATATAAAGTTAACAAATAAAATCACTTCTTATTAAACGTTACGATAATGGTCTTAAGATACATTACTTAGCAATATTTTAATGTTGTTATATTTTTTCAAAGTAAGCTGATAGTTTTGAAGGAATATAAAGGAAAATGCCCACGGCCCATACATTTTAAAACCGGACAATGAGTTAGCTTGTATAAAATGATCAAATAGACATATAAACATAAACATAAAACAATAAGAACAAAAATTAAATTACATTAAAATAATCTTTTACAAACATAATAATAAACAGCATAAAGAAAAATCGCGTGTGTGTGTGTGTATGTGTGTGTGTGTGTCGGGGTGTGTGTGCGTGTGTCTGTGAATGTGTGTGTGTGAGAGAGGGTAGGTAAGTAAACCAATATAGTATAATTACTTTGAATGTTTAAAAATAAATATGTCTAGTTTTAGTAATGAACAACTAAACGTTAAGTCTACACCACCGGAAATAATAGGTGAAGTACAAAATGTTATTGACAGCCTATTATTATTATTATTATTTATTTATTTATTCAATTACATGCCAGCTAACAGACTACATGTCCAATACACAGGCAGGTTATACATTAAAAACTAAATACAATAGAGAATTCACCAATAGGAAAATAACAATTAATACACAATAAAAAATAATTACAATTAGAAATTTAGAAAATTAAGTTACTAATATGAAAATTAGGAAATGAAAGTATTTAAAAATAAATTACATAAACATATGAAATACAACTTAAAATACCTAATGTCAGTAAAAATTCCAATTTAGCACATATTAAGAAACTGGTGAGTCACTGCCACCAGCCGTGGCAGTGACTCATATTACCATGTCTAAGTCCAAAGAAAAATGCATGTTAGTTTACCAAAAATGTATACACTAGAAAAGCAACAAAAACACGCAGTCATTTTCAGAAAATGTGTTTTCCTCGCAAATATGTTATAAAACGTCGTATGACATACGTGCGCTTTGATAATTACAGCCTCTGCTTACATGTAGCCCTCGCCTACGGCTCGGGCTAGCAATATCGCCTCTGCTTTTATTTTCAACTTACCGCACTTATATCATAATGTACTAAAACAATTCAAAAATTTGACAAATACAAAATATTACCAATACTAAACATGGTATTTTTTTCTAATTACTTACCTAAAATAATAAGTAATAAAAAATAGAATAGAATTATAAATCATAAATACTTATACATAACATAATTTTATAGTCATAGTAATAAACATTTATTGCATCATGTTGGTATGGTACATAGATCTTACAATAGAAATAGTCCAATATATAAGTATATATAATTGTGTGTGTGGGGGTGTGTGCGCGTGTGTTTGTGTGTGACGGACGGTGTGTGTGCGTGTGTTTATGAGTGAGGGTGTGTGTGTATGTCTGTGCGTTTCAGGATAAATACAGTAGTTTTGTGAATAAGCTCTTTACATTGTCACGTCATATTTTAATCGTTCTAACTTTGGATCAACAATACAACTGTTGATCGAAGGTTCTAACCAATTTAATATTATTACCTTAAAGGACCATGGGAAATTATGTCCCCATCATCCAACAGATTTGAAAATAGTGTCACTTGAAGGGTCTAGTAGGATAGATATTTTTTACTATGGCGACGTTCTTCAAATACGCGGGATTTGGTTATAAAAAATATATTGATTTTGAATATATTTTTTTCCAACAAAATAAGATTGCAAGAGCAGACTAGACTCCACAGGCGGCACCCGTTCTCGAGTATGACATGTGAATCAGCCATCGCTTCGCTCAACCATGTTTGAGGGAACGTAACGACCCGACCCACATACCACCACCGCAGATACACTTTGTGAGAGCATGACACACTCGAGCAACTCCAACTAAAGCAAGAAAACAATAAAAGTTTTTTTATTATAAATAAACCCAATACTTTTGCAACTAACACTGGTACTTTAGGCTTCTTTGGGTCCCAATGAACAAATTGACACGTATCCCATGCATGACTGTTGTAGGGTGGGGACGGGGTTCATACAAAATCCCCCATGGTCCTTTACTTTTTCTATACTGTATTAAGTTTTTATTGGATAAGAGTACCTCGTTGTAAAAGCGAGGTGCAATGTTAATAAAATGATGTTGCTTTAGCGGGAGTTTTTAGTAAGCAGAACGTAATGCTTTCGGACTGGGAGAACCCTCGCCTGCTGATATAGTTGCTTTGTTGAGAACTGGTAGGGAAGATATTACGCGATTTTCAAAATGACTCTTTGAGCTCTTTCGAGCTGAATCTTGTGCATCTTTGCTGCATTTCCCCAAACACATATGCAGTAAGTAATATGCATTGACAAAGGGATTTGTATGTTGAGATAAGTAAACTGTGATCTGCTGCGATACGTAAGTTGCTTGAATGCAAAGATAAGTTTACGAGCTTTGGCTGACAACACACTAAGGTCCCCATTGGAGATTGTCGTCCACGGTAACACCTAGATATCTAAGAGATGGTACGCGGGAGAGAGTTGGACAGCTGCAATTTGACTGTACTGTACATTCCTATTACATGGAAATGTATGTAAAGTAAGAGCTAGATTGCAATCTGGGCTTTTGGCTTTCGTCTTGCTAAAGCACAGGAAATTTGTTTTTTTGCGATTTAATGAAGAGAACTCTAACCAGACTGTGATATTACTTCTGCGACGAAACGACAAAATTCTAACCAGACTGTGATATTACTTAATCCCATTTCTGCCGCTTCTACGGCCTCTTTCCACGTATTGGCATGAAATAAAATAAAGGTGTCGTCAGCAAACATGATCATGTCTGCTACAGGGACTTTTAACGTACAAAGACGGTTGATATACAATAAAAATGGCGTTTGGCCAAGGGTACTGCCCTGTGGCACACCGTAATTACATAGAGTACTCTTGCGATGATGGCCATCAACTCTCACAACTTGATATCGATCCGTCAGATAATCGGAAAACCAAGAGTGTACCACACCCTGTACACCTGAACTTCGAAGGCGTGCAAGTAATATCGAAATAGAGACTGTGTTAAAGGCCTTCTGGAGATCCAGAAAAACTCCAACACAATTATCGCCCCTGTCCAGATATTCAATAACAAAAGAAGTCAGATTAAGTATCGCATCCTCTGTCGACCGGCCAGCTCGAAACCCGTATTGGTTTTCTGACAGGATCTTTATCTTGTTCATATAGCTGACTGGCCTATGGTTAACAATCTTTTCTATTATTTTTGACATCGGGAAAAGGGAAATCGGCCTATAATTTGATGAATTGTCACGATCTCCCGCTTTATAAATTGGACAGACTATGGCCGTTTTGAATAAACTTGGAAAAGCTCCTTTTGTGAAACCTAAGTTGTAGATGTACAGTCACGAGCAATATACATTTCCACATTTTCTAAAATATGTAAACTTATAGCATTTTAAAAATATTTACTCTACAATGTGTTTAAAATTATGTAACCATCAAATTGTGCTAAAATTAGGTATACGTTGGGTTCACATTAATGTAAACGATACATAACAAATAACAAGTACTCACTATGTATATCAAATTTCTGTAAACATGACAATATCTATAACATGTATACAATTTCAATTTTAAACTAATTTGGAAGTGGAGACTGTGTTGGCTTAAATATCAAAAATATGTTTACACAATTCAGTTTCAAATGTATGTAAACAAACGGTAAAAAGTGTATTTAAATTAAAAAATATAATATTTTTTTACAAGCTTTTATGTCTTTTGTTCAGGTGGAATTTTGCAACTCAATTTTTATCCACTTTCCGGTTATCAATCAATTAAGCTGAAATTTTGCATACATGTGTGAATCGCGTGACAATGCAATATTATGATGACATGGTGCTGACCTAATGATGGAGCTGGAAGGTGGCCATAGGAACTTCGCAATGAAACAACATAATGTCATCGAGTTTAGGCTAGTTTGAATCGTCTTGTCTTTGTCTTTCAATGGTAACCAGGGTCTAGGAACTCAGTAAAGAAACGACGCAACCCCATCGAGTCTCGGCTTGTTTGATTCATCTTGCCGAGTACTTTGGCGCTAGATGGTAATCAGGGTCTGATGATGGAGCTGGAAGATGGCCATAGGAACTCAGTAATTAAACGACATAACCCCATCGAGTATGGGCTCGTTTGATTCGTCTTGACGATTACTGTGGTACTAGATGGTAACCAGCGTCTAATGATGAAGCTGGAAGGTGGCCATAGGAACTCAGTAATTAAGCGACACAACCGCGTCGAGTTTGATTTGTCTTAATGGGTGGACCGTTTTGATGGGTGGTCCACAGAGGAGCTCGATGGCGCAGCGGCTAGCGCGTTCGGCTTGCGATCTTGCTCGCTAAGCCTCTTTCTCAATGCCGGGTCACTGGAAGGGTGACCAAATTAATAAAAAAACATCCGAGCTCCTTCGTGCTTCGGAAGGCACGTTAAGCCGTTGGTCCCGGTTGTTGTCGTAAGATGACAGTCGTTAAAACCCGCCAACCCGCATTGGGCCAGCGTGGTGGTTTATGGCACAATATCCCCATGTGTGCTATTGTCCACGTGGGAGGCCTGTGCCCAGTAGTGGGACGCTAATAGGCTGATGATGAAACCACCACCACTCACCACCTATCAAAACGGTCCACCCATTAAGACGAATCAAACACATGTATGCAAAATTTCAGCTTAATTGATTGATAACCGGAAAGTGGATAAAAATTGAGTTGCAAAATTACACCTGAACAAAAGACATAAAAGCTTTTAAAAAAATATTATATTTTTTAATTTAAATACACTTTTTACCGTTTGTTTACATACATTTGAAACTGAATTGTGTATACATATTTTTGATATTTAAGCCAACACAGTCTCCACTTCCAAATTAGTTTAAAATTGAAATTGTATACATGTTTTAGATATTGTCATGTTTACAGAAATTTGATATACATAGTGATTACTTGTTATTTGTTATGTATCGTTTACATTAATGTGAACCCAACGTATACCTAATTTTAGCACAATTTGATGGTTACATAATTTTGAACACATTGTTGAGTAAATATTTTTAAAATGCTATAAGTTTACATATTTTAGAAAATGTGGAAATGTATATTGCTCGTGACTGTACATCTACAACTTAGGTTTCACAAAAGGAGCTTTTCCAAGTTTATTCAAAACGGCCATAGTCTGTCCAATTTATAAAGCGGGAGATCGTGACAATTCATCAAATTATAGGCCGATTTCCCTTTTCCCGATGTCAAAAATAATAGAAAAGATTGTTAACCATAGGCCAGTCAGCTATATGAACAAGATAAAGATCCTGTCAGAAAACCAATACGGGTTTCGAGCTGGCCGGTCGACAGAGGATGCGATACTTAATCTGACTTCTTTTGTTATTGAATATCTGGACAGAGGCGATAATTGTGTTGGAGTTTTTCTGGATCTCCAGAAGGCCTTTAACACAGTCTCTATTTCGATATTACTTGCACGCCTTCGAAGTTCAGGTGTACAGGGTGTGGTACACTCTTGGTTTTCCGATTATCTGACGGATCGATATCAAGTTGTGAGAGTTGATGGCCATTATCGCAAGAGTACTCTTTGTAATTACGGTGTGCCACAGGGCAGTACCCTTGACCAAACACCATTTTTATTGTATATCAACAGTCCTTGTACGTTAAAAGTCCCTGGAACAGAAACGATCATGATTGCTGACGACACCTTTGTTTTATTTCATGCCAATACGTGGAAAGAGGCCGTAGAAGCGGTAGAAGTGGGATTAAGTAATATCACAGTCTGGTTAGAATTTCGTCGTTTCGTCGAAGAAGTAATATCACAGTCTGGTTAGAGTTCTCTTCATTAAATCACAAAAAAACAAAATTCCTGTGCTTTAGCAAGACGAAAGCCAAAAGCCCAGATTGCAATCTAGCTCTTACTTTACATACATTTTCATGTAATAGGAATGTACAGTACAGTCAAATTGCAGCTGTCCAACTCTCTCCCGCGTACCATCTCTTAGATATCTAGGTGTTACCGTGGACGACAATCTCCAATGGGGACCTTAGTGTGTTGTCAGCCAAAGCTCGTAAACTTATTTTTGCATTCAAGCAACTTACGTATCGCAGTAGATCACAGTTTACTTATCTCAAAATACAAATCCCTTTGTCAATGCATATTACTTACTGCATATGTGTTTGGGGAAATGCTGCAAAGATGCACAAGATTCAGCTCGAAAGAGCTCAAAGAGTCATTCTGAAAATCGCGTAATATCTTCAAATCAAATCTTTCCACTTTATAATATTAGTATAGAAGAACAATATAAATTGTGGTGAAACCACTTACCTTTTCCACTTCCTAGGTATTATTTCATGTAATCATCTCATATTTTAACTTCGTCTTATATATTTGCTTTTATTTTTCCTCGCTTCTGCAACGATACATAATGTTTTAGTAACTACACACTACACTACACACATCGCAATTCCTTTATCTAAACACATTTACTTACGTGATCTAAATCACGAAACTTCGGACACTATTTTTCGACACTTTTACGTATCCCACAAGTTTCGGATCACTTCGATAATCTTATTATGCGTTTTTCCTTGTAATATTTAAATGTATCTCACTTTAATTGTTTTCTATTTACTAAATATTGTATTTTGGTTACGTTTTGAAGTATCTGACAACTTATTTTTGCTTCGTTGCTATGCAACTTATCAACATAATCCAATCAAAACTTTTTGACTTTCTTATTCATACATTTGGCCATCTAGATTTCTCGTTTTAAAAATATTATTTTGAAATTTATGCAGAACTCAGAAACCGAGGTTTCATTATAAAGTTTAGCCGACGACTAATCATTACATCTCTAGCTTTGGATTCAAAAGGTTTACTCTACTGAGACGATCACCAGCTTCCGAATTGGAAGGTCAAGACTCCTTACTTGCCTCTTCCAAATTGGAAGGACTAGTCTTCAAGTACAAACACCAGCTTCCGAATTGGAAGACTACGGCCTCCAGACATCGCGCGCGCCTACGCCTGCCTGTGCCTGTCTCGTCTGTCAGCCTGCACCTTCGCCTGCCTGCGCCTGGTGGCGCCTGCCTGCCTGCACCTTCGCCAGCCTGTGCCTGCTGGCGCCTGCTGCCTGCGCCTGCCTGCGCCTACCTGCGCCTGCCTGCGCCTACCGGCGTCTGCCTGTCGGCGCCTGCCTGTCGGCGCCTGCTTGCCTTCGCTTGCCTTCGCCTACCGGCGCCTGCCTACCGGCGCCTGCCTGTCTTCACTTGCCTGCGCCCTTCGACGTCTGCCAAGTTCAGCGCTTGCCTCCACACCTTCGCCTGCCTCCACGTCAGCTGCACCTACCCCTTCACTTTTTATATTATCATCCTACATTTTAACCATTATCACCTCCATACTCACCATCCTCACTCACTTTTTTTAACTTTTGTTTGTTATTTTATTCTGTCTTATAAATATTTGTAAATTTCTTATCATCTTTTCTTTTTTAAATGTCGCTTCACGACATTTTGGCGCCCAACTAGCTTTTAGATTTTAATCTCTTCTTTCTTTTTACCCACTCCCTAGAGATTTTCTTTTTTGTGTTTGCTTTCTTTTTCTTCACCATCTATGCATTTTTTTCTCTCTAAATTCTAAAACAACACTTTGTCTAGTGATTCTACAATACTTTACACACACACCTACACATTCACCTACTTAAACTCTTTTCATTTAATATTTTTTATTTTCAGTTTTACTAAAGGTTTATTATATTCATAATCTTTATTAATTTTAACAATGTCTCGACCGATTAAATTTGACTTTTTAAACAAGTCTGAACTTGAATATGAAGTAAAAATTAGATTAGAGGAACCAGAAAATACTGTTTTACTTCTTAAAAAACAGATTCTTCGCTTATCTGCTGTAATGCCAGCTGACGAAATCTTGACTTCTTCCATTCCTATAGAAGAAGACTTGCCTCAGTTAGACTTTACCTTGAACTACCTAGAAATTAAAATTGATAAACTCTTACAGGGTGATTCCAAATATTTAAGATTAGTTGAAACTTTTATAAATCATATTTATTACCGATTAGAACGTATTGACATTGACTTGTGCCTGGATCTTAAATCTACATTTGATAGTCTCCAATCCAAATGGTTTATTCTAGAAAAACGATTTGAATCTTATACCTTTCTTCCAGCTGAAAATATTTCTCCTCTTCAACATCCCGCAGCAGCCGTTCCAGAACCTGCTCTTACGACTCCTGCTGCCCTTCCTCTCCAACCTTACTGTCAGGTACCTCCTCAAACTTATCCAAACCTTCAACTTTTCAAAGATCTGAAAAGATACACCTTTGATGGCAAATCTTGTCCTAGGTCTTTTCTACAAAAAATTAATGAATTCTGTTTGGCCCGTAGCCTCAGTAAAGATATGTTGGTAACGCAGTGTTATGAAATCTTTACCGATAATGCTTTGCATTGGTTTAGGTTTCAACATAACCTAAATCCAAACCTCACTTGGAACAAAATTTCTGATCTTCTAATTAAAGACTTTGGTGGTTTTGATTATGATTATAAACTATTAGAAGGTATTAAAAGTCGCACACAAGGCCGTGACGAATCCATCATCATATTTTTGTCTATAATGTCCGGAATGTTTGCACGTCTTTCCAAAAAACTTTCTGAGGCCGAACAGTTAGAAATAATCTTACGTAACATAAGACCATGTTACTCAGTCTTTGTGGCTCTTAAAGATATTGACTCTATAAATTCTCTCTTGGCTACCTGCCAAAACTATGAAAGATTTTTGGACAGAGACAAACATTTTAAAGAACCAAATCTTCAACAGCATTCTCTAACTTCGGAATTTAATTATAAACATTTAGCTAATTCTAACTTTTCCGCTCTTAACTCTGGACCTCCTCCTGTTACAAATAAATTTAATTCCTCTTTTAGGAATCCATTTAGACAGGTTAATAGCTTAATTCAAGCTGGACCTATTCAACAGAATATTTTCTGTGTCCGATGTCGTGAAAAAGGACATACTTTAAATACTTGTACTCAGCCTCATTTTGTTATTTGTTTCAAATGTGGCCTAAAAGGTTTTAAAACCGCTGATTGTCCTAACTGTTCACCTAAACCGAATACTAGTTCAAAAAACTAATTACTGACTTGAAAAGTAACTCAAACTTTGATGTTGATGATTGGAACGTTTGGCTAAAAACTCTTAAAAACTTCTTTTCTTGCTATAATATTTCTTCTACTCTTTACTCTGATGAGAAAGATTATAAACGTCCTTTCATTAACATCAGAATTAATAATCTATCTATCTCTGGTTTGCTCGACTCTGGTAGCTCAATTACCATTCTGGGTAACACTTCTTACTTAGAAATTCTCCAATTGGGCTATAAACTTTTCAAGTCAGATATTATAACTGTTTCTACTGCTAATAATCAAAAAGTTAAATCCTTAGGATTCTTTGAACTTCCTTTGTCTTTTAATAACCAAACTCATTTGGTTAAAACCTATATTTTTCCGGATATATCGCCTTCTTTAATTTTGGGTATTGATTTTTGGAAAATATTTAATCTCTTACCTAACATTTTATCTTTGGCTAGTCCTTCAGACTTTGAATGCTCAACTATTGAGACATCGGATACTAAAGTTTTACCTTATGAACATCTTACGTCAAACCAAAGAAACATTGCTGACGACATTATCCAGCGCTTCAAGACTATCTCGTTCGAAGAAAAGGGAGCACTTGGACGTACTCATCTTATATGTCACAAGATTGACACTGCTGATTCTCTGCCCATTAAACAAAGATGTTACAGATTGTCACCTGAAAAACAAAGGGCCTTAATTAATGAAGTGGACAAGATGCTACAATGGAATGTTATCGAACAATGCGAAAGTCCGTGGCTATCTCCAGTGCTGATTACACCAAAGAAGAATGGCGAATGGCGTTTCTGTGTTGATAGCAGAAAGCTTAATTCTGTTACTCGTCGTGATGCTTACAGTCTACCACTTATAAGCGAAATCCTAGACAATCTCAAGAATGCTAAGTACTTATCAAGCATTGACATTGCTAAAGCTTTTTGGGAGATACCTCTTAATTCTGCGGACAAAGATAAAACTGCATTCTATGTACCTGGAAGAGGTATGTTCAGATTTAAAGTCATGCCCTTTGGACTAACTAACTCGCCTGCGACTCAACAACGTCTAATGGACATGTTATTTACTCCAGATTTTGATAATAAAGTATTCTGCTACTTGGATGACATCGTCATAATTAGTGAGACTTTCGATGAGCATATATCTCTGCTGATGAAAGTTCACGAAAAACTTTCTTTTGCTAACTTAACTATAAACTTTGAGAAAAGTAATTTTTTTAGAAAGGAACTAAAATATCTTGGATTCGTCGTGGATGAACATGGGTTACGAGCTGATCCTGATAAAATTAAAGCTATCCTTGAATATCCCGAGCCTACCGGCAGAAAAGAAGTCAGAAGATTTATTGGCACTTGTAGTTGGTTTCGAAGATTTATCCCGAATTTCAGCACTATTGCCTCTCCTCTCAACAAGCTGACCTGTTCTGGATTGAATGTTCCTAAATTTTTATGGAACTCTGACGCTGCATTGGCTTTCCAAAAACTTAAGGAAGCCTTAGTAACTGCTCCTGTTCTTGCCTGCCCTGACTTCAATCTTCCTTTTGCTGTACATTGCGATGCTTCAAACTATGGTACAGGCGCAATGCTCACTCAACAACAGAATGACAAAGAAGTCGTGATTGCTTACATGAGCAAAGCACTTAATAAAAATCAGCAAAACTACTCAACTACTGAAAGGGAAACGTTGGCTGTAATAACTGCCTTAGAACATTGGCGTTGTTACCTGGACAATGGTAAAGAATTCATAATATATACTGACCATGCTGCTCTAAAATGGTTTCAGAAGCTAGCCAATCCTTCAGGAAGACTTGCTCGCTGGACACTACGCTTGTCGTGTTTTAACTTTGTACTGAAACACAAGAAAGGCAAAGATAATGTTGTTCCAGATCTACTTTCGAGATCCAAGACTCAAGATGGTTGTAAAAATGAGGGTTCAATACTCCAAGGCGTACATCCTATCTCTGCGGATGATCCACCTCCTGACCGTGAACTGGAAATCTACAATAAAACTTTCCTTGGCTGCAGTAATAATCCTGATGCATACCCAAACTATACGATCAGAGATAACAAACTTTACCGTTGCATTCACTCTCCTGACAGATTGAATGATGATTTTATTTGGAAAGAAGTTCCTCTACCTCAAGAAAGACGTACTATAATTGAAGCTAACCATGGCTCCAATCAAGAACCTCACCTGGGAATCTTCAAGACGTACAAAAAACTTTCTCTACGTTATTATTGGCCTGGTATGTTTAAAGACATTGCCAATTTAATTACTAATTGTGATACTTGTCTATCTTATAAACACCCTAATCATTCTCCGTATGGCCCAATGGGCAAACCAAAAATTTGCTCTCGACCATTTCAATCTATTTCTTTAGATTTAATGGGACCGTTACCCATGACTAGAAGACGTAACCAACACATTTTGGTTATTAATTGTTTATTTACCAAGTATACTATGATTTTTCCACTAAAACGTGCGATTGCATCTAATATAATTACCATTTTAGAAAACTCTGTTTTTCTTGTACATGGTGTTCCTCAAACGATAATTATGGACAATGGCCCACAATTTCAGTCTCACGAATTTCTTTCTTTATTAAACCGATATAGGGTTCCTTTCGTGTTCCGCGCTCCTTTTTACTGTCCCCAAGTCAATCCGACAGAAAGATACAACCGTACAATTATAACGTCACTAGCTTCACTAGTGGGAGAAGATCATAGATCCTGGGATCTCTACCTTCTCAAGGTTCAATTCGCAATGAACAGTTGCGTTAATACTATTACTGGTTTTACTCCATCTTTTTTAGTCTTCGGTAGGGAAACGATTCCTTGTGGTTCTTTATATACTCCAACTCAAAACCTTGAGGAATTGTTGTTTTTGCCTCGTGATATATACGCGTCAAATGCTGGTTTCCTCTCTTCTATATTTCACAAAGTTCATACTTCTTTACACATAGCTCACGTTAAAAATAGTGCTCGCTATGATTTACGACGGTCCTTTAAAGAATTTAATGTTAATGATACTGTTTGGCGTAAGAATTATGCATTAAGTAATGCTGGTTCTTACTTCAGTGCTAAGCTTGCCCCTAAATATATTAAATGTAAAATTGTAAATAAACTTTCTCCATTAGTATACATTTTGGAAGATGCTAATGGTTCGTCTGGCAAATGGCACATCAAAGACATTAAATCTTAACTTCTCCTTCATCTTCCAAATTTAATATGGTATAATATATGTTTTAATCACATTCACATTTTCATTCCATTAACTCATTAACATTTTTGTTTCTTTATTTTTTTTTGTTTACCTTAGTCTGTGCTCTTAAGCACACTTTAACGTTCTATAACGTTACTCAAGATCTATCTATTGATCTTCTCTATAACTTTAGTACCTACCTACTTTAGTTATCAAGCTTTGAACCCTACCGTTCTTAGCTACTATATTGCTTCGAGCCCTACCGCTCGTAGCTACTTAAAATATTATGCTTTGAGCCCTACCGCTCTCAGCATATCTTAATTTACTTCATTTTTATTTTCATTTCTTTATTTCTTTTTTTTCTTTTTTTTCGTTAGGAGCGGCTGACTACTCCCTAAAAAAGCCTTAGGTCTAACTTTCCACTTATAGAGCGGTCGACAACTCTTTAAATAAGCCCTAATCGTCATTTTAAAACACCCTTCTAGAGTGGTAGTCATTGAATATGAACTCCACCCTTATTGAATGCAGATGATAGTATGTAAGAGAACGTATGTCTGTTTGTTAGGCGATGTATGTCTGTGTGAAGTTGTGTTTTACGGTTTCTTTAGAAATATGCTTTAAAAATTTTCTCTGAGTCAAAAATTTTCTGGGGTCGTGGGGGAAATGTGGTGAAACCACTTACCTTTTCCACTTCCTAGGTATTATTTCATGTAATCATCTCATATTTTAACTTCGTCTTATATATTTGCTTTTATTTTTCCTCGCTTCTGCAACGATACATAATGTTTTAGTAACTACACACTACACTACACACATCGCAATTCCTTTATCTAAACACATTTACTTACGTGATCTAAATCACGAAACTTCGGACACTATTTTTCGACACTTTTACGTATCCCACAAGTTTCGGATCACTTCGATAATCTTATTATGCGTTTTTCCTTGTAATATTTAAATGTATCTCACTTTAATTGTTTTCTATTTACTAAATATTGTATTTTGGTTACGTTTTGAAGTATCTGACAACTTATTTTTGCTTCGTTGCTATGCAACTTATCAACATAATCCAATCAAAACTTTTTGACTTTCTTATTCATACATTTGGCCATCTAGATTTCTCGTTTTAAAAATATTATTTTGAAATTTATGCAGAACTCAGAAACCGAGGTTTCATTATAAAGTTTAGCCGACGACTAATCATTACATCTCTAGCTTTGGATTCAAAAGGTTTACTCTACTGAGACGATCACCAGCTTCCGAATTGGAAGGTCAAGACTCCTTACTTGCCTCTTCCAAATTGGAAGGACTAGTCTTCAAGTACAAACACCAGCTTCCGAATTGGAAGACTACGGCCTCCAGACATCGCGCGCGCCTACGCCTGCCTGTGCCTGTCTCGTCTGTCAGCCTGCACCTTCGCCTGCCTGCGCCTGGTGGCGCCTGCCTGCCTGCACCTTCGCCAGCCTGTGCCTGCTGGCGCCTGCTGCCTGCGCCTGCCTGCGCCTACCTGCGCCTGCCTGCGCCTACCGGCGTCTGCCTGTCGGCGCCTGCCTGTCGGCGCCTGCTTGCCTTCGCTTGCCTTCGCCTACCGGCGCCTGCCTACCGGCGCCTGCCTGTCTTCACTTGCCTGCGCCCTTCGACGTCTGCCAAGTTCAGCGCTTGCCTCCACACCTTCGCCTGCCTCCACGTCAGCTGCACCTACCCCTTCACTTTTTATATTATCATCCTACATTTTAACCATTATCACCTCCATACTCACCATCCTCACTCACTTTTTTTAACTTTTGTTTGTTATTTTATTCTGTCTTATAAATATTTGTAAATTTCTTATCATCTTTTCTTTTTTAAATGTCGCTTCACGACAAAATTACTAGCGACCCGCCCCGGCATCGCACGGATTACTACCCATACCCGTACCTAAACAAATTATAGCCTATGACCTTCCACGATAAATGGGCTATATAACACTGCAAGAATTTTTCAAATCGGACCAGTAGTTCCTGAGATTAGCGCATTTAAGCAAACAAACTCTTCGGCTTTATAATATTAGTATAATATTAGTATAATATTAGTATAAATTTAGTATAATATTAGTATAATATTAGTATAATATTAGTATAATATTAGTATAATATTAGTATAATATTAGTATAGACACAGGTACACTAGCCGTGTCGCGTAGCGGTGAAAAAGTATTCCCCCCCTCTTCCCTTGGGTGTCGTAAAAGGCGACTAACGGACTAAACACTGCACAGACATCCAACAGTATAGAGAGGCGATGGGCTCACCACCTGCCACGCTGAGCACATGTGCAGTCTCTATTTGGCGAAAAGTGGACTATGATAGAGGATTGCTTTTGCGGTCCTCATTGTCTAGTCTCTGACTAACCCTTCGGGGATAATAGTCGTGATTATAATATAACTAGTACATATTGTGTATGTTACAATAAGTTAAAATAACCTTTAAAAAGACAGAATAATCACACGCTTTCCAAATGCGGGTCGGTGACCACAAACCCGGGCTATGCATCGGAAAATCCGAAAACAAAAGAATATTTTTTTTATTTAAAACTTAAGTTTTAAATGTAACAAAACGCCTAGGAGGTAAATATTGTCCAAGTATGCCAAGTTCCGGGTGTTTCCTAATCCTTAGAGCCGAGCCATCTAAGCTACCATCTGATTGTAAAGTGCACTTCCCGATGGGGTTGTTAAATGAGGTTTTACTTTCACCGTAAATACATCGTATTTTGAGTTTCATTTATAAAACTTTTCTGATAGCTAAAGTTTTGCAAAACACTACACTTGGGATGGCACATTGAAATGAACCATTTTTACGAATCACTCGCGTTGAAGGTTACATACTTATTTAGAATTTAATCCGAACGTTCAGAGCTCGTTATAAAAATGGTTAGAACGCAATAAATGTAGGCTTCATATTCCAGACTAGAAATGTCATTCCGACGGAAAATCCAATTTTATAGCAATAACGCCCCGCGCGCCCCGCGCCGGACGTTGGCGGCGGATTGCATTAACAGGCCCGCACGCCGCAGTATCTATTTAATAAAAATCCAATGTGCATTTTACCTCTTATTGGGAATTACATCGTTGTGGTAGTGCGCCCATTATAGAAATTGAATTTTAAAACCAATTTTTATTAAACCGTATTCGCTTTATGCGACAGCGAAAAATTCCAAACTCTCCAACAAGAATGTTATCAGAAAATTTTCGACAGAAATATTTGTGGGTAATTAAAGAGGGTGGCTGATGGGCTGATCGGCCACTCGCCGCGGCCTTGGCGTGTTTAACGCCATATCCCACAATACTTAAGATATTTCCGCCCTAGATTAAAGCTATCATTGGAAAATTGCCCGCTATCTTGGCATTCGTTCAAACTATTCTGCGATGTTCTGAGGTGGTCCTCGAAAATAACATAATGTTTTGTCACGAGCTCCTCCGCAGTTGTTTGAATTTTGAAAATATACATTTGCTCGTGTTGCTCGCGGCGCCGCGGCGGGCGCGGGCGCGGCGCGGCGATGGACGCGCGCGCAGGTGTCGGGATGCAGGTATGCGGGACCGAGGCAATTTGTCACGCGTCTATTTATTTCTCTGAAACGGGGCATTCTAGGTCAGCTCTCTGTCATACATTGTGCCGTTAGCGACTCCTACGTACGAGTAATTAGTCAGATCATTGTGTAAAACGTTACTTTTTATAGAAAACTATAAATTTTATTGGCATTTATTAGAGTTTATAATAGGAAATTGTTCTATGTCATTACTTACGTGCCTTCAATTTAACAGTTCTAATAATTTACTAACTTCGTAACATAGATTTCCTTTGAATGGTACGTTGAGATAGTATCCCAAAGATTCACAAACTACTACTACCGCTAACCAGGCGCCACTAATTATACAACAAAGGGAGCCGTTAATGACCGCCACCGCCACCTAATTAATTATATTAGCATTGGGAACACAATTCACGCCACCGATTCCGATAATCGATCATACAAAACAATTTACAGTTGATTAATTTTTCAAATGGGACGTTGGAAGCGCCGATTACCTACTCCGCCAGGCCGTATAAACAAGGCCTGGTATTTAGACTCATGGAAGCCACTATTTAAAAAATGTAATATTCTGCCTCTGCCATGTCTGTACGTAAGGGATATTTGTCTTTTTGTGTCAAATAATTTAGAGTATTTTAAGAAACGATGCGACGTTATCACAAGGCAGAAGAGAGCTAAGTTTAAAAATTTATTGTTTCAACCACCTTGTCATAAAGAAATATATAAGAAAAATATTGTTAATATGTGCATAATCATTTATAATAAAATTCCAAACGAAATAAAAGAGCAGCGGAAAAATAGTTTTAAAAGAAAATTTACTGAGTGGCTCATTTCAAATTGTTTTTATAGTGTTAAGGAATTTCTGGACTTTAAAATTGGACATACTTGATTTTATATTATTTGATTGTAAATTTTATTGTGAATTTTAATAATTAATTTCAATCTTACTATTACTTTTTATTTTTATAATTTTAATCACTTATATTAACATTTTGCACGTCTGCACACAGGCTGAATACAGTGAAACAAATGTTAATCTTAAGATCACAATTATATTGTACTTTACCTGTAATCTGGCAAATAAATGATTTGTATTTGTATTTGTATAACTGTTCGTGCGACACAGTGGTTTTACGAGTTTGGCAGAAGTTAAATTGGCAAATACATCAGTAGTCCGCGGTGACGTCACGCGCACATTATCGCCAGACAATCGCTGATTGTGCTGCAGACACATACTTTTAACCTTGGATTCGTGGCTCATCTGAAACTGACTGTTATTTTCATAAAGTTTTACTTACTAATTTTTGCTTTTTTGATATCGATCGAAAGGTTGTATCGATTTATCATGACGGCGAAATCCTACTCATATTATAAACGCGAAAGTTTGTAAGTATGGGTGGATGTTTGTTACTCTTTTACGTAAAACTACTAAATGGATTTTACACAAAGGTTTAAACACAATATCCACTCACGACAATTAGCCTCTAAGAGTTACTTAATCAGAGACTGGGCATGACTTTTTCAACCGACTTTGTGGTCTAGTTTCGATTGTTTGTGGTTGTTTGGTGGTGGGGCTTATTGTTTAAGGCTGCTTTCAATGTAAGCATTTAGAGCAGGACCAACATGGTTCAAGTTACCCTTGAAACAGACTATTTAGTAGTAACGATCAGGGTATTCTGCCTACGTACGACAAACGGACCGCAGCCGTGCGTGTGTCTCGATAGTGTATACTCTATATGTGAATCAAGGGACAGCAAATATAACATGATCCATCCCGGTGCCCCAACGTCCTGCTAAATTGAAAGCGCCCTAAAGTCCGCTTGGCTTAGTTTTGCGATGTTATCTAAAGGCTTCAACACACCAATAGCAGGTGAAGAGCAAAGCGGGGCGGAACCAGTGCGGGGCAAGGCACGCTGGCAGGCGACAGCTTCAGTGTTATTTAAAAAAACCTATGATTATCCGCCCAAGGACGTCCCACTGCTGGGCACAAGAGCCTTCCCGCATGTACAACAATACATGGGGAAGGAGCATATCTGACGACTACAACCAGGACCAACAGCTTACGAAGGTACCTTCCGCAAAGCACGGAAGAACTCCAGATAATTTAAATAAAATCGCCTATACAATACAGTGACCAGGGTTTAATAAAACTTACAAATTGTAAATTGTAATTGTAAATAACAGACTACAATCCTACAAGCTTCTGTTCCATAAAGAAAACCACAAAAAAAAAAAATAAATTGTAAAATTGTAGCTACTATTTCTGTTCAATAAACATTTACAATTTACAGGTGATAATTTACATATTTGTAAGGAAAACTGTTTTATTGAACGTAAATTGTAAATACAATTCTACATATTTTGTAAATTGTAGTAAGATTTCTACAGGTGGACTCGTCGTGTGTCAGAAATTTAAATTTAGTGCCTCAACCTAATATGTAAAGAAATTTATTTGTTATGTACTTATACAAAATGGTTCTAACAAGTAGTAGTGGAAGTAGGTAGTGACAGTAGTGATGATGATGATGAATATATAAGTGAACGGCATTGGCAAGTTTTTCGTAAAAGGATTAACTTTACTTTTGATGTGACAGATTTTACATTCAACGAAAAATTTCGGGTCAGCAAAACTGCCGTCAAATATTTGGTAACAAAATAGGACATGATCTTAAATACGATACTAACAGAAATGTAGCCCTTACACCCGCTCAGCAAATTTTGCGTGCGCAGTGCACAGGATGGGCCGTGGCTCACAATACCATGTTATAGCAGATACACATGGTGTAACTAAAGGAGCGATACATAACTGCGTTAAAAATGTGTCTAGGTTTGTGGCAGTAAATTATTTGGATAAAAAGTCCGCTGGCCAACTAATTGTTTCGACATCCCTAGATTGTTTATGAAAATTTACATTTTATGTAATTTGTAACTTACAACTACAAATTTGTAAATACAATATTTCATCGAAATCTACAGGCGTTTTCTTTGTACACATGTAAAGTTTATTAAACAGCATTTGTAATTGTAACATTTGTAGATTTTTATATGTAAAATTCTTACATAATTGTAAAGTTTATTAAACTGCACTTGCCAAAAATCTCAACAAATTTGTCACTTATTTACAAAACTGTCGAATTGTAACGTTTATTAAACAGGGCCTTGCGAAACTTTCTTAACTGACAAGATCGCAAGCCGGCACCATAAATTAAGTAATAGTTACTACTACGGCTGCGCCACCAAAAACTCATTACTGGCTGAAGCGACCTATTCGGCTGCGATGGCAAAAAACCTCCAACCGTGTTGTCACTGGCTGTCACCAAGCTGTTTCACCTTAATAAAGGGCGCTCCTGCCGTGTAGGTCCCGTCCCAGAGCCGCCGCTGCTGCACAAACACCCAGCCGTTGCACAAACACCCAGCCGCTGCACACTAATTAATACACCTGGCTGTAAAGCTGATATTGCACCGCTCCAACGTGCCCTAACGAAGTTGTAAGGATTTTACATATAAAGGGTGCTACATATTAAAAAATGAAATATTGCTGGGAAGAGGTGGGTATCTTAGTTGGAAAAAAGAAAAAGTGGCATACGTTCCATTTCCTATGTTTGTAATATCAAGGAATGGAACGGTCTCAAACCCGTGGAACAATTATTCAGACTAGCTCTGGATAAGGAAACATTTTGAAAACTAACTTCTGTCCTTTAGTAATGGTGAGGCACTCTATGAAGAAGAGGGTAAAAGTATATAGATAATCCCGCAACTGGCCATTTTAAGAGCAAAGAACAAAGCTATTTGTATGATGGTAACTCTGAAATTGTGAAAAACTATCCATTCCATATAAACCTGCAAATAACCTAGGTGTAAATAACAACCCCCCACTTTTAAGTTCGTTGGATTTAATTATTTAATTTAATCTTTGTATTTGTAGGTATTTTTAGCCTCTTAGTTATTCTACGAATTTAGATCCGATAGAACGTGTCCCGATCCCGACACAAAAGAGTGAAATCGGAATTATACATTTTTATTATAATTAAAAACAAATAGATAGATTATAATTAAAAACAAATAGATAGATAGACCAATTGTTTTAGTTTACTTTATGCACAACAACGTTTTATTTTACTTACGCATTATCAAAATTATAAATTTTATCGTTAGTCAAAGTTAATAAACCCAGTTATTGTTTTGAATTAGGTACTTTAACTTATTTATTCACTAAACTAATTAGTAGGTAGTGTAAAAAACAGGAATAAATTAATAAATCCGCGAAAATCCGTTCCTTTCGCGGTTTCATTAATTTATTCCTGTTTTTAACGTATGAATGTATTGAAACATAATAAGCTTTATTTGAATCAAGTACCTACCTTACTTGACAGATAGTTACCTACTAATAAGTTTAGTGAATAAATAAGTTAAAGTACCTAATTCAAAACAATAACTGGGTTTATTAACTTTGACTAATAAAATTTAGATATAATTTTAATAATGCGTAAGTAAAGTAAAACGTTGTTGTGCTTAAAATAAACTAAAAAAATGGTCTATCTATTTGTTTAATAATAAAAGTCCCACTGTTGGCACGCATCCTTCGAGAGAGGTCCGCCATTTCAAGATGTGTTATTAAAATATTGATATTTCGGCAAATTTTTACAAAAATATTTCACTGTGCTGTGTTTATGCTTCTTAAAGCAATTGTTTCTTGATATTGTGATTAGCTACTCATGATCTTTATCTGTACCTACTATTGGTCATAGATGCATTTATTACTACCTAATTTTTAAAGACCAACGGAGGGTAATATCGAATAAGGCCTAGGCTTTATTTCAGCACAGTACCTAGGCCATATCAAAAATATAAGAAAGATACAATTATGCCTCAGAAAAGAAAAAGAAGTCGGTGCCGGTGTCAAGAAAAAGCAGGAAATAATTCTAAAGGAAAGGAAAATGAATGCTGGTGCTGCTATGCTTGTTTGGAAAACAAAGTAGCAGATATTTAATTATGCTACTTTGCAGACTGTTTAAAATGGTATCACGATTGTATCGGAATTAACAAAGATGATTCAGAAACATTTTTATGCCCTGATTGTGATCAGAATTGAGATCTAATTTTAATACCTACTTTTAGAGAATTGAGGAGTAAATTATCTTAGTTCCTTTACCGTATTTTTGTGCTGTGGGAGTGATGGGTCGAGGGCAAAAACAGAATAGGGCAGAAACGGGCATAAACGGGCATATTGGGCAAAAACTAGTTTACGCCCAAATAAATGCCCAATCACTGGGCAAAAACAAAACAACAACTTTATTATGTAAAAAAGCTCCTAAGTTTCGATTTTAATTATATTATGATAAGGATATCTTTAAAATAATACTAAATATTGATATTTTGTAACAATGTGTGAGTTTTAATCAAATAACGTAAACATAAAATAATCTCAGTCATATTAAATCACAGTTGAGCATTTTACTATCGTTAATATTCCTGAAAATTTCAAGTATTTCAACGTAACATAAGTACAAGGTTTTTTTTTATGATAGATGGGTTTGCTCTTGGCCACATTCTTATGCGTAGGATTAAGAAGAGGCTGACGATGAAGCGAGCTTGCCCCGAACCAGCCTATTTACTCGGGCTTTAAAGATGTTGGGGATAGCCACAACATCTTTAAAGCCCGAGTAAATAGGCTGTGGCTGGAGTGAATATAGTAGTGTCCAGGTATTATATGCACTCGGGAACACAGACGCCGGCAGGGAATTCCATACCTTGGCTGTACGCATTATAAATGAAGACGAATAACGCTTGGTGCGTATGAGTGGAATATCAACCAAGTAAGAGTGGTAACCCGCCGTACGTCTGGACTCCCGATAGTAAAAAGGGGACGGTGGAATGACGGCGGCTCGTGTAGCTCAACAGCACACTCTCCAAAGTACAACCTGTAAAATACCGACAAGCAAGCAACTGAGCGACACGCGTGAGCGAGACTGTGAAGCTTGGTTTTCACAAGCTTATCGTCACATATAAGTTTCCTGGCTCTGCGTTCCACCGAATCGAGCGCGGCAAGTTGATATTTAGCTGAGCCGTCCCAAATATGGCAGCAATACTCCATGCAAGACTAGACTTGTGCTTTATATAGAGTTAGAAGCTGTCCCGGCGTGAAATATCACTTAAACTTATTTAGAACATCCAGCTTTTTTGCCGCAGTTTGAGACTTGATTTCGATGTTGTCGTCGAAGTTAAGATTGGAGGTCAACTTGATGCCGAGGAGATCGAGGTTATCGGTAAGTGGGACATCTACACCCCTGAAAGTAGGAGCTAGGTTAAAAGGTCTCCTTTTGGGCGAGAACAAACCCGCCAGCATTTTGGTGGCGTTAAAACGGACCAAATGGTTGCCATCATATAAAGCAATGGCAAACAGCCATCAATGACTACTCCGATTAACCGTTCACTCAGGAAGTCCAAAATCCAGACACAAAAATCAGCGGATATGCCGTACGCTGGAAGCTTGCTCAGCAAGCTTGCGTGCCAGGGCCGGTCAAATGCTTTCGAGATGTCAAGCGACACGGCAAGCGCTTCGCCATGCTTCTCGATTGCCTCGCCCTAGCAATGTGTAACGTACACCAGAAGGTCCCCCGTGGAACGGCCCCGCCGAAAGCCATATTGGCAGTCGCTGAAGAGGTCATGGGATTCTAGATAAGACAAAAGCTTTCTATTCAGTACCCTTTCCATAACTTTGCATCGTGTGGAGGTGATGGCAATTGGTCTGTAGTTGGTGGCGTGGCACGATCGCCCTTCTTGGGCACTGGCTGCACATTTACAAGCTTCCAGGACTGAGGAACCGCTCTAGTAAGAAGAGAAAGGCGGTACCTACAGACGCGTTAGAACCGCGCGGAGACAATTCAGGCGCACAGACCCTAAGTAGTCTAGCTGGAATCCCGACCGCGCCGCTGGCCTTATTCACATCCAGATTCTACAAAGCTTTTCTTACCTCTTTGGTGTGAATGATGACACTTGGCATGGAAGCACCACAGTGAGGTAAAGTTGGCGGCTTTGCAAGGTTTGCATCTAGTCGCGAATTGCCCGCGAACAGAGATGAAAAAAGATTTGCTTTCTCCGTTGCAGTGTGGGCCAACGTCCCATTGGGCCGCAGCATGAGAGGCAAAGTCGAGTAAAATTTTTGCCGGCCCGACAAAAATTTTACTCGACTGACTTGGACAGTGAGCAGAACTGCTTACTACCAGCAGGGTAAGATCCTAGTGTGGCTCCTATGCGGCTTATGTGGTCGAATCGCGCCTTGCGGATCATTCTTTTGCACCGTTTAGCTGCAGAGTTGAAGGCCTTCTTCTTCGCACGAACCTTTCGAGCCCGTTCTTTACAGTCACGAGCGCGTACCCAGGCTTGGTACGCCGATTCTTTACGGGCTTCTGCACTTGCACAGTCCACATTAAACCAAGGTCGGGCATCACGGTTAGTGAAGGACGTCTGAGAAAGGATAATAAAGTATTCCATTCCCTGACGAATCACTTCTACGATCGCGTCTGCAGAACTAGAGGGATCGTTCGAAGAAAAACACACTTGTCGCCAAGGGTATGATGCAAAGAAGTCCCGTATCTCGTCCCAATCAGCTGACTCGTAACGCCAGACACGCCTCGTGCCCCTAGGGCTGACATCAGGAGGCGAGGAGACACATACGGATTTTACCATACAATGATCGGACGTTTCCAGGGGGGCTGAGACCGATACTGAGTGTATATTAGGGTTCGTCGTCAATAAAAGATCGAGACAGTTTGGCGTATGGTCATCAGCGTCAGGTACCCGCGTCGCCACATTCATCATCTGGGTGACCTAGTATGCTTGGGATATCGTGGACGGAGTTCCGCGCCAACGTGTCTATACTCCAGGAGCTCGGCATCACGCCGCGTCTGTCGGCCGTAGTACAGTGGCGCATACTGCAGCACTTTGGCCATGTCTCTCGGCGGGATGGCGATTCCATGGAGCGGCTCGTCGTACAAGAAAGAGTGGAAGGAACCAGATCACATGGCAGGTCACCTATGCGCTGGACTGACCAAGTCAAATCCGCAATAGGGGACAGTGTATCAGACTGAAGAAGATATTGATGGTTGGGGATCATCGGACGTAGTCAGAATCAAACCAAATTCATTCGAATCAAAGTCATATTGTGTATCATCATCATCATCACTAAAAGTATCTTCGATATCTGAATCTAAATTGGTAACGTTTGACAGTGGTATACTGCCACCTTGACTACTTTTCAAATTCCAATTGTACGCCAAAAACTAAATTATAGCTGCTCGTTCTGTCGTAAGGCGATTCCTTTTTGCACTGTGTATGTATATCCATGAGTGCTAAAAGAACCGCGTGGCGTGGCGGCGCCACGCCACGCGGGCGGATACTCCGCCCTCTCCTGCCCCCCAAATTCTAAGGTTTTCGCTAGTAAGAATAAGTAGTTAAATGTGTTCTGAATTACTAAATTTATTCAATTTTTTAATTTTGAGAAGTTGAGTAATTTATATGTTAATATCATAGTCATAATCTAATTTTATGTAGGTATTTACTCATGCTGCATGATAAAATGTCACTTATTTAATGAAAAAAAATGATAAATGTTCTCTTATAGTTTATGCCCAGTCAATGGACATTTATTTGGCATATACGGACATTTATCGGGCATTTATCCAATGCGCCCAAAACGTCCGGGCGTAAACCCATCACTAGCTGTGGCCTTATTCGAACGCAGTGTTCAATAAAGCCTATTAAAACAATGTTCTTTTAGATATTTTTTTAAAAAAATTATGAGAGTAATTTTTGGTTTGTTATAATGAATAAGTAGGTATATGTATTTAAAAATTATGTACAGTCAAGAGCAAAAATATGTAAACAATTGTAACTCTTAATACAATGGAATAAGAGGCAAAGTGTTTACATATTGGTACTAGTGACCGTACTTAGTGATTTAATTTCTTACTATGAGACGTTTAGGTTTGGCTAAAGATTAAAAAGGTATTTTTTTATTTGTTTAATTAGCTTTAGTTAACGCAAGAGACACAGCTGTTTAATGTTATGAGGCCATATTGTGATTTTTGTAACCTCAATGTTAAGGGATTTCTTACTTTGAATCGTACAGGCCAGGAGGGCTTACGCGGTGACAACGGAAAAATTGGCTGTTTCCTTTAGGTAGATGTTATTCAAAATATTTTAGATATTTCGCACTGAAATTTTCAATATGTTTTACAGAATGTCTGTATGAGGGGATGACTGTTTCCAAAACACGATTGGAAACATGAAACATTTTGCTCGATAGAAAAAACCTGAAATTATCTCTAAAATTTCATATAAATGCACATTACGACCGTATTTTACAATAATAAAAAATCATAAACACATAATAGGTATTTACAGATTTCTTGACTGATTTGGATTACCAAAAAAAACTAAACAGTTTTATTAACTTTACGAATTACAGCGGCGGGCGGCGGCGCAACACCTGGAATAACGGCGGAATTTTTGCTGACCGCCTTACCCCCCCTTAATCCATGTACGCGATTTATTATGGCCAAAGTCTATGTTTTGGAAACTTAATTATTTCGGCCAAAATTATGAAACTGTGGTGATTTTTCTACTTTTCTCTTAAATAAAGAATAAAAGATGTTACGTAACCATTTTTTTATTTGTTACCCATAAGATTTATAGAAATAAAGGCATTTAAAGTTAGGTAAGTAGGCCTTATTTGTATCAATTACCTTAGGCACATCCTTCAGACGCTTGCAACACACTATACCAGAATGAACTATGGTAATCTGTGACACCAGCATGTTGCCGATCCTAATACCACAGTATAATATTACCCTGCTAATACCTTAAAGAAACGGAACAGAGACAAAGCTTCATACAACCGCGCCGTCGCGAGTAAACTACTACAAGCATACGGCGCATGTGTGCGTACGTGTCAAGCAGCAGCTGCGTCGCGTACGCGCGTATGGATAAAACCGGTTCACGGCTTTACGCTCGCTCGGCCAGTAGACAAACGGAGGGCCTCCTCTAATCCTGTATTTTTCTTATGAAATTGTTTTAAGTGGAATAAACTGTAAATAGTTATAAAAGTATAAAAGTGTAAATAATTAGTACTGGACTTGAAAAATGGTTGTTAACTGTAACTTAACTCTAACTGTAACCGTTCGTATGATTAATACTAGAAAAAAAAAGATATTTCATATTTCAATTATCCCAAGGACTAGTAGTAGACTCCTATGGAAGTAAATGAAAACCATATTACTTATACCTATTTAAAAGCGATATGTTTAAGTAGGTCGCACAAACCTCTATGTTATGTAGGTATGTATAATACCAAAAATTATAAAAAATATATATTTAGAGTAAGTAATTATTAATTTAATACTTAATAGCTTATCTTGTCTACATACCTAATAACAAGCTCATAAAAGTTTTTTTATTTTTTTTTATTCTCTTTTGCCAACCCTACTAAAATAGGTAAGAATTTTCGTATGCTCCCTAAAAGCTTTGTCTCTATTCCGTTTCTTTACTCATGTGGTTGGTTATTGCTTTATGCCTAGTATTTTACTACCTAGATACCAACACAACAATTCAGGACACTGATGCCTGGGGATGCCTGAGGGCGGAAGCAGGTAAACTTAATGTTAATTAAAGCATTCCTCCAAGAAAGTAGAAAAACATTAGAAGTTATTTGTTAGTGTATATAATAGCCACTTATTAATAAATAAAGCAGCGTAGATATCCCTTTGGGCAAACTCAGCCGCGGCCGAGGCTATGCATCTGACAGATATGTTGCTTTCTCAACATAGTTGTGAAGAGTCTTGGAGGGCGGTTCCAGCACTGCTGAAGTGCTGTTTTGTTATAAAAGCGATACTTTGATAAGTCACGTTTTCGCTGATGTACCTATTATGTTTGAAGTGAATTAAAAGAGATGAGATTCCATAAGAACGCAAATCATCCTACAAAGTTTTTTAGTAAGTACCTAAGTACTTGACATTGATTGTAGAATTTTCTAATTCTGTAACTTTCACAAGCTTCAGATTGGAGCTGACCGGAACTGAACTGACTACTTAGCAGTTAAATATATTTTCCGCAGAATGATTATTTTACATTCAATACAATATTTGGACGATTGTGACCTTTGGGCTATTGCGGTAGTTCTTTATGACAGCTAATTATAATCGTACATGTAAGTAGTCATAATACTCAGCTTTTTGTAAAGTAGGTAATAGCTTTCCTCTTTGATCTTTTGCGAATTATATAAAATATCTTTATTACACCTACTTACGTACAAAAATATTCTCTCTCATTCTTTTCATTCGCTTAATAACGACTTCAACAGGTGGCTCCGGCACGCTCTTACTCCTTATGTAGGTACCTACTAAGTGTGTCTGTAAGTATTCATAAGTTCCACAGTTTTCGAAGAGTGGTATCTATTCCATAACGAATTTAGGGCAATGATGTAACAACCAATACGTGCGTGTGACCAATCTTACAGAATACTATTTCCTTTTGGCTGCAGCACTTCGGAAACCGATCCGCTAAATACCAACTTGGGGTACTAGAGTCGATTGACAGGAGAGCCAGAAAGCTCATCAACGATGACAACCTTTGTGACGCCAAGCTGCAGAGCTTAGAACATCGGCGCCAGGTCGCATGTCTAACAGTTTCATATAGGATAGGTACACTTCTGAGAGTGTGCTATGGAATTATTCGACTTAATTCCCCCATTCCCTTTCTACCATAGGACAACCAGGCAAGCTGAGCGACGTCATAGATTCACAGTGGAGATTCCGCATATGCGTACAAAGCGCTTTGCGTCTACTTTCATCATTCGTACCGCAAAGTCGGTGTTTCCTATCAAATACAATATTGGCGTCTTCAAATCACGAGTGAACAGGTTTCTTCTAGGCAAGCATGTTCCACCATAGGCCACATCATCACTTACCATCAGGTGAAATAGTGGCCAAATGCAAGCCTATCACACTATGAAAAAAAACCCCGAGCTATTTCAGCGGCAAGGGCGTAACTTTATAAAACGGCATTGACATCCCCGTAACATGATAGCTGTCCATATATTGTCTCTGTTAAAATAAACAACAACACGTTAAGGCTCGGGGAGTTACGCGCGGCCTTATGAACCATTACAGCCGCCAGGGTGCCTGTGGGTGCCGCGGCCCTGAGCTGGTGCGCTATAAACCGGCAGCGACTGCCTCTCACGTTTACGACCACCAGTTTACGGCTTGTTTACGAGTTTCGCGCGATAAAAGATCGTTCCAGAAATGTACAGAGACGTCTGAACATGTTTACCGGAATTCCGGAATCAGATTTCGCTACAGGAACTTTTCTGATTCACGAAATTGAAGAACAATTGGTCGATCAAGTGCGTTTCCATAGTCTTTAATACTTGGGCGGTAACGGTGGTTTTGGTAACGCGCGAGCAATGTCACCTTGGCGTATTTGCGCGCTGGCGCGGCGCCAGCCGGCCGCGAGCGCGCTGCAGGCCGGCGCGTTGCAGGCCGGCACATCTCCGGCCGCTCTCATAATCGAACCATAACACTATTTTGTTAGGCCCTCGATTGCCATTGCGTATTACGCGCGGAGGTTTGTGATTCAGTCGTGAAGTTATGAGGTATTATTTGGCACTTGCACTTGTTTTATTTCAGTAACCCCGCGTAATGCGACCTGTTTGCTTTTGGCTCGATTTGCGTACAGTTATAGTAGTAATTATTTGAAAGCGGTAAAGATATTTCGGTTTACAACATAAAACGTTTAATTAAAACGTATTTTTAAGTGATGACGACGGAGGGCTCTTACGTTTTGAAAATTACATTTGTGAGTGAACTTGGGAGGCCTTCTGCCACCGGCCCGCCAGCAACAACAAATGAGTGAATAGAGAGTAAAAGAAATATATTTATTTGTAAGAGCACACGCAAAACCTAAGTTGCATGGGTTTATATGATGACTTGATAGTCCCAGCAATAATACTTTAGATATACTTACATTGTTCCTAATAATAAACTCTTAATAACATTATACAGTGACCCCTGGCAGCAGGCGCCGCGCCGCGCTCGGTCGCTGATACAGTAATGCACAAAACAAGCAACATTGCACAATATTACGACGTGTTGTCGACGAAAGTGGAGCGGGTTCTATTCCTGAACGAGTCTTCTTTGCATTATCGCTGTCATGGAATTGGAACTCGCGACGGCCGCTGGAACTTGGATAGCGGTGTACTTTTCATCTTGACCTTTGATACAAAACTTTATTTTAAGTATTAGTAACTAGTCGTCGTCTGAGGAAAATAGTATAATAGTAATGGTAAACCATTGAAAATGGTTATCAGGTGCAAATCGCCCGAGACGTATTTTTGGCCATAGCTCCGAGGATTTTTGGGAATAGTTGTGGAATTCAACGAGACACATGTAAAACTTTGTGAAGGTGAGCGTTTGAACTTTGAAAATCGTCGGGTAACTTTTTTTTGAAATTTGAAAAATGTAAAAAAAACGAGTTTTTTGGGGATTTGTTTACTACATTGTAAATATTTCGGAAAAAATAGACTTAAGGAAAATTAAAAAAGGTTCCTAGGGTATTACTTTGATCATCTGCAAAATGGAGAAAAAATTTTGATAATCGGTTATAATTGTGACCTGTTGGAAATGTAGAAAAACGGGTATTTCTGTAAATAAAAGTGATGTAGCTTCTATGATTATTGACCGATCGTCATGGTAATGGTGTTAAAAGGTGCGGATGCAGGCGAGAAATTGAAAATCTAAGTGAAATTCTGCGGACGCCTTGGCGCCCCATGAATTTATTTCACTTAAGTTGTAAAAGAAAAGAAAATGTTATTCTCTGTTTTAGTGTTTGTGACCTGTTTTAGATTTGAAATTGTAGAAAAACGGGTATTTCCGTATAAAAAAGTGATGTAGCTTCTATGATTATTGACCGAAAGACGCGGATGCAGCTTAGATTAAAACAAATGTTTTAACCTAAGGGATGCAGGCGAGAAGTGCATTCGAGTTGAAATTTCGAAAAACTAAAATCTAATCGCCATGGCGCGCCCGATAGTAAATGAATTTCACTTAGGTTGTAATAGAAAAGAAAATGTTATTCTCTGTGTTGTGCACTGTTATACATTCGTATGTTATAATTCGACTTGTATGTAATGTAGTTGTATAATTTTAGAAAGTGTATCTCAATAAAAAAAATCCTAATTTTTCAACTTGTTTTACAACTATGTATTCAAAATAGGTATAAAAATTCTTTTTTCGTACATTTTTGTATTCATTTTCAATGCTCCGATGAGACTTGCGGGGACTGCGAAACCTGTGAATTTTTGTAAGGGTATTGTCAGATATTGTCACCTACTGACAGCCTGTAGCGACTTCGAGAGTTTTCTGATCACAGTGAAAGTACTTACGTGATTTATTTAGCATTAGATCACGTTACGAATACTCCAATCTGTATGGCATATGGGGCGGCAGCGCCTTCTGGTGACACATAAGGCGAATTAGCTACATTTTGCCGACCCACACATTTTTGTTAGTACAGTCACGATCACCAATATGTATACACTTTAAATTTTGATTCCATTGTAATTAGAGTTAAAATTTGTTTACATATTTTTGCTCATGACTGTACATGACAAAACTCGCACTCAATGCTCCAATTTGCATACCTCTAGTAACTACCCTGCTAGGTACACTAAAGTAAATTACGGCAGGTGTATTGCGCTGTCCCACTGCCCACTGCTGGGCAAACACCTCCATCTGAAATTAAGTCATCGCGACAATAAATGGGTATGGACTTAATCACCGCGCTTGCCAAACCCGGGCTATGTATCGAAAAATTGGAAAACACTTTGCCCGACTTGGGAATTGAACTCGGGACCTCATTACATCGAGCCGAGCGCTGGGCCAGTCGGCCACCTTATTACTAGCATTACACGGCATATAGGCATAGGGACTGAAACTGAAAAATCATATCATAGGTACTTAATAATTGCAAAAAATGTGTAAAGTATAGTTTAATTTGTGTAAATATACGAATACCTAAGGGCACATATTTTCCGCTTCATTTTTTCCCATCCATAAGTGTCCTAGCAAACACTTCCAGACGTGAAGAAGAACAAGCCAAAAAGTCCTTTATGGAAGTAAATTGTCGCGGAAGCTGCAGCCGGAACACGGCTCCGGAACATTGCTCCGGAACACGACCCCGGACGCGCAGGTTCACAGAAGTGGATACATTTACCAGTGTTGCATTATAAAACGATTTAAATTGAATGAAACCGTATAAATTGTATCAATGTGCAAACGGCGTAGTCATTCAGTCATTTGTCTCCTCTTAGGAAAAGCGCGTCTGATTATGAAATTCAGGTTAGCTTATGCTTATTGAGTGTCTAGCCGTCTGTGTATAGGTACAGTCGGCTCAATAACATCTCAACGGTTAAGTCGTGTACCACTAGCTCTGCAGGTCCGTTTTTAATCCATCGGGGCCCTGGGCGCAATGGGCGATTTTCTGACAGCCCAAATTAAAAAGTAAAAATTAGTTCACAAACACTCGATAGATGTCGTTTTATAAAAGCCGCACCTACCTAAGGGCTGTTATAAATTCTACACTTTTAGTTGTCTACCAAAAGAATAAAAAAATAGTAAGTCCTTACCTATTTATATTCAGGACATCCAGAACCTATTTCTATTTTGGAATAGAATAAATATTACGCAGCCATACACGTGCTCTTCATGAACCCGCCTTTTACCATGCGCCATACTAATCTATGCTAAGCGCCATCTATGAAGTCATTTACGAACCAATTTCTTTTTTCTAGCGATCGCGGGTAGCGAATAAATTTCGGAATTTCACGATATTATAGTTCAGGAATTGAACAGTTTAATATCGTAATTCCCATACAACATAAAATATTTCAAAGGACTTAAAACAACGTTATTTTGTAGTTGTAGCGTAATGTAGGTATAATATAAAGATACCTACTTGGCGGTACACAATTCAATGGGAGTCGCCATGGCAATCATACCCACACGTAGTCTATATGTCGCAGTCGCAGGGATATTATAAAAACAGAGATTTGTTCAATTCCCTAAGTGATTTGATGTCAAAATAACAACACGATTTTATCATTTCCCTAAACAAATCTAGGGATTTGAAGAAATACCAGAACTGGTTCCGTGAAATGACCAAAAACATGTGACCTACAGGAGTAGGGAAGCTATTATTTCTGTTGTCTAAAAAAAAAAATCTCAATTCATGACAATCGCTACGCTGCGCTTCGCGACTGTCTTAAATTTCTAACATATCACGTGACCTACAGGAGTAGGGTGATTTGTGAGATCAATGTTACAGTACTACGCTTACTAATTATTATAATTAGGCATGTAATTACAAATAAACGACGTTTAAAATACCATAGAAAAGCTTTTTTGTCATTTCACGGAACCAGTTCAAATACCTAGATTTGTTTAGGGAAATGATAAAATCATGTTGTTATTTTAACTTCCTCCGTGATTTGATCAAATCCCTTAGGGAATTGATCAAATCTCCGTTTTTAACATATCACTGCGACATATATATTATCTGCCCACACTGCGCTGCGCTAGTGCCAGTCAGTCAGTCAGTGTAGAGTGCCTATTCATATGGCTAGAGTTCTTACGCTATACAGATTTATTCTTATTATTTACATGTATCACAATTTTTGTAATGTACTCAAATATAACATTTCGGTATTTTATGTCTGTTATTAGAACGCTCATGTTCTTTACATTAAGTGTTGCGTCTAATTTTTGTTCAAGGTCGTACCTCAGCCTGTCGTGTATTATTCACTCAAAGAGCAGGTGAGGCACGTCCTCCTCTTTACCGGTACCACAGGCACACAGCGGGCTGTCTTTGCACTTGAAGCGGTGCAGATAGCTGGAGAACCCGCCGTGTCCCGTGAGTGCTTGCGATAGGTGTTTGTTGGCTGTTTTCATAATCGTATTGTGTGCCAGCTTGGCATCTGGGAAAAAGATCTTAGTAGTGCTGGCTGTGTTCTGTGTTCGGTACCTTACGTTCCATAACGAAAATTTACAAAACAATATGTCGTTACCAAATTATACAATCAATAATCATAACACAATTATGCCATCAGTCCGTAAGTCTATCTACGGGGCGGGAGCCTTGTACTGAGAAGAACCGGCAAGAAACTCAGCAAGGGCATTTCTTTTCTCCCTTTCTTTTACAGCGTCAATAATAATTGAAAAATGTCCTCCCTATCATAAAAGGGCACTTTCCATTACAATAATAAAAACATAAAACAACGACGACATAAAAATAAAAAATGTAATAATAAAAATAAAAAGTTCAGGTATTCATCAATATAAAATAATCAATGTAATCAATGTCTTACAGTACAAAAAAATAAAAAGTAAGTCTACAACTCAGTAGTTGTATATTAGTATATACTAATAATAAAAATACGTTAGCAAGAGCAGACCAGGCTCCACAGGCGGCACCAGTTCACGAGTATGACATGTGAATCAGCCATCGCTTCGCTCAACCATGTTTTAGGGAACGTAACGACCCGACGCACATGCCACCACCGCAGAGACACTTTGAGAGAGCATGACACCTTCAAGCAACTCCAATGAAACAAACCTTAGTATCTTTTCTTGTGTCGCCAAACTCTTCGAGTCACTAGTATATCCTTCTCTTTATAGTCATCTAAATACATATATTTCCAGTAAGCAACACGGGTTTGTCAAGAAAAGGTCCACTCTTAGTAACCTTCTAGAATTTATAAATTATATTGGTCAAGTGTTCGCTACAGGTGGACAAGCTGACGTCATATATCTTGACTTTAGCAAAGCATTCGACAAGGTCGATCACTCATTACTTTGTATTAAACTCGCTTTTTTCGGTATCCATGGATGCCTGCTACGATGGATTACATCTTATCTGAGCAACCATAGTCAACTTGTCACGTTGAAGGGTTTCTCTTCCTCCCCAATACCTGTCTCTTCTGGAGTCCCACAGGGCTCGCACCTGGGACATCTGCTCTTTATCACTTTTTTAAATGATCTGCAGTGCGAGCACGGATCTTATATCAACCGATAAAGTGACATTAGACGTCGACAAATTGACATCGGCATTACTTGAACTGTCAAATTTTATCGTCTAATGTCACTTTATCGGTCGATAAAAGATCCGTGCTCACGGGGCTGATTAGCCGCCTCTCCTGTCCTGCTCTATTATACGCGGACGATCTGAAGATTTTTACTGATATTGAGGACGGCAGACAGCACAAGATGCTTCAGGACGATCTCCTGGTGGTCTCGAAGTGGTGTAGGGAAAATAAAATGAGTCCCAACGTGGACAAATGCTGCATAATCTCATACACAAAAAAGAAAAACAAAGTTATCCTACCATACCAACTAAACGATAAGTTGCTGAACAGGATTGATATTGTTAAAGACTTGGGGGTTCTTTTTGACGAACAGCTAACTTTTCGTCTCCACTTTGAACACATTCTGAAACAGAGCAACAAACGATTGGGATTTATTATAAGATCTACCAAAGACTTCAGAACACCACAAAGCATATTGTCGCTCTTTTTTAGTCTCGTAAGAAGTGTTCTTGAATACTGTTGCCCAGTCTGGAATCCCTATTACCATATCCACGTAGACAAAATAGAAAGAGTACGAAAAAACATATTAAAATACCTTTCTCGTAACGACAAATTCAATAGATCACTGAAACACTATGATGAGAGGTTGTCCAAGATTTTATCGCTGGAGACACGACGAAAGCGTTACGATTTACTCTGTTTACATAAATTAATTAATTCTAAGATTGCGACACCAAATCTTCTTTCTTCCATTAACCTAAATACACACTTCAGAACCCGTTCACCAAATATATTTGCACTAAAGGTATTCAAAAATAACACATCTTTTTATAACCCCAAATCTAGCATGTGTCGGACCTACAACGAACTTATACGCAGTGGCAAAGACGTAGACATATTTAATGACCGATTCCCTTTATACAAAAGAAATATTTCGCACATACTTGGGGCCGAAGTATCCTCGGCTCACAAGTAATAAATGAGATGGACTTAAAAAATATAGATATTTTAAGAATTTCTCACTTTTATGTTTAGTGTTATTGTTTTAACAATTTGAATGCAAATTTTGTCGAGAACGAATTCTGCTCGTGGTAATTATTTCACTTTTTCAGTTTTTAATTTGCTTTTATTTTGTATTCGCTGTAATATTATCACTACACACGATGTGTTTACTGTTTGTTAGGTTATTGTCTAGCTCAATCTGAAATGCCAAGTATGTTGTCATATATGACTGTAACCTGTATGTGTACCTAAATCAAATAAAAAAAAACAAGAAAACATTTAGCAACGTTTTAAGCAACATAAGTTGAGTGAGTACCAATAGGTAATAGTGTGGTAATAGTGTCTGTAAGACACTGGTGATAAAGGCTATCATTCCAAGGTTAAATGAGTTAGTTACAAAGAAAATATTATAATGTGATTATTTTATAATTTCCAGGCTGTTTTGTCTTCTAAATATTCCTTGACGGTATATTAACCTTTCTTAAGTAAACACGATTTTACATGATTTTTAAATTTTACTAAGGTTAACTTTAGTACAGTACCTACTTGGTATTTTATTATAATAGTGTGTACTTTGCCCCAAGAAAGAGCCGAGAACCTTCTGTAACCTGAACAGGGGCATCATAATTTTTGACTTATTTCTAGTATTGAAATTGTGTATGTCACCGTGTTTAGTAAATGAGTTAATACTGCAACGTACAAAAACTATACAATTATAAATATTTTGAGATGCAGCTGTAAGAACACCAACTTCTTTAAAAATATCTCTTAGAGAAGTTCGTGAGCTTAGTCTATAGATGGTTCTTATTACTCGCTTGAACATATTTGAAATCGTCACTGTTATTATAGTTGCGTTCACCATAAAGTTCATAAAGGCGTTTCCTACCTTTATGAATTCCAATTGTAGCACAGTCATTCAAAGTTACAGTACCATTAAACGAGATCTTTTTTGGAACAAAAGATTTATTGAATTTTGAAAAATTATATGTGTTAAAGAAATCATTATAAAAGACATTAGGTCATTGTATTCTAAATAATTTAATTTTGTATCTAGATTGCTTTTAAAGCGTTCCAGCCGACCTGCAGTGTTTGATACAACAGTGATATTCTTTTTCATCACTTGCTTACTCTGGTGTGAAAAACTGACCATTTGGCCACAATGATCAGAGTCCAGGTTTTAAATAATTTGCTTAGCTAGTTGTATTACATTAGTAGGTAAGTATATAGGTATGTTATCAATGGTATCCTATCATAAATTCGAAACTTTCCAGTACGAATTTCAATTGTTCGAAAACGGTATGACGAAGTTTTTAATACCAAATTGTTGCTTTTACATAATTTTGTTTATCCATAAACTTATCATATAGTTACGTTTCATTTTCCAGAAAAACTACGAGTATTAGCCGATTAACAAAACTACTTTTTTTCTTTTGGAGGATGTTTTGCTTACAATAACTTTCATATCTATAAGTATTATAATTCGAAGTAACTTTTTCTATCTAATAATGATATCATACCCAGATTTTCGTTTTTTTTTGTTTTTATCATTGAGGTACAATGAATGGTTATTATATATTTTATTATTAGGTAAATAAACTAAAATGTTTTAAAAAGTTAATATAAGTAGTCTGTGTTTACGGTAAGGTTGTGCTACAAAAGTCAGTGACAGAAACGAATAGCGGCAAAACCGAATCCACGTAGTCTTGTCTGCCCTACGCTAGAGTCCGCGCTACGCTATTGTGTACATCACCGTGTTTAGAAAATGAGTTAATATTGTAACGCACAAAAACTATACAATTATAAATATATTGCGACGCAACAGTAAGAACACCAACTTCCTTAAGAGGCACTATTACATATCAAATGTGATTTTTGCGTAAAATGCCCATTTATTCATTTTGTAGTAATTTTGCAGTTGTATTTATCGTTTTTATCGAAATAGGATAATAAATTCATGCTTAATATTACAAATCTCCACTCTGCGAGAATAAGCTGAGTTCGGACGGCCGGCGCATCGCATTTTGTAGTTGTATTTATCGTTTTTATCGAAATAGGATAGAAAATTCATTATAAAATCTTTATTCCTCATGAAGTAACAATTGTTATGGTATAAATTTTGCTTAATAATGTTATCGTAAGTAGATAGGAGACATTCACAGTTAACTTAAAGCGATTTTCGAAGTTTTTTTGGTTTAGAATAAGATTTTTATTTATATAAAATCAATGATATCCAAAAATCCCGAGGCCGCTACGCACATGTATAAGAGATAACATTCAATTTTTTTATTTAATTTGTTTAGAACAGTAGTTCAATCTAGAAGCTCAATAAAGTGCCTTTGCGCATTTCTTTGCAATTTTATGTTTAATTAAAAAGTTAAGCAAAATTTACAAAAAGCGAGGCCGCTACGAACTATGCCAATAGCTATTCTACACTATTCAATAAGTCAAAACTGTTAATGTATTTTTGTTTCTGAGATCAAGAACGCCAGAATTGGCCAGGTGTAATAGGCCTCAAATATTTCTCAAAGAAGTTTGTGATCCCAGTCTATAAATGGTTCTTATTGCTCTTTTTTTTGTAAAATAAATATAGTTTTAACATCGCCGCTGTTCCCCACAAAAGGATGCCATACGACTTATGGCACTGTTAAAATAACTAAAGTAAACAGTCCTATCAGTTTCAACATCTGATAACTGTCTAATTTTTCTAATCGTGTAAGCTGCAGAACTGAGTTTGCCGGCCAAATTCGATATATGCGGATTCCATTGCAGTTTTGAGTCGAAGGTTAGATATCCCTAGGAAAACTGTCGAATCTACCATATTTAATTTATCACCATTCATTGGTGATAAATTAAAAGTTTTAATTTGGCCCTCTCATTAATAATGGTAATTTTTAGGATAGTAGTAGGTATGAAATGTATGTTATTATTATCAACTGAGCTCTTCTTAAACGTAAAGGGATAATTAATCTCCCGATAGACAAGAATATGCTAAGATACTAAGACATTATAAAATACTAGCAGACCGCCGACGACTTCGTTCGCGTGGACCCCGTGACAAATTTTCAAAATGACTCCCCTCGCGTTCTCCAGTGATGACGCCTATATCGCATTTGTTCTATCATCAATAGTTTTCGTAGCGCACGGAGTAAGGAATTTATTAGAGTTTTAGTAAGGATCCCTAATTTTTTTTAAATATATTGTTGCTTATGTCACCCGGAGATAGTGTAGCTTCCCAACGGTGAAAGAATTTTTTAAATCGGTCTAGTAGTTTAGGAGTCTATTCAATACAAACAAACAATCAAATCTTTCCTCTATATAATATTAATATAGACGAAAATTACACAATTCCTGATCTACCACGTTCAACGACCGAATTCAGCAAAAAAAGTCCCATTTAGTACATCTTTATCCGTGCGGTGACGGTTCGGACGGACTTTCTAGAATACCAATCGCCGCCCCTCTCTCCGTCCGGTGGGTGTCGTAAGAAGCGACTAACGGACTCTTTCGAGCGATGATCTGCTCCACTGGTGGTAGGGCTTGACCCGTCTGGTTGGTGACTACCGTACGCATGGTGTAAAACCCGTCAAGTGACTGCTTGTCGGTCGCGTTTCGGGATCAGCCAGCGTATAACCAGAGCTCGAGAGGATGATGCTGCGATGGATTTGGTCTGAGGAGGCTTCCGTCAAACCAGTGCGAGGAGGACTTCGTTAACCTGCCAACCAGGGAGACCCGTAGAAACGGTTGTCCCGCTGGCCGCCCGTGGCACAGTACAGGGGCCCAAGCGAGCCTAACCAGTTCGTGAGGCTGCCTCACCATGCCACGCATAATCTCGGGGTGGTCCGTCGTGCCGGTTGGTGACCGGAAGGTGGGGTCCCGGCGGCCATTCCCGGGGGGGTTCGGGGGCCCTTCCGTTCGGCAGGTTAATAATACTCGTCTGTGGGCAAATTCCTGGGGAAACAGGCCACCACACTTTGACCATTCGCATCTCGGCATCTTTTTCTCGATTCACGCCTCTCTCTTTCCACTCCTAAAATGACAGCGCCTAACAACAAAACTGGTAATACAGCGGTGCACACCCCCACCACAACCTTACCGTTTGAGGTGGAGTTCGCTAACATCCGTGGACTCCATGCAAACCTCAATGCCGTCCACCACCATCTTGAGACGGCACGGCCAGCAATGTTGTTCCTGACGGAGACGCAAATAATCCGCCCTGCTGACACCACCTACCTGAACTATCCCGGCTTTGTGCTTGAAGAATCCTTCAAAGCCAAAGCCGGAGTCTGCTTATTTGTTCGGGCGGATGTTTGCTGTCGCCGTCTGCGCTGTCTGGAGGACCCTTCCTTCTCCCTCCTAGTGGTACACGTCGACTTAGGCTCTCATTGCCGTGTCTACGTTTGCGTCTACCGATCCCATAACGGCGACATGGAGACAACTCGACTAATTGAACATCTTAGTCGGGTAGCAGATGATGCGCAGGAGCGGTTTCCATCGGCGGAATTGGTGTTTTTGGGGGACTTCAACGCCCACCATGAGTTGTGGTTAGGTTCCTCCAAAACAGACCATGCTGGTAGAACTGCCCACGCATTCGCTCTCACGCATGACCTGACGCAACTGGTGAACCAGCCCACCAGGATCCCAGACATAGTTGGCCATGCGCCCTCCTTACTCGAGCTTCTGCTGACGAGTCGCCCAGCTGGATACCGGGTGGAGATTCGAGCTCCTTTAGGTTCCTCGGATCACTGCTTCATATCCAGCACAGTACCCTTGGCATCGCGCCCGCCAACAGCGGTTTCGAAACACCAGATTTGGCACTACGCGTCGGCAGACTGGGACGGTATGCGGGAGTATTTTGCATCCGTCCCTTGGAGGCAGCGCTGCTTTAGTGAAAAACTCGACCGCTAGCGCCACTGCCGTTGCTGATGAGATAGTATTAGGAATGGAATACTATATTCCACACTCCTATGTCATCAGCAAAGGCAGACGCAACCGCTGGTTCAATCGCGAGTGTGCCAGCGCTGTTGAGAGCAAACAGACGGCATACCGCGCTTGGATCAGAGGTAAAGCTCATGGGGATCCCGAAACTCGCTCGCTAAAAGCAGCCTATAATAATGCCACCAAGTCGTGTAAGAGGGCCTACATTAGAGCGGATGCCCAGCGCGTTGCACGAGTAGGCCAAGAACTCCTGACGCATCCTACGGGCAGCCGTAGCTACTGGCGTCTGGCCAAAGCCGTGCAATCCAACTTCTGCCAACCCTCGCTGCTACCACTGAGATGTCCTGACGGAACTTTAGCTCACAAGCCGCAGGAAAAGGTCGATCTCCTGGCCAAACTCTTTGCGGCTAACTCCCGGATCGATGACTGTAATGCACAGCCACCCTCGAGTCCTCACTGTGGCCACACAATGTCTGATATTAAAATCAGGCAGTGTGATGTCCGTGCGGAGCTGCAGTCAATTGATGTCCGGAAAGCTAACGGTCCTGATGGCATCCCAGCAATAGTCCTGAAAATGTGTGCAGCGGAGTTGTCCCCTGTGTTAACGCGTCTGTACCGTCTCTCGCTCTCTTCGGGTTGTGTACCGGAATCTTGGAGAGAAGCTAATGTGCAACCGATCCCTAAAAAAGGAGATCGGTCAGATCCGACTAATTACCGCCCTATAGCCGTAACTTCAGTGTTGTGTAAGATCCTAGAACGAATATTGAACAAACAGCTTATTCGATACCTAGAAGATCACTCCCTAATTCACGATCGTCAATATGGGTTTCGGCCAAAACGGTCAACGGGTGATCTTCTAGCGTACGTCACACATCTCTGGGGTGAGGCTCCTCAAGGCTCCGTTCTATCCCCCACGCTGTTCCTTCTGCATATCAATGACATGCTTTCTCTTGGAAACATTCATTGCTATGCAGATGATAGCACAGTGCATGGGGGATATAACAGTCACCCAACGGCTGGGCGGGTAGACACCGAAATGAAGCGAGCAAATCTTGTCATTGAGCTCGATCGGGTGTTGGACCTCATTTCTAAATGGGGCTCCGATAATCTGGTGGAGTTCAATGCCAAGAAAACACAGGTGTGCGCGTTCACAGCGAAAAAGTCGCCATTCCTTCCCCTTCCCTCTCTTCAGGGTACATCTCTAAGCCTGCAGAGCAGTATTAACATGCTCGGTATGAATATCCGCTGCGATCTGAACCAAAAGAACTACATCGAAAGCGTGATTAAAAATGCCTCACGTAAACTCGGTGTCCTGAACAAGGTGCGGCGATTCTTCACGCCTGATCAGTTGTGTCTATTATACAAGACACAGGTGCGGTCTTGCGTGGAGTATTGCTCTCACCTTTGGGACGGCTTCGCAAAGTACCTTCTCGATGCCTTGGACAGATTGCAGCGCCGCGCTGTGCGCATTATCGGCAATGCGGAGGTCACTAAAACTCTCGAGCCTTTGCAATTGCGTAGAGATATTGCGTCACTCAGCGTCTTTTACCGTTTATACCATGGCGAGTGCTCTGAAGAACTCTTTGACCTCACACCTCCTTCTCCCTTCCTCCATAGGAGTACGCGTGCTGCTCTCCGGAGTCACCAATTTACAGTCTCTAACATTCCATCACGCACAAAGAAATTTGGTGACTCGTTTCTTTGTCGCACTTCCAAAAGATGGAATAGTCTACCAGCACACGTATTCCCTCCTACCTATGACATAGGGTCCTTCAAACGAGGCGTGAAGAAGCACTTTGTGGGCCGGCAGAGTGAGGGTGACTGATGCTACGTCTCTTACGCTGCACCAGTTGTCCTCGCGCCTGGACTTCATTTCCACTTAACATCAGGTGGAGTGGGGTATCATATATCTTATCATAAAAATAAAAAAAAAATCTTTTATGTATTAGTATGAAAGCATATTTGGTTGGGCAGTTTTTAAAACTAGTCGGAAGCTATGGAAAATCTCTTTTAATTTTTTTTATTTAATTAATGTTTTATAGTTTAGCGTTTTATAACGCTTAAATATACTTAAGTAAAATTTTTTAAACACTGAAAAAGGACGACAACCTCGGCGTGGTTCGATTCCCGCCTGAGGTTGTCGTCTTTTTTCAGTGCTTAAATTTTTTTTTTATTTAAGTTGAAAATTCCATTCTGTTCTGATTAATCCAATTTTTAGTAGGTACCTTAGGTTAAAGTTAGGAAGGAGATTTTTTTTACTCATAAAAGTGAAGACAATAGGCATTGTATTTTTAAAAAAAAACCAAAAAAGGTCGACCCAAAAAAAGCGAGATACCTACATACATCACACCTCCCAACTTAAATCACTAACATATACTTACATAAAAGAGTACTTATAAAATACAAACAATAAAAACTTATAACTAATTAATTACTTAGCTTAATAATCTATGCCGTAACGCAGTACGGGCTTGCGCACTCGATTGGGACGATTCACGGGCGTGCGCGGCGAGCTAAGCGAGGGCGGCTGCGGTGAGCTCGACTCACTCTGGGTGGTGTTCGGTGAATAATCCACGGGAACGTGCCTATCATTTGAAGGAGTGGTAAATAGTCCTTCTTCGCTCTCATTCGCAACATCTCCGTTCTCTGATCGCACTACTACGTCATCCTCAACCCCATTTACACCCTCCGTATTCTCACTAGTCTCCCCTGAAGGACAAGGAACATCAGACATTCTCGCCCTGCGCTTGATTTGATCAATATGTCTATGCATCAGTCGATCGCCACCGCTATCCACTAAGTACCTACGAGAGCCCTGCGTACCTACCACTGTGCCCTTTAGCCATTTATCTGGGTGACGAAAGCCTCTCGCCCAAACGGGGTCGCCGGGCTGCAGCGCGCGCAGCACGCCGCCCGCGTGCCGCAGCTGCCGGCTGCGCGCGCGGCTCACGCTCTGCTCGCGCGCGCTGGCGCTGCGCAGCAGGTCGAGCCGCGAGCGCAGCAGGTCGAGCCGCGAGCGCAGCAGGTCGAGCCGCGAGCGCAGCAGGTCGAGCCGCGAGCGCAGCGGCCGGCGCTGCAGCAGCATGGCGGGCGTGTCGCCTGTGCTACTTTGGATACTATTCCTATAGCTCATCAAAAATGTTTGCAAAGCGGCATCTGTGTCCAATGTGTCCCTATTGGCTTTTTTAATAGCCCGCTTGCACAGTTTGACCGCGTTTTCGGCCGCTCCGTTCGAAGCCGGATGATAAATAGGCGAAAAAGATTGGCGAATACCATTATTCGTTAAAAAGTTCTGAAATTCACAGCTCGTGAATGGAGGTCCCTGATCTGACCACTTCCATGGGCAGTCCGAACCGAGCAAACGTGGCCCTTAATACCTTTATAACGGTCACCGCATTTGTTCTAGGCATATCAAAAACTTCTAACCATTTCGAACTAGCGTCGACGATTATGAGATAAGTTTTTCCGTTTAACGGCCCGAGGAAATCTATATGAATCCTACTCCACGACTGCGCGTGATAGGGCCACGGCTGCGGGGGCGCGCGCGGCGGCGCCTGCGCCTCCGCCGCGCACGTCTCGCACTGCCTACAGACCGCCTCCAAGTCCGCGTCTATATTTGGCCACCATACGTAGCTTCGAGCTAACGACTTGGTCTTTACTATGCCCATATGGCTTGTATGTAACTGCATCAACACCTTTTCCCTTAAACTTTGAGGTATAATTAACCTGTAACCCCACATAAGGCACCCCCGATCTAAATACAATTCGTTTCGTTTGCTATAAAAAGTTCTAATCGTCTCGTCATTACACTTACTTTGCCAGCCCGATTGAACGTACAACATAACACGGCTTAGTAAAGAATCTTTAGACGAAGCTAGCCTGACGTCATCATTTGTTATCGGTAAAAATTGTTCGACAAAATTAATATAAGTTACCCCTTCGGTTACTATACGCTCGGACCCGGTCCGAGGCAGCCGTGATAACGCATCAGCACAATTTTTACTCGATGCAACATATTCTATTTCGTAATTGTATCCCGATAACAAGACGGCCCACCTTTGTAGCCGAGATGCCGCCATAACAGGAATGCCCACTTTATTGCCAAATATGTAAGTCAAAGGTTTGTGGTCGGTTCTGAGCGTAAATTTACGACCATATAAATATTGGTGAAATTTCCTAATGCCATACACAATAGCCAAAGCCTCCTTATCTATCTGCGCGTACCCCCGCTCGGCGCTAGTGAGTGAGCGAGAGGCAAACGCCACCGGGCGCTCGCCGTCGCGCGTGAGGTGCGAGATGACCGCGCCGACCCCCACGGCCCTCGCGCCCGCCGCCAGCACCAGCGGCTGCTCCAGCGAGTAGTGCGCCAGCCCTTCGCTTGACCCTAGGCGCTGTTTGATCAGCGTAAACGCCGTCTGACATTCCTCACTCCACACAAACCTGACATTGGCGCGAAGTAAATTATACAAAGGCGCTAATATTGTACTTATATTTTTAATAAATTTTGAATAATACATAACCATACCTATAAATGCGCGTAGTTCTGAAATATTCGTGGGGGCTGGGGTGTTAAAAATGGCCGCCACCTTATCCTGACAAGTTTTAACCCCATTTTTATCAATAATATGACCTAGATATTTTATACTGTCCTCAAAGAAAGCGCATTTGTCTTTCTTTACTCGAAGCCCATGTAAACGAAGACGTTCAAATACCTTATGTAAATTACTAATGTGATCCTGGTCCTCAATCCCGGATATTATGATATAGTCGAGAAACACTCCTACATAGGGTATATCAGCGAACAATTGCTCCAGACGCTTTTGGAATACTCCCGGGCTCGATGACAGACCAAAGACTAAACGGTTATACATGAATAAACCTTTATGCGTGTTTATAACCGTGTATTTTTTTGACTCGTCTAATTCAAATTGCGCGTAAGCCTGAGACAAATCAATTTTACTAAATTTTTGTCCACCGTGCAAGCGTGCTAGTAAATCTTCTACTTTGGGTAGCGGATAACGATCGACTTCAATAACCTTATTTAAAGTTAACTTATAATCAGCGCAAATTCTGATGTTACCGTCCTTCTTGACTACCGGCACGATGGGCGTCGCCCAGTCGGAGCGGTCAACGGGGTTGAGGATGCCGTCGCGCACCATCTGGTCGAGCGCGCGCTCCACCGGCGGTACGCCAGCGGCCGCGCGCGCATGAACACGGGCCGCGCGCCCGAGCGCACGTGAATGCTAACCTGGCCGCCCGTGAATCGCCCCAACCCGTCAGCGAACACTTCAGAGTATCTGGAACTAAAATCGTTTATGTTAAAATCATTACCAATTAAGTTATTTACACATTTGAATTTAGGTAGTTGTACGTTTAGTTCCATTAACCATTGTCTGCCCAGTAACGACGTTTTAGCGTCCTCTATAACATACAAGTTTAAATATTTTTTGCTATCATTAAACATAACTAAAGGTTTTATAACTCTCACGGGTCGCTCTAACTCCCCCGTGTAGTACCTCATCTTTAAATTGCTTTTTTTTATTTCCAAGTTTTTAAATAATTTATAATAAAGTTACGAACTTATACAAGACACTGCACTGCCCGTGTCACACTCCATAGCGATCTCCTTACCATCCACCTTGAGTGTTATCATTAAAGGACTACATTGCGTGATAGACAACTGATTAACAGCTTTTGCTAATACCTCATCGCTATCCTCACTGTTTGCGCCGTTTTCTTGCGTCGAGGCCGCTACGTCGACTTTGTGTTAAACAGCCAGGTAAGGACAGGCCCGTCTTAAATGCCCCTGCTGGTTGCACATTCTGCACACGTAACGAGCAAAGTGACAGTGGGCCACGTCGTGATTGGCGCCACACGCACGGCACTGCTGCTGCTGGTGCACCGCCCGCGCTGCCCGCACGCTGCCCGCGCCACGCGCCGCGCCCGCGCGCTGGCGGGTACCGCGCCCGGCCTCCGCTGCTGCCGCCGCCGCCGCTACTGCCGCCGCCGCCACGCCACGTGCCCGCCACCGCCTAGCACGCCGCGATGTCGCCGCTCGAAGAGTTAGCTCGGCCCTCCACCGCCGCCGCATCCTTCTCCGCCGCTTCCATGCTCACGGCGAGAGTAAACGCCTTCCCAAAATCTATCCTGTCTTCGGTGAACAGGCGTTGCCGTATGGTCTCGCTGCTGATGCCGCATACTAATTGGTCACGCAAACTTTCTTCTAACCAACTGCCAAATTCGCAAGTTTTCGTCATTTTCTTTAAAACAGCTACATATTCCGAGATCGTTTCGTTGTTACATTGCTTCCTATGGCGAAATTTGTACCTTTCTAATAATATGCTAGGTTTCGGTTGCAAATACTTTTCTAAAATGTCCGTTAACTGTTTGAACGATTTATTTGATGGCTTGTCTGGTGTGCATAGATTTACCAGTAACTCGTAGCATTCTGCTCCCATTACTGTGATAAGCGTCGGCACTTGTCTTTCGGTTTGAATTTCGTTTACTACGAAGTATTGTTCTAACCTTTCCACATACATCATCCAATTGTCCGAGCGCACGTTAAACTCTGAAATTCTACCTATCGACATTTTCACGCACTTGTTATCACACCTATAATGCACTTATATTCACTATGGTTCGTATCAAACTCGTCGCCACTGAGATATAACTCGAAAACTACAAAAAATCGTAGAACATATATGGGGAACATTCGATAGATAGGTATGGTAGTTCCATATTACCACACATCGGCTTGACACCTTACAAGAAACACGCTGTATATCAAAAAAAAGAAAGGGCTAAGAATTGACCCTTGTGGAACTCTCATTTTTCATGAGAACCGGATAACTTAGTTCCATTAACATCGACAGTTTGTGTTCTAGAACTAAGATATGACTGTTTCAAATTAAGCGCAAAACCTTTGAGACCATAGTAATTTAACTTCATCACCAGTGTCCGGTACGTAACGCAATCGAAAGCCTTGAACAGGTCGCAGAATACTCAAGAGTGTTCTGAGACTCCTCCCAGGCATCAAATATATAATTATAATAATAATTTTATTCCAATAATAGTTGCATTTTTACTAATGATTGAGGTCATCTTATTATTATATTGAAGCTGCGCGTGCTGCTCATACTCGCTCTGATGCCACATCTGTATCGGTCTTATCAGTACGCCGAGTACGCCTTTGCTGTACATATTTCAACTCTCTCTCAGCCAGGCAACGTATCCTGAGCGCTGGAAATTATCACGGGTCACCCCAGTTCCAAAGGGTGAGGGTGGAATGGATGTTTCAGCCTTTAGGCCGATCGCGGTGCCCTCGGTGTTTGCCAAAATTTACGACGCAATCTTAAACAGGCAAATCAGCAATCAAATCAGTCATCTGTTACATGACAGCCAACATGGGTTCCGTGAAGTCGCTCGACCACCACAAATCTTTTAGCTCATGTGGATTACGTGTATTCTGAAATGGATGGTGGTCGGCAAGTAGACGTGGCCTACTTCGATTTCCGGAAAGCCTTTGATCTAGTTGATAATGACATCCTCCTGCAGAAGCTGGCAATAATTGGTTTCACCCCAAATCTACTGAAGCTGATGGCTTCATACCTCAGACACCGCCGCCAATATGTTGCTATTGGTGGATATGAATCCGTCGAATACTGTACGGGATCAGGAGTAAGTCAGGGTAGTACCTTAGTGCCTACTCTGTTCCTGATTTTTGTCAATGATCTGCCGGAGCAAGTACATGAAGCTAAGTGTCTTTTATTCGCGGATGATCTTAAGCTGAGTCTGGCGATTACGGAATTGGGAGATACTGAAGCATTACAGAAGGACATAGATTCTGTTTGTGAATGGAGCCGAGATAATTATCTCCCCTCAACAGTAATAAATGTAAAGTTATTACTTGCTCAAGAAAAAGGAACCCTATAAATGCAATTTATAACATATATGACGCACCTTTGGAAAGAGTAAATAATATCCGTGACCTAGGTTTAATAATTGACGCAAAACTTGACTTCCATTCACATGTGACAACTAGCTGTAAGATGGCTAATAAAGTGTTAGGCTTTGTTATGAGAACCACAAATCTGTTCGACAACCCAAAAGTGGCAACAATTCTATTCCATGCTTATGTCCGTAGTAAACTGGAGTACGGAGCTGTAATCTGGGATCCTTATAAGGATAAATACGTGCTGATGGTGGAAAAATTACAACGAAAGTTCGCACGGTGGCTGTATAAAAAACGTTACGGCTACTACCCATATCTATATCCCTCAATGGTTGTTTCCGCCATGGTCGATATGGACACCCTTAAATTTAGGAGACTGATGCTGCTCCTAAAACATTACCTGTCTGTGATACACCACAAGAAAGACAGCCCGGCGATCCTGGAGAGAGTGTGCTTATGGGTTCCGAACAATATACCTAGTGACGCGCATGGGCAAATAGCACCGCGCCGCAGGCCCCGGCTACTGGCCCGTCCGGTGACACACACTAAACGCGCCAAGTATGCGCCCACTGCCCGTGCACTACACTGCATAGGGGATTTGCTCGCTCGGCACAATGACATCGACATTTTCTTTGACCATTTTGGGAAAATTATTAATAAATTTCGTAAATATTTAACTGACATGTAGTTAAATCCAAATCTGTTGATGACATAATCTTACTAAGTAATTCAATTTGATATTTATATTGTAATCTTGACATTCCTATCCCAGTCTGTAAGTACTTAATTATTTTTTCACTCCTCTTGCTCAAAAAGACCGTCATTGTAGCGTTCTAGAGCGGGGCTAAAATAGCTTTTCTCGCCCTAGGGGAAAAAGTATTTTTTTTAAATTTTTGTCTGTCACATGACAATGAGCCTACAAAAACGAAAAAGTATTTAGTCTTATGTAGAATAATCATGAATAAAGACTCGACTTATTACTGTTTACTTAGATCAACAACTTTTTTGAGATAGTTATTATTAAAGTTTATGGTAAAATTAGTAATCATTTGAATCTATGGACAACACAGAAGCAAGAAAAAACTGCACAGTCTGCACATGTGCTTAGGTGGTGAGCCTTTAGCCCGTTAGTCGCTTTTACGACACTCAAGGGAAGAGAGGGGTTGGTAGTATTATTTTGATGAGCCCATCGCCGCTCTATGCTGTTGTATGTATGTGCAGTCTTTAGTCCATTAGTCGCCTTTTACGAGACCCAAGGGAAGGGAGGGGTTGGTAGTATTATTTTGATGAGCCCATCGCCGCTTTATGCTGTTGGATGTATGAGCAGTATTTAGTCCATTAGTCGCCTTTTACGACACCGAAGAGAAGAGAGAGGTTGGTAGTATTAATTTGATGAGCCCATCGTCGCTCTATGCTGTTGGATGTATGTGTAGTCTTTAGTCCGTTAGTCCCCTTTTACCAAATCGAAGAAAAGTGAAGGGTTGGTAATATTATTTTGATGAGCCCATCGCCGCTCTATGCTGTTGGATGTATGTGCAGTCTTTAGTCCGTTAGTCCCCTTTTACCAAATCAAAGAAAAGTGAAGGGTTGGTAATATTATTTTGATGAGCCCATCGCCGCTCTATGCTGTTGGATGTATGAGCAGTCTTTAGTCCATTAGTCGCCTTTTACGACACCGAAGAGAAGAGAGAGGTTGGTAGTATTAATTTGATGAGCCCATCGTCGCTCTATGCTGTTGGATATATCAAATCGGAGAAAAGTGAAGTGTTGGTAATATTATTTTGATGAGCCCATCGCCGCTCTATGCTGTTGGATGTATGTGCAGTCTTTAGTCCGTTAGTCGCCTTTTACGACGTCCAAGGTAAGAAAGGGGTTGGTAGTATTATTTAGATAAGCCCATCGCCGCTCTATGCTGTTGGATGTATGCGCAGTCTTTAGTCCGTTAGTCGCCTTTTACGACACCGAAGGGAAGAGACGGGTTGGTAATATTATTTTGATGAGCCCATCGCCGCTCTATGCTGTAGGATGTACGTGCAGTCATTAGTCCGTTAGTCGCCTTTGACGACACCCAAGGGAAGAGATGGAAAGACTGCACATACCTACTATCCAACAGCATAGAGCGACGATGGGGTCATCAAAATAATACTAACAACCATTCTCTTCCCTTGGGTGTCGTTAAAGCACCTAACGGGTTAATTTTTAATAAAATAAACCAATTCATATTGTATTGGATTGTTTTATTTTCTCGCATTCAAAAAATAAGCAAAAAAATGCCTGTTACAGGTGACCTCGCTCTTCCATTGCTACTAATTATATTTAATTACCTGCACATTAAATTATAAAATAACAAAGTAAGTAAAAGATTAAATTTTAAAAAGAAAGGTGTGTGTGTGTGAGTTGGGGTGTGTGTGCGTGTGTGATTACTTTTTTTATTTTATTTTATTTTTATTTTTATTTTGTTCAGGATAACAAACAATTGCATAATAAAACTTAATACTACTACAAAACTATAATCTAAAACAATTATTGTAATTACGCAACCAACACCATTATCCTCATAATAATATTAAAAATAAAGTAATTAAATACAAGCAAACTGAAGCAAACAAACAATGTTTTTAAATTTTCTATAAATGATTAAACTGCAACTAAATTATAAAGGAATACAAGCTAATTTTTCAAGGATACATTTTTTAAACTGTGTACCTATGTGACAAAACAAATAGATCTATAGTAACAAAGTTTTCATTATAACTTTTCATTAATCGACATAAAGGAGCTCTTTACGATCTTTACGATTACGTGATGCGTCTCAGTATAATTTCCGTTTCTTCATAATCTAATGGCAATAGAAAGTTGGAAACTGTCTGTTTGCAATCATGCAGTGTACTGTTGTATACCTCTACGATTTTATTTATTTTATTGTAGAGATAAGCTGATCGACTATTATACTGTTTTTGAGCAAAAGCGGTCTTGGTTTGTTTAAGGGGTACAACATCTTTTCTTCTAGCTCGTGTTTTGCTTGGGTCATAAGGGATAATTTTATGTTTCCTCAATATGGTGTGAAGAATGTACAGTTTTCTCACTGACCTAACCTGGCTAATCGCAAATAGACTACTTGTAGGGAATCTTCTGCGTTTAAAGTATATCACCTTTAGTAAGGCACGCTGTGCACGATCAACTTGAATCATTTTAGTTTTTCCTGCCCCTCCCCAGATGGAATGCAATAAACTAAGATTGATTGAGCCAAGGAAGTGTAGATCTCTTTAATAATATTTCTCGAGGAGCCACGATCGTCCAACCGTTCCCCAGGCACCACATGTCTTATTTTAAATATCCAAATAACTTTTCTTATTCTGGCAGAAACCAGCTCAATAATATTATGTGAATGCCAGGACAGCCGCTGATCGACCATGACTCCTAGGTATTTTGTTTTCTCAATTTTATCTATAGATGGACAGTGATTATTAGCAGGTTTCGTGTTAAGATTGCAAGAGTGGAGTATTAAACTTCATAAGATCAGAAAAGATTCCCTTATCAATAAATTTATTAAATATGTCAGCAAGATTAGGGTGCAATAGAATATATAATATTCTTAATTATCTTTATAGACGTGCCCCACAAATACTGCTTTATCCAAAGTTTGGAAATTCTTTAAGTCGCTTGGAATTGGAAAACTAAAACAAAATTTTATTTCGCACAATATCAATATTGAATCCCTAAATCTCCATTTTTCTTTTCATTAGACACACTGCCTATTGTACCAGTTCCTGATCTTTCTCCCTTTGTATTTGACCAATTATCGGATTGTGATGTTAAGAAGAACATGCTATCAATTACTTCTAATGCCATAGGTGGTGACGGTATAAGCCGTGACATGCTATTGCCGAGCCTTGATGACATCCTTCCAGTCCTTACTTTCCTTTTTAACAGTTCCATCTCTAGTGCTGTATTCCCATCCTCTTAGAAAGACGCTCAAATTATTCCTGTGCCTAAAAAATGTAATCCTGAATCATTTGCTAAATATCGACCTATTTCCATTCTTCCTTTTCTATCCAAAGTCCTCGAGCGTCTCGTCCACAATCAAATTAGTAAGTTCCTCTTTCGTCTTACGGCTTCCGTCCAGGCCAATAGCACAGTCACCATCACCACCCTAGTGAAGATCACTGACGAAATCCGCCTTGGTATGGAAAACGGTCACCTACCTAACTGTGTTAAAGTTGCTGGACTTCAGAAATGCTTTCAACAAAGTTGACTTTGACATTCTTCTAGCGCTGCTGCTCTCGCATAACATATCTCCAACGGTAATTGAGTGGTTTCACAGCTGGCCAACGAAAGCTGAACCTTGTAATTATTTGATTGGCAACATTTTGTCTCTATGTGTGTCTATCTGAGGTGTCATGCCGTATGTCAAATTGAAATTTTTCTGATAAAATTGCAGCTGTGTGAGTGACCCTGTGTTACCCAGTCATGATTTTTTTGAAATTGCCGCGTTTATTTGGTTCAGTTTTCGTTGGCCAGACCAGCGGGTTCGCTTTGATGAGAAGTTCTCTTCGTATTGTGACTCAACGGCAGGTGTCCCGCAGGGTGGCGTTTTATCTCCTCTTCTCTTCGCTAAATTTATTACTTCCATTTCCGATAACCTTTCTTCTTCCTACCACCTATTTACAAACGAGACGAGCAGACGATTTACAAATATATTGCCAGGCACTACTTACTCATCTTGCCGAAGCTGTAGTGACAACTAACGTAAATCTGGAAAGAATAGTTAATTGGAGTCGAGCCTTTGAACTGAAGGTCATCCCAGGCAAAACGCAGACTATTGTGGTCGGCAGCTCTAGGTTGCTTTCTAAAATAAATTGCGAAACCCTTCCTAAAGTTAAATTTGATGGATTTAGCCATTTGTAACAAATTTGGGCGTTGTTATTGATAGTTGCTTGAGTTGGGGGCCGCAGCTGCAAGCTGTCAGCCGCAAGCTTTACGCATCCTCGGCTTCGTTAAGAAGACTGCGTAACTTTTTACCCACTGCCACTAAAATTGCGCTAGCGCAATCGCTGCTACTTCCCGTACTAGACTATGCTGACGCCTGCTATCTTGATCTCTCGGAGGACTAGCTAAATAAACTTGGGCGCCTTCAAAATCTTTGTATTCGATTCATATTTGGCTTGCGCAAGTATGATCATGTTTCTGAAAAACGCGCTAAACTCAAGTGGCTTCCTATTCGTCTTCGCCGGAATACTTACATCCTCTCCTTTCTATATAACATATTACTTAATCCTACCTATCCTTGCTATATGAAGGGACGTTTCAGTTTCCGTTATTGTTCATCCTCGCGCTCGTTACGGTCATCAAAAAACCTAACCCTTAAAACTCCTCTGCACAATACCTTTTACGATTATTACGTCAGCGTTAAAGCTGTTCGTCTCTGGAACTCGCTCCCAGTTGCGATCAGGCGTGCAAAATCGATTCACACATATATGGAACTCGTGAAAAAATTCTACCTATCCGTTTAACCATATCCTGCTGCAAGGCTCCGCTACTTCCTACCTGAGACTATTATGTTTAAGTATATAATATGTTTATTACACCCCCGCTATCTATTTATTTTTATGTATTTATTTATTTTGCTTTTAAACAATTGTAATTCATATCAAATGTTTGCACCTCCGATTTTTATGTTTATAGTTCTCTCCATGCGACTGGTTATCTGAAAGAGATCGCTTAAAGCGATAAGACCACCAAATTGTAACTGTATTTTTAATCGTTTTTTTATTTTTAATAGTTTATTATGGTTTTTATTAAGTCTATGTAAATCTTTGTGGTGTTGCAATTAAAGTGTTGTCTATCTATCTATCTAAATCACCTGTTTTTCATTTTCATTGATTTGAATGTTTTAATAAAATTATTAGAGACACTACATTAAAATTTAAAAGAACAATTACATTTGAGTACCTACATTTTACTATATTTTGTTATATATTATATATTGTACTTACTTACTTACTTACTTACTACTTTCGTAGCTAATGATGTTGACATATTTAACTGCTCTCTGAATGAATTCACAAAAGTCACATTGTTTGTTCTTTGTTACAGAAGTAGCTAAAAAGTAAGTAAATACACAGTGTAGTTACTTACTTTACTGAATGTGTCCTGAATATTTTATAGTAATAGTAAGTTTGTAAATAGATAAATAAAAAATATTCGTTTGTAAATAGGTTAGGTTAGAAAGTTTTATAAGTGCTTGTACTATCGCATTGGATTTTTTTTCTGTAATGGTAGTATTAAGTTTTGTTGTTTCAAATAAATAAATAAATAAATATTTTATATTAGCTATTGTAATTCTTCCACGTCGTTGTTTTGTTTATAAAATGTGGAAAAAGGCTATGTCAGAATAGCAGAGGCTGTAGATTGTTCTGTAGCCACTGAGATGTAGTCCTTTTTGTCTCTGTGTTTTATGCCGGTTCTTTAATGTATAACCTACAATGTAATTGTGTTTTAGAGGCAAATAAACGATATTTATTATTATTTATTTATTACATGTTCCTCGAGAAAAGATTGTGCTGCCACTGGTGATGGATTCAAAGAGGTTGTTACCACAGGTATATTAATGAAGAAATCATCAAAAATATTAGCAATTTGTGCATCCGATTTGGCAAGGTTGTCTTTAACTTTTAGAGTAAAAGTGTTGTCCCGTGGTTTTAGTTTACCAGATTCACGGTTGATGATATCCCAAGTGGCTTTTAATTTATTATTAGACTTTTTAGTTTTATATTTAATGAAATTAGATTTTGCTAGTATGCACACTTTCTTAAACAATCTAGAGTACTTAAGTTTTTTTTTTATATTCCGTAAAATTTAAATTATCGTTATATTGTCTTAAATTATATAGCTCATGCAGTTTAATTTTACTTTTATAAATACCAGTCGTGGCTCAGTCACAAAACGTAAGTTTTTGTGAAAACTTTGTTGTTTTAGCAACACTTGATTGTATTCTGTCTTACCTACTAAAATTAATATGAAACTGATTTTTTTAATGTGTAATATATCATAGTGGCTATATCCTGCCTGATGGTAAGCAGCCGATGTAGTCCAAAATATTGAGAGCGCTCCTCACCGTGGAACAAGCACGGTAACAAGCACACCCATTCATGACGGCCTGCATAAATGCCGTTTCACGCCCCGTTTAAAAGACCCGGGATCATAGGAGCTGGGAAACACATGCACCGGCAGAGAATTCCAAAGCCGAATGGTCTACAGAGGCACGAAATGCTAAATTTTTTGGTACGAGTGCTGATATTCTGCACAGTATGATGGTGGTTCCTAAGACCAGCACGTGTAGTCCGGGACAGGAAAGGAGAGGGCGGGATTATTAAGAAAATAGTGATCTCTATTAGTAACTAAAGTCTATAGGCATTGTTGATTATTTTTAATTATTCTTGTGAAACATGTTATTTTACTGTTATTGAATAAGTCATTCAAGTGTTCTATAATATGATCAATGATCACCAAAACTCAGAAATAAAGCTAATGTAAACTTAGTATTAAGTGTAGTACCTAGTAGAATTTTTGTTTGTTATGTTTCTAAATATTACTCTTAAAATACACAATCATAAATGTAATGGAAGTGCGGAGTCATCTGGTACAGGCAATATTTGCTTTAAGAGGACTCCGGCCACTAATATTATTATAAAACAAATCTTTTTAATGAAATAAACTATTCTTATTCTTAGGATTAAAATTGTTTCGTTTTACGTCGAATCTCCTAATTTTACAAAAAAAATATCAATTCCGAAACTAACACCGGAATTCCGGAATAAATGATCAATATCAAAATCGAGTTCCGGAAATCAAAATAAGTAGGTTCGATATTGGAGTTCACGTATCACTGCATGCCCTAATCGCGGGGCCCTGGGCATACGTGCCATAGCACATGAATAAATACTTACTCATGTGCCCATAGTGACCAGTGGGAAAGAGGAGCCTGCCTCTGTGTCACAGCTTGTATACTGCTCTGCTTGTCATGTAGACAATATTACTTTCTCTCCATAGAATAATAACTAAAGCATAGAAGGAGTCCAAATGGTCTCATTTGACTCGTATAGTTGTCCTAATTTTTCAAATGGGCCATAAACATTGAAAGAAAAGAGACAAAATAAGTTGCCAAAAACGTCTAATGTCTAGCGAAAAAATAACCGGTCACCATTTAGGATACAAAATTCAAAAGCGACACAAATGTAATTCGAATGGTGACCAAACGGAGTGCCCACTTAGATGTCATAGTTATTATTCTGAGTATCTCTTGAATAAAACACTATTAAATTATGTAGGTAAGTACCTTTTTAAAGTATTAATACAGAAAAAGGAATCATATTATTATCTAAAGTTAAAGTTTCATTTATCGAAGAATACAGCATAATACGACTCTAGCTGATAGTCTAGAATAACAAGACATTAGCAATAACACCTTCACAGGGCTCATGTTAATCATTGCCATAATTATGTAATGATAATCATTTAATTTTAATGTAATTCTGTGCAAGTACATGATAGCTTACAAATAAATAAGTTATAATATTTAATTTGGCAGAAACAAAAAGGCGATAAAACGCGGCTAGCAGCGCCATCTGTTACTTGTCTCGAGTACTAAATATACTTTTGGATGCTTACGATTTAGCAGACCTGATGCTGTATAAAAGTGGGAGGAAGAAAGTGTTGCAGTACCTCCAAAGTATTTTTGACTGCGCTGGTAGATGGCGCTCTATTCCCGGAAACTTTAAATTTAGTTTAGCGGTGGATGGATACAATGAACTCGTATCACGGCTTCACCGTCTGTTACATCGCCCATTATTATCTCAGAGTATTGTTGGTATTTCTGCCACCGCTGCGCATAGAGCGGCCAGTTCGTGAGTGTGTATTGGGATAAATCATAAAATAATAATAAACAACGTCATATTGGCAGTGGTGACGATCGCACGCATAAGATCTTGAACGGTCGTGCCAAAGGTTGTAACCGGTAGAGATCATAATTGAAATCCTATCGATCAAGCGGATCAAGATCGGTGCGGGTCGTGCGCCGGCGCGAGTTATTCCCAGCTTGGCAGTTGGGCGCGGCGGCAGGCGCGGGGGCAGGCGCGGGGGCAGGGGGCGGGCAGGGGGCCGGCCGCCGCGCTCAGTGTGCCGGCGCGCGCCGCCGCCGCCATGGGCAACCAGCATTCCGCCTCGCATGCCGCCCTTAAGCCCCGGAAGAACGTGCACTGGAAGTCCGCAGGTAACCCTTCCCAGCCGCACCCTCCCGCTCCCCCCCCTTACCGCCACCACGACGCGTGGCCTCCTCGACTGCGCATCTATTTTTAAAAACACTAAGCGCTACAGTTCCTAAAGCGTGGCACAACAAAACAAATCGTAAGAGCGCCCGTGTTCATGTAACTATAATCACGCGTCTAATTCTGTGAGGAGTTTTATGCCAAATGACTCCGCGTCTAGAATATGACGGTCTCCTCGAGCAGACGAGTGCGGGGCAAGGGCGGGTCTGGTGCGCGGTGCTGATGAAGTGCTTGTGTGATTGCAGGGCGGCCGGCGGTGCCCGGCAAGCCAGATGTGATCCCGATCCTGTCGGGCGAGGAGCCCAACGCCGTGACGCTGCGCTGGGCGCCGGCGGCGCACGACGGCGGCGCGCCGCTGCTGGGTTACCAGGTGGAGTGCAACCGGCTGGGCGGGCCCGACTGGGTGCGCACGGCGCCGCCGCTGGTGCTACGCCCCGAGCTGGTGCTGTCGGGGCTGGAGCCGCCGCACCGCTACCAGTTCCGCGTGGCCGCACTCAACGCCGTGGGCCGCTCCGACCACAGCGAGCTCTCCGACGTGCTCACCGTCAGCTTCGAGCGCGCGCCCAACGAACCGCCCTCTTTTTCGCGACACATAGAAGACGTTACGGTCCTCGAAAACGAAAAGACGGAGTTCCGCGTCGCGTTCTCCGGGTCGCCGACCCCCACCATCGCTTGGTTCAAGGATGATTGCGAGATTTTCAGCAGCCGGCGAACGGCCATAACCACAGACGAAACGTCGAGCGTGCTGCTCTTCCACCAGACGCTGGCCAGCGACGAGGGCGAGGTGAAGTGCACCGCCACTAACCGCGCCGGGCACGCCGTTACGCGCGCGCGCCTGGCGCTGGAGGCCGCGCCCAAGCTGCGCTACCCGCGCCAGTACGAGGACGGCCTGCTCTACGAAATCAACGAAACCGTCTTCTTGAAGACGACCATAGTCGGCAAGCCGACGCCGACGGTCGAGTGGCGGCACGACAGCCAGCCGATAGTCACCGATGACCGCGTCGTGATCTCAAACTCTCCCAAATTCTCCATATTGAAGATTCATACCGCTCGGAGGAGCGACAGGGGAGAGTACCAGGTTCACGCGAGCAACAGCATCGGCGAGGACACGGCCGCGTTCCTGGTGACGATCACGGCGCCGCCGGAGCCGCCGCGGCGCGTGGCCGTGGCGCGCCAGCTGGACAAGTCCGTCACGCTGGCCTGGGAGCCGCCTGCCGACGACGGCGGCTGCCGCGTTGGCAACTACGTCGTCGAGTACTACCGCGCGGGCTGGAACGTGTGGCTCAAGGCGACCGCCAGCCGCAAGACCAGCGTCACGCTCTTCGACTTGATCGAAGGTAGCGAGTACAGGTTTCGCGTAAAGGCAGAGAGTCCATACGGCATGAGCGCGCCGAGCGAGGAGTCGGCGCCCGTCAAGATTCCGGGTAGGGCAGTGGACATGGAGTTTCTGGAGGTGGAGTCGAAGATCATCAGCCAGGTGCTGACGCGCGAGGACGGCGAGGGCGGGCGCGTGTCTCCGGCGCCGCGCCGCAAGCGCCTGGCCGCCGCCGCCGCGCCGCAGCCTCGCGCGCGCTCCGCCTCGCCGCGCCCCGCGCCGCCGCCCGCGCCGCCGCACGCGCCGCAACCCGCGCCGCCGCCCGACCGCAGCGGCAGCAACGAGTTCATGCTCGTACTCTACCCAGAGAACAAGGCGAATGAAAAAACCGGTAAGGCTTTGTCAGTCTTAAAACACACCTTACCTCAGTATTTAAGTTCCTTCACCATTATAATTATATGTCAAACTAACTTATGCTCAAACTTTTATTATATACTATCCTACTCCGCTATAACGTGGCTATGGTTTTCATAAAGCTTTTTTCCCAAATCTGGAATAATATCTGAAAAAGATACTTAGGTAGGTACCTACCTACTATTATAATTTGGGAATGTCAACTTCATCGACTACCGAATAGATAAGTAATATTAATTACGCTGTGCGAATGTTTACTCACGAGAAATGTGACTAAGAAAATTTAAAAACACTATAAAACTTTTGTTTTAGAGTGTTTTTAAATTTTCTTATTTTTATTCATGCTGCTGCTGCTGCAGGAATTTTTATTCCTGCTCAATGAATGACAAACATGCTATTTATCTATCTACTGTCTTACATTTCTATACAAATAGGTCATTCATACATAGTAACTCACCATATAGAATGCTAGTAACAGACATAAGTGCGGTGCCGCGCGCATGCTTGTGATGCGCGTTCTATACAATACGACGCACGTGCGAGCTGCGGCTATAGCAACGCGCATCGCGCGACCGCACAACGCGCGACCGCACGACGCGCAACCGGCGACCGCGGCCGAGCGCAGGCGAGCGGGCCCTCGGGCGGCACAGCGAATTTACCACATTTAATATGTAAACAAAATGTAAATAAAATGTCAATTTTCGAACATTTATTTATTTATTTAGACGCGCCAACGAACTTAACATTCACAATCGTTTTTACATTTATTTTATACTAACAATTATATAAGGCGACTGCTAGAAATCGCAAGAAAATTCAAGGGCTGGTCAGGTCAAGTATTTTAAACATGACAAAGATGACAAAAAAGTAATTCGTGCTTTTTTCATTTTTAATTAAATAATTCATTTTGTGAATTTCAATTGGATAGTCTTTGAGTATGTTATTTATTTGAAAGCAATAACATGGCCTCATTGCAGACTGACGTAGGTACCTACTTATCGCCCGGCTGACGCGGACGGGTCAACAGACGGTTGGGTCAACGGCCGGCCGCTGCCCGGCCGTTGACCCAACCGTCGTTATCGTTATAATAATAATCGTTATTTTTAATTGTTTTTCATTTTATTTTTCTTCAAAGACTATCTCGTTAAAATTAAAAAATGAAATATTTAATAAAAATGAAAAAACACACGAAATTCTTTTTTGTCATTTTTATTATGATGAAAACACTTGGCCTTATCCAGCCCTTGAAGTTTCTTGCGGTTTCCAGCAGTCGCCTTATATTACAATAATTACGTCAACGCGTAGACTATGAACACTCTAACTTAATAACCAGGCAAAGCGAAATTAGCTTCAGTTTGATTTGCTGTGCATTGCCGTAATCGTAGACAGATTTTGTCTACGGAGGTCCAGTCCTCTTTAAATATTATATACTTAGCACCGGAGATATTTTGTATAGGTACCTACAACAGTTAGTAAGTATTATACAATTTGGCCTCGATTTTAGAAATTGTTTATTGATATTATAATGAACTGTAGACCAAAGGGACTCGGATTTGGTTCCCAGCGGGGGCAGTTTGATAGAGAGCGTGGTCTGTTTGGCAGGTCGTCGGACTTGTCCGAAACATCTAAGTTTGTTGCTATAACAGCAATGTTATTAACACCTTTAACACCATGAAGGTCCTCAAACAATTACATTTCAATTCTGTTTGGTTTTGTGGCAGCCAACGTGTTAACAGGTACACAAAAGTATTTTTGCCAAACAACCTGTTGAAGCGCCATGAAAGGACCATGCGTCAATTTGGACTCACTTTTCAGCTTTATTCAACAGTGATGAATTAAATGTCATATGAAAGCTCTGAGCGTGTACTTTATTTTATTATATGGCAACTAAATTTAAATCCAGCGCGAAAACGGTGTTATGGTGCGTTTTTGAAAAAATATTTTGTATCGATATTAAATTATGATTAGCTATCAGTCAGTAGCTAGGACTATAACTCACTATACTCAACTCACTATAGAAAAAACCAACTTCTTTCTCTCTCGAATCTTTGTTACACCGAAAAACCTAAACAGGCAAAGGGTAGTGTTCATAAGGATGGAAGCTAACCTGCCACATTTAGAAATATGATATCCTAATGATTTCCTTGTAATTTTACATTTAGAATAATATTTGAATGTACCTAAACGCCATTTTTGCGCAGGATTCGAACTTGGCTACTATAGAATGAAATAAAGTACACGTCAAGAGCTTTCATATGACTTACGTTTCATCACTGTTGCATAATTTTGGAAGGTGGTGGGTCCAGTGTTCATACAAAAGTGCCCATGGTCCTTTCAATCTATATTAAATTCCTGCAAACTAATAAAAATATATTAACAATATGAAAAACGATTGCCGAAATGTTTGTACGTACGCGTGTGATACGCGTCAGACCGACACGACCTACTTTGGCTGGTTCTTTTTTTGTTGTGCTTGTAATTGTCAGAACTAGGTTTCATATTCAGAATAATAGTTATTATTCTGAGGTTTCATATTGCTATTGATTCTATGGTTTCTATGAAAGATTTTGTTTGAAAATCCGTCACGGGGTATATGGCATGGCGTCTACGTGGGCGAAGTCGCGAACGGGCAGCTAGTAATTAATAAATTACATTAACATAAATATAGAATAAATATCAATTTAGGTGTACCTGTTGACACAAGCTGAACTTAATGGCGTCACTTGATTATACATGATACTCGTACATATAAGTACTTAGTGATCAACGTGAAAGTAGCAAAGCAATGCGAGTTTTAAACTAATTAATCAAGTCATAAGTATCAAGTTGACAATGTTTAATTGTTTAGTTTAACCAATAAATGTCACTACTTACGCTAATTTATGAATCACGCTATGGTTTCGTTTGTCCGACTACTTAGTGCTTAAGCAAAGCAAACATATGTCAATGTTTAACCGTCTCTGTGGTCTAGTGGCTAAGCCACCGGTTTCAGACCCCGAGGTCCCGGGTTCGATTCCCAGCGGGGGGTACATCTTTGTGTGCTCGGTTTGGTTGGCGGTAGGACTGTTAAGTCCGCCTGGCTAGCTACCACCATCTTATCTAAGTCTGTCGCCATAACAACGATGTTTATGGCATTGTTGTGTTCCGACAGTTTGAGATGAGACAGCCAGTTCCTCAGTGGTTGAGGATTCCGGGTGAAGCGCGCTTCCATCTCCGGCCTTGTCGTCACTTACCATCAGGTGAGATGAAGGCCAAGCGCTTACCCGTTGCAGAATAAAAAAAACATATGTCAATAAATATCTTCGTTCAGGAGTCATAGTTTTTTTCTCCTGGTTCTTTGGGATTTTGCATTGTACGACGACAATTATTGTAATATGTCCTTCGAGCCTAAAAGCGATTTTTGGTTGGCAAGAATAAAAAAACACGATTAAAGCAAGTTTTGTGCTTCCCACGCTTGGACAGCGCTGATGGTGAGCGGATGCCTCTCGACGCATAATGGCCAATAACTTTTTTTTTAAAAACGTGTATTGATGAATACGTATAACGATCAATACGCATAATGACCAATAAGTACGCAGAATGACAAATATTTTATGCGCAAAATTACCAATCCGCATAATGACATACCTCTATACGCTAAATGACCCAATATCTATTCGTTTATTCCTGCCAACCCTGTTATCTTTTAAAAGAGGTTTTTCTTCCTCTTTATATAAAGTAGGTACTCTCTCTCTTTGACGTCTATGATATTCATGTCGGTAATAAGTATCTAAAGCATTATTATTCTGAGGTTGAGTCTCAGAACAATAACTAAAGCAGTTATTGTTCTGAGGGTAGCGTCGCGGGTTTTAAAAGATGGAAGAGAATTTAGAATTGCAATTCTGCGAAAATCAAAAAGTATTTCAAACTTTATTGTATGGTGGACATCGTTACAATAAAAATACGAAATGCAAGAACGATGGTACAACAATACGCATAGGGTGCATTATGCGAAAGGTACATTCTGCGACTGAACCGTGCTCAGTTAAAAAAAGATGTCTGCGAAGACTTTTCGGCAATTCCACGGATTATCGAAAAAAATTGATGGTTTGAAAAACAATCCTTCATTAGGCCTCGTCGTTCCAACCTCTAAAGAAATACAAGATCCGATGTAGGTATGGTGCTCGCAAAAAATTCTTAAACTACAAAACATTTGTATTTGAAAAACCTAAGGACGTGCAAGTACCTGAAAAACTTGGAAGCGATTTTGTACTTTGCGAAGATGGAGATATTGAAAAAATCATAATATTTTGCTCAAAACAAGCTTAAGAGTCTTTGCGAAGAGTCAACTGTTCCTTTTCGAAAATGCTGACTACTATGATGGTGACGGAACGTTTAAAAGTTGCCCGCCACCATTTTATCAGATTTATAGTATTCATGTAAAGCTAGATTCCAGTAAAAAATCAACAAAACTAATACCGATCATCTACGCCCTGCTCCCTAATAAAACTGAAAGGACATACATGCGTCTCTTTACACTTATCAAGGAAAAGTTGAATAAAACCATTCAACATTTTACTTGCGACTTCGTGTTAGCCGCCATCAATGCTGTGAGAAAAGTGTATACCAAGATTGCAATCACCGGCTGCCAAAAAAGGCAAAAAATCTTAAACTTATCAGAAAAAAAGAAAATAGAATATTGTTGCGTTTCATTAGCAATTTATCGTTATTACCACCGGAACGTCTGGCACCAGAAAGTAATGAAATAAAACAAAAATTTATAAAATATTTCGAGAAACAATGGTTAGGAATCTTTTCTCCAAATCTGACAAGCGTCGCAAAGAGACAACGCACAAACAACTCCATTGAAGGATGGAATTATCGCTTAAATACGAGAATGCCTCGTAAACTTACATTGAAAAATTTTATTTGGAGATTGAAAAAGGAGTCAACTATATGGGATCGAACATTAGTAAAGAATTTATTTGGCACTGAAAGGAATAATAGAAGAAAGAAGTAAGTACATAAACTTTGATAGATGTTATAGTAAATATTTAAAAGAGTTAAAAACAAAAAAAATATAGCAGTCCCTTTTCTACGAAATATTATATTTAAGAAATTATTACCTACTTAGTTAAATGTAGATAATGCACATGTGCATAATAACATTTTACAGGACCCGTACCTACCTTCATTAAAATTGTATTAAATAAGGTGTTGCTAAGTAGGTATACCTAACTTCTTCTCATTTTATTTAATTACTTAGATAAAAATAATAAAGTAAATTTATGCCTTACTTAGAGGAGGTATAAATTTACTAGGCATAAATTTGCTTAGAGTACCTAATTAATTTATAACCTAGAAGGCTGCATATTTATGTTCTAAAGTTATTTTTTATTAAAGTTATATTTAAAGTCAATTGTTTTATTCCCTCTCTTACCTACCTGTTAGTTACACTATCGTATCCTATCATAAAGACTTTGAACGAAGTTACGTAGGTATACCAAGTTTCAGCTTAACTTAACTAGTAGGAATAAAGGAAATTAATTTTAGATATAACATGGCCTCTGGAAATTTTTGATTTGCATATTACTTATCGTTACCACCGGCAAGAAAAAGTGCCCTTGCCCTGGGTGGACACCCAGGTAAACTAAGCAGGTGGACCACGACCGACGAGGATTCCTGAAAGGCTATTTAAGTCGTACATACCTTGTCAAGTACAAAAGATATCGATAAGGTCAGTCGGTCATAGTGCCTATATTGCTTTGTGGGCTCATTTGACCACGAAAGGGGCTGTGCCTTTGGTCAGGATCAAGGTGTCGTTGTACGAGTATTTCATTTTGCGAGTAGCCATTACACGTATTTTTTTGTTTACACAAATGTGTCGTAATGCTTATTGGTCATTACCCAAGTAACAAAATGTGATCTTGTAGTGGTTCCGGAGCCAGGTCTATAACAGGCTAGTAAAAGTTTATAACCACGGAAAAGGGCCCATTTTATACGCGTACTTTTGCTAACCAAACACTCATAGTAGACTTGGCGAGCACCACTTAGACCAATAATACACTTATAGTTGGACTACGCAGAACCATTTTCTCCCGCGAAGCTCACTATGAGCATTGAATAGAACCAGGCAGACTTGTAACGTACTCCGCACTTCTATTACTAGCTAGTTCAAACATTTGTGAATTGATGTTTTATTGTGCAGTTGTGGTGAAAAATAAAAAAAATAAAGTAATTTCATCTATTTTATATAAAATATATTAACAAGTATTTTGCACGTAATATTATACGTGCATACATGATTGCACGGCAAACGCGTATGTATTTTCGGTGAAGTATATTGTGTTTTACATCTCAATTTTTGTTCGCCTTCTGAACATGGCGTATTAACTAAGTTGTGTTTTAAAATAATATTAGTCCTAACAGCATTGTCGCGCCATATTGTGACGAAATAGGGTTCCGCATACAAATGTCTTATGCTTAATTTTAATAACTAAGAGTTTATTATTTTTATGTTTTAGTTGTGACTTTGATCGAAATATCATGCTCATATTTCCATTTGTTTATATCCATTTTTGTAATAATTTAATAAAAACCCAGAAACCAAAATGGCCGTGAAGGTGCAAGAAATATTAAAAGCAATTGTCTTCTTAAATGGACTTCACGAAGATATCTTTGGACACTAATAGTTTTACAAGAAACCTTTTTAAAGAAATTAAGACTATAACAGTATTCGAGAGTCCACAATAATACCAAGTACACTTACTCTTAGAAGAAACCACTGTAGAACTAAATCACTTATAATTGGCATATAAAGTTGACTTATACACTCCTATAAGGTCAAGTAACAAGTGCAAATGGTTTTAGTCTATAAATTACTATTACTGGCGTATGACACTTATAGCGGATTTATAATTACTTCTTGTAGGCGATTATAAGTGTAACTTACTGGAGCAAGTTTTCTCAAGTGTATTTACACCTATGCAACCCTTTTACAGGCCATCTTAGCCTTTACTGCGCCTATAATTTCGTTCTATACACGACTATAAGTCAACTTATAAGAGCAGGTGTACTATAAACCCAAACGAACTCCGTGTAACCTGTTATAAGCTTGGAAGTAAAACCTGGAACCACTAAAAGAGAGGTACTAGTGCTGTAAGCCTATAAACTGTGCACTACAGGAGAACTTTGTTACTTGGGTATGCATCGAGAGGAGCGGATGGTTTTGCGGATGTAAATTGCAACAGCGGAGCTAATATCGCATCAGGAATCAGTGGAGTGCTAAGAATAAATAACTAAGTGGAGTGGTAGGTAATGTGCTGAAGAAACTGAGTAGGTACCTACTTTAATGACAGTGTCAGACACTTAGAAGAATTTACGTAGCTTGCATATTATTATGGACTTGTAAAAACTTATTGTTTGGTTTGGTTGGACTTAGAATAATTCGCATAAAGATGACGAGACGGGGAATCCATGCCCAACTTTTATGCGAAGCCAAAAGTGTTTCCAAACCCTTATTTCCAAAAGTTTTACATGTCACTTCAAATACTTCCTGTACCTACATATAATTTAGTCATAAGTTAGGCAATTGCAAGAAATTTGCTAAAGACGACGTTGAAAAACGGCGTGCAACTATAGAGTCACTTAGGTTGTAACTGTCTTGGTAAAAACCATTCAGCAAAATGTTGTCGTGTGTCAACCAAATTTCGCTTATGTAAGCGTAAACTCCATTCCTTATTGCACCCAAAAACCAGCGCGGATGAAGACGTAGATGTTGCTTCCCAAGCAACAGGATCTCAAAATGTAGATATAAATGCAGCTACGCCATCGTCCTCGTTGAATAAAGTATCAACCATTGCGGCCCATTTCTCAAAGGGCAACATCAAAAGCCCGCTATTGTTAGCGACAGCTATTGTACAGGCTGAGTCTAAGGATGGACCATTCCAGGTATTAAGGGCACTATTTACTTTATCAAGGGTCACAAGCTTCATTCATATCTGAAGCAGCAGTTCAAATGCTAAAGTTAAAAAAGGTAGTACGCGTTCGAAGTACTATCTCAGGTTTAGGCGGGAATCAGGGCGGCGTAGTATCTAAACACGCGGTCCTAATTAATATTCAGTCGCTCGCTGATTCCAAATTTCACATTTAAAGGCTCATGTGTTGGGGAATCTCACATCGGTTTTACCTAAATGTAAACTTGAGTTACCAGATTGGCCAGATCTGCAAAAGATCAACTTAACCGATCCAGATTTTAAATCACAAACAAAATGTCTATTTTGTTAGGAACCGAAGTGTACAGTCATGTTCTGAACGAATGAAATTAAGTTTGTAATGTACCTATCACAGATATAGATTTATACTATATCTGTTTAAATATTTATATATTTAAATATTTGCACATCGTCTCGCCACGATAGAATATGTTGGAAGTCTGTACTATGTTATCTGTAAAATGTTACCATATTCTGCAAATAAAGATTTATGATTATGATTATTATAAAGATTATTAAAAAGTTCATAAATAGCACAAGATACTCACCTCGGATGGTGCCTGTCAGGACACGTGGACGTCGAGAGCAAGTCAAGAGCAAGAAGCGGTATATTCATCACACCACGCCATTGTCCGGGAGGATATAACCACCACAAACACTAGAGTAGAGTTTTATGCATCATGCTAGGGCACTAACGGAGTACCATTGAACAATTCTGTCGTGATGAGACGCACAATAAAAGCATACCTGCGACACATTTTGATGAGGTGGCGAGAGGGCCTTGTAAGTTTGTCAAGCGATGTTACAAAAATGCATCTCCCAGTGAAGGTTGCAGAGGAAGATGGTGAGTTCCAGAGAATAGTTTGGAGATAAAAGGTTGACTCTGAAATAAAGGATTACAGATTTTGAGAGTTAATTTCAGTACCTTCAGTGCTCCTCTCCTTATTTGGCAGTCAAAGCGTTGCGACAAATAGCTCACGACGAAGGCCATGCATATCCATTGGCTGTCAAAAGGGCATCAAAAGTTAATCATTTTATGACAGATTATATTTTTATGTTAGACTGAAAAGAAAGATGAAATAAAAAATATGCAAATCTACCATGAAATAAATGCATTATTAGCTAAAAGTGGATTACTGCATGGGTGAACTAACAATAAAGAGTTAATTGTTAGCAATGGTAAAGGTGAAAGCAAAAGAAAACCTAACAAACATATTGGGGCTTACCCAGGACCCGGAACACCGATGAGTTTGGTTACACCACACACCTTCATCAGACGACAGGACCTGTAACTAAAAGAAAATTATGTCACACATTTCGTGATGTCAGATGCGAGATCAAAGCTCAGAACCTCGGACCAAATATTTGGTCCGAGCTCAGAACAATAACTAAATTGATTTGAGAGCAAACCTCACCTGACGGCACCAGAGATGCTTTAAGCTACGGAAGTTTGTATTCGCCGAAGTTAAAGTCTATATTTATATGAATAGAATAGAATGGAATTCCTTAATTGCTTAAAATGTGTAACAATTTCTTTGAAAAAAAAAAGTATCAACAGTTTGCCCATGATCAGGCATGCAATCAATGTACACAATAATTATTATTAACATTAATATTAACAAAATTTATCGTGAATTTAACAAATAATTAGTCTTGCAACTAAAGTATTCATTTAGTGTATAGAAAACATTATAAGAAGAACGGAAGAAAGAAGAAGATGAAAAGAACTACGGGATCTGCAAATTAAGAAATTGTGATCAAAAAGAGCAGCATGAATAAAGAAACGGTTCATGGTGGGTTGCAGTTATTGCTAAATAACTTGCGCACAAAATAGTGGAAATCGAGGGCCAACAATTTAGCAAGGAATTATATGTAATTATATTAAGTCCTAGCTCGATGGCGCAGCGGCTAGCGCGTTCGGCTTGCGATCTTGCTCGTTAAGCAACTTTCGCAATACCGGGTCGCTGGATGGGTGACCAAATTCAAACCATCTCGAGCTCCTCCGTGCTTCGGAAGGCACGTTAAGCCGTTGGTCCCGGTTGTTGTCGTAAGATGACAGTCGTTAAAACCCACCAACCCGCTTTGGTCCAGCGTGGTAGGTTATGGCCCAATATCCCCACGTGCTAAAGTCCACGTGGGAGGCCTGTGCCCAGTGGGACGCTTATAGGCTGATGATGATATTAGGTCCTTACATATGAAATTCGCGTTTTGTAAGGGACAAACATAAAGCCTATTTTTTAAAATATAATAACTATATATAATTAATCAAAGTATGTACCATTGCTATCTATGCACTCTTACCATCCAAAGGTAGTTAATTGATCCCTTTACTAAAAAAACAATTCGGACGGGAATCAATAAAATCTTTGAAGGCGTTTTGGACTACTCCATCGGAGTTGAATTTTTTCCCTTGCAAGAAGTTATCCTTTCGGTAAAAATGGTAATCTGTTGGAGCAAGGTCCGGAGAGTACGGTGGATGTCTTAGACATTCCAATTGAAGCTCCTCTAATTTGGTAGCCGTCTGTTGTGCAGTGTGAGGTCTAGCGTTGTCCTGAAACAGCAGTGGCCTAGAGCGATTAATCAGCCTCGGTGGTTTAGCAGCTAGCTTTTCCATCATGGTTTGCAGTTGCTGACAATAGATATCTACCGTAATTGTCTGGCCAGATTTAAGAAAGCTGTAGTGAACGACACCGGCACTAAGTAGTCCACCAAAATTTATTTTGGGTCATTTTTCGCTTGGGGCAGTATTTAGCCGGTTCGCCAGGGTTAATCTATTGCGATAAGCGTTTCCGATTATCGTAAAGGATCCACTTTTCGTCACAGGTAATGATTCGATTTAAAATCCCTTCATTATTGTGCCGGTTTTTTTATTATTCTACAACGGGTAAGCGCTTGGCCTTCATCTCACCTGATGGTAAGTGACGATAATGCCGAGGTGGTAGCGCGCTTAAAAGGCGCGGTTGAGTAAAGTAACGCAGCAGTCGACGCGCGTTTGTCGGTTTGCTGCACTCAATTCACGAGGTACCCGCCTTTCAAGCTTTTTCACCTTTCCAACTTGCTTCAAGTGGATTAAAACGGTTTTATCACTAACACCGCAGTCTGCAGCTAACTCGGACGTGGTTTGCGATGGATCCGCTTCCACAATAGCATATTTAATTCTTCGTTATCAACTTTGGTCTCCGGCCGTCCACGGGGCTTATTTTGCAGGTCGAAATTTCTAGAACGAATACGTTGGAACCAAAAACGCACTGTGTTTTCTTTTGCGACACTGCCGCTATACACATTTAATCCTTCGAGCCGTTTCTGCAGCACTGGTGCCACGATGGAACTCGTACTCGTACCGAATTAACGCGATATTTCAGGTTTTGCATTTTGTAAACTGAGTGACGCAAAGACAAAACCTAAAGAGGAAAAATCAAATGAATTACGGTTTTCAAAACACAAAAGCTTATGTAAATAGCTGTAAGCTGCTGTGTGTGAAATTGGAATTCCTAACCAAAGAGGAGATATTTTAGATCACAGTGGCCAGTACGACAAAACGCCAATTTCATGGAAGGACCATAGAATAATAAGTAAAGCATAGAAGGAGTCCAAATGATAATCGTTTATTTGTCCAATTTTTTAAATGGGCCATAAACATTGAAAGAAAAGAGACATAATAAGTTGACAAAAACATCAAATGTCCAGCGAAAAAAAAAACCGGTTACCAATTGTGATACCGAATTCAAAAGCGACTTGTACACAACATTTTATGTCTGTGCTTGTACAAATGTAATTCGAATGGTGACCAAACGGAGTGCCCACTCAAATGTCATAATAGCACTCATTCTATTCTTTAAGTAGGTAGTTATTATTCTGAGGTGAGGACATTACACAACTGCGTTTCCTACATGTCTGAGATTCGCAATGAGATAAGACATCAACTGATGGGCTGCTTGTAATCCTGCGGGGTGACACCGTTAGGCTTTTTGTACATTCGGTCGCAGATTACTCTGGACCCATCAATGTAACAGTGTCAAAGGGCAGAGTCAGTAAATAGAGTAAACGAATGGTACAGAGCTTTTGGCATCGGTGGACTCATCAGTTCTACAGTCAGTTCTTTCAGTGGTCAAGACACACATTGCAAAAACAGATTGACGATTTAGTGATAAATATGGAAGAAAACATACCTCCGGTAAAGTGACTTTACTGCATACAGGCCCAATGATATAGGTCATTGTACAGGCCCGTGCATATTACCCATGCCGTTGAACTGCAAAAACTTCTTAGTCAAGCGTCCAACTTCAAACATCTGTTCCTTACTCAATTTTGTTAATAGGTCTATACCTGTATACTTACCTACACTGTACACATACATATGTATTATGACATTGCACCGATTGCACAGCCTTACTGTACAGTAAGTCGTTGTATCTCTGTTTTTGCTATTTTTATTATACCTTTTAGTTTATGTATGCAAGTCGTTGCAACATTGTTAATTTGTTATGTTTGTCATTATGTGTTTATTGTGTTTTGCGAAGACATAACATACCTCTTGTATCACAAACTAAATAGGTATATGTATTGTCATTTATCCCCCATAAAACATTGTCAATTTTTATTAGCGTTGCCTCACGGTGGGCGGTAAAGGAATGCTTCCTGGTGGGCGGTATCTCTAAAACGTTGGCAATGTTTAATTGTTTAGTTTAACCAATAGATGTTACTTTATCGCTATGGTTTCGTTTGTCCGACTAGTACATAAGCAAAGCATCAAAATCCGTTCTGGAGTCGATAGTTTTATTTCTCCTGGTTCTTTGGGATTTTGTATTGTACGACGACAATATTGTAGGTACATCATTATTTATAAAGCGATTGTTAAATTTTCCGTAGCTAAGCGGTAGCATAGCCATGCGATCTCCGATTGTGACTGATTCGTTTCTCATCAGACATACTAATTGGTTTTTCAGAAAACAGGAAGTCGTTCCAGCTGGAGCTGGAGGATGCGCTGTGCCCGCCGCCGCTGTCGCTGTCGGCGCCGGAGCTGAGCGCGCGCGCGCCGGCGCCGCGCCTGCGCCACGCCGTCAGCTCCACCGAGCTGCTGCACGAGGCCGCCATGGCGCGCTTTTACAAGGCCGTGGCGCTCGAGCAGGCCCAGACCGAGCGCAACACCCACATTCCGCACACCGAACGACGGCAGCCCTCACCTGACACCTTCAAACCCCCCGAAATTGTCATCAAACGCGATTCCATGGACGACACTGATCATACTTCTAGACATGGCAACGAAACACCGGACAATAGATGGCAATCCTTCGACGAGGATTACACGGCCAGTACCGTCTCCACCGACGAAGAGTACTCCGACGACGGCAGCGCCACCGGCGGCGTCGACAGGGACTACCTCAACGAGGAGGACACCTACAACCCGAGGGACAAAATGGCGCGACCCTCCCCTGTCAAGGAGACCATTGAGGAAGAGGAAGAGGAGTCCGAGAGGGAAGTTCTCAAGCCGCTGCCGCTGCCCGACCCCAATTTCGTACCGAAACCAATATTGAAACGAAGGGATTCGGACACGATCGAACCGAAACCACCCACAGATGGTAACGGCGTCATGAAACAGGAGGAGAAACCAAAAACAAAGGTGAAACCCAAGAAGGAAGAGAAGCTGACAATATTCAAAAAGATAACGAAGATGCCCGTGCAGAAAGCATTTCCCTTCCCGAAGCTTTTAACCAAAACGAAGGAACCACAAAATAAGCAAGAACAGACATTAGTTAGTGATACTCAGAAGGCAACTAAGAAAGTAGAAAAAGTTCAAGATAAAGTTACAGAAGAAGGAAGGACAGTTATAGAATATTATGGTAATATAGTTAAAGAGTATGGTAGTCATAAGAAACCAGCTACTCCGCTCTACCTCAACACGGAGGAGTTGAAGAATGTCGCAGAAAAACAGCAAACTAGAGAAGACACTACATTCGGTAAAAGAGTAGTGAAAACAAAAAGAATCACCAAAAAACTGGCAGAGAATAATGTAGCGCCATCGCGACCAAAGACGCCGACCAAGCTGACGCCTAATGCCAGGGCAGCAAAAGCTAAGGCAGCGAGTGGGGCTGACAGAACGAGAACCAGGCCGAACGATGTGAAGGTTACACCGCAGTCCAGCCTCGATAGCGCGAAGTCAGAAAAGAACACTAAACCTTCACAAAACCAGGTGCCAGACGGTCAGAAAAAAAAGTACACCCAACAGATAGTGCTGAAGACGGCCGAGCGCGCGACCATCGTGATCCCCATCGACTACCAGCAGCTGGAGGAGCAGGCCAAGGCGACCGTGCGCTCCGCCATCGACTACGCGGTGGACGTGTGTCTGCTGCTGCTGGCTTTCTGGGTGTACTTCTTCAAGGACGAGCGGCTCGCCATCCCGTTCCTGGTGCTGATCATCTACCGGCAGGTTCAGGAGACGCTGCTGGCGGGGCTGCCCGCCTGGCTGCAGCGCTTCACCCCTAGCTGGCTCAAGAAGAAAACTTCTTGACCTTTCCAAAAGACATGATGTGTGTACTGTCCGTTGTGAACAATGTATGTTGTGTGGTTATGTGATTTTATCGTTTAATATAAACTACGTGTTATGATGTATTACAAATCTGTTCTAATAAAAAGTGAACTCGTCTTAAACTAGTCGGCCATGTCGTCACCATAAGTCAACCCCGTTTTTGAGAAATATTTTTTTTACAAAATTTAATATGTTTAATTTTAAATACAAGTGGCTGAGTACAGTTCCAAAATGCACTCGCCTCATATCGGAGTTCCGGCTGCCGCGCTCGGACTGCGTGCCGCCCGTGCCGCCGCGGCGCGTGCGCGACCCGCGCGCCTGCCTGCACCGCGACAAGGGGCTGGTGCTGGGCGTCTACTACAACGAACACGTGGTTGGCGAGAAGGCCATCCTCACCGCCACCGCGCAGCGCTACGACAAGAAGGTGGCCGGCAAGCTGTGGCAGCTGCTGCAGCTCAGCCCCGTGCCGCGGCTCGGCGAGTGCCGCGTGTTCTACGACGTGGACCCGCACTTCGGGTACGTGGCGGTGGCGGGGTTGGGCACTGAGTGCCTCGCATTCAACGGCGCCGAGCAGCTGGACGAGAGCAAGGAGGCCATCCGCGTGGCGGCCGGCGTGGGCACGCGCGCGCTGCACCAGCTCAACCCCACCTCCATACACCTGGAGTCGTTCGGCGACGCCGAGGCCTCCGCGGAGGGCGCCGCGCTCGGCCTGTGGCAGTTCAAGGAGTACAAGTCGCCCGTCTTAAGGCGCTCGCCCTCCATCACAGAGCTGCACCTCTACGAGGATTGCGACGTCGACGGCTGGAACGTCGGCAAGCTGAAAGCGGAATCGCAAAACCTGGCGAGGTTCCTGCAGGAGATGCCGGCTAATCTGCTCAACCCGACCGAGTTCGCGAAGATAGCCGTGGACCTGTTGTGCGAGATCGACATCAACGTGGAAGTAAAGACGCAGGGCTGGGCCGCGAGCCACGAGATGGGCGGTTTCGTCGCGATAGGCAAGTCGTCCGTCCAGCCGCCGCTGTACGTGGAGATCAGCTACTACGGCGCCAGCGAGAGCACGCGGCCCATCGTGCTGATCGGCAAGGGCGTGACTTTCGACAGCGGCAGCCTGGACCTGAAGCCGCCGGAGGAGCTGCGGCACATGCGCGGCGACATGGCGGGCGCCGCCTGCGCGCTGGCCGTGACGCGCGCCGCCGCGCGGCTGCGGCTGCCCGTCAACATCCGCGGCATCCTGCCGCTGTGCGAGCTGATGCCCAACGGCAGCAGCCCCAAGTTCGGGGACGTGGTGCACAGCGCCAACGGCAAGTCGATCCACATCCGGCTGCCTTCACGCGAAGGCCGCCTGCTGATCGCGGACAGTTTGGTGTACGCACGCAACTACTGGCCACGGCTGATCATCGACATCGGCACCATGTCTTGCGAGCTGGTGCGCACGCTGGGCGGCGCGGCGTGCGGCTGCTACACCAATTCGGAGGAGCTGTTCTGCCAGGTGCAGGCGGCGGGCGGGCGCACGGGCGACCGCGTGTGGCGGCTGCCGCTGTGGCGCTTCTACGAGGAGCGCGTGCGCGAGTGCCGCACCGCCGACGTGGCCAACGCGGCGCGCCACCGCTACGGCGACTCGCCCAACTGCGCCGCCTTCCTGCGCCAGTTCGTGTGCGACAGCGCCTGGCTGCACCTCGACACCTACAACGTGGCGTACTCCAAGGGCCGCGACTGCGCCTACCTGCCGCGCGGCATGACGGGCCGCCCCACGCGCACGCTCATCGAGCTCATCTACCAGCTGCTGGCAGACTCCAAGCTGTGACCGTCCCCCCCTTCCCTTCGCACCGGCTAGTTTTGTTATGTTTACATTCATTTGCAACGTTTTGTTACATGTGTAAGAAACAAATCTTTGAAGACTAATCATTGACGTTTAATAAACCTTGTAATGTAATCTATTATTTTATTACATCTAACTACTTATAAAAGCATGAATGAGTCTAAATTATTGTATTGCCTAAATTAGGTACCTACCTAAATCATACTACCTAGTACCTAATACATTACTTTTCAAAAGCCATGATTTTTTCCCTTCAAGTTATTTATCGCCTTTTTTGTCCTTTTTTTGCATTGTATGGATGTCGCAGACAGATTGTATAATTCGGAGTTTCACAAACGGCATTGTCTGTTTGCAAGCGCGCGCTGATTTATAAAATGCCGAAGACAAATTGCTGACGCTTCTAATCTTCGATCAACAATGTTGATCGAAGCTTCTAATCGTTCCATGTAGAATTGTCTCATATTAGGGTAACCATGGTTTAAGATCAAATTAAATAGCTGTCATAATTATGTCAACATCCGGTATTTATTCACATAAAAAGTAACAAAACAAAGGTGTAAAGAAGCGTACCTAAAAGTTTGGTTAGGTTATGTTAGAACAGTGATCAAGAGCCAGCCGAGCAAAGCAGGCCGGCAAAGCGCCAGCACTTAGTAGTTTTTTAAAGTTCCTCTTTCCAACACCCCTATCGTTCTTTTTCACAATCAAATTATCTATTCCAGCAATATTCATTGTGTATTATTTTGCATACCAATAATAGTCCCCTGGAGTCCTTGAAACGTCAGTTTCATGGACACTGTCATTATTTACGTGTCGAGTAGGTAATCTCAAAAACTAGGTATTCTCCTGGCCACAATATTTTTCAACGATCCCGCCTAAGATAAGGTTTTTTTAAAATTCTCTTTAATAAAAGATCTTTAAAGTTATACGTTTCTTGCATTATACCACATCGTTTTCACTTTTATTTACAGAGACACTTGCAATTTGCAATGCACAGCGTTTTTATTAGCAGCGCCACAAGTGGTAGAAAATGGAGCTACCTAGTTATTACACTTTGACGCCGCATTTTATAAACTGGTTTCCCTTAGGCATTTTACAAAGCAGCGAGCGCATGAAAACTGACGGCGCCGTACATATGTAAAATGCCGAATTATGCAATTATGCCAACGACATGGATTATTTTTTTTACGGATCAAGTACATTGCTCGTACATTGATGTTAAAACAATATCAAGTGTATGTAGTTAATTGAGTTACAGTAAACTCTTAGAGCGTTTAATGCTCTAAGCAGTAAACTATTTCATTTCATTTTAGGTAGGTACCTACTTACTGTTTTGTGTGACAAGGAATCTCGCTGTGCCATGGAATGTAAAGTGTCAGATAAAACTTATTCGCTTGATAAAGTATTAACCATTTTGAAAATCATGACAATAAGCACATTTTCAAAAGGGTTGTTTGAAAAAATTAAATCTTAATAAACTAAATCCTTGATTAAAAATTGTTTACTTACCGTCTTATTAAATATGGCCAATTGTTACAACTCGGTTTAAAGTGACGCTGTCTCGTTTTTGTTAAAGAAGACAGATAGAGACAGCGTCCATTTAATCCTAAGTGTAACTTTAATCAACGTTTATTAATAACAGGGTAATAGAATATTAAGGTTTTTTCGTTTATCTAAAAATAATTCTATAAAAACATGATCGATCAATGCATAGTCTAGCGAGGTAGCCTGAGTAGATAATAATTAGTAATCTGCTAACTTCAGCTAAGCAAAACAATGTCGGTTGGCAGTACTGGAATTTTCATTGTGAACTCGTTCAGATCTTGTAAAATAATACTGCAGTTTTTCACGTTCATTCGTTAGCAGCTTACACATAAAACAGGTTTCAGAGTTTTTAAGTAGATACAGAAAACCATTTTTTAAACAGATATGTATCTATGACCTTATAACTTCATCAACTATTTCTTATAAAATAACAATTTTATTATGTTTATGGCCTTGAGTTAAAAATCACTTCATTTCTCCAGAGCTAAATATATCTAAGACCTCGTTATTGCCGAAAGAAGAGAAAATAAAACTGACCCAAATAGTTGCGTAAAATATATATTTCATTACTGTGAAGGAGTAGGTAGGTATGACAGGATAGAGCGGTGATGTATCTGCCTAAAAGAAATAGCTAAGTTAATAACGGAAGACTAGACTGAACGTGTGTTTGAAAAGTATTTGCGTAGGTAAGTTACTCCGTTCGTTTCGCGGACCAATTGCGGGCGCACTCCGAGAACTGTGACACAATGTGGGCGCACTCGAGGGTCTCCCGGCTGTGGCAGCGGTAGCAGTCGGCCAGGGCGCGGCGCTCCCCGGCGCAGGGCGGCGCCCCGCCGGCCCCCGCCCCGGCCGCCTGGGCCAGCCGGCCGACGCAGCTGGCGCACCGCCGCAGCTGCCGGTGCCGCTCGCCCAGCGTCACGCCAGCCGCAGCGACCACCACACCGTCATCTCCCTCCTTACGCGCAACCTCACGTACCTCCTCAGGTCGAACACCTTTCGCAACACCTTCATTTCTATTGCAATTATTATTCATAAAGAAATTTGGAAAAAAATGACCGCTGCTGACATTTCCAAATCGGAAATCAGGGTGGCGACGAAATAAAACACGCCTTCGTTAAAGATTGTTTTATTATCTAACATAGAGATTATTAGTATAATAGGAACGTATAAAATGGCACATGGTACAAAACGAACACAATAAATGGAATAACTGAACCAGTTATACTATCTGAGATTCATATTATTACACTAGTACTTGAATGCTTATTAGAATGTAAAGTTTATTTAAAAAATACATGATTATAATCAGCATCAAAAGCAGCTAAGCGCAACTGAGACAACAAAAATGTTAAGACTGAATTGTTTTGAAACTAACATAACTACTTGTTTTTATATTTAATAACTTATATCTAATATTTGGTAAAAGTAAATAAGTAATCAGACATTAATATATTAATTATCTATAAAAATAGTTAGGTAAGTAGGTATTAATTTTTATTATGACACCGAAATATGGCTACAGAACACCAGTCAGTATACTCATTTGCAAACATTTTTATGTTTATTTAAAGGTAATCTTTTACGTTCTATTACATTATACTTACTATGTTGACTGACGAGTAACACTAAAATTAATAGTTCGAGATTATTCTGTGCTAAAAGCAACACAGTTTGCGGCACCGATTGCAGTATGGCACGTCTGAAATCGAAATCACCGCCTTGTTTGGAAACTACTTTGGAAGGCACAGACAAAATTCATTTCGACAAGTTTGATAATATACTAAAAATCACTATTTATCTTTTTATACAATGTGATAATGAAATAGCGCAAAAAGTTAAACACCACAACTTATTTTTAATATAAAAAAATATGAATAATCGAGGAGTTTATCCATCACTGATAAGAGGACGATACAATTTTAAAAGTAGTGTAGTTAAAATATTTTGTACGAAAAATTACTATAAGAACATCCATATTTTATATCAGTGGAACCAATTCTAATAATAACAATTCAACTCGATTCTAAACAAACTAATTTCAGGTTTTGCCACAGAATACTTAATACTTAGTACAAGAGTCTTGCGCAATTTTCATTAACACCTAATTTGTTCGCATTGTAAGATTATCTTGCATTTTCGTCTGAAATAAACGCGGTGGCAGTTTTATCTACGTCAGGCAAGGCTTGATCCCAGCATTGAATATAAAAGTGCAGTATCACAATCTGAATTTACATGTTTCATTATAAGTGATCCAAGAGGATTCAGAGGACTTCTCTTTATCTATATCTTTACCTTTATATTCAGAGGACTAGAGGAGAGTTTTTAGGAGTCATTAGATTTATGTATTGTTTGTTATCGTTTAAAGAATTTGTTTTAAATTTCAACAAGGCCACGACCTTGTGCAATGATCAGGCTCTTACGTAAGTTCTTTTAATGTATTTAACTAATTCAGCGCATAGTACAAGTAACTTAAAAATACGTAAATTGTCACAATTTCGTGGTGGATCCCCTTAATATAAAATGGTGTGGAGTATAGGTACCCCTAGAGCTCGGCGCGCTCAATCGGGGGCCGCTCCGGCGCCGGGCGCGAGTGCTCGGTGTCGCTAACGTACCCGGGCTGGCCCGTGTAGTGCGTCGGCTGCACCAGCAGCGGCCACGCCGACAGCGCCGCCAGCGACCGGTGCGGGAAGTGGGACTTCCATGTGTCGCTGCGCATTGACCATTGCGTTCATTATTGAAAGAAGATAACGAAACTTTGAAAAAAATGTGTACCTCAGATGTCTATCGAACCCGCAATTGAGCGCGAAAATAATCCAATATTACGAATCTTTAAAGCCCCCCTTAGTCTTGGAAATTTTTTGACACAATTTTAGGCGCAACTGTCAACGTCAAATTTGACAGAATCGAGCATAGACTATGCGATTTTTTGCTATAACAATGCATAAGATGTACCACAGAACCGAAATAACCAAACTTGTTCATACTAAAGTAGTCTGTAACTCTATAAAAATACGGTACAAAGTCAAGTGTGTTTTTGTAGGTGCGGTCTCATGCGACCGCTTGGGGCCTGAGGGGTCTGAATGTTTAAAATATTGTAATAGTACATTATGATATAAGTGCGGTAAGTTGAAAATTACAGCCGAGGCGATATTGCTAACCCGAGCCGCAGGCGAGGGCTACCAGAAAGCAGAGGCTGTAATTATCAAAGCGCACGTATGTCATACGACGTTTTATAACATATTTGCGAGGAAAACACATTTTCTGAAAGTGACTGCGTGTTTTTGTTGCTTTTCTAGTCTATAATTTTTGGTAAGCCAACGTGTATTTTTCTTAGGACTTAGATGGTAATAGGCTGTCAATAACATTTTGTGCTTCACTTATTATTTCCGGTGGTGAAGATTAGAAGTTTAGTTCTTCATTACTAAAACTAGACATATTTATTTTTTAACTTTTAAAGTAATTATTGGACAAGAAGCCGCTGTTTGAATCGACAAAATATAGGTATGTGAAAGGTAGCACGTCTTTCCATCCAATCCCTTGGGTGTCGTAAATGGCGACTAACGGAGTAAAGACTGCACATACATCCTACAGCATAGAGCGTGAGCGTCAAGTTGGCAGGCACACCACGGAATTAGATGGTTTTGACTATGTCAAAAAATTGTGTATAAATAGTGATAAATAGTGACGTATAGCATATAAATAGTGATACTATGGTTCAAAAGATATTTGAGTATCTTGGTGTGCCTGCTAACTTGACGTCAAGTTAGCAGGCACATTAAGAAATACAGTTCGTATCAATGTGATTTATATGTCAAAAACTGTGCATAAATAGTGAATCGAATACGCAAAATTTCAACAATTGTACTTCAATACAAACCGAGATATTACGGTCTCTAAGTGGGCTGCCAACTTGAAGATTCTTGCGATGGCGATTCCAGAGAAACGGGTTGAAGTTTTAAACAAATAAATACATGAAAAAATTGTGTGTGAAATTGTGAATCTTTCAATATCAATAAAAAAAGAATTCTTCTTTTGCTATTTTCCAAAAATCTAATGTAAACTTCTACCATACACATTCGATTTTAAGTACAATCGTGCACAATTTTATTTATTGACTTATGATACTGACATAAAGTCTAATTATTTTTAATTCAAGTCATAAAATTACACTTAAACCTATCGTTGTAATGTCAGTTTCACGTTATTTCTATGGAAACTTATGTCAAGCAATTTGTAATTCTAATGACTCGAATTAAAAGTCTCGAGATAGTGGTGGACGAGCGAGTGTCGCGAACGACCGAGAGATGGCGTGATTTTGTTTACGTGCGGTGAGCCGGTGATAAGAGAATGGTGCGCGAAAAGTTTTATTTGTTTGTGTTGAAATTGATAAGCAGTGAGTACATTTGCATCAGAAGTGAAAGTGTTTAAATCGTTTAATAACAACCTACATTTTTATAGGTACGCAGCTTATTTTCTATTATGGTATTTACAAAAAAGATATACCTAGGTACGGTCGGGGTCGCCGTCGCTTTACTTTGCAGCTTTTTTCGTGTGAAGCGCACCGACCGCCCGGATACCTACGTGCCCGTACCAAATAGACGACGTGGTGTGCAAGGGATTTTGACCTTTAGACTGGTAAAGCGACGGAGTCCGCCATTGTACCTAATGTGAGGTAGACATTTTCTCAGTCATTCAAAACTTTTCATATTTACTACTCGACCACCGACAAGTTACCTGCCTAGTCTTTTATGACTAATAAAGAAAGAATGAGCTACCTACGAATAGTTATTCCGTGTTTTGTCTCTTTTACTCTAATTAAAAATTACGTTTAAATGACAGGAACAAAACACGGAATAACTATTCCTAGCTTATTCTTTGTTTATTAGTCATAAAAGACTAGGCAGGTAACTTTAACATTTAATGCACTAGGAATATAGTTGTCCCTAGTTAACTTTACGAAAGATTAGCTTGGTAAGTACCTACTATGAAGTAATACGTATTAGTCGACCAACATAATTAGGCGCATGTCAGCTAGACGTTTATCACAGTTGTTCAATAATTTACAAACTAAACGTATCTTCTTCGATATTCCATTTTAAAATCTGACCACTCAGCATGTGCAAACTAATTGAAGTGCAATATATTTAGATTGTTAATCATTGAACAATTATGATAAACGTCTAGCTTTAATGCTATTAATTATGTTGGTCGAGTAGTAAATATGAAAAGTTTTGAATGACTGAGAAAATGTCTACCTCACATTAGGTACAATGACGGACTCCGTCGCTTTACCAGTCTAAAGGTCAAAATCCCTTGCACACCACGTCGTCTATTTGGTACGGGCACGTAGGTATCCGGGCGGTCGGTGCGCTTCACACGAAAAAAGCTGCAAAGTAAAGCGACGGCGACCCCGACCGTACCTAGGTATATCTTTTTTGTAAATACCATAATAGAAAATAAGCTGCGTACCTATAAAAATGTAGGTTGTTATTAAAAGATTTAAACACTTTCACTTCTGATGCAAATGTACTCACTGCTTATCAATTTCAACACAAACAAATAAAACTTTTCGCGCACCATTCTCTTATCACCGGCTCACCGCACGTAAACAAAATCACGCCATCTCTCGGTCGTTCGCGACACTCGCTCGTCCACCACTATCTCGAGACTTTTAATTCGAGTCATTAGAATTACAAATTGCTTGACATAAGTTTCCATAGAAATAATGTGAAACTGACATTACAACGATAGATTAAGTGTAATTTCATGACTTGAATTAAAAATAATTAGACTTTATGTCAGTATCTTAAGTCAATAAATAAAATTGTGCACGATTGTACTTAAAATCGAATGTATGGTAGAAGTTTACATTAGATTTTTGAAAAATAGCAAAGAAGAATTCTCTTTTTATATATATTGAAAGATTCACAATTTCACACACAATTTTTTCATGTATTTATTTGTTTAAAACTTCAACCCGTTTCTCTGGAATCGCCATCGCAAGAATCTTCAAGTTGGCAGCCCACTTAGAGACCGTAATATCTCGGTTTGTATTGAAGTACAATTGTTGAAATTTTGCGTATTCGATTCACTATTTATGCACAGTTTTTTGACATATAAATCACATTGATACGAACTGTATTTCTTAATGTGCCTGCTATCTTGACGTCAAGTTAGCAGGCACACCAAGATACTCAAATATCTTTTGAACCATAGTATCACTATTTATATGCTATACGTCACTATTTATCACTATTTATACACAATTTTTTGACATAGTCAAAACCATCTAATTCCATGGTGTGCCTGCCAACTTGACGCTCACCATAGAGCGGCGATGGGCTCATCAAAATAATACTACCAACCCCTTTCTTCCCTTGGGTATCGTAAAAGGCGACTAACGGACTAAAGACTGCACATACATCCAACAGCATAGAGCGGCGATGAGCTCATCAAAATAATACTACCAACCCCTCTCTTCCCTTGGGTGTCGTAAAAGGCGACTAACGGACTAAATACTACACTTACATCCAACAGCCTAGAGCGGCGATGGGCTCATCAAAATAATACTACCAACCACTCTTTTCCCTTCGGTGTCGTAAAAGGCGACTAACGGACTAAAGACTGCACATACATTCAACAGCATAGAACGGCGATGGGCTCATCAAAATAATACTACCAACCCCTCTCTTCTCTTCGGTGTCTTAAAAGGCGACTAACGGACTAAAGACTTCACATACATCTAACAGCAAATAGCGGTGATGGGCTCTTCAAAATAATAATAGGTACCAACCCCTCTCTTCTCTTGGGTGTCGTAAAAGCGACTAACGGGCTAAAGGCTTAAAGGGGAAGAAAGGGGTTGGTAGTGTTATTTTGATGAGCCCATAGGAGTTCTATGCTGTTGAATGAATTTACAGTCTTTAGTCCGTTAGTCGCCTTTTACGACACTGAAGGGACGAGAGGGGTTGGTAGTATTATTTTGATGAGCCCATCGCCGCTCTATGCTGTTGAATGTATGTGCAGTCTTTAGTCCGTTAGTCGCCTTTTACAACACCCAAGGGAAGAAAGGGGTTGGTAGTGTTATTTTGATGAGCCCATCGCCGCTCTATGCTGTAGGATGTATGTGCAGTCTTTAGTCCGTTAGTCGCCATTTACGACACCCAAGGGACTGGATTGGAAGACTTCCTACCTTTCACATACCTACTCGTATATTTTGTCGATTCAAACAGCGGCTTCTTGTTCAATAATTACTTTGAAAGTTTTAAAATAAATATGTCTAGTTTTAGTAATGAAGAACTAAACTTACAGTCTACACCACCGGAAATAATAAGTGAAGCACAAAATGTTATTGACAGCCTATTACCATCTAAGTCCAAAGAAAAATACATGTTGGCCTACCAAAAATTTATACACTAGAAAAGCAACAAAAACACGCAGTCATTTTCAGAAAATGTGTTTTCCTCGCAAATATGTTATAAAACGTCGTATGACATACGTGCGCTTTGATAATTACAGCCTCTGCTTTCTTGAAGCCCTCGCCTACGGCTCGGGCTAGCAATATCGCCTCTGCTGTAATTTTCAACTTACCGCACTTATATCATAATGTACTATTTTAACACATTTGCTCGTAAAGAAGCTCTTATTACACCGATTTCAGTATCGTAATGTAATAAGTTTCGCACTAGTGCGGTAATGTAATTTAAAAATTAGTAATCATTTGAATCTATGGACAACATAGGCGTTTAGCCCGTTAGTAGCTTTTACGACACCCAAGGGAAGAGAGGGGTTGGTAGTATTATTTTGATGAGCCCATCGCCGCTCTATGCTGTTGGATGAATGTGCAGTCTTTAGTCCGTTAGTCGCCTTTTACGACACCGAAGGGAAGAGAGAAGTTTGTAGTATTATTTTGATGAGCTTATCGCCGATCTATGCTGTTGGATTAATGCAGTCTTTAGTCCGTTAGTCGCCTTTTACGACCACCAAGGGAAGAAAGGGGTTGGTAGCATTATTTTAATGAGCCCATCACCGCTCTATGCTGTTGGATGTATGTGCAGTCTTTAGTCCGTTAGTCGCCTTTTACGACACCCAAGGGAAGAGAGGGGTTGGTGGTATTATTTTGATGAGCCCATCTACGCTCTATGCTGTTTGACAAAGAAAAATATATGTTGGCTTACCAAAGATTCATGCACTAGTAAAACAACAAAAAACGCAGTCATTTTCGGAAAATGTGTTTTCCTCGCAAATATGTTATAAAACGTCGTATGGCATACGTGCGCTTTGATAATTACAGCCTCTGCTTTCTGTAGCCAGCAATATCGCCTCGGCTGTAATTTTCATCTTACCGCACTTATATCTTAATGTACTATTATATGTAAATTCACAAAAGACACTGTTGCTATAAAAACATAAAGGCAAAGGCGTTGAAAACTGTCGTCGGTCCAACCAATACCTGGGTGGCGGAGCGGCCAACGCATGCAGCCGCCCGGGTTGCGGGGGACGCGGGTTCGACTCCCGCCTGAGGTAGACATTTTCTTTTCAACGTTGCGTTATCGTTGAGTTTATTTAAGCGTTTTTTATCACTTTGTTGTTTAAAATTTGAGAGGGAGTAAAGTTTGCACATACATCCAACAGCATAAAGATGCGATGGGCTCACCACACTCACACTGAGCACATGTGCAGTTGTAATGGAGTGTGCAGTGGACTGTGGCAGTGGACTGCTTCTGCGATCATTTCCTAGTCTCCGACACACCTTTGGTGATAGTACCCTATTATAAAGTGGAAAATCATGTAAATGACAAATAATCATATTATGTTTGGACCTAGTGCATGTACGAGCATAACTTATTAGTAATTTGTATAAATATACGTATTTTTAATGTATTTTATATGACTTGGTGACGACATTGTTATTTAGAGGGAGATAAAAGTTAGGCCTCCTGAGTTTCTTGCCGGCTTTTTCTCAGTCGAAAGCTCTCCCAACATTCGCACTGGCGGTAGATTAGGTAGGGATAGGTAGTTAAGTTAGTTGATAAAATTTAACTACTGTCAATAAGCATCTGTTTATATTGAATAAAGCATTTGACTTTGACTATAATAGCCGCGAATCCACTATGTATATATATATATGTATAGTGGATCGACGTCGTATGAAATCTATTTATTAATTATCGCCGCTTGTTAACTACGTAGGTAAAAAAATTCTATCGGAATGGAATCGAACCTTCGTACGTAAGTAAGTCAAAATTAAGGGGTTTTTCACTTGGGATTCTGTTCTGACGGAACTGAAACTATGATTTTGTATATAAAGTATAGCGATTGAAATGGATTAAATGGTTGTCAGATTGATTTGTGCATCAACTCGTCACACCAAAATTTTGTTTTAACCGGTTGTGGCGGCCAGAGTCGCCACATAATTCATTATCATCACGTATCGGTTAAAGAGTTTGTAAGCACATTCCTAAACGCGTGCAGATCCGACAAAGATATGTCACGGCATCCTCCCTCCAACATCTACGTAGTATTACTGTATAAATAGTCTTGTAAGGTTTAGATAATAAGTTAGTCACAATGTAGTCACTGTAAATATACAACATCACACCAAGAGACGCAGTCGTTATTTACCATCGCCATGGAATCCCATCATCATCACAACCTCTCACACTTCGTACGATGGAACACCGGTCATACCGCTAAAAGCAGTATTATTTGTTTCAACCCAAGTTGATTTATTTCTATTAGGACACATAGTAATTTTGTAGCTACTAGTCACACTGCAAATCTGTTCCTATTCGTCATCTCGTCAAACAGTTCAAACTGGTCATAAGGAGGATATTGATGGACGTCGTCTCTGACAGACTACACCCAGGCATTAGATAAGATTCCACATGCACTGTGGGGTTTCTAACTTGGGGTGCCAGAAAGTAGCAACTGGAATGAATGGCCGTCGTGTACAGTGGGGTATCTGTGGTGTTTCTTACTTGGGGTGCTGGATTAAACATGATAAGCAGGAACTGAAACTAACATTTGCGAGTAACACAATAGTAGAGGATCCGAGTATAGAACGACCTTCACCGGGCCGGTTAATGGATGAAAAGTATTTTATATCAAATTTAACATGTTAATAAATATATTGCGGTTGGTTGAAAAATTTTAGTCCAGTATATGATTAATTAAATATTAAATTTTTTTTTTAAACATTACACTGGTTTGGATAATAGATAAATTACACAGGTACCAATCGAAAGTATGAAGCCTATAGAATATGCAAACGTTAGGTTGACTATTTTTTTCCCGTCATAACTATTGGGTAGGCAGGTGTAAACAGGTAAGTCAGTTTTAGTAAATTGCAACCGTTCGGTTAATAAATAAAATTTATGTATAAATAAAGATAATCTCATTACAAACACACACACACACCAAGCCAGAGCAATGTTAAAAAAATTTAATTAATCATTATAAAATTAATAAATTAATAAATTTTCCTACACTCACATCAATTATCTAGCCCAAGAGAAGCTTTGTTAGGAAACTCGTTAAATGGTTACTAGACAACGGATAAACATACTTAAAATACTTAAATACATACTTATTATACATAGAAAACACAATTTATAAAAAGCATAGTTTCTAAATTGACCCGACCGGGGATCGAGGGTAAGGGACTGAAATTTTTCAGCCAACTCACTCGCGATATATTTTTTTACATATTAAATTTGACATAAAATACTTTTCATCTATTAACCGGCCCGGTGAAGGTCGCTCTATACTATAAGTAGTAACTGGAATGAATGGTTGTCGTGTATAGTGGGTAAACTGTGGGGGTTTTTTCACTTGGGGTGCTGGTTGAACATGATGGGCAGGAACTGAAGCTAACATCTGTGTGTTAGTAGCAACTGGAATGAATGGTTGTCATGTATAGTGGGTAATCTGTGGTGTCTCTCACTTGGGGTGCTGGCCGAACATGATGGGCAGGAACTGAAGCTAACATCTGTGTGTTAAGTAAGAACTGGAATGAATGGTAGTCGTGTATAGTGGGGAATTGTAGCGTTTTCTCACTTGGGGTGCTGGTCGAACATGATGGGCAGGAACTGAAGCTAACATCTGTGTGTTAAGTAAGAACTGGAATGAATGGTAGTCGTGTATAGTGGGGAATTGTAGCGTTTTCTCACTTGGGGTGCTGGTCGAACATGATGGGCAGGAACTGAAGCTAACATCTGTGAGTTAAGTAAGAACTGGAATGATTGGTAGTCGTGTATAGTGGGGAATTGTAGCGTTTTCTCACTTGGGGTGCTGGTCGAACATGATGGGCAGGAACTGAAGCTAACATCTGTGTGTTAAGTAAGAACTGGAATGAATGGTAGTCGTGTATAGTGGGGAATTGTAGCGTTTTCTCACTTGGGGTGCTGGCCGAACATGATGGGCAGGAACTGAAGCTAACATCTGTGTGTTAAGTAAGAACTGGAATGAATGGTAGTCGTGTATAGTGGGGAATTGTAGGGTTTTCTCACTTGGGGTGCTGGTCGAACATGATGGGCAGGAACTGAAGCTAACATCTGTGAGTTAAGTAAGAACTGGAATGAATGGTAGTCGTGTATAGTGGGGAATTGTAGCGTTTTCTCACTTGGGGTGCTGGTCGAACATGATGGGCAGGAACTGAAGCTAACATCTGTGAGTTAAGTAAGAACTGGAATGATTGGTAGTCGTGTATAGTGGGGAATTGTAGCGTTTTCTCACTTGGGGTGCTGGTCGAACATGATGGGCAGGAACTGAAGCTAACATCTGTGTGTTAAGTAAGAACTGGAATGAATGGTAGTCGTGTATAGTGGGGAATTGTAGCGTTTTCTCACTTGGGGTGCTGGCCGAACATGATGGGCAGGAACTGAAGCTAACATCTGTGTGTTAAGTAAGAACTGGAATGAATGGTAGTCGTGTATAGTGGGGAATTGTAGGGTTTTCTCACTTGGGGTGCTGGTCGAACATGATGGGCAGGAACTGAAGCTAACATCTGTGAGTTAAGTAAGAACTGGAATGAATGGTAGTCGTGTATAGTGGGGAATTGTAGCGTTTTCTCACTTGGGGTGCTGGCCGAACATGATGGGCAGGAACTGAAGCTAACATCTGTGTGTTAAGTAAGAACTGGAATGAATGGTAGTCGTGTATAGTGGGGAATTGTAGCGTTTTCTCACTTGGGGTGCTGGCCGAACATGATGGGCAGGAACTGAAGCTAACATCTGTGTGTTAAGTAAGAACTGGAATGAATGGTAGTCGTGTATAGTGGGGAATTGTAGGGTTTTCTCACTTGGGGTGCTGGTCGAACATGATGGGCAGGAACTGAAGCTAACATCTGTGAGTTAAGTAAGAACTGGAATGAATGGTAGTCGTGTATAGTGGGGAATTGTAGCGTTTTCTCACTTGGGGTGCTGGCCGAACATGATGGGCAGGAACTGAAGCTAACATCTGTGTGTTAAGTAAGAACTGGAATGAATGGTAGTCGTGTATAGTGGGGAATTGTAGGGTTTTCTCACTTGGGGTGCTGGTCGAACATGATGGGCAGGAACTGAAGCTAACATCTGTGAGTTAAGTAAGAACTGGAATGAATGGTAGTCGTGTATAGTGGGGAATTGTAGCGTTTTCTCACTTGGGGTGCTGGCCGAACATGATGGGCAGGAACTGAAGCTAACATCTGTGTGTTAAGTAAGAACTGGAATGAATGGTAGTCGTGTATAGTGGGGAATTGTAGGGTTTTCTCACTTGGGGTGCTGGTCGAACATGATGGGCAGGAACTCGTCGACGGGCAGCAGCCGGGCGAGCGGCGCGGCGGCCAGCAGGCGGCGGGCGCCGCGCGCGCGCACCAGGTACCCCAGCGACCAGTACGAGTAGCGCGGCCGGCGCGTGTGCGCGGTCACCGCCTCCTCCTCGTCGTCGAGGAGGATCTTGCGCCCGATGTAGCTGCGGTGGCAAGGAAACCGATTTCTATTAAGGGGGTCCTGCACGAAATTGTGAAAGTTTACGTATTTTTAAAGGAATCCTGCACGAAATTGTGAAAGTTTACGTATTTTTAAAGGAATCCTGCACGAAATTGTGAAAATTTACGTATTTCTAAGTCACTTCTACTATGCGCTGAATTAGTTAAAAACATTAAAAGAACTTACGTAAGTTAGCCTGATCATTGCACGAGGTCATGGCCTTGTTGAAATTTGAAACAAATTCTTTAAACAATAACAAACAATACATAAGTGTAATGACTCTTAAAAACCGATTTTTATGACAACTTTCTTAATTTTACGCATGAAACCATAATTTTTACATGAAAATATTTGTATTGATATTACGCAAGGCACCCCCCCCACCCCCTTCTTAAAAAATTAAATTTTAGGTTTTAACACAAGCGCGTGATGGTTTATACATTACGCAGAATAAACATATTGCTCTAATAAAATTACTTAATCTGAAACTTCAAAACAGAATTGTTCTAATTATAAATATCAATATGACAGATTTTGCTTTGATGTTCATTAAGAGACTTATGTCAGTTTTTATATCAAAATAACTCAGACGAAAATTAGACAGAACAAATAACCAAAATAAACAAATATAACAAATTATAAGTAAATCGGCTATGCAAGGCCAACGGGTAGCTGCCTCAGCGATGCTTTGGTGGCATTACGCAGAAAGCCACAGAAGCGCTGGTTTTCAGACAGCTCCCTAGTGGCGTCAACAGGTGAATGCCAACATGACGGCAATAGGAACTATTTGATGAAACGCACTCTACATCCAATTACGGGCAGATGAAGGCTCAGAGAGTAGGACCTCTAATGTTATGTAATGATAACACCGAAGATGCACTGTGTGGTGACGGCTCTATAACATAATACCACTGACCCATCTCTTCCCTAGGATGTCCCACAGCAAAGAGCGGCGATGGGCTCACAACCTGTCACACTGGGCACATGTGCTATTATTATTTGGTGTGCCGTCTACCATGGTAGAAAACTGATTTTGCGGTCCTCATTGCCTAGTCTCAGACTAACCTTTAGGGAATAGTAGTCTTGACTTGGCATGTATGTATGTAAGACTGAGAATGGGAGCGCACTTCACCCGGAATCTGCAACGCCTGAGGGTATGGCCATCTTATCTCTGACGGAAAATGCTACAAACATTGATGTATTGGACGATTCAAAAAACATAAACAGTTTATTTGTATAAATTATTTTTGAGAGAGTTTGACATATTTGGATAAGGATTTAAAGATGGTGGTAGCTAGCCAAGCGACTTAACATCAACCTTATATAGGAAGGTATACATTAAACAAGAGGCCAGTGCGTTTGCCACAGACTATTCAAAGCGTAGTATCAAAGCGACGAAAACCGTAGGTTATGTGCCACACAAAATAATTATCGAGCTGTACTACAAAGTATGTGAACAAACACATACATTTGAATTTGAGCCCCACCACGCGCTAAGCGCGGGTCCCTATTTTTTTTGCATAAATTTTTATGTCATAATTTCTTATAATAGTTACGCACAATATTAACTAGGCATAACTTTTCGGCACATTTTTTTAAGCATAACTACTATAAGCATAACAATTGTTAAACATACTATTCTAAAGCCTAAATTTGCTTACGCATAATAATATTTAAGCATAATATTGGTAGGCATAATAATTATATAGGGAAAACGTAAGTTTTGGAAACTTTGTGTTTGTGTTTGTTTTCGTATATAAAATAAACATGTTGGCGGCTTAGAGGTGGCCCAAGGGCCACTCCCGCCGCACCCTAACCTATTTTTACACTACGGTATCCAATTTATATTTGATATACCTAATAATACTTTAGGTTTTTCAGATTCAAATAGCTATCAATAAAATAAAAAAATATTGCAAAGGCAAATCCTGATAAAAAAAACCAATTAAAATTATAGCGGTACATACGGATACAATGATTTTCATACATTTTACTTACATATTTTTTGTACTTAAACCCAAGCAGAAGCACAGTAAATCTTACTTATTTATTGTGGCAGAAGTCCCTCAATTCTGTTGCGATTGTCATTGTTTGTCACATTTGAATATACCTTTACAAATAACTCTATTGTATGAAAATACTGCTACATTATTATCAGTCTATTCAAATTGGTTCAAATATAATACAATTAAACTAGTATTCTGTTGTCTGTGACAATAATGTTCTTAATATATGTAGGTATATGTGTTGATAATTTCTTTTTGTATTTCGTTTAAGATTACTGAAGAGGATTATTGTGAAACATGCTATGAGGGAAGTGAATCAAAGAATGGTCACTTTAAGTGGTGATGGACAGAGTGCAAGCTCATCTCGTCAAGTAAGACATACACAGTCTGCCTACAGTGTGGTTGCTCATTAATAAGACAACAGTCATCTTATTTGTATTGATAATCAATCACCCATGGAAAGAATGACAATAACTTGTTATACAAGAATGTTGTTGCAATTGTTTAGTGGGGCGTTGAACAATAAGCTGTTGAGCCCACGTAATGATGTTAGTCTAGTACCTTGGATGGGCTAAATATCAATCTAAATATATCAGCACAAGTGGCGTTTTTGGATGAGGTAGCTGTAAGATTAGGTAGTGATAATAAATAAGAAATATTATGTACCGAACAGAGGTGTTTTATTTATTAGTACCTTAACATCTATAGAAAGAAATTGTGCATTACTAGTCAAGTTTGTACTTGAGTTGGTTGGGTTACGCGTCGGTTTGTACCAAAGAGAAAATTAATAATACAGGCACGAACTCATTTGTTATTTATGGTTGCTTCACACATATCAGTGAAGTCACAGTACCGGCACAGTCCTTTTCATACATTCCGTATGAATGCATCCCCACTTGTCAGTGTTATTGCTCTCAGTGTCAGTGTCGCCACCGGCAATTCACGGACGTATTCTTTTTGACAATGTTCATAGTAGAGAATGTATGAAAGAATATTTTTCACTGTGCCGCCGGTACTGTGTCTGAACTGTGACTTCACTGATATGTGTAAAGCAACCTTTATGCTTCAGTTTTCCTGCACATCGTAAGTACTTTTTAGTAAGTAATATCCACGTTTACATCTTTGATTAAGTAGATAATGGTTTACATAAAAGTACACGGAAGTATTCCTACACAGTCATGAATAGTCATATGTTATTATTGGTATATCAATGTAATGTGTTCTAGAGAATTAATTTAAATAAAAATGGTCCCTTTTTTAATTAATTAGCATGGCACAACGTCAAAATACGATAAAAAAAGATTTCTAACCTTAAACCTTTAAGTGTTATTTTTAGGCTTTCTAGACTTTTATTAATAAATCTGACTTCAGATCCTTAAACAATGACAAATAACAATCACATTTTGCTATGAAGAGGATTTATACAAGTTAACTCATTGACAGGTTTTCAAATGTATGGACAGTGGGCATTGTTCTTTGAATTCTCCGAAAGAAGTAGTTTTGTTTGTTATCTTTAAAAAGCCATCGTGTACGCTTCTCCACAAGCAGAATCAAAATGATTTGTTGTCTCGAAGCACGCAGCGTTCTGTGTGGCCAGTATATATCTAAGCGCCTAGCCCAACACCTAGCGTAGCTCCAAGCTAAGCACGTGGTGTACAAGCTGTGTGGCCTTGCCCTAAGATTTGTTCGCGGACAGTTAGGCGAAGATATTATCGGATTTAATTTAAGTTCAGCGAGCATGATGTATGAAAGTGTGAATAAATGTAGGTATTTTTTATATTTTAATGTACTTAATTGTTATTTTTTTATGTATTTTTTTTCTGTTTTTTTAATTTATTAGTTGGTTTTATTTATTACATTTATATAATTTGTCAATTTGTTAAAAAAAAATTATAATTAATTAATGTATTTGGTCATGTATGTGTCGCAGGGATATGATATAAACAGAGATTTAGTCAATTCCCTAAGTGATTCGATCAAATCACGTGGATGTTAAAATAACAACACGTTTTTATCATTTCCCTAAACAAATCTAGGGATTTGAACAAACACCAGAACTGGTTCCGGGAGTAGGGTTTGTTTAGGGAAATGAAAATATCGTGTTGTTATTTTAACATACTCCGTGAATTGATCAAATCTCTGTTTTTATCATATCACTGCGAATTATGTACAGTTTTAATTAATAAATAAATAAATTTAAAAAAAAAGCTGGAGTTGTGGTGTTGTGGCGCGCCCCCGGCTGGGACGGCCCTGGACCAAGCGAGCTCGCATATTCGCTCGCCAGGCGGACGCGAAACCTGCCTACCAGTTTCGTTCAGAGGAGGATCTCATCAAAACCTTTGGGCCTCCAGCACCAGTCTCCGAGTACAGGTTTGCAATTTCTCGTTGGAACGTCGGTGAACAATATAACTATTTTATTTGTCAAAGTGTATGTCTTTATATTTGTTTACAGTCCATAAATCGTTACTTTATTTGTCGAAGTGTATGTGTTTGTCTTTATTTGCAGCCCTCATAGCGTTTTTTGTCTACTTGTATGCCAGTTTGAAATTATATAATCATTACATATTTTAAAGTAAAGTCGCCGTTTTCCTCTGTCTGTGTCCTTCACTATTCGATTTTGACGTGACAACGTCTTAAATTAGGTTGCGGCTGGGAGTCACTTATGAAAAAGTGTAACGCTCGGTAACGTTACGATGAGTCACCGAACGAGAGAGAGGCCCGCCGAATGCCTTGCGTCTCTCTCCCACTCAACTATGTTTTAAATATAATTCTTTGTTTAAATAAATGTTTTAAATTGTTACTATTATTTCATCCTTCTTCCTACTATACGAATGAATATTCACATTAAAATTATTTTACCACTCAAAGTCGTTGTCACGTAAAACTTTCGCCCGTATACCGACTTTACAGGCAACCAATTTTTTTATCAATTTTCTCACTCCACTCCTCTCCTGTCAATTCCACTTGTATGCTGACGACCTGCAAATCTATTCTCAGGCCCCCGTTGATGATATTGTAAGTATGATCGCTAGCCTTAACGCTGACCTTGCGACGATTTATGAGTGGAGTCGAATCCACGGCTTAACGGTCAAACCCAACAAGTCACAGGCTATCATCATCGGAGGCTCAAAACAGACTGTCAAGTTAAACACTATATCTGTCCCTTCGCTCATCTTTAACGGTGTCACATTAAGCTACTGTGATTTTGTTAAGAATTTAGGTGTCCTTTTTGACCCCAAGCTTTGCTGGTCTCCACACGTAGCAGAGATGAGTCGTAAGGTGTTCGCTGCCTCTGGCTCTTTGAGAAAATGAAGGAACTTGCTTCCTGTGAAGACCAAGGTTGAACTTGCGCAATCTCTCCTTCTACCGATTTTGGACTATGCCGACGTCTGTTTAGTTGACCTTAATGAGGAATTGCTTAGCAAGTAACAACGTCTTCAAAATCTCTGCATTAGATTCATTTACGGCTTGCGCAAGTTCGACCGTGTGTCTGAATACAGGCATAGGCTCGAATGGCTACCTATTAGATTGCGTCGTGAGGAGCATATCCTCATTCTCGTGTTTAACGTGCTGTATGATCCTCGTACTCCTTCTTACCTTAAAGAATATTTCCGATTTCTCGGGGAGGATCACAACCGTGGTCTCAGGTCCAAGTCTGATAACGTGCTTGGCTCCCTTTACTCGGTCAGGTTATTTCAAGGATTCGTTTACAGTCCAGGCTACTTTTCTTTGGAATAACCTACCCTTTGAGATCCATCACTCCAAGTCACTGTCCATCTATAAGGCTAAACTCCACAAGCATCTTTTGGCTCTGTCATCTGTGAGTAACATGTTATAGTTTATTTATAATGTTTTATATTTAATATGTATGTATGTTTTATATAATTTTATTTTGTATGTATGTATGTTTATAAATAAATATGTATTCATTTACTGTCCATCCATTATACTATATTATCTATTTATTAAACTTGCGCGCTTCCTCTATCTCCTTCTCAGGTTTCGCTAACCAAAGGTTGTCTGGAAGAGATCGCCTTTAGCGATAAGACCGCCTTTGTACATACTAGTTTTAAGTTTATGTCACGTGTAACTGTTCCTTGTGTATGTGCAATAAAGTGTTTATCTATCTATCTATCTATCTATTCTTCTAAACCAGGCAATGGATTTTGATGCGGTTTTCACTAAAAGATAGAGCGTTAACTGAGGATGGTTTTTGTTTATATTTTGTAGATATATTGTTTTAAATGGCTGAAGTATGGCGGTGTTTCTAAGTTAGCGGACGAAGGCGCGGGCGGGCGCAGCTAGTCAATGTATAATACACGTTACGTTAGCTGTGCTGTCACTCGTGGTCTGAAAGATTTTGTGCCCCTCTCGGTTATAATATGTACACTGGTTATTTTATGTTTTTAAAACTCAAAACTTGTGCGTATCTTTTTGATTTTTACATTTTTATATACAATATGTCCAGGGATATAGTAATAAAACATTAGGAGCAGTATCTACAATATATTCCATCAACGAAATTACCCCCTCTATTCCAAAGCCCAAAAAGACTGCAGAGACTATTGGTTTTACTTTACCAAATGTCGCCAACTCGTAAAATTGACGGCGGTTTGAGTTCTACGTCATGTAGGGGCTCGATTTTGGTGTTTTTTAAGGGCAAAGGTGTGGAATAGCTAATACAATAAAACACGCTATCAAACTACTCCCTTTTTAATTGCCGAAAGAGGAAAGTATTTTTTACAGTTGTTGTGCACATTCGAGCACTCTTTCAAAAAAATAGTACTAAAACGAGACCATTCTATCTAATCACTTACTAGTATTTCAGTTACTTAAAAAATTGATGCAGTAATCACTATTCTCGGTCTAATAATTTAAGAGTTATTAACAATTAAAAAGACCCCTACACTCACATGCGTACGCGCAGGTAGGTCGATACATAATGACTACAAAGCAGGATTGAAATTATTAAGGTTTTTTTATTTAAGTCAGAACAAAAAAAAGAAATACTTCAGTTTAAGAGACGGAAAAAATACAAAAAGTACAATGTACAAATGCAAAATGCATCACTTTTCTAAAAAAAAAAGTTTCGTACTAAAATTAAAAATGTTCGATATAACCGCCGCCATTCGTTACACAAGTAGCCGCTCTAAGCGCAACCTGTTTTGTGGCTCTCCTTAGTATCAGTGGATTTTTTCTCTCAACGAAATATTGTTGAGAGAAAAAATTCCTCTCCTCTCCACCAACACAATTCAATTCCTCGCTCTTCTCGCGTGTTAGCAGGCTCAAAATAAACGCGTTGTTTCATGTGACCCCAAAACTTCCGTGGAGGATAGCTACAATTTACTACCTGTCAGGTTTTTTTATTATTTTTTTATTAGCAACGGGTAAGCGCTTGGCCTTCATCTCACCTGATGGTAAGTGACGATAAGGCCGGAGGTGGAAGCGCGCTTCACCCGGAATCCTCAACCACTGAGGAACTGGCTATCTTATCTCAAACTGCCGGAACACAACAATTCTATAAACATCGTTGTTGTGGCGACAGACTTAGATAAGATGGTGGTAGCTAGCCAGGCGGACTTAACAGCCCTACCACCAACCAAACCGAGCACACAAAGATGTACCCCCCGCTGGGAATGGAACCCGGGACCTCTGGGTCTGAAACAGGTAGCTTAGCCACTAGACCACAGAGGCGGTTATCAAGTGTCTGCAAGACCGAGAGGTAACGTCTGCTCATTATTTTATGTGACACAAATTATAAATAGAATTATACCCATAGACACCAAACTACAAAAATCGAGACCAACGAATTGGCGTGACTTCTGAAGAGCAGAGAGCTCGGGAGATTGCACTTTGGTTACCTATCGGGCGATTAATCCTAACAAAACTTACTATTGGTAAAAAAATCAAAAATAAATAATAATTATAATAATGGCGGCTATGCCACGGAGGTGCTATCCCTTTTGCATCATTTATAATAGCGTGTGTAACACTCCAGCAACACACGTTACGCCAGCGTGGTGGGTTGGTTGATAATGAATTAAATGTGTGCGTGCGTGTATGCGTGTGCGTGCGTGCGTGCGTGAATGACTGAGTGAGTGCATGCATGCGTGCGTGAGTAAGTGCGTGCGTGTCTGCGTGTCTGCGTGCGTGCGTGCTTGAGTGAGTGCGTGCGTGAGTGTGTGAGTGAGTAAGTGCGTGCGTGCGTGCGTGAGTGAGTAAGTGCGTGCGTGATTGCGTGAGTGAGTAAGTGCGTGCGTGAATGAGTTAGTGCGTGCGTGAGTGAGTGCGTGCGTGCGTGAGTAATGAGTGCGTGCAAGCGTGAGTGAGTGAGTGCGTGTAAGCGTGAGTGAGTGAGTGCGTGCGTGCGTGTTCCTTACACAAAGTCCCAGTCGACGGTGGTCAGCTCCTGCATGAGCTGCAGCAGCCGGTGGCGGAAGTACGGCGCGAACCGGCAGTCGTCCTCCAGCACCAGCGCCGTGTCCAGCGCCCGCGACACCATCTGAGGAACGGAACCAACTGATTGCATCATTATTCATTATTACATTGTAAAATAAAGTCGCTGTTTCCCTCTGTCTGTGGCACCGCACTATTCTCCTAAACCACGCAATGGATTTTTATGCGGTTTTCATTAAAAAATAGAGCGTTAACTGAGGATGGTTTTTGTTTATAATTTGTAGATATTTTTAAGAAAATGGCTACAGTATGGCAGTGTTTTCAAGTTAGCGTGGACGAAGGCGCGAGCGGGAAGATAAACACATAAAAGTACAGTAGAGTACAGCCTGCATACTGTCCCACAGCTGGGCAAAGGCGTCCGCCATTGAATCAAGTCATCGCTACAATAGATGAGTATTGGTTTTAAGAGGGTTTACGCATTTCGGTTTCCCATACAAACTTCCAAGTCGACATTTTTAAAAACCTATAAGTACATTGTGATGAAACTTTGCATGCTAAAGTAAAACACAGGGATCTAAATAGTTTGTTGAAAATATTTTTTTAGCTGAGTTATTGCGATTTAAAGTCCACTACAGAAAGTTAAAAATCGCAATAAATCAGTTAAATAAACATTTTTTTTAAAATGTTTTCAACAAACTATTTAGATCCCTGTGTTTTACTTCAGCATGCAAAGGTTCATCAAAAGTGGGTTTATTGATTTTTAAAAATTTCGACTTGGTAGTTTGTATGGAAAACCGAAATGCGTATACCCTCTTATCACCACGCATGCTAAATGCTGGTTGGCGCTCCGAAAACACACTTTGCCCGACCTGAGAATTGAAACTGAGACACGGGGACACCGAGCCGAGCGCTTGGCCACTCGCCCGCAGACGCGTCAATACACAAACCAGTTAAGAGGAAACACTACGTCGACGTGGCATGCAAAATTCTCATACAAAACACAGAAAAACGACGTTTCGTAGTCCCCTATTTCCTCCTTCACAACTGGACCAATTTTTATTACTTTTTAAGCATCGGTTAAAGAAAGAGATTTTCTATGTCTGTATGTTTGATTTTTTATTTAAACCAGTCACTTAATATTTCTGAAGACGCCTTAAAACGGAGTGATTTTGCTAAATTTTGAAGGCTCCTGGTTATTAAATAAATGACTTAATGCAAAAAAAATCAAACATACAGACATAGAAAATCTCTTTTTTTATCCGATGCTGAAAAAGTAATAAAAATTGGGCCAGTTCTGAAGGAGGAAATAGGGGACTACGAAACGACGTTTTTCTGTGTTTTGTATAAGAATTTTGCATGCCACGTCGACGTAGTGTTTCCTCTTAATAAACTAAAAAAAATAAAGTGTAGCTTATATACTGTGACTCGTCTTAACGCATAATGTCGATTGTCATACCTCATATTATGGCTTAAACATTAAAATGCATAATATTGTGGCGAACCAGTAATGTGCGCGCGCACGTTTGAACGCTGCATCGCACCGTATGATCTATGGCGTGCGGTGGCCTGACCAGTGAAGTCATTTGCTAAGGACCGCCCGGTGCGCGCGTGCATCAATATGGCGATTACGCTTATTTGAAACAATTTACGAATCGGATACCGGGGATAATTTCGCGGCACTGCAAGAAGATGACTGCAGTGAATCTTGCCATTAATTATTTTGTGAAGGAAACTTATATCTGCTAGTTTACGGCGATCGAGAAGCGCAATTAGGTCAAACTTTTCAAGGCGCTGTTGGGACGTCTGTAAGAAATCAAAAGTATGGTATGCTAAATGTCGCGTAAAAGAGCGTTGCAGACTTTCAAGGGGTTGTGAATGCGTTGCGTAAAATGGGCTCCAAACCACAGATGCATTATATTCAAGCTGGCTCCGCACTGTGCGTTATACAGTAATAGTTTGGTTTGCGTTTTGAAACCTATGGTGTTTCGCTAAAGCCAAGCATTTTAGCTCCTCTGGTGACAATAGTTCAGTTGATTATCATGCCTTACAGATTTCGGCCTTTTATGTTATGCGGATGTTATGGAAAGTGGCAATTATGGTCATTAACATTATGCATTGTGTGTTTATGGCGAAAAACGTAAGCGTTTCAATAGGTAACTACTGTTCCACTGCTAGGGAAAGGCCTCAATCCATAGAATTACTAGAGTTCTAACCAATACCTCGGTGATGCCAACGCAGCCGCCCGTAAGCACACCTTTTTCTTTTTTGTCCGTACTCTTGTCGTTTATTATATATTTATAACATACATTATAACGTTCTTTTTTAACTTCGTCAGTTACTTATTTTAAAAGACCTTAATCATACAACATTAGTCGGAAAGGGGGTACTAAGCCGCGGACAACTGAAAGTGCTACTATGAACTATTATATTGCAAATATAAACTTTGCGAATAACATTCATATTTAATGCATATTCATATTTAAAAAATTTGCAACCCTGAATAGGGGCGGGGCTAACGCCACTTGTTAACCCCGGCAATGAACTCAAATCAGTCTCTCTCTCAAAACAGCTGACCGCCAGGGCTACCACAGCGTGATTTCTTATGAAATCTTATAATAGCTGTTAATCTAAATTTATCAATGTTTTAGGAAAAATTGTGTTCTCGAATATTAATGAGAAATAATGTTGGATTATATACTGTTATGTGTTCGTGAACGTGCATGAGTGTTAGCAAATAAAACAAAACAGTGCAACTTCACTTTTCAAATTCTCTCAAGAAGTCCGTGTGAGACCTCAATAAAGTCCCACAGCTTTATTGAGTCTCGAGGCGTTTAGGGGAAAATCATTTACCATTAAACGTTAATTATCACTCATTATCATCCACTTAAGGTAAAGAAAATAATAATTACTATTAAAAACTTGACACTGGCTAATTGTGCAGATCGCACGTAGCCATTATTTAAGAGAAAAAAAAACGTGGACATCTTGGCGGGAAAGTGAACCGTCATGTCTGCAGTTTTGTTTTATTTTCTATAATTTGTGTTTTGTCGAATATTAATGTGAATTAATGGTGGATTATTTACTGTTAAGTGTTCGTGAACGTGCATGAGTGTTGGCAAACAAAACAAAACAATGCAACATCACTTTGCAAATTCTCGGAAGAAGTCCGTGTGAGATCTCAATAAAGTCCCACTGCTTTATTGAGTCTCAAGGGGTTTAGGCAATATCATTTACCATTAAACGATAATTATCACTCATTATCATCTATTTTATTGAGACTTTATGCAAAGAGAACGCACGCAGCCATTAGTTAAAAGAAAAAAAATAAAAACGTCGTCATTGCCCTAAACAGAACGGGTCGGAAGCAGGTCGTCCATTTCGCAACTCGTCACACATTCGAAACTCGTCCCATTCGCAGCTTGTCCCATTCTCAGGTCGTCCCGTTCGCGGCTAGTCTCATTCGCGGCTCGTCCTGTTCGCAACTCGTCCTATTCGCAGCTCGTCCCATTTATATATTTTTACAACTCGTGGTATCGATAAAGATTACCAGGTTGTTAATTTGAATGCATGCCATAGCTTAGGGGGTGATTTCAGTATATTATTTTAACACACGCCTATACAAAACATGAGAGCAACCTTGAATTGCTAGCCGAGTTTCGTGGTCACAATTACTCTTTATTATTAGTACTTGAAGAGGATCACTGACACTGTCACTTGAATCAAATTATCATTCCCTTTTTAATACGTGAACCACATTTGTCTACGTGTGTTTTTGTTATGGATCCGTTTAAATTTATTGTTACTCAAAGAGGTAAACGCAGTTTAATACGAGGACAATACCGATACAATAAACATTGTGATTGTGATTTTTGATTAGACATGTTTGTGTATGACATTATTATAGTAATTTAGATTTATATACATTTTAAAAAGAATAGGACTAAGCCAAAGGTAACATCTGCTTTCGACGTCCTGTCGACGGCTGCTTCCACGTCAAACGGCTTAATACTTTTTTTAAGAATAAAAGAATTTGAATTTTATTTTTGTTAAATCTTGTGTAAGCACGGGGACCTATTGAGAATTTTGTTGTATTTTAGTAAATGATTTGCAGCATTTTTTATTATTATTCAGTTAGTTATATACCCACTGACGAGCCAAGAACGGTTCAAGTAGCGAATGGGACAAGTTGCGAAAAAAATAGAGAATAGGACGAGTTGCGAACGGGACGAGCCACGAACGGGACGCGCCGCGAATGGGACGAGCCGCAAACGGGACGAGCTGAGAATGGGATAAGCTGCGAATGGAACGAGTTGCGATTTGGACGAGTTGCGAATGGGACGACCTGCTTCCGACCCAACAGAACAGCACTAATTAGTAATTTACGTGTCTTTTAAACTTGTTTTCATTTCGAGACTTAGACAGGTTTTTCCTATGATTTCAAAAATCTTACGAATTTATTTTATCCGTAGTTGTAATAGTGAAATTTATAGACGCTATAGAAATCATTCAGCAATGATTGTCCGTTAAAATTAAGTAGAAGATTTGATTATTTTATAAAAATATAGTAAAAAATTAATGCTTTACCTCTTCCCAAATGCTGTAGTGGCTCAGAAAGCAGCCCACCTCGCCGGCCGTCATGGACCTGGAAGTGGCGTCAACAATCAAATGCAAGTCAACAACTATATTAATCAACCATTTAACTATATTTAACAACATATCAATTAAAACAACATTATTTTGAATTTTATTGTATAAAAATATTCAAAAGTATTTTATTTTATATACACAGGTGCTTTGATTATATAATGTCTAGATGGAGCCTTCCGCTGCATTTACACGATTGTCAACGTGCCGGGTTTTATAGGCTAGTGTGCGTACCGTTTCTATCTAATAGACGCGCTGCTATCGTAGTGTGCGTGAGACGGGGATGCCAGTTTCTTAGAAATACTCCTTGAAATGGGAGTATTTTTAAGGTCGGGCTAGTGCAGGCTAGTTTAAATTAATTAGTAAGGTATTTGAAGCCTTGAAATCACTGTAGGTATTTATTATTATAAAATATTGTGTGTGAGGAAATAAAAACGATTGGTGTAGAGTGTACGAGTATGTAATTGTGTGTGAGGAAATAAAAACGATTGGTGTAGAGTGTACGAGTATGTAAGTCCATGAGATCTTTGCCGCCATTTTGAATTTCTTGGTTTGTGCTCCGATTGCGTTCAAAACCATTATCTGGGGGTCTATTAAGTCTCTAAACATGATTTCGAGGCCAGAATTGAAAAAACTGGCCGCCATTTTGAATTTCTGTAACTATGCTCCGATTATGATCGAAATCGATATCTGGGGAGGTCTCTAAACACGATTCTGATTATAGAATTGGAAAAAGTGGCTGCCATTTTGAATTTATTGGTTTGTGCTCCGATTAGATTCAAAATCGATATCTGAGGATCTAAAAGGTCTCTAAATACGATTCTGAAGATAGAATTGAAAAAAGTGGCTGCCGTTTTGAATTTTTATGTTTATGCTCCAATTATGATCGAAATCGATATCTGGGGGTCTAAGAGGTCTCTAAACACGATTCTGAATAAAGAATTGGAAAAAGTGGCTGCCATTTTGAATTTATTAGTTTGTGCTCCGATTAGGTTCAAAATCGATATCTGGGGATCTAAAAGGTCTCTAAACACGATTCTAAAGATAGAATTGAAAAAAGTGGCTGCCATTTTGAATTTCTTGGTTTGTGCTTCGATTAAGTTCAAAATACATATCTGGGGGTCTAAAAGGTCTCTAAACACGATTCTGAAGATAGAATTGGCAAAAGTGGCCACCATTTTGAATTTCTTGGTTTGTGCTCCTATTAGGTTCAAAATCGATATCTGGGGGTCTAACAGATCTCTAAACATGATTCCGAGGTCAGAATTGGAAAAATTGGCTGCCATTTTGAATTTCTGTGTTTATGCTCCGATTATGATCGAAATCGATATCTGGGGGTCTAAGAGGTCTCTAAACACGATTCTGAATATAGAATTGGAAAAAGTGGCTGCCATTTTGAATTTGTTGGTTTGTGCTCCGATTAGGTTCAAAATCGATATCTGGGGGTCTAAAAGGTCTCTTAACACGATTCTGAAGAAAGAATTGAAAAAAGTGGCTGCCATTTTGAATTTCTGTGTTTATGCTCCGATTATGTTAAAAATCGATATCTGGGGATCTAAAAGGTCTCTAAACACGATTCCGAAGATAGAATTAGAAAAAGTGACTGCCATTTTAAATTTCTTGGTTTGTGATCCGATTATGTTCAAAATCGATATTATTATTACTAAAGAATCACTTAAATGATAAGGTACCTCATTTTAAGAGCGAACTGTTTACAAATATTCTTCCTCCAATTTACGTACACAGGCGGACACAGCACTAGCGCCGGGGTCAAAGAACTCACATGATTAGTGATGGGTCGCGAAAAAATTCTCCAAGTGAGAATATTCTCCAATTCTTTTAATTAAGAATTTTCTCAGATCAAGGAGAATTTAAGAGAATTTAAAACTGGACAAAGATTTTCTTATTTTTAGGAAAAAATATGTATTCTTTTAGAAGTTTTGAACAACGATGGCAGTATTGTATAAAATAAGTAGGTATCTCAGTTTATTAAGCTAATAATGTTAATAATTATCACAGTAACATCGTTTTTGCCGATAAGCTGCGAGTAAAAATTGATTTTATGTTTCCACCGCAATATTTTTTTATGTACCGCTTCTGTGGTCTAGTGGCTAAGCCACCGGTTTCAGACCCAGAGGTCCCGGGTTCGATTCCCAGCGGGGGGTACATCTTTGTGTGCTCGGTTTGGTTAGTAGTAGGGCTGTTAAGTCTGCCTGGCTAGCTACCACCATCTTATCTAAGTCTGTCGCCATAACAACGATATTTATAGAATTATTGTGTTCCGACAGTTTGAGATAAGATTGCCAGTTCCTTAGTGGTTGAGGATTCCAGGTGAAGCGCGCTTCCACCTTCGGCCTTATCATTACATACTATCAGGCCAGTTGAAGGCCAAGCGCTTACCCGTTGTAGAATAATAAAATAAAAAAAACAAACGTTTTGTTTAGTTGCGCTAGTAGCGTAGCATGTCCGCGCCCCCTCCCCGCGCCCGTGTTGAATCTTGAGATCTTTATTAAAGCTGATAGTTTGAATATACTGATGTGTCTATTTTATCGCCAAAATGATATACTTATTAAACTTTGCAGGAAATTTAAAAAGAACTTACGAGAATTTTCTTTGAAATATTCTCATGTGCAGAAATTATAAAGGTCGACATAAAACAATTAAAACAATCACCTACCATCGGTAAGTAAACATTGAATTATCTTAATGTAGTTTTATCGTCAATTTTGAGCGAAGCGTATTTTGCCGTAATTCGTAGCCCGCCATTTTTCTGTGTTGCCTGCCCTAGGACACGCAAAATTCCCGAGGTAGTATTAAATTAGAATAAATATTTATTGAGTAGATGACATTTGAAATGTGCGTATGGTGTATACTCATAATAACTATAAAAGTATGAAATGGTCAACGCTATATAAATATAATAATGTTGAATGTATGTGCAGTCTTTAGTCCGTTAGTCACCTTTGCCAACACCGAAGAGAAGAAAGGGGTTGGTAGTATTATTTTGATGAGCGCATCGCCGCTCTATGCTGTTGGTTGTATGTGCAGTGTTTAGTCCGTTAGTCGCCTTTTACGACACGTAAGGGAAGAGAGGGATTGGTAGTATTATTTTCATGTGCCCTTCGCCGCTCTATGCTGTTGAATGTATGTACAGTCTTTAGTCCGTTAGTCGCCTTTTACGACACTGAAGAGACGGGTTGGTAGTATTATTTTGATGAGCGCATCGCCGCTCTATGCTGTTGGTTGTATGTGTAGAGTTTAGTCCGATAGTCGCCTTTCACGACACCGGAGGGAAGAGAGCGATTGGTAGTATTATTTTGATGAGCTCTTCGCCGCTCTATGTTGTTGAATGTATGTGCAGTCTTTAGTCAGTTAGTCGCCTTTTACTACACTGAAGAGAAGGGAGGGGTTGGTAGTATTATTTTGATTAGCCCATCGCCGCTCTTTGCTTATGTTGTAGAATGAATGTGCAGTCTTTAGTCCGTTAGTCGCCTTTTACGACACCGAAGAGAAAAGAGGGGTTGTTAGTATTATTTTGATAAGCCCATCGCCACTCTTTGCTTCTGGTTGTATATGCAGTATTTAGTCCGTTAGTCGCCTTTTACGACACTGAAGAGAAGGGAGGGGTTGGTAGTATTATTTTGATTAGCCCATCGCCGCTCTTTGCTTATGTTGTAGAATGTATGTGCAGTCTTTAGTCCGTTAGTCGCCTTTTACGATACCGAAGAGAAAAGAGGGGTTGTTAGTATTATTTTGATAAGCCCATCGCCACTCTTTGCTTCTGGTTGTATATGCAGTATTTAGTCCGTTAGTCGCCTTTTACGACACCGAAGAGAAGAGAGGGGTTGGTAGTATTATTTTGATGAGCCCATCGCCGCTCTATGCTGTAGGTGTATGTGCAGTCTTTAGTCCGTTAGTCGCCTTTACTACACCGAAGAGAAGAAAGGGGTTGGTAGTAATATTTTGATGAGCCCATCGCCGCTCTATGCTGTAGGATGTATGTGCAGTCTTTAGTCAGTTAGTCGCCTTTTACTACACCGAACAGAAGAGAGGGGTTGGTAGTATTATTTTGATGAGCCCATCGCCGCTCTATGCTGTAGAATGTATGTGCAGTCTTTAGTCTGTTAGTCGCCTTTTACGACACCCAAGGGAAGAGATGGGTTGTTAGTATTAGTTAAATTAAATTATGTAGTTATTAAAAAAGATGAAGGTGGGTTGATTTATGCCTCATCTGACGTCTATTCTGTTTGCAAAACCACTGAAACAGTTTTTCGTCAGTTTATTAAACAGGACTATGTAACGACAAGCACTAATTATACAAAATTAGTATCCACTGTGATGAAAAAATTTATTGGAGATGTGAATCTTTTTCCAGTAGACACCGATCATATCTGCGGCATGCTTCACCAAGCTAATTTAATAAGATTGATTGTAGAAAAGTACTAGACAGTGAGGTATTATTATAAATTTAAATTGGACAATGTGAATAGCAACGCAAAATCTAAAAGAAAATTATTCAAAAAACAAATACAGAGGGATGGTCATTGATTTTTTTTAACGTGATACGAATAAATCAAAATACATTGTCAGTGTTTTTTTTCATTGAATATACAGGTATTCACTGGAGATCGTATAATCGGATGCATATTTACCTAAACTTGATTATTCGCTAACATATTATAACATTTAAATTTTTTTATTGGAAATTTGGGTAGGTTGATAATGTTGGTTTATCACGGGAAAGTACATTCATTTCTTCTGATTATAAAGGTCAAACCTATTCCGGAATTTTTATCCGCATATACCTAGGTAAGTATGCATCCCGTTCCTTTCTTGCCACTGTAATACTGATACTTATACATTGCGAATTTTTGCAGCGAAACAAACGCGCGTTTGACAGTCGTGCGACTGCATCGCGATTGTGTCGCTACTTTTATTCAGGCGGTACAAGGATTTGCGACTGTATCGATGCTGCACCGCGATTGTATCGATGCTGAATCGCGACTGAATCGCATTTGTAACCCGCCCGTCTTTTCTCTTTCCTTAGGTGACATTCTTCTAAGCGAGAATATTCTCGAGAATATTTCAAAGAAAATTCTCGTAAGTTCTTTTTAAATTTCCTGCAAAGTTTAATAAGTATATCATTTTGGCGATAAAATAGACACATCAGTATATTCAAACTATCAGCTTTAATAAAGATCTCAAGATTCAACACGGGCGCGGGGAGGGGGCGCGGACATGCTACGCTACTAGCGCAACTAAACAAAACGTTTGTTTTTTTTATTTTATTATTCTACAACGGGTAAGCGCTTGGCCTTCAACTGGCCTGATAGTATGTAATGATAAGGCCGAAGGTGGAAGCGCGCTTCACCTGGAATCCTCAACCACTAAGGAACTGGCAATCTTATCTCAAACTGTCGGAACACAATAATTCTATAAATATCGTTGTTATGGCGACAGACTTAGATAAGATGGTGGTAGCTAGCCAGGCAGACTTAACAGCCCTACTACTAACCAAACCGAGCACACAAAGATGTACCCCCCGCTGGGAATCGAACCCGGGACCTCTGGGTCTGAAACCGGTGGCTTAGCCACTAGACCACAGAAGCGGTACATAAAAAAATATTGCGGTGGAAACATAAAATCAATTTTTACTCGCAGCTTATCGGCAAAAACGATGTTACTGTGATAATTATTAACATTATTAGCTTAATAAACTGAGATACCTACTTATTTTATACAATACTGCCATCGTTGTTCAAAACTTCTAAAAGAATACATATTTTTTCCTAAAAATAAGAAAATCTTTGTCCAGTTTTAAATTCTCTTAAATTCTCCTTGATCTGAGAATATTCTCCAATTCTTTTAATTAAGAATTTTCTCAGATCAAGGAGAATTTAAGAGAATTTAAAACTGGACAAAGATTTTCTTATTTTTAGGAAAAAATATGTATTCTTTTAGAAGTTTTGAACAACGATGGCAGTATTGTATAAAATAAGTAGGTATCTCAGTTTATTAAGCTAATAATGTTAATAATTATCACAGTAACATCGTTTTTGCCGATAAGCTGCGAGTAAAAATTGATTTTATGTTTCCACCGCAATATTTTTTTATGTACCGCTTCTGTGGTCTAGTGGCTAAGCCACCGGTTTCAGACCCAGAGGTCCCGGGTTCGATTCCCAGCGGGGGGTACATCTTTGTGTGCTCGGTTTGGTTAGTAGTAGGGCTGTTAAGTCTGCCTGGCTAGCTACCACCATCTTATCTAAGTCTGTCGCCATAACAACGATATTTATAGAATTATTGTGTTCCGACAGTTTGAGATAAGATTGCCAGTTCCTTAGTGGTTGAGGATTCCAGGTGAAGCGCGCTTCCACCTTCGGCCTTATCATTACATACTATCAGGCCAGTTGAAGGCCAAGCGCTTACCCGTTGTAGAATAATAAAATAAAAAAAACAAACGTTTTGTTTAGTTGCGCTAGTAGCGTAGCATGTCCGCGCCCCCTCCCCGCGCCCGTGTTGAATCTTGAGATCTTTATTAAAGCTGATAGTTTGAATATACTGATGTGTCTATTTTATCGCCAAAATGATATACTTATTAAACTTTGCAGGAAATTTAAAAAGAACTTACGAGAATTTTCTTTGAAATATTCTCGAGAATATTCTCGCTTAGAAGAATGTCACCTAAGGAAAGAGAAAAGACGGGCGGGTTACAAATGCGATTCAGTCGCGATTCAGCATCGATACAATCGCGGTGCAGCATCGATACAGTCGCAAATCCTTGTACCGCCTGAATAAAAGTAGCGACACAATCGCGATGCAGTCGCACGACTGTCAAACGCGCGTTTGTTTCGCTGCAAAAATTCGCAATGTATAAGTATCAGTATTACAGTGGCAAGAAAGGAACGGGATGCATACTTACCTAGGTATATGCGGATAAAAATTCCGGAATAGGTTTGACCTTTATAATCAGAAGAAATGAATGTACTTTCCCGTGATAAACCAACATTATCAACCTACCCAAATTTCCAATAAAAAAATTTAAATGTTATAATATGTTAGCGAATAATCAAGTTTAGGTAAATATGCATCCGATTATACGATCTCCAGTGAATACCTGTATATTCAATGAAAAAAAACACTGACAATGTATTTTGATTTATTCGTATCACGTTAAAAAAAATCAATGACCATCCCTCTGTATTTGTTTTTTGAATAATTTTCTTTTAGATTTTGCGTTGCTATTCACATTGTCCAATTTAAATTTATAATAATACCTCACTGTCTAGTACTTTTCTACAATCAATCTTATTAAATTAGCTTGGTGAAGCATGCCGCAGATATGATCGGTGTCTACTGGAAAAAGATTCACATCTCCAATAAATTTTTTCATCACAGTGGATACTAATTTTGTATAATTAGTGCTTGTCGTTACATAGTCCTGTTTAATAAACTGACGAAAAACTGTTTCAGTGGTTTTGCAAACAGAATAGACGTCAGATGAGGCATAAATCAACCCACCTTCATCTTTTTTAATAACTACATAATTTAATTTAACTAATACTAACAACCCATCTCTTCCCTTGGGTGTCGTAAAAGGCGACTAACAGACTAAAGACTGCACATACATTCTACAGCATAGAGCGGCGATGGGCTCATCAAAATAATACTACCAACCCCTCTCTTCTGTTCGGTGTAGTAAAAGGCGACTAACTGACTAAAGACTGCACATACATCCTACAGCATAGAGCGGCGATGGGCTCATCAAAATATTACTACCAACCCCTTTCTTCTCTTCGGTGTAGTAAAGGCGACTAACGGACTAAAGACTGCACATACACCTACAGCATAGAGCGGCGATGGGCTCATCAAAATAATACTACCAACCCCTCTCTTCTCTTCGGTGTCGTAAAAGGCGACTAACGGACTAAATACTGCATATACAACCAGAAGCAAAGAGTGGCGATGGGCTTATCAAAATAATACTAACAACCCCTCTTTTCTCTTCGGTATCGTAAAAGGCGACTAACGGACTAAAGACTGCACATACATTCTACAACATAAGCAAAGAGCGGCGATGGGCTAATCAAAATAATACTACCAACCCCTCCCTTCTCTTCAGTGTCGTAAAAGGCGACTAACGGACTAAATACTGCATATACAACCAGAAGCAAAGAGTGGCGATGGGCTTATCAAAATAATACTAACAACCCCTCTTTTCTCTTCGGTGTCGTAAAAGGCGACTAACGGACTAAAGACTGCACATTCATTCTACAACATAAGCAAAGAGCGGCGATGGGCTAATCAAAATAATACTACCAACCCCTCCCTTCTCTTCAGTGTAGTAAAAGGCGACTAACTGACTAAAGACTGCACATACATTCAACAACATAGAGCGGCGAAGAGCTCATCAAAATAATACTACCAATCGCTCTCTTCCCTCCGGTGTCGTGAAAGGCGACTATCGGACTAAACTCTACACATACAACCAACAGCATAGAGCGGCGATGCGCTCATCAAAATAATACTACCAACCCGTCTCTTCAGTGTCGTAAAAGGCGACTAACGGACTAAAGACTGTACATACATTCAACAGCATAGAGCGGCGAAGGGCACATGAAAATAATACTACCAATCCCTCTCTTCCCTTACGTGTCGTAAAAGGCGACTAACGGACTAAACACTGCACATACAACCAACAGCATAGAGCGGCGATGCGCTCATCAAAATAATACTACCAACCCCTTTCTTCTCTTCGGTGTTGGCAAAGGTGACTAACGGACTAAAGACTGCACATACATTCAACATTATTATATTTATATAGCGTTGACCATTTCATACTTTTATAGTTATTATGAGTATACACCATACGCACATTTCAAATGTCATCTACTCAATAAATATTTATTCTAATTTAATACTACCTCGGGAATTTTGCGTGTCCTAGGGCAGGCAACACAGAAAAATGGCGGGCTACGAATTACGGCAAAATACGCTTCGCTCAAAATTGACGATAAAACTACATTAAGATAATTCAATGTTTACTTACCGATGGTAGGTGATTGTTTTAATTGTTTTATGTCGACCTTTATAATTTCTGCACATTTTGATAGCGCAAACCGTCATTTTTAGTAAAATTAAAAGGCGCGTAAAAGATGTGCATCATCTGCGGCGACACAAATGGCACTGAGCGATAGGTTTGAGCTTAGCGGCCAACAGTTGGCTGATATTTTTTTGGACGCTTTCTCGCGGTCGAGACTCTATCTAGACAATAAATAATCAAAGCACAGGTGATATAATGTAAAAAAAATATACAAACATCGTGAAATAATTCTCACCTCTTGTGATAAGGATCCTCATAGTTGGGCATCAGTTTGATAGAATGTTTTTCGAGGTCACTCATGTCCAGATTCCTGAAAATGTCCAAAAAAAGCGCTACACTATCATTGAAACAAAAAGTAAGGTAAATATCGTCGGTGATACTGCAATACGTTCCATGCCAAGAAAAATCCATTTTGGTGTTTTTGATGAAAATGATCAATTGCGTGTGTCCGTACACTTGCAAATCGAACTAAGTCGTCAGCCAATCACAAGGCAGTTGTCAATATAAAGCAATATGTCAATGTTAGTCTTGGCAGTTGACTGGGTACCCAGTGGGCATTGCATTAGGTTTATGTTCTATGTCGACTGTCGTCATCTTCGATCAACAATACCAACTAGACATAAGGTCGGCTAAAATGTGTCTCGGTAAATAACAGCTCACTTGAGAAGTGAGCCTTTATTTTGTTTAGTTTGCTTGAAACACGGCCAATGTAAACACGTTCACAACGCCGCAATGTGTATTTAAAAGTTGCATAAATAGTGCCCGAGAAAGCAATTTAACGGCCGGAGTGTCTTACTTACATGTAGAATAAATTATATTATAAGCTTTAAGCTAACAAATAACATTTAATTTTGAACACAATTACCGATTTCAACCCACGCTACAAATGTTTGGCCAACGTTGACCGGTGTCAACGTTGACGAGTGAGCGAGAGAGAAATACTTAGAAGATTTGTGACTTTATTACTGGGTGCTATGGTTGTAATTAGGTTGAACTTAAAACTGTCTGATAACTTTTGTCTCTATGTTCGTTGGTAAAGAAATGTAGCTGTATATAATATTCACGTGGACAGAATTGAGCTTTGATTTTGTACGTGACGTGTTATCTATTTGGTATTGTTGATCGAAGGTCGTCATTGACAGAACTTATTGCAATAAAATTATTTTTGGTTTTGGATGACAAGCACTTAATTTTATTTTATTTTATTTTACTTTATTTTACTTTATTTGGGAAACATACAATATAATATAGTTTATAAATGTTACATACAATTTTACATACATCAGTTAAGTTTCCACTTATTACTAATACATGAGTTTGAGTACCTACTAAATTAAAGGTACAAAATTAAATTAAAATTAAAAATAAACATTATGGATCCATACATTCCCTAATATTACGTTTGAAGATAGCGATCGTATCATCAAATATATCCATGTCTATATGAAGTTCATTATAACGTAAACACGACCGGTACAAGAAAGTGTCAGACAAATGTTTGGTGCTAGTAAGGGGGACACTAAATACCTTTTTATTGCGCGAGCTTAAAAAAATGCAACGTGTTTACTTTGTTTTTTTTAAATAGTTCATCAATATTATTTATGTCAAAGGAATAGGTTAGAATCAATGACCTTTTATAAATAGACTATTTACACCTAAACGAATTGCATTTAAAAATGGCGAAATTGTTTTTATGACGTAATCACGTCGAAAGGGAAAGAAAATAAATGCAATCACATCATTAGCCTCTTGTAAAAAAGAGAAAAACATATATTTTAACTTTTGTATACTCTTTAAGGTAGTTGACCAATGAGCTCATTGAATTTATGCGCCATCTCGGCCGCCATTGTTTTCTCTCTTTCACTCTTACAGAAACGTCTCTCTCTTACATAGTACACGCGTCTCACTAATGCATATCGAATTGGCAACAGGGCAAATGTCCTCACTAAATGAAAATTTCTATTTTAAATTTATTTTTACAATAATTACGAGTGAAATTAAAAAATCTTGTTTCATAAGGTTGCAGTATAATTTTTACAATTTCTGTATACACAGTGAAGGCCTTTTATCCAAATAACAACACAAAAACTTATAACGGTAACGACCGTATTGACGTGACAATGACTGACGTGTGACTGAGTGAGGTTCAGGCAATTACCTGGATTTGTTCTAGTCACTACGGAGGGCAGGCAACGTATCTACACATATAATATCATTGGTTAAAATAATTCGTTGCAAAATGTGCTAGATCAAATTATTTCCACATTAGAGCTACACTCAAAATTCATTCACATATAATTTAATAGCTCTTGCTAACGTTATAACACCACGTACTTATCAAATACCTACTTAGCGACTTACAGAAAAAAAAACAGTTTTTGTCCCTACCGTAAAATCAGTTTTAGCTGACAGCACGATTTGCAGTATCACCGATGATATGTTAGAAGAAGAAAACATGATACAGACTAGAACAGTCTCCCCTAAAACTGATTGGGTACATGTGTCATATTTTATAACAAACTTTCAAAAGACATTGTTAAAAAGTAGATATAATTTTCTTAAATGTTTTTTAAGTGCATCTGATATGAACAAACTGTATGAAATCTACATACACAATAGTACACAGGAAAAAAGTTATTACTCGCATTAATGTTTTATCAATGAATATTACTAAACTTGTATTGCATAGATCGCATTCGCATTAACAAGTATTATTTGCGCAAACGTGTCAAGTGTGTCGCGTTCGTTCGTTGAAAAGACGACTGCATAAATTGGCCTATTCGAAATTAGATTATTAACTCGGTAGACACCTGGATAATACACATAAAAACCGAAACCATAAGTATTTTTTTTAATTATAAATAATAAAATTCATTTATTCGACCAACTTAGATCATTACATTACAATTACAATTATTATAATCAAATAAAAATAAAATTGGATAAGTAATTGATTACACACATTGAAATAAAAATTAGATAAAAAAAAATATTGGACTTCCTGCACATGCGCACTCGCATTGAACCGCCGCGCCGCGTGGTTTGCGGCCCGCTAAAGGAGTGCTGCGAACCCTTCCCTTTCTCTGGGTGTCGTAAAAGGCAATGTATGAGATCACCTCCCCTGGGATAACTGACCACATATGCTGTTTTAATTCAGTGTGCCGTGGACTATGGCGTTGGTTTGCTTCTGCGTTCCTCATAGCCTAGTCTCTTGCCTAACTCTCCGGGGATAATATGGCTTCAGCTGATAATGTACAACACGCAAAACGCTAACTGCACGCATAATGTGCAAACATGTACTCACGCTTTTCAGCGAAGTAAGTACTTTCGCACAAAACGTAGTCAATAGTCAATAGTCAAAATATATTTATTCAATAAACTCAATTAATAAGTACTTTGAATCGTCCAAATCTTTTTTAACCTACCACCCATTCAGGACATCATTTTTTAACTGTGGCAAAGAACAGGTGCAAGAAACCACAACGCACAGAAGCAACATTTACAAAAAATATAAATATTATATGTCGTTACCAGGTCACAAAATACAAAATATTAATTTGAATGTAAATAGTTTAATTAAATATGGTGCTCTATATAAATTAATTATAGACAATTAGAAATAGCTGTTGGAATACTTGGAGCATTTCAGGCCCAAGCTGTTTTGTCTTCTGTATAATCTGACACTTTATAATAAGCTTTTTTATAAAGCTTTTCTTTGATTTTAAATTTATCAAGATCTAATTTCTGAATATCATTTGGTACTTTGTTGTATAATCGTACACACGGACCCTTAAAAGAATTATTTATTTTATGGAGCCTAGTATAAGGTACTGCTAATTTGTTCTTACGTCTAGTGTGTAATTTGTGAATATCACTGTTTTTTGAAAACATTTCAATATTTTTATGAACATACATCAGATTTTCATAAATGTATTGTGATGCAACTGTCATTATACTTATATCCTTAAATCTCTCTCTGAGAGAGTCACCAGCCTTTAGGTTATATATTGCTCGAATAGCCTTCTTCTGCAGCACAAAGATAGTTTGAATGTCGGCAGCGTTTCCCCACAGTAAAATGCCGTACGACATTACACTATGAAAATAACTGAAATAAACTAATCTAGCCGTATCAACGTCAGTTAACTGACGGATCTTCATTACTGCATAAGCCGCAGAGCTAAGTCTATTCGACAATTTAGCTATATGTGGGCGCCACTGAAGCTTGGCATCCAACGTGATGCCTAGAAACACAGTGGTGTCCACAGGATTCACATTCTTATCTTTAATTTGTACACTAGTTATTACCTGCTTAACATTAGGCAATACAAATCTTACACATTTGGTTTTTCTCTCGTTTAATAGCAAGTTATTAATACTAAACCAGTGAACAATCTTTGAGACCGCATTATTCACATCGTCATAATTTGGGTGTCGTCGTTTCACTTTGAATAAAAGTGAAGTATCATCAGCAAACAATACTATCTCATGACTGTCTTTTACAAAATAAGGTAAGTCATTAATATTAACCAAAAACAAGAATGGACCAAGTATTGAACCCTGCGGAACTCCCATTTTAATCACTGATCCCGGAGATCTTTTACCGTTAATGTCGACCTTTTGAATCCTGTTACTCAAGTATGAGATTAGAAGGCTCAAAGAAACATCCCTAATGTAAAACACAATCAAAAGTCTTGGATAAATCACAAAATACCCCTAGGGCATCCTGTGATTCCTCCTAGGTATCAAATATTTGGATTAAAAGCTCAACAACGGCGTCAGTTGTAGAGCGATGTATGTAAAAGTTTATTTCTATAAAAATGAATTTGCATTTGGTCTAACATCAACTTTTCAAAAATTTTACTAAATGTGGGTAGCACAGAAATAGGTCTAAAGTTAGAGGGGTCAGAAGTGCTACCTGATTTTAATAATGGAATTATTTTACTATATTTCATGAGGTCAGGAAAAACACCACAGTCAATGCATTCATTAAATATGCAAGCTAAAACTGGAGCTATTGTCACAATTACAGATTTAGCGACGTCCACGGAATTACCCCACAGATCAGCAGTTTTCTTTTTATTGAGAGTGTTAAATGTTTTTATTATATCTATAACACAAATTTTATGAAAGTTAAAATTACTTTCACAATCTTTAACATTCTCCTTCAAAACAGATTCAGCTACAGTGGGGGAAGAAATCAAGGCTTTTGTAGTTGAAACTGGAATGTCAGTAAAAAACCTCTCGAATGCTGCAGCAACCTAAGCATCAGAAGTCAAGGTTTTATTATCACAATTTAAATTGTACTCATTATTACGACTTTTGACCTTTCCTGTTTCACTATTTATAATATTCCATGTCATTTTTATTTTGTCATTACTATTCTTAATCTTAGAACTCAGATAGTTTGCCTTGGCTAATCGGCTTTTTTTTTCTAGTAAACATTTTATCAGTTATCTATATAGCATTGTGAATGCAAAATTTCAATAATAAAGATATTTATAAGCAATTACGTCTTTATCGATTTTTAAATACTTGCAATAGTATTTATTTCGAATGTGAGGGTAGACTTCACAGTGACGTAATACCGCTGGCTTGCAGCGTAATCAAACTACTAGGAAAAATTCAATGAGTCTTCTGGGGTCTCGGTAGCTCAGCGGTTAGAGCAGTGGACCGGCAATCCAAAGGTCGTGGGTTCGAATCCCACTCGAGCTTCCTAAGACTGGTTGATTTTTTTCTAGTAAACATTTTATCTGTTATCTATATAGCATTGTGAATGCAAAATTTCAATAATAAAGATACTCTTTTGAACAACTTTGAATAATTTTTAACATATAATTTGAAGTCATCGCTGGTGTTATAGTTGCGTTCACCATAAAGTTCATAAAGGCTTTTCCTACTTTTGTAAATACAAATTGTAGCCCATTCATTAAAAGTTACAGTACCACTAACCGAGATCTTTTTTGGAACAAAAGATTTATTAAATTCTGAACAATATATTTAAAAAAAATCATTATAAAAGACATTAGGGTTGTCATTGTATTCTAAATAATTTAATTTTGTATCTAGACTGCTTTTAAAGCGTTCCAGCCGACCTGCAGTTTTTGGCACAACAGTGACATTCTTTTTCATCACTTGCTTACGCTGGTGTGGAAAGCTGACCATTTGGCCACAATGATCAGAGTCCAGGTTATTAATAATTTGCTTAGCCAGTGGTATTAAATTGGTATATATGTTATCAATACAGGTGGCCGAAGTGGCAGTTATTCTTGTCGGCTCCAAAAATAAATGATTCAAGTTGTATGATAGAAATAGGTTTTTAATTTTAGCTGAAATTGAGGAATTTTCTAACAAATTAATATTAAAATCACCGCAAACAATTCCGCAAACACCGCACTCAATGTTTTACCTACATTGCGGACTTTATATAATGCCTCATCCATAACTTTTTCGAAAAAATCATATGACGCTGAAGGAGGTCTGTATACACTTAACCCAACAAATTGCTCCAAATCCACACAAGCTATTTCTATTGTTCGCTCAACCGAGAGGCTCACTATGTCTTTGCGTTCCTTTAATTTAAACTTTTTATTAACAATAATTAAGGAGCCACCATGTATTGCATTTCCTCGACTGAACGAACTTCCTACCAAATGATTCTTAAAATTGAACATGAACTGATGGTCTTTAAGCCAGTGTTCTGTTATGCAAAGAATATCAATTTTATTACAGTTCAAGAACAATTCAATCTCTAAATCTTTGCCCATCATTCCTTGGATGTTCTGATGGACAATGTTTAAAGATGGTACATTTTTTGAATTTAATGATTGACATGGGCTTTTGCTAAAGCTATTTTTACATTCATTTAATTTAATTTTATTAACAAACATTTCGCAAGAGTGTTCCTCTTTTGTCTTATAATTTATTTTAAATAATTAATTGGAATGTCAGTAGAAACACTACTGACGTCTATGTCAAATATATACAAATTAAACTGTGAAATGTATACAAAGAAAAATACACATTTTGTGAATTGTTAATAACTGATGTTATTGTTAAGTATAAGAATGTATTTCATTTCCTTATATAATAACTTGGTACTCTTAATTTTTTTTAAAAACATTAAATTTAGTAACAATAACACATTAACCATAGATTAATGTTTTATATTTTAGCGTATTATTAACGCTTAAACATACTCGTACTTAAGTAAAATTTTAAACACTGAAAAAAGACGACAACCTCAGGCGGGAATCGAACCACGCACCTTCCGCATTCCGGGCGGCTGCCTTAACCACTTGGCTACCGAGGTCTGGCTTTCAACCGTCGAAATTTGTCAGTGCTTGATGGTTATGTTTTTAGTCAACATTGCTTCATCAAAAAAATTTTTACATTTACCATATTCAATGTATGATCTATATTCTGTATCTATGGCAGTAAGTGCTCGGCCAGACTGCCCGCGCGGGCGCGGCGCGGCGCACTCAAACATTATGTATTCTTATTTGAGTGTCCGTAGGGGCACGCGGCGCGGGGCATATGTTTGCACGCCGCGCCTCGCCCGCGCCTGCAGTCTGGCCGAGCACTATGTGTTTACATTCGCCGCTTCGCAGATTCGCATTCGCATTTGAGAATGTCAGAAACATGCACAAACCAACGAAATAGTTGAATGTCTCATCATGACTCATGAGCATGTGTGAATCCATTTAATCATGTTGTTGAAGAGTTTTTAGTGGATTTTTCTCTGTACATAAAACATCTCAAGTGTATAGTTAAAAATCCACAAGTTAAATTTTATCATCTTTGCCTAGGTACAGTCGAAGGCAAAGGAAGTTGTAGGTAGACAACTTTTCGGCGATATTCGCTTGCGCTCCATCCCGACACCGCCTACGAACCGTAACGTGCGCGTGCCATAGCGTGCAAGCGAATATCGCCCAAAAGTTGTCTGCCGGGAACTTCCTCGACTGTACCTATAAAGTCCTTCTTAAATCAAAATACTAATTCATTACGTATCCATACATATAATTCACGACTATTATCCCCGAAGGGTTAGTCAGAGACTAGGCAATGAGGACCGCAAAAGCAGTCCTCTACTCCACTTTTCACCAAATAGCACATGTGCTCAGTCAGCGTCACAGGTGACGAGCCCATCGCCGCTCTATGCTGTTGGATGTGTGTGCAGTCTTTAGTCCGTTAGTCACCTTTCACGACACGCGATATAGTTCGTTAGATTAGTTGTTAAGTCTTAACTACACGTTAGTTAACTGTTTTTATTTTTTATTAGTATTGACGTCAATAAATAGGTGCATGTAAAGGTTTATATTGAATAAATAATTTGACTTTGACCCAAGAGAAGAGAGGAGGTGGTAATACTTTCACCGTTCCGCGACACAGTTAAAATAATAAATATTATATTACATTTTTGGCAAAAATAAAACCGTAAGTATATAAGGTTATTGAAATGCACCGCGTCTTACCTGCCGTCGAACGCCTTAACAATCTTTACATCCATGCCCAGCTCCATAAAGCTGAGCTGCATGAGTCGAAGCCTCTCCTGCCGGCGCTCCAGGTTGATGAGGAAGATCTCGCTGCAGCCGAACTTCCAGGGCTTGGGGTACTGGACGAGGTGGGCCAGGGAGTCAGCCAGCGGCAACGGCGCGTGGCGGCCGATCGCTTCCAGCTTGATGTTGAGGAGCTGTTCCAGGTCGTTCTGAGGGTCGTCGCCGTCCTCCAGCGGCACAGGCACGAAACCGTACAGGTGGTCGTTGCACACGTGCAAAGGTATCTCTGCGGATATCGTGTGTTGTTTAAACTCTTCGATCATATTATAAACTATAGATACACAATTGCCGGTTAAAAACCTGTTTCGTGATGAGATCCTCAACGGAGTTTAAACGAGCTTCAAACTACCTTTGACGACCTCCTTGGTCGAGTGGTTCGTACACCGGTTTTCATGGAGTCGCCATCTCTGAGGTCCCGGGTTCGATCCCCGGTCAGGTCAATTTAGAAACTATTGTTTTTCTAAATTGTTTCGGGTCTGGGGTGTTTTCAATGTATAATAAGTATGTATTTAAGTATTTTAAGTATGTTTATCCGTTGTCTAGTAACCATTTAACGAGTTTCCTAACGAAGCTTCTCTTGGGCTAGACAATTGGTGTAAATGTGGGAAAGTTTATTATTATTATTCTCTTTATTAAACATACTAAGAAAATTTTTTTACAGCATTTTATATAAAAAAAACATATTTACAATATAAAATATTATAAAAAACTTAACCTAGGTTGCCACCGGCAGCGGGGATAGACCCAAGCTATCGGTGGTTAGGGCTGGAGTGAGGAACCTCCTGACAATACGTGCCGTGTCAAGGAGTACTGCCTTCTGTATCTGACCCTTGACCCAACCTTTTAGCGAGAGCCTCTCTAGGTGTTGATCGAGGCTCTTAGCTATAAGGCCGAGTGCCGAAACGACTATCGGTACAATAATGGTTGAATCCACATCCCACATGGCGGTAACCTCGTGAGCCAAGTCAAGGTACTTACTGAGCTTGTGCTTCTCGGCTTTCACGAGGTTCTCGTCATGAGGTACGGTGATATCAACCAATATTGCTCGGCGCTGAGATCGGTCGATCACCACGATATCAGGCTTATTGGCAACAATAGTCCTGTCCGTGATGATAGAGCGATCCCAGTAAACCGTTGCATAACCATTTATTTATTATTATTATTATTACCTTTATTTGTTTAAATCTCTCATTCGTGCACAGCTCGAATATGCAGTTGCAGTTTGTTGCATTTTAACCATAAGTATAGAGAGGCTGTTCCGTTTTATGATTATATGTACCTTGACGCATATATCTTGACAAGATAATAGAAGGCGACATAACTATTTTGTAATACAATATGTAAAATATATCAATGATTAGCATCCTATCAATCAATTAATTAAAATTTCCCGCAACAGATAATACAACCCACCCGATGGTAAGAGCACAGTATAAATATAAGCTAAAGCAGTACGGAAGCTCGGCCTTTTTCTTGTTTTATATACCTACGCGCCAATTGAGCGTTAGGGTTGTCCTCTTATTTTTGTAAAACTGAAAAAGTTTTTGTTTAGTTAGCGCTGTATCTCAGCTAGTAAGCGCTTTTTTTGAGATAACTAGCAAAGCATAAGGGATGTCACTTTTAATTTAAAAAAAATTAAAAGCTAATAAGTTAAAGATGGCAGCTATTTTGTCTCATACTAATAACGAAGTCGTTGTCAGAAACTACACAGATCCCTAGATATTGATTTTCAAAGCAATCGGTTGAATAATTAATAAGTTAAAGATGGCGGCTACTTTTCACATTCTATTATCGGATTCATTATCGGAAACCACACTGATCCCCTGATATTGATTTTTAAAGCAATCGGTCGAATATCATGGAGGCTATTTTGTCTCATACTGATAACGGAGTCATTGTCAGAAACCACATAGATCGCCAGTTATCGATTTTCAAAGCAATCGGTAAAATAACTAAAAAGTTCAATATGGCGACTACTTTTTCTCATTCTAATAACGGATTCATTGTCAGAAACCACACAGATCCTCAGATATCGATTTTCAAAGCAAAGTTTAATAACGATGAAGTTTCGTAGTATCAATTCTTATTATTTTTTACCATTAAAAAAACGCGCGCTCAAAAAATATACACTCGTACTTAAGTAAGTACGGCAAATATCACCTAAATCATTCATACCTTTCAATATCAGCAGAAAGTTTAAAAAACGAAAGCTCCGGTTTTGAAGAAGCCGAGTTCAAGCCGCCGTATACTACGTAATACACTCGCGGCATTTTTAAAACTGCGCGCACAGCGCACGCAATACACATCAGTGAACACTCGTCTCGACGCGACACGCGCTACTGAGAGCACTGCGATGGGATGATTAGGCGGACCTAAGGGCCCTGTAAAGACGTGCGTCTGTGGGCGTGCGTCGTTTCGAGCGTTTGTACGTAGCTTCCTTACTGCTTTAGCTTATATTTATACTGTGGTAAGAGATTATAAGCCTAAATACGTTAGTCAGGAGTTACAGGCTAGTTCATCATAAATAATAATACGAAATTCAGCCTACCGTTATTTTTGGCGTTTATCGCAAACGCTATGATGTCGTCCTCAGGCCCATTGTATTCGACTATTTTCTTGGGGTCGTAGGTCAGCAAGTCGGAGTCCTTCCTCTTGAGAGAGATGAGAACTGCCGTGTGGACCATGGGCACGGGGAAGCAGCCGGTCTGCTCGCGGTTCAGTATAGGCTTGTAGTCATCCGTTCGTTTGTAGTAGTAGTTTTCAGTCATACCACACCTGCAATATACTATGCTTTTAGCCACCACGTGAGACATAACATTTTAACGCCTTAATTTACTAATTGACAGGTAACAGTAACAGGCTGTTTCTAATAACAAATAGCAAGTAATATATTAGTTATCCATGCTGTTGTAAGAGCAAAAATTAAATGATGAAGTGGTCACAGCATAGACAAAATTGGACAAACGTAAATATTAGAACCAGGCAGAGATGCTATAAGAGGAAAGCAGGATACAGACTAGACATCCAATTTTATTGTCTTCACTGTTACTGTCTGTTGAACAATAATAATAACCTGCTGGGGGCTTTTCTCGTGTTCTTTTCACAGAAACATATGCTGAGACTCAGTTTTTAATTCATTATACCTGTACTGTATCTTAATGTAGATACCTTCTAAATTTATACCACTTGAAATTGACTTATTGTGTAACCCGCGAAGCCAATAATTAGATATAATAATAATAATAATTAAGGTGAAATGTAAAAGAACATGTTGCTACTCAAAAATAACCCATACGCTTCCGCTCTTTCTTGGTCCGTTTTTGCCCACATTCCATTCTCCATTTTAAGTGGATGTCGGGCAAGTTGTGGTTTTTCGCAGGATTTTACTGTTTAATAGTGAATATTTGTTCTTAGTTGAAGCTGTAGGGGTTAAACTTTGGAGATGTTGCTGTAATGTTTCGTTTTCTATATTAAGCAGAAACTGTTTAAGACTAGCAGCTGCTTCGTTGAAGTGTCATTTATCGGCTGGATGACGAGTTCTGCGCCGCTCTTCTAAACCGTCGTTTCTCTAGGACTTTTTTTTAACAATGTTTGGCATATTTTGGTCTTTTGCTATATTTGACGATTTCTGAAGTGGCGGAGATAGGTCTGAGCAGCTTTTTGTACCATCTTAGTAAGACACTCAGCAGCGCTATCATTATCTTTCGCTGTTATGGTCGATTTTAAGTTCTAAGTTTTCTCTTAAATTCTGTTGATATGCTCTCCAATCTGTGTGTCTATTATACAAATATGGGGGCACAGCTCTTTTAATTAAAGTGGAACTCAGAGTTGCAATTACTGGAATGTGATCTGATGAAAAGCAACTTTCATATCTAAAAAATGAGTCTGCACACCCTAGATAAAGAAGTCCAGTAGGTTTGGCCATTTAGCTGGGTCTGCAGGCCAGTAGGTTGGATCGCCAGTGGAAAAAACATTAAGATGCATTTTCCCTACGCTCTTGCGGAGGTTTCGGACTCCAGTTGTGATAAGACGCGAGCCCCACATTGTGTGTTTGGAATTCCAATCACCACCCGCTATAAACTGGTTGCCCAGTCATTGTAAATAAGTATCAAGTCTTCTTCAACTGTTTCAGGATTTCTCCTTTGCTTAAGAGGGCAATAAACAGATAACAGTGTAATGGGACTTTGTAATGGAAATGTTGATTTATCTGTTAGATGAGCTTCAGATATCAATGATACATCAAGATCATGTACTTTTATGAAGATTTGCGCTTCATGCTTCTTGGCCAGTAGGCCGTTGACGTTCCAGGTTGCAATTTTTAGGCCTATTAAACAACCAGTTTATTGACAAGTGTTGTCAGGAGGCTCATGAGGGTCCCCATTTGGTCAATTAAACAATCTAGCTTTTCAGTTGCTTGGCAAAGATTATTTCTAAATTCGTACCTGCTGTGATTTGAGCATATGTTATTTCTGGTTGAACTATTGTTTGTTGGTTGGTTGGTTGTCCTTAATGTTTGTTTGTTTATCAGAGTTATCTGTTTTATTGGTAATATCCATTTCTTTATTCTGGTTATTCACTCTGTTTGGTGGTATAACCTTGTAAGTAGTTTTCTCTTTTGTATTTCTTGAAAGACCTTACAACCTTTGTAATTTGCGGCATGGTCACCCAAGCACAAGGCGCATTTTGCTGGTTCTTTCCTATCTTTTTTGTGCAGTCTGCAGTGTTGTGATTTTCTGCACACTTGACACATTGATATGGACGTAGGCAGTAGTTTCTGGTATGTCCATACTGATGACAACTTTGCATTGTGGTATTGTTTTTTTACGTTTAGGGTCTTCAATTAATACAGATGTATTGTAGATTTTTTTTTACATCATCATTTGCTGGCCCAGGAACAAGGTTAACAAACCAAGTCGATAGAGGTGTCTTAGTAGGTCCATGTGTAGCTGTTATGATCTCGTCCCTTACAACATTTCGTGTTTAACGTGTTAAAGCTCTCTTCATCAGACTGGTTGTCTGGAAGAAATCGCTTTATAGCGATAAGAACGCCAAATTGTAACTGTGCATTGTACTTGTTTTTTATGTTTTGTGTTTAATGTAAACTGTTCAACAGGTGTGAAAAGATGCAAGTTTTTGATTATGATTATGTATGGCCTAAACATAATTTTTTTTTTCACGAACCAGAGCCAATAATTATTTATATATTTTATGTATCAGGGTCATTTGTTGTTACACGTAGTTGGTTTTTTGTAACTACTTTGAAAGAGTAGGACTCTGCTTTTAGGTTCAGTGCGAGATACAAGTGTTTTTGGTTAACAGTTGTTATTTTGTGCTGTTGAAATATTTGTGTGTGTTATTTGTGTTTGTTATTGTCCGATAGTTATTTTTGGTGATTGTAGTCAGTGTTTAGTGCTGTCTTAAGGGTAAATATGGATACTGACCCTCCGGACCCCGGAGGGGGCAGTGTGATTTCTCCGGATGTTTTTGATTCCCAGTCGCAAGAAACCCCTAGAAGCATGCCTAGAAAGCGTGCCCAAAATGATCCTGATAGTTCCTTAATCCCAGTTAAAAAAACATCTGTTGCTCAAGTTACTGCATCTGCTCAAACAACATATACCCTTCCGGAATATATGAACAGCAAAATTAGCTATTCCGAAGATGATGTCGCTCCTTTTGTTGTTCATGTAGCCAAAAAGGAAGAACTCACACAGGGAACTGTTTTTCGCGCAATACAGATAGGCAAATTCTTGCACTCCAACAACATCAAAAATATAATTTCAGATGGAGTTAAGAAGGTAGGTCGAAATCGCATCTCTGTGGAATTTAAGTCCGCAGCTGACGCTAATTCTTTCTTGAACCATCCAGCGTTGAATGACTGCAACTATTTGGTAAATATTCCCTCATTTAATGTGTCGCGCATGGGTATTGTCAGAGAAGTACCTGTTGATTGGACTATGGAAGAGTTGATAGAAAATATCCAAATACCCCCGGGTTTTGGAAAAGTGTTCCGAGCAAGACGCTTACATAGGAAGTCCTCTTCTGTTGGTCTGCCCCTACCTGGATACCAACCCAAACGGTTGTTTTAACTTTTACAGGTAAAAAGCTACCACAACATGTTTATTGTTATTTTACCTCTTTGCCTGTTTAAATTTACCGTTTACCTGTAATCCAGTGTAATAACTGCTGTAGATTTGGCCATGTAAAATCACAGTGCCGTTCTAAGCCTCGTTGCTTTAAATGTGCAGAGTTACATGAGGGCGAAGCATGTTTAAGCCAAGCTCCTCCAAAATGTATTTTATGCTCTGGAAACCATTTAGCCACATATTTTTCTTGTCCAGAACACGAGAGGCAAAAATCGATTAAGCTGGTGATGTCACAGGAGAGCATTTCATATATGGAGGCGTCTGCTAGATTTGCCCCAACAAAAAAATCTTTTGCAGACTCAGCATGTATGTTCCCTTCACCCCCAACTCAGACCCAATCCAACTCATCCATAAGGACTTCATCCTATCCTGCAACCACTTCCTACCGCAAAACAGTGGAAATCCCTCGTCATCCCAGGGTTCCTGCATCCAGCTATGGCTATGACAGGAACTTCCATAATGAAATTTCGTCCACCCCAGTATCTTCTCTTCCAAATGGATGTGCTTATTCAAGTACTCCTTCAGTTCCACCAGAACCTAATGACAATTTGTTAGAAATGTTATTGTTACAATTATCTACTTTAATTAACTTTATCCAACGTTTTAATGACATAGAATTACCGTACAATATTAGACAAAAACTTACTGAGCTTTCTTTTCTTAATAACAAAATTCACCCCAATCCTTCAGTGGAACTGTAGAAGTATTAGACACAAAAAACCAGAATTAATTTATCTCATAAATACCCATAAGCCCGTCATTCTTGCCATCCAGGAGATGTGGCTTAGACCTGGATCCAATTTTAGGATATCAGGCTATGCTTGTTTGCGGGATGACAGGAGCGACGGTAAGGCTGGCACTGCAATTTTTATATCACGAAATTACAAGTTTTCACAACTTGCCACCCCATCCCATAATAAAGATCTCTTTAATATAGTGGCAGTTCGTATCATGGACATTACCTTTATATCTTTATATATTCCAATTCCCAGTTTATCTATCTTAATTAACATATCCTCTATAATTTCATCTATTCCTTAGCCGGTTATTATATTAGGTGACTTTAACCTACATAATGTAATCTGGGGCTCCCATAACTCTGAGTCTCTTTCATTTAGACTTTTAGACGTCTTAGATGATTTTAATCTGTGCATATTAAATGATGGCTCTCCAACACGGCGGGTAGCTCCTTCGCAGAATGTGAAAAGTGCTGTAGATTTATCTCTCTGCTCCGCTAGTTTAACTTCTAGTCTTACCTGGCAAGTTCTTCCTAATTCTCATGGAAGCGACCATTACCCCATTCTTATCTTCTTACCTATGTCCCGAAAAGAATTCCCTATCAATACTCATCGACAAAAATACGTAGTATCTCAAGCCGACTGGAACCAATTTAGGATTAATACAGATGAGGAAGTTCGCAATCTTCCTACACTAAATTCGGGTAATGTCCACTTACATTATAATCTATTCAAAAATGCTCTTTTATCTGCAGCTGATAATTCTATCCCGATAAGAAAATCCCCCTCTAAGAATATCTCTTCTCCACCTTGGTGGGATAAAGAGTGCACTGTTGCATGTAAAAAGCGCAAGGAAGCAGAGCGAACCTATACTTGTTCAATGAATGAACATAACTTCATAAAATATCAGAAAACTGCAGCAGAAACAGTACAACTATTAAGAATTAAAAAGAGAGCTGGATGGCACTCTTTTTGTTTATCTTTATCCCCTAAAACTCCGTCAACTGTTATTTGGAAAAATATCAAAAGGTTTCGTGGCTCATTTATAGATAGTAACACCTCTTTAGACTCATCTTCATGGTTAGAATCTTTTAGTCAAAAAATTGCCCCTCCATCCGCTCCCTCTTTGGAGGAAGCTACAACATTCTCGGCTACCTCACCTACAACATCTGACATATTACAGTCCCCTTTTTCCCTTGAGGAATTAACAATTGCCTTATCTGGTCTTAAGGACTCTGCTCCGGGAGTTGATGGAATACCGTATTCTTTTATTGTCAAAAGTGGAAAGGAAACCAAGATATATTTCCTCAAAATGATAAATCTTATATTTGAGTCTGGCATTCCTCCTGAGGAATGGAAGACACAAATTATCATTCCTATCTTAAAGACTGGTAAACCTAGTAACGACCCATTAAGCTACCGTCCAATTGCTCTTTCCAACACTATGTCAAAGATTCTAGAGCATCTTATTAAGAATCGTTTGGAATGGTTTTTGGAGAGCAATGAGAAACTCTCCAGAACCCAATTTGGTTTTCGCAAAGGATTAAGCACGATAGACAGCCTCGGTACTTTTGTGAGTGACGTCCGTATTGCTTTTTCGGAACGAAAATCAGTAGTAGGCGTATTCCTAGACATTGCATCTGCATACGACAATGTTCTTCTCCCAATGCTCAGGCAGAAAATGCTACAGCTGAACATACCGGAGAGAATTGTAAATTTTATCTTTAACTCTCTATCTGATAGGTCGATTCTTGTAAGCTCGCACAATTCTACCCTTCCACCTAGAAGAGTTTGGAAGGGCCTTCCCCAAGGTTCAGTCCTTAGCCCTTTACTATATAGCGTGTATACTCATGACTTGGACCTTTCAGTGGATTGCTTTTGTAATGTTCTCCAATACGCAGATGACCTTGCTCTCTACGTAGCAGCAGATAATATCTCTGATGCCGAGAATAGACTTAACTCCGCAATTTACTATCTTAACAGTTGGCTTCTGGATCACGGCTTGTCACTTTCCATTTCTAAAAGTATTGTGGTAGTCTTCTCGAGGGCTAGGTCTATTCCTGACATCGCAATATCTTGTGATGGACAATCGTTTCCAGTACATGATAGAGTGAAGTTCTTGGGAATGATATTGGACTCAAGAATGTCTGGTGCTCATCACTTAAAATACATTTCTGAAAAATGTGAAAAAAATATTAATGTACTGAGAGCACTTTCTGGAGTTTGGTGGGGAGCTCATCCATCCACCCAAAAGTTACTTTATAATGCTCTCATTCGCAGCCTACTGGATTACGGTTCTTTCCTACTGGAGCCATGTAATAAAACTTCTTTGGTTTACCTGGACAAAATCCAATCTAAATGTCTGCGGATTATCCTTGGCGCGATGAAGTCTTCACCTATAAATGCTATGCAGGTGGAGTGTCTGGAGTCGCCCCTAGAATTCCGTAGACAATACATTTCTGATAGATTCCTCTATAAAAGTTTCCAACTGTCATCTAACCCAATAATCGCTATGTTACAAACTTTACATGAACTGATTCCTTCCAATGACTATTGGTCACACAAAAATCTACCGTGCTTGCTAATAAGTTATAGGAAACTCACTAATTTGCCTTCTCCTGTTTACCAGTGTAAGATCAACCCTCTCTTTGAAACTCCATATGAAGCTTTAATTTATCAGCCGGAAGTAATTCTCGACTTAGGTGTAGAAAAGAGCTCCGTGGCCGCTCAGAATCAACTCAATGAAATAGTATCAACTAAGTGGCCTGAATGGTTGACTATTTATACTGACGCATCTAAAATATCCAGTGATGGTGATGTCGGTTCAGCGGTCTGGATTCCTAAATATAAAATCATACTCAATTTTAAATGCTCTTCGTTGGCTTCAGTCTATACTGGAGAAGCCACTGCTATTCTAGAGGCCCTTAAATTTGTTCAGTCTCATACTATTTCTAAAGTAATAATTTTTTCAGACTCAAAAAGCTGTCTTGAAGCAATTATTAGTAACCAATTTCGCTGCAAAACTAAAGTTCAGTATATTTTGAAAATTAAAACAATTTTATTTGAGTGTCACCAGCAAGGTTTGCATATTGTCCTTGTTTGGATTCCAGGCCATGTAGGCATTAAGGGCAATGAAACTGCTGATGCTTGCGCTAAGCAAGCTACTGTCAACGGTACTTTTACTCATTCTGGCTTATACACTAACGATGTCACATTAATAGCTAAGAAAGACCTCTTCTTGAACTGGTCAGATTACTGGAAAAAGAGCAGCGTTTCTAAAGGTTCACACTATGCCAACATCCAACCAGACATTCCCCATATACCATGGTTTTTTAAATATCGCAGTGCCAATAAGAGAGTGACTTCTGTTGTTTGCAGACTTAGATTGGGACACGTGTGTACTCCAGTTTTTTTGGCTAAAATAGGAGTGAAAGACAGTTCCTTATGCGAGTGTGGGCTTGACGAAGGTAGAACAGAACATATATTTTTTAATTGCCCTAAAAACAGCCCCTCCTTATACTCCCTTCTCCCTCCGTGTATCCCTCGGCCTACTAATTTTAAATCCGTATTAGCGTTCGTAGATACTGATTTTGTCAAAGTCCTGTGTTCGTTCATTAACACTAATAATATTAAATTGTAACTGCAAATCTTTATCTGCTTCACTCACTTACTAACCCATCTATTTGTTATTGTTACAGGTATCTATCCCTCGGCCTACTAATTTTAAATCCGTATTAGCGTTCGTAGATACTGATTTTGTCAAAGTCCTGTGTTCGTTCATTAACACTAATAATATTAAATTGTAACTGCAAATCTTTATCTGCTTCACTCACTTACTAACCCATCTATTTGTTATTGTTACAGGTATCTCAACAGTCAAACTCGCTAGACAGTTCCTCAAAATTAATAAATCTTATTTTCTGACAGTTCTCTTGTATGAGCATAACGCCCTAAAGTTTAAAGCAGAGTCACAAACAAAAAGATAAACCACATTGTCTACCCAAAAACTAGACACTGGCTAAATCATAGCGAGCCATCAAATAAGAAATTGAATTGAATTGAATTGAAAGAGTATTGTATTTTTTTAAAAGCTGTATCTATTAATTCTTTAAGCTACAAGTAAACAGACTATAGGTGGTGTTTTGTTGAGCTTTTTCTCTTGCATGGCACTGACTTTTTCATTCTCATCAACACTGAATCGTGAGAAACAGTTTTGTGTTATGACTGCGGCGTTGTCTGAGTAATGGCAGGGGGGGGGGGGGGTGTGTCACTCCACAGTTTAGGTGCGTTCGTTTGGCGCGCCTCCCAGGCAGGCCACCTAGGCGTAAAGGTTGCCGAGAGTCATAGCACCGAACACCGAGCGCCGAGTTGCTTAACTCGTAATGCCTGCGCGCGCGCGTAAACCCTACGCTCTGTGACGTCATGGCGTGAAATCGATATCGAGTCAGCCTTGCTTAACGGAATAAGAATGCTCGGGTTACACAATAAGTTTCAATTTCGCGTAAAGTCGTTAGAGTGAACCTTCTGTACATAGTACATATTCTGTGGTATTGGTACAGTTTGCCAAGCAATATCACCAATTCACCAGTATCTTGTTGACTGTTGGGATCTAGATTGATTATTTTAGTAGATGTTTATGAGCTGACGAGTATTTCCAAATTTGTTGTTTCACCAGTAGCATCCCTCCTCTGTTAGTTTTAGTTGTTTATCAGTAATATTTATTTTTAAGAAGCAACCACTATTCATATCACTTGGCATCATGATTTGGTTTCCAAACGCATAAAAAAATAAAAAAATAGAGAGTAAAAAAAACAATCTAAAGTTGGTATTTTGAAATGTGGAAATCGTCACTATTGGATTTTAAAACACTATTTTAGTTGTATTTTTGTGTTTCACATGCAAATAACAGTATCACTGTTTCCACAGTTTATGATTTGCACTTCAGTAATGTTTTTAAGACACTTCTTCACTATTTAGACACAAAACTGAATAAATCTTTACGAGCAGGTTAGCTCCTGTTGACTAGTTTGACAGCTACTATGATGAGAATAATTAGTCTAATAATAATTTTATGTAAAATCCAGTAATCAAGGTAATAATACAAAAAGTACAAATACATTTTTGACCAGATTTTTGATGACCCTGATTTGGTTTGTTTACATAAATTCTTTCTCGAGTTTGGCTGGAGTATGGGTGAAGTTTTTTATAATATTTAATAAATGTCTTTTTTAATTAAATAAGTAAAAATATATAATTTAAAAATTTGATGGAACAAAGAGAATAATAATAATAATTTAGATACATTTTATAAAAACAATTTGTCGTTTGTACTTTTTACAAAGGTTGCTGTTTAAATACAACTACAGCTATAATTGTTCAATTAATTTGCACACTCAAATCTGTTTGGAAGTAAATAAATTATTCTAAGTTGATTAGCATTTCCACTTACCTAACAAGCCATGGTAACATTTAGTGTGACTAGGAAAGTGAGAGATGGTTGATAGCAAAAGCTTTAGAATCGGCAACACAAAAAGCAGCCCATGATCAATCAGCATGCGAAAGACTGAAGCTTCTAACCAGAAGTTTGAGTACAGTCCATCAGATATTAGCATCGGTGCCACCACGGGCAACTCTTTCTTGACCAGTAATTTCAAGGTCTCATTGTTTGTTAGAAATACATCTGCATCTATCATCTGAAAACATTTTTTATCATTTGCTTGTTTTACATTGTATTGAGCGTTCTTCTTTAGACCAAGATCAAGACAACCCACCACGTTGCCCCAATATGGCTTGGTGAGTGGCATTATGGGGTGATACCTTAGATCTTAGATTAAAACAAAAAGGGAAGATACGGCACTAGTGTCTAGTAAGTGAGCCGCTAAAATTAGGCCTAAAGGCACAATTTCACTTCAGTCACAATTTTCCGAGCGAACAGCCTACATCGTACTATTGCGGATATTCTGCTGTGTGAAAAAGAGAAAGACGCTACTCCGCAGTGGCATTGGAATCGGTCGTCGTACGTACTCATCTGTTGTGAAGCAACCGAGATATCAATGCGTGTCAGTTGAGTATGACTATACTTTGATTGACTACAAGTAGGCGCATGCCATATCTTCCCTTTTTGTTTTAATCTAAGGGTGATACTTGGTTATTATAACTTGAATGAACAACAGACCAAAAATAAAACACATTATTTTCATTGAGATAAATGAACTAGAAAAGACGTCCCATACAATAAATGTGCAGTTGTGCATAGCTACAATGATACTTCTACCGTGGTGCGGGGCTTAACTAGTTGTCATAGAAATGTCTAAGCGCGCAGATGCGACACACTATTCATACAGTTTTATTACCGAGTTGTAAAGTTGTAAGATAATGTTTTTATTGTTGTTAATTGTAATATTGAAATGAAATAAAGTAAATTAATGCCAAACATAAAAGTAAGTAAATAATTGATTAAAATATTTCATAACAATGATAAAAATCTTTTTCAATTATTTAAGAAAAATATTTATTTAAGTAGGTACGTGTAAAAATATTACTGAGTAGGTATCAAATATTCAGATGCTCAAATTTTTCAAGCATTATTGAGATGAGATTAAAAATCGTATTTGAGTCCAATATAGGTATGAGAAATAAATAAAAAAAGTATTTCAATGGTAACAAAATATTTTAATTTCCTTGAAATAATACAAGTTTAGTAAGTTTCTGCCGTTTCGTTAAATTTATATTTCAGAAAAAATTTTTTGGGAGTACTTATCAAAAATTGAAAAATATTCTAAGTATAATAATTCTAACGAAATCCCCAATAAAACTGCCATCATAATTCCAACCCTAGTAATTATTTCACATAAAGCGTTAAAAGTGTCACATTGAAATATTATTACTCTATGCAATGCTATTACCGAAACATGGTCGCTGCTTTATGGCTGGCGATTTGATAAAAAATTAGTCAAATGCATGTTAAAACGTTAATTTAATGCGTACTTACAGGTGAAAAGTGATTCCATTGTTTTTATTTGTGTTATGCGTACTTACAGGTAAAAAGTGATTCCATTGTTTTTATTTGTGTTTCCTGAGTTTTTTAAATAGTACCTTAGCACACATGAAGGCATATTTTTATTAAACAGAACACAGAATTACACACGTATTTGCATCTAGCGCCTACCACAGACTAATAGAGGTGGAGCGAGCTGGCTCTAACGCATGTTGCAAACAATCTAGTTCAGATGTCTTCTCTAGTACGTAGTACATATTAACTCAATGATTATTTAAAAAAAAATTGTTAATAATACAAATAAATGCAAATATTGGAAAGCTAAAGCTATAAGTGAAAGTACTTACAAATATGTAATCAGCCCACAGTTGTCTCACAAAGCGGAGAGCTTCTTCTCTCAACCCAATGACATGCCTGAAGTGCCCAGTGCTCCAGTGTGTTGACTGTTTTTCGTCCGCATGAAGCAAACCGCTGGAGTTATTTGTGACCAGGTTAATGCCGTTGTATTCCGACGCATACTGCTCAACCCACTTTTCTAGCACCTCTATACTATTGTCTTCATTGAAGTCACTGTATATCCTGCAATGATTGAAGTCTATAACTATATTTTAATCATTGAGGTTTCATGTACAAAACCATAATATGATTACAGAGTATCGTTAGCTAGTTAAAATAATTAGGTCACTTAGATTAAATATTTAAATCTGTGCCGGAAGAAGTCCAGTCAATAAGTTACAAAGTATGCCTAATGTTTCAGTACATTTAAGCTTGATTCCGTTGTAATAACTCACCAAAGGTAGAGACGATCTTTAGGATAATCCAGATTGTGTAAACATGTTAGGAAATAGGGCAACGTATGAGCTTTATTTCGCACGAGCACCGAAATGCCGACGCTGGGCCACTTGTAGGGATCGTCGGAAACTTCGCCTAAACAAGAGGAAAAGAAAAGTAAAACAAGACCTAAAAGTTGTAACACTCCTAATCGTGACATGGTTTTATGACACTAATAATGATTCAGAATCTCTCAATCAAGTTTGTAAAATTTAAATTAATAACTCAATCAACAACAGCTCAGCTTGCGATTCAATTTCGTTTGCTTTGATTTGATTGACGTTCGGTCGCTCGCCGATTTTATCTGACATTGACAACAGAAAGTCAGAAACCTTCGGTACCTACTGAAACATAGGAGGGGCCTTATTGATCTAAACAAATGCTTAAACAAAATTAATGTAGGTACCCTCTTTGCCCGGGCGGGTGATAAGTTAAGTAAACTCGATAAGCGATGTTGGTCTAAAGCCGGGTCCGCTGCGCCAGATTTTGAACAGAACATTGTTCGAAAACATAAATTACTCAATGGGCTAGCGATGCGCGATTATGAATGATACTAACTGAATCATTCGATTATTACATTCATTCGAATAATTCGAATGACTTCTAAAATGTATTACTAATTACTAATCAGTACTAATCGGGGGCTAATCAGTCAGTAGTGTAGTAGGAATCAACCACTAACGAATACAGAATTTTGCAACGGACTGAATGGTCATTCATTGATAATGAATGATACTGTAAGTAACTAATTTAGTAAAGAAGACCCGCGGATTATTACGAAACTAAATTCATTGGCTCTGCGACGCTATTTTCAAAAATTTCATTCATTTTACCTACAGCTAGTAATATTATTCTGTTCCTACAGGACAGTTGCTGGGGTAGTGTAAAAGCAAGTAACTAACTTCTTTTTCTAATTAGGTACTCATTTTGATCCCCTCTCGCTGTGTGTAATACACTGGTCGCCATTTTCGATTATAGCAGACCTCTCTTAGTAACCGCTATATAAGCCTTATGCTGTGGCGTTAAAGTACATTTTAGCTTTATTTATTTCAATATCAATAATCGTTTGATTCTATTACTAATTAGTAATGCTTATTCGATTATTGAAATTAGTATATTACTAATCTGGTATTCGATTTTTGAGATTAGTATTAGTAGTCAATTCGATTAAGAAATGGGCGATTTTCCGAGATCAAAAAAAAAAAAAGAAATTGGTTCGTAAATGACTTCATAGATGGCGCTTAGCATAGATTAGTATGGCGCTTAGTAAAAGGCGGGTTCATGAAGAGCACGTGTATGGCTGCGTAATATTTATTCTATTCCAAAATAGAAATAGGTTCTGGATGTCCTGAATATAAATAGGTAAGTAAATACTATTTTTTTATTATTTTGGTAGACAAGTAAAAGTGTAGAATTTATTACAGCTTATAAGTAGCCCAGCTTTCATAAAACGACATCTATCGAGTGTTTTTAAACTAATTTTTACTTTTTAATTTGGGCTGTCAGAAAATCGCCCATTAGTCATAATCGCGCATCGCTACAATGGGCCACATTATTACTCAATGGGCCACGCCCCTTATTTATGTTTTCGAACAATGTTCTGTTCAAAATCTGGCCGCAGCGGACCCGGCTTAATGCTCTAATAAGCCTTCTTATTATACATCTGTGTAAGCGTGTAATGACTAGGCAGCTTAGAGGATTAGATATAGCTAGGCAGTATGACCTTAAGTCTTTGTTATATCAATGACAACAATGACAAGCCTATAAAAAAAGTATAAAGTCTCTATATATTGATCAACACAACAGAAAAGTTCAATTTACTAGAATTATTTTTAATTAATTAAAAAATTGGGCTCAATGACATTAAAATGGTATAAATGAACCAATAAACTTCTACTTTGAATCCGACTTGTGTTTTAAAACGTGGTGTGTATTTCTTATCTAAATAATTGAGACTTACCTAAGCAGAGCTCATCAGTATGTACTTTCACATACTAGCTGTCGGTTTTATTCCGTTTATTATATGCGGAACTGAAGAAAATATAACATTTTCACAAGGTTAGTGATATATCTTTTACCCCCTTATTTTAAAAATCTTTTTTTTTAATTTCTTACCTGGCTTTGGCTTGGCTTTTAATGTCTTATCTTCATCATCAGCTTCTAGGCACAGGCCAGCAGCACATGTAACAAGGTGAATGACATTTGTTTTATATTTAGTTTTGAATTTAAAATTCAAATATTTACTTGCATTCTCTGTCTAGCCTCTGTTTTCATTATAGCTCTACTATTTGGTGTAAATTCAGTTCAGATTCATCCGTGGAGCTAGAATGAGCTCCTTCTAATTATTGTTTTCCTTCCGAATTATTGTTATTGCGAACAGTGCATTATTATAACTAGGCAGTTCCAGGCATACGTCCTGATAATAATAATAAGTTATAACCTAAATCTTTACCTAGTTGTGTGTGTACTTATGCTTAAATTGTGCTTTATATAATAACTAACCATTTATTTAAAATAATATACGTCTGAACTCATTGTGCTATTATCTTCATTCTACTTCTCCTTATCGTGTCAATCCCCCGTTCGTCCGCACCGTAACACACACAGGGAGAATGGGCCATAACCAACCAGCTGGTCAAATGTGGGTTGGTGGGTTAATTAGCGGCTGAGCTCCTCGCGTTTTACCTTGGCCATGTTATACTCACACACAAGATATACACAATAAGGATTAATGATTTTTCTCTTTGAATCGATTTATTGGATTTTAATGGATCATAGGCGTCTGAATTAATTCCTGGATCAAATCATATGCTCTTGAATTGATCTCATAAAAATCGATTCAAAATTCAAATCAAAATTTGCAATAATTCTAACAAATAAACAATTCTTTTTACATTACGAATACAAACACCATCAAAAGTCTTTATCAGCCATCAGTAAAATCAATAAAATTTCGATAAAATCACAAAAGCCGAATTTATTATTCACACACGACAACCAAAGCAAAATAAAATCAAGGAAGACTTTTTAGAACTACCTGCATCATGTTTAATTATGTTTGCCTATCAACTTGCTTTGCTTTGTAACATAAACATTAGGATTGGGGACTACTGATATAAATATAGTGTCCACAATGTTCTAACTATAATCATAACAAATATTAATTTACATTGTCTGTGAAATCGATTTAAAGGATTCGATTCACCTTACTTATGAATTGATTCAAATGAAGTTCGTATTGAAATGAATTGATTTAAAAAATCTCTAGATCGTATTTGTTCACTTGAATCAATCTTTATAAATATCGAATTGTAATGTGCATGCCTAGTACACAATATATCCAATTTATATTGCAGTTAAGATATGATATTGTTTGTTCTTCTGTACTCAATGTTGTATGTCAGTAAGACGGAATATGGCTGAACTAACTATAAGTACTACTGTCACCCTACCAACACCTTTATGATGAACATATTTGAATTTGAATTTAGGATTTATATTTGCCCTGCATTTACACTTTTGAATTTTTTGCTCTTTCAGATGATTTCAAATGTTCTTTGCCAGATGTGAAAAGTATTGATGACAATCTGGATATAACAAGATTCAGAACTGATTTCTCAAAAATATCTGAGGTGATTGAAGATTTTGGTAACTGTTAGATACCTGGATTAAATTATTTATTATTTGTTAAGTTGTAGCTAGGTACTTTGATTGTTTCATTCGATACTTATATTGTAAAACAATGGATAGTCATAATGGGCCTTAACCGTGTCGGTAGCGGTGAAAGAATACTACCACCCCTATCTTCCCGTGGGAGTTGTAGAAGGTGACTGAGAGATCAACCCAGAGGATGGACAGCAGCATCCTCTGAGATTCCCACTGTCATTCTGCGATCGCCAACCCGCCTGCCAAGCGTGGCGATTATGGCAACTTTCCCCCCAATGAACGACAGCACTAAACTCCGGTCCCTAGTCCCCGACGGCCCCGCTCACCCTAGCTACGGTAGCAGCCAAGGCAGCGACGGGGCAGGGGGTGCTAAGAATCTCCGGCAGAGACCTGGCTACCGCCAACAACGAACTTTGGACCTGGCAACCTACAACACGCGTACACTACGGACTGGCGAGAAGGTTTGCGAACTGGAGGAAGAATAGAGCAAGATACGGTGGGACATTGTGGGATTATCTGAGGTCCGAATAGAGGGTGAGGATTCGATAATCTTGAAGTCTAGTAACTTGCTCTATTTCCGGGAGGGCAAACAACTGTCTTAGGGTGGTGTTGGGTTTATCCTCCACAGCTCTCTCGTGAACAACGTTGTCAAGACCGGAAGTGTGTCGTCGAGGGTAGCATACCTTATACTCAGAACAACCAAACGGTATTCGTTAAAGGTTATAGTTACAGGTAATCGCTCCGACAACGGCACACCCCGACAAAGAGGTGGAGGCTACGTATGAAGACATCTCTAGAGCAATACAAGTCTCCAAAACTTGTTACACTGTTGTCATGGCGGACTTGCTGGAAAGGGAAATAACTCTTTATGATGTACTCCTTTTTTAGGAAAGCTGAACACCGCAAGTGGACCTGGCTAAATTCCGATGGTGCAACAAAAAATGAGATTGACTTCATTATGTCGACGAGGAAGAAAATATTCAATGATGTCTCTGTGATCAACGCGTTCAAAACTGGCAGTGATCACCTGTTGGTAAGAGGCACATTGAACATCAATATCAATCTGGAAAGACGTCGATTGGTGAAGTCTACGCTCCGTCCTGCACCCATCCAAATCCAAAACCCCGAAAGCTTCCAGCTCGAACTGCAAAATCGCTTCGAATGCCTGAAGGATTGCGTAGACGTGGACGATTACAACAACAGGTTTGTGAAAATAGTCCATGCGGTTGGGTCTAAGTTCTTCAAAACCCAGCGTAAAAAAGGACCCAAGAAGCTCTCAGACCATACTTTCAAGCTGATGGAAGAGCGGCGCGTGATGGTTCTGCGTTCTTCCGATGATTCGTCTCAGTTTCGGCGGCTCAATGGGCAGATCTCATGACTCGCGACACTCGCCGATTGAATACAGACCGTCTTAAAAAGGCTATCGAGCAAAACAGTATTCGCTAGAGATTTGGGTATTTTTTATTTATTTATTCGGCTACGGGTAAGCTCTTGGCCTTCATCTCACCTGATGGTAAGTTATGATAAGGCCGAAGGTGGAAGCGCGCCTCACCCGGAATCCTCAACCACTGAGGAACTAGCTATCTTATCTCAAACTGTCGGAACACAACAATGCTATAAACATCGTTGTTATGGCGACAGACTTAGATAAGATGGTCGTAGCTACCCATGCGGACTTCACAGCCTTACCACCAACCAAACCGAGCACACAAAGATGTACCCCCCGCTGGGAATCGAACCCGGGACCTCTGGGTCTGAAACCGGTGGCTTAGCCACTAGATCACATAGGCGGTTATTGGGCAGAGCCAACTGACGACGCTGAAAGCCGATGACAGCAGAACTGCCACGTCCAGGTCCGAAGACGGGAGAGGTTGAGAAGTTCTATGGACAGCTATACACATCTGTACAAAGATTAGCTATAGACCCTAGAGCTAAGCCAATACCCGACAATACACTGAAGATATCCCGGACATCAGCCTGTACGAGATTGGTGTGGCTCTCAAGCAGCTTAAGAACAGCAAGGCATCGTTCATGGTGCTGACGGAATTACGGCTGAGCTTCTGAAAGCAGGCGGAAGACCGGTACTCGCAGCTCTTCAGAAACTATTTATTTCCGTCGTACTCGGAGGTAGAACGCCAGAAGCGTGGCATGAAAGTGTGGTTGTATTGTTCTATAAGAAGGGCAACAAGACCCTATTGAGGAACTACAGACCCATATCACTTCTAAGTCACGTTTATAAGCTGTTCTTGAGAGTTATAACTAATCGTCTCGCACGCAGGTTTGAGGACTTCCAGCCAATCGAACAAGCCCGATTCCGAAAAGGCTTCAGCACCATAGATCACATATATACGCTGCGGCAGGTTATACAGAAGACCGAAGAGTATAACCGGCCACTTTGCTTAGCGTTTGTGGACTATGAGAAAGCCTTTGATTCGATCGAAACATGGGTCGTGCTACAGTCTCTCCAGCGGTGCCAAATTGACTACCGGTACGTGTAAGTGTTGAAATGTTTGTACGAAAACGCCACTATGACAGTTCGCTTTCAGGACCAGAGCTCGAAGCCAGTCCGGCTGCAGCGTGGAGTGAGACAAGGAGACGTCATATCTCCGGAGCTCTTCACTGCTGCACTGGAGGACGTGTTTAAGCTTCTGGACTGGAGAGGACTCAGCATCAATATTAACGACGTGTTCCTTCGATTTGCCAACGATATAGTAGTCATAGCTGAGACCCTGGAGGATCTCGGCACAATGTTCGGTGATCTCAACAGAGTTTCTCAACTACCTTAAAATTAACATGGAGAAGACGTAAATCATGTTTAACTCACGTGTCGTATTCACATCTCTGAAGGTTGGAGACTCTGCTCTTGAAGTTGTTGACGAATATGTATACCTGGGACCAACGGTCCAGTTAGGTAGGTCCAACATTAAGAAAGAGGTCAATCGTCGAATCCAACTCGGCTGGGCAGCGTTCGGTAAGCTACCAAATATCTTTTCGTCCAAATACCTCAGTGTTTCAAGACAAAAGTCTTCGACCAGTGTGTGTTGCCAGTGATGCCATACGGTACCGAAACGTGGTCGCTCACTATGGGCCTAATAGCACAGAATAACTAATAGTACTACCGTACAGAAGGACGACTCTCTAACTAAAGTAAAGTTTGGGTATAAAAAATTGCCTAATCTTACGACTTTCACGCGAAATTGAAACTTATCGTGTGACCCGAGCGTTTATATTTCGTTGAGCAACGCTGACTCAAAATCGATTTGACGTCAGGAGCGCAGGGTTTCCACTCATAGATATATGTAGGTTTATATATTAAAATAAATCAGATTCATTGTTCTTTCTTTTATTTAGACGCCCGTAAACACAACAATAATCTTTTATACGGATTATAAGATCGTTTAGTAGTTATTGTTCAGTGCACAAAAAATGACACAAATGATCGTTCGTTTTACGCGCCACGTGGTCCACGTGGTCCACGGCTCCGAGCCGAGCGTCAACCTACGTGCTACTGCCATACGATACGCCTGCTTGGTAGGCGTGCCGGTCGAACACACTGAAACTGCGGAGTGACACCCCCCTGCTAATAGGCAGGCTCAAAGTCACGCAAAGAGCAATGGAGAGGGCTATGCTCGGGGTTTCTCTACATAATCGAATCAGAAATGAGGAGATTCATAGATGAACTAAAGTAACCGACATAGCCCAAAAGTCGCCAAGCTCAAGTGGCAATGGGCAGGGCACATCGCCCGTAGAACCGATGGCCGTTAGGGCAGAACGGTTCTCGAGTGGCGACCGCGCACCGGAAGACGCAGTGTGGGCAGGCCTCCAAGAAGGTGGTCCGACGATCAGGTGACGGTCGAGGGTAGCCGCTGGATGCGAGCAGCTCAAGACCGGTCGTGGTAGAGATCCTTGGGAGAGGCCTTCGTCTAGCAGTGAACGTCCTCTGGCTGATTGAATGGGCCTTTAATTCTTTAATTTGTAAGTCAATAATGTTAACTTAACAATATGATGAGCTGTGTAATTGTCCCTATTAAGTAAATAAAATATAAATATAAATACTGCATACATAACAATCTTTAAACTTCTCTGCTCAATCATTCTCAAAAGTAATATGTTTCAGGTAAAATTTCCAGGACTTATTGGTCCGTTGAATGAGAGGCTAATATGTAAGATAAAATGTATTGATGGAAACTGGGTTGGGCCTCTCTGCTCATCTACTCCAGGCAAGACAGATAATATAATAGAACTTACTATGCTATTTATTTGGTAATTGGCTGTGTATACAATAAACATTTTCTTAGTTATTTATATATGTTGTGTTTTTATTTTAGATGGCAGGTTCCAGCCAATTCTGCGGGAATGCATGTACCGCAACGACCATCCACTCCTCGCCATCTCTTTCAAGAATTCATCAATAGACGTGAGCTTTATAATGATGATGTTTTAATTGTAATCAAGTGGCTAGTTTACTACGAATGGGAGAGTAGACGAAAGTTAAGCTGCTGAACCGATTTTCAGAAAGAAACACCATTTCCTCACGGCTCCGTGATCATTGCCCGATGCCTCCACTTTGGCCTCTACAAGTTGAAGGGAGACAACACTCTCCGCTGTGAGAATGGCGAGTGGATACCCAAGATGCCCGAGTGTGTGCCAACTACTGTTGTTACCAATTTTACAGGTAATATTATCACTTTGTTTAAATTCTACATTTTGTAATACATATGCTAAGAAATAAGCTAAACTTAACACAAACTTACACTCAAATACATTAAAATTTCATATTTTTCATACCTACATAAAAAAATGGTTTTTGACAAAGTACCCTTTTGCACATGTGTTGCCAATCACGCTACAAACCAGTGCCACCATAACAGATACTCTAACAAGATTTGTCACTTTTAGATACCTACCTTACGGTCGTCCCCTATAATATTATTATTTTTATTTTATTGCAATGTGGCCTATGTCGGGACTGATTGCTCGGTCCTCATTGCCTAGTCTCTGACTAACCCTTTGTGGAGAATATTAGTGCATCTATGTCTGTATGTAGTTTTCTTGAATATGTGATGGTCGTCGCGTGCAGGCGACGCGCCGCCCACCATCCAGTACACGGTGGTGCGCGGCTCGGCGGCGGTGCAGCCGTCGGGCGAGCTGTACGTGTTCCCGGACAGCTCGCTGCGGCTCGAGTGCATCTCGCCGCGCGCGCTGGGCGACCCCGAGTGGAGCTGGACTTCAGCGCTGGGCCACCACACCGCAGGTACCAGCTTATCATCACCAGTCATCAGTCAGACAAAGGCCTCCCCTAAGGATCTTCACTACGACCGGTCTTGTGCCATCCGCGACCCTCACCAGATCGTCGGACCACCTTGTTACGATCATGCTTTAGAGATTCGACTTGCGGGACTTTCCACATGCACCTTAAAATTGTCAGTGAGTGTGGCTCTTCTAGCAATAACACTTATAATTCATTATTTAACCAGGGGGCTAATTGTCTAACTTTAACATCTATCGCAATCGCTTATAAGTACATTGCTTCGATAATTTGTTTTTTTTAATGTACTAATGAGTAAATGTTATTCCTTCATTATCATCAAATTTCGTATGATTGCTGGGCACAGCCCTGCCTACAAATAGAACTAACAACAACTAACTAACTTACTAATAAGAATAAACACATTCGGGTTTGTTGGTTGTAACGAGTACCATCTTATCTTTGTGAGGTCCTGGGATGGTCCTTGGTAAATATGACCTTGGCGTGCGGAACCATCAGGGAGAAATACTTGTAGTAGTTTATACAGAAAAACGATTGGGCTGTGCATAAATCTGCTTAGTGCTCTCTAAATTTTCAATTATTGTATTACTGTATATAGCCCATGTGTCCGGTTTAGGCTCAAAAGGACAGATTCGCAAAACGTCAGAAATGCAAAACTGTTTATTTATTTTTGTTTATTTTGTAGTATTAAAATTTTTCATTGCGTTTGTTTGTTGTCTTTATTGGTCTTTTTAATGAAGTAGGTCTACCGCTATTCTAAAAAAATATTCATACATATTTCGCATATTTATTAGGGATGTTCTGAAATTAATTTCACATTCGGTTTAACCGAATTTCGGCAGTTTGAACCGAAGTTCGGCATTCGGCCGACATTTGGTCCAAATGCCGAATTTTCGGTACATGAAGATATTGAAATAACTCAACTATTTTGTCAAAAATAATAAAACCAACACTCCATAAACATACCTAGTCATTTATTTGTTGTACTTTTTTAACACTTTTTTTAAAGCAAAGAAGAACAACCTCATTACTTCTGCCGTAGGATACCAACAGGGCGACCCTCTGGGCCCAGCCATTTTTAATCTCGCTATTCATCCGGTCATCGAGCTACTAAATTACAAATTTAATGAGTGGTATGTGGATGATACGACCACGGCGGGAGGCGGCGATGCGCCAACGGTTCTTTCGGACCTACTAATGCTTGTCCGCGAGTTCCAAGCCATAGGACTGGAGCTTAATACTGCTAAGTGCAAGCTTTACATATCGGACAGTTGCGTCGACAGGGACGACATAATATCCCGCTTCAGAGACGTAGCTCCTCTAATTATGCTCCTTGTTGTCTCGTCCTCTATGATGGAAATACTACTTGTTAGTATCGAGTCTTAGCACTCGCCGACGCCACATAAGTTTAAAGTGTCTGAAAATAAAATATTTCCGAACGCAGCCGCACGTCACTAGACTAGCCCGCGTTTTGAACTGTCATTCGTTTTTAATGTCACTGTACCGGCGCCACTTTTTTCTCTTACTTTTTTGTGAAATAATCTTTTTAATAGTTTTAGTCAGTTTAATTATGATAAATAAACTGTTATTATGAGTAAAAGAAAGAGACGTGAAAAATAAAAATGAAATTCTGGGTTTTGAAATGTGCACTCAGGCCCATCTTTGGGATGAGGCGGTGTTGAAACATTCAAAACTTAAAACGGGCACAATAACTCGTACTTACTGCAAAGCCGAGTTTTTACCACCCTGGGTATTCGCAAGGAATATCAGGGTCTTACATTTACTGCAGTTTGCTTTGCCATTTGGGCCTAGATCTGCATGACTATGTCTGACATTCCTAATGTGTCAATGATGGCCCTGGATCCGGCTACTACTTCAGGTTCTGTGGAGGAGGAGGCACTGCCCGTGCCAATACAGTGTAGTAGAGGCCTTACCTGTGGAAAAAACCCAGTGTACAGACCCGGAGACCGAGACACCTGCCATAGACGTAGAATTGTTATTTGCTTTGGGGGAAATTGAGGAGGTGCTTAAGGGACCAATTGCTCATGATGAAATTGCACAGAGGTAGACTCCTATTCTCACAAAAGGATTGCAAAAAGAAATTAAACCAGAACTTATGAAAAAATACATCCCATATGAAAATATCCCAACGTTGCTCCCAAAGCTCAACCCTGAAATACCTGGCTGTCTCTGACCTGGTTAAGAAAAGAGATTTGATAATTGCTGACAGGCAAAAACAGATGGTTGCTGCACTATCAGCCCTGGGCCAATCACTCCATTTATTTCTCCTAAAAGGTGACAGAATTGAAATTATTAATTAAATAATTAAACACATCAATGATGCTGCCAAAATACTGTGTGACGCTGTGCACATAGATACAAATCGTAGAAGGTTGCTAATACCAACCGTCATTAACCCCTGGAGCACCATAAAACCAGACACAATTGAAAATCAATTGTTTCGCGACTGCCGGCGGTCTCATGATATTTGATCTATTAATAAAGATATGAAAGATTCCCTCACAGGGGGAGCAGATGCATTTTTTTTAAGTAACCTTTCTGAAAAGATCTAGGTTACAAAGGCTGTTCAAAAATCTGTTAAAGACCTAAAGAACACAAGCTTCATTCAAAAACCCCCAAATAAAACCAAATCTTTAAACTGGAGGGGCCCTCCTCGTCCAAGTGCCCGGACAGGGACAGGAGCGAGATCCAACCAACCTTATTAATAAACTTATTCAGTCACATGTTATAGACAAAATATGTCATGAAACAGATGGACAATTTTGTTCACCTATTTTCTTGGTATAGAAACCAAATGGAGAGTATAGATTTATTTTAAACATAAAGAAATTTAATAGTTTTATTACTACAACTCAAAGTCTTAGGAAAGACTGTATTATGGCAACAATTGACAAAATGGATTCTTATTACATGTGTAACATTAATGCAGATTACAGAAAATATCTAAGGTTTTTATTTGATGGAAAAATATATCAATTTAACATTCTTCCATTTGGCCTTTGCACGGCTCCATACATGTTCACATAATTAAACCCATAACAAAACTTAGAGGTTTACAGCCTGTAAGTACAGTATATCGATGCTTGTAGCTAGCAGTATATTGGTAGTGATCATATTGAGTGTCTTAATAGTGTTAACCAGACCATAGGTCTGCTTACTCAGTTAGGCTTCATCATCAATAAAAATAATTATGTCAACTTATTCCATCAAAGGAATGTAAGTTTCTTAGCCTATTGTTTAATACAAACACCATTACTATTTCAATTGATTCTGATAAAAATAAAAGATGCCTTAACACGTTGCCTGCCACGAAACCAGACACAATAGAAATTTAATTGTTTGTCAGTCACAGGTGACCACCACGGCGCTCAAATTTTTAAGTACCTCTTCCATCAGGTTTTAAGTCAAAAGTTCTGGGAACTCTAGTGTCTGTTTGTCCAGCTAATCAATATGGGTTACTGTATACTAAAGCACTAAAAAGACATAAATATTTAGCTCTTTTAAAAAATAATAATAATTATGAAGCATTTACTTCCTTGCCCAAACATTGCTATCCAGATCTTGAATGGTGGATAAAACATGTACTTGCCTAAATCAATTTCTTAGATAAGAAAATATAAATATATTCTAGAAATAAATACAGATGTCTCACTATCGGGGTGGGGTGCTTCTTGTGACAAACATACAGCCAGTGGTGTATGGAGAGGAAAATAATCAACAATTCACTTTAATACTTTAGAAATAAAAGCTACTATGTGTGGTCTCAAAAGCCTTGCTAATAATTCTTCAAATTGTGAAATATTATTACGAAGTGACAATACCACAGCTATACCATATATAAACCGCTTTGGTGGCATACAGTACTCTCACTTACATGTGATTGCAAAAGCTATTTGGCAGTGGTGTGAAGAGAGGAATAATTTTGTATTTGGATCATACATCATACATTAACACAAAGGACAACAAAGTAACAGATTTTGAATCTAGAAAACAGTTAGGTCATACAGAATGGGAATTAAATATTAATAATTTTAATAAAATAGTACAAGCATTTGGTAACCCTGTCATAGATTTATTTGCATTTAGAACAAACACAAAATGCAGGAAATTTGTTTCATGGCATCCAGATCCTTCAGCTTATAAAGTGGATGCCTTTACAATGTCTTGCAAAGGGGTTTATTTTATGCTTTTCCACCATTTTCTATGATTTTAAAATGTATAGAAATAATCGTGTCCAATGAAGCAACACGGATCCTTGTAGTTCTCTTCTGGGACACCCAACCTTGGTTTCCCTTATTCAAAAAACTATTGGTGACAGAACCCATTGTATTTGAACCAAGTAATAACTTACTGGTTTTATGTAATTCCAACTCACCACACCCTCCACACCGCAACCTATCACTACTGGCAGGGAGATTGTCCGGTAGGCATTCTTAAAGCCTGGCATCGACGTACAGGCAGCTGAAATAACGATATCTTCCATATCAAGTAACACCTATAAGCAATACTTACTTTGTATTTGGTTTTCTTACTGCCACACCAAACAACTAAATGCTACTGAAGCACAGATGACAGACATAATTACTTATCTCACAAATAAGTTCCACAGTGGTGCATCTTATGGCACCTTGAATTGCATAAGGTCCTCGCTGCCACTAGTGTGATAGGGCCGCAGGTGGGAGCAGACTAAAAGATTAAAATTTTATTTAAAGGGTTCTTTCGCCTACGATCAAGTAAACTTAAATATAAGTATACCTGGAATGTTTCTATAGTGCTTAATTTTTTAGAGTCAAATTACAATGACTCAAACAACTTACATTAATGTTCATTAAACACAGTTACTTTATTAACTTTACCTACAGGGCAAAGATTACAAAGCCCTAGTTTCTATTGTTACTGACCAGATAAAAATAATTGATAATAAAATTGTTACTACAAAAAAAAAAAAAAATTAAGACCTCAGCACCTAATCGTCATCAGCCAATTGTTTAAATAATTATAAAAGAATTACCTCTGAAATTAGGAAAATGTCCTAATTTATTTATATCTATCAAGAAACCACATTTGGCGGTATCGGTCAGTACACTCAACCGTTGGATTGACGGTCCTGGCTGCAAGAGGGATCGATACTTCCATTTTTTCTACTCATAGTACCAGGCACGCTACGACATCAGCTGCCATTATGAAAGGCGTTAGCATTGATGAGATACATAGAACGGCTGGTTGGACTAACTCATCGACAACTTTGCAAAGTTTTACAACCGTCCGATTTTAAATAATAATTTCGCTGAAGCGATTATATTGTAATAATAATATTAAAAGTATATTGCTATAATCATACCAAAAGATTTATTTAAGGCTGAGGACACATTTAAGTTTGTTTTTTTTGTTTAATAAGATTCTCTTGGAAATTACCAATTATCTTTAAGGAGTGTAAGACTGATTATGCTGTTGAAACATAATATCTGGGATATATTTGTTAACAATAATAAACTTTATGATTCTACAACAGAACTTTGAACATCTAACAAGTAGTATTTCCATCATAGAGGACGAGACAACAAGGAGCATAATTGAACAATCAAACAAACTTACCAAGTGCAGTTCGATTGAAATTATGCTCCTTGTTGTCTCGTCCGAAGATGATGAGTCCCACCCACCCTCACAGGTTTGATACCTATTCCCTGGGGTTGTAGAATCAGTTTCATAAATAAATACACAACTTAAAACTAAATGACAGTTCAAAACGCGGGCTAGTCTAGTGACGTGCGGCTGCGTTCGGAAATATTTTATTTTCAGATTAGAGAGAGATAAACTTATGTGGCGTCGGCGAGTGCTAAGACTCGATACTAACAAGTAGTATTTCCATCATCTTCGGACGAGACAACAAGGAGCATAATTTCAATCGAACTGCACTTGGTAAGTTTGTTTGATTGTTCAATTAATGTCATTGATAAGAGTTTTCTAGAAGATTCCTTCCAAAATTTTATAACATCAAAATTACAAAATTTTTGTGATACATTAGACCGCCTTTTGAAAATTAACTGTCACATGGCTTTCACTTCAATACTCTATTCCCTTTTCGTTCCTAAGTTCACGTATGTCTTGCGGTGTTGTCAGCTGTGGAAGTTCCCTGATCTTCTTGCCAGCTTAGATAGCACCATAAAACATACACTCTCTTTAATTTTAAACATTAACTTCAGCGACCGCTCTTGGACCCAAGCATCATTGGCCTGGGTTTTCGTAAAACTACTAAAGTTTCCCTCCCGGCGTTCTTGTCTTGTCCATGCCTCCCTACCACTTACTGGAACAAAATACTGGAACGAACGTCAAATTCCTTTTTGATACCCTACATGGGCGTGGCCAAGGCCGCCTGGAGCGCAGCTTGCCCGTGTTCTGATCTTCCAATCAACATCTTCCTCGAAAGGCTTTGGGACGGCCCCCCCTGCGAACTGTTCCATGAGCACTGTTCAACATTAGTCTATATCATTTGTCTGTCGGAAAATCTGTTATATTAATCGATTTGTAATTTTTATGTTACATAAAACTACTGTTTCTTATATGCATGTCTATACTAACTAATGCCTTGCCTTGTGTTTCAAAGAAATATCAACAAATATATTTTAGTAAACTTACTTTAGATTATGCGAAAGTATCCAAAAGCGTCGACAGAATGAAACCGCTCAAGAGCGTGACTACTCACTCACATTGAAACTACTCGACATCGGTGTCTTAGAATCGTTTTGGATTTCCCGTCACTAAATTTCGGCTGTGACGTCACTGTAGGTGTCAAAAAGTCGGCACGCTTGGTTTCAATCTCAGAACAATATGCTTTAGTTATTGATCTGAGGTTTCAATACAAACCGTGAAACTTGCGTTATCTATGTAAATCAATATCTCGTCGTTGTCAAACCAAAACCTGCTTTGTGCGTATATTCTGTGATAATTACTAACATTCTCACCTACCCGACTTACTAAACCTTATGACATTTTAAATTATTTTTATAAAAAGTTCGATAACTGGAAAAATAATTAAGAACACAAACTGAAACTAATATTATTAAATTAAATAACAATTAAATTTTCAGTGGGATTGAGATCTTGGCCATTTGCAGGCCAGTTTAGCATCGAAGCTGATTGCTCCCTAAGATTTTTTTTTACAGAATGGCCAGTGTGTTCGGGTTCATTATCATGTTGAAATATCCAGGTCACTGGTAACGTCTCCTCAGCGTAAGGAAGTTTGTTTCTTCCAAATTGTTCTTGTATTTAAATTAATCTAGTTTTATGAACTTAAAGTAGAGTTGATTTTTTAAAAAGAAACGAGAAATACCCTACTCAAAAGCAAAACTTTTATTAACGAAATTAAATAATTAGGTAATTGAACAAAAATAATTATATGAAACGTGTCCGCAAAATACGTCCAGCACACACGAACGCCGCCGAAAAAGTGTCGAGCCGCGTGACGAGCTCGCCTCAGCTTTGGTCCCCCACTTGGCGTCTCCCACCACGCTTACGACACTCGTGACGTGCCGCTTGGCCCCGCCTCCTGGTTGTCTATTTCTAACACGGCCTCTCCTGATAGCGAGGCGTCCTCGACCGCTTGCTCTTGGGTTAGTGGTTCATCGCAATCTTGAAGATTGTCAGGAACAAGATCATCGTCACCTGAAACACAACTATGTTATAGCATTTTTTCTTCATGTACATAGTGGCATAAGATTCAACAACAATTAATAGTCTCGCATCTCGACTGTAAGCGTGCACTCAAACAGTCGCGACCAACACTAGGAATTGCATTGCTAATCAATTGCAAAATTGTTGAACAAATTCAATAAGAAATTTTCGGGACATTGCAATTCGATTATTACTAAAAATATAAAAATAAAATTAAATAACGAAAGGGGAGGTTAAGACAAAACTGTGAGCACACGCCATAGGTTGCGGCCAAAGGCCAGCGCGCGTGGCTCTCAATAAAACAGCCCCCGCCATAGGTTGCGGCCATAGGCCCGCGCACGTGGCTTTCAATAAAATAACACACTAACACACGTCATAGGTTGCGGCCAAAGGCCAGCGCACGTGGCTCTCAACAAAATAACACACGTCATAGGTTGCGACCAACGGCCAGCGCACGTGGCACTCAACAAAATAACACACGTCATAGGTTGCGGCCAACGGCCAGCGCACGTGGCACTCAACAAAATAACACACGTCATAGGTTGCGGCCAACGGCCAGCGCACGTGGCACTCAACAAAATAACACACGTCATAGGTTGCGGCCAACGGCCAGCGCACGTGGCACTCAACAAAATAACACTGCATACGCCATAGGTTGCGGCTAAAGGCCCGCGCACGTTGCTATAAATTACTCACCACCAGCAAAGAACACTGCACACGTGTCCGGTGTCCATTCGCCTCGCCACAGAACCATTTGTTCCGCAGCTGCCTGGGTCTTCTTCCCATAGGACCCTGCTAGGAGCTCTAGCTCATAGCGGTCATGGGCAAGCTGCTGAGTAACCTTGTAAGGACCTCTCATTCCGGAATCCAGTTTGCCGGAACTTTGAGAAGTTTTTCCAACAAACACAAAGTCACCAAGTGCAAAAACACGTGGCTGTTTTCGCTTTTCATTGGTTTGTCGATCTTGTCGTTCCTGGTTCGCCTCAAGTAGATCCGAAGCATGTTGACGTCTCAAGGTGACCATCGCTTCGCGATTCGTGTCGGAATTTTCAAGGGCAACATCTCTAACCAAGGCTCTCAAAACAGGAGTGGTGGCTTCAACGCCAATTAAAAGTTGCAGAGGAGAAGTCTGCGTCGTAGCCTGCTTGGTGACATTTAGGATCAACTGAACCTTCCATAACGCGTCGGACCAATTACTGCTCTTACTGTTCACTTCGACTCGCAGCATATTAAGGACAGTACGGCAGTACCGCTCAGCTTGTCCGTTTTCTTGATGCATCCCGGGCGTGATTAGATGCGTGGAACAACCCAACTCAGAAACCCAGGTTTGAAACCCAGAACTCTCAAACATACTGCCTCTATCAGTAACGATCAATGACGGTGTACCGAATAAAGAAATTGCGTTTGTAAACACGCGTTTCAGGTCAACGGTATCTTGCTTGTATAGCGGATACAGGAGGCAAAATTTTGAAAAAGCATCTACCAATATCAAAACATACTTAAAGCTATTCGATTCTGGGAGTGGAAATCAGGCGCTAGGGACTGCTTACGCATAAGCTATCAGCGCATACATACAGCGACTGTCTTTTATACGCTCGGCTGTACCTGATCATAACCATAACTCCAACTACTAAAGTCAAAGGTATTTATTGCCAATAAATGTACAAAAGGTCTTGTATATAAAAGTAGTACTAAACTTATTACAGATTTAACGTTACTGACAACTTCAAATGTTAAAAAACTGTATGTAAGTAATTATCTTATTTGTAACTCAGATAGCTTGAAGTTTCGGTATCTTGAACGCATTTCATTACTAATTAACTAGAACTTGTTAATCGCGTCTAACAAGACTTCTTTGATGACTTTGGTAACAGGGGTATTCTAATTACTATCAGTTCCTTTGATCCAAATCTATGACAGATTAAATATTGGCTAGATCTCACCAGGTTACAGTAAGCGAAGTGCAGATGATGCTCCGCTATGTTACACCCTCGTCTTGTTCAGTGCCTGCAGCGACGCACGTAGCAGTGCATGCGATATTGAACGCCAGTGCACGCAGCAGTGCACGCCATAGTGCCCGCCAGCGCACATAGCAGTGCACGCCATGGTGCACGCCAGTGCTTGCAGCAGTGCACGCCACGATGCACGCGGAATGAGGTCTCGGTGACGACTGGCCCACCGATGCTTGACACTGCTCTCCTGCTGAACCTTCACCAACCACTCGATACCTCGGGTGCTCGGATAAAGGCGGCGTTGAGGCGCCCACGCACGGTGTTCATCCCATAGCTCTGCACGGAAAGACAACTCGCTAACAATCAAAAAGCACGGCCGGAGGGAAAGTGGCCTGCGCTAGTAGGTACTCCAATAATGAAACCCGATAAGGAATTAATTGAATTTAAGTCATGTCGCCTGCGAATATGGCTAGAACGTGACCTAGAATCTGTTTCTTGACAGACTTCTACTTCGGCGATTATGACTTGCTATAATTAATATCGTAAAGCGAAGAAAAGATTATAAAATTCAGCACATAAGTAAATAGAACAGCAAGCACACCTCGTAAGCAATGACTTGAATTTGGTAATTATCTGCTTAAGTATTAAGTAATGAGTAGCTATCAAGCTTATAATAAAAAATATCTAGAAAGCTAATAAATAAAACACGTTCCAACACGTATTAAAACACAAAGAATTTCCTTATTGCAAAAGACAAGAAAAAAATATCAAATGGGGGTAGTTTGATCAAAAACTCACCAGATGTTCTCCAACACTTATAACGTACGTACTTACAGTAATTCCACGCTGATTACCTATTCAATCACCCAGGAAATTCAAAGAACAAAATCATAACCGCAATCGTATGATTTGACTTTTTGAGAAAAATTACGAAAATGAAACTGAATTGACTAGTGCCAGGAACAAACAAAGCTTAAGACGGTTTAAAACACGAGAGTCCTATCCCACTTCTGATTTTATGAACTTAAAGTAGAGTTGATTTTTTAAAAAGAAACGAGAAATACCCTACTCAAAAGCAAAACTTTTATTAACGAATGAAAATGAAAAATGAAAAAAAACGTTTATTGCAACAGTCACCAATTTACATATTAACGTAGCCCTGGCTTTTGAGAAAAAATTACTTGTGTTACAAAAGCCAGTTCCTTCCTAAGTTGACAAAACTCACTGGATTTTGTTGTAATAAAAGGTTACATGAACCAAGAACATTAAATTAATATAAGAAAAAAAAAAGATAAAATCACCTTTGACCTAAATATAACATTTTATTCTTTTCAGTTACGTAATTATTACAATTGCTACAAACAGAAATGTGTTACTTGTGCGAGAGGTGTGTGTGTGTGGGTGTGTGTGTGTGTGTGTGTTGGGGTGTGTGTGTGTGTGTGAGTGTTTGCGTGTGTGCGCTATTGTGTGTATTTGTGTTTAATACATACTTCTTACATGTTAGATATTAAGAGATCTTCAGTAGTTTTATAATCGTAATTTTGAAGCCAATTGGTTATTTTATTTTGTATTTGATAGTTACTGAGTATCCCACTTATATACTTTTTATTAAATTTATTGTACAATAGGGGGGCCAAATAGGAGTATTGTCTTTGGGCAAATGCACTGTTTGTCTTGGGAACTACGTAACGATCTACTTTATTACGATTGTTCAGTTTTTTTCTAACAAGTTGATGGTTTGCAGAGTACCTATGGAATCGCCGAATACACTGGTATACGAAAAGTTTTCTTACACTAAGAAGCAGTGCCCTTTCATAAACCAGTGTAGTAGGATGTCTAAAAGGTAAAGATAGCAGTACCTTCAGCACAACACGGTGTGCACGTTCAACGTTAATGAAGTGAGACTTGCCAGCACCACCCCAAGAACAGATGCCATAAGTGATGACCGATTGACAGAGTGCTTTGTATGTTTGCAGTAGGAGTTTAGAGTCAGCCACTTTACGCAATGTCTTAAAGATGTATATAAATTTCCGCACCCTATTTGAGATTATTTTAACATGAGGAGCCCATTGCAATCTATCATCGACAGTAATCCCTAGATATTTCACAGTTTTTGATCTGATTAGTTTAGGACAGTCACAAGTATTATGGAGATTTTGCGAATTTTTAAAACTGCAGGTGTTAAAATGAATTCGTAATTCAAAGTCACTTATAGGACTTGAAGCATTCGTCTTATTAAAACATAGGAACGTTGTTTTCGTAGCGTTTAGTGATAGAAGACTGTCTTCCAGCCAATCAGCCACCCTGATTAAACCTTTTTCGGCCAGTCGTTTTGTTTCGTCCCATGTTCTGTCATGGAATAAAATTACTGTATCATCAGCATACATAGTTATGTCTGTACCTTCAAGATCTAGTTCGCAAAACTGATTTATGTATGCTAAAAACAAAGTTGGTCTCAGAGTGCTACCTTGCGGAACGCCAAAAGAGCAAGCTAGATCCTGGCTAACGTGTTTTTCCACCCTGACACACTGTGATCTTCCAGTTAAATAACTTTCAAACCATGACAGAGCGACACCTCGGATACCAATGTTTTGCAATCGGGCAAGCAAGATAGGAATTGAGACAGTGTCAAAAGCCTTCTGCAGGTCTATGAATACGCCAATACATTTCTCACCTTCGTCTACATATTTAGATATATTTTTAGTAAGTTTAAGGATAGAATCTTCTGTTGATATTTTGGATCGAAACCCGAATTGATTTTTTGATATATGACCTTTTGACTCTAAATAATTTATGAATCTTTTGTTTACTAGTTTTTCTACAACTTTAGATAATACAGATAAAAGAGAAATGGGTCTATAATTAGATGTCACTGATTTGTCCCCGGCTTTGTGAATTGGAATTACTATAGACCTTTTAAATGAAGCCGGAAAAGTACCTGTATTAAAACTTGTATTACAAAGATGTGTTATTGGTGCTGATAAAATCTGTTTAAATTGTTTCAGAACATTAGTAGGTATTCCATCCCATCCTGAAGCATTACTATTTTTTAGGTTCCTTATAATACATTCCACTTCATCTACATCTACTGGAGCAAATGACATAGATTGAAGAGGACCATCATATTTTGTGGCCTTACTGGCAAGCAACGCCTCACTACTATTTTTCCTGCTCAAAATGACACTGGCTAACTCACGACCAACAGATGTAAAATACTCATTAACTATGTTTAAAGACGAGTGAGGATTATCGTTTATATGCAATAATTCTGTAGGTACTGATTTATTTTGTTTAAAATTACTTATTTCTTTTATGATTTGCCATGTCTTTTTTGAATTCCCAACAGATTCTGCTAATTGTTTTTGATAATAATTGCGTTTTAGCGATTTTATAATTGAATTGCAAATATTTCTATAAGATATGAAGTTACGTTTGAGATATACATCTCCATCTGATTTTTTTAGACTCTTATATAATTTATTCCTTCTCCGAATGCATTTGATTACACCTGGGGTTAGCCATGGTTTTAGTGGCTTATATCTGCTTGCACACTTTTTAATTGTACTATTGTCAGTAACACAGACTTGCAACTTCGAGACAAGAAAGTTCGCCATTTCATTCGAAGTTTTTAAATCATAATATTCATTCCAAGGAAGGGACTGTAATACTACTTCAATTTTTTTAAAGTCTAGGATCACCTTGTCATATTGATTATTTGATCTATTCGTGTATGAGTTTCCAAGGTGCAGCAGTATTGGACTGTGATCAGTAAATGGTTCAAATACAAATGTTTGAGTTATGCCGTCACTTTTAACCATGAAGTGATCCAGACAGCTGTTGTTTCTTGTTGGTTTGTCTACACCTTGTCGAAGGCCGTGTGCAGCCATTAGATTTAGATAGTCCAATGCATAGCCTGTAGATCTTTGCGGGAGTATATCTAGATTAATATCACCTGTAAATATTATTTTATTAGAGTGAGTCTCTCTAAGTAGTTTATCGATGGTGTCTAGGTAAGCGGTAGGATTTTTAAAACTTGGTGGTCTATAGGAAGCAATTAAACATAGTTTGTCTTGTATTTTTAGTACCAAACAACTGCCATCCATAATTTTAGGCTCGTAAACTTGTACGTTGTAAATATTTTCTTTTACGTATAAAACGACCCCGTCATTTTGATTATGGTTTATTCTAGTACTAAATGAGTTATAATTTTGAATTAAAGGAATTATCGTGTTTTCATTAATCCAGCATTCAGTCAGGACTATAATATCAACGGAAACTTCTAATTCAGAGAGAAATATTAAAAATGGTTCAATATTACAATGAATACTACGAATATTCAAAGTTAAAATATTTAGTGAATTACCTCTCAGGTGCTTAAAATTAAAGTCATTATTAACTAAAGTACAAGTGATGTCACCCGTAGTATCAATATCTTCAATAAGGTCCAAGTTTAAACTATCACCCGCGAAAACCAAAGTGTAAAGGATCCGACTCATATGGTGCTTGTTTAAATAAAATATACATATAAAAAAGCATTTCACTAAACCTTGCGCAAAAATACAAAACTAAAAAGTGCATTTGACCTACAGCATGCTTGTAATGACTTATAGTGTATTGGTATGTTGTTCGAATTTGTTGCCTGTGAGTAAAAGTGTATTGGTATGGTATTGGCAATTGTTGTATACGAATAAAAGTGTGTTGGTATGGTATTGGTATTTGTTGTATGTGAACAAATGTGTATTGGTAATGTATAGGCATTTGTTGAATTTGAATAGATGTGTATTGGATGAATATTTGTATATTTTGTATGTGAATAAATGTGTATAGATATGGTATTGTTGGCGTTTGTTGTATGTAAATAAATTTGTATTGGTATGGTATTGGTAATTGTGTAGTAATGTGTTTTGTGTTTGTTTGAACAGCGTTAATGCAATGAATTAGTGTAAATATTGTTCGCAGTGACATGTGATTTGAAACTTGTTTAAGTAGTATTATTCTAAAAATAGTATAACATTTAAGAAGTAACTTAATAAGATAGAATAAGCAAATAACAAAGCATAGTAACAAATTTCATGCCATTAGGATTAGTCACATTTTATTGCCTAACTTACTTATGTCCAATTCAGACTCGATACGTATTAGTGATGCACCATCTTCTTTACGGAGAAATACCTTACCGTACGACGTCCAACAGTATTTATAATTGTTTTGTGAGCTAAATTGTCTTGCCAAGAAGAACAGTCGTTTAGTCTTTGCGGTAAGGTTCTCAGAAATGAATACCGGGGCATTAGGTACATTAAATTTCAGATGTTCAGTTCTTAATTTCTTCTCCTTATTATCTTTATTGAATTTTTTGACAGCATTTAACACTTTTTCTTTTAGCAGGACAGTAGTAAAGTCAACTATCAATGGTTTGTTCGTCGTCTTTGCGGTTACACGGAATATGTCCTTTAAGTCGTTTTCATGTATCGGCTCATTGACGGTTTTTCCAAGTTCTACGACTAGCTTAGACAGTCCGTGCTTACTTTCGTCTTGCGTTTTTGGTATATTACGGATTTCTATGCAAGTCGCGCGGTTTTGTCTTTCTTGTTGTTCTAATTTTTCCTCAAGTTGACGTATGTAAATTCTATCTTCAGTTCTATCTTCAGCCATTTTACTCATCTTTACCATAACTTCATCATACTTAGCCGCTGTGAAATTTACTGATTTCTGTAGTTGTTTATTTTGCTCTTTAATTTCATTCATTGTGACTTTTAATTCCCGGAACATATTCAACATTAAGGACTTAAAATCATTTAAGTCACTACTTTCTCCCAGGTCTTCCCTCTTCCTCTTAGTGTTTACGAAAAAACGTGTGTTACGAAATTAAATAATTAGGTAATTGAACAAAAATAATTATATGAAACGTGTCCGCAAAATACGTCCAGCACACACGAACACCGCCGAAAAAGTGTCGAGCCGCGTGACGAGCTCGCCTCAGCTTTGGTCCCCCACTTGGCGTCTCCCACCACGCTTACGACACTCGTGACGTGCCGCTTGGCCCCGCCTCCTGGTTGTCTATTTCTAACACTAGATTACCCTCAATTTTTTTCACGTACCATTTGGGGATGTTTCTCTGGATACAGAGAAACATCCCCAAACTTTAATGTTTCCTCCTCCATGCTTTACTTTTTTGTGGTGTATTTATTATTCAACGCTTGCTTTGCAGGACGTCGCACATACAGTTTACCATCAGAACTTAGTCTATTTATCTTTGGCTCATCGGAAAATAATATATTTTTCCATTGATTTTCCGTCCAGCTGCCATACTCTCGAGCGAAATCCAGTCTCGCTCGTCGGTGCTGCCTGTTGACGAGCGGTACTTTCCGTGCGATTCTTCCAAATAATTTTGCATCGTTTAGTCGTCTACGAATTGTACGTGCGGATATTCCTTGCCTGCTGCCAAATACATCCCTTCATATCGTTTCTGAGCCCCTAAGGGGATCAGCCTTTGCTGCCCGAACAATAATAGAATTCTCTCGAGATGTCGTTTTCCGTGATTTAGGTTTTCGTGATACGTTATTGGTAGTGTGAAATTCCTTTAAATGATTGACCGCTTTAAAAACTTTAGTTTTTGAAGAATGATCAGTAATCTTTTTGTAAGACCAATCACGTTCATAAAGCGTAATTATATTTGTTCTTGTCGAGGAATCGCAACTTTTTTGCTTTCCCATGTTTTGCAATAAATAATATTAAATATTTTACAACTTGTAATTTTAGACTTGAAAAAATGGCGCCAAATATAGCATAAAAAATGTTTTTTTTTGAATTAGACCCGTTTTAAAACGAAATGATATTGCATTCCTAATTATTTGTCCAGCGGGCAGTACATTGCAAAAACATGTTTTGTTTGTTTATTGTCTCGAAACGTGATAAAAGTTTATTTGATTTGTATAAAATATTCTGAGTTGGAACTTTAGTCATGCATTTTTACGTGGTTAAAAGTAATTGATAATAAATCAGTGCAAAGCTATTTGAACTGGATTTCATAAAATTTAATTGAATAATACCCAAATTATATGACCATGTGCGCAGAGTGGTCGCCCGACGACGGTGAGCAGCAGACGCACTACCGGCTGTCGCTGAGCAAGGCGTCGGCGCGGCACGGCGACCAGTACACGTGCGCCGCGCCCGGCGGCCACACCAACACTGTGCACCTCAAGGTCGTCAGTGAGTGCGCACACATTAACCAATCATTATTTTGCTAGGATCTTACACCTAACCTCTTTTATTATTTGAATCAAAATAACAAGGAACTTATAACTAAACTGGAATGTGAAGCTGATTCACGGTCGGAGTGAGATAGCTTCGCGAGTGTCGTGTGTCTCGTTCATCAGGCTGGCATACGTAGACAGACTGACGCTTATTGGACGCTGGCAAATAAACATGACAGAGAGCCTGTTACTGTGTAAGTTCCATAGAAAGCGACTTACGGCTTTCGCAGCGGTTTCTCACTCGGACCGCATTTCTCTCGTGAGCATAATATGTGATTTCTGAACATAAGGCTCATAATACTTTTAAGCGATGTCAAATTGCCCGTGCACATTCCTTAAGGGCCCCACAGACGATCAGGTCGCCGGCAGGTATCGGCCTGTCAGTTAGTAGTACAACGCACGGGCGGCGGCGGCGGCGGGCGGCTGTACTTACTGACAGGCTGATACCTGCCGGCGGGCCCCACACACGACAGTTCGCCGGCACACCGGCAGGTATCAGCCTGTCAGTTGGCTGATACCTGCCGGCGAGCCTCACACACGATTAGTTCGCCTGCAGGTATCAGCTTGTCAGTTCCGTCGCCGCCGCCGCTGCACGGTGATTCACCCTCCATACAAAGGCGGCCATAAATACGTAACACCGAAATAACCGCGATTTTCCAATTTTTTACAACTTAAAAAGATTGTATGAACATGAATTAAGCAGCTCATAGTATTAGCTCTTAGTTTTAACCAATTTCTATACAAAAACCTATATTTATATTTATTATTTTCACTCAGTAATTTTGATTATAACTATGACTGCTAAAACATTGTTATAGAGTGACATTTACAGGTAAATTGGAACAAATAAAGCTTGTTTGTGGTAATTACAACCCTAATTTTAAAGAAACAAAATAAAATACTGAGTAATATGGGTATTGGGTATAACAATATTTAATAAATCCATACAAAATGACGTTCAAACGTAACAAGTACCTTTACACAACTATCAAATCTAATAAACTTTTTTTTTAACAGGTAATTTGCATAAACCTGTAATTAGTAGATCTGCATTATGAAGAAGCATCTTAATTAAATCTGTATTGGTTAAAATACGATTTATTTTCTGCGTATGATCGCGTCTAAATTGCTTAAGGTGCAATATTTTCGGTTACACTAAGCCAGTTATAGTACTTTTCTAGTAGATTTTATTTTGTACGATTAGATTTCTTCCAGTAATGCGATCTACTATTATATATATTTCTAATTTTGTTATTTAATGACGTCAAATCAATACTGTCCAAGTTGTTTCGAAGACACGACGTTTCAACCAAATTGTTGAGAGTATATTGCGATTTTTCCTTATTACTGCCCTCCACAGAATGCCAAATGTCGAAAACAATCATTATCATTACTGAACATTTTAAAAATGTACCTAAAACAACATATGAACTAGGAAAAAAAAAATCCTTTTTATTTTGTTCTGTGGACACCTACACTTTGATACCCCTGAAACCTAAGAACGGGCAGCGTCATGCAGCTGAAATTTGCATGCTATAATCTAGACATACTCCCTATTAGAGTAACATATGTCTCAAGTGCAGCCGAGGTCGGCGAAAAGTTATAGCTCTCAATCTTTTAAAAGTTTGGAAAAAAATATAAAAAAAATCTACCTTGAATTAAAAATTCGTATAAAATTGAAATATGAGAATTTGTACCCAGAATATATAAATAATCAAAGTATATATCTTGTTCTTGCACCTCTATATTGTAACAACAACAAAAAACTTGATTGTAAATAAATGAGACACGAAAACAGAACAACAAATTTCGGTAACACACCGACCGGGTAACTAAACTCAAGATGCTCTCACTTCCGACGTAGCAAAGTGAATGGTACTTTGAAGTAATTGGATTACTAATAACATTTTTTAAATAGTAGTTTACTAATGAATTAATTATCAATAGTTTGAAATCGGTAGGCGCAAGTGACTTTTTTTGATTTATGGCCTATGAATGAATCAATGTGCGCTGCCCGTGCGTTGTACTACTAACTGACAGGCCGATACCTGCCGGCGACCTGATCGTTTGTGGGGCCCTTAAGGAATGTGCACGGGCAATTTGACATCGCAGTATTATGAGCCTCAAGTTAAGAAATCACATATTATGCTCACGAGAGAAATGCGGTCCGAGTGAGAAACCGCTGCGAAAGCCGTAAGTCTCTTTCTGTAGAACTTACACAGTAACAGGCTCTCTGTCATGTTTATTTGCCAGCGTCCAATAAGCGTCAGTCTGTCTACGTATGCCAGCCTGATGAACGAGACACACGGCACTCGCGAAGCTATCTCACTCGGACCGTGAATCAGCTTCACATTCCAGTTTAGTTATAAGTTCCTTGTTATTTTGATTCATATAATAATAGAGGAGCCGCCGAGCGCACCCACTTCTTCCATCTTTTGCGTGTAACGCGACTAACAGACTGCTCACGAGGACACGTGCACTTGTTATTTTTTTGTATAAAAGGTGACTGCTAGAAACCGCAAGAAACTTTAAGGGCTGGTCAGGTGAAGTGTTTTAAACATGACAAAAATGAATTCGTGTTTTTCTTCAATATTATATTCAATAGCAATATCATAAGAAAAATAAAATGAAAACAATTAAAAAACAACAATTATTTACAACGCGCGGGCAAGGGGTTGACCCGTCCGCGTCAGTACATACGTTGACGGGTCAATGGCCGGCCGTCTGTTGACCCGTCCGCGTCAGTACCTACGTTGACGGGTCCAATGGCCGGCCGTCTGTTGACCCGTCCGCGTCAGTACCTACGTTGACGGGTCAATGGCCGGCCGTCTGTTGACCCGTCTGCGTCAGTACCTACGTTGACGGGTCAATGGCCGGCCGTCTGTTGACCCGTCCGCGTCAGTACCTACGTTGACGGGTCAATGGCCGGCCGTCTGTTGACCCGTCCGCGTCAGTACCTACGTTGACGGGTCAATGGCCGGCCGTCTGTTGACCCGTCCGCGTCAGTACCTACGTTGACGGGTCAACGGCCGGCCGGCCGTTGCACGCGCGTTGTAAATGATAAAGTTAATTAAAGTTATTTTTAATTTTATTTTTCTTATTGTATTGCTTTAAAATAAATTAGATACTCAAAGACCAACCAATTAAAATTCACAAAATAAATTATTTTATTAAAAATGAAAAAACATAAATTCCTTTTTTGTCATTTTTGCCATGTTTGAAACACTTGACCAGACCAGCCCTAAAAGTTTTTTGCGGTTTCTAGCAGTCATCTTATATAAGGGGCCGTCCACTAATCACGTGATGTTTTTATTAGCATTTTTTACCCCCCCTTCCTCTTGGTGATACGTGGTGAGGTTTAAGACTAACCCTCCCCCCCACACAAAATCACGTGTATTTTTTAGTACCTGCAAAAAATCTTTAAATTTTTAGAATATTACCTTTTAATAAGTACTTACAGTGCGACATAAAAGAGTAGAAATTAAATGAGGGCGCTGTTGTCGTTAACATAGCAACCCTGATAGGTCGAGCAAATTGGTCTTGATACTTGTTTTTATTTAATATGTTCATATAATTGGAAAACATCACTTACACATTGCTCTGATATAAAGGAAGTAGCTAAGGCACTTGTGTTATAGAAATCAGAAACAACGACGGTACCACAACCCCCAGATCCGAGACAATATAGAAAAGTTGGTTTTCTACATTAACCCAACCGGGAATCGAACCCAGGACCTCAGAGATGGCGACGCCAAGTCCGGAGTGCTCTACTCTCGGCAACGGAGGTCGTCAAAATAATTAATTAGAGTAGTTTGTATGTAAAAATGAAAACAGCCATTTTACATAACTTATTTTTATTTAGATACAAAACTAATAAATTAAAGTCCAGATACTCTTCAAGTTTCGCAAATGCTCGCGGCTTCCATCATAGCCAATAAGTTGCCTTAATTGAGCTATTAATTTGCATATTGTTGGTACTTCTTTTTTTACAGTGTAAAAAAAATCATTTTCTGACGGATTGCACGCATATCAAAGTCATCGAGTTCCTTTGCAAGTCGACCCTTTCTGTGTTTAGCGGGAGTCGAAAATTTTCCTCCATTTTCGGAGCCTTGTTTAGCTATTCTCCGCACAGTACTTTCAGACACACCTTGAACAATAAAAACATATATGCATAAAAAAAACAAAACCAAAATTGTTCAGTCTATGGACTGAGTTATTAACATAATTGGTAAAACTTTGGAATCGAGTCGCCTGAATCGGGCTGGGGGTGGTGAAGGTAAGGGGTGGGAGAGGAGTACCCCTACTTACCCCCCCCCCCCCTGCCGCAAACAAGTAGTTTTTAAGTTATGTTAATTTTTGTATTTTGAGGTTATGTATCATGGTAAAACTTTTGAATCGAGTCTCCTTAATCGGTGCGGGAACGGGAGGGGACGAGAGAGGAGTACCCCCCACTTACCCCTCCTGCCGCAGACAAGTAATTTGTAACATTTTTAAAAATATGGAAAATTACAAAAACCTCATTTCGGGCGCTTTGCCGGCCGCGCCCGCGGCACGCTCGCTTCGCTCGCTCTAACCTAATTAACTCTTTAGACTTTTTTCATTCCCGTCGCAGGGGAGCTGCCCCCCCCCCCCCCCCCCTCCATCCCCACACTTCGATTCTGATAATATGGTATTGTATTACCTAAAAACGTGTAATTTTTTGTGATTATAGCCGATTTTGACAAAACTTTAAAGTGGTTTTTTAAATATTTTACCGCAACAGCTGCAGCTAAAATGTTAATAAGACTTTATTTAAGAACCCTTTAGACCCCCCCACAGTGTTAGTTTCTTCAAATTCAGGCGACTCGATTCAAAAGCCAACCGACATAATTTACTATACTTACCACATTCTACCCCTTAACACTTGATAAAATGTCCCAATAAATTAAAAAGTTCAAGATTCTCGAGTCGAACTATAATAACCAACATTTTTGTTTGTAATATCATAACCCCAAAACTTTTAAAAATATTTAAAAATACTGATTGTTTCATGGAATTTAGCCGATTGCGCATAGGCATATTTTCGATAATTATACTTTCAACATCCTTTATAACTTACTTACCAGTATAATCTGCTGTACGTTAGTAAATATCCTCTAGATTACGTAACGAAGTTCCGTCTTGAAATTCTGTCAAACTTCGCAAAAAAAACCTTATATATTATGTTACGAGAACCGCCATGGATGGTCATAATCATGTTATCAGTGTTTTAAATCCAGGAATGTAGAAATATCACTAAAACAACAATTTATATCGTAACCACGGACAGAGTTGAACAACCACTTGACATTAATGACAGATAATCAATGTTGCCAAAAAATGAGTGAATTTAGTTCTGGATTATATAATTTCTACTCTTTTATGTCGCACATACAGGTATAAAGTATAATCAAATTTTATTCTAGAAAATTAAGGACCATGATAAAAATGTCTGAACAGAAAGGTTGCAGGTTTTTTTTTTTCAACGGCGGGTCAAGGTCACACTACACACCGCTTCCGGTTTAGAAATCGCGCTTTTGACGAAAAAATAAATACACGTGATATCTTACTACACTACCCCTCCCCCTTTGTGATATTTCGTGATTTTTGTTGACCCCCCTCCCCCCTTCGAGCCTCACGTGATTAATGGACGGCCCCTAATTATAAATACGTATGCATATATTATGACAGATTATTTGCAATGCAACGTGCGTAATAAACTACATGCAATGCCATTTTTTTTCATACATTTTAATGTGTTTGTTTACTGCGTGCATTCATAGCGCGCTCGACCAACAAACGCGCTAAAGACTGTTGGGAACAAACGTCCGCAGTTCAAGAGCTTGTGCGAGAGCTGTCCACATGACACTCGCACTGCATCACATGTGCATGTGGCGTTGCATATGAGCCTATTACATCTCGACTGTGATTTTTTGTGGCCAATTTTGGCGTTATGGATCTCAGAAACAAAAATTCATTAACAATTACGACTTAGTGAATAGTGTAGAATAGCTATTGGAATAGTGCGTAGCTGCCTCGCTTTTTGTAAATTTTGCTTAATTTTTAATTAAACCCAAAATTGCAAAGAAAGATTTTCATAAAGTGGGCGGAGGCACTTTTTTGAGCTCAACGATGGAACTACTGTTCTAAACAAGTGAAAAAAAATAAATAATGTTATCTCTTATATAGTCGAATAGTGCGTAGCGGCCTCGGAATGTTTAGATATCATTGATTTTATATAGGAAAAAAATCTTATTCTAAACCAAAAAAACTTCGAATATCGCTATAAGTTAACTGTGAATATCTCCTATCTACGATAATATTATTGAGCAAAATTTATACCAGAGTAATTGTTATTTCATGAGTAATAAAGATTTTATAATAAATTTATTATCCCAAAATGCGATGCGCAGGCCGTCCGAATTCAACTTATGCTCACAGAATGGAGATTTGTAATATTATGCACAAATTTATTAACCTATTTCGATGAAAACGATAAATACAATGCAAAATTACTACAAAATGCGAAAATGGGCTTTTTACGCAAAAATCACATTCGAGATGTAATAGGCCTCTTAACGTGCCTTCAGACGCGGTGTGCCCGCCGCTGGAGGTGGGCCCGCACGTGCGGCAGCACGCGCAGGGGCTGCGGCTGGGGCACGCCGCGCACTTCAGCTGCCAGCCCGGCCACCACCTCGCCGGCGCCGCGCAGCTCACCTGCATGGGCGACGGTACGCCCCGCCTACTTATTAAAACGCCACGGTCAGATATGGCCGACAATTGAAAATGTGCCCAACACGCCATCGTCGTGTATAGCCGACAAGAAAACGACATTTTTAAATACAAAATAAATATACTAAATTAACTTTTCTGTTCCTATTTTATTTGTAGGTATTTGCTCTGAATTTGTGGCTTGGCGTGGAAGGGGCGCCGATGCGTCTGCGCTCTGGTGTTCAAAAGTTAAACCTTCAATTGTCATATTTTTATGCTCTGGATAAAGAAAAACATCTCATTTCATTGCATTCAAACTGTGACTGCAACGTGTTGCTAAGAAAATTACAGAGTTACGTAAATGTAAAAAGCGGCACTGCAGAAAATATTTTCTTTGATAAAATCTGATAGATTATTAGTGGAATCGACTCTTTTTTCGATTTTGTACAAGCTAATTTCAGGTTTTTTTTTTATTATACAAGCTGGAATTTTGTAATGCCACTTGAAGGGAAAGTACTCTTTATACTATAGAATGAAAATTTTACTCAAAGAAAACATTCCTTTATTTTTGAAATGAAAGAAAACTGCATTCATTCTGCATTTTCGAAAATCCGCTTGCCACACCCGGGAATCGAATCGACTAAAATCTGTAAAAATTACACCCAGTACTTTTATTCCATTGATCGTTAGGGTCAAAACACAGACCACTGGTCTGTGGGTCAAAAGGATGAAATCTCTCTAATATGAAACTTGATAATTTAAATCAAATCAAAATATCTTTATTCAGTAAGCTTAAAATAAGCATTTGGAATCGTCTAAATTTGTTTTTTTTTATGGATGGATGGATAGGCATAGGAACCCACCCACCCACCCCACCCATTCAGGAAGTCTTTTAGCTGTGGAGAAGAACGGACACAAGAAACTCCACAGCTTTATAATAATATAGAAGTAACGACACTTACAAAAACATGTCGTTACCAAATTATACAATCAATAATCATAAAATAAAGCAGTTAAGTATATAAAACAATTATATAATAAACTAAAAGATAAAAACAAAAGTGAATCTAAAAGTTTTACTCGGGCACTATGAACGCATTAGAACAATGTGTGCGAAACTAGAGGAATGTTCATTCCATGCATTTTTGTCATTGATGTAATCGCTTACAGTGTAATATTTAGCCCTTTTCTAAAAGTCTGTAAATTAAAGGTGTTAGCGCCCAACGCTATTTTGTCTGTGGTCGCGAGCGCGTTGCCATAAATAACGAGAGGCGCGCGGCCGCCAATATTGATAGCGCCAATTTTGCTGTCTAATTAAAAACTTTACTTCTTGTACTGCATTCACCAAACAAAGTTCAATAAAACTAAATTACAACAAATAATACGAGTTTCTCTGAAATTCCATATGTCCACGACGAGACATAATTTGGTGACCCCGACGTGATTCAAACAAACAGTAAAATCAAAGAAGAAAACCTGCCAACAATATACTGATAGCGCCGGGCAGTGCCGCGTCTAAAGCGCCACCTCGCAGCACAATATTTACGTCAGTTAAGTGCCTTGGGTTTTCCATTCTTCCCTTCTAAAGTCATTTCAAAGCAAAGTCAAAGTCAAAGTCCCTATTGAAATAAATTTCACTTGTGTTTCGCAGTGCAAATAGTCATCATTATCATACTTACAAGTTACAAGTAAAACATAAAACGTATACTTAGGTACTTAGGTCTTATTAATAATAGCATAGTTATAATTTTATAATTATATTTATGTAGATATCAATAAATATAGTAAATTAATTAGGTTTTCCTTCCTTCGCACTAGTTTTTGCGCGATATTTAGTGGTATTTTGGCGGACTAATTCCAGAGTTGCTGGTTACGTCAACTGGATCGTGATTGCTAAGCGGCTGTGGCGCTTGGTGCATCCCATCCCGGTCCCAGCCCCAGGTATCGCCGTGTGAGGAGCGTGAGCCAAACAATTTAATTTATAACTAAAAAACGTTGCGTTGTGTATTTGATTTATGAACTGTTAGTGTTCAGCTGCTAGTATTGCTATAATCTTAGAATAATAACGCTATAGAAACCAAGTTTGCGCGCCTATTTTGAAGCATATTGGTTGGAGCCAGAAATGGCACCAAACGCCGGACCGCTCCGTAGTGTTCAATGTCACAGCGCGCCGAACGTGTCTCGCGAAAACAAAAAAAAAATGACGGTTTGTGCAGTTAAATTGTGTCACAACACATCTGAAAAACAAAAGAAGTGTAATAACATCACTTTTCACAGGTAAGCTTTCAGTATTTCATAGTATCTTGTAGTTAATTAGGTCAAAATATAAACGTACTGCAGTGTGATTCTCTAAGTTAAAGCCTCGGTAGCAGCGGCTGCCGCAGTGCTGTCTCTTTCATATTCATAGAATTGGAAAGAGACAGCAGATCACGGCCATGCGCGCACGTCACGCGGGTGTGAATCGGTTTAGTGCTTCATTTTTGACAGAGCGCTTGTATGAAGACTATCTTTCTATATCGTTATTACTTGCTATAATATTATATACAATTTAATTTAACATTTTAATTTTATATTTTTTATTATTTAATAATGGCCGAAGTAAAAGATCTTTTAACAAAAAGAAGTTCAATTAAAGGCCAAGTAACAAAATTTAAAAATTATATTGACAAAATCACAACGCAACCTACATTCTCGGCTGTCGAGTTTGCCGAGTTATCCATAAAGCTAAGCAGATTTGAAAGCCTGTCTACTAAATTTGATGACTTGCAGACTCAGATAGAGATTATAAATTCAGATTTTTAGGATTCTGAGATTGATGAGCGTGAGCGCATTGAGCAAGACATAATTACGTGTACAGCTATAGCAAAAACCTTAGTCGAAAAGCAAAATGAATTAAAATCCTTTGAACAAGAGAAGATAAAACGAGATTCTTTATGTATGGAAGCTCAATGCTCTTTCGGCCACAACCACGAATCTATAGGTATCCGATTACCGCAAATTCAAATTGCTAAATTTGACGGATCATCTTTCCGTTGGCTTGAGTTCCACGATACTTTTTCTAACTTAATTCACAATAACTCGCGTATTTCAGATATACAACAATTTCATTACTTATTGTCTTACCTTGATGGCGAGGCAAAGCGCATAGTTACAAATATTGAAGTTTCATCTGCTAACTACATTACTGCATGGCAATTACTCTGCGATCAATACAACAATAAAAGATTATTAATTAACTATCACCTAAAATCTTTATTTAATATTCAACCAGTTTATCGTGAGTCTGAAGGTTCCTTACGGTTTTTTGTTGATCATATTACTAAAAATTTATTGTCCAACCTTGGTCAACCAACAAATCAGTGGGACACCATAATTGTATTTATGTTAACATCCAAGTTAGACAACAACAAATTGACTAAATGGGAGGAGCAACGTAATAACTTAAACGACATCCCTAAATTAGAACAATTTAAATCATTTTTAATTGATCGTGCCCATGTCCTAGAATCCATACATCGGAATAAAGAAAGCAACTACACTAAATTACAGACACAAAACAGAGATGGCGCTAGTAGTATTCGACTAAATACAAAGTCATTAAATGCAGTCCTTCAAAATAATAATTTAATCTTTCTTTGCATTATTTGTAATCAGAACCATAGAATCTATGACTGTCCTACATTTAAATCAAAACCCATTAACGAAAAGTTAGCAGATGTGTCGCAATATAAACTTTGTTCAAATTGTTTAAGACTTAGAATTAGAGATTGTCGTATGGGGCCTTGTAGGTATTGTAAAAAACGCCATAATTCACTGCTACATAATAGTTCTATGGATTCTAAAGTAGATGTTCATGAACCTAAAGAGTCTTTAGTAAATTTTTCTAAGGCAAGGTCTAGCCAGATTATTTTATCTACTGCCCCAATTGAGGTTATAAATCCGGTGACTAAAGAGGCAGCCCAAGCGCGTGCCTTACTGGATTCAGGCAGTCAGTCATCATTTATAACGAAATCTTTGAAGGAGAGGATGGGTTTAGAAACCAACTCTACAACCATTACAGTTATTGGTATTAGTAATTGTCACGCCAACACAATCACCGAAAGATGTGTCGTGCAACTACAATCCCGCAATAATAATAATTTTAAAATTAAACTATCTTGTTTTGTCTTAGACAAGCTGACCGGGAAAATACCAAGTTTTCCTCTAAACACATCTCAATTCAACATACCACAGAATATAGACCTGGCTGACCCACAATTTGATCAGCCAGGTCCAATAGACATCTTGATCGGAGCCGATAATTCTGGGATGTTATAGGTTGTGAACAAAAATCACTAGGTGAATGCAACCCTAAATTACATAATTCCCAATTTGGTTGGTTGATTGGGGGCGAAATAAACATACCGAATTTAAACACAAAATTAAATAAACAATTACAAATTTCATTAAAATCTAATAACAATAAAACATTACAGTTTTACTCAGACAAACTAAAAGAAAACGCAATAAATTACAATATAACTACAAATAATTCATTAATTAAAAAAAATAAAATGGATTTGTCCAAAGAATCCCAGGTAGATAATTTTATTAAACGTTTTTGGGAGTTAGAAGAACTTCCCCGAAAATCACTTTTAAGCGAATCTGAAAGAACATGTGAAAATCATTTTATAAAACATACAATAAGGTTAGATACAGGAAGATTTTGTGTTAGGTTACCACTACGTGACTCACCTCTATGTTTAGGTGACACCTATATGCTAGCAAAAAAACGATTTCTCAATTTGGAGAAACGTTTTAGAAAAAACCCTAATTTAAAAATGCAATATGTACAATTCATGAAAGAGTATGAAGCATTAGGCCATCTTTCAAGGTCCAAGGTTCACTTACCCAAAATCTCATATTTCCTATGTCATCATGCTGTCTTCAAGGACTCCAGTGAGACAACCAAAATCCGTGTTGTGTTTGACGGCTCTGCACCTTCCTCTTCTGGATACGCTGTCAATGACTTGCAGCTGGTAGGTCCAAATATACAGGATTCTCTTTTCTCCATATTGATTCGTGCTCGACAACACAGGTATTTGCTAACCGGGGACATCGAAAAGGCTTACCGGCAAATCGAAGTACATACCGGTGACAGAAACCTGCAGCTGATCCTATGGAGAGAGGATGAGTCATTACCTATCCAAACAATGCATTTGAATACGGTCACTTACGGAACCGCAAGTGCCAGTTATTTAAGCACGCGCTGGCTTTGGCAGATAGGAGAGGAGTGTAATGATAATCTTATTAAAACTATAATACAAGGAGACTTTTACGTTGACCACCTATTACGGGGTCAAACAACGAAGAAGAATTAAGTTACATTCAAAATTATGTAAGTAAGGAGCTCCAAAAGGGTTGCTTTAATTTACGTAAGTTTACAACAAATGCAAAATCTATTTTTAATTTATCTGAACTTCAAGATATATTAACTATCAGCGAATCTTCGAACACACTTGGACTTAATTGGAATCCTAACAAAGATACACTACACTTTCCTGTGTCTATATCGTGTCAAAACAATATTACTAAGCGGTTTATTATGTCTAATGCATTCAAAATATTTGACCCTTTAGGTCTACTTAGTCCTTGCATAATGATACCGAAATTAATGTTACAAAATGTGTGGCAGCAAAAGGTTGACTGGGACCAACCTGTCCCAGATGCTATTATAAATCAATGGCATGATTTCACTAACGACTCACCCTCTCTTTCCACCCTACAAATTCCAAGACGTGTGTTGTGTGATAATCCAATGTCCATTCGGCTCCACACATTCTGTGACGCCTCACAGGTAGGCTATGGAGCTTGCGTATATATGCGCTCAGTTGAAGGCAACGGTAACGTCACGGTGAAATTACTGTGCTCTAAGTCTAGAGTAGCACCCTTAAAGCCGACGTCGATCCCTTAGCTCGAACTATGTGCCGCCCTTCTGGCAGCTCGCTTGTACAAAAGTGTCACAGAATCAATACACTATACTCCACATACCATAATACACTGGACTGATTCTACAGTGGTCCTAGGGTGGTTAGCAAATAATCCTACAAAATTAAAATTTTTGTCGCCAACAGAGTTGGTGAAATCCTAGAAACTACTAATCTACTGTCTTGGAGGTACGTTCCCACCAAGGAAAATCCTGCCGACTTAATTTCAAGAGGTGTAAATCCTACCCAACTAATAAATAATACATTGTGGTGACACGGTCCTCAATATTTGTTAAATGATGAATCTAGGTGGCCTGTCTTAAAACAAAAAATGTTAGAAGATTTACCCGACACAAAAATAACTCTTAATACACTACCTACATTTAAATTTGAATCAATAATCGATATAAAAAGGTTTTCTAAGCTAAATAGATTAAAAAGAACAGTATGCTATGTAAAACGATTTATTCACAATACTAAAAATACTAATAATAAAATGACTGGTTGTCTAACAGTCGAGGAACTTTCCAATGCATTTAACTTAATATGTTTTATAGCTCAACAAGAAACATTTTTGAATGAATATAATTGTTTGAGTAAAAGTAAACCACTAACTCTAAATGTAGAATTATTGCCTTATCACCTTATATAGATCAGTCCGATAATTTAATTAGAGTAGGAGGAAGAATAGATGCTTCCGACTATTCTTATCAAAAACGCCATCCTATACTTCTCGACTCAGGTCATTATTTAACAAAGCTTATTTTTCAATTCGAGCATATAAACAATTTGCATGCAGGTCCACAACTTTTGTTAGCTATAATCAGAGAAACAGTGTGGCCGCTTAGCGGTAGACGCCTTGCCCGACGTACAGTAAATAACTGTGTGCTATGCCGCCGCGCTCAAGGTAAGACACTATACCCTAAAATGGGAAACCTACCTACACAACGCATTAGTCCAGATTTCCCTTTTAAATCTGTAGGTATGGACTACGCTGGGCCGTTCTTTATTCTAAATCGCAAAGGCCGTGGCGCTAAAACAATAAAATGCTACCTATGTATTTTTGTATGCTTAAGGTACAAATGTTTACACCTAGAAGCCGTGAGTGACCTTTCTAAAGAGGCATTCATTATGACATTGAGAAGGTTTACTTCTCGCCGTGGCAAGCCGGTGGAACTCTTTTCCGACAATGGACGCAATTTTACATCAGCAGCCAAGGAACTAAATTTATTCCTTAAAAACAATTCTGAGTCTTTGTCTGAGTTTGCAACTCAAGAAAATTTTAAATTCGTTTTTATTCCGACTTACGCACCTCACTTCGGCGGTATTTGGGAATCCGGTGTAAAATCGGCGAAATACCATATAAAACGCGTAATGGGTAATACACGCCTCACCTTTGAGGAATTAAGTACTCTATTTTCACAAGTGGAATGTATTTTGAATTTTGAACACCTATCCCCAGGGAACTTTCTGATAGGAAGGCCACTGAATGCGCTACCTGCACCTACTCTGGAAACCAAAAAGGAACATAGCCTCTCCCGCTACGCGCGCTTAGAACAAATACGGCAGCACTTTTGGCGACGCTGGCAGCGAGAATACATCTCAGAACTTCAACTCAGAACCAAATCGAAGCAAAACACTAGAAGCTTGAAAATCGGAGATTTGGTGCTACTTTATGAAGATTCACTTCCACCACTTTGTTAGCGCGTTGGACGTGTCACTAAACTGTTCCCTGGACCAGACAACATAGCCCGTGTTGCTGACGTAACCACCATCAAAGGAACTTATCGACGCCCCTTCGTGCGACTCTGCCCACTTCTGCCTACGCCAGAAGAAGAAATTGAAGAATGGCATCTTCAACGGCGGGGAGTTATGTTAGCGCCCAACGCTATTTTGTCTGTGGTCGCGAGCGCGTTGCCATAAATAACGAGAGGCGCGCGGCCGCCAATATTGATGGCGCCAATTTTGCTGTCTAATTAAAAACTTTACTTCTTGTACTGCATTCACCAAACAAAGTTCAATAAAACTAAATTACAACAAATAATACGAGTTTCTATGAAATTCCATATGTCCACGACGAGACAAAGGAAACCATGAAAATGGTTCCCACACGGCCAGACAGACAAACGAATTTTTGAAGGTGAAAAACGTAGAACTTTTGAGCCATCCTGCATACAGTCCTGACCTGGCACCTTGTGACTTTTCTCTGTTCCCAAAAATTAAGAACCAATTACGCGGTCAACGATTTTCATCACCAAAAGAGGCTGTCGAAGAGTATGAAAACACGTTTCTGAGGTCACCACGGAGGAGTGGCACAAAAGTTTTCAAAATTGGTTTAATCGAATGAAAAAGTGTATTTTCACTCCTCTTGCTCAAAAAGACCGTCATTGTAGCGTTCTAGAGCGGGGCTAGCGATGCGCGATTATGAATGATACTAACTGAATCATTCGATTATTACATTCATTCGAATAATTCGAATGACTTCTAAAATGTATTAACTACTAATTACTAATCAGTACTAATCGGGTGCTAATCAGTCAGTAGTGTAGTAGGAATCAACCACTAACGAATACAGAATCTTGCAACTGACTGAATGGTCATTCATTGATAATGAATGATACTGTAAGTAACTAATTTAGTAAAGAAGACCCGCGGATTATTACGATCTAAATTCATTGGCTCTGCGACGCTATTTTCAAAAATTTCATTCATTTTACCTACAGCTAGTAATATTATTCTGTTCCTACAGAACAGTTGCTGGGGTGGTGTAAAAGCAAGTAACTAACTTCTTTTTCTAATTAGGTACTCATTTTGATCCCCTCTCGCTGTGTCACAGAATAAATAATAGTACTACGTAGCTGTGTGTAATACACTGGTCGCCATTTTCGATTATAGCAGACCTCTCTTAGTAACCGCTATAAGCCTTATGCTGTGGCGTTAAAGTACATTTTAGCTTTCTTTCTTTCAATATCAATAATCGTTTGATTTTATTACTAATTAGTAAATTTATTCGATTATTGAAATTAGTATATTACTAATCTGGTATTCGATTTTTGAGATTAGTATTAGTAGTCAATTCGATTAATGAAATTAGTCATAATCGCGCATCGCTAAGCGGGGCTAAAATAGCTTTTCTTGCCCTAGGGGAAAAAATATTTTTTTTCTAAATTTTTGTCTGTCACTTGACAATGAGCCTACAAAAACGAAAAAGTATTTAGTCTTATGTAGAATAATCATGAATAAAGACTCGACTTAATACTGTTTACATATACGAGTATCAACAACTTTTTTGAGATAGTTATTATTAAAGTTTATGGTAAAATAAGTAATCATTTGAATCTATGGACAACACAGACCACGCTTCAGCAAGAAAAAACTGCAGTCTGCACATGTGCTTAGGTGGTGAGCCTTTAGCCCGTTAGTCGCTTTTACGACACCCAAGGAAAGAGAGGGGTTGGTAGTATTATTTTGATGAGCCCCTCGCCGCTCTATGCTGTAGTATGTATGTGCAGTCTTTAGTCCATTAGTCGCCTTTTACGAGACCCAAGGGAATGGAGGGGTTGGTAGTATTATTTTGATGAGCCCATCGCCGCTCTATGCTGTTGGATGTATGAGCAGTCTTTAGTCCATTAGTCGCCTTTTACGACACCGAAGAGAAGAGAGGGGTTGGTAGTATTATTTTGATGAGCCCATCGTCGCTCTATGCTGTTGGATGTATGTGCAGTTTTAGTCCGTTAGTCCCCTTTTACAACATCGAAGAAAAGTGTATGGTTAGTAATATTATTTTGATGAGCCCATCGCAGCTCTATGTTGTTGGATGTATGTGCAGTCTTTAGTCCGTTAGTCGCCTTTTACGACATCCAAGGAAAGAAAGGGGTTGGTAGTATTATTTTGATGAGCCCATCGCCGCTCTATGCTGTTGGATGTATGCGCAGTCTTTAGTCCGTTAGTCGCCTCTTACGACACCGAAGGGAAGAGACGGTTTGGTAGTATAATTTTGATGAGCCCATCGCCGCTCTTTGCTGTAGGATGTATGTGCAGTCATTAGTCCGTTATTCGCCTTTGACGACACCCAAGGGAAGAGATGGAAAGACTGCACATACCTACTATCCAACAGCATAGAGCGGCGATGGGCTCATCAAAGTAATACTACCAACCATTCTCTTCCCTTGGGTGTCGTTAAAGCAACTAATGGGTTAATTTTTAATAAAATAAACCAATTCATATTGTATTGGATTGTTTTATTTTCTCGCATACGTAGTGAAAATCAGAGTGTAACACACGGCACTAAAAACCCATTAAAACTCGGTTTCTATTTACTCCCTCGCTAAAGCTCGGGAGTAAAACTACCTCGTATATAATGGGTCATTTTAGCCCCTTGTATAACAATCTACTATTACCAGTGGTCGGAGTAGGTATATTGAATTAAGGTCACTGACATCAAACGTATATGTTAATATGGATACTCCTCCGAGTTTCCGGATTATTATGATAAAAATACCGAAACATCGAAATTATTACATGAAACTAGTTAAAAATGTATCAATACTCTCAACGCTATGCTGCTAGTGGCGCTGGTCTCCATCTCTAATGTTGGCCGTATCCATTGTCTCAATCTCGCAAAAGAAAAGAAATCACGTCTTAAATTATTATTAGTGATTTTTTTTTGTTAATCTTTAAATATCTTGGAAACGGTGCGTCCTACGCTAAAATGGACGAAATTTTGTCCCCCCTTTATAAAACCCCCGTCTAACGCTAACCAACCATCACGATGGTACAATTATTAATAATTGTCGCTTTTTAATAATTATTAAGGGTAAGTAACGATTAACTAGTTTAGGAAATGTAGTTTATAGATTTGTTGGGCTTATTTCCCCTTTGGAACTCATTGACTCACTTGGCCGCACATTTGGTCGTTGATTGTAGAGGTTAAGTCACTCTCACACAGGCCGGTCAACGGATAGGTGACCAAAGCTTTATTGTTTCGACCTGTTGGCTAATGTTGAGCCGGCTCTTTGGCCTAAATAAAAGTGTAAGGCCTAAGTAAAAAATCAAAATGTAGAACTTGTAACCGATGAGGATTAAAAATAATTATTTTTAATAAAACTGTAATAATGATTATTTGTATTAACAATAAACAATTTTGTTTGCTTACATATGGTTTTTTATTTTATTACTCTATTTACCAAATTTTTGGAAACTCCGGTACATTCCGGAAGAAATGCATGTCCATGTTATGATATCATGACGCAAGTATCTAAAATCAATATACCTACTCCGACCACTGACTATTACGCAAAGGGAGAATATTTTGAGAAACAATAAATTCATTTTTGACCTTTAATAGTATTTTTTCTTATTCATTTCGGAAACTTTTAGTGCGCCCCACGTATGTAAACAGATGGATCTTTGAGTTAAAGTGATTTAACTTCACCCTTGATTAAGTCCAGATTTCATGGTTTCCTTTTATTTATTTTATCAATTTTGTTAGAGACATTTCATTCTTATGACCCTAACGATCGATGCAATTAAAATACAGGGTGTAATTTTTACAGATTTTAGTCGGTTCGATTCCCAGGTGTGACAAGAGAATTTTCGAAAATCTTTGAATTCAGTTTTCTTTCTTTTCAAAAATAAAGGAATGTTTTCTTTGAGTAAAATTTTCTATCTACAGTATTAAGAGTACTTTCCCTTCAGGTGGCATTACAAAATTTCAGCCTGTATATGCGATATATTTGGGCGATCGTTTAATATGTTGCCAGCGACTTCGATCAACAATAGTGTTGATCGAAGGCCAGCGACATTAACACGTTCAGCGCCACGTGGTCAGAGTTGCACTAGGGTGTTTAATAATATATACACGTGGTGCTGAACGGGTTAAACAATGCTTCCAGTGCGTCACGATAGTCCGGTCCGTGTGGTATGTTTATAGTAAAGTATTTATGGATTATGGATATAGTATATACAGGGTTACCGGAAATTCGATACATTCCCTTGGAGAGGTTAAAGTAGAGCTCATTTGCGATAGATTTTGTTAAATAATACTTCTGTCAATAATAGATAATTTTCCAAATAATTCAATTTTAATGTTTTTAAATAAAAATTCCAATTTCCATTAAAAAAAATATGTACCTAAAAGAATACCATATTTTAATGTTTTTCTGTGCATTTTATGATAGCTTACATATCAACACTTCTTCGAGATAACATTAAGCTGAAGTAATACTATTAAATTACATGTTGTGGACTTGAAACCGTAAGCAATAATTTTTGTTTTTATCGTTAATGTTACTTTATCGTAAGTTTGCATTTAAAAAAATGTATGCAATGTATCGTACAAATTATTAAAGTAACTTATTTATTTCACTAGTTATCTAAAATGGTATAGTAGATCTCATCTGCATTGACAATTACAATAATAAAGTGCGAACAAAGTTACGTGACATTTTTCTTAAAAATGGGTCATCTAGCCGACAACCGCGAGTCGTGCTTTTGTTAGCTTTCTTTATCTGCGGTAAATTGGTTGAATGGTTCATATGTAGGCTATCAAAAACTGCACAAAAAAAGACATTAAAATAGGTTATTCTTTAAGGTACATATTTTTTTGATGATAATCGGATTTTTTAATTAAAAACATTAAAATTAAATTATTTGGAAAATTATCCATTATCGACAGAAGTACTATTTAACAAAATCTGTCGCAGATGAGCTCTACTTTAACCTCTCCAAGGGAATGTATCGAATTTCTGGTAACCCTGTATATTATTACGGTATGTAGTAAAAGTATTTAAGGATTCCTTTATAAATGAAATAGGAATGTTGCACTGATATTACTTTTAATAAATTATTTTATATGCAGCTTCTACGGACACTTGGTAATTGGTTTACCGATGCGGCGCATTAATCCGAATGATATCCGTTCTATAATAACAATTGTAATTATTATAACAACGTTAATAATTGTTATTACGAACACGTGGTATAATAGCAATGTGTTTTGTGGCAGGGCGGTGGTCTGGCGCGGCGCCCGCGTGCGTGGAGACGGCGTGCCCGCCGCTGCGCGCGGGGCCGCGGCTCAGCGCGCTCGAGTACAGCGCGCGCGCGGGCGGGCGCGCCGTGTACGCGTGCGCGTGGGGCTACCGGCTGGTGGGCGCGCCGGGCGTCGAGTGCGGCGCGGACGGCAAGTGGTCGGGCGCGGCGCCTACCTGTGCACGTGAGTGCTCTCCACTGTGCTAAGAGTAGGGTTGCCAACTTCAAAAAATAATAAAAAAGTAAAACTTAAAACTATCGCGTTGCATTGCATTAAAACTATTTTAACGGGACCTCAAGTCAAGCAGTAAGTAGATATGTACTTACTTACAAAAATTAATCGTGTTAGGTCGCGTTAAAATAGTTTTAATAAAAAAGTATTTTGAGGTAATGGGCCCTTTACACGTATTAAGTTGTCAAGTAGGTAACTAAATTTTAAGTTAATTTTAACTTAATTTTAAGTTGTCGATCGTTTACACGTATCCAACTTATGTACTCTTTAGTGGACGATATTCTTAACCATGTAAAATACAATAACTTATCTACTTCACTAAATTGTTGCATCCACACGTCAACTAAATGACAATTTAATAGAAGCCACGCCTGCCGGGGAATGCAAGCGGTGCGGGAGGGGCGGTTATTTACTCAAAAAATAGACTCAGTTCTATTCTACTTGTTCACTTGCCCACTAAATCGTTTACTTACCTCTTGTAACTAAAGAGTTTTTAAGTGACTGTTTACACTCAAATATTTAGTTAAAATTAACTTAAAATTTAATTACCTACTTGACAACTTAATACGTGTAAACGGCTCATAAGAGATAAGGAAAATAAACAGTATTTTAGAAAAATTTACACTATTTTATTTATTTAAAGATTAACTGCCCTACAAATAAACAAAGAGTAAGCTACGAATACTTATTCCGTGCTTTGTTCCTGTCATGTATACGTAATTTTAAATTAGAGTAAAAGAGACAAAACACGGAATAACTATTCCGACCTTATTCTCTGTTTATTTGTAAGGCACTTATTATGGCTGCGCTGTACCGCGCGGGCAACGTTCTCAACTTTTTTTACTTTTTAAACAGGTATATATATGGTTACTAGCGCACAAGTGATACTAAAACAGTATTTTGGATACTTTATTTTTGCTCAACAGTAAAAAGTATAATGTAGTGAGAAACAGTATAATATTGTTTTCACTCCTCTTGCTCAAAAAGACCGTCATTGTAGCGTTCTAGAGCGGGGCTAAAATAGCTTTTCTTGCCCTAGGGGAAAAAGTAATTTTTTGAACATGACAATGAGCCTACAAAAACGAAAAAGTATTTAGTGTTGTAGAATAATCATGAATAAAGACTCGACTTATTACTGTAACTTTTTTGAAATAGTTATTATTAATGTTTATGGTAAAATTAGTAATCATTTGAATCTATGGACAACACAGACCACGCTTCAGCAAGAAAAAACTGCACAGTCTGCACATGTGCTTAAATGGTGAGCCTTTAGCCCTTTAGTCGCTTATACGACACCCAAGGGAAGAGAGGGGTTGGTAGTATTATTTTGATGAGCCCATCGCCGCTCTATGCCGTTGCAGGTATGTAGTCTTTAGTCCATTAGTCGCCTTTTACGAGACCCAAGGGAAGGGAGGGGTTGGTAGTATTATTTTGATGAGCCCATCGCCGCTCTATGCTGTTGGATGTATGAGCAGTCTTTAGTCCATTAGTCGCCTTTTACGACACCCACGAAAAGTGAAGGGTCGGTAATATTATTTTGATGAGCCCATCGCCGCTCTATGCTGTTGGATGTATGTGCAGTCTGTAGTCCGTTAGTCCCCTTTTACGACATCGAAGAAAAGTGAAGGGTCGGTAATATTATTTTGATGAGCCCATCGCCGCTCTATGCTGTTGGATGTATGTGCAGTCTGTAGTCCGTTAGTCGCCTTTTACGACATCCAAGGAAAGAAAGGGGTTGTTAGTATTATTTTGATGAGCCCATCGCCGCTCTATGCTGTTGGATGTATGCACAGTCTTTAGTCCGTTAGTCGCCTTTTACGACACCGACACCGAAGGAAAGAGAGGGGTTGGTAGTATTATTTTGATGAGCCCATCGCCGCTCTATGCTGTAGGATGTATGTGCAGTCATAAGTCCGTTAGTCGCCTTTGACGACACCCAAGGGAAGAGATGGAAAGACTGCACAAACCTACTATCCAACAGCAAGGAGCGGCGATGGACTCATCAAAATAATACTACCAACCATTCTCTTCCGTTGGGTGTCGTTAAAGCAACTAACGGGTTAATTTTTAATAAAATAAACCAATTCATATTGTATTGGATTGTTTTATTTTTTCGCATTCGTAGTGAAAAGCAGAGTGTAACACACGGCGCTAAAAACCCATTAAAACTCGGTTTCTATTTACTCCCTCGCTAAAGCTCGCGAGTAAAACTACCTCGTATATAATGGGTCATTTTAGCCCCTTGTATAACAATCTACTATTTCACTCCTCTTGCTTAAAAAGACCGTCATTGTAGCGTTCTAGAGCGGGGTTAAAATAACTTTTCTCGCCCTAGGGGAAAAAGTATTTTTTTTTAAATTTTTGTCTGTCACATGACAATGAGCCTACAGAAACGAAAGAGTATTTAGTCTTATATAGAATAATCATGAATAAAGACTCGACTTTTTACTGTTTACTTAGATCAACAACTTTTTTGAGATAGTTATTATTAAAGTTTATGGTAAAATTAGTAATCATTTAAATCTATGGACAACACAGACCACGCTTCAGCAAGAAAAAACTGCACAGTCTGCACATGTGCTAAGGTGGTGAGCCTTTAGCCCGTTAGTCGCTTTTACGACACCCAAGGGAAGAGAGGGGTTGGTAGTATTATTTTGATGAGCCCATCGCCGCTCTATGCTGTTGTATGTATGTGCAGTCTTTAGTCCATTAGTCGCCTTTTACGAGACCCAAGGGAAGGGAGGGGTTGGTAGTATTATTTTGATGAGCCCATCCCCGCTCTATGCTGTTGGATGTATGAGCAGTCTTTAGTCCATTAGTCGCCTTTTACGACACCGAAGAGAAGAGAGAGGTTGGTAGTATTAATTTGATGAGCCCATCGTCGCTCTATGCTATTGGATGTATGTGCAGTCTTTAGTCCGTTAGTCAACTTTTACCAAATCGAAGAAAAGTGAAGGGTTGGTAATATTATTTTGATGAGCCCATCGCCGCTCTATGCTGTTGGATGTATGCGCAGTCTTTAGTCCGTTAGTCGCCTTTTACGACACCGAAGGGAAAGACGGGTTGGTAGTATGATTTTGATGAGCCCATCTCCGCTCTATGCTGTAGGATGTACGTGCAGTCATTAGTCCGTTAGTCGCCTTTGACGACACCCAAGAAAAGAGATGGAAAGACTTGCACATACCTAGTATCCAACAGTATAGAGCGGCGATGGGCCCATCAAAATAATACCACCAACCATTCTCTTCCCTTGGCTGTCGTTAAAGCAACTAACGGGTTAATTTTAAATAAAATAAACCAATTCATATTGTATTGGATTGTTTTATTTTCTCGCATTCGTAGTGAAAAGCATAGTGTAACACACGGCGCTAAAAACCCATTAAAACTCGGTTTCTATTTACTCCCTCGCTAAAGCTCGGGAGTATAACTACCTCGTCTATAATTGGTCATTTTAGCCCCTTGTATAACAATCTACTATTTTAACAGTTGAGTTGGCAACCCTGTGAGTGTGTTTGTTTGCTTTGCGCGCTCGATTACTGGGTGTTTACGTGCGCATGGGGTACCGACGAACCGACATGTGGGGGGGGGGGGGGAGGTCGAATGCGTTGTGGATGGTAGATAGTACATAATGTTAGTTTGTTTGCTTTGTTTGTCGCGTGGGCTTACAGAAGGTACTCGTAGGAGCGATCAGCGTTGAGTGCGGGGCAAGCGGAAAGTAACCACCTTCCGCCCCTTCCTCAAAGATGTACTACAGGGTTTTAAAAAATCTCCTGCTAAAAAGCCCTTTGGTGGTAATTCTAAATTATCTGTGATAAATTTAAGACCAGTACTGCATCGTTTATTTTGGGTTTTCAGGAGACGTGTGGGCCGCACTAGGCCTTGCTGTAAGCGCGTTTATATTCACTTTCGATTCGACGACCTCCTTGGTCGAGTGGTTGGTACACCGGTTTTCATGGTGTCACCATCTCTGAGGTCCCGGGTTCGAACCCCGGTCGGGTCAATTTAGAAATTATTGTTTTTCTGAATTGTCTCGGGTCTGGGTGTTTTCTATGTATAATAAGTATGTATTTAAGTATTTTAAGTATGTTTATCCGTTGTCTAGTAACCATTTAACGAGTTTCTTCGAAGCTTCTCTTGGGCTAGATAATTGGTGTGATTGTAGGAAAGATTTATTTATTATTATTTATATCTTTAAAAAAAAACTATGCTATGCTATATGTTCATCATCATCATCAATAATTTATTCAATTTATGCTTCTATAATTGAGCACTTATGAATGTCATTATGCCATCGGTTCGTAAGTCCTAACTATGGGGCGGGAGCCTTGTACTGAGAAGAACCGGCAACAAACTCAGCAAGGGCATTTCTTTTCTCCCTTTCTATTACAGCGTCAATACAAAAATGCCCTCCCTATCATAGAAGGACATTTTTCATTACAACAAAAAAACATTTAATAGGATTACAAGACACATACAAATATTCAATAAAAAACAGGTCTTGCTCAATTTAAAATAAAATGAACAACGTCTTACAGTATCTTTCAAACAAGAAAAAAAAGACTATTAAATACTACTAATAAAAAATAAGAAGCAAGAGCAGACCAGCCTCCACAGGCGGCACCCGTTCACGAGTATGACATGTGAATCAACCATCGCTTCGCTCAACCATGTTTTAGGGAACGTATGCTTATGCGTACGTGTGCTAGTCTATTTAGGAGATTCAACTTATAAGCGGTCCACTGCTATACTGGGCACAGTAATTCCCACGCACAGCGGCACATGGGCAGGTTAGGCCGTAACCCACCATGCTAGCTCAATGCGGGTTGGTTATAGCAGATTATATGTAGTAAATGGCGATCGCGACTAAATCGAGCTGAGCGTCAACTAAGCTATGCTCTGCTAACTTGTGCTGTGCAATGGTGAATTCTCTCCTTTTTGTCTGTTCTGTGATTACACTACGCTATATGTTTGTTTGTCTATGCTTTAAGTATTTTTCTAACTTTAAACTGGCTACCCTCTACGCTATCATTGCTTGCGGTTCTGTACGTAGCTACGTACAATGCAGTTTTTCCATATCATCACTTTTCGATTTGACCGCATTTGTATCATTTCATTAAATTATTATTGCATCAACCAGTTCGCATTTAGCTATCAAGAACGCCGCGCGTACTCATTACCATTTTTACCATTTATTCTAAGTAATTACTTTTGTTTCCAAATAAACCAGTTTTAACATAACCAAATCTTATCATTTATCTTTATCATCGAAGCAGCCCGAACAGCCCCCTTACTCTTGAAAACGATCGCTATTGGATCGGATTGGTATTGCGAATTTCGTACTCCTAAGTTACGACACCGGAGCTAATATGAATTCATATTGCGTGGATATTGAGTGACAAAAATACAAAACTCAATGCCATTTAGTTCATCCAATATGAATGCAAATTAGCGCTGGTGTCGTAACTTAAAAATACGAAAATTCACAATACCAATCCGATCCAATAGCGATCGGTTTCGAGAGTAAGGGGGCAGGTTCAATTAAATTTTAATATAATAACCGACTTAATGCAGATTTGAACATAATTTCCGCCAATATAATGACTAAATATATAACTTAGAAAAGCTTTATTTCTGGGAGGAGATTTCTCCTTTCTACTTATATAATTAACTCTTTATAATATTGGTAAGACTTGCCAATAGCAAACGTCCATCGTCTAATGTGGGCAATACTGATAGAACGATTGTACATCCGCAGCGATCTACTGCCCGGAGCCGGCGATACCGTCCCAGGGCCGGCTGCTAACGGTTAAGCAGGGCCAGTATCTAGTAGGGGACCTGGTGAGCTTCTCCTGCCTGCCGGGCTACCACCTAGCGGGCGAGGCGTCCATCGTGTGCACGGAGGCCGGCTACTGGTCCCACCCGCCGCCCTTCTGCGGGCCCAGCGCCGCCCGTGGGCATGACACCATACTGGTGGGGAATGCGACGCTGCATCATCACGACGAATAGGAACGTCGCTTGTTACACACATTTTTCAGTCGTTTCAATGAAATTAATGGTGCGTTCCGCCCATGAAACAGAACAATTTTCCTTAAGAAACCTATATGCAAAAATGACAAAAAAATTTCGACCTCCCCCCCATACTATTGTCGTCCGCTGATCGGACAGTTTTGTATGGGAGGTCGAAATTTTTTTGTCATTTCTGCACATAGGTTTCTTGGGGCAAGTTGTTCAGTTTCCTGGGTGGAACTCACCCTTAACTTCATTAAAACGACTAAAAAATGAGGGTGTATTGAACTGTACAATGTATGTTAACGCATCACTTGAGAACGGCTTGTGTTTGTAATTGCCAGGACAATGTTTGTGCGAAGATTTATATTTAAAGATGTATTATGTTAATGCTGATGTTTAGCATATAATGCGGAATCATTTTAATAGTTAAAAATATCTTTAGGTAAAAGTTTCAAGATATTTAAGTGGAATTAAAATTTTCACAGCAAGAGCTGTTCTATGCTATTCACAAAATCTTTGAAAAGTTTCCTTTAACTTAAATTATAAGATATTTTTGACGACAATTTGATTATTTAGACGAACCTTGTCCTCGTCATACAAAGCGTTTTCTGTTAAAATGAAATATTATACTTTTAGGTAAAGGATTATTATTGGCATTCTATCATATTTGTTAACTAACATTAGTGTTGTCATTTGAATTGACTTGCCTAAAAGAATGTTAAGCAATGTGTCATACGTATGCGTTGTAAGGTAAAACGTATATATACTAGTATATTATATAAAATCCTTTCTGTTTACTATTAGGCTGTTATAAAGCCGTTTAAACATGTACCTACGTCAAATGTAATGAATCTCAAATATGCCAAAACTAGATAAAAAAATGTAACTAGTGCTAAAAATAATTATAACCCATTTCAGTATTATGTTAATAAATATTGTTAACTAATTGTAGTTCAAGGTTGTTAGAAATATTAAATAATATTTATTTTAATTTATTATTGTCCATTCCTACTATAAGCGATGAGTGCAAATAGATCTTCAGCTACTTAATAGATTGAATGTATAATGTAAATGTTAATTTGTATTAACGGTTCACAGCTAACAGCTAATGAAAAAATTCGCACGAGCTGTTAACATTAAACTTATGAATAAGCGCTTTGTCACAGCAAGTAATTAAGTGATTGTAATTAAAGCAGACATCGAGATAAACAGTGAAACAATAAAATAATGTGTTTACTAATAGAAAAGTTACAATAGTAAATAAATAAATAAACAGTCACATAAAAATGAAGAAGACTGTCGACTAATCCTGAAAATAAGCATCCTAAGATTCCCCCTAGGGAAATTGCTCTATGTTGATTCGTTAGCGTTGGTCAATAGTAAATTTGTATTATACTTGGCGAATGCTCCCTATTATTAGTTATTTATTAAATGTATCAGAATGTATATTTGTAATAATAACAGATATAAGTACATTCTGATACATTGAATAAATATAGATGGAGTACACACGCCCGCAGGCCAACCTACCCAGAGTCCCAGGCACCCAAGCGATAAGCTTACACATCTATTTAATGTACAATTCAAAATGAAGTAACATTTTTAACTTTTTGGTATGCTGATCTGCTGGGTCGGGCGCGGATTCCCTAAATCGCAATCCGTCTGATTATCTAAATTACCCGTTTCTCACTTCGTACATATCACAAATCGTCTTAGTGGCAAAATGTCTAAATTTTTTTTTTTATTTATTTATTTATTTGGAAATTCAACAGCTTTTTTACATAATCATTACAAGAGAAAACTCATTTTAAAACACTTAAGCCAATTATAGAATTCCACAACTTAGACTAATTAATTTTAACAAGGTGGGTACATAATAACTAATGATACACAATAACGACAGGCACTTGAACAATATTATATGAACAGCAGATAGACTCGTGGTATTACAATAATATCTCAATATATGTTTCAGAGTCAGTATACAACTAATTCTATTTTAAAATTAAGAGTAAAAACAACAATAAATTATAAAATAAGTATGGATCGGGTCGGGTCGAGCGTGGATTACCCAGAACCTAATTAATAATAATTCCTTTAACTATAATTCCATTAATACCTATAAATATTTGATTTTTAAAAGAGCTTTCATAATTTTACTGAAAAATGTCGAAATATGAATCAAATATAATTAGGATTTGGGTAATCCACGCCTGACCCGACTCGATCCATACTTATTTTAAAATGATATAATATCCTATATTAGATAATCAGATAATTTAGGTAATGAGACGAATTTGCAATTTAGGGAATCCACGACTGACCCGATCGGCTGGCATGGCGTCTAGGTACATAAAATAGTTCTCAGATTTAAAATTACCATTTTAAAGTTTGTTAAATGACATATCGTTGACGTAAGTCAAATCCCATACTTAAATCATTTTACATACTTCGAGCATCGCCGCGCACCAGTTTGGTTACAAATACGTAACTAGATGGCGCTAGTTAGCTCGTTCGTGGTTTTGCAGGTCGACATGTAAACCCAATCCTGATATATTACTATTGTGTATTAACTTTTTGAGGAAGACTATTAAAGACTGTGATAATGATAACACTGTTACATTACTATGCTGTTATCATAACAGCATAGTAATGTGTTTTACAAAAACGAAATGCCCTCGTTATAAAACACCTTATTAAATTGTATTGTTATTTTATTATTGTTGTTAAGGGGGTTTACGCATATCGGTTTCCCATACAAATGTCCAAGTTGAAATTTGTAAAAACCAGTAAGCCAATTTCGATGATACTCGGCATGCTGAAGTAAAATATACAGATCTAAATAGCTTGGTGTAAACATTTCTAAAAAACATTTTTATAACTGAGTTATGGCGATTTGATACTTTCTATAGTAGACTTTAAATCGCAATAACTCAGTTAAAAATGTTTTCAACAAACTATTTAGATCCCTGTATTTTACTGTAGCATGCAAAGTTTCAAAAAAATTGGCATATTGGTCTTCAAAAATTTCGACTCGGAAAAATGTATGGGAAACCGAAATGCGTAAACCCTCTTAGGGAATGAGGAAACATCATCATCAGCGCAATGATGATTCAAATTCATACGTACAACCACGATTCACGACTAATATCCCCGAAGGGTTGGTCAGAGACTGGGCAATGAGGACAGCAAAAGCAGTCCTCTACCATAGCTCACGGTACACCAAATAGCGAATGCAGTGCTCAGCGTGACAGCTGGTAAACCCATCGCCGCTCTTTGCTGTTGGATGTATGTGTAGTCTTTAGTCCGTTAGTCGCTTTTTACGACACCCAAGGGAAGATGGGGGGGTTTTCTTTATTCAATAAACTTACTTTAAATCGTCCAAAACTCTTTTCATTCAGGAAGAATTTTTTTAGCTGTGGAGAAGAATGGGCGCAAGGCGCCACACTTATACAGAACTAATAAAATCTGCGATAAATATTGTTGGAGAAGTTATATTGTGATTGACTGTAGTTATATCTTTTCTTATTGAATAAGAATAAGTCTGAGTGGTAGAGCCACGCTGCGTTGCAGCACGCATTGGGCCGGCTCGCCCGGTGTAATACCACCCTCTCACGAATATTCGGCGTGAAATAACGGCACTTGGTGCTGTTGTGTTTCGTCCGACCAGTGAGGGTTCCGGAGGCCCCTTCCCCCCCCCCTCCCAATTCCTATTCCTTCCTTAAACCTATTCCTCCCTTAAAGGCCGGCAACGCATCTGCGATTCCTCTGGTTTTGCGGGTGTCCATGGGCGGCGGTGATTACTTTCCATCAGGTGACCCGCCTGCTCGTTTGCCTCCCTCTTTTATAAAAAAAATAAAAATAAAAATAAAGTTATAAATTAAAGAAAACTCCGTTTATGTTAATCTCCGTGCCAAGTAAGTGTTTAATTTTTTCTTTATATTTAGTTTACTTAGTAGGTACTTAGGTAAGTACATTAATTTGGTTTTTTTTAAAGATTATTATTAATGTGCGTATAATAGAGTCCCATCGTGTTAATCTAAAAATACTGTGTGGGAGTGGGTTCATATGGAGATATGGGGATTTTATTTTATACAAAGCCCGGCAAATGACCCCACTCCACCTGATGTTAAGTGGAAATGAAGTCTAGGCGCGAGGGCAACTGGTGCAGCGTAAAGACGTAGCATCAGTCACCCTCACTCTGCCGGCCCACAAAGTGCCTCATCACGCCTCGCTTGAAGGACTCTATGATTAAACCACGATATCTCGCGTTCAGCCCTAGCACCTATCCGCACGGCTAACAGCGCTCTCTATACTCGACGTTTTAAAAATGATTGCGATTGCGAATTTAAATGCGAATGTTTAAAACAATAATGCAAATCTTTTGCGAATGCGAATTCTAATATTTGTTCCATAATGCACTTATGACACATAAGCACAGCACATAAGACACATTGACTGCTAGAAAACCAGACACAATTGAAATTTAATTATTTGTCGGACACCGGGGTGTCTGCCATGGCACTTAGAGCATTGTTTAAAATAAATGTGTTGTTTTCTTTAAATTTTAGGTACTTATAGGTTTTTGTTATAGGTACCTTCACCAACTACAATTATATGCTGAAAATATAACAGACTAATAAAAGTTTGGTCAAATACTGATATACCTACTTAAATATTTATATCGGAAAATTATGACACTGACTGTATTGTACATAACCAACTCAAAATCGGACCTAGTTGGAATCTGACCTACTTGGAATCTGACTTACTTGGGATCACTTGGAATCCGACTTTCATCGCCATAATCACAACATAATCATTTTATTACGAGTGCGGAAAGCCTGTCATTGCAAAGAGTTCCGACAAATGTCTACCCGAGCCGAGATGCAGCCGAAGGTGAGGCTTGACAGTCGGAACAAGTTGCAATGACGGTTCCGCACGTGTACTGAACAACTGTTTTTAATACAGTTGCGAAAAAATGAAGCAATTTAATAAAGTATATTTTTGAAAAATGGCGCCAACCGTAAAAGAATTTAAGCAGTTTTTTTAATTTTCTTCACCCATTCTGTTAGGCAAAGGGAACTATGCTCATACAGCCAAGTCTTCAGTAGAATTTTTTTATTGATATGAAACTTAGATTAAAACAATGTTTTAATCAGTGATATGAAATAAAAATGAAATTTAAAGCGATGAAATGAAATGAAACCTAACCTAACCCATTGAATTAAATCTGATATTGAAACAAATTAGTAGCTTCTTTTTAGAAATATTTGCATGAATCATAAAAACTTCTATGATTTTTTTTAGTAAAAACTTCGTGGTTGGTTTTTTCTTTATAATAGACATTATTTTGACAGTTGGAAAAGAGAACAGTTCGGGGAAGTTCGGAAAAGGTAAAGAAAAAGCTCGATTATGTAATAGCCCTTTGACTATAAACATGTCTAGACGGAGCATCGCGGTACAAACGCTTCTCAAAATCCGCCCGGTTTTTGTATTGAATTTGAAGTGTGCGTGACAGCCGCGTATCTGAATGCCTTATTTCCGATAAAGTAGGGAAAAAATATTTATGCACAATACAATTTTAAAATGATAACATAACATAACTTTTTAAATTGGGTATGTCTATCGTATATGCATAAAAGAAGGTGGTGTGTTTAGAAGAAATGAATGATTGAAGGCGAGGGCGAGTACAATAAAATAATGCGCTAATGGAAGCCTGCGTGCGTGTGATATGTTTGTAATAGGGACGAAATAAAAGCAACAGGCAGGATGATTTACATTTAATACTTAATTAAAATTGATTTTTTAATTAAAAATTTAAATATTTTAAATAAAATCAAAACCATTAATGGCGTTCTCTTTGTATTTGTTTCTTAAATAACTTTCGTTTGGATGTTACATCATTTTTCATGTTCTCTTATTTCTTATTATGTTGAAACCCTTTGATTATATACATGTCTAGATAGACCCTGGCCGTAAAAAAACGTAGAAAAATTTATAGGCCAAAATTGGCCTATCGCGCAATCCTGGCGGTCAGGGTCAGTATCATTGTGCCGTCAAGCAGTGTTTACCTCTCGCATTTCGGTGAAATTGTTCGCAAAATGACCGTTTGCTCAGTGAAATTCTGTCGAAACTACAAAAGAAATTTTCTTTTTGTTGCTGGTATCAAAATGTAGAATTCCCATTATTGGTGGCAGAATATAAAAGGAGGTTTAAATATAATAAGTAGGTATGATAAAAAATACTCAGTCTTGTAAGTTAATATTTATACATGGTCTTGTTGTAAATTAAGTAAATACATTAAATATAATTATTATTAGAACGCTTTTAAAGTTTTTCTTTTTTAAAAACTGATTTATAAGAGCGTGAATAAATGTCACGGTTCCTATTCGATGCTGAATGTTCGTAAACATATTACTGTCATTTGTGCAAATGTCTAGTTTCACTAGGATTTTTACTGTTTTTTGAAAGAAAGACACAATAGGTAACTGTTTTCTTGTGAATGTCTCTCAAGAAAAAGTAAAATCCAACTGCAACTAGGTATAACAGTAATCTGTTTACAAACATTCGTCATCGAATTTGGCTGGATGTATGCTGTATGCTTCAGAGCTCGATGGCGCATCGGCTAGCACGTTCGGCTTGCGATCTTGCCCGCTAAGCAACTTTCGCAATGCCGGTTCACTGGATGGATGACCAAATTTAAAACATCTCGAGCTCCTCCGTGCTTCGAAAGGCACGTTAAGCCGTTGGTCCCGTTTGTTGTCGTAAGATGACAGTTGTTAAAACCCACGCATTGGGCCAGCATGGTGGGTTATGGCCCAATATTCTCACGTGCTATCTCCACGTGGGAAGCCTGCGCCCAGCAGTGGAACGTTTATAGGCTGATGATGATGATGACGATGTTTAAGAAAGTGCGGGTGTATGTTTGTGCCCCTAAAAGGTCAATATATCTCGTCTAATGAAGGTAAACTATTGGACACGGATATTGATGAGCAGTCATCACTTATGTAACCTTTACAACTGTTCGACCTCATAGCAAACATTTTAATTTTCAGATTTCCAACTGATCCGGTAGAATGAAGTCGTTGTCAAAATATTTAACAATAGGTTTCAACATAATAAGAAATTAGAGAACATGAAAAATGATGTAACATCCAAACGAAAGTTATTTTAGAAACAAATACAAAGAGAACGCCATTAATTGTTTTGATTTTAATTATAGTCATAGTCATAAACATTTATTGCATCATGTTGGTATGGTACATAGATCTTACAACATAAATAGTCCCTTAACATGACCCTGTAAGGGTATCGCAACAATTTGGCATTAACATGCAACAGAATTTTAATTACTTAACAAAAAAATCCTTAATTAATAAAAACATTGCTTTATTCGGTACATGCAACCATATATTAAGTAAAAAAAAATCTTTCAATTAATATAAACATTTTTGTATCAAGTACTCCTTCAATTTTTTATTAAACTCTGTGTCTTTCAGCAAATTCTGGATTTCTTTTGGTATTCTATTATATATTTCTTTATTGACATGTGATAAGTTCCTGTGCTCACCATGTGTAATTTTGTGCATGGTTGAGCCAGCCTGTTTCCATGTCTTAAGTTACGTGGTTCATGGTAAAAGTCTTTTGCTTGAGCATACAAATGCTTGTGTTTCCTGACGAACTTACATATTTCAAATATGTATAATGACGTAAGTGTTAGTAATTTTAGTGTAACAAAGTGAGGTCTACACCTTTCCATATCACCTATATTTACCAGTATCCTAACACATCTTTTCTGCTTGATAAAGAGTTGGTTCACATCAGTACTATTACCCCAGAGGATGACACCATAGCTGAGCCATGCATTTGCATAGGCATAGTAAGCAGTCATAGCAATTTTTAAATCTGTACATTTTTTTAATTCATATAAATCATAGGTAAATTTAGAGAGTTTAGCAGCAATTTTTTCAATATGTGGTTTCCAGTTAATGTTTGTATCTATTTCTATTCCTAACAGGGTACATAAGGGTCTCAAACATTATAAAATATTTAAATTTCTAATTAAAAAATCAATTTTGATTAAGTATTAAATGTAAATCATCCTGCCTGTTGCTTCTATTTCGTCCCTATTACAAACATATCACACGCACGCAGGCTTCCATTAGCGCATTATTTTATTGTACTCGCCCTCGCCTTCAATCATCCATTTCTTCTAAACACACCAGCTTCTTTTATGCGTTATACCTACATATACGATAGACATACCTAATTTAAAAAGTTATGTTATGTTATGAATCATTTTAAAATTATATTGTGCATAAATATTTTTTCCCTACTTTATCGGAAATAAGGCATTCGCTGGCAACCATTCGCGCTAGTGTCAGATACGCGGCTGTCACGCACACTTCAAATTCAATACAAAAACCGGGCGGATTTTGAGAAGCGTTTGTACCGCGATGCTCCGTCTAGACATGTATTATAGTAAAAGTTTGAAACCTTATAGTTAAATATTTCGACAACGACTTCTTTCTACCGGATCAGTTGGAAATCTGAAAATTAAAATGTTTGCTATGTGGTCGAACAGTTGTAAAGGTTACATAATGTGATGACTGCTCATCAATATCCTTGTCCAATAGTAAACATGAGACGAGAAATATTGACCTTTTAGGGGCACAAACATACACCCGCACTTTCTCAAACATCGTCATCATCATCATCAGCCTATAATCGTCCCACTGCTGGGCGCAAGCTTCCCACGTGGAGATAGCACGTGGGGATATTGGGCCATAACCCACCACGCTGGCCCAATGCGTGTTGGTGGGTGTTAACACTGTCATCTACGACAACAAACAAGGACCAACGGCTTAACATGCCTTTCGAAGCACGGAGGAACCCGAGATATTTTAAATTTGGTCATCCATCCAGCGACCCGGCATTGCGAAAGTTCCTTAACGGGCAAGATCACAAGCCGAACGTGCTAGCCGATGCGCCATCGAACTCTGAAGCATACATACTACCATCCATCCATACCATCATAATAATTTTTTTATTCATTTCGAATATCGATACCATACCACAATAAAAATTTATAATAATAGTATTATAAAATATTACAGTAGGTATTATATTTTTTCTTGTATTAGAACGGAATCTATACTCCAGCCAAATTCGATGACGAATGTACAAACATTCGGCGTCGCGTCGACGCCGCGCGAGCTCTGCACTGACGCCGCGTGTACGCCGGCTCGACGCCGACGTCGAAAGACGCCAGTGTGACCAAACCTCCTTTTATATTCTGCCACCAATAATGGGAATTCTACATTTTGATACCAGCAACACTACGCTTACATGGCCGTTATTATTGTTAAACTTTAAATTTTCATTAAAATTTATCGATACTTACAGATGGAACGTGACTTTCCTTTTCGAAAAGAATTTTCCTTTGTAGTTCGACAGAATTTGTGCAAGCGGTTATTTTGCGAACAATTACACCGAAACGAGAGAGGTAAACACTGCTTGACGGCACAATGACACTGACCCTGACCGCCAGGATTGCGCGATAGGCCAATTTTGGCCTATAAATTTTTCTACGTTTTTTTACGGCCAGGGTCTATCTAGACATGTATTATAATCAAAGGGCATTAATATTGTACTGAATTTCATTATGATCCGCTGGTCATTAATGTGATTTGAATTTGGAACATAAATAGAAATCGCATACGAACATTTAGTGCCTTCGCACACGGCGTCGTATCGTAAGCGTATCGTAATACGCGCGTAGGACGAGAGCAAATACGAGCACGTACATTTTCAAACAAGTCCGCACACGAAGCGGTGTCTCCTAAGATTCGCTGCAACAACGCTTCGTGTGCGGATTTGTTTGAACATGTACGTGCTCGTATTGCTCTCGTCCTAGGCGCGTATTACGATACGCTTACGATACGCCGCCGTGTGCGTAGGCAATTACTTTAAAGGTAGTAGCTAGATGTGCAGTCTTTAGTCCGAATACGCCTTTTACCACACCTAAGGGACGGAAAGGGGTTGGTAGTATTATTTTGATGAGCCCATCGCCGTTCTATGCTGTTGGATGTATGTGCAGTCTTTAGTCCGTTAGTCGCCTTTTACGACATCCAAGGGAAGGGAGGGGTTGGTAGTATTATTTTGATGAGCCCATCTCCGCTCTATGTTGTTGGATGTATGTGCAATATTTAAGGTCGGGCGGGGCAATAGCCCCGCCGGAGGGATAACGCCGGAGGGGCAAATACGGCGTTTCGCTATTAACTCCAGTATTTTAAAGTATTATCGCTAGTGACATCTATGAGTTTATAAAGAAATCACTACTTCATGTGTCAAAATATAGATAGCAGTGCTAGCCCTTATGCTGTTCTATTTACACCCATTTTTTTGTTTAGGTCGCCATTTTATGTATGTGTTACCGGCAATCTGTATAATCCGGTATTCTATACAATACCTAGGCAATGTATAGAATACCTAAAACGTGTAGGTAATGTATGAAATCTATACAATACCGAATGCGCATCCGGTAATGTGTGAAAAGCACAGACATATATTATGTCTGTGGTGAAAAGGCAGTAGACCTACTTATCAATTTTACGGAACTGTTTTGCTCCTTAAGTTTTATATACTTGGTACGTACATAAGTACCTACTTGTAAGAAATAACATTGTGTTACATATATATACAAAAGAATTTTTAGTTTCACTTTATTTTTACAGTGATTTTACTGTATTAGTAACAGAAAGATACTACTAGGTGCTTTTTGAAAAGTATTTTCATTAAATTCAGCCCTTTTATTTTAAAATGGCGTAAAGGTGTTTGAGCACGATTCGAGTCGTTGGTACAAATCCATTTTTTTAGCTACTATTTTTTTAGCTACTTTTAAATTAGTCTCAAAGATTTATGGCGTATTATTATGTTATATTGCTTAAATTTGCAACATATTTTACGCTTTTTCGGCATGATTAAGGTTATGGTATAAATGCTATTTGTTCTCTATTAATGGACAATTGTCGAAAATCTAACTATTTAACATAGCAATTATACTTCTCCATATTTTTCTTTCAGTGGAGTAAATATAGCAAAAGCCGCTGAAATATTTGGAGTACCGAGAATCACTTTACATATTAAAGTGTCAGTAAAGAGTCCTAAAGTCTGTTCTATGGGTCTAAACACATATCTCTCTGAAGACGATGAGTATTTGTTGGAGCAGTGAGTCCTCATGATGAGCGAGATACATGTCCCAATTACCGGAATATCATTTCAAGTTACAGGATTTGTAACTAGGTGTTATCCATTATTGGGTGTCCATCACTAGATTTCTACTGTCCATTATTGGTCCAAAAAAATAGGGTTTTTATCTTACAAATTATTTTTAGTTAACGTATTAGATGCGAGCAAATACATTAAAAACACTTAACTAATTTCTAATAATAATAATATGCCTAAATAATATCTAAACAAATCACTAAACTTAATGAGAAATTTACTAAAACAACCAAATCTTTTCTTAACCTGTCCATAATTGGGGTAGTTACCTTAGGCTGATTAAATTTGATAAATATAGATAAAAATCTATTTATTCGACACATTGCCGGTGGACTAGCAGGTACTCTATGCAATCCCTAGGAATTTTATACATTACCTAGGTAAAGATGTAATGGACAATAATATGCTTAATATTTTATACATTGCCTGGACGCCCCAGGTATTCTATACATTGCCTAGGTATTGTATAGAATACCTGAATTATACAGATTGCCGGTAACATATGCATTAAAATAACACGTGCTTACCGTTTTATTGTTTTCGAGTGATAAAAGTGAGTATTTCTAAGTGTTTCAAAGGCGAGTGATGTTTTAAAACAACGAGATTAAAGATTTTGCATTCAGTTTTACTGTACGTTTTGTTATGTCCGAGTTATGGGGTGCGTCATAATTGCCCCTCAATATTGTGAGAGAGGGGTAAAGACTAAGGGGCGTAATAGCCCCACGATCTTTATAGGAGTTTGCAAAAAGTTAGTGATGTTGTGAGTCGGCAAAACTACGATATATTTTTTTGTAAATATGTTTTGTGCGGTATGCTTTTGAATAAAATTTGTGTGTAATTGAAAATAACAATAAAATATGTAAGAGGGTACGCAATAATTAAAAGTAAAAAATTCGCTCTTCACACAGACCTTCTATTATATGTCTGTGGCTCTTCACTTTTATTATCTGACAAGACACTAATTATTCTTTGAGTCATTTATTATTTCCCTTTTTTTACTTTTTTCTTTAATTTTATTTGTTGTATTAAAAGAAATATCAGTAATACAACGTTTCAGACTGTTCCGTTACTGTTTAGATATTGGGTAATAGCAAAAAAATTAAAATCTTGTATGGATTTTTATCACCCTATAACTCGTAACACGATAGTTTAGGAGACTGTAACTATCACTGAAAAAATATATTACTTATATATAATATGAGTACTACTCATCGATTTTTCAAAGTGCTTTGCCATTTTAAACGAATAAATGCTAGGTTTCTTGTAAAATGTTCGTACCCTGATTTTAGATACGAGTAAAACTATCGATTAAATGTGGCTCATCACTAGCATGTCTCACTAGCTCGGCGAAATTGCCCGACCTTTGATAAAATAAAGTCTTTATTCAAAAAATAAACGTATTAGCAAGTTACAGAGTTTATATAGCATTCATACTGTTTTAAAGTATATCTTGGAGCTGTGTTTAATGTTTGTGGTTTTTTTTATAACGTACATATTAGTAAACGTCGTAATTGCCCCGCGGCGAGGTAAATCCGCCGTTTTCCAGATTCTCGAATAAAATCGCTTTTTTAATATTATATTTGTCAGTTATTTACAACAGTATTAAATTAATACAATTCTTAATCCAAAGCTTTTTTAGATGTAGTGGTCACTAGTTTATTCCACACTAGGGACGTCATTTCTCGGCATTTTATATCGACAAAATAAAACTAAATATTGAACATGTAAATAAATATGAAGGCGAAGGATAAGCGCGCCGTCAATTTATTTCATTTTATTAATATAGTACGTTTCCAGGGCAGGCGAAAAAGCCGACAATGACCGAAGGATTGCTTTTCATGCACTATTGTCATTCTGTATGTTTCGTTGCGTTTCACTACACGCACTACATTACTCACAAAATGCACTTCCACGAGAAAATGATACAGAATGACAGAAGTGTATGGAGAGCGATACAAATCCTATCTTCCGACGCTAACATAATAATTCGGTCATTGTCGGCTTTTTCGCTTGCCTTGGAAACGATATAAACTAAGTCAGACAAATTTTTAAAAAACTACGTTATGGTGCACAAGAAAAACACCTACAATATTATATTGAATCACTGTAGGTACAGCTGCGTCAGATCGACCTACCCAAATCTGTTAAAATATCCCAATCGATATTGAACTCTATGGCTAAAACATTAGGTTGAGATTCGGTTGCAGGTATTTCACAGATTAGTAGGTCGCAGAGTAGGTAGGGTCGGGCGATATGACACTATCTGTACAGCCAGCGTCACATCTATATCCTTGTATGTAAAACTCCTGCAACCAAATTTCATCTTAATATCAATCAAGTAGAGTTCAATATCGATTGGGATATTTTGACGGATTTGGGTAGGTCGATCAGTGGCCGTGTGTACACAACTTTTCGTTCTATTGTTAGGCCAAAAAATTGTTAACGGTAAAAGTGATCACTTTTGAATTCAACAAGTTTGCGAGTTAATAACGAAAAGCAGTGTACAGTCAGTGTCACATCGGCCTACCCTTATCTGTAAAATTAACTAGATGGATATTGAACTTTATGCTTTGAACGTACGTCTGATAACTGTACAGGAAAATATAAACATGAAGGATTATTAAGGAAATAAAAAACTTATAAATAAATATTTTAAACATTTTTATTAAATTACTGCCCCTTAAATAAGAAGGTTTTGGTTAAAAAGCTTCATAATTTGTCACGAGGCGCACATTCCTGTAATTCCTGTTTGGTATTCGTATTGTCAAATATAACTTAAGTACGGCTTTTATCAATAGGATTCTGTGATTGTCATCGAAACTTTGTTCAAGAGAATGATTAACAAAAATGCTTGTTGGTACAAATGTGTCGCAGGCATTGTTCATGATTGATTGATCGTAAAATGTTTGGAACATTAATGACTGCGTTTATTCCATATCCAAAATAGTCTTCTTACACAGCGGCCGTAGCCATTCTTCATTTATATCATCATTTTTTGGAAACCTGTAGTAGACCCAAAAGTAGAATTTTTAAAATTAGTGAAAATGCAGATAAATGGTAGTAGTAGTAATCAAGAAGACCATTCAATTATGTATATTTGTAATCAAGAAGACCATTCAATTATGTATATTTTTTAATAATTGAATGGTCAATTATTAAAAAATATGGTTATAAATTATTAATATCATATTAAAAGTAAAACAAGTTGTAAATACATATATCATAATTTAAAGATAGATGTGCCAACCACTTACACAAAATACTGATTTATCGATATAGAACTGCACGTCACTAGGCGAAAAAATATAACCTTCAACATTTGAATAAAATTTCATTGATAAATGCCTTATAACAGCACAGAACTGGCCACGATGACTATTTAGACAAACTATTAGTGTGTTTTAATAGATTCATGCCATTAATTATGTTTAGGTTAAACGAAAACAGTCTGAGCTCACCGATAAAAGGTTATTGTCTCTTGATTATTTTCTTTTCTTATTATTATAAGGGATTTACAGCCCTCAATCACACAAGACATTTTGTCACACGTAACGCATAAATATCACTAACTGCTATGGCCACGGACCTGTCTTTTTTTCAGGTCCGTGGCTATGGCTAGTTTATAAGTTTCTTCGGAAGAATACCTTGCAAATAAATAAATTTATCTGAAAGGAGCTACAACTTAGCGTGAAAATAATCCGTCATTATAATGTAACCAAGTTAGGTTGCCATTTATTTACACAGCAACAAAAAGAAAATAACGACAAATTTAATCTGATGGATCCGTTTGACATTTACCTTGTGACAACCTAGAAAAAATAGTAAACGAATGTGTATTAGACTCAGAAAAAGGAATCTTATGGAAATGTTACAACAACATGTAGATACTTAGTTATGTTATAGTTTAAAAGACGAAATAATAAACATGATGGCGTCTTTGTCTAACGTATGCAATAAAAACAAGCCAACTCTATAGACAACAATTTCGCTCTAATGGCAACATTTGTCATGACGTCAGACCTGTGCCGGGTCCGCCATCATATTGTGACGCGCTGGTACTTACGACTTCGCTGTGTTTACAAAATTAAGTTTTATGAATTTTCTAGGATTGTGCTGTGATTGTGGTAATATAAAGTTAAAAAACAATACTGCATAATGCCTAATAAGTGTAGCATACTATATTGTAGTTCAACATTAAGCCGAAATCGGCCAAATTTAACATTTCACCGGTAAGCTATTTATCTGTGCTTTACTGTTGTTAGTAGCTTTGTAATTCTTTAGATAGGTGGTAAAAAAACAGTAGATATTATTTTGAGTAAAGTATTCTGTCTAACTTTTTTAAAAATGTTAGTATTTCAGTTTTGTGCAGATTCTATTTGTTTTGACTAGTGATGTTCTTGTACGATACACGTACGCTTTATCGATTTGTTGCAGACTTTAGTATTTCAGACCATTTTTTTTGTGTAAAACTTCTTTTTTCATATTACCAATGGGTAAAGCCCCTTCTAAACATAGGAAATTTTAGAAAATAAAAGCTGATTTAATTGATGATATAATATAAGATTATTTTTTTCCAGACTGCCACAAAATAAACATAAAAAAAAGAATTTGGTTGGAGATCATTGGCAAGGAAAATATAAAATAGGGTGATAGGGTGGTCATTATTCATACGGACCGGGAAAAGTGACTAGTTATGCAGTTTTAACTACATTGCCCAGTTGCTATGGGGCTTATGTACACCGGCCGGCCTTTTTTCATAGTGACTAGATTTAAAAGATGCCTTAAACAATATTGAAAAGCGAATTAATATAAATAAACAAATACAGGATGTATGAATTTTTTTTGCAGTACCTATCCTAAACCATATCCTTCTCAATATCCCCGTTGCACGAGTATATGTTAATTATATATACAGTATGGCAGAAAATTACGGGCCCTGTAGGGAAACTGCCTTAAAATCCTTTAGCTAGATCATTTTACTCATCGGAAACATTCTTTTATTTTAAAAAGATACAGAACTGCGATCAAAGATTTCCTAAAATTTTCTTTCATGTTTACATGTATACTTCGTATGCAATTGAAGATAAAATAAATGTTAGCGTTCACCTTTCTTTTATTTCAAAGACTAAATGTTTATTAGAGAAACATTATCATGAAAAATAATGCTATCGATTAGTGCAATAAATGGCGAGTTACTTTTTTATGTTTAGCCGGTTTGAAATTTTGCTAGGGTAGGATGATCAAGCAAAATTTAAAAAAAATAATTGAAAGCAGTTTTATTTCTTGTTAAAAATAAAGAAATGGTTCCTGTGAATTGAGCTTACTAAAAGATTTAATGTAGTGAGGGCCGATCATTTCTTTCCACCATGTTATTTCGACTAATACTTAGATAAAATATTAAAACCTTAAAAACCTTTGTTTTAATCTAAGATTAAAACATTTAAAACCCACTATGACTAAGGTAATGTCAAAGTAGACTTTAGACAGATAATTGACGAAGTCGATAAGTATACAACACTAAGCCGCCATGTTTAGACGCGGTTATACCTAATATACACGTTTTTTCGTAGGTATGGCAAATCCATTTGATTATATAATCTAAGGTATTAGAGGTTTCATTCACTCTCGTTACAGAATTACATGAAGTCATATGAGTAAGATAGCTGTTGTCTAGTTCGTCTTTTATCGTGGTTTCTATGCTTTAGTTATTGTTCTGAGATTGACATAACGATTTTGCCAAATAATGAATTACAGATTAAAAAGTACCGTAAAATGGTTAATCAGTTTATAAATTGAAAGGCTTCTATTTCATTCAATTAACGTACTAGACATGTAAAAAAATCTTTGTGACGACTCATTACAAACTTTTTTTATTTTTTTTTATCAAAAATATTGGCTTGATACTTTTGGAGAAAAAAAAAAATGTGGCCTATTAACTTTAGACTGAAAATGGGGTTGCTTTGATACCCGATGTTTTTATTATTGATGTCGAAAGTAATCCCAATTTGGCATTTAACTCAATTTTTTTTTTCTTTTGTTAATGTATTTTAGGAATTATTGGGTTTTGAAATCTGTCGGGGCGTCTTTGACACAAGGGGCGAAGTTGATATAGGCATTTTGTGATAGCAAATAGTGGCATTTTAAGTAAAACTATGCATTTCTGATTAAAAATATCATGTATTAATAATTTTTACTTGAGGTAAATGTCTTAATAAATAAACAAAAAGTCTTAATAATTTTTTCTCTCTTCTAGTCTAAATGTATGGGATGTTATATGTCGAAGAAGCACCAAAAATAGAGAGATCACCATCGGTAACCTTCGCATGGGCCTCTTCAAGTGCCTCGTCTGGATAATTCTTATAGTTGCGACTTCCCGCAACTTTTTTGTATGTGCGAACCATCACTAGGAACCTAAAAAAAAGTAGGGGTTACTTTGTAATTCAATACAATTTCAAGTTTATCTCTAGAATAATACCCATTGGGGCGATATTGATAACTATCAATGTCGCCCCGTAGCTCTAGTCAAAGTAGCCCCTTGTAACAGATTTCGTTGTGCAACACAAAATGGCCGACTTAGGTAAAAAACAAAACCTTGTCGATTATGCAAAGCATGTCAATATAACATGACCTTATTATCATTACTATGAATTTTATACTTACGGCCACACATAAGAAGTTTTTTACACCACTTTTTTCACAAAAATTTATCTACAAGGTTTGGGATTTTATTTTACATCGAAATCATTGTAGCGCACTGTCGCTGACTTCTGCAAACAATGGCTGATCTGTCAAGGCTACCAACAAAACAAAAACGAAAAGGATACGTTCAAAACTTATTAAATTAGAATTTAAAAAGTGAAAAACGGAAGCTATCATTATAGTCGCCCCGTTATTCAAAGTCACCCCATTTTACGGTATACAACTTAAGCATAAAACGTCGGGTCTTATTGTTAGAATTGTTTACAGGAACGACGCTGTTATTATTCAAAATAAAGGTATGGTTTTTTTTCGACGGAATAGCCCCGCCCGACCTTATTTAGTCCTTTAGTCGCCATTTACGAAACCGAAGAGAAGATAGGGGTTGATAGAATTATTTTGATGAGCCCATCGCCGCTCTATGCTGTTGGATGTATGTGCACTCTTTAGTCCGTTAGTCGCCTTTTACGACACCCAAGGGAAGAAAGGGATTGGTAGCATTATTTTGATGAGCCCATTGCCGCTCTATGCCGTAGGATGTATGTGCAGTCTTTAGACCGTTTGAGTCATTTTATTTATTTTATTTATTTATTTATTTATTCACCCTTTGTTACATAACGCAACCTAGGTAAGTCAAACATTTACAATAAATTTTTCTTAACATTAATGTAAATTATCTACAATATCATCATTTAATCAATAAAAATAAAGATAAAAATAAAAATAAAATTAAAATTAAAACATTTCTACTCATATTGAAATAATAATTTTAAAAAATAATTAAAAACCTTTTCATGTAAAAAAAAACAATTTTTCAAAATTCATTGTGTCAATTCTAAAATTCTAAAATAAAAAAGAAATTATACTAATAAAATAAAAAATAGAAAACAATTTTTCAAAGTTCATTCTGTCAATTTTAAAATTCTAAGATAAAAAATAAAAATAAATTAAAATATCACAGAAACGAGCTTGCCATGAATTCTGATATACTATAAAATGGGTGTATTTCAAGGAAATGCTTAATTTTATGCTTAAATTCTACATAAGGCTGATCGACTATAATAACAGGTAACTTATTAAATAACTTAATTTTCAAGTTTATACCAAGGTTACGAACTTTTTGTAATCTTACTCTAGGCATAAATAGTTTTTCTTTGTTTCTGGTATTATAACGGTGAACATCCATCGTTTTCAGCAGGTCATTGTAGCTCCTTGTATATCAATCTTCTATTGTTTTACTATTATTTTACTATTGTTTTACTATTGCTTTTTATTGTCTCGTAGATGGTGTGAAAAGTAGAGTATTCTCCTCGGGGATAAAGGTGCCTTTGTCTTGGTCTCCCTCGCTTTGCTCGGGAGTTAACGCTAGAATCCTTCGTTTTGCTCGGGATTCAATACGGGACGCCCGCTACATAAGACACTACTTTATCCCATTGGTGCATAATCTACTATTATGTCAAGCGTGTGTCCAGCATACATAAAAAAACAACAATTCTCTATAAGTACCTACACTTAAATAAAAATCAATTGGCACGAATGCATGTAATGTATGTCCGCGCATCACTTCGAAACGGCTGCACCTATTTGGCTAATTATTTTTTCGTTGTGTTTATATTTGTTAGGACAATTTGGAAAATAATCAAAAGATCCCAGGCCCCGGCGGAAATAAAATGTATCTCAGATTTTTACAAAAAATTGTAATTAAATACTGCGTAGTGGAATCGTCGAAATACTTTTCTAAAAGTGTGAAATTGCTTTTCGACGTTTTGCAGGGGTCATTAAGGGTAACCTATCATAACTTCGAAACTTTCCTGTACGAATTTCAATTGTTCGAAAACGGTATGACGAAGTTTTAAATACCAGATTTTAGCTTTTACATAATTTTGTTAATCCATAAACTTATGACACATACGTTTAATTTTCCAGAAAACTAATAGCCGATTATCAAAACTATTTTTTTTCTTTTAGAAGATATTTTGCTGGAAGCAATAAATTTCATATACTTATAGAATTATTAAAATTCGAGTAACTTTTTCTCTAAAATAATATACCTAGATTTTCGTTTTTTTCATATATTCATATTATTAGGTAAATAAACTGAAATGTCTTAAAAAGTTAATACTTTGTGTTTTCGGTAAGGTTGTTGTTGCGGCAAAACCGACTCCACGTAGTCTTGTCTGCCCTACGCTAGAGGGTAATTTAACCCCGCTTAGGCGCGGAGGGGCGAGGCGGCCCGCGAGCTGAGGAGAGGTGGGTTTAACGCTCGCCGCCGTGGCTTGCTGGCCGGCTCCGCCGGCCCGCAAGCCGAAGCTGCGGTGGTGAGCGAAAGCCATCTGCGACGATAAGCTTGCGTGGGACCCCGGAGCCTCGCAGCGCCGGAGCCGTGACAGAAATAATGCCTGCTGCATGCTGCGTGCTTGGATGATGCTGCATGCTTGCTGCATGCTAGGTACATGCTTGCTGCATGTTTGCGTGCATGCTGCACGCTTGCTTGCATGCTACATGCTTGCTTGCATGCTTTAAACGTTACTACTATTATAAATTGTACGATGATATTATGGATTTTCATTATTTGAAATGTTGTATTTTTACAATATTGGAAATGTGTTTCTGGAAAATGTATCATCTAGTATTAATAGCTTCAGATAAACGTTGAGTGGGATTTTAAAACATAAAGATTTTGAAAAAAATAACAATCGATAATCGGCATTTCAAAACATTGTCGATTGTGTTTTCGGTAAAAAGAAAATTATGAAAAACAAAAAATACAAAACGTTTTCGGCTAAATAAAATTCGTACAGGTAAATTTCGAATTCATGATAGGTAACCTATATTAAGTTTTAGTAAAATGATCGGGTATATCGGACTAGCTTCCGCTTCCGTTTCAGTCAGCGGTGTTAATCCAGGTCCTCATCTATCTACGTAGGTAGATAGATGAGGACCTACCTACCTAGTTTCATTCAAATCAGTTCAGTAAGTCATTGAGGCGTAAAATCAAAAAAAAACATCCAAACATTAAAATATCAAACCATCGTTATTTTCACATTTCGATTATTACATAAGTGTGATGTGATTATTACTGATACCCATATAATTATGTATATTACCAAAAAAAACATATATTCACTATAAAAAAAATATTCATAAGTATTAGGTACTTAAGTACTACTATTGTGTTTTCTTTATCATTGATGACTTCTGCAGGAGTAATGGTAATATTTATACTGTAGAAAAATATTTCGACGGTGTCAGTTATGCAGTAATTACTCAACATTACCAGTATTTTAAGGTTCATTTCTTTTGCGCCGGGCCTGGCTTTATATTTCATTACTACGTGACCATTGTCCTTACAGGTCGGAAAGCTCCCATGACCACCTCTCCCAATCCAAGACAAAACGAGGTGGCATTTCGTCGTCCCAATCGATTCCTAGCTTCCAAGTTCGCTGGCACACTAATTACCTAGGTATCTGTTATACTTACTGTCACCTCTACACAACACAACATTTTTCAGAGTTGCAGGGTAACGCGCATGTCCTGCTGGGTTTATACACATGTAGGGTTCACATGAACTAAGTTAAGGTTATAATGTTAAATTATAATGCCATTTCCGTTTTATTTTATTTATTGGTTACGCAAAACGGAGTTACATCCAGAACATCAAGTTACAGTTACATCACTAGTTACACAAAAAGCATGATACTTACATCAAAATAAGTACCTACATAGGTACAGAATTCCAAATCTTTTAAGCAAACCAAGTATGTATAAAAAGGTGAAGGTGTCAAAAATATTAAGTTACAAAAAACGCGGGTTACATCGAAGAATATTGTTGTAAGTTACATCACTAGTAGCTGATTACACAAAATAAAGTTAAATAAATCAACATTATTTGACCTAATAACTGACGGTTGGGTTGAGACAGAGCTCAACCGAGACAGGCTATGTCGGTATATAGCGACGCTTTGTCGCGGTGCGATCGATCACCTCATTGTGATCCAAAATGCTTTCGAGATAAGGCCACTTTCATTTCTGGACCCGTTATGGCAGTTTTGTAGTATCATGGAGGCACTTTGTTGGCGCCTGTTCTAGATGCTCTATAAAGAGTCCTCTAGTAACGACATACGCTAGCCTCTCTGCAAGCTGGATATCAATGTTCGTTCCGCTCGGTCCCTGGTCAGGAATATCTGACTATGTGCGTTCCTATTGATGGACGGCCCACATTGGAAATATGAGCTTTTAAAGCGTTAGCCTATAATAAAAGTTCTAAATCAATTGTAATCATAAATTCTTTATTGAAATATACCTAAATATTAAGTGTTTTCTAATAGGATAAATTGTTTACTAGAAAAAAACAACCAGTCTCAGGAAAGCTCGAACGGGATTCGAACCCGTGACTTCACAGTGACGTAATACCGCTGGCTTGCAGCGTATCAACTACTGGAAAAAATTCAACGAGTCTTCTGGGGTCTCGGTAGCTTAGCGGTTAGAGCAGTGGACCGGCAATCCAAAGGTCACGGGTTCGAATCCCGTTCGAGCTTTCCTGAGACTGGTTGTTTTTTTTCTAGTAAACATTTTATCCTAAATCTATATAGCATTGTGAATGCAAAATTTCAATAATAAAGATATGTTTTCTAATAGCATAAAGTTTTTTTTTTTGTAAAATAACATATCGAGTTGCGTTAAAAGGCTCATAGAGTCGTTGGTCCCGTTTATTACCGTAAGATGGCAGTCGTTAAAACCCTCCAACCCGCATCGGGCCAGCGCGGTATGGCATGGCCCAATCTCCCCAGTGCCGTTGTCCATGTGGCCTGTGCCCAACAGTGGGACGAGTAAAGGCCGATGACCTCTTAGTTAATTATGGGAAGTATTAAATGATTTGTTTTTAAACATTCCATCAGCAAGTAAAACAGCTAAGTATAAAGGTATTTATTAGACAGCATAGTGATATGTTTTTAGCAATACCAGGTTAGAAACTAAATCAAGGATTATCAGAAAATAAACACATTATGTTCAGCAAAATTATTAATTTGTCAGCAGATTATGAATTGGTTAATCTCAGGGGCCGTCGTTTTAACACGATGGTCGGCCAATTACATAAAGTTAGAGCAATTTTATTGCAATTCAAATGAGCGAAGCGTGCAGCGGTAGCGGCTGGCGAAGCGCAAGAAGTTGTAGATTTTTTTACAGGTAGGCCTTAGGTAGTTCTTAGATCATTGCAGCCAAATTTAAATTTTTGAGCCTGTTTGATAAAATCCAAATCACAATTTGCTAATGTTGCTGCAGATATAGGTAAGTACTAAATTTTATTGAATAAATAACAAAAGATTAAATTCAAGATAATACATTACATTTCACCAATATCAAAATTACACGAGAATAGCTACCCGAGTATAAATTTACTACATAGATTTATTATACCTACGTATAACTTGTTTTTCATTTCACCACGCTAATGTAAGAATAAGTTACTCTCGCATAGTTACTCTGTGCTATTGAACGAACATATGCGGATCGAACGAATGAGCGTATTAACCACCAAAGTATAGTTGCAGTTTATCTCGTACGAGAGTAAAGGCGCTTTACACTTTTTTATTTTCTGGCGTAACATTGTTTGTTTTACGTGACGTTTCTGACGATGGCATCAGAAAAAATTTGTTGTTGTCAATCTTCTAAGTAATTTGTTTTTTCCATAAACCATCTCGGGCGTGGGTTTAAAATAATCTTCATCACTGCTATCAGATTCGTCAATCAACAATCTCAAACGACGCGGCATTTATTATTTACAATATTAATTTGAAGGCTGCTTTAAATGACATTAGTGACATTATTATCTTAAGAATAGGGGCTAACACGGCCAAAATTGGCGGTATAAGAATTTACTCTAGTGTAGTGACTTTATCATTAGCAGGCGTTGGTGAAACGTAAAGTTCATTTAAACCCGTGTAAATAAGGTTTTATTCTTAGAATAAGACTTATACTACTTTGGTGAAATCCACCCTAAGGAATAAGAAAGTGGTGTATGTATTAAGTATGTACGTTTATAATAACGTGTTTTTGGTAACAGTGATTCAGTAATAAATCAGACCTGAGAGATTGAACTTGTTTACTTAGTAATTCCGAGCTCCCATCCTTACATGGCGACCCTGCCATCCGAGCCGGAGTTCGGCGTTCGGCGGCGCGAGTATATTTTTTTGTGAATATTATGTTATTCAAGTATTAAGAATGTGTCGATCTTCCGTTCAGAAAGACGAGGTATTCATAAACCAGAATGCCGTTGGTTCGAACAGCCAAGAGTACCACCTCTCAAATATCAGCATTGTCCTGGTACTCATCTGCACTATGATAGCTATTGCGGGACTTTTCGGTCTCTACATAATGTATAGACGGTGTCATCATGGATGGATCCAGAATGCGGTGTTGGCGCAATCCCTGAGGCGTTCATTTCGACGACCAATCCAGGAGGCTCGTGTTTGTTACGAGTGTCAGCAGCGCCCAGCTCCGGGTACAAGTGAGTGCAAATAGTGATAGTGTGCAAAAGGCAGTGAAACGGCAAGAAAGTTTTAAGTGTATTTTAAAGTGCATAACGTACATAGAAACTCCGTGTGAATCTATATGAACTTTAATTTCTACTAATTATAAGATATTATTTTTTAGTCTAGCTTGGAAAATAAAAATTATAATCAATACATTAAATTTGCAATATTAAGATTACACGTAAGTACAATATAATGTGTAACGTTTTCTTTGTTTAACTTGTTAAATTTTATAGTGAAACAAAATTTATTAACAAAATGGTTTCATGGCTGATAACATTAAAGATATTTGTGCCAAGCTTAAGAATATAAAAGATAATTTGTTAAAATTAAGTTACCCTAGAAGAACTAAGAGAAATTAAATGAGGCTATTCAATTACGTAAGCGGTTCGAGGAATGTATGTTATTAATTTTAGAGCAAGTAGAAAATAAACAAATAGATGGTAAAGTTTTAAAGGACTTGCAATCATTTTGCGATTTAATTAAAGAAACATATGAACAAATAGAAACTTTTTGTTCGAAAAGTTACATTTCTGAGTGCACAGTCGTAAGCGAAAGTGAGATTACAATGGCAGCGTTTGATTTCAAAACTGCGGTTTCATTGATCCCTATGATGACAGGTGATGAGAGTGTCACTAAAAACCTTATTGACGCCATAGAGCTGTATAGCTCTACGCTCAATAATGACGGTAAAAATATGTTGATACGATTTGTTATAAAAACACGATTAAATGAAAGTGCCAAGTTACGATTATCATCGTCATATGATACGTGTGAGTCGTTAGTTCGGGACATGCGAGATCATTTACTTACAAAGAAATCAAGCACTTCTATTCATAATGAGTTAGTTATGGTGAGACAGAACGGTAATTCTCTAGAAAATTACGGAAGGAAAATCGAAGAGTTGTTCGTAAACTTGACGATATCGCAAGCTGACGATAATCAAGACGCATACAAAATATTAAGACCTTTGAACGAAAAGCTGGCTATTAAAAGCTTCACCGACGGTTTGCGAAATCGGCAACTAAGTACGATATTATCAGCGCGCAATTTTTCATCATTAAAAGATACTATAAGGGCAGCGAAGGACGAAGAAGCGTCATGCAGTCGTCAGAATCCGGAGCCCACGGTTTATTTTGGGTATCGTGGACGACCAACTGTCAGTAGATATTTCCGAGGTAACAAGAGAGGTAACTTTTCCAGGCAAATGGGGCACCCACATATGCCATTTTCGCGAGGTAATAACCATGCACATTTTTCAGTTAATCAAACTACAAGGGGCCATGCTTCGAGTCAACCGCGCGGGGGCAATAGTTATAGGCAGGTGCGGACTTATCGCAGCGGCAAAAGCCGTGCTTATAATCGTGGTCATAATGTACATTATATGGATAATGACAGAGATTTACATTTTTTGGAGTCAGGTCATACATCCACTTCGAATTCGGATCATAATTCAAATGTAGCAAATAATAAGCCAATGCAGTTTTTTCGATAATAATTATATATTAGCATGTGATTACAGCAGTTCAGTGGAACTGTTAGTTGAAGATTCTAAATATAGTTTTCTAGTAGATTCAGGAGCATCGATGTCGGCGTTGAAATATGAAACAGTACAAAGATGGAACGTGCCACTACATAACGAACACATCCACATTAATGGAATAGGGGGCAAAGTACAATCAATCGGTTATGCTTATGTTATACTTAACATAAATGGGCAGGTATTCGAACACAAGTTTTATGTGATCGATTACCTACCATGCAAGCAACAGGGAATAATAGGTAGAGATTTTTTGCACAAATTTAAAGCGATTTTAGACTTTGACTTTGTCAATTAATTGTTCCAAGGACAATCGTGTGACAATTCCCATGATTAGCGGATCTTTAGGTAAAAAAGGTTTTCTAACAATTCCACCGAGATGCGAAAAAATGTTTGTTGTCGATAGTACCATCACTGACGAATGTGTTGTTTTGCCAAGTGAGTTATGTCAAGGAGTTTTTATGGCTGGTAGCGTAAACAGGCCAAAAAATGGTAAAATTGGTATTCAATTAATGAACACTCGCGAAACGGAAGTTAGTCTTAGTTACTTCCGACCGGAAGTACACAAACTATCAGAATATGATTTATGTAATTTTCAGAAGAGTGATGTTAATGGAGAGAGAGTGCGTAGTTTGTTATCCCAGCTGAGCTTAAATCATTTAAATAGTGAAGAACGTGTGTCAATCGAAAATATCTGCGCAAAATTTTCAGAAGTATTTCATTTGCCTAATGATAAATTAACTACTTCGAATTTATACGACCAAACAATACAATTGAAATCTAATGCAGAACCTGTATATGTTAAACAATACCGTTTACCGTATTCACAGCGTTCTGAAGTTGAAAAACAAATCAAAAAAATGCTTTCAGATAATATAATTGAACCAGCGAAAAGTGAGTGGTCCAGTCCTATTCTACTGGTACCTAAAAAATCTAACGATAATTCTAAAAAATGGCGGTTAGTTATTGATTTTCGTAAACTTAATGACAGAATATTAGACGACAAATTCCCATTGCCGAATATAACGGACATTTTGGATTCTCTATCAGGCGCGATGTATTTTTCCCAATTAGATTTATAGCAGGCGTATTATCAGGCAAACTTAAGCCCCGAGAGCCGGAAGTGCACAGCGTTCACAACTCCGTGTGGTCAATACCAAATGACACGTCTTCCTATGGGATTAAAAATCAGTCCAAGTTCTTTCTCACGATTAATGACTGTTGCAATGTCTGGGTTAACATACGACAAACTATTTATTTATTTAGACAATTTAATTTGTTTTGGCCGAAATTTGGATATGCATAACAAAAATTTAATTGATATTTTAACAAGACTTCAAAAAACTAATTTAAAATTAAATCCTAACAAATGCGACTTTTTAAGGAAAGAAATGCAGTTTTTAGGGCACGTTATTTCCACTGAAGGTATAAAACCAGATCCAGAAAAAACTAAAGTAGTACAAAATTATCCCGTTCCAAAAAATGCGGATGAAACTAAAAGATTTGTAGCGTTTACTAATTTTTATAGAAAATTTATTCCAAATTTTGCAGAGAAAGCTTTATCTCTGAATAGACTTTGCCGCAAAAATGTAGATTTTAATTGGAATTTAGAATGTCAAAAATCATTTTCTTCTCTTAAAAAAGCATTAATTTCTCCACCCTTACTTCAATATCCAAACTTCGACAGGGAAAATACTTTTATTTTGCAAACCGATGCTTCTGGTTTTGCCATCGGATCAATATTGAGTAATAGCGATAATAAACCAGTCGCATTCGCAAGTCGCAACTTAAATAAAGCCGAAATTAGATATCCAACTATAGAGAAGGAGCTACTTGCTATAGTGTGGTCTGTAAAATATTTTAGGCCGTATCTCTATGGTCGAAAATTCATAATAAAAACCGACCATAAACCCTTAATCTACCTTTTTAATATGAGCAACCCTAGTAGTCGTTTGACGAAATTCAGATTGTTGCTAGAAGAATATGACTACACAATTGAATACGTAAAAGGAGCAGACAATGCAGCTGCAGATGCTTTGTCTCGCATACAAATATCGAGTGAAGAACTGAAGGAGATGAATGAACGAGTGATGTGTGTTTTGACGAGGGCACAAACGAGGAGATTGAATGAAATAAATGATAGACATGAAATCGACAACCCGGTGGTCGATAAGCGTACCTTAGACACTTGGTCTGATCAACCAAAGGTATTAGGGGCACTTAAAAAACCCGAAGGTTGCATGGAATTAAGGTTTGTAAATGGCGAAGAATGGAAAAAGATAGAGCGTACTGCATCCGAAAAATCTAATTTATTCGCCTTTGAATCAAACAAACAAATAATTTATATTAATCCCTCTTTCCGATCATATTGCGCACGAGAGGCCTTTGTGAGAAAATTGGGTGAATTGTGTAAACAATTAAGTATAAAAAGTATGTGTATAATAAAAAACGACTAAAATTATGAAGAAATAAAAGAGTTAACTCGTTCAATAAATGACACCCAAAATTGGTCCGGGCCACGTTTATATGTTTTAAATGGTGTCAAAAGAATAAATGATAAAGATACGCAACGCGTGATATTGAACGACTATCACATTTTGCCTACAAGCGGACACGCCGGCATTAGGCGCATGATAAACAACATAAAACGTCGATTTTTCTGGCCAGGACTTGAAAAAGATGTATCCGACTTCGTTAATCGTTGTGACAAGTGTTTACGACAAAAACACTTTAAGCACATAAAAGAACCCATGGTTCTCACGGATACCGGATATTCCTCTTTTGATAGAATTTATTTAGATTTAGCAGCGCCCTTAATTAAGCATAGTGATAGTAACTTATATATACTCACACTACAGTGTGACTTAAGTAAGTATGTTGAGGCTTACGCTATTAAGAATAAAGATACAGTTTCAGTAGCGTCAGCATTTATTAATAATTTTATCTTAAGATACGGGATACCCCGACAAATAATATCGGATCGAGGCACGGAATTCGTTTCCGCCGTTATGAAGAAAGTTTGCCAAATTCTTAAAATTAGGCAAATGACTTCAACAGCTTATCATCATCAATCTATAGGGAGCTTAGAAAATAGTCACAAAAATTTAATTTCATACCTTCGAATTCAAACTGATAATGAACCGCAAAATTGGAGTGTTTGGCTACCCTATTGGTGTTTCGCTTACAATACGACTGTACACACAGAAACGAAATATACACCGTACGAACTTGTTTTTGGAAAGCCGTGTATATTACCCAGTAATTTAACTTTTCAAATTGATCCATTATATAATAATTATGATTACCCTAAACAACTTAAATATAGGCTCCAAAAATCGCAGTATGATGCAAGACAAAATTTAATTTAAAGTAAAGAGATAAGAAAAAGTAGATACGATAGCTATACAAATCCTATTATATATAATGTCGGTGACCTGATACTACTTAGAAACGAACAAAATGTAAACAAACTCGATCCTCTGTACTTAGGACCTTTCAGAGTTATTGAAGATTGTGAACTAAATATAAAAATTGATTATAAAGGAAAAGAAATGTTAGTACATAAGAATAGAAGTAGACCTTATAAGAAAAATATATCATGTATTGGAAATTACATTGTAAGTGTGATATAATCATAAACGTATAACATTCTCTATAAATTTAATTATCAAGCCTGTATTCATTTTATGTACTTAATCTTTTGCATTTAAGAAAAAAAAATCTTTCATTTTTTTTTTTTTTTTTTTGCCGATTGGCATGTGGTGTATGTATTAAGTATGTACGTTTATAATAACGTGTTTTTGGTAACAGTGATTCAGTAATAAATCAGACCTGAGAGATTGAACTTGTTTACTTAGTAATCCCGAGCTCCCATCCTTACAGAACCTAAAACTAAAAACCTTAAAAATATAATATAAAAACTAAAATATATTATTAAAAGGAGTCCCCTTAGGCAAGGTTAAAAGGTTAAGGTTACTTTAGGTTAAGTACTAAATTAATTTAACGTAAGACCACATTTAAATTCTGATCAAATTACTGTGGACCCTCAATGGGACGCAAATTATCTGGATTGACGGGATCAGCAGGAGGGTCTGGTGCATCCTGCGCCGGGACTGGCGAGCTGAGTTGCATGGTTGGCTGTGCTATCTGCACAGGAGCTGCCAAGCCCAGTGTGTTGGGCGAGCTGGTTAGGCGGTCTTCTAGTCCAGTGTTCATCTCAGATGTAGTCATTCGGTGAATTAACACGATTTTCGTCAGCGTTTCGTCTGTAACAGGCAATGGTCAAAGTTATTTATTTATTCATTTAGGGTACGCAAGACAGATTATACCCAAATTATGAATAGGATACATAGTAAATATAAACTATTTTGATAAACTACAATCCGATAATGAGTGCACATATCATAACTTAAATATACAAACTATAAAATGGTGCCTGCTTTTTAAGTTACAATTTAAAAATAAAATTAAAAAAAACTTTTTTTATTCAGAAAAATCCTTACAATTTAAACAAACAAATTAATTATTAATTAGCTTAATTATTACTCCGACTAGCGGCCGAGCTAATAACTAGCTCGGCCGCTAGTCGGAGAATACATATAAATCAATAGCCGTATGTAGGTGCGTAAGTTGATGTAAGCGTAAAAGTTAAAATACTTAACGTAGTGGCGCCAATGTTGGTCATGGCACCGGTCATGGTCAGTTTTAATATAAATTATTGTTATCTGAAGTAAATCTTCGTCTTTCAATACCGGCAAAATTTAATCATAGAGCTTAGACTGTCAGCTGTCATTTGACAAGAAATGATCTGTGTCGGCCATAGGAATAAAAACGGCGAACTAAACCGTAACGTCGCGGCTGAAGAAACTTAAAAAATCTCTTTTTTTTAAGGAAATCACTAAGGAGGTACATGATTAATTTGGCTTACAATTTTGCTTTGGTGGCATTTTTGTGAAATTGCGATTATTTCCATGTTTCCTAATGAAACATAGAATGCGTTTTGATTATTAGAATATGTAAAATTAACTCAGGGTTGAATTAGGAGCCGGTGCCCATGACTGGTTCAGGCAAACATCCATTATCCAATAATGGTCAAAATGCCCATGACTGGATGACCATCACTGGATTTAATATTCAAACATAGATCGAATGCCCATTATTGCATGACCATCACTGGCTTTAATATTTAAATATTGTCCTAACGCCCATAAATGGATGACCATTACTGGTTTTAATATTATCTTAGCAATATATTAATATTGCTCGAGTTTTCTAATGAAACTTTCTCAGAACTACTGTAACTGTTATCGACTAATGATGATGATTTTTAACCACCTGTGGTCTAATGGTATGACTAAACTTCGCTGAGTTAATAAGTGGAGAATACAGAAATACTTTTATAGCATATTGCGTAAAAATTGTTAGTATAGTTATTAAAATAAATAAATAAGGTTTAGAATTAAAAATAAGTATAAGAAAATAGGGAAAATACATATACCTGCGTGTATATGCACAAACTTCCCATTAAAAATGTATAGAATAAAATGTAATTAAAATAGGTGTAAAAAAGATGTTATAACAATAAGTACTAGTAAATAAGGTAAAAATTTTAGAATTAAAATAAGCTAGAATAAGTAAAAATGTACTGTGTAATGTGTAATTTAGAAAGTACTTACAATAAAAACAAAAGTGTCATATTTATTGGTTTAGGCGCAGAATGTCCAATTCGCAAAATGTCCAGCGGTCGCAAAAAGTTCAAGTCGTCATTATTTATTTAATTTGTCCGGCACAATAAAAATAACTCGTGGATACCGTTTTATTGTGCCGGACAAATTAAATAAATAATGACGACTTGAACTTTTTGCGACCGCTGGACATTTTGCGAATTGGACATTCTGCGCCTAAACCTAAATAGGTTTAGGCGCAGAATGTCCAATTCGCAAAATGTCCAGTGACCGTGTACTAGAGTTAAGAGAAAGAAAATAAAGGATAGGACAGTATGTAGCATAGGGCATAACAAAGCGGAACACCCACCGCTATAGGAATGAATGGTGATGGATGACTGTGTGGGATGCGGAATGAAAGTGCGAGAAGGATCAAAGTGAGAACTGGCATGAAAAGAAAATTAGAGTACATCAGGGCTCCGACGACTGTAGTTGGAGGTCGTATTAAAAAAAAATAAAAAAAAATAAAATGGTATGACTGCTTGTTTCAGATCCAGGGGTGCCGGGTTTGATTCCCAGTGGGGCCAAAAAATTAAAGCATGTCTCAAAGAGTTAACTTATTCTTCGAGTTAAACTTATGACTTTAACCATTTTTTAAATTTCCCAGATCTTGTTTTCATTATTTTTAGGTGGCACCTAAAAAGAGATATGCGAGCAACCAAATACTAAAGGCTATATCAGCAGTACAAAGAGGAGAAAAAGTATCTGCAGCTGCAAAGCAGTATGTTGTTCCCCCGTATGACTCCACAATAAAATTACTGGAAAAAGTCCAATGGAATGCCCTATGGAACCTAGCACCATTCTATCAAGACAAGCATTTTCCTATGACTAGGGATCAGCTTTTGGACAGCGTCCAAAGAATCAGTATGGATGGAGATAAGCCCAACCCTTTCACCAAGCCCATAGCAATCACATCCCTCCTCTCAAAGGTCAGAGAGATCGCATCATCAACAAGCAGCTCCTCCTTTATCTCGAGGATCGCCAGTTGATTTCCGACCGCCAATACGGCTTCCGTCATGGGCGGTCAACGGGTGATCTCCTGGTACATCTCACACACTGTTGGGCAGAGGCCATAGAGAGTCGAGGTGAAGCTCTAGCAGCTAGCTTAGACATTGCAAAGGCATTCGATAAGATCTGGCACAGAGCGCTTCTCGCGAAGTTACCAGCATACGGAATACCCGAGGGAATATATAAATGGGTCGCTAGCTTTCTTTGTGGGCGCATCATTAAGGTCGCTGTCGACGGTTGCTACTCTGTCATGCCCATAAATGCTGGCGTTCCCCAGGGCTCGGTTCTGTGTCCCACGCTGTTTCTGCTGCATATCAATGATATGGCCAACATTGAGAGTATGCATTGTTATGCGGATGACAGTACGGGAGACGCCCTTTACATCGGAAGACCTAATGTGCCTCGGACTTTTACACAGAAGAATCGGCTGAAACTTGTGTCCAAAGTTGAGTACTACTTGGAAAGGGTATCAAAATGGGGTGAATCGAACTTAGTTCAGTTCAACCATTCCAAGATACAGGTTTGCGTGTTCACCGCCAAAAGGGATTTATTTGCCGTAGCACCACAGTTCCAGAGCACTCCACTAAACATCTCAAGCAGCATTGGGATCCTTGGTGTTGACATATCAAGTGATGTACCTACAGTTCCGCAGGTATCTAGAGGACAAAGCGAAGATGGCATCCAAAAAATTAGAAGTTCTTAGGAAAGCGAGACGGTACTTCACGTATAACCAGCTTTTAAAGTTGTACAAAGCATAAGTTAGACCTAACATGGAGTACTGTTCTCATCTTTGGTCCGGAACTCCTAAATGCCAGCTTGACCCTCTGGAATCTTTGCAGCGACACGCCATTCGATTGGTCAACGATCCCAAACTCACAGACCGGTTAGAACCCCTAGCCTTGCGACGTGACATCGGCTCATTGTGTGTGTTCTACCGCTTGTATAATTGAGAATGCTCTGAAGAAACTCTTTAATTTGGTGCCCACTTCTTCCTTCCACCATCGCACCGCTCGCCATCGGAACAAAGCACACGCACATTTCCTGGAGCCACTGTTCTCTCGAACGGTTCGCTTCCAGAAGTGCTTTATGCCACGCACTATTAAATTGTGGAATGAGCTACCATCAGAAGTTTTCCCATTAAACTACGACATGGACTCGCTTTACCCCCAAGATGCTGCGCTCCATTGCTCGTTGGCAAACCCCAAGACGAAACTTACTATATAAAATATTATTCTTTTTCTTATATATAAAAAAGTAACTTAGATTAAGATTTGCCTTTGCTCAATTTAATAGTTTTACAATAAAAGCTTGTAATAATAAGTAAAATTAGCGGTTACCTAGAAGATAAGCTGATACCAAGACTTGCATCGTAGGGCAATTACGATTACTAAATCCATAATCATCATCAGTCTTTTGTGATATCCCCACTGCTGGGTCACAGGTTGGGGCAAAATCTATACATATCTACATAATTATTCTTACCTACCACAATGTCGCACATTTTATACTGTAAGTTCATTTATTTATAGTTAACTCATGACCATTACTGGGTGCCCATTAATAGATTTTGAATGACCATCATTGGTGTGTTTTGAGTTTTCAAGTATTAATTTTTTTATTAAAAAAGTGTTCGAAGAATATGAATTAAAAGTATGTAAAACGATTCCCTAATGGTTTTTCATTTTATATTTAAATCTGACCACCTATTGGTTCAAAACCTTTTTAGTTATGAACAAACAAAGACAACCATGTCCTTAAGCTGCCCACCATTGGTGCCGTTACCTTAGTTTAATAACTAGAGTTCTATTACATATTGTTTTCTGAGGTTTAAGCGAGCACTACACATTGAAATGAAAAACTTTATTACGGATTAACTCACGTTTAATTTACTATTTACATAGTTTTTTATATTATCCTGACGTTTCGAACCCTTTACAGAGTCCGTGGTCACGGGGAGACTGAGGTGTTGGTCGTCTCATAGTTAGAAGTTAATTGCCTACCGTCAATCATTTTTATATTTAACCGGGTGCGTTCAAGTTTACACAATACGAGCTAACAATATTTTTAGGTCTGGCAATGTGTTGCTATTGGGGCTGGGATTTAATGACCTGTATGATGGGGTCCCAGGCAGGTGGTAAATTCCAACCATCCTCTCAATTGAAATTTCGATGTTTTTTAATTTCTATAGCCTCGCGTATCATCCTAGGGATGAATCGTTGTTCCTTGGCGAGTATTTGAGGTTTGTCAAATCTGATGTAATGGTTGGGTCCCTCGAGAGCATGTTCACGCACTGCAGACTTATTTTCGCGCCTATGCTTGACGTCGGCTAAATGTTCTTTTACTCGGGTTCCTACACTTCTCTTTGTTTGCCCGATGTACGAGAGCTCACAGTTGCAGTCCAGTTTGCATCTTGAAGGGGTATATTGCACTTGACTGGTCGTAAGAACTGGTTGATCTTCTTTGGCGGCTTAAAGTAAGTAGGTACCTATTGATTGAAGCTCGCTTCAAGATGTGACCAATCTTGTCAGTGACGCCTTTCATAAATATGGAAGTACTGCAGGTTGGCGCTCGACTGTGGTTGGTTTTTTGCGTTTTTTGTGACGAAGCCGCGGTACTTGCAGTTTGTTATCCTGTAGTACATGCTTGGTATGCTGAAGTTCAGCAGCCATCTGTGACACCCAACACCTGTTGGGTGTCACAGATGCCGCGTGCTCTCTGAATTAGTCCTCTTTATGTTTAAGTAAAGAAAATGCTGAATAGTGGTGTGCTGATGAGCTGTAGACCGTACGCATGTAAAATTGATTTTGTTAAGTATCTAACGAGAACTGCTGCCGATAAACTACATGCGCCGTTTAGCAGACTTTTATTATGTTATATTTTAAGTTTTTCTGGAATAAATAAAAAAATAAAAATAAAAACAAAGATTTCCCTACAGTAGTCAACTGTCTAGGATGGTGGTGAGAATCACCATTGAGGTACCTATCTTTATGGGTTACTTTACGAAACACAGTGTGGCTTAAACTATGGTCAGGATTCCTGATGATTAGTGTCCAAGAAAGCTAACTTATTGTCTGCCTCTAACTCCATTGTGAACTGTATTTTAGGGTGTATGGAGTTAAGATGAGTCTTTACCCGTGGTCCCGGTGGGTCGACCCATTACCCAGTCCCATGGCACAGGGATTACATTTGGATGAATATTTCGACTTCGATTATATCGATATTAAATTTATTACAACCATGATAAATATAAAAAATAAGTAATTAAGTAACATAAACAAAAAAATATACATACTAAGTATGTAAGTGATGATGTATGTGCAGTCTTTAGTCCGTTAGTCGCCTTTTACGACACCCAAGGGAAGAAAGGGTGGTAATATTATTTTGTTGAGCCCATCGCCGCTCTATGCTGTAAAAGCAGATACTGCAGTTGGTAAGATAGTGAAGGTGTCATCTACGTACCGCTTACAGAACCTTGGGGTTACGGGTGCAGTGCTTAGGGCCCGCTCTTCGAAGTCTTCCATGAAAATATCGGCGACAACGGGTGATAACGGGGACCCCATAGCAACACCCTCTGTTTGCAAGTAGTAAACTTCATTCCACAAAAGGTAGCCAGATGTTAGACAATGCTCTAATAGTACTGCATATTCATTTGGCATATTTTGTTCAACTAGTCTTTTCTTAGTAATTTCAATGCAGTCGCCTGTACGAGTAGACATGTAAATAGGGACTGGACATCAAAACTAACCATGGTTTCATTGTCAGCAAGATGTAGGTCTTTAATATCACTGACAAACTGGTAAGAATCCTTCACATAAGCTGTTGTGGTACCTGTTAGTGGGGAAAGTATTTTTGCTACATGCCGGGCCAAACGGTAAGTTGGTGAGTCGATCTGCCTTGCAATCGGACGTAGCGGAGCCTCGGGTTTGTGGATTTTTGGTAACCCATACAGTGGTGGTTTAGGGCAGGAAGGTATTAAATAATTAGTGTCTAGATTTAACGTTTCGGAGTGTTTTCGACAAGATCACTGGTTTTCTTCAATATTTTGTTACTTCGACCGCATTTAACCTTAGATTAAAACAAATTGTTTTAATATAAGCATTTAACGCGTTTGTAGGTCTTGTCATCCGATAAAAGTTGAATTATTTTTTCGTTATAATCTGACGTATCCATAACTACCGTAGCATTACCCTTATCAGCACGAAGGATGGTTAATTCTGGCTTAGCTCGCAGGTTCTTTAGGGCTAAGTATTGATCGCGAGGAAGGTTGGATTTCGCCACTTTGCTCCGGCGCAAGACAGACGATATGTCTTGACGTAGTGCTTCAGCATCAGCCTTCCTAATATTATTTTTAACTAAGCAATCCTTGACGTTACTAATGTTGTACGTACGTTACTTTCATACGGTATCCTGCGAAGGGCTGCGGCGTAATTAAGCCCCTTTTTTAGTATATATAAATAAAAAAGGTAAAAGTACTTATATATAAAAAATCTATGTAAATAGTAAATTAAACGCGAGTTAATCCGTAAAAAAGTGTTTCATTTCAATAGAGTTCAATTCGTCCAGTCGCCCAAATTTTGCAAAAAACATGCTGTCTTTTTAATGCATCCAAGCCTTAGATTAAAGCATTCGTAATTAAAAAACTTGTGTTTTTTCTATTGTAAGTGAAATATACTAGAACTAACATATATAACCTAAGATTAAGCAACTAAATCATAATTTTGATCTTTAAAACAAGCGAATTTCATGAATTTATCGAAATTTACGAGTATATCTTTGTTCATGTATTTTCGCTTCTATGTTACAATTTTGTATGTTACCACAATTTTACCTCTAAATAATGTAAAGGTCTCATAGTAACAATTTGTATTGACTTTGGCAACACTGATTAACTATAATGAACTTACGAACGAATAAAAATAAAAAAGGCACAAAGGACATCATTTTTTTGAGCCTTTTATGAAAGTGGCGGCCAACAAAAAAAATGGTACGTATTGTTAGAACTAGCCATTTGGAGTAATAGTTAAAATGGCACAAAAGTTGTAGGATTGCTCCGAGCTAAGTTATAATTCATCAACTTGGCTCAGAGCAATCCTACAACTTTTGTACCATATTAACTATTACTCCAAATGGCTAGTTCCAACAATACGTTCTATTTTTTTTTGTTGGCCGACACTTTCAAAAATAGCTCAAAAATGTAAGGAGCCTGAATGATCTCCTTTGTTGTCTGCAGACTCGAGCGAAGTGCACGCGTTGTGTTTCGTCGGAGGTTTTTATAGTGGATTTCGACGGTCCATATTGGGTTGCATAAATTAAAGAGGCATATTTTAAGGCTGCATAACGTTTTTTGCCATTATCTTCGTTTCGCATAACGTTCATTCAGAATAAATCATTAGGCATACTTTATTTTCCCATAACTTCTTCTAAAATAATGATATATCAGCATCAAATGTTTATGCATAAATGTTTTTACAATAACGATTACTAACTATAACATTTATAGGCAGTAGAATACCATAATGCTAACATCTAGGGTTAGGTACCTATCTTAAATTCGTATTTTTCTGTATGAATTTTATTTGGCCGATAACGTATTGTAATTTTTTGTTTTCTATAATTTTCTTTTTACTTATAACACAATTGACAAAGTTTTGAAATGCCTATTATCAATTGTTATTTTTTCAAAATCTTTATTTTTGGAAATCTCACTCAACGTGTGGCCGAATCATATTAAAAAATAATTGAAATCCATAACATGATCAAACAACTTTTAATCGTAGCAACGTTTAAGCATGCAAGCAAGCACGCAGCATGTAAGCAAGCACGCAGCATGCAGCATGCAAGCAACCATGAAGCATGTAAGCAAGCATGGCAGCATGCAAGCAAGCATGCTGCATGCAAGCAAGCATGCAGCATGCAAGCAAGCATGGATCATGTAAGCAAGCAAGCGTGGAGCATGCAAGCAAGCTGCAGCATGCAAGAGAGTATGCAGAATATATGCAAGCATGCAGCAAGCCAGCTGCAGCATGCAAGAAAGTATGCAGAATGAAGGCAAGGATGCAGCATGCAAGCAAGCATGTAGCATGTAAGCAAACAAGCATGGATCATGCAAGCAAGCTGCAGCATGCAAGAAAGTATGCAAAATATAAGCAATCATGCAGCATGCAAGCAAGCATAGAGCATGTAAGCAAACAAGCATGGAGCATGTAAGCAAGCTGCAGCATGCCAGTAAGTATGCAGCATGCAAGCAAGCAACTAAGCATGCAGCAAACAACGAAGCATGCAGCATGTAAGCAAGCATGCAGTAAGCAAGCAAGTATGTGCAGGCAAGCAAGCATGCAACAAGCGTGCAACAAGCATATAGCATGCAAGCAAGTATGCAGCATACAAGCAAGTATACAGCATGCAGGCAAGCATGCAGCAAGCAACAAGCATACAGCATACAAGCAAGAATACAGCATGCAAGCAAGCATGCAGCAAGCATACAGCATGCAAGAAAGCATACAGCAAGCGTGTACCAAGCATGCAGCGTGCAAACAAACATGCAATGCAGCATCATCCAAGCATGCAGCAGGCATGGTTTCTGTCACGGCTCCGGCGCTGCGAGGCTCCGGCGGTCCCACGCGAGCTTATCACATATTACAGATTAATTTATACCACAATGCCCATTACTCCAGCTGAAGTCACTCACGCTGTATTGCTTAGGAATCAAGGAAAAACTCAACGGGAAATAGCTGAGAATTTAAATGTACAGCGTACAAATCTGAGATATGCATTGACAAAGTACGATAAAACCAGGCTCTATACCAGAAGGCCAGGAATTGGTGGAATAAGGTATACTTCGGCACGTGACGATCGATTCATTGCCCTCACAATTTTGCGAAATCGGTTTCTTAACGCGGTCGAGATCTGACAACACCTGCAGATTGCATGAGGGGTTAATGTGAGTAAGCGTACAATTAGAAGAAGATTGGAGGAACGAAATCTACGTGGCTGAAGACCAGCTAGGGGTCCAGAACTCCTCCAACAGCGTCGTGTAGCTCGACTTAGTGGTGGTAGAGGGTCATCTAAATTCAATGCGATACATCGAAGACTTCCTTTAAGAACATGTTTTGCCATACGTAGGGGGGTCATTGGTGATGAAGAATTTCTTCTTTCTCCTAAGAATGGAGGATAATGCTCGATCCCACACAGCTCGTCGCGTGAACGATTATCTTTTATATGTCGGAACTCAAAATATGCAGTGTCTGTCATACAATATCATTATAATGTAGGTAGGTTGATGTTGAATAAACGATCAGTATTAAACCGAAAGTCGTCTTTCACTCACGCCTCCACACATAACATGGCGCAGCCGGTAGGATAAAATATAGAACATGTCTGGGATATGCTAAAAAGAAAAGTTAAGGTATCTTAACCCTCCACAAACGCTCCATTACTTGAAGACCGCGCTGGGGCCGCCCGGGAAAAAATCCCTCAAGTTGACATAAAAAGATACCTGATCGCATGCAAGCGGTCATCAGGGCCAAGCGTGGTAATCCTCCTTCCTTATTAATTTTAAGTGTAATTTTTTGATTTTTTTTATATAACATTGAAGCAAAAATTGCCCTTTTTTGAAAACTGAATAAAAATAATTGAAATCACATTTTTTTTGTAAATTTTTTGGCAAAAAAGTATGTAAGTAAATATAACAATTAAGTACATTAATTTTAGTTTTGCATTAGCATTTTAATTTCAAAAATAATTATAAGCGCCAAAATGGGTTTGGGGCAGTTTCCGTGTCGGTGAGTGTATCTCAAAAAAGTTGGTGATTTCGTTTCAGTGCACGTTTCCTAACTCCTTTGATGATCAATTCCCAAAATTCACACTTCGTTTTAAGGGGTACATATTACATTGGACACTTTCTGAAAATAACCACACTGTCCCTTAAACTCCTATTGCGAATGTTTCCTAACTCCTTAATTATTCACTTCCTAAAATTCTTTATGTAAACAGTAATAAGTCGAGTCTTTATTCATGAGTATTCTACCTAGGACTAAAGACTTTTTCGTTTTTGTAGGTTCATTGTCATTTGACAGACAAAAATTTAAAAAAAATGTTTTTCCCTGTGTTACAAATGTTATCTCCTTGGCGGGAAAGTGAAGCGTAATGTCTGCACTTTTGTATTACTTTCTATAATTTTTGTTTTGTCGAATATTATTGTGAAATAATGGTGGTTTATTTACTGTTAAGTGTTCGTGAACGTGCATGAGTGTTAGCAAATAAAACAAAACAGTGCAACATCACTTTTCAAGTTCTCTCAAGAAGTCCGTGTGAGACCTCAATAAAGCTTTATTGAGTCTCGAGGGGTTTGGGGGAAAATCATTTACCATTAAACGTTCATTATTACTCATTATCAACCACTTAATGTAAAGTAAATAATAATTACTATTAAAAACTTGACACTGGCTAATTGTGCTGATCGCACGAAGCCATTATTTAAGAGAAAAAAAAACAAATTTTATTTCTGCGCTCTGGTCGAGATTCTATTTTTAAACTAAATTACCGCACTAGTGTGTAATAAGCTACATTACGATGCTGAAATCGGTGTATTAAGAACCACTTTACGAGCTAGTGTGTTAAAAAATTAATAACTTAATTTCAAAATTTTCACGTGTCGTTATCAGCTGTTTAGCTAAATTATCTTTTATATTAATTACATTTACTTTTACACATTGTACCTATTTATGTATAGCAATTACTTACTTACGTACATTAATTAATAATAAAAATATCAATATAAACTCTTCAAAATACTAAACATTATTACAGCAATAATAAATAACATATTCAAACACAATTTAATTTACAAAACCTTTTTTTACTCTACATAATTCACATTTTATTGAAAACAATAGAAACTTTACCCAATTGAAGCAAAATAATTTTACACAATCAATCAAACAAACCAAAATAACTATTTTACCATTAACTAAGTTGAAATTAAATGTTACTTGGGGTTATCCATTTTTGTAGATTTCACTTAAAATGTGTCTCCACTTCCGACTCCTACTTCTCCCGCCACCCAGCTTTTTACCATATCCATAATTAGCCACCATACTCACAACAACCAATTTTATATTCGTCGAACTCTTGTTAGGTACTTTCTCCATCATTGGGTACCTACTAATTCTTCTGCGCCAACAACTTATAAGAATAACCACGCAACAAACACGAATTTTCTTTACATTTTTGAAGAGTTTTATTTTATTAGTCGCTATTATCTATCTATACTAATATTTTAAAGAGGAAAGATTTGATTATTAAATTTGTTTGTTGCATTGAATAGGCTCCGAAACTACTAGACCGATTTAAAAAATTCTTTCACCGTTAGGTAGCAACACTATCTTCAGGTGACAAAGGCTATATTATACTTTAAAAAAAATTAGGGATCCTTACTAAAACTCTAATAAATTCCTTACATCGCGTGCGCTACGAAAAATATTGATAATAGAACAAAATAGTACTACGATTTTGCAGAACACATCATTATCTACAAAACCGGCCAAGTGCGAGTCGGACTCGCCCATGAAAGGTTCCGTAGCAGCAAGTAACATCATATAAAAGTTCTTGTTTAAATGTTTTTTTGTTTATATTTGAGTTCATTGAATGAAAGGTAAATTACGGTTTACGATTTATGACGTATTAAAAAAAACTTCTTACTAGATCTCGTTCAAACCAATTTTTAGTGGAAAGGACATTGTTGAAGTTAGTCTAAGAACCAACACAAACATGACATACATGATAATTCTTAGCTTAATTTTTACGACAGATAACAGTATTTAGATTTTGACGGACACTTTTAGATAAGTTACCAATAATAAAAAGAACTTATTGAACATTAATATTGAGTATCATTTTTTATTATTTTTTTACTAGGTGTTGGGTATTGAGAGTTCAGTGCATTCAGCCAGTGCTTTAAAGGTTTGTTTTGTGACCAAAATATTTATAATATGTACAAACAAACCTAAAAATATTATGCATGCATGGCTGACTCGATATACTTAGTGCCAAATACTCCAAGCATCATTAGAAAACGATACATCGCATTTTATTCCAAACTGAAAACGTTAGTCGACTTTATATTCTTTTGGTTTTCCAATGAGGAGAATTTACTAATCTGCGGTGCTTTGTCACTCGCTGACTGACGTTACTGTAGTCTGCTCTCAGAATAATACTTTAGTTATTATTCTATGAGTCTGCTGTACACAGTGTTGCCATATCAGTGCAGTGCGATGCGCGCTCGGAAACAGACGCGCTCCATTGTGCAGTAAGAATAATTATTAATTCGCGATTTGCGCGGCAATAGCCGTTGCACGTCAGTGTGACAATGAGATCCCAACTCACAGTCAACGAGTTGTTGGCGTTGATACAAAACGCCATTGACACCATGGACGAGGTCAGCATCTTGCAGATCTGCAAGTCCAACTTCAAGGAGGACGAGATTTGCAGTGGCAAGGCGCTGCTATTCCAGACGCTCGGTAAAGCCAACCAGATGCCATCTCGCAGGAGGGATGGAACAGAAAGGAGTCTCCAGGACATCATTAGCCTGCTGAAGGAGACCGACCCGGACGATGTGCCTGCATTCGTGGCGAAAGAGCTGCATAAGCTGCCCCCCGTCACATTCGACCACGTCGACGTCATCAGGCTGTTGAAGGACGTTACTTCCCTCAAGACGAGCCTGACCGAGGTACTGTGTAAATTGGAGGCCTCCGATAACACCGTAAGTGAGTTGCGTGCCCAAGTAGCGTTGTTAAGCAGCGCTGTTTCGGTATGTAGGTCACCTGAGGCCCCCAACGTAAACACTCGTCGTGGGGCGCAGAATGCATCCATCAGCAGTTTTGAGTCGGCTCATATGGATGCGTCACCGGCCGCTGCTATCGCCGCACGCGATTCCCCGCGCCCCGCCGCCCGCTCCCTCGCCCCGACGGAAACGTCACGCGTTTGCACGTCGACCCCACGTGCATATGCCGCTGTCGCTGCTGTTGCCAGCCAAAGCCGACCCGCCGCCGCTCCGCAACCGGAGCGACGATACCGACGACGCTGCTGTACGTGTCCCGATTGCATTACTCTACGAAGGCAGAGGAGATCGTAGAGTACATCAGAATCAAGAGCAAATTCACTCTGAGAGTCAAGCGATTAGAGTCCCGCCATAACGTGAATTTTAATTCATTTGTGGTGAGAGTCCCGACCGACCATCTGTCGACTCTGATGAAAGAGGAGTTTTGGCCGAAGGGTGTCGTGTCCCGGCGGTTCCGTGGCCGGCTACCGGACACCACGCTGCGTCGCACGGCGCCGTGTTTACGTGCAAATTAGTTTATTTCTTTAGTTTTATGTTATAATTGTATGTACGTTAGTCTATAAGGTATTTATGTTGCTATGGGCCATTGTAGCCTGAAATCAATAAATAAATAAAATAAAAAAAATATATACGGATTTGTTCGTAAAATAAACACTGATTTTTATACGGAATTTTCAGGCAAATGCTTTTAAATGAGTAATAATTTTTAATAAGTAATAAAAAGCAGTACCTACTAATAGCTTTTATTATTCCTAAGAAATATTACATTTTATTTGATACTGCGTAAACTAGCGAGTCTTATTTAATTTTCATAGATTTTTACAGAACTAAACCAGCAAACTGCATAGTAAAAACTATGGCTTTGAGGATTCCAATATTGAGATATTTTCTTGGTCGGCTAATATGAGAATGAGAGCCAGAGAGAGTTAATGGTGTTATTTAGTGTTAGTGCAAGCAAGACGTAAAACACTTTGTTATGAATCATTATTGTGTCTGTCTGACATCCACATTGTTTTAATGTTGTTTTGCCGTTATTAATAATCTTATTACTTTCATTGATATAGTTATATATAGTTGTAAGTATGTACATACATACCTTTGAGTTTCAACCTAGACCTTAAGCTGAAATATTTTTTGTTTTTATTTTACATGTCTATAACCTGTTTTGTGCATTAAAATAAAATAAAACTTCCCATTCGGATTTCATACGGAATTTGGCAGTTTTTACGGAACACTGGCTCTAAGATCTGGCAACACTGGTTGTGCAGTTGACGTTCTTTGGTAAATAAAACAAAACAGTGCAACATCACTTTTCAAATTCTTTCAAGAAGTCCGTGCGAGATCTCAGTAAGTTATCTTTACTGGAACTGGTTTGGGGGCATTATCATTTAGAATTAAACGTTCATATTATCATTACTCATCATTATCATCAGTTTAAGCATAATTAATGAATTCTAATAATACGACTCAAGGACTAGTATCCATGATCAAGAAAAAAAAGTTGACGTTTTGGACTTCTTGGCGGGAAAGTGAAGCATTATTTCTGCAGTTTTGTTTTATTTTCTATAGTTTCTGTTTTGTTGAATATTAATGTAATGATGGATTATTTAAGTGTTAGTGATCGTGCATGAGTGTTGGCAAATAAAACAAAACAGTGCAACATCACTTCTCAAATTCTTTAATAATTAAACATAACCTCAAAATATTAATTATGTTTTCCTGATATTTAGGATCTCAGGAGTGTCCGTCAAAAATCTTTTGTTTTTACAGTCGTTTACTTGCAATTTCAAACCTAAAAAAGAATATTTCATAATTGTTGGTTCTTAGGCTAACAATGTATGGGCGCAGAACATTGTCCTTTGCACGGTAATGTACCTACATCATATTTTTTTTTTAGTTTTATCATTCTCTTATAGGGGGGGGGGGGGGGGGCACACATTTTACCACTTTGGAAGTGTCTATTCAGTTTAGAAAAAAATGACTTTAGAAACCTCAATATCATTTTTGAAGACCTATCCATAGATATCCCAGACGTAGTAGGGGTTTAATAAATTTTTTTTAAATTTCTGTTTTAAGTATGGGGAACCCCCAAAATTTATTGTTTTATTTCTATTATTGTGTGAAAATCTTAATGCGGTTCACAGAATGCATCTACTTACCAAGTTTCAACAGTATAGTTCTTATAGTTCCGGAAAAAAGTGGCTGTGACATACGGACGGACAGACAGACAGACGTACATGACGAATCCATAAGGGTCCCATTTTTTGCCATTTGGCTACAGAACCCTAAAAAGTGTCTAACTATCATAGTTATGTCACATTAAGTGTTTTTTTATTTTAAATAAATAATTAAAATGCCGCTGCTAAAAAAGGCTCTTTATTTGTACCTTGGTATATCCTTGGTTAATCCTTATTAAAAAAAAATTCATACTCAAAACTGCTTCAATACCTCTAAATAACTTTATGAATTATTCCATTTGGACCTTTCATTCGAAAGATATTATGTGGTTTTTTTTAATTTATTTTATTGCCATAATCCTCTTCAAGAAAAGAGTCATTTTTTACATTGTGTTGATATCATGTGTTTAAAAATTTAAGTATTAAAAGTATTAGAGCTAGGCAGCACCAAAATATGCGATGTAGGCTTCACTGGGGTACGGCACGGGAGGGGAGTAATTTTGAAAATTCGTCACGGGTTATGGACGGGGTCCACGCGAACGAAGTCGCCGGCGGCGCGGCGCACTGTGGGCTGAAATTCGCGTTTCGTAGACATTCAAATTACTTTTTTTAAGTGTCGCTTTTTTGCTTGGAATCGATTGAGAATAAACTTTCAGGTTTATAATCGTAAACAGCGCACTCAGATTTTTTTTCGAAATTTTTTTTATGGAGTCGCCATAATTATATCTGTGTCTGCTCTGTTATAGCGCAATTACGCCTAATATCCTCTTAGTTTATTAATATATTAATTATTTTGGATTTTTTCACATACTTCATGGTAAGGTAAAATGTGCTCTTTTTTTAAAAAAAATCCAAAAATATTTGTTTATTTTTCGTTTTTAACAAATATTAAGCTTAACTTAGATGTATATAGACTGGACATTTACGAAAATTCATTGTGTGCAATATTAGAAAGTGAAATTCATCAAATACTATAAAAATGGCTTGATATCTTTATTTTTATATTTACATCATAGAAACATTTACACATATCGACTTAAATTTAATGAACAATTAAGTAATTCAAAATTTCTTTATGTAGTAAACTTAAAATAAGCGTTTTGGATCGTGATTTTTTCAAAATATTATCAAAATCCGTCCCGGGATTTTTTTTTATAGTCATCTGACAGCGGTGGAGCTGGAGGAGCGAGGAGAGGTGGGGAGGGGGAGGGGGGCAATTTGAGGCGATGAAACGAGATACCGTATCTTATTTAGACAGGCACAAACATGTCTAAACATGTGCGACACATAGCGTAAAATTATTTATAGTCAGGTTAACTTGACCACAAAAAAAATTGCCGGGACGGATTTTAATAATCTTTGGCCAGAATCATTTATGACAAGTATAAACTTTCATTTCCCACAAGTGTCATCAGTGGAGGATCTAGTCTCAGCTTTTGGACCACTTTTGCCCACTGTCCAAATGATTTGAATTTTTCTTTAGAGTGCTGAGCATTTCAATAAATAAACTTCCCTACACTCACACCAATTATCTAGCCCAAGAGAAGCTTCATTAGGAAACTCGTTAAATGGTTACTAGACAACGGATAAACATACTTTAAATACTTTAATACATACTTATTATACATAGAAAACATCCAGACCCGAGACAATTTAGAAAAACAATAAATTCTAAATTGACCCGACCGGGGATCGAACCCGGGACCTCAGAGATAGCGACACCATGAAAACCGGTGTACAAAACACTCGACCAAGGAGGTCGTCATTATTCTTAATATTTATTTAAGGAAACGTACACCAACAGTACGTGTTTAAGGGAGTTGTGCTTAAGATGACATACTTTTTTTTCAAGACAAACATATTATTATTTGAAATTCTTAATTGAAGTCATGTTAGATCAGCATCTTGCGTATATTCTTATAATAATAATCAATAAAATTATTAAAGTTTCAGAACAATCAACATAGTTAACATAAAATTAAAAAAAAAATACATAAATCGCACTTAGGTCGACGTGTGTAAGACGACATTATCTATATGGTAAAATGACATAGTATGTCATCTAGGTTTTATCTTAGACTTTAAGGTATGTCGTTATATACACTATTAATCTTACGAACATAGTTCGCAAATAAAATGTTTTTTCTTGCAGGGTACGCCTGCGCATAGTGTATGACACTAGTTGGAACACTTGGAACACAGTTGGCACTTCACCCAATGTTCTTTTGGCCTACATTGGCTAGATACCTACCTAGTTCATTGCAATAAATGCAAGCTGGATCATCTTCTGCCACGTCTGCATTGGCGTAAGGATCGTCGAAGTCCTCATCATCGTCCAAACTGACACGCTTCGTCTGTTTTCGACCACGCGTGGATTTCTTAGAGGAGGGCCCAGGGCCCACGCCATCTCTTTTCTCGAGGTCCACATCATCGTCAGATGATTACAACAGAACTCGTTTGCTTTCGACCTCGTTTGCCTTTCGATTTTTTAGGCGCAGCCTCATCATTTTCAAAAATAACACGCTTCGTTCGCTTTTGTTGTTTAAGGGATTTGCGATTTTCTTTTTCCTTTTTTCTGCTGTACTGTGCTGCCTTAATGTCATTCATGAATGGACTAGACGTAAAAACCTGCGATCCACCGACTTTCTTGTTTACTCTTGACTTTCCTGTAGAAGCAGCTTTTGGTAATGGGAAAATGTTTATGTACGCACTTTGTTGTAGAAAGTATTTCTGTTTGCAAAAGTGAATGTTCAGTTAAAATTTGTTCAGTACCTTACGATGGTTTCTCACATATTATAGTTTCTCGAACAGCTTCATTGCCTATCTGGCCTTGATGGTTATGTTTTGGGGCAGTGGTTAGTGGGTTGGGATTAGTGTGTTTTTTAGCATCAGACTCTAAGAAGCTGGGACTGAGACAAAATATTTACGTCACAATCAGTTTTAAGGGATAATGGATTATTTTCAACTTGTTGTAGAGTAGCATGTACGAGATGATATCCATTTGGTGAAGGCATTATTATGTTGCTTAAAACCAGACTTGATATCAAAATCGAAAGGGACGAATGACGACTTTCATATTCTCTAGAAGTTGAACCTGTTGGAAAATCTATTTGATAGTGAGAGTTTGAAACTACAATTTCCATTAGCTGTTCGTCAGCGTCAGTCAACCCCTTTTCGGTCACTTCGCTTGGTAAATACATTTTTTCTGTAAAATGTGTGGGTTAAAGGGATAAATTCCGGTTTCTGTAAAACCACTCGTTATGTTTCTGACAGAGGCTGCATTTTCATTGGCTCTTCCAAAAATTTGAGCAACTTGGTATTGGCCTACGGTTCTGCCAGGATGGTTCTTCATCCAGGTTGACATCTCACGGTCATAATACATCTGAAGTGGACCAAAAAATGATACATCAGTCGGCTGCATTCGATTAGTGCAATGTGGAGGAAGGCAGAGCATTATCACACCGTTGGCCTTGGCAAATTCTAATGCTTCATATTTTTGTGGCTGGAAAGACCATCAAGGATTAGCAGTGCCTTAGTTATTACGCGTTCGTAAAATTTTGCATCCACTTGAAAAATAAGTCACCGACCATATTATCCAGTGGTGTAGCACAGCTCTAAAGTACCTGGACAAGCACCATCGAAGTTTTTGTGATTGTGATTTTGTGATTTTTTCTTGGAGTAATAAGCGTAGGTGGAACAAAATTTCCGATGGCATTAGCTCAAATAACAACTGTGAAATGTTCACCGCGTTCAGCACTAGTGACAGCACCGACTTGTTTTTTTTCTTTGGATACAAAAACTTTTGGGGGCTTCAGAACAATTAAGTCCAGACTCGTCCATATTGTAAATTCTACGCAGCAAGATCCCGCTATCAGTCACTTCTTTTTCCTAAAGAGAAAAAAAATCGATACTTGATGCTTATTGAATGCCCTTGCAGCTGAGGTTGGCTCTGAAGCTCTGAGTGAAATATTATGGTTGCGTTGTCTAAAACCTTTCAGCCAAACCCAATCACCTAATTTTTCATTTTTATAAAATCTATGATCCAACCCCAATCTTTCCGCAAATTTTAAAGACAAATATTCTTATATCGGTCGTATTAAATCCAAAAAGTTGACTTTCGAATTCGAGAATATGATCCACAAGTGCTTTTTCCTACATTTTCCTACTGCGTTGAATGTTGGTTTAAAACAACCGAGGTTGACTGGAGTACTATAATAGTGACGACGAAGGGTTGCTTGTGGCACATTAAATGTTTAGATGCTAAAAGCCAACGCATCCTCAATACTCAATACTCTATTGCATTCCATAATGTTTACAAATAAGATAGTAGGTTTTTACAATGGGATCAATTATGGACCCTGTCGGGCACAGCATAGTTTACTAGGAGAGAGGAAGAGAGATCATTATTTCTTAATTATTATTATTAAATATTATTATTATTATTGATAAGATATGTACAAGTATTTTTTTTCCTGAATAATTATTATAAATTATATGTAAGTATTTTAAATTAATCATTGGTTGAATAAAATTAAAATAAAAAAATAAAAAAGAGTTAATTATTTTTTAGTCAATTATATTTTAAATTGTTTATAGTTGATAATTTATCATCAAAGTATTTCTTTATGCTATAATAGCTTTTGTTAAGCAGAAAAATTCTATTCTTATTATAGCTCCTCAGCGTGTCTTCGTTTTTAATATGTTCAGGTAACTTATTAAATACTTTTATTGAATCCTATTGTCTGTTACAGCTTCAATAGCCTTTTCCAAGTCTTGTTGTGACCAACTTTTCGCGTCGATGTTCGTTTGTAATTGCCTGGCATCCTGTATTAAAACAAAAAAAATACTGAGTATAAACTTTCTTTTTTTAAAAGGTAAGATGACATAGTAAATATGCCATGCTACACCTATGTTTCGCATGTTATCAATTTTTTTTACCACCAATCAAAAGCGTACTTAATCAAAATTTTTTATCCCATAAAAAAAGCTCAACTTTGCAATCCGCGTTCGCTTTCCGCCATACTGAATGTCAACATCAGCGACATCTACAGCCACTCTCTAAAGCGTTATTGATTAACTTTTAGCGATTAGGTATATATATATCGACACCTCTGGGCTCAAAGGTCGTAAATGACAAAATGCGACTTTACAGGAGAAGCAAAATACGACATAAAATATAATATTTCGTCCCTAACTATTTTGTTTCTTGAGCTATAAAAATGGAACCTAAGAAGAAAGTGCTAAGAATTTATGGTAGTTTCTATAGCAGTGTTAAAAAACTAGCCAAGAGCTGTATTTACGAAAAAAGGATGTCCTTTACTACGAAAAATTTCAATAAAGTGACTTTTACACCCTACAAATTTTCATCATAATATGCAAATAGATTAGGGCGTAAATTTACTTTTCTGCACAAGAGTGTGTAAAACCAAGAAATAAAGGACAACTGTAATATTTTTTTGGTCTTAAAGGATCACCAACTAAGGCATTTTGTAACAGTAAAATAGTAATTAAGCTTAATTACTAAAAGAATATTGTAATGTTATCTGTAAATGATTGTGTAAAGTGTCATATTTTAATAAAATATAATGTCATGACACGCCATACAAATAAAACTGTATTTTTTGTAATGAAATCGTTTGTAAATCAAAAAGACATCAATCTTTTAATTATAATTTACTTAAATTATTATTTTAATCATCGCATCTTTTCATCATCTCCAAATTTATTGCCGACTTAGGAAATGGTTTATAGCTCTCAAAACGGTTTTATTTTTATTTTAACAACTTCACAAATCACAATACATTAACAAATTTATACGGCTGAGCTTCTGAAAGCAGGCGGAAGACCGGTACTCGCAGCTCTTCAGAAACTATTTAATTCCGTCGTACTCGGAGGTAGAACGCCAGAAGCGTGGCATGAAGGTGTGGTTGTGTTGTTCTTTAAGAAGGAACTATAGACCCAATTCACTTTTAAGTCACGTTTTTAAGCTGTTCTCGAGAGTTATAACTTATCGTCTCGCACGCAGATTTGATGACTTCAAGACAATCGAACAAGCCGGATTCCGAAAAGGCTTCAGCACCATAGACCACATACATACGCTGCGGCAGGTTATACAGAAGACCGAAGAGCATAACCGGCCACTTTGCTTAGCGTTTGTGGACTATAAGAAAGCCTTTGATTCGATCGAAACTTGTGTCGTGCTACAGTCTCTTCAGCGGTGCCAAATTGACTACCAGTACATCGAAGTGTTGGCGTGCTTGTACGAAAACGCCACTATGACAGTTTGCCTTCAGGACCAGAGCTCGAAGCCAGTCCGACTGCAGTGTGGAGACAAGGAGATGTCATATGCTGTATGTCCAAGTCTGAAGAAATGCGAACTTCTATATTCAAATATTTTTATTCGAATATAGAAGTTCGTATTTCTTCAGATATCTCAAAACATCTTCTAGCACATTTACCAGGGATACATGAATTGCTTTTCATTACTTTTTCTGATATGTTTCTCTTTCTATTTCCATAAGTTTTTCCTTTAAGTATCTTTTAATTTTTTTGGTTTGTTTTTTTTATTTCTCTATTATTAGTCTCATTAGTTTTACTTCTCTTCTTTCTTTTCTCCCTTATTTCCGGTAACATTCATTACATACATTGTTGGTTGAATGCTCTAAGCATTCATTACATGACCAAATGTTCGAGCTCCCAGAAAAAAAGTCTTGCTTGTCTTCATCTGACAAAAAGTCAATAAAAGATTCCATTGAACCTACATTTCACCTTTTTATATTTTTATTTTCTTTCTTTTACTATTTTATTCAAAAATAAAATGTTGAAGATCATGTACATTAGCACAAGGGAAGATCGGAGACCCATTAACCCACCACACTAGCCCAATGCGGGCTGGTGAGTTTTAACGGCAGTTATCTTATAAAAACTACCAGGATCAACCGATTAACGTGCTTTCTAAAGCACGGAGGAACTCGACAAATTTTTAAGTTGGTCACCTATCCGATGACCCGGCATTGCAAAAGTTAGCTTAACTAATACGATCGCAATTATTTGAACACGCTAGCCGTTGCGCGATCGAGCTCCTCATAATTTTAGCGTATAAGGTAAGGGTTCATAGCACTTTCTCTGCTTATACGTTAATTTACACCTTAAATGAATGGTCATCAGTACTCATCATCTAATCTAAATTAGGTAGTAAAGGACAATTCTCTTCTTCATTTTACTATTGTAATGGTGTATAGGAAAATTATTGCTACTGACGTTGGCCTGTACTCCCATAAGTTGAATTTATTAATATTTAAAACCTAAGGTCGTATAGGACAAATAGAATGTATATTCACTTTAAGCCCAAAAGTTACTGTAATCTTTTGCTTTACTGCCAAGGCGACTACGTTCTGTAAGTTAAATGTCACTTACGTCTATATTTTCACAATAAATTCTGTTTAGAGTGCCTGATATGATGGGTCGTAAAGGCATATTTTTTGCGAATTTCGTGAAACGAAGCACACAGATTAATAGAGAATTTGATTCTGAGTAGAGCTGTGTGAAAAAGTCAATTTTGCCAAAATGTCCTTTACGACCTTTGAGCCCAGAGGTGTCGATATATCAATAGGTATTGTTGGTGTGTCATCTTATCTGATTATGTCATCTTAAGCACAACTCCCTTATTAATGTCGTACATTGTTAATTAGTAACAGCTTACAATCTAAGTTCTTAATACCAATTATAGGTATACACAACATTTCCAGAATAAATTGGATTGCGTTTACATAAATCATATTTTGAATATTAAAACATGCTTACCTGCAGGTAATAATATGAAGAGAGGAAAAGAGATAAATAATTGCCTACATACACTTGCACTTAACGGAGAGTTTCAGTAATAGAGTTTTTATATAACTAACCGCTTGTGAATTGTATCACGCTACTTCTTGGAGTGTTTGGTGACGGCGACCTGGACACCACTGGTGGGGGCGTCTCAGGGGTTGTGCTCAGCGGCGTCGACGACCCCCACGGCGTCTGCGGGGAGCCGCTCGGCGTCCGCGGCGGCGCCGGCAGCAAGGACGCCGACGGCGACGGCGATAGCGACTGGGACCCAGACGTGGTACTTGCCCCAGTCGCCGCCAACGAACACGACCGGCTGCTCGCAGTGGAAGTCGATGAATTACAAGAAATTCGGCAACATCTACGATGTTTAAACCGTTTGATTTTCTTTTCGAGCTCCTCCACTCTTTGGAGCAGTTGTTTTATTGTCACGTTTTTACGTTTCGGCATTTTGGCAGCGGTCTGCCGACAAGTCGCGCGTTAGCAACGGAGCGAGGAACGCAACAAGACCGGCCGCCGGGCGCGGCGCGGACTCTTTGGGGCGGCCCGCCGCGCCGGGAACTGGGGACCACGAGATTGTGTAAGATTTTAACTGAGCTCGAATACTTTTGTGCTTATCTGTACACGTATTATGAGCGGTACTATAAAAGGTGTGGGTATAGCTTATTAAAATTTATACTATACAACTTGTTACAAAAAACCCGTTAAGCCTGAAATGTCAGTAACTATGAAGGATTATGGTCGGAAACAATAAAAGATTTGCGTAGTTTATAACGATTTGGTCTTAAATGAATAATTTTTATTGGTCTCGCTGCGCTCGACTAGATACCTCCGTCGTACTTGTAAAATGCGGCAACAAATACTACGACGAAATAGGCATACCCGAGAGCCAGTCACACTGATAGCGGTGTGTAAAGTGCACGTACCGAGTTTTTATTAAATTTTGGGCATAATTCAACGTAAAATGCCAGTTTGCGTAATAAAACTGTGTAAAAATAATACTACAAAAAAATAAGAAGGACAGCATTCTTTCAAATTGTCATAGATGAGTTGCCGCATTTACGGAGCTGTGGTTTTTAGAAAGGGCGGTATCTAGTCGAGCGCAGCGAGACCAATCATTCATCTAAGGATTTGGTTTTAATCTTAGATTAAAACAAAAAGAATCAATTTACCACAAGTTACGTACATGACAGCAAGCGACGAATAGAGCGAGAAACGTCTAAATGACATCTTTGCAAGATTCGGATACAACTTTGCTATTGTTTATAATCGGACTTAAACAATACATAAGCAGTATAAACATAACAATATCTTAAATTAACTCAAAACTTTTACAGAAAATATATATAAGTAGTTTAAGTTACACAATCATTATTGCAAACACAAATATCTTACAAACATATCATGCTTATCCTTAGTAAGTGGCTTAGTTAATATCTGCAATCATTTCAGAAGTACATACTTAAATATTTTAAGATAATAATATTAACTCTTACAACTTCACGAATGAAATGAGACATCATATCTATATGCTTATAGATGTAAGACATTACATCTATATGCTTTGTACGAGCATGATACATAGGATTTTTGCATAACTTATGTTCAGACTGATTGCCATTGAATATAGTTACACAACAATATTTACCAAGTAATTCATATGTAGGCTACAGGAGGGCGTATATCATGGTTATGTTCCATCTTTTATCGTAATGTGGGCGGTATATTCACATTAAAGACTCAATCACGGAAACCAACTAATTTTGTATGAAGCCGTTAAACTACAAATATCTTCAATATCTATTTAGGCAAGTACTTAAATCACTTATCAGAATAATCGCTATTTAATTGTAACTGTAACGTTGAGCACGTATGGCGCAGACGGCTCCCGGATAAAAAGTTTTTTCACAAAAATGCCCGCTCCTCCGCCATGACTCGACGCTTCGCAAGAGGGCCTGTGTTGCCACCCTATCCCGATATTTTAGGTGCACGTCCGTTGACATACAGCCTACATACAGCTTACATACATCCTACCAACAGCCAAAGGCAAAATGACGATCCGCTAGAGGGCGCTGCTAGTTATAGTTTAGCTTCGATAGTGGTTCCTTCTGCAATGCGCCGTCACATACATTAGTGTACGAATAAACAAAGCTTCCTTACAAGAATCTGAGAGAGCCATGTATTCAGCTTCTGTGCTAGAAAGGGCAACTGTTCGCTGTTTTATACTTTCCCAAGAAACAGTACTTTCCCCAATTTTAAAAACACACCCAGTGTATGACCTAAGATCTACTTCACATGAAGCCCAATCGGCATCAATATCATCACTGATGTTTAGGCCCCCTTTTTGAAAAATAAGACTATTATTTACAGTACCTTTTAAATATCCAAGAACACGCTTTGTTGCTTTCCAATGAAGATGACTGTAACATTCATTGAATTGGCTGAGCATGCTCACCGCGTAGGCGATGGCGGGCCGGCTGCAGTGCAACATACATTAAGCATCCAGTTAAATTACGATATTCTAAATTTTCTTCCTTTTTATCAGCTTTTCCAAGTTTTAACCCTGTTTCCATTGGTATGCGAGCTGGCTTGCAGTCAGTCATATTGAAACGATCTAAAATTTCCTTTTATGTAATTAGATTGATATAGAAGAATTTTATCTTTGTCTGTCATGATGCACATTACTAGTATGGGGCTGGCTGGCCCAAGATCCTTGATATTAAACTCTTTCATGAGTTTATTCTTTGCTTCAATCTTCATTTTTTAATTATTTGTTGTAAATAATAATATAACGTCAACAAATAGGCCAATGATGACTAATTCCTCTTCATTGTCTAATGTCAAGTCAAGTCTTTGAAATATACGCAGGGCTGTGATGATAACCTTCTGAAGTGAAGTTTTTTCTGTAAAACATTATTTACTTTATCGTACCAAGATTTCGAAGCTTGTTTGAGGCCATATATTGTTTTATTTAGTTTATAAACTTTGTGTTTACGGCCTTTTAGCTTAAAACCTTCTGGTTGTTCTAAGAAAACTGTTTCTTGTAAATCTCCATTTTAAAAGGCGGTTTTCACATCCATGTGCTCTATTTCCATCTGTTTCTCAGCTGTTAAAGCTAATAATATGCGAATAGTTAAATACTTGGTCACTGGAGAAAAGTAAAGTCTCCATCAAAGTCTTTATTTTTCTTAAAAACCCATTTGCATCTGACAGGTTTTTGGTTTTTAGGTGGATCAGTTAATATCCAACATTTGTTATAAGTAAAAGATTCATACTCATCTCTTATTACATTTCTCCATTGTTCAGCTTCAGAGCCTTCTAAAGCCTCTCGTTCTGTCTCTGGTTCCTCTCTGATGCAGTTCGCGTTGGCCAAAAATGCTCGCAACGAGGACTTAGTGCTGTCATATTCCGACTCCGATGCTTCCCCAGAAGAATCATCTTCCATTGTTGACTGTTCTTGTTTTAGTAGATGCATACTCCTTGAATTCAGATGACCGAGTCTTCTGTGCCTTACTATCTTAGAGTCATACAAATTTATTTTTTCTTGGTCTCAGGGGGTGGAGTATAAAAGCCTAGCTAGGTAGCTTGCTCTCGTCCCTGACTTAGCTTGGGGGATCGCCGATGTGTTGGGAGGCGCGTCGCTGTTCAGGAGCTGCGTGGTGTGTTCACCAAAATGGCGGCCGTGTCGAAATGCGATGACGGTCGCCTTGGTTGCTCCAAACCCAAACGTAGATTCTTCAACTCCAAGCGAACGAACGTAAAACTCTGGAACACAACGCAGCGTGAGCCGGTTTGTCCAGCAGCCGCCGATTGTGATAGCCACCTCACCCCCAGCCAATCCAAGAAAGCCGGATGAGAAGAGACTGTAGTGTGAGGTGGGAAGCGATCACAATTAGAGCGGAGTGCACATAACTATAAGTGAGCCTTGAAAGCCGCCGATGGCGATGGCCACCTCACCCCAGCCAATCTGAAAAAGTCGGACGAGAAGAGGCTGTAGATGAAGTGGGAAACGACCACAATCGGAACGGAACGCACATAATTATGAAAACTAATACCCAGCTAACTAATACCCAGCTAAAAAGCATAGCGAGAAACGCTTACAACTAAATCTTGATCAAACGAATAGAAATAAAAATTTAAACTAAATAAGTGCGGGTTCGGATCCCGGTCGAGGGTACTTTAAAACATTTGGTTCCCATCCAGTAATTTAAAGTTAAACTATATAAGAGATCGACCGTAGTAATACCGGTCTCAATAAGAATTAAACAAATTAAAATTACATTATATAAGTGCGGCTTCGAGTCCCGGTCGAGGTTACATGTAAAACATTTGATTCCTTCCCGCAATTTAAAGTTAAACAAATTAAGAGATCGATCGTAGTAATACCGTTCTCATCATCAGCCTATTATCGTCCCACTACTGGGCACAGGCCTCCCACGTGGACAATAGCACACATGGGGATATTGGACCATAACCCACCACGCTGGCCCAATGCGGGTTGGTGGGTTTTAACGACTGTTATCTTACGACAACAACCGGGACCAACGGCTTAACGTGCCTTCCGAAGCACGAAGGTAATACCGTTCTCAATAGGAATTAAATAATTAACAACCTCTAGAAGTCTTCCCGACAGAAACTAATAGCAATTAGCGATCGAGTTGCACAACTAAAAATTAACATTATACAATGACGGTCACCTTTAACGGTTTCATGATTTAACAATTTTGAAAATCACCGTTACATGTTTAAATCTTTGATTTGTAATTATAAACAAATCTTCGCACGCCTAGTAATGCTATCTACGCGCACTGCATACGCGAGCTAAGGCTAAAACAAGGGATTAACATAAATCTAAATACTTACTAAATAATAACTACTTTAATTTTAAAAACCGTTCAACACTTACCCTAATGCCGTGGCCACACCTATCGCGCTAGCGCGAAGATTCGCGTTGTCGCGACACGTCTGGCCAAACACTTCGCGTTAGCGCGATATAATATCGCGCTAACGCGCCGCTGTCGGTAAATTGCCGCACATCAAAGGATTTTATCGCGATAAAGTTCGTGCGGTATAGAGTTAGTGCACCAGTGAATGAACCAATCCAATGAATGAACAAAACGTCGATTTTTCTAAATAATAAGAAATCTGCGTTTTTCAACTAAACTCACTATATTTTTTTAAATTGCAACACTTTTTACATCAATTAGTTACATAGAAGTTATCCTGAGATCCGTAGTTGGATGGATCTCACAAAAATAATTTTTTTAATGCATGTTTTATCTTCCACGGGAATTTCTCTATAAAATCAATCTTTTGGGATACAGTCTATAGTCTACCTTACTGAAAACTTTTTACAAGTATTTGGAGCATGTTATCTCTTGTAGATTTTGAGTAATAAAGAAAATTTTATTTGTTGCCGTGAATGTAATGACATCTACAGGTGTGTAATGACATTTTCAAATTGCACTATAGGAATGAAGGTTTTTAGTGGCAATAGGTATTATGAATACATGTAGGAGTGGATCCTACAATATTCGATATCAACAATCTACTGAATATTTATAGAATTTCAGTTTTTCTAAATTAATTTAAGCTGCAAATAATGAGTACACGCTTATACTAACTAGGTAAGAAACAATTACATGTGTTTTATCACTCATTAAAAAATAAGCTTAAAAAACTATGCAAAATGTCATTCAGACGCTTGAAGCCAACTGAGCTCCTTAGAATAACACAATTGTTAAAAATAAAACTACTACTAGGACCAAAAAATAAAAAAAAATCACTGTGACTTGATGAATGTCCCATTAAGTTAATAGATATAATACCTAAAAATAATTAATATTTTGAAAAATAATTCAATCAAAGTTTTGTCACCGTAAATCCGTCATTCAATTCACGATGACAATAATCGACTTTTAAATTTTTTTTATTCATGTTTGATCGTGCCGTGACCTGCCGAAACCTCACTAAACACCCGCCCACCGGCCTGCCTTCATTCGTCGGCCGTGATCACTGAGACGTTTCATATTGATATTTTTTTAACCAACTTTCGTTCGCAGTATTTTGTCACTACTTTATGTCATTCCGTTTGAACGTATAACTGTAAAAGGATCAACCATAAGTAAATTCTAATTTATGCATTTATTAGACCCTGGTGCCCAACGATAAATGTGTCGCGTTTTACCTATTAGCTACTTATTTAGCAAAAATTATAATTTAACATTGCTCGTCTTGTCATAACGCTCTTAGTCATTACGTTCAAAAGCCAAAGAAATAAAAAGCCTACTATTAAGTTTATTTTTTTATTTTATAATCAGATTACTAACTTAAAGTACTTAGGTGTTTTTGAAACTAAGTACTTTACTTTACTTTACTAGTAAATGAAAATTAAAGTTGTAATTTATGTTCCTAATTAGCACCTAATTATTCCTTGCTTTTTATATTGCAGTTAATACATAATTATAACCTATTATATCTAAGAGATAAAGTATTATTACTGTTCTGTTACTATAAAAAATCAAAGCCTTGTTAATTCTACGAACTATACTGTTGTTTATTTTTGTTTCGTGTTGTATTTTTGTTTCGAGTTGTATTTTTGTTTCGAGTTGTATTTTTGATTCGAGTTGTAGTTTTGCTCCGAGTTTTTTTGTTTTGAATTTATCTTTCAGTATATTATGTTTTGAGTAGTATTTGTGTTTGAGTTTATCTTTGAGTAGATTTTAGAGAACCTAGAATCTTACGTCGTGGCGTAGTTATCATATTAACCCTGAGCATGGTCTCCTAATGAGACTGAAACTGATCGGCCTATCTGAAGAAATCAAACGTTTTATTATAATAATACCTAAAAATATTTTTTTATGGTTATTCAAACTGGCTTTTAATATTAAGTACTTAGGTACTTACTCACTATTGTTATTTTTTATTTTTTTATTGAATACGAAGTATTAATAGTTACTTTTTTATTAAGTTTGTATAATCCTTATAAGATAAATAAGATAATTACAAGAATTAACACCGACATGTATTCATAATACCTACCTATTGCCACTAAATACCTTCATTCCTATACTGCAATATGAAAATGTCATTACACTCCTGTAGATGTCATTACATTCACGGCAATAAATAAAATTTTCAATAAACAGAACAGTAACAATACTTTATCTCTTAGATATAATAGGTAACAATTATGGATTAACTGCAATATAAAAAACAAGGAATAATTAGGTGCTAATTAGGAACATAAATTTCAACTTTAATTTACATTTACCCAATAAAAAAATATTCCAAAATCCGTAGCATCTTCGAGATCAAGATAATTTTTAATTCATTAAGTAGGTACTAAGTTTCAAAAACACCTAAGTAGGTACTTTAAGTTCGTAATCTGGTTATAAAATAAAAAAATAATCTATAACTTATTAGTAGGCTTTTCATGTCTTTGGCTTTTGAAAGTAATGACTAAGAGCGTAATGACAAGTCGAGCAATTTTAAATTATATTTTTTGCTAAATAAGAAGTTAATAGGTAAAACGCCACACATTTATCGTTGGGCACCAGGGTCTAATAAATGCATAAATTAGAATTTACTTATGGTTGATGCTTTTACAGTTATACGTTCAAACGGAATGACATAAAGTAGTGAAAAAATACTGCGAACAAAAGTTTGATAAAAAAATATCAATATCAAACGTCTTTCTCCCTGTGATCACGGCCGACGAATAAAGGCAGGCCGGCGGGCGGGTGTTTAGTGAGGTTTCGGCAGGTCACGCCACGATCAAACATGAATTTAAAAACTTTCAAAAGTCGAATTGTCATCGTGAACTGAATGACGGATTTACGGTGACAAAACTTTGAATTGAATTATATTCCAAAACATTCATTATTTTTAATTATTATATCTATTAACTGAAATCATCATCAATCATCAATCATCAGGTCACAGTGATTTTTTTATTTTTTGGTCCTAGTAGTAGTTTTATTTTTATAATTATGTTTATCAAGCTTATTGGTGGTTTTTTAAGCTTATTTTTTTAAAGAGTGATAAAACATAATATGTAATTGTTTCTTACCTAGTTAGTATAATCGTGTACTCATTATTTGCAACTTAAATTAATTTAGAAAAACTGAAATTCTATAAATATTCAACGGTAGATTGTTGATATCGAATATTGTAGAAGCCACCCACTTCTAAAATGGAGAAGGTCCAAACTTAACGCTCGATGGTGTTTTGTGGTTTGTACGGCGTACAGTCACCAGCATTAAGACGATTCCCGCCTGAGGTTGTCCACTGAGGTTCTCCAATGAACCACTTGTTCATTCACTGGATTTTGCTTGTTTTCGTGGTCATATATTCGAACTCCCTAAAATTTTAATAAATGCCTGAAATTATACAAAATCTTATGTCTATTAGATAAAGCAACCGTTCGGCTATCCTGTGACATAATTTTAATTTCACTAGCACACAAATACACATATAACGTCTACAAAGTTAATATCCAAACACTATGACTTACCCGACTCCTTATTACGTACATTCACCAGCATTAAGATGTGATGATGCAAAAATATCTGATCATTGGTGGAAGGCATATTATAGGCATATATATGATGCAAAAATATCTGATCATTGGTGGAAGGCATATTATAGGCATATATATGAACCTAGCTTTCCACAAATGATCAGATATTTTTGCATCATCACATCTTAAGGGGAGGTATTTCGAGCGCTTCTCTCTCGCTCTCTCGTCGGTACGACGGTAAGGGACGGGTATAGCAGCGAAGCGGCGCGAATAATTGCATTTTATATTTTAAAAAATTGATAGATGTAATAAATAAAAAACGATCGGTTATAATTCCTCAAGTTATCTATGAACTTCATTTTGGTAAATGACTCATAATATCAAATCACTTATTTTAAGAATAAAACCTGGAAAGAAGATAAAATGACACAAAAATATGTAACTTTGTGAATTTATTCTATCGAGCCAACTTTATCAAATCGTGTTTCCATCGGGTGTATTTTACCGAGTAAAGCCTCAACAATATTTCATAATTTTCGCAGATTTCAATTTTACTGTTTACTACTTCAAAAAGTAATTCTAAGATCGTGTTATTTAAATTTTTTACTAACACCTGGCCTTAATGCTGGTGAATGTACGTAATAAGGAGTCGGGTAAGTCATAGTGTTTGGATATTAACTTTGTAGACGTTATATGTGTATTTGTGTGCTAGTGAAATTAAAATTATGTCACAGGATAGCCGAACGGTTGCTTTATCTAATAGACATAAGATTTTGTATAATTTCAGGCATTTATTAAAATTTTAGGGAGTTCGAATATATGACCACGAAAACAAGCAAAATCCAGTGAATGAACATGTGGTTCATTCAAAGGAGGCTTATGATTTTTCAAAACCTGACAAATTTATATGTTATTGCTAAAAAGACGACAACCTCAGGCGGGAATCGAACCACGCTCCTTCCGCAATCCGGTAGGCTGCCTTAAACCACTTGGCTACCGAGGTCTGGCTTTCAACCGTCGAAATTTGTCAATGCTTGATGCTTATGTTTTTTAGTCAACATTGCTTAATCAAATCTTAGAAGTTTTCACCTCTGAGATCCGAAAGAAAATATTTTTACAAATATTTGAACATTCGGTTAAGATGAAGCTGCGTTTATATATTAATGTTTTATATTTTAGCGTTTTATTAACGCTTAAATATACTTAAGTAAAATTTTAAACACTGAAAAAAGACGACAACCTGAGGCGGGAATAGAACCACGCACCTTCCGCAATCCGAGCGGCTGCCTTAACCACTTGGCTACCGAGGTCTTTCAACCGTCGAAATTTGTCTTGATGCTCAAGCACTGACAAATGTTTTTTAGTCAACATTGCTTAGTCAAATCTTAGAAGTTTTCACCTCTGAGATCTGAAAGAAAATATTTTTACAAATATTTGAACAACCGGAGCCAGACCTTGGTAGCCAAGTAGTTAAGGCAGCCGCCCGGATTGCGGAAGGTGCGTGGTTCGATTCCCGCCTGAGGTTGTCGTCTTTTTTCAGTGTTTAAAATTTTACTTAAGTATATTTAAGCGTTAATAAAACGCTAAAATATAAAACATTAATCTATGTTATTGCTATTCAAATTGGGTTGTTTTCTGTACATAGCTTTAATTAACGGTTGGCGTATTTTAGGCTAATGTTCGAACTAGGTATTAATTAATTATTGTTACTGATATTTATTGGTTTGTATGAACTCTAACGTTTGAATACTACGTTCGTTTATTGGATACGTAAATCCAGTGAATGAACACTAGTAGGTAATTATATAATAGTATTTGATTTTTTGAGCTGCCACTTAATTAAAAATAATAATTAAGTTAATTATATAACTTAAAAACACTTTATTTGCACACTAACAAATTAACAGTTACAAAACTGGACAATAGAATAAATACAAAACAACAGGGCAATAGAATAAAAACAATAAAAATATGAGACTGAAATCTGTTTTATTATTATTCCTATGCCATTATTTTTAAAATTGGGTTTTAAAATCTTTTGTAAGCCCAACTAACAATATACCGTTATAAAATTAAAATATAAGGTCAATACTCTTACAATTGTTTTAAAATAGCAATCAATATGTCAATGAACCTTATAATGGTACATTATAAGAAGATTTAGCTAATACTACCATTATTCTTGTAATTTAGTTGGGTAAACGGTAATAAATCCAAATAATATAGCCACAATAAGGGTTCAAAATATGGTATTCTTATAGGAGCTAGTTATATGGCTTTTAAGCCATATAATATTCAAAAGCTATGTAAAGGTTTCTAATAGGGCCAATTATTCTTATAAAAGCAATGCACATAGTAGCTATATAGCTTTTTAATTTATAGGAACTTTTTATAAGATGTCTATATGACAAAAGAGTAAAAGCGTTTTATATAGTCTTTATAAGAATTACAGCAAACCATATTCGATTACATATAATTTTATAAGATTGTTATTCTCTAGATGACTACATTCAAGTGTTCTATATAACTTCACAAAAACATAGTTCATCATGGTTGAAATTATCTAGCTGTTACAAAAAGCAGTCACGGGTTTCGTCGCCCTACTAAATCCACTGAAATTTTGGTGTAAGGATATAAAAGTCTGGGAAGTAAAAATCAATATTTCCTTCATATAACTTATATTTATTTTAAAATATTACAGCACGTAATTAGACGCGTATTGATAGCTGACTGGCTGCTGAATTACCTACTTAAAAGACTGAAGGAAGTCTATTACTATTATTACTGCGTTTTCTTAATTTCTTGTTTCAATAAGATAAGACACATTACACTTCTATTACTTCGGCTTTATCAGTCGTAAAATATTATTATTCTGAAAAAGAAATAAGAATTAAAATATGAACAAAACAGTAAAGTAAAATAAAATAAATAAAAATCTTCGGGCAATAAAATAAATGTGGGAAAGGGATTTTACTGGTGAGAAAAGAACCCTAAATATATACAAAATGGCAATAGCATAAGCTTAAGATTCCTTATAAACGATGTGAGATTCCTTTTCCCCTTATAATAGCCTAATTAAAAACATGAATAAATAATTAACCATTTTTGTATCACAAAACAGCCTAAATTCAAGGGCGCGTTGATAGTATAACACACTGCGTACCAATGTGTTCCTTCCTAGCACGGCCCCCCGAGCTAGGCACGTAAAACTAATGCTAATGCTTTAGATGCTCAATGTACCTCTAGAATTTATCAACAGAATTCAATGTTCCTCAACCGTTTTGACAGAAATTACGAGAAAATGCCTGATCTTCCCAGCTGGGCCCTCTGCTGTATAACGCTCGAAATACATTAAAAATATACTGATCTAATGTACCTCCAATGTACCTCCCGATTTATGTATTAAATTCCAGAAATTCTAATTAGAACAGAAGATATTCAGCTTTAAAGTTTTGTCATCCTAGCTGGGCCCTCTGTAACCAAAGTGAATACGAATAAAAAAGTATACCATTTTTATGTTTTTCCAATGTACCTATTAGTTCTTCGCAATTTACCTAATTTAGATACAAAATTATGATATTGGTAAATAACAGTACACGCTTGGTAAGATAAGGTCAGCAACAGGTAATATTTGCCGTAATGAGGGTAGCTGTGAATAGTTTATTTGTTAGTTTTCCTACCAAAAAGCAGTTTTAATTTAGTTAGCATACCTACTAATTTGTTTTGTTGACCTTACCTTACCAAGTATCATAATTTTGTATCTAAATTTGGTTAATTGCGAAGAACTAACAGGTACATTGGAAAACCATAAAAATGGTATGCTTTTTTTATTCGTATTCACTTTGGTTACAGAGGGCCCCGCTAGGATGACAAAACTTTAAAGCTGAATATCTTCTGTTCTAATTAGAATTTCTGGAATTTAATACATAAATCGGGAGGTACATTGGAGGTACATTAGATCAGTATATTTTTAATGTATTTCGAGCGTTATACAGCAGAGGGCCCAGCTGGGAAGATCAGGTATTTTATCGTAATTTCTGTCAAAACGGTTGAGGTACATTGAATTCTGTTGATAAATTCTAGAGGTACATTGAGCATCTGAAGCATTACCATTAGTTTTACGTGCCTAGCTCGGGGGGCCGTGCTAGGAAGGAACACATTGCGTACCACATTTTGCCATGCATTTGAATTCCCACACCGTTTTCACTATATACAAGGCACATACTCAGTAACAACAAAAAATAAATTATAAACTTACTGTTCTTGTCATTTTAATGGTTGACGCTGTCACTTTAATTTTTCGCCAAACTTTTACGAAAATCTAAATCGATAATACTTATTACAGAATCATACATGGGCAAACAGCTTTATAAAATACTTTGCTTTGCTGGTATAAATTTTACTCCCTTGTTGCTGACCATAATAAAACACGTATAAGAAGAAAAAGCTAACAATAAATCCACTTTATGGCGGGTATAAAGTTATTGTCCTTATAATTTGTGTCCAAACGCAGGTTTATAAGAGATAATACGGCTATTACAAAGCTATTAATTTTGGCAATGTAAGCCATTATAAGAATATTTTTTGTTAGTTGGGAGGTATCAACAATATTTTCTAAGACTTTTCCAATTTAGACATTGGAACATTACTGCCCAGGGTGACGTGTGAGTGCACTCGGTTAAAGGCATTTAGTCGGTCAACTATACATCGTGAAGGATAAATGAATGAAGACGTTTATTAATTGATTAATTGACTGCCTATTTATTACTGGTATTTTTTTTCTTAATCATTTAAAAACAATACTAATTTCGGGACTGTGAAAGTGTACATAATACTTTTTTTATATACCTTGATTTATATAATAAAATTAAAGTATTTCTATTTAGGAAAGTTATAAATAAACCACTTCGGACCGGAAATATTTTCTATCGGAAATACATTATTTCTTATTCAAAAACGGAGAAATTGAATTGTTTTTCAACAATTTCGCAATACCATACAATATTATCGTTTTATCTAAGATACCCAGAAGTATGTTATTTATATTTTTAAAGTTTTGGAATTCCTTAACTGTTCATTTACTGGTGCACTTACCCTACTAAAATAGGATTTTGTTGCGAAGTTTTTTTTTATGTGGCCAAGCTTATTGCGACAACGGAACACGTAGTTTTTTATCGCCACAACGGAACAATAATTTTATCGCGATATTCTGGCCACGGCATAACGGGGGGGGGGGGGGGGGGGGTCAAATACGTGACCTTTCAACGTAAGTATACAGTTATAGAAAAACTTATTTAAATGAAATTGCTAGCGACGACAAAAGCAACGTCTGTGTCGTATCGCTGGCTCTCAGGCGCATGGCTGACGCCGCGCCGGCGCCGCCGTGAGTTCCGTTGCTCGCGCGCAAGTTATTTTAACTTACCTACATATCAGATATAAAAATACAAAAGGCATTTCAGGGTACAGTGCGCGCAACGATTAACTCATACGGAATAGAAAATAAGTTCGTTTTGCAGTTATTAAAACTATTAAGATGTAGCCTCTTGTTTTCTCTATAGCACCACCTCTCCTTGCCTTAATAAAAGACCAGAAATAATTAGGATTTTTTAAATATAAGCTGTAGCATTCTTTGATCATTTTGTCGACTCTTTCGTTTAACATATCCAAAGTGACTTTGTCTCTAGGATTCCCATACTTTTGTGCCTGATCCGTACTCTATGCTTTTGCTTGATCTGTTAATCTTATTACCATTTGCTTACATTTATAATTAAAACAACATTCTCCTAACAAAAAAAGCTGTTTTTATTTAGTTAGCACACCTACTTACTTATTTGCTTTGTTGACCTTACCTTACCAAGCGTATAACGTTATTTACCAATATCATCATCGAAGAACTAAGAGGTAAGTACATTGGAAAACATAAAAATGGTATACTTACTTTTTTTATTCATATTTAATATGATTACAGAAGGCCCCGCCCCGTAGGAAGACAAAACTTTTAAGCTGAATTTCTTCTGTTTATTAATAAAGATTTCTTGAATTTAATACAAATAAATAACCCACCAACCCACATTGGGCCAGCGTGGTGGATTATGGCCCAATATCCAAACGTGCTATTGTTCACGTGGGAGGCCTGTGCCCAGCAGTGGGACGTTTATAGGCTGATGATGAATACATAAATCCGGAAGTACATTAGATCAGTAGGTATATTTTTATGTATTTTGAGCGTTATACCTACAGCCGAGGGCCCAGCTGGGAGGATCAGGCATTTATCGTAATTTCTGTCAAAACGGTTGAGGTACATTGAATTCTGTTGATAAATTCTAAAGGTACATTGTGCAACTGAAGCATTGCCATTAGTTTTATGAGTCTAGCTCGGGGAGCCCCGCTAGGTAGGAAGACATATATTTATTAAGTGGGTTCCGCATAATAATAATTGAAATAAAATAATTTTACCCTAGCGGAACATCGGAACTTCTCATTGATGCTGGTCGCATAGTTTGCGACGTTCAACACACCGTATCAATGATGAGAAGGGGCTTCATCGGTTCGTGCAATAACAAGGAAGTTAAAGACCACCTTAAATACATCAAAATTGACGCTTTTTATTAGGCGAGAAACCCGCCGATACGCTGAAAGCTACGAAGTCTATACACAAATCAGGCTTGGAAATTAGAGCTGGCACCACCGGTCCTACCTACCTATACCGAAAAATAAAACCTTGACTCGGCCTCTAAACTGTGACAGCGAGCAATCCGCCGTCCGCGGGGCGGCGCCCTGAGGAGACAGCGCCTGCTTATGCGCCGCCGCCGGCACATGCGCCGCCACCGCGCCGACAGTGCGGCCGCCCCATACTTGGAAGCGATCAAAATTATTGTTGACAAATAAACGTAGAATGAATAAAAATGTCGTTATTTATTTAATTTTCGTTAGTTTAGTCAATATTATTCACTATTGAGTAGTTTTATAAATTCTAAGAGATGTGTTCTTGTGGTAAATAATTAATAATTGTATACTTAATTAAAATAGCGTTGTAAATTGTAAATTATTGTAATTAAACATTATAGAACTGTTGGTTTATGATAATAACAGATAATAAAATTAGTCACTAAAATCACTTTCCTCTGTTTCTGTTGATAAGTTTAGTGATGTGTCATTAGTTGCGCTTAGTGGTAGCATTTCTGTAACCTCCTTTGGTAAAGTCTGGCTTTTTTTCTTTGGTAGTTTTCGGAGGCTTGATATAAAGGGATCTGATGTTATTAGAAGCAAATATGTCTCTTATTGTACTTATGCGAGATTTTTTTCTGGAATACTGCTCGCGATAGCGTATAACATCTTTATTCCTTGCCTCTTGGGCTTCTTCGGACAAAAGGCCAATAGGAAGAAGTGCATATGAAATAACAATAGAAGCGTGAAACAAGATCTTGTGCACGCTTGTAGGTAAATAGTACCATGGGTAAAATTTTATAAACACTACTGCTGTTTTTAAGCAATAAAGTTCAAACTTTTTAGTGTCTATATCAAGTCCACTTGAAAGTGTGATTAAGATAATATGAAAACGATGAATTAACACTGGAATATTAGTGATAACTGCTGATATATCAGCTTTTTGAAAAAAACGCCTTGCTGTGTTTCCATCATTAGAATTACCAAATCTAGGTTTCGGACGATCAATAATAAGCCCTAACTTTTCTTTGAATTCCCTTTGAATACGAAGTTTTGTTTCTTCAGTTATACGCTTGCCTTCGGCTTTAGTAACACGCCATTTACATATAGGTAATTAATAACTAACATGTAACAAGCATTCGAACATTCGTATCCACGAGTGAAGGATAGATAGCCCAAAACGAAGAGTTTCAACGTCGACTGGTGCCCGACGCGAAGCTGCAATTGAGTTGAATTTACTGGATGTTTGCTTACAAATGTAGCATCTTTGAGTTGAAGATGTACCTGTAACTGCATTACAAACCTTGCCATCGGTCATGGTAAAATACAATGCATGAGATACGGATATTGTCGTGGTACCTAAGTCAACAATAGTAGGCCTTAGATTTTTTATTTCCTGTTCTACGCGATTCATTTCCTCATTAGTTAACTCAGTCGTTTCATGAGCGTGTTGTAGACGTATGGGTCGGCAAAATCTAGGTGAAAATGTTCGTGGATTTTGCCAATAGACAGAATCTACCTGAGAAGTGGTTTTAGTAACTAAACGTATAGGGACCATACACGTAATCATCATATTCTCATCCTTGCTTGAAGTATCCTGAAATCTTTGTTTATAACTAGTAAAGCCTGATGTACCATCTATTCCCCACTTAGTATGCAAAGTTACTTCACTGATTTCTTCCACCGATGAGAGTAATAGCTCTAAAATTGATTTTGCGAGACGGTTAGTAGTATGATTTAATAAATCTTGTAAGTTGACCTGAATTTTTGTTTCCGTAACAGTAACAGAATTTTCATTCGGGTAGCATAGTTTTTTAGCATCTTGGACATGCTTGTATGAAGGAAATCTACTAGGAGCCTCTTCTCTAACCACATTATATTTTTGCATTGTCAACTGTCCATCTATCAAAACACAAAGAGCCTCATTCGGTGACATAGTACCTTCCATTTTATTCCTGAATATCCCCATATACGAGTGTACTTCACCAGATGTTGCAGATCATATTTTACTGATAGCCTTTGCTCTGTCGCTATCGTGATCTTTACGATAATTCATTGCAGCAGCGAAAGATAACTCCTCTGCAGTTTCCATTTCTCGTAGGTGTGTGACTTTTCTACGTTTCGAACTTAGACTGGCTGAATCAAAATTTGAACTTGGACGACCAGGTCCAGGAGGAGAAGTGAATAATGGGAACGTTTCAGTTTCTTGCAACCACTCAGCGTATTTACTATACAGCATGTCCTTTCTGCGCGCAGTGCCGAAATATTTTCTTTTAACATTGTTAAAGAATGCTAAAACTCTCATTTGCAAAGTTTTTTTCTGGTCAGGGGGCAATTACATTTTAATATAATTAAATCAAGAAAATGACCGTTTTTAGAATCCCAACTTTTAGCAGGATCTTGAAATATTAAATCAACCAGTTCACTCCGCGTCAAATGAAACTCGCGCCCTACAACAACAAAAAATTATGACGTCACAGATAGCAAGTTATAGCAAGATTTTTTGTCATATCCTAGTCAATAAAGTTTTAGGTAATTATTCTATATAAGTTTCGTTGCGTAAAGTGTTTAACCAATGCTACTTTTCCCCTCGTAAAACTAATTTTATTAGTAAATTTTTACCTTATGAAATTTACCACTATTATCATATTAAGTAAATGCTACATATGTAAATCTATACTATAGTATAAAAGTACATACCTTGAGCTACAGAATTCATGTTTCAGAATCAGAATCACTTTTCTCGTTTTATAATTATAGGATAACAAAGAAGTGCAATTTTTACTGCTCGAATTCTAGTCAACCGATTGTAGAAAGTTTGAACTGATGTATTTCTGCGGTTTTGTCATAAACCTACCTTCATATTTGCACATATTGATGAAGCAACTATTCAATAATACTGGCCTATAACTTTTATTGACCTACCTTCAACTTTTCAAAATTGGTTTTTGATCGACTCCGGCCGCACTGTGGCGACGTGTTCCGCCGCCGCCGCCGCCCCCGCTGCCGCCGCCAGCGCCGCGTTCGCAGCAGTGGCCGCGTGCGCCCCGTCGGTAAATGCGGTAAGCCGATCAGGTAGCTTACACCTCTTTTTTAATAAATGGTGTGCTATTACTAATAACCCTGTAATTTTTTCTTGAATCGAAGGATATAAGTTGCCTTTTTCTCGATCTGTACAACAAACACGTATTCCGTCTGAATAGAATTTAATTTTTTAAAACTTTTGGTTTAAGCACCGCACCATTCGTATTCACGAAATTAATGAAACCGGTCATGTCACATCTCAGATCATTAGGTTTACAATCTACTATAAATTTAGACGACGTGTGCTTAAATAGGGGACTCCCATAATAGTGAGTGCTTAAATAATACTCTCCACACAAGATTCGTCTTCGAATCCCTGGGTTTTATATTAAATGAGAAAAAGAGCTTTCTTATTCCGAGTCTTACTTGCAGTTACCTTGGTTTTATAATAGACAGTAAAAACTTTCATGTGCTTCTTCCAAAAGAAAAAAGATTGGAAATTAAAAAAGCAATACTTACTTTTATGGTAATAAAACTACCCGCAACCTTGCTCGCCCTATCGGTCTTCTCACAGCTGCATGTTTTGCGGTTCAGTATGGGTTGACTTACACCAAAAATTTGGAAAGGCATAAATACTTAGCATTATTGAAAAATGACGAGTACGATAGTTACTTTAACGTACCATCACAAGAAATCCATAGTGCCCTACTGTGGTGGTTAGAAGCTTGCTCTTCTGACTCTGTCAATCCAATAAGAACTGATGATTTTGCCATGGAAATTTTTACTGATGCAAATAAAACCGGGTGGGGGGTGGCATGTGGCGAGGATATCGCCAGTGGCCTTTGGAGTGATATAGAGCGCTCTAGACATATTAATTATTTAGAGCAGTTTAGAGCTTATGGCAGTTTTATTTGGCTTAAAAATCTTTGCAAATAATTTACGAAACTGCTAATATTATTGAGAGTAGACAATACGACTGCCATTTCATATGTCAATCCAATGGAGGAATAACATTCCCCCATCTTATGCCCGGGTTACACGAGGCTAGTTTTCAAGCTAGGATAGCAATCTAGTGTCAGTATGCTAGCAAGCTAGTACTTCTGGCTTCGTGTAGACAGAACTAGCCTCATTTCTAAGCTAGTAAGGTAGTTTACAAGCCAGGACAGTTTTTAATAGAATGGAGTTCTATTGTTCTGGCTAGTAGCGCCCTCTACCACTGATTTTACTATCCTGGTTTGTTACTATGGTTCATGTGGCTGGCGAAGCTATTTTTCAGTTGGCTAGTAAGCATGAACCACGCGTTTCGATTATTTTTGTATCTGCGACGTGTTTTTAAGGTTTTAAGATGCCCAAACTAAGTACGGAGATTAATTTAAAGTTTGTACAACTGTACCGTGACCATGAATGTCTGGGGAACGCCACCCTTTCAAGTTATAAAAACAATTCTAAACGTAAATCAGCACTACAAAGAAATGGCGTTATCAAATCGTTGTGTTAACTGTTCTATTACTTTCAACAATCCACGTATTGTATCCCAAGGAGTGCTACAATTAGATAAATCATTACGTGATCTCCTGACGTCTTGGATTTCACCAATGGAGGTATCATACAGATCACACTATTACAATATTACCTCTTTCAAACGCACTTATTTAATTTGTTTTATGGTATAAAGGATTTTAGGAATGAAAATGTTTTTAAGTTCCTACCTCAAATCTTGTGCTCAGACCAAATAAAAACTTTTTATTTGGTCTGAAATCTTGTGTGATTTAGAGCTCATTTTTAATGGTACAGTCAGTGTCTAAACAAATGAAGGTTTAACAAGCGATACAACTAACTTTTGGCAATGAGTTTCTCCCGTGTTCTTTTAGCAACAAAACATGTTGTGGGACTCCATTTTATTTCTATCTACCTACAATACAATACTAAATGTACTCTAAAAATATACTACTTGAAATTGGCTTAATACTAAACGCGAAGCCATTAATTAAGTTATAATAATAGCTTTGCCAATACTAGCTTTAAACTAGTAAGTTGATGAGCTTATAGTTTGAATACCAACAATATCACCAATCAAACACTGAGTCAATACCAATGACCTTCAATACCGTCTTTTTTGAAAAATTGTTATTCGATATCATATTTTTATCACAATAATGTCTTTTGTATGAATTATACTTGTTAATGTTTATATTTTGTTGTTATTTAATTCACTATGTTTTATTTTAAGTACAATTATTGGCACTAGTACCATCCCAAGTAACACAAGAAAGCAGTTTAAGAAACGAATAGTGAATTTATGTACAACTTAAGGCCCGCATAAACTCATATAAGTTCACCGAGCATCTTAAGGCCTCATATTGGCATCTCCAAACCTTTATGATGCTTTACTCTGTATAACGGTTGGATGATGGCATTTCAAAATGCTTTTGTATAGACTTTAGTTGTATTAAGTTCGAACTGTGAATACTTAAATAGCTCGTCTAATGCTTTTGTAATGCACTAAACATCTTCATTATCAAAAATATTGTTAGCTTAGTGCTTCTGTAATGCGATTAGCAACTTCATTGACCATAATAATGCTTCTTTAATGCCATTGTTACGAGCAAACAAAAATTTACTAAAAAAAAAATATTTATGAGCGTTTGGTGGACTACTGCCGATGTCGTTCACTACAGCTTTCTTAGATCTGGCCAGACGATTACGGCAGACGTCTATTGTCAGCAATTGCTGAAACCATGATGGGAAAGCTAGCTGCTAAACAACCGAGGCTGATCAATCGCTCTAGGCCACTGCTGCTTCAGGACAACGCTAGACCACACACTGCACAACAGACGGCTACCAAATTAGAGGAGCTTCAATTGGAATGTCTAAGACATCCACCGTATTCCCCGGACCTTGCTCCAACAGATTATCATTTTTTAGGAAGTAAGGGCCAACATTTTTATCACCCATTGATATATATTCTAATAAAATTTTCACCACTGGTCAGTCTGCAATATCATCAACCACAACCAAAATAAACCATTCGACGCAACACTTTATCACACTGTAAACTTTCTCTTGAAAACAATTTTTCATAAAAAAAGCTTGCTAAAGTGTACACTTTTCTCATAACTTTTTATTATTCTCTCCCGGGTAGTGTCGGTTAAGTCGGATATTACATCACAATCATTCTTTTATTTTTTTAAGCATCCTCTTAGGAGGCTGTTCGTGATGTTTGGTGTTTTGGCAATGTGAGCATCCGTACGAGGGGCGTTCCGACTATGTTATTATTCTGCACTATGGGATCAAAATATGGCGCAAACGCTTCGTCTATATTATTTTGATGTTGCTCCGTTTTCCATATCGCCAAAAGTAATTATTATTTTTCAATCCCTACTACATGACATATTATTACATCTCCCAAGTATTATGTTAGCACGAAAAAAATCGTGAAAAGTGGATATGAAAATTTGCCAGCGTATAGGCAAAACTCGAGTGTGTTGATTGACCCACATACTTACATCCAACAGCATAGAGCGGCGATGGGCTCTACGCCTGTTACGCTGAGCACATGTGCAGTCGCTATTTGGTGAAAAGTGGACTACGGCAGAAGACTGCCTTTGCGGTCCTCATTGCCTAGTCTCTGACTAATCCTTCAGGGATAATAATCGTGATTATATTTATGTATGTATTATATGTATGTATAACAAATATAACAAAATAAACTAAACTTACTTAGATCGTCTACAAACACACCAATCCAATTTGGTGGTGGGTTATGGCCCAATGTGCACATGTGCTGAGATGCGGGCAGGCTTATGTGCCCCGCTGGGGCGGGGATACACTGATAATGGGCAATAACCCAACCTCTACGTATCGTCGTAGGACCATTTTTGCAGTTCTGTCTGAACAACCCTTTTGCAGTTTATGATGTTCAGTGCGCAGTTAGTTTCACGTTAAGCTCTCGTCTTTGAGAAAATGATAAATCAGTTACTAACAATTCAATTTCTACTGTGTCTGGTTTTACGGCAGTTGGCAGGTTAATATTGGACAACACAAGTAAAAGAAATGAAACAGGACTTATGCAATACTTAATAATAGCAAAACAAAACTTTCCCGCCGGGAAGCCACACGAATAATATTGTGATTTATAAAAAGAATGGCTTGAAGTTTTCAGACAGAAACACATAAAAAAAAAAAACAAAAAATACAAGTAAAGTTCCAATCAGAACCTTTCGTTGTTAAAACACAGCAATGAGCAATAATGCTAAGTTACATTTTGGCAAACTTATCGCTTTAAAGCGTGATTTCTACCAGACAGAAAGATATGATGCTGAAAAGAAACTGACCGTAGCATGGCTATTTTCTTTCTTCAGTTCTGTGTTACAAGATGGAAGATACTGTCTCGGGCAGTGTCAGGGGACAGCCGCCATCTTGCCATTGCTACGATCCCGACACGAGTTTAACAAAATTTATTTATTTATTTATTTATTACACAAAACAGATATACAGCAAATAAAAAAAATGAGTAACATGATTTTTTACTTAAACTATGAGTACGCTGTACCTCCAAACATGTGTAACCAGCATGGTATTCAAGTCCGATAAGATAAATTCAATAAATTCAATAAATTAAATTGGGCAAATAGTGATGGATTACAATAATAATTACTACAATACAATGCAATGACTACAATAAAAAACAATTTAAAACAAAATTAAATCAAAATCAACAACTGTAACATCTCGCGCTCCGTTGTTTGTGTATTCATTATGTTTTAGCTATTGCATATTCTTCAGTTTTATAATAAACTAGCGGCCCGCCCGCGGTTTCGTCCGCGTAAACAGCCCGTACCCCGTGACGTGACGAATTTCCAAACATTTTCTTTAAAACAAACTTGTCCTGACTATTAAAAACAACAAAAAAAAGTAGCCAAATTGCTGTTCTGAAGTGATGCGCTAACATACATTTGCGTTAATTGATTTTTATTTATATAGATTTATTTATTTATGATTATAATATCTTTAGAGTTAAAGTCACTCGCGTACTTGAGACGAATTGGGCCGGCACGCCTGGCGTAATACCACTCTGTCACGAAATATCGGCGTGAAACAATGGCACTCGTTGCTGTTGTTTCGTTTAAGTGAAAGCACCGGATGCCCATCACTCACCGCCCCGCCCCTCCACAATTCCTATTCCTTCCTCAAAGGGCCACTCCTTCTTCAAAGGTCCTACGCCTTCCTCAAAGGTCCCACTCCTTCCTCAAAGGTCCTACTCCTTCCCCAAAGGTCCCACTCCTTCCTCAAAGGTCACACTCCTTCCTCAAAGGTCCCACTCCTTTCTCATAGGTCCCACTCTTTCCCTAAAGGTCCCACTCCCTCCCCAAACGTCCCACTCCTTGCTCAAAGGTCCCACTTCTTCCTTAAAAGTCCCACTCCTTCCTCAAAGGTCCCACTTGTTCCTCAAAGGTCCCACTCCTTCCTCAAAGGTCCCACTCTTTCTCAAAGATCTCACTCCTTCCTAAAAGGTCCCACTTCTTCCCCAAAGGTCCCACTCCTTCCCCAAAGGTCCTACTCCTTCCTCAAAGGTACCTCTTCTTCCTCAAAGGTCCCACTCACTGCCCAAAGGTCCCACTCACTCCCCAAAGGTCCTAATTCTTCCTCAAGGCCAGCAACGCATCTGCGACTCCTCTAGTTTTGCGGGTGGGTGTCCATGGGAGGCGGTGATTACTTCCCGTCAGGTGACCCGCCTGCTCGTTAGCCTCCTTTTCATATAAAAAAGTAAGACCAACAGCTTTTATTTAAACAGAATAAATAATGATACTTATACTAACAACAGATGGTCAAGTACCGGTCCTCACAAGCAACAAATTAATAAAAGTTATGCTATAGAACAACCCTTAATTATAAAAGTTCATATGCACACGAGCCAGGCAGACAGGAGGGTCGGTTCATAATCGATTCGATCGCAGCTCAAACGTTGCCATTGGAGATCATGTCATGTTGAATGGAGTACGTCTACGCCGCGCGGGGCACCATATGCGAATCGCACGCATTGATTTGCAAAGGTAATGCATTCTGCATCGGTCGACAATAACATAATATAAAATATAATATATTATATAAATATAATATATTATATTTTATAAGAGCTCAGACAGTGCTTTGTTTTATCGGTTATAGTACTTTGACTGTTACAGGTTTTCATTCTTGTGTGTTAGGTAATACAAACTTTTTTGGTAGTAAAATAAATAAATAAACTGTCTCGCATGTGTAAATGATCCATTTATTTACCTAAAAATTGGTAAGTACAGAATTTAATCAAAAAATATAAAAAAGGCAATAGAAAAACAATAACAAGTGATACTGAAATTAATTAAATGAGCGTAATAAGTGGGTCACTAGGTCCTGGGTTAAAATTATTTAAGTACTTACTTCAACCTAAAGTGATTGAACGATTGAAGCCTGAAGATTTAACGAATATCTTAGTTAGCTGTAGGTAGGTAAGTTAGGTGAAGTTAGGTTTAGTCGGCAATGCCGATCATTTCGGTTTTCTGCGGCCTTTGATATTATGCCTTTGCCATTGTGGCGTTGCGATATCTAAATTAAACTAAATGATTCCAAATTTCCTATAATATGACCTTATTATTCCTTTGACCAATGATATTATTTTTATTATAATATTATTTATATTTTGTTATTTCAAATACTTCTTACGAAGAAACTATTCATTTATTTGAAGAAAGTCATTTCGAATAAGCTTATTCCATGCATTAGCTATCTTTAAGTATGTATTGTGCAATTTGTGCACAAGGTGTTGGCCATTTCTCTATACAAAATAAAACATCTCCTTTGTGTAAATTATTGGATTATTTCATTTATGCACCGACTATAATCGGCATATTCTGCCGAATAGTCTACTAGTCTACTAGTCGCCGACTATAAAAGATGCCAGATACTCGGCTTTCCCAACTAGTCGGCCCATCTCTAGTAATAATATTAGGTACTCATGTCATGGCGCGGGCAGATCCACTTACGTTTTGTCTGATCCTTTGACGAGGCACATAGTGACGGGGGTGCTGCATATCAAATGTCGTTTGGTCGAACCTTATTTGCCCGAACTCGTTAACACTACTTTCTGTACATTTATGAGGCCAATCATTAACTGATACTTTGTTACTTTGATGGATCAACATTTTGAAAGTTCATAAGCGTTGGACTATTTTGTCAGCCAAGACGTTTAGATTTGGAATATCATGTTTTATTTTAAGTAATTCCTACATCCTGTAAGCTGTCGCACTGCTGAGTAAAAGCCCCCATAATTGAAATCAAATCATCGCTATAATTGGTTGGTATTGCTCACAGATATATAGATCTATATCTGTGGTATAGCTACAACCACAGACCACAGCCACAGACCACTTATCCCATAGACTCCGCATACGAGGGTAACGTCACTCATACTACATATGCAATCCATTGCATATGTAAGTGACACGCCCCCAAACCTTGATTCAGTCATAGTTTGACAGCGCCGCGGCACGCTAAAATTCAAAATTCTATTAATAATATAAATATGCCGTATTACGCTGTTAAATTGTGTGGAAAGTGAAGCGAAACTTCTAGCTTACAAAAAGATAATATATCATTTCATCGGTAAGTACAATTTTATGACGTAAAAGGATAAATTTTAAATTGGTGTAAAAATTCAATTATCAATTAAGAAAAATGCACGCGTTGATGTCTTTTAAAAAGTCCCTTTCATTCTGTTGTAAATGCATAAAGCACTATCTCCCTCTGTTTTGGTGAGTGTTGCCCAAGTTAGAACCTACAACTTGACGATAAATACAAATATCGATAATTTTTTATTAAGTTTAGAACTTTGTTATACCATTATGACATTATTCGGTTATGAGAACGAAATCAAATTCGCTGGTGTTTTTTGGTAAATTCAAAAATAATAATAAGAAGCTTTCACGTAAAATGTAACATTACTATTTTAACAAGACAACAAGACTTTAGCAATTTCTAGCGAAATATCATTTCTATACCTCGAGTTTTCGTAACCAAACGGAAGGTTTAGTGTTTATGTACTAAAAATAAAGTTTTTTTGGGTTGTTATTGGCATTGTATAATCAGTTTTAGTTGGTTTAAAATTATTATTATCTTTTATAAAAATATTCAATGCTGACTTTTTGTTTTAACTTCTTTATTTTAATTTATTATTTAAAGATAACTAACTTTTGTTGTAAAAGGTTTCGAAAATACCCAAACTTGAAAATAAAATGGATAGAAGCTACAAGCAAATATAGCGTTATATGCTCACGACATTTTGCCGCGGATAGCTATCAAAAAGCGGCGACTGTTGTTTAGTAATGCTGAACCCACGCTTATGCTTCCAACTGTGGTGAGTCATCATCATCAGCCAGAAGACGTCCACTGCTGGACAAAGGCCTCCCCCAAGGATCTCCACCACGACCGGTCCTGTGCTGCTTGCATCCAGCGGCTACCCGCGACCTTCACCAGATCGTCGGACCACCTTGTTGGAGGCCTGCCCACACTGCGTCTTCCGGTGCGCGGTCGCCACTCGAGAACCGTTCTGCCCCAACGGCCATCGGTTCTACGGGCGATGTGCCCTGCCCATTGCCACTTGAGCTTGGCGACTCTTTGGGCTATGTCGGTTACTTTAGTTCGTCTACGAATCTCCTCATTTCTGATTCGATCACGTAGAGAAACCCCGAGCATAGCCCTCTCCATTGCTCTTTGCTTGACTTTGAGCCTGCTAATAAGGCCCATAGTGAGCGACCACGTTTCGGTACCGTATGTCATCACTGGCAACACACACTGGTCGAAGACTTTCGTCTTGAGACACTGCGGTATTTTGGACGAGAAGATATTACGTAGCTTACCGAACGCTGCCCAGCCGAGTTGGATTCGACGATTGACCTCTTTCTTAAAGTTGGACCTACCTAGTTGGACTGTTTGTCCCAGGTATACATATTCGTCAACAACTTCAAGAGCAGAGTCTCCAACCTTCAGAGGAGTGGGTACGACACGTGAGTTCGACATGATTTTCGTCTTCTCCATGTTCATTTTAAGGCCCACTTGTTGAGAGACTCTGTTGAGATCACCGAGCATTGTGCCGAGTTCCTCCAGGGTCTCAGCCATGACTACTATATCGTCGGCAAATCGAAGGTGACTGATGTACACGCCGTTAATATTGATGCCGAGTCCTCTCCAGTCCAGAAGCTTAAACACGTCCTCCAGTGCAGCAGTGAAGAGTTTCGGAGAAATGACATCTCCTTGTCTCACTCCACGCTGCAGCTGGACTGGCTTCGAGCTCCGATCCTGAAGACGAACTGTCATAGTGGCGTTTTCGTACAAACACTTCAACACTTCGATGTACCGGTAGTCAATTTGGCACCGCTGGAAAGACTGTAGCACGGCCCATGTTTCGATCGAATCAAAGGCTTTCTCATAGTCCACAAACGCTAAGCAAAGAGGCCGGTTATACTCTTCGGTCTTCTGTATAACCTGCCGCAGCGTATGTATGTGGTCTATAGTGCTAAAGCCTTTTCGGAATCCGGCTTGTTCGATTGGCTGGAAGTCATCAAACTTGCGTGCGAGACGATTAGTTATAACTCTCGAGAACAGCTTATAAACGTGACTTAGAAGTGATATGGGTCTGTAGTTCCTTAGTAGGGCCTTGTGGTGAGTAATTATGTTCAATTTGCTAAGTAACTAACTATGAAGTACCTACTACCTACAATTTATATATGCGTTTCAATATAATGCGACTAGGTGAATATTCATATTAACCTTTTTTAATGTTTTAGGGTTCTTCACAAGGTAAATTTGCTTCACTGCCACAACTTCATATTGTTCACCAGTGAGGCCAGTTACCACCTTACAGCATAGACCATCGATGATATCTTCTTTGTCACTTAAAGTACCAGCCTATAAAGATCTAATCTAATCTAACTTCTATTTTTTTGTTACGTTTAAAACTTTCATTATACTTGTTGTTGCAGGATTGTACTCAAAATTATTAAGAAATACCAACGACTTCAGATATGCATATCTCCGATAGTTCTCTTTCCAATAATAAAACTATAAAACATCAAGCAATTAACCAACCAAGTACAAATACCGATTGGTTAGAGATATATTTTACATTTAGCAGTCCAAGATACAAGCGTCTTAATCGTTAAACTTATCCCTCTGATAAAATATTACGCGACCAATCTAAAAATGTCTTGTAAAACAATGAATGACATTATATTACGACAAAACATTTTCAAAATGGTTGTATTAACTCTAACCACCATTTAAGTTTGGCCTGTCCTTTGAAAAACCGGCCATTACATATTTATTTTTTTAAACTACTCCGAAACTGATTATGGCAAACAGATTGATTGACAAAATATAATACCTATCTTAATTTGAGTTTTGATATAAAAGTTAGTACCTATTAAATAAGAAGAATTATTTTATTAACTTATTAACACCGTTATATTAATCATCAAGTACGAAAAAAGTCCATCGATATCAATATCGACTCCTACCACATTACTAATTCGAATACATTTGATAATGGTGTGTTACGTGTCACTAGTTTGACCTTTAAATATCCAATCACAGCCAGAGTTACACCCCCGCACCCCGCTGATATTTACGCTTGCATCTTTTAGTAAGACTCGCTGAAAGCGACGTCTATGGGATAAGTGGTCTGTGGCTACAACGCTTGCCCAATGCGGGTTGGCGATGGCGCTCACAAACTGACACATGGAACACATTTCCCAACCCGGGGATTGAACCCGGATCCCGAGCCAAGCGCTTTGCCACTCTCACTCCTTCTTGTTTATTTTAATCAATAAGTGCCATAAAAGTGTGATATAATGAACACAGCTACTACACTCGGCGTCAAAAAAATCGCACCTCTTAGAAAATCACTTTCAAATGTCATTTACTCTTGATATGCACATGCAGTCGCATTAATTATGATTTTATTTACAAGGTTACTTAATTAACTTAATAAAAAACATTACTTTTCATTATCAAATAAAACCTAATGCAACAAATAAAGTGTCACAAAAATTCGATGCAAATTTTGCTACCCGTGAGAGTTGCTAGTTGCGCTTCCTTTGTGGGTATAAAACGGTCAACACGGGTTCAATGTGGGTCATTCGCTATTCAACCGTTGAAGAGGACACACGCACAGATTTTGATGGATACCACAGCTGATAAAGCCGCTCAAGTGGTTGCACTACTGCAATCAGGGGTGCGGCAGTGTGATGTCGCCCGCCAACTGAACCTGAGCCGTTATTCCGTTCGAAGAGTGTACCAGCGCTTCATAGAGACCGGTGGCTATATCCGCAGACACGGTTCGGGTAGACGTCGCTGCACTTCGGAAAGAGACGACCGGTTCGTTGTGTCGAACTCTTTGAGAAATCGTTTCTCCAACGCTGTTGAGTTGCAACAGCAGCTCCAGGCAGTTCGCAGACGCACCGTAAGCGTATCTACGGTTAGAAGAAGATTGAAGGAGAAGAAGATAGCGGCCCACAGAGCTGCTACGGGTCCAAAATTGACTGCAGCGCATCGGCGAGCCCGCTTGCAGTTTGCTCGTGACCACGTCGATTGGACCCTTGAGCAGTGGAGAGCTGTTCTCTTCTCAGACGAGACGCGAGTGTGTCTTTTCTGCAACGACCGACGGAGAAGAGTATACCGGAGGCAGGGTGAACGTTTCGCCCAAGCCTGCATCCAGGAGACGGTGGAATATGGTGGCGGATCCTGCATGTTCTGGGGCGGTATGTCTGCTGCCGGCAAAACCGACCTTGTCTGCGTCTCCCGGACTGGAGGTGCTCGCGGACAAGGGTCGCTGACTGCTCGCCGCTATGTCACTGAGGTCCTGGAAGTGCATGTGGTCCCCTTTGCCGAATCTTTTGGCGAGGGGTTCACATTAATGCACGACAACGCTCGCGCTCACACTGCAGGCATCGTGAGCGACTTCTTGCAGAGGTCCCAAATCTCTGTGATGCAGTGGCCAGCGCGAAGTCCGGATCTGAATCCTATAGAGCACCTCTGGGACCATCTTAAACGTAAGGTTCGATCTCGGGATCCAGCTCCTTCGACTCTACAGGAGCTCCAAGACGCGGTGATTGAAGAATGGGGGCTTATCCCTCAAGAAGAGCTCCTGAAGTTGGTGAGGTCCATGAGGGACCGTATGGAAGCCGTGATCAGGGCAAGGGGGGGTAACACTAGATTTTAAGTTAATTTTAAGACACTTTTTGTACATTTTTCTTTGTAAATTATCTGTTGTTAATTAGGACTTAATTAAGGATTTTTATTATTTTATTAATTTTAATGTTGTTTGTATAATTATAATTAAACAGAAAGTTAAATTTAATTGTTTTTTGATACTCCTTTTTGTTACCTTTCTAATGATACCCAACACTATCCTCTACATAAGGTTTAAGAATTTTTAAAGATGATTTTTAAAAGGTGCGATTTTTTTGACGCCGAGTGTAGTCGAATTAAGTTTAGTTGCTTTGAAAGGAATAAAAGAATATGAATATGATGTGGGCTTAGAATAATAACGCATAGAAAGCGAGAACACGCACGATAAATGAGACCAGTAAAACCAAGCCATCTGGCTGGTTTTCTAATACGAGACTATCGTTCTATGCGTTATTATTCTATGGATGTGGGTATATAGGCACAGACATAACGTAGTTGGTTATACATTTATACGGAGCATTGCTATTTCGTCACACTACCATGTAATGTGTAACTGTTTGTTATTCTTAGTAATAAATAAATAAAAGATTAAAAAAGTACAGGTCAACAATTAATTAATTTACCAAGTTGTTAATTAAGACATTGTCAGTACAAATACAAAATTATTACTTAATATATATCATCGGATATGTAGGAAATACATAAGCATGAAATTAAAGGAACGCCCATTTACGTGTAATATAGCTGTTCTACAGCTTAATCCTTTTTAAAAAGATCTCCTGCAATAAATCATTAATATTGGACTTCTATTTATAAAAGTTTCTACTGTATGCGGCTTCGCTCGCGTTAATTTTTGAGGAAAAAAACTGCCTTTAACTAGAGATGGAAAAGCGGCTTATTTTTCACAAACGTTTAAACGTTGCACTTTTTAAATAAATGCACTTTAAAAATGCTTTATTTCCTTTAAACGCTTATTCGCTTAATGACGCGACGCGTCACTTGCGTCACACTTGTTTTGCTTACCTAAGAGGCCTATTACATCTCGACTGTGATTTTTGCTAAAAATGGCCAATTTTGGCGCTCTTGATCTCAGTAACAAAAATATTGAATAGTGTAGAATAGCTATTGGCATAGTGCGTAGCGTAGCCTTGCTTTTTGTAAATTTTGCTTAAATTTTTAATTAAACCGGAAATTACAGAGAGAGATTTTCATAAAATGCGCGAAGGCACTTTTTTGAGCTTCTAGATTGAACTGCTGTTCTAAACAAATAAAATAAAAAAAATAAAATGTGATCTCTTATATAGTCTTATAGTGCTTAGCGGCTTTTTTTTTAGATATTATATAGAAAAAAATCATATTCTAAACCAAAAAACTACGAAAATCGCTTTAAGTTAACTGTGAATTTCTCCTATCTACAATGATATTATTAAGCAAAATTTATACCAGAATAATTGTTATTTCACGAGGAATAAAGATTTTATAATGGACTAGCGACCCGCCCCGGCTTCGCACAGGTTACTACCCGTACCAGTACCTAAACAAATTAGCCTATAACCCTCCTCGATAAATGGGCTATCCAACACTGAAAGAAATTTTTAAATCGGACCAGTAGTTCCTGAGATTAGCGCGTTCAAACAAACAAACTCTTCAACTTTATAATATTATTAGTATAGATTTATTATCCTATTTCAATAAAAATGACAAATACAACTGCAAAATTACTACAAAATGCGATGCGCCGGCCGTCCGTACTCAGCTTATTCTCGCAGAGTGGAGATTTGTAATATTAAGCATGAATTTACTATCCTATTTCGATAACAAAGCCATAATACAACTGCAAAATTACTACAAAATGCAAAAATGAGCATTTTACGCAAATATCACATTTGAGATGTAGGTAATAGCCCTCTTAAACATCTTACATAGAATACATAATAATACAAGCATCTAAGCGTATAAGCGAGACGTAATGTTGCTTGTTCGTTTAGTTGTTTACATTGAGGTACTCTAGACTAGTAGGTCTATAATAACCTCAATGGTTGTTTAAGTAAAAAGCGTGACAAGTGCGCCAGCGCGGCGCCAGCCTACGAGTATCGCCCTAAACACGCGTGCCTACTCCATTCACAGTGACAACTTTTTACTTTCCGTAACGCTTTTGCCAAATTATAAAATAAGTGCAATTCATTTTTGTCGCTTAATAATTCGCATACAGTGCTGCTTCTAGTGGCCAAATGGTGAAACACTGGAAGTACTTATACAAGTAATTGTATTGCGGTCTCATAGATGGCGGGCGGGATTTGCTGTAATACTGGAAGTGTTAAAGTAATTTTATGGCGACATCATAGAGGGCGGAACTTACATTTTTTTTAAGTGAAAAGCGCAATAACATCGATGTTTTTACAGCATTGTTGTGTTCCGGCTGGCGCGCGGCGGCGCATGCGGCAGTTATAGAGATAAGATAGCCAGTTTCTCAGTCGTTGGGGATTCTGGGTGAAGTCCATCTAAAGATGGAAGTAGTAGTAGTTACCGAAGTGTATCATCGCTTAACATCAGGTGATATGAAGTCCAAGTGCTTACCCGTAAATAAATAAAAAAACAAAAACTAATTTCAATGATGATCGACGAAAGTTAATCATTATTTAAATTCATTAAAAATGTAATACTTATCTTATGAATTAGTATCTAGTAAACGTGTTGGTGTAAAAATTATGTTCGACCAAACGGCATTCGATTGCATGTAGGGGCCCGCCCGAGGCGATGGCGCCGGCCGCGAGTGTCACAGGGAACTTACATGCTCTGCTCGATGCTTTTACAGATATTCGAATACAATTCAAGGATTTAATGAACCCATGGAAAGCTGAGCCGGTGCACTATCGCCGGCGAGTAATATGCGGGGGGCTCATGCCGGGTCACGTGACTACTCTAGCTCGCTAAAAGCCCTAGACGTGTGCTGCGTACCTGAGCCTTATTGTTTGCGGATTTAATTAGTTTTGCCGGACCGACGGCAAAGGGGGCGCGATGGATGATTTTAATAACCAGTGGAGTGCATAGGGTTTGGACAATAAGCTATTTTTGAAGCTTTTAACTTACGCTGGCAGCAACCCGAAGTGAGTCTTGGGTCACTGTTTTTAACGCATATAATTATCTATCTTAATTAATGAAGTCAATAAAGTAGTATATACTACTTTTACAAAATATATATTTTGTACGTCTCTTTTGGAGTCTCACAACACTTGTTGTTACAAAAAGTACTCGTGTGAGAGTTTTAAGGGATGATTTTCGCCTCTTTGCTATCAGAAAAAACAGACTAGCCTGCTTAACATACAGCCTGGTTGAAATTAGTTTTAAGTAGGCCATTAGTGGTTCTTTAATAAGTAATATTTTTAATTGATCATTTTAGTAAAAGTAGCTTTAGCCTTTGGGCTTGCATAAATAATGTTATGTTTAATGAAGCAAACCATGTGCCCTGTGTGCTTAAACGCCCTTGTACCGACTTTACTAAACAAAGTATTTATTACAAATAATAAATTAATGTTTTCGTTCATTTACATAAATAAACTTATTGTTATTTTGTAATAAAATAATATCACACTGAAAGAGACTTAGACTTATGATGATACGAGATAACGAGAGTGTACGTCCACTCGTTATTAACTTCTGTTTTCTCTCGATGATTAGGTATTTTTTAGATAAAATGTGTAAGATAAACATCTTGTGTATCTACTATTTTTTTAACTAATTTGTCTGAGAGATAATTTGTAGGAGGAGCTCTTTAAAGATATATTCTTACAGTTGCATCCCAATTTATTTATAACTGTATTGTATACGTGCGTCAAAACATTTCTCATTAAAAACAAAATTGCGATGTACTCTAACTAAATACTAAAATAAGTATAAACTTTTAATTCCTAAATTTCGACTTTAGAAAGTTTATGGATCATTCATTCATGGGACAAGGTCGCATATTACAATAAAATTACAATAAATCATTTTACCCTTTGACAAATTTAAGACACACTTTTAGAAAAGGGCTATTACACTGTAAGCGATTACATCAATGACAAAAATGCATGGAATTAACATTCCTCTAGTTTCGCACACATTGTTCTAATGCGTTTATAGTGCCCGAGTAAAACTTTTAGATTCACTTTTGTTTTTATCTTTTATATAGTTATATAGTTTTTTTTATGCTTGTGGATTGTATAGTTTGGTAACGGTAGGTATATTATTATATATATTCATTTCAATGGGTAGGTATATTGTTTTGTAAATGTCGTTACTTCTATATTATTATAAAGCTATGGAGTTTCTTGCGCCCGTTCTTCTCCACAGCTAAAAGACTTCCTGAAAGGGTGGGGTGGGTGGGCGGGTGCCCATCCATTCAAATAAATTTAGACGATTCAAAATGCTTATTTTAAGTTTACTGATTAAAGAAATTACGATTTGATTTAATTTGTAGGAGACAGAAATGGCCTTATAAACAGGCGATTCTGTCTTACTAAGGATAAAGGCATAGGTCTGTACCCCTTATAAGACAAGGCTTTGTAAAGTTATTATATTTTCTTAATCTGTGTTGAAAGCATTGACTTTATTTTATCAAGGAATCTCGTCTATTCCAATAACCAAAGCAAATACTTGAAATCCAATCAATTGTACTAGGCGGGCGGCGGCGGCGGCGAGAGCGGAAATAGTAAAAAAAAAAGAAGTTATTAAAACGCAGCGGAGATCGCAGAGGGTCTGGGCTCTGAGAGGTCCAGGGAAATTTCGACGGAAAATTCACATAGTTAGTAGTAGTTAGTAGTTAGTACCTACTTAAAAGTCATTTATTGTATAGGTAAATAAAGCTGGGCAAATTCCCATCTGTGAACAGTGTGATGGCGGCCTCTCATCCATCTCTTCCATTAGGTGTTAAAAGGCAACTAACTGACTAAGGACTGCACATACATCCAACAGCATAGAGACGGGACCACCTATAACGCTGAGCATATGTTGGCTTTTGTGGTGCTCCTTTCCTAGTTTGTATGTAACTTCCTATCTCCTCCACAGCTGAAACGATTTCTGAGTGATCAATTAAATTAGGTACCTATTCAAATAGGACTTCATTTTTATGCCCCGGTTGCCGAGTGGACGAAAAAAGTTTGACTCAATAGCCGAAGTAGCTAGAAGGACCTGGGTGCAATTCACAGGTCTGAAAAAGAGTGTTTAACGAACGTCTAATGTTTAAAAATCGTGGTGACTAAACTTAATCTGTGATTAAACCTACTCATCAAATGTAGAGATGAGTTGATGCCCACGATAGAGGCAGCAGTCCAGCAGTGGGGCAGTATTTAAAACAATTTAGGTACATAAAGACCGCACCACGAAAACTTCGTAGGGTTTATCTGGGTGTCGGGGAGTCGCTAGTATAATTTATTAATTAGCAGATGATGTCAACGATAATCTAAGTTGATAAAATCAACCTAGACCTCCGCTAACATCCCTCGCCGTTATGTATTTGTCGCTGTAAAAGAAAGGGACAAAATACCATTGCTTTTACATTTTACCATTTTCTTAGTTTAAGATCTTTTTAGTCTTAAATATGTTTTTAATGACACTATTTATTGGTTTCTAAAGTTTACGCGAACACGTTATTATAAGTACACTATTTTTATTCTTCTTTTTTACAAAAATGTACATAACTATCGTCTTCCAAATAAAAACCATTCCATTTTAAAGATTTATGTTTTTTTATCACAAGAAAGACAATGCTTAAATGTTAGCGGAATTAAGCAGCTGTACAGCTGTAACTACTCCTAGGAGTAGATCTAAATCAAATTGTTGGTACATTATTGTGGTTTGGTGAAGGAAAAAGTCTTTTTACTTATGAGAGGAGGGTATTTTAAAGCTAAATTTAATAAAGTTTTTTTATGTAAGTAACAGGCTTATGATATTTTTAATGACTATGTTGAACATTACCTATTTAAACATAAAAAATATCAACTCATTAAAATATACTGTTATAGGAGACAGAAACAGTGACTAAAAGTAAGTCTTCAAAATATTGTCTTTTAAAAATAAATGAATAATATGATCGTTCATTAGTTTTTGTCTCTTTATTTTGAAATGTCTTTCAAATAATTTGTAAAGGTGGTCGCTCTTCGGCTTTTGTCCGTTTATTCTGCTTCGTATTAATTTCTCGCATATTTCAGAATACACACAAACACCCAGAAAACAGTATTTCACGGGCAGAATCCCGGCATTCATTGACACTGTTCTGCTACAAAGAGCAAACAGTTACACACATTTACCTGGCCGGCTGCAGCCCCCCTCCTTTCACCCCACAGCCCACGCTGTGAGACAGTTTGAGTCGGGCGTAGACGTATGGGTTAGGAATTATGGAATAGGAAACAAATGGTTACCAGGTACGGTAGTTACAAAATTAGGTAGTACAGATTATTGCGTTAATACTAATGGAACCGATGTACATAACACGCTGACCAGTTAAGACAGAGTGTTCAAATCAAGGCTATCGTTAGTGTTTCCGGAGGAGCAAGAGAGAAGGCCAGAGGTACGTAGTACTATTATTTATTCTGTGCCAGAGGCCACGTCACCGCAATGAAGTGAGTCGGCAGCTAACAATGGAAATAACACCAATGGAAGTCCAGAAAAGGAAGTGATTACCCCGCCTAAGTCACCTTTTCCCTCGGATCAGAATGAACCCAATGTCTCAGCGAGTAGAGTACAGTGCACAACGACACCTTTTCGTCCCGCCTTATTAGAAATCGCAAACCAACAAAACGATATGGAACAGATTATTAGTACTTAGTAATATGTACGATGGCGAGACTTTTCTATATTAGATATCAGTTTTAACAGTTAAACTGGGTTAACTTGTGGTCACTCGGAATCGCGGAAGTTGCTTAACTTTACAAAGCAATAAGGCCAATGGGAAAGTCGGTAGCACCACCGCGTTGTAATAAAAATAGAGAGGTTTAGGGTTAAACATACGTACCAGTGTAATAATAACATGAAACACACCCAGATGTCGAGACAATTATGAAAAACAGTTACCTATTTCTATATTAACCCGAATGTGAAATGAACATGGACATTAGATATGGCGAATGCTGCCACTCGACCACTAGAGCACGGAGTTCAATCATATCTAAAGCTGCGCTGTTATTGTAACTTTGTTGCTTGTTAATAAATGAATAAGGTGATTCGCACACCCCTCATGCATAAAATACACTAATTACCTACATCTCATATGTGTAACTTACACCACTGGTCCTTATCCTCGATTCCGTTATTTTAAAACGACTACAGTCGTGTTTCAGTGACATTATTGCAACAATTCCATAAACTACAAAAAAATAAGTATCCTATCAACTCTCGGCAACTAAAACAAATATATACCTACTCATCACTTGTCAAATCGCCAGAATAACGCTGACTAATAATCATGCTTATATTAAAACATCTGTTTTAATCTAAGTAATCATGTGATAAAAATCCTCTTCCATCCAACCCTTTCCAATAAATCCGCCACATGTAGTTTATCAAACGCCCTGCAAAATATGCAAATATGGAGTGCATTACTTTTGGGGGCGGCCGGTCGCCGCGCCCGCGGCCGCATCAAAGGCAAAACGAATTCGACGGCCGTAATTAATAGCTGTAGGTTTAATATGACATACCCCCCGGCCGGCCGCGCGAATGGGCCCGCACTTTAAGCCCTTCAAAGCATCACCTCAAAGGGACGCCACATGGCAACATACAATACTATAATGAAACCTAGACTTTTGTTTACCGAATAAAGGAGGCTGGATCGATAAGAGATAATTTGAATTTTAAACAACATCTGGCCCTAGATGCACTAAAGTAAGAGCTGTTACTTGATTAAATTACTTCTGTTCTGTAATCATTTTTAAGCTCCAATTAGTACTGTTTGTGTTTAATGAGTTGCATTAAAACCTCTCGTAATTAGGTGACTGTGCAATAGATGTGCTCATATAATCCAATACAACGCAAGGGCCTAACAACGCAAGGGCCTAACAACGAACACAAAGACAATAATTAAGTTTGTACAATAAATAAACTTTGCGATTCGTCAGAAGCTCTTGGATGGCAACATTTACAAAATCTACATACAAACACTTTTCGTAATACTGTTAGTTTATTATAAATCTGGGCATAATTTGCTCATCTGTTTATATTATTGTCTTTTCAATATCTTTGGCAGTACTATAGCACACCATCAAATTTACTTTACCTAAACAATCTCTTAAGCTCCGCCGTGCGTTGCCAACATGGGGACCCTCTCGGGCCTGCAACCTTCAGTATGGCCATCCATCCGACCATTACTTCATTAAATTCCAAAGCCATCAAAAACATACTTGTAAAAAAACAAAGTCTCGCAACTCAGTTCTTCTACCGTAAAAAGTAGTGATCAGCCATCACAACTTTTTACGGTAGAAGATCTGAGTGGCCATCGCATGAAAACACAATGTATCTCACTAGTGCTTATTACATATATTATATTAAATTAGATGGTTTAGTGCGATTGCCAAGTCAACCGACTTGGTATTACATGGATCTCACAACTTTTTAAAGTAGTATGTTTTTGATGGCATCTCATTTCTTTTTGTAGATAGTTCTACTTTTTTTCTTTTCCGGTACCTTCTACTTCTTGAATACCAACAACGGATATTGCATTATATTATAGCATACTTAAACAGGTACACTGATTTATTCACTGCAAATGTAACTTTGTAAATCTACATATTTATATGGGATTACAAAGTTATTTATGCAGTTGGTGTATCTAGAAAACTGGACGAAATTGCAAAATATTTTAGTTTTTCCTTGATTTATACACTAAACACTAATAAATAGTACTTCAAACCTGAAGCTTCTATGTCTGCTAGAAGTGCCTTAGAGTTTTGATGATCGGTCAGTCATTCAGTGAGTGACAAAATTATGAAACATTGACTAGTTATAATATAATTCTTAAACTACTGGATCAAATTGAATGAAATTTGAAATATACCGTGTTAATACGATGCCTGCACCGCCGTGCCCCCAGATTTAATGTCTGGTACCTTGACAACGGAACGACCGGGGGTGATATGAAGTCTGTGCTCAGTGACCTGCGTACCCTCATAAACGATTTCGCGTACCGTTTCGATCTAAACTTCTCCAAATGTGAAATTTTTATTCCTAATTCCCGTTCTTTTGATCTGGCATTAAAATTTGAATGAAGAATCGCTGCGCCATTTAGAAGCTCTCTATACGATTCTGTCACAAATTATATCGATGAACAGATGTCGAAATTCAACCAGTGTTCTGATCGTCTTTACAATTTGAATGCTCATAAGGCTCTCTTTGTAATTCGGTTTTGTCTTTTTGTACCCAAATTCACCTTTTGCGGCGTTCACAACTTTGGAAATACAAATTTCAAACCTCAATATCATTTATTAAATTTAGGCTACAATAATTAAGTACTTATGAACGTCGCTATGCCATCGGTTTGTAAAGTCCCTAACTATTGGGCGGGAGCCTTGTACATACTGAGAAGAACCGGCAAGAAACTCAGCAAGGCCATTTCTTTTCTCCCTTTGTTTTAACAGCGTCAATACAAATTGGAAAATGCCCTCCCTATCATAGAAGTACATTTCCCATTACAACATTAAAAAAAACATTTAATACGATTATGTACAAGACAACACAACACATACAAAAGAATATCCAATAAAAAACAGGTATTGCTCAATTTAAAGTAAAATGAACAACATCTTACAGTATCTTTGAAACAAGAAAAAGAAAGACTATTAAATACTACCAATAAAAAATAAAATTGCAAGAGCAGACCAGCCTCCACAGGCGGCACCCGTTCACGAGTAAAACATGTGACATACGATTCTCTACTAAAAACTTTGGACAAACTAATTCAAAATGTATTAATCAAAATTCTGAATTGCCCTCTAACCGACCGGTCCTGGGATCAGGCTTCTATTCCGATCCGTTTCGGCGGCCTAGGTATCTGCAAAATTTCGGATGAGGACCAGTGCTCCTGTCTTCTACCCACAGTACGCACAGCCTCTACAGCACTATGGAGTCTATGTTATGTCGGAGTACTGGCAGGTTCTACGTTGTAATAATTTATAAGTAAAACAGACTCCACAGTACTATCGTTAGCCCTTCGTTGGGTTCCGTAAAGGTGTCGTACTTGGCTGAGGCCAGGAGCGCCTGGTCTTTGACATGTCCGAACAGTCTACCGGAGGCACCTCACTCTCAGCGACAGTGGGACCAGCTGCTTAGCCAAATACTATACGACCAACTACACTCGCGAGCAATAAAACATCAGGATCTGGAAGACAGCGTTGTACTTCGGTGAGAGATGACCGATTCATTGTCACCACTTCTCTCCGAAATCGACACCTAACCAGCGTGGACGTCCAACGGCAGCTCAAAGAAGTTCGAAAGAGGGCTGTTAGTGGACAGTGAGGCGAAGGCTTAAAGAAGCGAATTTGACCCCAAATTTCTCCAGCCCACCGAGAAGTCCGGCTTCAGTTTGCTTGTGATCACTTAGATTGGGATATAGAGCAATGGAGTCGAGTCCTGTTCTCGGACGAAACAAGGATGTGCCTGCGTAATAGCGACCGCCGACAGAGAGTCTATAGAAGATCGGAGGACCGATTTGCACAATGTTGTGTTGTGAAATGCATTGTAGTTATCATTTAAAATAGATTAGTTTACATGTTCTGACCAGTCCACGTTGCTCGAGGCCTGTTTAAATGTATTTAAATAATTTTCATTAAACAGTCGTGTAATTAATTTTATTACCTTTTTCTTAGAATTTGTTCCAGTCATTTTTATATTATAAATTATAGTTTTATGATCAGAGATTCCGAGGTATTTTATAACCACATTATGCTTATTATTTTTTGTAAGAAGCAGATCTATGCAAGTTGAACTACAGCTAGTAACTTACTTTTTGATACAAGTTATATTTAAACACCCGTAGGAACAGTTTTAACTGACTCGCTTCGTAAAAACGCGTTTTGTCTAGTAAGAACTAGTTTTAAGTAATATAAAATTTTGACCATTACTTTATTCTAGTTTTAACAAAGGTATTTACTTTATAAAAACTAGTTATAACTAGGGAAAATGCTGTTTATCTAAAAACTAGTTTTAAAATACATACATACCTACTACGTACATATAATCACCACTATTATCCCCGAAGGGTTAGGCAGAGAACAGGCAATGAGGACAGCAAATGCAGTAGTGCTCTGTCATAGTCCACTTTTCACCAAATAGAGACTGCACATGTGCTCATCGTGACAGGTGGTGAGCCCATCGCCGCTCTATGCTGTTGGATGATGTGAAGTCATTAGTCCGTTAGTCGCCTTTTACGACACCCAAGAGGATTTTTACACCGCTACGCGATAATACGGTTACTAGTTATTGGTTTTAACTGTAATATATTTCATCTTGGGGAGGTGCTCATAAAACCACCATGCTAAACTTAGAAATAGCACAGAGAGCCATTTTCAAAGTTAGCACTTTTCGTCCTTTCCGTTTCCCTACAGCAGAACAGCAGAACTGTAGAAAAGCTAACGGGATAATTGCTAAGCTCGAAGCGCAGAACACCAAGCTTCAGTCGGATCTCGCAAAGCTAGAAGTTCGTATATCTCAATCAGAGAAAACATCTAGATGCTTTAATCTTGAGGTACAGTGCATACCGGATCGCCGTAATGAAAATGTGATCGCTTTGTTTAAAAAACTTTGTGAACAGATAAAGTTTCCGATTACTGACACTGAAATCCGCTCCTGTCGTCGTGTCGCAAAAATTAACCCTTCCTCGGATAGACCCCGCAACATATTGGTCACTCTTCCATCTGAGCGACACCGTGATACCATTATATCTGGAGTCAGAAGGTATAACAGAGAACATCCAAAAGACCGACTTAACTCAAGTCACATCGGCGTCACCGGAGATAAGCAGTTTATTTTCGTTGGAGAGCACCTATCGAAAGAGTGCAAGGATCTGCATGCGGCTGCTAGAAGACTGGCAAAAGCGAAAGGCTACAAGTATACATGGGTTAAATACGGCCGTGTCTATGTCAGAAAAAATGACACTTCACCCGCTATTCATGTAAAGTATATTATTAGTATAGACAAGTCAATAACGGAATTGGAATAATCTCTTAGTTTTAAATTATTAAGTACCTACCTATTTTATTTTTGTATTTTTTTGTATTTTTATATATATTTTTTATTAACTTATAATTTTATTGTGTTACTGAGATTATTTGTATAATGAAAATATATTATCAAAATGTCAATCGTATTAGGAGTAAATTGAATCAGCTTTATATAAATATTTTAAATTAGAATTATGATGTTATCTGTTTATGTGAAACTAACCTAAATGGCTCCTTTTCTGATGGTGAATTCGTGGATGACAGGTACACCGTATTTCGTAAGGACCGTGAAACATCTAGCTAAAAAACTAAAAAAAGTCTGGCGGTGGCGTATTGTTAGCGCTGAAAAAGAGTTTGCATGCTGTTAGGCACCCCGAATACGAAAGTGTCATTGAGGACTTATGGGTTACTGTACGTAAACATCCCGGGTCTCGCGGGCCCTGTCTTAATATATACCTTGTTTACTTACCCGCTGACCTTAGCGTCTCAGATTATAAATACTTTTTCGACCACTGCGGTGATATGCTCTTGAATCAAAGTAGCTCCGATTGTAATACAATTAGAGTTGGCGATTTTAATTTAGAGTTGGGCGGGCTATCGCAATATAACTACGTACGCAACGCAAACGGCAGGACCCTTGATCTTTTTATGACGGACCTTACACAGCTCGCACTATCGGAATGCCCTCCTCTTTCTACGCTCGATCGTCATCATCCAGCTATGGAGGTTGAGGTGGGCATTGGACCTCGCAGCATTGGAATGAAGAGCAACAATATAGCACTGCCTAACTTTCGTAAATGCAATTTTTCTATGTGCAATGAACAACTTAACAATATTAATTGGGCGCTCCACCTTAAAAACAGCGATGTTGATTTAGACGTAGATGAGTTTTATAATAATTTGAATAATGTTATTCGAGACAATACTCCTCTCAAGCGGATTGGTCGCTCCCATTATCCTATCTGGTTTTCAGAATCACTAAAAGCAAGCGTTAAAGAAAAAAAACTTGCTCACAAACGATACAAAAAGTTCCGTAACCCCAGAGACTACGATGAGTTCCAGTTGTTGCGATTCAGATCTAGAGACTGATAAAGGATTGTTACGATTTATACGTCACTAATGTCGAAAAGTCCTTGACCGAATCAACAAAACTCTTCTTTTCCTTCGTTAAAAGTAAACGGTCTAACCCTGCAATTCCTGACACTGTTAAGTTCGACGGTGTCACTGCCACCGGAGGAGAGGCAGCTGCGGATCTTTTTTCGAAGTATTTTTCTTCCGTTTTTGAACATGACAATAACATTACTAATCCCGATGCTCACGAGTCATACATCTGTTACTCTCAATGTGAGACACTTGTTTCTGAAGAGGATGTCTATAAGAAGCTTACAGCACTGGATACTAATAAGGGGGCTGGGCCTGATGGCATACCTCCCTGCTTCATTAAACCTTGTGCGGCTGCCTTAAGTGTGTCACTCTGTGCGATCTTTAATAAGTCCTTGCAAGCGGGTACTTTCCCAAGTGCTTGGAAGAAGGCACATGTAGTGCCCATACGTAAGTCGGGTGATCCCAGTGATTGTATGAACTATAGGCCAATCACTATATTATCTTGCTTCGGTAAAATTTTAGAAGCCTTGGTTTATGATAAACTCTACCATCACGTACAACCACATATCTACCAACAACAACACGGTTTCGTCTCGGGGAAGTCAACAATTAGTAATTTGCTGGAATACACTAATTTCATTTGTAAGGCGTTTGGTGATCATGGTCAAATCGACTCTATTTATACTGATTTTCAAAAGGCCTTTGATGGAGTCAATCATACAGTATTAATGACCAAACTTGAGTCAATGGGTGTGCATGGGTGTCTCTTGCGATGGCTGTAGTCATATCTTTCAAATCGGTGTCAACTAGTGGCATTGAAGGCGTTCCGCTCACAGCCGGTTCCTGTTGTATCCGGAGTCCCGCAAGGGTCTCATTTAGGTCCATTAATGTTCGTTATCTACATTAATGACCTCGTACCAAGCTAAAAAACTGTTCTTTGTTATACGCAGATGATTTAAAAATGTTCTCTCGCATAAATTCTGTTAGAGATTGCATTCAATTACAGAAAGACATTGAAACGGTGAGCGATTGGTGTAAGGCAAACCACATGAGCCTTAGCATTAAAAAATGTTCTGTGGTCTCGTACACTCTGAAAAGAAGTCCTATCATCTACGACTACGCAATTGACGATACGCCACTTGAGCGCAAATCAGTGGTACGGGATTTAGGTGTTTTCTTTGATAGCAAGATGAGTTTCAATTACCATTACGAAAAACTATCTAAGAAGTGCAACCAACTATCTGGTTTTATTTTCCGTGTTTCTAAAGAGTTCAAATCCCCTAAGAGTCTGCTGTTACTTTACAAGGCGCTGATAATGAGCCAGCTCGAGTACGCCTCCGTAGTATGGTCACCACAATATAAGAAGTATACAGACATGCTAGAATCTATTCAGAGACGCATTCTCAGGGTCCTAACACTAAGATACGGCAAGAAAAGAGAACTTGCAACGTATACAGAGTGATTACATTATTTTAATTTAAAGGGTCTGGAGAGCCGCCGCAAAGTGCACGACCTAACTTACCTATATAAAATCATGAACGGATCCATTCATACTACTCTGCTGTCTGATATTTGCCTCAAGGTTCCGACCCGCTCTTCTAGACACAATCGTCCTCTATCAGTTCCATTCTGCAACAATAACGTGTCATTCCACAATCCTATTTTCAGAATGTTTCGCGATTACAACACTTTGTTGGACCGGTTAGACGGTGTGCCTGATATCCATGCTTCATCACTTGCTAAGTGGAAATCTGCTTTGCATGGGCTGGTTTCCATTGAGGGCCATGACGCCACATAATGTCTTGCGCCCGTTTACTAAGAGAATTGAGAGAATTGTTTCACTTTTTTTTTTTAGAATGATATATTACTATTTATTTTTTATTTATTTTGTTTGTCATTTTAATATATTTTTTTTTAAATTGATTGAAGGCCTTGACATATTTATATTTTTATTGTAATTTTTTAAATTTATTTATCGTTAATTTTGTTTTAATTTTGTAATATTGTTGATTTTGATTTAATTTTGTTTTACATTGTTTTTTATTTTATTCATTGCATTGTATTGTAGTAATTATTATTGTAATCAATCACTATTTGCCTAATTTAATTAATTTAATTTATCTTATCGGACTTGAATATCATGCTGGTTACACATATGTTTGGAGATACACAGCCTACTCATAGTTTAAGTAAAAAAATCATGTTACTCATTTTTTTTATTTGCTGTATATCTGTTTTGTGTAATAAATAAATAAATAAAATAAAAAAAACTCCTAGCTGAATGTGATGTCCTTTCTGTCCGTCAGTTGTTTATACTACTAACTGTAACAAAAACATTCACTAACGCCCTATTATCCTGCACTACATACCAGCAAAAGGCGAGCAGACATTGTTTGTTCCACTGAGCTATACCGTACCTCACAGATTTTTTTGCTTCCTTGGAAGTTTTTTGTTTAATAAACTTAATTTAACACTAGGTATAATACATCTTAAGAATAAAATAAATTGCAAGAAAACCATACAAAAGTGGCCTAAAGCAAAACGTACAATAACACCGAACATCTATTACTAGTTATTACATAAGCTGGTATACAATAAGCAACATACAGTATACAACAATAACAGCAACATGCTTGCTGTAAGCAAAATTTTAATAAAAGTATTGTAATTTATTGCTATTTAATGAAATGTTATGTAATGAAGCGCTAACACACACACACCGATTAGATGCCTGAGATAACGAGTAAACTAGTTTACGTGTAAGCAGTTATTCTGTGGTTTAGGTATCACTTCCATTCTTTTACACTACTAACCTTAATTTTAAGACTTTACAATTTAAGCGGCACTATTGTAATGCATTATATTATTTATGTAGACAAATGTTATTTTATAAAGTTTTTTGTATTTGGTCTTAAGTTTTAAACAGCAAATAAAATTCTTATTCTTATTTTTTCATTAAAAGGTGTACTGTTTTGCTTTAGTTTTTTTTGAGATGGGATTGCTAATCCACTCGTATTAACAATATGTCATTGATTTATTAGTAAAGTTTTTTGTTACCTTCCCTTTGAGGGACAACTTTACTATTTATCAAACAAACAAAACGTCGTAATAAAATAGCATGGCTGTGATCTGTTCGTGTTTTGTCCGATTTTGAATAGCGAGGGATTAAATTTTGTTCGGGCGGGCGGCGATGGTCGCTCCCCTTTGGTGGGTGGGACCACGCGCTGCCATAGAACACTCTAATAATAAGCCGGCATTAGCCCGTCTCGCGTCGATGCATTGATGGACCCCAACGATACATAAGTATTATTTGGTTTGACGGTTTACTAATTACACCTATACCTACCGACCGCTTCCTGCAACATATTATCTGCTACATTCACGTTGAAATACCTAGCAGTTGAACCATCGTACTGTGTACGTGTTGATGTTATGACCTACGTTGGTAGGACTCTCCAAATCACAGAATAGACAAAGAAGGTTCTAATGTTGGCAAAGGAATCAAAGAAATCATGTCGCCGATACAATAATTAATAGGTGTTGTCTTAAATCACCACATTTTCTGCCAAATACAGTTGGTGATCACAAATTCGGGTTGTACATCGGAAATGACGTAACTTACTATTTCCGACCTGTGAATTGAACATTGTTTGATGTATGACGACCTCCTTGGTGGAGTGGTTTGTACGTCGGTTTTCATAGTGTCGCCATCTCTGAGGTCCCGGGTTAGATCTCGGTCGGGTCAATTTAGAAATTATTATTTTTCAAAATTGTCTCGGGTCTGGGTGTTTTCTATGTATAGTATATATTTAAGTATGTTTATCCGTTGTCTAGTAACCGTTTAACGAGTTTCATAACGAAGCTTCTCTTGGGCTAGATAATTGGTGCGAGTGTAGGAAAGTTTATTTATTTATTATTATTTATTGTTTCACAACTCGGGCTACCGAGGTAGGTATTGTTATCAAATAAAATTGATTTATTTGGTAGTTTATTATATCATTTAAGTAGGTATGTAATTAACTTTACTAATATATTACTGGAAGTGTATTCCATGTGTTTGTACTATGAGTATAATATTTCAGTTTCAGTTACCAATAAAATAACGTATTAATATAAAATTATTAATATTTTTATATCTATATGTACCACTTTGAGGGGAGGTATTTCGAGCGCTTCTCTCTTGCTCTCTACGGTACGGTAAGGGACGGGTATAAAAGCGAAGCGGAACGAATAATCGCGTTTTATATAAAAAAAAATTATAGATGTAATAAAAAAAAAAGATTGGTTATGATACCTCAAGTTAACTATGAAATTCATTTTGGTAAATAAGTCATAATATCAAATTACTTATTTTATGAATAAAACCTAGAAAAGAAAATAAAATGACACAAAAATATGTATGTTTGTGAATTTATTCTATCGAGCCAACTTTATAAAATCGTGTTTCCATCGGGTATATTCTACAGAATAAAGCCTCAACAATATTTTATAATTTTTGCAGATTATAATTTTACTGTTTATTACTTCAAAAATTAATTCTAAGACCGTGTTATGTTAATTTTTCACTAACACCTAGCCTTAACGTAAGGGCTCCACAGAATACCACCGGCATCGAGTGTCAAGGTTACGGGCCGCGGATACGGGCGACAAGGTTACAACTGCGATGGGGATTCATTCAAGGGTGGGGTCCGGGTCGGCATCTCAAAGTCACGGCCAAGGGGCGGCATCGTCATGGAGATGCGTAGCATTTCCCCAATGTTATTTGCTTTTCCAATCCAAATCAAATGATTGAATTTAATCAAAATATTTTATTCTAATTAATATTAACTTTTTAAAAGTATTTTTTAAACGTTTATACTTAAATTATGGTTTATGGGTTAAGAATTTATTTCTTTAGAAAGAATACACAATTCACTTACCTAAAGGAAGACAATTTTACCTTAGCATAAAATTCCGGTTGAGTAATATAATCTTGTACCGAGAACATGCTGCAAGAAACTAGGCAACAGCTATTTCGGTCTTCGTCCGGTGTTACCGGAAATGTAACAAATAAAAAATATATTAAGCATACCAAATTTGTAAAATAATTTATAATGATAAATAGTGAAAATAAATCTATAGGTACAGTCAGCATCAAAAGTAACTGAACAAAAACAAGGTGGCAAAAGTAATAGTCACGTGTAAGTGTCATATCATAGGTGCTCATCATTTAACATTTCAGAATTATATGACATTTATTTGTGTTCATAATTATAACTTCTCTGTAATTACCTATATAGAGACGGTCATGTACTTTTGACTCAACAGCTATGTCAGACAATTCTGTTCATTTCAACCATAACAATCATTTAAAAATGGCATATGCTAAGCTACTTTTGATGCTGACTGAACAACCAAAGAGTGTTTCTAAAAATGTATAGAAGCAGCTTAATATTTTGACACTAGGGCTAAGATTTCCATAAATGTTTAGCGTTTACCGACTAAACTAAACGTTTGCAATTTAATAAACAAAAAAATCAAATGAAAAACAGATTTTATACTTTTATTAATTACATACATACATTATAATCAAGAACTATTATCACAGAATCCTACTAATATTATAAACGCGAAAGTTTGTAAGTATGGATGGATGTTTGTTACTCCTTCACGTAAAAACTACTGTCCCCAAAGGGTGAGCCAGAGACTAGGCAACGAGAACCGCAAAAGAATGTCCTCTGCCATAGTCCACTTTTCACCAAATACCGACTGCACATGTTGTCAGCGTGACAGACCGTGGTGAGCCCATCACCGCTCTATGCTGTTAGATGTATGTGTAGTCTTTAGTCCGTTAGTCGCCTTTTACGATACCCAAGGGAAGAGAGGGGATGGTAGTATTCTTTCACCGCTACGCGACACGAAATGTTTATTTGGATCATTGAGTTTGAGCTACCCGTCGGACCATATTATATACCTATTAGATCTAAGTTTATCGACAGATATTTAATTTTTAATCAGCTGTTTAGGTCATTCGTCGATTCATTAGCTCATAAAAAAATGCTGATTGATCAACTGTTGGAATCTAACCAAATGGTTATAAAATCATAGGTAACGTTGCAGTTCATAAACTCGAGCCTTAGAGCAACAGTAAAGTTGTCAAACCAAAGTTAAGTTAGAGGAAGAAGTATCTTTGTACTAGGTAAACTTAACATCAATGCCGACTCACTTAGAGAACAAGAATATACCCAAATACAAATATACTACGACAAAACACAAAACGCTAACGGCGGTCTGTTGACCCGTCCGCGTCAGCTGGGCGATAAGTACCTACGTTGACGGGTCAACAGACGGCCGGCCGGCCGGCCGTTGCCCCCGTCAGCTGGGCGATAAGTACCTACGAAAAAACACGAAATCTTTTTTTGTCATTATTGACATGTATAAAACATTTGACCTGACCAGCCCTTGAATTATCTTGCGGTTTCTAGCAGTCATCTATGTTATTAATATTATTATTTTATACAATGTAACATACTCACAGAGTACCTAATTATACTGGTATATATACACTGCACACATACTTACATTGAGCGCGCGCGCACACACACACACACACACACAAACACACCGCCCCCCCCACACACAAACACAGGTGTTCTTTTCGCAACAACACAAGCGCAACTCGCAAAATATGCTTACCTAATAACAAAGATGTTTATACACTCTCAATATAGGCTATGGGAACATCATCCACAGTAACAAACAACATTGACGGACAAAGCGATAAGTAATGCTTCCTCAGCCTATTTAATATTTATTATGTACTTACTTATACAATTACTTATAACATAGTAATGGTGTAAAATGTAAAGGTCTTGAAATGTCAAAAATAACATAAATAAATAACCCACCACCCTGGCCCAATGCGGCCCAATGCGGGTTGGAGGGTGAAGTTTTGTTTAGCAAATGTTGTCAGAACAATTTTATTTTACTTGCGTATTTTACCTAAACCTAAAGACCTTTTACCTTAACGTACCTACAACTCTTCGTAAGAGCGTATTTAATATCTTGAGCACTAAATGGATATCTGGTTGATATCCGGAGTGCACGTAGGCAGTAACCGACAGGAGCATGCCGTGCGTCCTTTGCTTTGAACTGGTAGAGATTAAATTTATTTTATAATGGACAAGGAAATGGCTGAGACCTTTTAAAAAGATTAACTGACGTTTCATTGGTTCCTTTTCGGATTTATCCATTTAGAATTGATTAAAGTTACTTTTCAGTTGCAGGTGGATGTCTCATCGGATTAATGTATGGATTCTTAAGCAGCAGTACGTTATGTTACGTAGGTTTGCATTGTGTAGAATACACTAGTTGTGCTAGTAAATCATAAAATGATTCTCATGACGATTTCTCTGTGCGTCATTTTGACGTTTCCCTACACGCGACCACACACTACTAAACATCAGAATACACATCATAATGATTAGTTATACGCGCTACTTAATATCAGAATATGATAGTTACACATAGATAGTATTGGGGTTATTAGTCAAGGCAATTACTCTGATGATGACCCGCAAGGCAATTGGAAAGGATGTTGAGATGAAGGTAAAGCTGACTTTATTGGATTTAAAGGCAACAAAAGACCTCAAAATTCACTTGTTGCTAGAGAAGAGCAAGGGGAATGACAAACATGACTAAATACACATATCATAATTTAATAAAATTGTTAACTTAGAAAGTTCACTGAAAAGTATGTATAACAATATAAACGATCTATCACATTTTTAAGCACCTAAATTATCAGATTGTTGGCAAAATGACATGGTTGATTATGTGCAACTATAATGCTGAGCGATTTTAATCCTTAAATAAAAAGCGTAAGTACTTGTTGTGTTGCTGACCACTCTTTATAATACTGGGGGACTGGGGGACTGGGGGTCCGGTATTGGAACAGCAGGAAATCGGCATAAGGTCTGAGTCTTCGACATGTCCTTGTGACAACTTTTATACACTCTGCCCCAACATCGGACTCTCGGTTCTCCTTCAACTGTTGTAGTTGTACCGATGCCTGAGTTTGTTATTCACCAGCCTCAATAACACGAAGAGATAAGAAAATCTGCACACACCTTAGTTTTCACTGATGAGATTGGGAAGGACTTTGGCTCTATTATGAATAACCATACAAGAGGTTCTGTCTTAAATAAATGTATGCCTGGGGCAACGCTGCAACAGATCGTAACAGAGGTATATTCTGCAAATGTGAACAGTAATACATTAATAGTTCTAGTTAGCCTTGCAAAGAAAACATATTGTAGACAGCTTTACGAGATTAAGCCAGATAGACTGTAAGAAACTAATATGGTGTACATTTTCATATTCAAAGTCAATGAATGACAATCAAATTAATAAAATTTATAAATAGACACACAGTGGTGACTTCCAGCTCTTCTTCTTCTTCAGCCCATGATCACCCACTGCTGAGTGTAGGCCTCCTCATTTGCACGCCATCCTGATTGGTCTTGGGCTTTCTGTAACCACTGTTTGCCCGTTACTTTTGTGATGTCATTCGCCCATCTAGCCTTCTGGCGGCCAACGCTTCTGGTACCAGTTCTCGGTCTCCACACAAGCACCTTCCTGCTCCACCGGCCATCGTCTCTGCGGCTTATGTGACCCGCCCATCGCCACTTCCTTTGCGAAATGATACGCCCCACGTCGTTTATTTTAGTGCGACTCCGGATTTCTGTGTTTCTTATTTTGTCGCTCAGAGTGATACCCAACATGGCGCGTTCCATCTTCTTTTGGGCTACCTGCAGCTTTTGGATATATTGTTGTGTAAGGGTCCAAGTTTCTGCCCCGTAGACCATGGCCGGCTGAATACACTGCTCATATGCCCTTCGTTTTAGAGAGAGGGGCACTTCTTTACACTTGAAAATTTCAGGTTACCGAACGCCTCCCAACTGAGTCCGATGCGGTGCTGAATTTCTCTTGCCTATCCGTCCTTTCCAAGCGTAACCAGTTGCCCCAAGTAGACATATTCGTCGACCCGCTCTATCCTTTTACCGTTAACCATGATACCATCCACGATAGAGTCCTTGCATATGATTTTTGTTTTTGAGGTGTTCATACGTAGACCAACACTTATCGAGACCAGATAAAGTTCTTCCATCATACTCTGGAGTTCGTCAGCACTTTCGGCGAATACAATAATGTCGTCGGCAAAGCGGAGGTGGCTGAGACGCTCACCATTTATGTTTATTCCCCTATCAGCCCAGTCGAGGAGCTTAAATACTTCTTCCAGACAGGCGGTACATAATTTAGGAGATAATATAGTGTCGCCCTGCCTTATACCTCTCCTCACAGGGATATGCCTTGTTAGTTCATGCAGCTTCACTTGCAATGTAGCTTTACTGTAGATCTCACGTAGAAGGTCCACATACCTCGTGCCTACAAGGCTTCTCTTCAGGGAGTGTAGTACAGCCCAATGTTCAACGCTATCGAAAGCTTTCTCGTAATCGACGAAAGCTACTACGAGGGGCTGGTTGTACTCGTTACACTTCTCTATAACCTGTCTTACGGTGTGGATGTGATCTAGCGGGTTACCTATCATAAATTCGAAATTTGCCAGTACGAATTTTATTTGGCCGAAAACGTTTTGTAATTTTTTGTTTTCTATTATTTTCTTTTTACCGAAAACACAATTGACAATGTTTTGAAATGCCGATTATCAAAAGTATTTTTTTTCAAAATCTTTATGTTTTGAAATGCCACTCAACGTTTGGTCGAAGCTTTTAATGCTAGATGATTCATTTTCCAGAAACACGTTTCCAATATTATAAAAATTCAACATTTCAAATAATTGAAATCCATAATTTCCTCGAACAACATGTAATCGTAGTAACGTATAAGCATGCAAGCAAGCATGCAGCATGCAAGCAAGCAAGCATGCTTCATGCAACCAAGCATGCAGTAAGCAAGCAACCAAGCATGCAGCATGCAACCAAGCATGAAGCAAGCAACCAAGCTTGCAGCAAGCAACCATGCTTGCAGCAAGCAACCAAGCATGCAGCATGCCATCAAGCATGCAGCATCATCCAAGCACGCAGCATGCAGCAGGCATGGTTTCTGCCACGGCTCCGGCACTGCGAGGCTCCGGCGGTCCCACGCGAGCCGCGCCTTCGCGGGCTTAAATTACACTCTAGCGTAGGGCAGACAAGACTACGTGGAGTCGGTTTTGCTGCGATTCGTTTCTGTCGCTGACTTTTGTAGCACAACCTTACCGAAAACACAAAGTATTAACCTTTTAAGACAGTTAAATTTATTTACCTAATAATATGAAATGAAAAATCATAACAAAAATCTGGGTACATGTTTTAGAGAAAAAGTTACTTCGAATTTTAAAACTTCTAGATATGAAAATTATTGTAAGCAAAACATCTTCCAAAAGAAAAAAAGTAGTTTTGATATTCGGCTTATAGTTTTCTGGAAAATGAAACGTATGAATGATAAGTTTATGGATTAACAAAATTATGTAAAAGCAACAATCTGGGATTTAAAACTTCGTGATACCGTTTTCGAACATCCGCTCTCCTTACTTCACTAAGTTTATATTTGTACTGGCACCTCGAGACCAACCGTTAGGTTATGCAAGAAGTGCCAGACGTCCCTGCGCCAGTAGAACACTCGCGCAGGAGACCACCAACGTTAGGTCTTGACGCCAAATTAGTGCCCGCCGCAGCGCGCTCTTCATTCGGTACTCATAAGACTAGTGTCTCAGGAGAGTATCCCCGTGAACACGTGTAGTTCACTGCCTATTGTCCAGATAGGTAACCGGAGCCGTCGAGCTCGATCACTTCTCGTTGCACGAAGGGCACAACTCGCAGTTGCCACTGCTAGGGTCGTCGACTCTAAAGTCGACTCCCAAGTGTCCACCTTGGTAGCGGAGTAGTAAGCCCACTCACATCTCGGAACCCATCCGGGCGCCTAGCCAGTTCCCACGTCCTACGCGGCTGGCTGGACCGGAGACTACGGCATCTAGGAGGCCGCCTCTACTAGTTATCCAGACTAGTACCGGAGATGTCAACACCAATGTCCAATGAAAACCACCGGACAAAGCTGCCAACTATAGGGGAAACTCACGTTCCCCGCAGGATTTTTCGCTTCTGGCCCCTCAGAGACCGCTACTAGGCCCCGCTCGCTGTGCACGAGTTTGGAAGTCCTGGCACACAATACCAGGACAGACGAACATTCCCAAGCTCTACAGCTAACCACACGCCACTACGAGTCCAACCCATGTCCGGATCCCGCCGGAGGCGCCTGGTTAAAGGCACGACCAGCGGGGGGCTTGAACCGGAACCCCGTAGTACCTCTGAAAACTCAACCAGACCCGTAGTTCCAGTTGCGATACCCTATTCGCTTCTGGCCCCTCAGAGACCGCTACTAGGCCCCGCTCGCTGTGCACGAGTTTGGAAGTCCTGGCACACAATACCAGGACAAACGAACATTCCCAAGCTCTACAGTTAACCACACGCCACTACGAGTCCAACCCATGTCCGGATCCCGCCGGAGGCGCCTGGTTAAAGGCACGACCAGCGGGGGGCTTGAACCGGAACCCCGTTGTACCTCTGAAAACTCAACCGGACCCGTAGTTCCAGTTGCGATACCCTATCTATTGAGGTCGGTAGATAGGGACATTTCACCGTTCACCGTTCACCGTTTTCGAACAATTGAAATTCGTACAGGAAAGTTTCGAATTTATGATAGGTTACCGATCTAGCGTCGAGTACCCGCTACGAAAGCCTGCTTGTTCCGCCGGTTGGGCTGAGTCGAGTCTGTGTGTAAGGCGCAAGGACTTCCAGCTATTTGATAGCAATATTTATTAAAAACTTTTTCTTGAATAAAGATGATTTGTCTGTCAAGACGATTAAACATAAATAGCTATATTCTAATAGCAAATAATATTAACATAGAATGTAATGACAAGACAGTAACCAATAGTAGTACCACTAAAGGCACTAAGGCAATCTCTTTTCCGGAATGTAAGGTCGAGTAAGGAAAAGTGTAATAGAATTTTACTTTAGTTCACCAAAATGTAAATCGCTTCTCTGGCAAAATATTACATGTACGAGTATAATGCTAGACAAATATAATGTGAATATATATTGTTTAACAGAAACCAGGTTGAAATCTGAAAGTACCTATGTGCTTTTCAGTAAATAATTGTAAAGTGTGTTCTACATAAACTCTGCTATGTGGGGTGGTTGCCATTCTTGTCAAAGACTCCACTAAGTGTAAAAAACGAAAAAATATAGTGAGTTATTCTGTTGAACGCGTTGCGAGATAGCTAGTGCAGAGATAGTGGGTTTTCTTGTAGAGGTGATGTAGGTACGTAATGTATTTATCGACCACCTTCAGGCAACTTACTTGACAAGATATTTGCCTGCAATAAATCCATTGTTGTATGTGGTGGTTTTAACATAAATTTACATGCTGATTCTGGGGATAAGGGAAACTTTATCTCATTATGTTAAAATTTTATAACTTAGATTATGTTTTTAATGAGATTCGAATCACACCTCAATCATCGAATCACACCTTGGCGTCGATATTTCGAGTGACGTTCAGTTTCGTGGTCATATGCTTCAAAAAAGCTGGGTGTGCTTAATAGAGCGGGTCAATATTTTACGACGGCCCACCGCTTACAACTGTATAAAGAACAGGTCAGGCCGCATATGGAATACTGCTCCCATCTTTGGACTGGAGCACCCCAATACCAACTCCTTCCATTTGACCGCATTCAACGCAGAGCTGCTCGAATTGTCGACGACGTGGTTATTTCAGGTCGGCTCGATCCACTGGCTCTTCGGAGAGAAATTGCGTCTCTCTGTATTTTGTACCGTATGTATCATGGGGAGTGTTCTGAAGAATTGTTCGGCTTAATCCCTGCCGCAGATTTCCTTCACCGCACTACACGCAATCGACTGTCATTCCATCCACATCACCTTGATGGATGGCGGTCTACTACCGTACGCTTTTCAAGAAATTCCTTGCCTCGAACTACAGTATTGTGGAACCAGCTCTCGGCGGCGGTATTTCCGGACCGTTACGACTTAGGGATCTTCAAGAAACGAGCCTATTCCTTCCTTAAAAGCCGGCAACGCGCCTGCGATTCCTCTGGTTTTGTCCATGGGCGGCGGTGATTACTTTCCATAAGGTGACCCGCTTGCTCGTTTGCCTCCTTCAGCTATAAAAAAAATCAGAGACATGTATTGTTAATATTTTTATAAATTGTAAAATCAGAAGTAAGTAATTGATAAATGGGGTATCTTATGACCATAAAACTCAAAAGAGAGTAATTTTGCAAGGAAAAATATCTTATCTTTCTAATAAAATTATAGGCCCCTAACTTGTAGTAGATCTGCAATATTTAAAGATAAATTCGTTGAGAGACTCTCGTTATTTATTTGATTGCAATTTTAACGAACCAAATAAATATTACAAAAAAATATTTGGTGTGATTACTAAAGAGTATAACAAAATACACACAAAAAAAAGTTAATGTAAATGAAAAGACAGTCTTTAGTGATTGGGCTACGAAGGGAATAAGAAAAGTAGGGATTTTCTTCATGATCTTGTATGATAAGAAATCTTTTAATTCTAAACTAGCTTTTCATGTATTGTAAAATATATTCCAAAACATAAAAAAAATGTTTTATGCAGATTTATTAGCAACAAAATAATAATGTCTAAAGATAAGGTCTAGATTATTATGAAAATTATTAATTCAGAAACTGGCAGAGTGAGTAAAATGTAATTTGTTCTTGAGCTTTCTGCTCAAGATGAATAATGAAAATATTAAATATTAGAAATATAATAATGAATAATGAGTTGAACAATTGTGAATATATAAAATATTTTTTTTTGAATAAAAAAATTACGTAAAAGGCTATTATATATACCTACTTAATTCGTGCCTAAGGGTGCGGTCACGGCTTGCGCTGCCACCGCGTTACAGCCCCCTTAAGCCTCGAAGCGGTTTGAGGTGGCTAATTAATGACGTACTGCAAAAGAGGTAGTATGGAAAACGTTCGAGCTTCCTCCTGAATGATAAGTAGTTACTTGTGGAGTGGTCCGTGCCTGCATCGAACGCCTTTCATACGAGCCGACTAATGAACGCAAACCTTCGCCACCGCAATGAAAACTGGAGACTTCGTTATCCGCGAATTAATTACCTTTCGAGCTAGCTTCCTTTTCTATTTGTGTAACTTTTCTGCTCTTTGAGACTTATTTAGCGGACATCTATCTCATTTCATATTGAAAATATTCAAAAAAAGAATATACTAAAAAACCCCGTTTCTATTCAAAAATATTATTGAAACTACGAGTAGTATCGTATACTCGTATATTACAGACGATAAAGGTGAGCTTGTGCCTATATTCCGACAGATACAGACCTACGATTTAAGTCTATTGTTATGGACTTTGTGATGGATTACTGGCGGGGGGTCGAACCCCGGACTCTCGCGGTGGGAGCGCGCCGAGAGTGAATCCTACATTTCCTTCCGCCGGAGGGGCTTGGAAGGTTTCCTAGCTAGCTCAGCGTTAGAAGGGTTAGCCACGGGTATGCGACAAACAAACACAGGTATATATTTATCGGACGGGCGGGTCTGTTACGCCCCTTTATTTAACTTAAGTCTTAAGCTACGTCTACGGTAGGCGTGATGATAGTGATCGTGGGGTTTCTACTGAAACGGCATACGGCCCTACTTGAACAGTTCCTGGGGAACGGAGGTCTCAGACGAGCGAGTGCGGGCGTGCCCGCACGGTCACAGCTACGGTAAGAGAACACTCCACTAATCTATAGACAGGGAAATCCAGGTGAGCAAACCTTCGGTGGTACCCGCACTGCTCCAACCTGAGGATACCTGTCTACACCGATACTACGTACCCACAACCACTAACTCACGCCCGTCTACGGGATCTACAACTATCGCGGATCGACTCAAACGTCCCTAAGGACAGAGGCCAGGTGAGCTGAGATACGGTGAAAGCCCGTACCGCTACAACCCGAGGTCCCTATCGGCCCAGACGCGCACATACGGTGAAAGCCCGTACCGCGCAGCCGAGGTCGGGTCAGGCGATGCGTCGACGACGGCGTCGAGGCAACGACTGCTCGCGAGTAGACTCAAACGTCCCTGAGGACGGAGGCCAGGTGAGCTGAGATACGGTGAAAGCCCGTACCGCTACAACCCGAGATCCCTATCGGCCCAGACGCGCACATACGGTGAAAGCCCGTACCGCGCAGCCTAGGTCGGCTCAGGCGATGCTTCGGCGACGGCGCCGAGGCAGCGACTGATGGCGAGCTCTGTGCGCGGCCGCTTTTTATACGGCTCGCGGCTGTGACGTCACGCAGCTGTCCGGCATCTCTGTGTTCCTTGCGCGGCGCGCGGCGTGGCGTCGCACTGCCTCCCCCTCTCTGGAGATTTTTACCTACGGGAAAAATCACCGTAAATAAATGCGATATATCTGTCTAGAAGCCTATTTGTTACGGCTTCTATTCTTATACATTTGTATTTCCTACATTTTATTCTTAATGCAATCTGTTGAAGCCCGGATTTTGCTTCCCGGTACCGATACCGCACAAATGAATATGTACTTTGTATGTAAACAATTAACGACCATTAAAAGTTTAGATCGATTGAACGAGAAACGGTGCGGAGTTGGTTTGTGGAACATAATGGTTCATCAACCTGCGTAATAACAATATAATAATAATAAAATAAAATAAAAACTACGTCTACACCCATCTCCCTACTACTAACTACGCCTACACTGGGACTATCTCGGCGACTGTTTCGTCTTCGCGAGGCGAATGAGCCCCCTCTTCTGCCCGCCGTTCCGCTTACGGCCCGCCCTGCGTGTCCCGTTTCTACGGACCGGCCCTGGTGGCTGCGGGGCCTCCTGTGCCGCACTCTCGCCCAGGCTGTCTTCAACCAAGTTGACGTACTCTGTTCGGTCGGGCTGTAGTTTCCCGGGTGGTGTGGACTCTCGGGGATCGGGTGGTTCCCAGTGCTTTCTATGTAAAAAGCAGAAGAAATCTTTCTTTCTCTTTCTTATGCGGTATTTTTGTGGTAATTTTAACCCTTTTTCTCCTTGTCTTCGTTTCTTATTGTACCAGGTTTGTTCCGTTGCGGTGCAAATCGGATTTCGGGATAGCTCATCTGCTATTTTCTTGATTTGGTTCGGTTTCGGATTTCTTGGATAGTATTTTTGTTTCGCCGGTTCGTTGTGTATCCTATTGATCTTTTGTGTGGCGGGTATGGCTGGCTCTTTTTTATTCTGTGTACTCTTGGCCACCTCTGGCGATGTCACGGGGTTTTTTTCGGGGTCTTTTTGGTCCTCCGGTGTCACAGTTTCGCCTGCCCAGGTTATTACCATGCCTATCCTCCTCAGCACGTCCATCCCTATTATTGTGTATGCTGCCGTCGGTAGTACCCCTACACAATGTTTTATTCGTACATTTTTCATTTGGAGTTCCGTCACAACTGTCTTTTCCACCTGTGTGTTGGTTCCATCCGCGAGTATGACCTCTTTCTGGGTAGGCATTTCTGTTGCCCCCCGAGCTATGCAGTCTTTATATACTGTCTGGTTTATGTACGTGCTCGTGGATCCTGTGTCCACTACGCACCGGTGCTTGGTTCCCATGAATTCTGCTTCTACGTAGATTCTGTTGTCTTCCCTGTTTTGGTCGTTGGCGACCTCTACGGTGTCATTCGTGGTATGAATTTTCTCCCTACGTCCCTGTTGGTACTTGCCAGCGTCGTTGCTGCGCGGCTCCCTGTACCCTATGTACTGGTTTTCGTGCGGTGTCATAGCTATGTTCTCGTACTCTGCGGCTAGTTTCAGGAGTCCTGGGAGGTCTTTGTAGTCTTGCTTCTTGATATATAACTTATATTCCTTAGCCATATTCTCGTGTATCCGGTAGATTTGTTCGTCCTTAGAGAGTTTGGCGTACCTTCGCATTAAAGTTTGTAAATCGGTTAAGTAGTCGGTGAAGCTTTCTCTGTACCTCTGTTTTCGGGCGACAATTCTTACAATGAGGTCCTCCTGGTAGTTATGTGGGTAATAATACAGTTGGAACAGCTCTAAGAAATTTTTCCACGTGTCACATGACTCCGCGTTGTTCCTGTACCACATTAAAGCTTTTCCTTGTAATATTCGTGGTAGTGCCGGTAGTACGTCTTCCTTTTGTATGTCGCTGGCCGTTACGAGCTCCTCGAGTCTTTCGATGAACTCCACCGCGTCATCCCCTGGTTTGAATGTCAGATTCCACTCTTTTATGAGTTTGTTAATCATTTTGCTTTTGTCTTTGTTTTCGCTGTCGGACATTCTTCCTGTGTGTCCCTTGTTTGGTGTTTTAAATTCTTCGCCTTCTTTTACTACGTCTACGAGTAATTTTCTTAATTCGTCCACTGTTAGCCCCTCTGTAGGTAGGTCTCTTTTCTCGGCTTCTTCAATTAATTCTGGCTTCCGTAATTGATATATCCACGCTGTCTGCATTCCTTCGGGGTGCTCTAAATAGCTTATTTCGGTGTCGGTCGGTCGGTCGGTCGGTGTGTCGGAGCGACGCGTTGGGTTTTTACGGGGCGCACTAATTTTCACTCTTAATTCTAAACTCACCCAGTTGCTGGTGCATACGGCGGGCGGCCAGGGGCCAATCTATCCTGGCGGGCGGGTTGAACGGCGGGCTAAATGGGAAGAAGTGATTATTACGGTTATATTACCTACTCCCCCCTAAATTGGGTGGGCGGGAAGCGTCGCGTTCACTACACGTGGCGAGCTTGTATTTCTTTCCGTGGCTCCCCTCTGAGCTAATGAACTCTTATGTGAGTTTTATAGTTGGGCGCCAAATGTGATGGATTACTGGCGGGGGGTCGAACCCCGGACTCTCGCGGTGGGAGCGCGCCGAGAGTGAATCCTACATTTCCTTCCGCCGGAGGGGCTTGGAAGGTTTCCTAGCTAGCTCAGCGTTAGAAGGGTTAGCCACGGGTATGCGACAAACAAACACAGGTATATATTTATCGGACGGGCGGGTCTGTTACGCCCCTTTATTTAACTTAAGTCTTAAGCTACGTCTACGGTAGGCGTGATGATAGTGATCGTGGGGTTTCTACTGAAACGGCATACGGCCCTACTTGAACAGTTCCTGGGGAACGGAGGTCTCAGACGAGCGAGTGCGGGCGTGCCCGCACGGTCACAGCTACGGTAAGAGAACACTCCACTAATCTATAGACAGGGAAATCCAGGTGAGCAAACCTTCGGTGGTACCCGCACTGCTCCAACCTGAGGATACCTGTCTACACCGATACTACGTACCCACAACCACTAACTCACGCCCGTCTACGGGATCTACAACTATCGCGGATCGACTCAAACGTCCCTAAGGACAGAGGCCAGGTGAGCTGAGATACGGTGAAAGCCCGTACCGCTACAACCCGAGGTCCCTATCGGCCCAGACGCGCACATACGGTGAAAGCCCGTACCGCGCAGCCGAGGTCGGGTCAGGCGATGCGTCGACGACGGCGTCGAGGCAACGACTGCTCGCGAGTAGACTCAAACGTCCCTGAGGACGGAGGCCAGGTGAGCTGAGATACGGTGAAAGCCCGTACCGCTACAACCCGAGATCCCTATCGGCCCAGACGCGCACATACGGTGAAAGCCCGTACCGCGCAGCCTAGGTCGGCTCAGGCGATGCTTCGGCGACGGCGCCGAGGCAGCGACTGATGGCGAGCTCTGTGCGCGGCCGCTTTTTATACGGCTCGCGGCTGTGACGTCACGCAGCTGTCCGGCATCTCTGTGTTCCTTGCGCGGCGCGCGGCGTGGCGTCGCAACTTAACATCCCCATCGACTGATACTTATAATATGGAGTGCTCGCCGTGCCCCCGCCTGCCGCGTCACTAATTGCAGGTCGATGCAACCCGCCATCAATGCCCGTCGCAGCGTTAGATGCAACTTGAACACACTGTTTAATTCCCAATTAGCCTTGTTAACAGGGTACGTAATTAGTTTCGCAATTACTTTTTACTAACAACGTTTGCTAAGCTCTTAAAGAGCACATGCTCACGAAGTAATAAATAAATAGGTATCTTCAAATGTTACGTTTTATTTCTAAGAGAGAGTAAAAAACAGATTTTTACGATTGATAATAATTACAATATTTGGGTATGGACTGTATAATCATAACATTATAATTAATTATAAAAAATATCGCTTACTTACAAAATATTAACATTTATGAATAAGGTAGGTACTTACTCATATTGACTTTTGACTTTAGTGTACACAAGATGAATAAATAACCATCATCATTACAATCAGCCCGTGTCAGTCCACTACTGGGCCTCTCCCAACGCATGCCCCTGAGCCTGATCTTCGGCTCTTCTACTCCAATTGCTGCCAGCCACCCTACGAGTAACGCCGCTCCACCCGTTTTCGTATGGTATACCTAATACGCAGAACAACTACTTCGCGTTATGACTAATCATATCGAGAGTTAGGCATAAAGATAGTTAGTCCTACTAAGATGTAGATCTGCAGCGAGAAAGACTAACTGTTAACTAGACCTACTGAGTCTTAGTTTTAAAGCCAGTACCGTTGTAAATTTCACTTACAGCGTAACTTGCCCTAACGCTGGCAACTCTCCAATTTATTGGCACTCGGTAACTTCTTGGCGGGAAAGTGAAGCGTCATGTCTGCAGTTTTCTGCAGAAGACAGGTTCCATCCTGTCCAGCCGGACGCCCGATGTTCTCTGTTTTGTGTTAGCGTAGGTTGTCGTTAGGTTTTAGTATGTGTTTGTTGGCACGTGCATGGATATGTCGCCATATCACCCCAAGTGCCTGTGCTGTCCAGCGTAGAGTGTTGTGTTGTTTCTGGTTCGTGTAGTTATTGTTTGTATTGTGGGTTGTCCTTTTACGGACCTGGTGCGTGGCCCCACGCGGAAGCCATTATAAGCCACGGGGCGCTCTTCTGAGGGCGTCCCCTGGCTCGGAGCGGACACGGTGGGGGTCACGTACCAGTAAATGTGCGGGTCATTGTGGTGTCTTTTGGGGAGCTGGCACGGAGGCTTTATGCAGAAGCCATGATGAGCGACGAGGCGCCCCCCCCTAAAGGGGGGCGGGTTGCTCGGAGCGGATGCGGGGAGCCCCGCGCCAGCAAATAGGGTCTAAGTTGTGGTGCGTTGTGTTTCTTGTCTTTGTGTTTTTCGTTTGTGGTCGTTTATACTTATACGTTTTTGTAGGACTGGTGCGGGACCCCCTGGGAAGCGATGATGAGCAGCAGGACGACTGGATGACCAGACAGGTCGCTGTGTTGTCCTGCAGTCTTGGAGCAACCCACCAAATGGGGTGTCGCATCGGTGTTGGGTTGTTATGTGCGCATGCCAGCGAAATCGCGGGGCATGTCCGTCACCTGTTGTGTGTTGTGTCCGGCGAGTGGGTGGCCGTCGTGTCGGCATGAACGGGTAAAACCGTGAGTGCCGACACGATGACATCTGTGTTGTGTTGTGTTGTGTCCGCATGCCCGGGTAAAGCCGGGCATGTCAGTCATGTGTAGTTTTGTGTCTGCCCTCTAAATGGGCTGGGTCGTGTTGTGCCGCGTGCGTGTAGTCGCCGTGTGTTGGCGCGTAACGGCTGCTACGCAGTGGTTATAGGCCAACACACGGCGACGGGGTGGCACCGCGAGGTAATACCCCCGTGGTCAGGTCCCGTGGCCGCCACCTCATGCCTTATAGTTTCGTCCCCCGGTGATTAGTGGGTAGGCCCCCCCCTCTCGCCCGACGATTACGTCGTGAAAAGGTGGACGGGAGAGTCCCACATATTGGAGGCTGGAATCCATATGCAGGGATTACACCGGGTAAAAAAAAAAGGTTCTATCTGATTACTGTTTGTTAGTTGTGAGCCCCACTTACGGTTGACCTGGATGCTTGATCCGTTGAGCTTGGCCCGTGGGAGACAGTAAAGTGATTTGGGTGGTGAAATCTGACCTGCCACGTGAGGCCTGGAGTCGGCCGTGGGACAGCGTCTGCACAGGAAGATGGGGGGCGCGCCCCCTTCTACGCATCGTGGGATCAACTGGTTCAGGATAGTACAACAGCGCAGGTCAGACCCACAACTAATATAATTAGGTAATTAACGGGGTGTACGCCCCATGTTCAGAGCAAACTCCAGCTCGTTTCACTCCTAGAGATTAGTCTAATGGCCCGCTATGAACCTGGCTGATGTTGGCGAATGAGGTAGGGTTTCTCCAGAACAAACACCGTTACCCAAACTTAACCGTTCTCAAGTTATAGTACTTTAAGTTTTTTTTTTTTTAAATTGCCGTTTTTTTTGTGTACTGTCCTCTTTTTTGTGTTATGTGCCTCTAACTTATTTAGTTTTGGTTGTTTTGTGTAGACGATTAGTTGCAACTGCTTAATTATTCTGAACACTAAATTGCAAGGAAGCACTTAGTTGTACCAACTGAGTCGTAGTAGACGATGATGTTGAATAGAATAGAATAGAATAGAACATTTTATTGCATAACTGTTACATTGTATCTTATTACTAGGTGTAATTGTAATAGTTGGTCCTAACAGTTACCCATATCGGGCATTACAATAAGTATATATAACTATAAGATAACCATGCCATATTAATTAATTATTACATAATCGAGTATAATCCAGGAGCATTGTATAATATATTGAATATAAATTAGAGATAATCATGCCATATTAATTAATTATTACCTACGTAATATAATCCAGGAGCAATGTAGGTATAAATATTAAATAAAAATTAGAATAACAAATTAACAACAATAGCTATGTCAAAATTACAATTATATAAAAGCAAAATATTCGTGCAGGTCATAAAATACATTACAAAATAGCCATTCCTTTTCGTTTCTTAACGTTTTCTTAAAAATACGCTCAGGAACTTGTTTAATATGTATAGGTAATTTATTGTAAACACAGACAGCAGACACGTGGGCACTCTTTTCAAAAATAGCCGATCTAACTCGTGGTAAATAAAGGTCATCAAAATATTTTCTAGTCGTTTTTCTAACTTTCATTTTAGACTTCTTTGGAAATATATGATTGTTACTTCGTACAAATAGGCAAATTTCTAAGATATACTCTCGGCGTCAAAAAAATCGCACCTTTTAAAAATCATCTTTAAAAATTCTTAAACCTTATGTAGAGGATAGTGTTGGGTATCATTAGAAAGGTAACAAAAAGGAGTATCAAAAAACAATTAAATTTAACTTTCTGTTTAATTATAATTATACAAACAACATTAAAATTAATAAAATAATAAAAATCCTTAATTAAGTCCTAATTAACAACAGATAATTTACAAAGAAAAATGTACAAAAAGTGTCTTAAAATTAACTTAAAATCTAGTGTTACCCCCCCTTGCCCTGATCACGGCTTCCATACGGTCCCTCATGGACCTCATCAACTTCAGGAGCTCTTCTTGAGGGATAAGCCCCCATTCTTCAATCACCGCGTCTTGGAGCTCCTGTAGAGTCGAAGGAGCTGGATCCCGAGATCGAACCTTACGTTTAAGATGGTCCCAGAGGTGCTCTATAGGATTCAGATCCGGACTTCGCGCTGGCCACTGCATCACAGAGATTTGGGACCTCTGCAAGAAGTCGCTCACGATGCCTGCAGTGTGAGCGCGAGCGTTGTCGTGCATTAATGTGAACCCCTCGCCAAAAGATTCGGCAAAGGGGACCACATGCACTTCTAGGACCTCAGTGACATAGCGGCGAGCAGTCAGCGACCCTTGTCCGCGAGCACCTCCAGTCCGGGAGACGCAGACAAGGTCGGTTTTGCCGGCAGCAGACATACCGCCCCAGAACATGCAGGATCCGCCACCATATTCCACCGTCTCCTGGATGCAGGCTTGGGCGAAACGTTCACCCTGCCTCCGGTATACTCTTCTCCGTCGGTCGTTGCAGAAAAGACACACTCGCGTCTCGTCTGAGAAGAGAACAGCTCTCCACTGCTCAAGGGTCCAATCGACGTGGTCACGAGCAAACTGCAAGCGGGCTCGCCGATGCGCTGCAGTCAATTTTGGACCCGTAGCAGCTCTGTGGGCCGCTATCTTCTTCTCCTTCAATCTTCTTCTAACCGTAGATACGCTTACGGTGCGTCTGCGAACTGCCTGGAGCTGCTGTTGCAACTCAACAGCGTTGGAGAAACGATTTCTCAAAGAGTTCGACACAACGAACCGGTCGTCTCTTTCCGAAGTGCAGCGACGTCTACCCGAACCGTGTCTGCGGATATAGCCACCGGTCTCTATGAAGCGCTGGTACACTCTTCGAACGGAATAACGGCTCAGGTTCAGTTGCCGGGCGACATCACACTGCCGCACCCCTGATTGCAGTAGTGCAACCACTTGAGCGGCTTTATCAGCTGTAGTATCCATCAAAATCTGTGCGTGTGTCCTCTTCAACGGTTGAATAGCGAATGACCCACATTGAACCCGTGTTGACCGTTTTATACCCACAAAGGAAGCGCAACTAGCAACTCTCACGGGTAGAAAAATTTGCATCGAATTTTTGTGACACTTTATTTGTTGCATTAGGTTTTATTTGATAATGAAAAGTAATGTTTTTTATTAAGTTAATTAAGTAACCTTGTAAATAAAATCATAATTAATGCGACTGCATGTGCATATCAAGAGTAAATGACATTTGAAAGTGATTTTCTAAGAGGTGCGATTTTTTTGACGCCGAGTTTATATGGCGGTTAAAGTTAATATCTTTTTCTCTTTAAAAATGGCACGCAAGGACTCGTCATATTTTATTCTAAATATTGTTCTTAAGCATCTTTTTTGTAACAGGAAGGTACTATTTACATTGACTGAGTTACCCCAAAATATTATCCCGTAGCTTAGGACGGAATAAACGTTTCCATAGTAGGCGTTGATCGCTACCTCTACAGATGATACGTCAACCAACACCGATAAAGCGTAACACAGGCCATTGATTTTTTTATTAATTTTTTCAATATGGAGTTTCCAGTTTAAATGACTATCTAAGACTATGCCCAAAAACTCTTTATTTTCGACTTCATCTATTTTTGTGTTGTTAAGTTCAATATTTAGATCAAGTGAATCCCTTTTGTAGTTTCTAAATTGAATATAATTAGTTTTTAGTAAATTTACTGTCAAATTTAAAGAATTGAGCCAATTTGTTAAATTATTTAATGTCTGGCATATATCATTTTCAAAGTCACTCAAACTGACATCAACATTTCTTACGAATAAAATTGATGCGTCATCTGCAAACATTACACACAAGTGTTTAGTAATATCCGGTAATTCGTTTATATATATGAGAAACAAAAGAGGCCCTAAAATGCTACCCTGTGGAACTCCCATAATTATACTTTCCAGATTTGATTCGACCACTTCGAGTGATTTGGTCTCTTTGTTAAATATTGTCAGCCCTGTTTTTTGCATTCTATTACTAAGGTATGACTGTAAGAGGTTTAAAGAGCCACCACGTACACCAATATGATGTAGTTGCATCAATAATATTGAATGATCGACACAGTCAAAAGCTCTTGTCATATCAATCAAGAGAGCAGTACAATCTGTTTTGTTGTCAATTGCCTGCCATGCTTTACTCAATAAACAAAAGGCAGCCATGGAAGTTGAAGAGCCTTTTCTAAATCCAAATTGAGATTCACTAAGAATATTTTGTTTGTTTAAAAAACTAAGTAGTCTGGCATACAGTAATTTCTCAAATATCTTCGAAAATGCAGGTAGGATAGCAATTGGTCTATAATTACAAGCTAGGCTCTTTGAGCCCTTTTTATGCAGCGGCCTAATAATTGAAATTTTTAAGTTATCTGGAAAACAGCCAGTCTCAAACATCATATTTGCAATATAAGCCAAGTGTTCTGCTATAAATTCTATGCTAGACTTAACTACTTGAATTGCTATTTGGTCATTTCCACAGCTTTTTTTATTTTTAAGCTTTTTTACACATTCGACAATTTCACTTTTGCTTGTAGGTTTTAAAAAAATGCTATTGCAGGCATCCTTGGAGCTTGGTTTATATAAATTACGTTTATTTAGATTCATGCTTTGGGTTACAAAAAAATTATTAAGGTAATCTGCTATTTCTTGGGGGTTCGTAATATCGCGACCTTTACTATGTAGATGTTCTATTGATTGCTTTAGCTCGTTTTCCGGTGAAGTATGTAGCTTTATCAAACCCCAAGTGGCCCTCGTTTTATTTGTGCTTCTTTTAATATAATCTAAATTAGACTTCCTCTTAGAAAAAGTTATTACCTTTTTCAACTTTGTCTTATATGTTTTATAAGCATATATATTATTTATCGTTTTTTTTACTTGTAGTTTCTTGTGAAGCTTTCTTTTTTGTTTACTAGATACTCTTATACCTTTAGTTATCCAATTAGGCTTTTGCTTGTAAGTAATTTTTACTTTTTCTACGGGAATACAAAGATCATAAATTAATTGAAATATAGCAAGAAACTCATTGTAAGCGGAGTTTACGTCACCTTGCTTATACATTTCGGCAAAACTGATTTGTGAGATATACCAGTTAAAAATTGGTAAGTTGTTATCAATTTTTCTTCTATACTCATACCAGACCTGACAGACAGTTTTTGGCCTAAAAGGAAGTGTTATAACCTGACCAGTGTGGTCAGAAATACCATTATTTAAAATTTTTACCTCATATTTTTTTAGATTAGTTAATATGTTGTCTATACACGTGCTGGAGTTTGCTGTTATGCGTGTGGGTTTGTTTATTGTGCAAACAATGTTGTAACTGGATAATAACGATAAAAAAAAGTTTTGTATTTTTATTGGATTCCAATATATTAATATTAAAATCGCCCACAAGAATTACTTTTTTGTTTATTTTTCTGGACTGACGGAGAATCTTAAATAGAACAATATCGAGTTGAGTTAAGAAAACATTTATATTGCTATTTGGGGGTCTATAGATACAGATTACGGTCATATTTAGATCTGGCATTATTATACCACAACATTCAAATACTTTATCCACCGCGACATCATTTAGCCAGTCTAGTTTTTTATAATCCAATGTCTTTTTCGTATATATACAAACACCACCTCTACTAGTCTGACTGTAACCTCCCCACAACATTAAATTGCTACACCTAAATCTATAAATTCTCTATACCTAATCTAAACCTAAATCTAATGCCTTTCACACCTATATGCCTAGCTAGCTTATAATACATACACACATCCTCGCCGCTTTACCTTAACTTAAATTATTATCTAATTCTTAAAACTAATTAACCTAATTTATCTACAATCTAATGGTTGTGTCTGGAGTTTTGTAGAGTGTGTAGCGTTTGTATGAAGATGGAACCTTAGCATAGCTTAATTCTATTTGCAGTGAATTTCAGTCAAGCAATGTAATATTATAATAACTACTATTTTGGCCAGATCGTCTAGTGAACCCTCCGTTGTTAACCGCATTTAAGTAACTCAAGTTCTTTCGTGAAAGTTTAGTAATTGGCTTATCCCTGTGTTAAATTATTTACTCCTGACCTAATTACCTACCAGTCTATAAATCATAACATAAATATGTGTAGCCTAGCAATGACTCCGTCTGAACTGTGACCTAAATCCTTCACTGCAGCTGCGGGGAAGATTTGTAACCACTCAAAGGTAATCAGATGATAGCTTAGCTTGTAGGTATTATTATTTATTATCAGTAGCATGATACATAAGAAGCCTGGTGCAATTTATATAAAGGTTTAGTGGGATTATAAGAGTCTTGTGGAAATATAAAAGTCTTGTGGAAATATAAGAGTCTTGTGGAAATATAAAAGTCTTGTGGAAATATAAGAGTTTTGTGGAAGTTTAAAAGTCTTGTGGAAATATAAGAGTCTTGTGGAAGTTTAAAAGTCTTGTGGAAATATAAGAGTTTTGTGGAAGTTTAAAAGTCTTGTGGAAATATAAGAGTCTTGTGGAAGTTTATGAGCTCCAACCGCCGCTCCATAGCGTGCCATTACATCTCATTGTTTAATTATGGCCCCGTCCACTTTGGCTTTAACATTAATTATTAGCTTGTAGCTTTAATTCTTTCAAACTGAGAATTTACATCTCCTCTCAAAATCTAATTTCATTTTACATTATGAACTATGTGTTAGCAATTTAAATTCTTATTATTCCACATAAATCAATAGAGTTTATCTCAAGGCTTGCTATCATCCAAATATCCTTTTCACAGTAAGAACTTAATTATTCAATGCAATAACTTATATTCAGTCCCGTAAAGGGTGGATAATTTAATCAAACGCCACTTCAGGCGGTGGCTAAAGTAGAATGCTATTAATACAGGTAAAACTACTTTTATTTACTCTTAGTATTTATTGTACAGGTCTTGTAAAGTTCCAATATAACTACATTGGATTAGCTGCATTGGCAGATTATCACATCTTAAGTTTATTAAAGGATGCTAAATTCATTCAATATCCTTGACTTTAGGAAGTGAACTGAAATAGAATATTATCATTTGAAGTAAATTACTTTGGGTTACTCTTAGTGTTCATTATACAGATCTTATAAAGTATAAATACATCTCAAGTTTATTGAAAGATGCCTAATTTATTCAACATCCCTGACTTTTAGGGAGTGAATGTAGTTAATTATTTTTCCATTAACTTACACCCTCTGTCTCTCAGACTGAGTGGTTAATTTGATAGACTACTAAATCATAGTTAGTATACCTTTAGTAGGTAGTTAATTATCACTGTTAATCATTAAATAAATTACATTTAGAAGTTATCTTTTACTCACTTTAATAAGTATAAATTAGACTGTACTAGGTATTAGTCTGATTGATTAGATTGTTCCCATCAAATATTTCTATGTTTCATATTATTAGAAGTAAGTACTTACATATCTTAAGAGGTCTATTCAAATGGTATTAGTAGACCATTGTCAGGCTAATTAGCTGGTTGTTATCAATCAATTATTTCTATGTTTCAGATTATTAGAAGCTCATAGCTTGCAATGTCTTCTTTCAACGACTTATCCTAGGTTCTAAACTGGTTTTAGTTGTTCAGTTTGTATCAGCTTATTTTTGCTAAGGTATCGGATGTAAAACTTTAACACCTTGAAGAGTGTAGCGATATGAGATCGTATTGCATCCCAGGGAAAGCTAAAAAATGCCTGTTTGGTCATTTCAGCATTAAAAATCAAACATCACAGTACGACTAAGCTTATTTGCTATAACTTTTTAGTATTTTTCTTGTAATAGAAAACCAGTCTAGACTTTTAGGTATTCCAAAGTAATGATGGTACGATATTATCATGCTTCTATTAATTATTTAAAATGAATAATTAATTGGTAACAACTTTAGGAAAACAATTAGAATTTTATCGGCCTGCGGTAACAGATTACTTGCCTAGCTAGGACCCACATCACTTCATCATAAGTTTATTTAGCGCCGTAACTTAATTATCCCTACCTTATTAGTCTGAATTAATAACTAACCATATATATATATCCGCCTACCTATAGATTCCTACAACTTTCCTCACTTGAAAATGCCTATATTTTGTCGAACTAACAGTCCCTCTTGTGTACCTTGCAAACTAGGCCAAGCCTCATTTAATTTAAATTCGTGGTGTGTGGTGAGAGTCGCATTGCCCCTGAAAGCAACTAACTCCTAAATGTTCTATCAGTCGAGCCAGTATACTCAGTGTGTTATTTTCCTATCCCTACACTGTATGTATGGAGATAGACTCGAGATTGGACTGGGTCATACGGGTCTACCTCCAGCTAAATGGTGTCTGACCTATCTTCAACTTTCACTAGGGAGACAACTGTCTCTCCCCCATTACTCCGTCGAAGATAGTGTATTGTTTAGCGTAATAGTGTAAAACGCCGATCTTATTAAATACAATCAAAGATCATCCAGACCGAAGTCTGTTGAAAGGTACATAGGTTTTTGTTGTCACCGTGACTCGTTTCAGCCGATGCACCCCAGAATACTTCATTCTGTTAACGGATTCGAGTTGCGATCGCAATAGTTTACTTTATTAATAACTTTCAATTTCACAAATCTTAATTAATATCGCAGCTCGAATATCACTTAGCGCACTATCAAGCTCGGACGCTATTTTTCCCGTATGAGTCGTACCGCACTCTTAAGTTGGACCGCTCCGTTGACGTCCCAAAACTGAATGTCCTCAATTTTTCCGCCCTTTTCCTAAGCATCTCAACTTTCGCGCCACGCGCGCCTAAGATTTGCCCGCGCGAGTCCGCTTTTCTTCCCTTCCACCAATCGCTAGCCGTTTCCCCGATGCCCCCCCGCCTTCGCGTCGCGCCACGTGGAGCTATCATCCGACCTCTCTTTCTGTCTTTTTCTCAACCTCTCGCTCGCTCATTGCCGCTTTCGCCGCGCAATTCTAAAATTTTTCCATAATCTAACCAAATCTCGTCAGATAGCCAATATTACATCTTTGAATATCTAAATGTAGCCTTCTATTAACAATTCCCTCTCAATAATCATCCACTTAAGCCAATAATCCTGTATTTTGTGAAATTATAAAAAGTTCCGTATTCCGACCATAGGTGGCGCCCGCCCGTATGTCTACCGGCTTGCCAACCTACGCCTATGTCACAAGGCCACACAGAGCAGTCCCCGCGAAATTCAAAATAAAGATAAAGCCCGTTGCCAACCTAACACGAAGCTCAAGTAAATAACTCACGCTAGACGGCGCCTATGTCGCAAGGAGCACACAGAGCAGTCCCCGCGAAATTCAAACTAAAGATAAAGCGCTAGACCACTGACCATTATTCTGAACTAGTTTATTATTCCCTTTTCATGCTTATTATTAATGGTGCTACGCATTAATATTTATTTTAGTGCTACTCCCATGCATTCCTTACTAACGGACGGATACCATTCATTCTGTACCGTTACAGCCGCCCCCGATAGAATTTAAGCAGATAAAGTACCACTCTTATCTGCGGCGAATTATATCTAAACCCTGTACTTAATTAAGTACAAAATAGCACCTCCTTCCTTGCCAACCTCATTGTCATCCTAGCCCTCAAAGATATTCCTACTATTTATAGTTCCTCCCCAAATCCCTAATGACTCCTTCCTCCATAAGCTTTCTTATTGCAAAATAGCCCACACCCCTCATTCTATTCAACTGACACAAAATCATAATCGCATACCCAGTTCTCGTGTTCGAAACGAAATCCCAGTAAACTTAGTCTCGGTAAATATTTCCCAATAACTTAGACATCTACCATTTCTTTAATCATACACAACCTCCGAATAATGATTTGCCTTTTGTTTACCATCATAACAACAAATCTTAATATAATTTAAATCAATATAACAGTCTCTTGCGCTGTCTAGTAACGCCCCCTAGCGAAAACTCTTCAACTCTATGACGATTCCGACGTAAGTTTATAACATCTTCCGAACCATTCAATTATTCTATTCTTTAAATTATTTTCCTAGAATAATTTCAAGTACATCTGTCATCATGGCCTTCTTTTAACTTACGTCTTTTCTTACAACTTGTTCCGCATCTAAATGTTGCAACCTAGGGATCGAACCTGGGATCTTTCGTGGGTGAAGCATCAACCACTTCGCCGTCATGGTCTTTTAGTTCCAACTAGGTTAATGAATAATAATTAATAATTTGAATTAAACTTTCCTTCATACTTTAACGCTACCAATCTCATCTTAGCTTATATAATTACCTAAGATAACGAAACGTCGGAACAATTGTCTACCTCAGGCAGGGATCGAACCCGCGTCCTCCACAATCCCTAATTAGCTACTTCTTTCAACCGAAACCTATTTTCCTCTACGCGGATAAGAAATCTTAACCAAACCCCCATATCAACCAAAACCAGTAGGCATACCATCATCGCCCAAGAGTTATAACTTTATTTTAGATGAGATACATCTAATGTCTAATCCTACAAATAACCGAGATAGAATACTAGACTCGCTTCCGTCCGGTACGCAGTGACACCCACTCACCGTGCATACAAATAGAGGTCTTAACGCCTTACAATAAGGTTGTCGATCGTAAATATTTAGGAAAAACTCATTCACTCTAAGGGGGTACGCATCTCGAAACACGTCCTTGAGTTTTGAACTAGCTACCCCGTAGTTCAGCTCTATTAGAAGTTTGTGTGCTATGTATATCTAACTGTCAATGTATGCGTCATCGATAAGTACTTGTTAATACCCCGGTACGCGTTGGACATTGTATACTAATTGACAAGTACTGAGCTTATACGTATAAGCAAATACTTATGCCAAAACCTATCTAGTAACTATGTCTCATCCCTAGTTATTACTATGCACGAAAGACAACATTTAGTCTCATTTGCCAATATATAATACGTCAATATCCCCTTACTTTCCTATACCTTTGAAAAATATCATTTTCTTTTTAAATTAAACAGACCGGTAACTATCTTATCCGCCCCCACAACTCTACTTAACTTCCTACCTTTTATATTACTAATAATCGGTCAAATCGGTAAATAATAAGTCATTAAAGGTGACACTTCGTCTTAGTATTCATGGTAATTAATATCGTAAGTTCCTTCTCGTATTTACTGAATTCCAAACTGCGTGATTCAATAGTGCTAGTTTCTTTTTATTTTTTATTTTTTTATTAGATGATTTTAATTTTACACTCGCACAAGACACATTATTAAGATGGTAATCTCCCGAATGTTTGTAACTCTAATTGGTTACTCATTATGCATTCTACTTTACTTTTCAGCCTTCCGTCCAGATGGTAAAATTCCCCAGCAACACGAGATCCCCTGACCACGCCAAAATGAAATGCCATCAATGGCCTCTGTTTCTGCAGCCTAAGACATTATCTCTCTATAGGTTAGTCAAGTATAATTGTCCTGATTTAGACTTCACAAGACGCCCCCAAAGGAACCACCTTACAGCAGAATTTCCGCAACTTTAAGAAAGGCTAGTTTAGGAAATGAAGCTAAATGGAAACCACTTAATTTTATTGTGTGCTGAGTAATTCCCACTTCTACAGCACAGTTCCGAAACTTCGATTCAATTACTTCACCAGGTAAATCAAAATAAACCCTACACGCTTAACTAAGTTCTATTTGTGCCCAGTGCGACTAAAAATATTCGAACACCCTAAACAAGCTACTTTTACTAATTTAACAGTGCCAATTAAGAATGCTCCCTTGTGTCATCTATAATTTTATTGTGTGCATAGACGACCAAAGACCTCGCTTTCAGCATGCCTTCTTCGTTGGACCCGCTTAGTTAAATACTCTAATCAAAATTCTAAAGTTACAAATGAAAATGTCAAAAGTTCGAATATTATGCAATAGAGAATTTCTCTAACATAGTTACTCCACCTCTTCGCACTATTTAGTCAGGCACATTGCAATTCAAGTATTTATTTTAATTTATAATGACCAATCTTCTCCACCCCTGTTCACATACTTTAGCCATCCCTATCCACAGCTGCGGTGAAGATAATTAGTTAATGAACAAAACATCCTATAACCATTCTATGTTACTACCGCAATCACAAGAAATATTTACTAGAAGGATTATCTATCATACAGCTGACTATAACAAAATGAGTCCCCCTTATCTTTCTCCGTTCCTCTTCTAACGTAGAAGACAACAACAGACAATTAATATTTAATTATTTATAATTTAGAACAACCCTAGGTAAAATGCTACAACAAAACTAAAATAGAACAGGATAGAACTAACCCGAACTAAACTTTTGTATTCACACTTGCAATTAAAATATCTTTATCTTTCCGTGATGAATGATTTTGATAACATTATTTCATCAACTCAATGTCCCGGCCTACATGCCTATGTGAAAACTGCCAATTAATTAGTTTGTTTATAACAATCTAGATGCAACATGTAGTTTACATTAAAACTAACAATTTTAAGGTTGTGTCATAACTTCGACAATAACCTACCTTAGCACTAATTTTAATCATCTACAATTACATCACGTACATACCTATTAGATGCCAATAATCTAGATTATCTAAGAATTCTAGCAATTCATTTTAATAAATAACCAACAAAATCATCCCGCTGTGACAGTCCGCGCTGACCTTCCCACAAGTCAAAACCGCGTTTCGTTCGTCCTATCATCTCTAAACCCGTAGACATTTACTTTGTACTAAAACAAATTATTGAGTTAATAATTATTTGTCAATTGTTAAGCAACCCTATTTAATTTCATAATAACAATTTTAATATAGCAGTATTAGAATATTATTATAAGTTCCGATTATCTATATTTATTATAATCAACATTACCGGTTAAAGTATTTGAATGTCCTAGTGCGAACTAGGTTTCAGGTCTCACCTCGGAAAATAAATTTACTATTGACTTTAAAATCTACTACTTATAAATTTATTATTTTCTTCTGACATATAAAGATAGGCTATGACTCTAAGTTGGGTTTAGTAAACTTTGAACTATGGCTACCTCCAGGATAACCTCGGTTAAATATATATATCCGCAAAACGAAATATGTCCAATACAGCCGATTTTACTAAATTTAAATTATGCTACTAAACAGTACGTGTCCTAAGAACGTCACACATCCGAAACCCATTTCAGTTCTAATGTCTTTACCCATCTAAATTAAAATTTGTACCTGTCGACGCGAGACAACATCTAAATAATTACCTTGTATGATTCGAATTGTGATAATCGATTTCATATTGTAATCTCGATAACGCAATACCAGGGATTTACTTGTTAATAAATTTTACACTAAGAGATTTATTCTCAGCTCGCAATATCAGTCGCTTTATTTCCGGCTTGAATGTTTCTGCGGATTATGAGTTTAAAATTATCCTACAACTTAAAATCGTGGTATATAAAATCGATCACTGTTTTATAAGTAGCTTGTGTTAACTTTCAAAATAATAAAACGAGTTAACTATTGAGTATGACGTGACATCCGCCCGCAACTCGCCTTTATAATTGATGTGATAACATACGCTATTGTTATCCCTATAGCGTAACAGTGCTATAACTCGTTAATTTAGCAGTTAAATCTCGACTTCAAGCCAGTCAACTATTTTTTCTTTTCTCTACCACTATTATTATATTTTCTTTCGACCCCTATTTTGCTCCCAAGCTCAATTAATATCCACCTTCCACAATTATCCATCATCCGTTTAGGTATCCTCGAGAAGCATTTCTTTTTTTTTTTTCTACTAATTCGCCTATCGTATTCCTACTAACATCTCTTCAGCATATATAATTTCTACCGTTCCTCAATTAAATATAATTAAAGCCGGCTCTAAGATAATTATAAATATAATATTTTAGTGTCGTGTGTGTGTAGAATCAAACTTCGACTAGTCAATGATCCCTAGTAAGTCGGCATGGTTGCCCTAGAAGAACCATCAACTAACCAAAGCTAGTGTCTGGGATACACCGTCAGGATATTCTCCTTCGGCACTACCCGATTAGTCAGTACCAGCCTCTTGTACAAGTGCCTCTTTCGATTTACCCACAAGCAAAGCTGCTGGCTTATGTAGACGCGGTCAAGCATCCGATTCAATGTTTTTGTCTGTAAAATGGGTGATTATGTTTTGCTTTGTGTACTGTAATTGAGTATTGTAACAAGTACTGATTGGATGTGATTTATAAAATATATATAATATTTTGTAGTAGAATAAACTCACTACTCCCTATTCTGTGCTATGCTACCACTAGTATACTTCCTACACTTTCTCACACAACACTTAACTAGTAATATCATTTTTTTTTTTTTTCAACATCTTAATCGTTCAACGGAGATAGACAATTGTGCAAGATACTCTTCTTAATAGGCTAATCCAACCCAGTGAATTTAATGATTTATCTATCTCTACCTATCCTAACTAATTAGTCATGTAGTAAGGTCTTTTCTTTTCACCGCTCTCCCGACTTAGATATTTCTAGGTAACTCACAACTGATAATATTAGTTAAGTAGGTATAGTAAGCTACGCCCAGCGAGCTTTACCTCTGCGTACATTAACCTCATCTTAAGCTAATAATAATCCTTTATAAACCTTCATAATTAACTATTTAACACGATTTCAACTATACGGTAAGAAGCGACGATTACCGGTAACGACTACTCACAACGCTGCAAGAGTATTTCAATTATACATATTATTATTAGACAGCACCCTTTTACCATCATCCAAAATAAAATCTTTTATTGGTAACCCAACGCCATCTAGCCTCGCTAATAGGTAACCTCCCCACAATAGAGTAGATATTAGATAGTTGTTTCCAGACGGTAACGACTTTTATCGCCTACTAGACGTATTTATCCGTTTATATTATGCATCCCAAACTACGTTGCTTTTAACCCAAAATTCCTACTAGCAATGAATAGTCATATGATTCTATCCCCTACATGACATCCCTGCTACTTGTTATTACTTATAATCGCGATTCCTCATCAACGCGTGTGTTTTGAACCGTAATACTATTTTATGTTACTTTTCCTAGGATTTTAGCGAACTAACAAAATGAAGCGGCATTTCCCATGTCATTGCATTCTAATCTACTACGTGATAAGTATTAGGAAAATCTCTTTCAATGTAAAAATCGCAGGTATTAAAAATAACAGGTATGGAAAATAACAGGTGATTCCACTTGCTATAACAAAATCACATGATTACGCGTTATGGAAGTTTCCTCTCCGATTGGTTTTATGACGTCATGTTTTATAATCATTCCTAATTCTAGATTGTTTATGGTCTCGCTAAATCATTTGTCTCTATGGTCCAACCATAGACAAAGAACATTATAGTCCTTGACTAGCCTAAACTACTCTATGGATTTCAAATGTGAGACTCAAGTACACTATTAAAATTTTTTTTTCTCTAACATAACCAACAAAATAAATTATAATACGTGGAATAGCACATCAACTAAAAACCGCAATCGCTCAACGATTATTAGTCAAAATATAATTATTATTAGTTTTATATTATGCTGTTAGCGTCATAACTTTATAATATTGTACAGCATATCGCCATCCTATAATATAAATTGAATCCTGCAATAATTTAGTTGGTTAATTCTGTCCAATCTCGCCCCCTTGCCTTTCCATCCGACAGCAATAATAATTAAACCGCCCCCTATTCCACAAATCTTTCTAAATCAATAAATGTTGAACTATGTCACCCTATCGACTTTTTACGATCCTAAAAATAACTCAACACAAGGCTGTATGAACCAGTTGCCTATGCCTATATGAAATCTATCACCAGGAATAGAAACAAAACTACAGTTACCATAGCTCCTAACGTCAACAACAAAAATTGGATACCTGGTTTCAGTATTCAAGGAAACAATTACTAAAGGTTTCAGTATTCACAGATAACTCAACAATTTTAAAATTTAATACTCCAGACCCCCGGATAATAACTATATCTATGTACTTCGTGCACTTATGATACTTTGGGAAAACAACAACGTCTAACAGCCGCACGGTACCTGATGCTGGCGAAATCCACCATTAAATAAAGAAGGAAAAGTTAATAACTGAAAGGTATTGTATTTCAAATAATACTCATTACATTATTGTTTTATAGTTTTATCTCCTTTGACCTTTAACCTAACCTGAGAATCTTTTTGTTACAGATTTCGTACAACAAAATTTAGCTCCAGCTCTCATTGCGACTGTCTACAATATAGGTCGAACCCGTAATACAAAGTGTATGAATCAACTTTAGAAGATAACAACGTTTACTGTGAAAAGTGTCAAATTATAATTCACCCACTATCAAGAGCCCGTAATACAAAGTGTATGAATCAACTTTAGAAGATAACAACGTTTATTGTGAAAAGTGTCAAATTATAATTCACCCATTATCAAGAGCCCGTAATACAAAGTGTATGAATCAACTTTAGAAGATAACAACGTTTATTGTGAAAAGTGTCAAATTATAATTCACCCACTATCAAGAGCCCGTAATACAAAGTGTATGAATCAACTTTAGAAGATAACAACGTTTATTGTGAAAAGTGTCAAATTATAATTCTTCAATATCTCTGAATTAATTAATCTTCATTGAATTATTCCCTATTAAGCCAATTCTAAACTCACGCATCGCAACACGACAACAATTTGTGGGAAAAATCCCACTTCTAAATTAAAGTATTACCGCTTGACTGAAATCCAATACAACTATATTAATGATAATTTATAACTTAACTTTCTGATCCTGGTCATGGCTTACCAAATTGTAACCTCCCCACAACATTAAATTGCTACACCTAAATCTATAAATTCTCTATACCTAATCTAAACCTAAATCTAATGCCTTTCACACCTATATGCCTAGCTAGCTTATAATACATACACACATCCTCGCCGCTTTACCTTAACTTAAATTATTATCTAATTCTTAAAACTAATTAACCTAATTTATCTACAATCTAATGGTTGTGTCTGGAGTTTTGTAGAGTGTGTAGCGTTTGTATGAAGATGGAACCTTAGCATAGCTTAATTCTATTTGCAGTGAATTTCAGTCAAGCAATGTAATATTATAATAACTACTATTTTGGCCAGATCGTCTAGTGAACCCTCCGTTGTTAACCGCATTTAAGTAACTCAAGTTCTTTCGTGAAAGTTTAGTAATTGGCTTATCCCTGTGTTAAATTATTTACTCCTGACCTAATTACCTACCAGTCTATAAATCATAACATAAATATGTGTAGCCTAGCAATGACTCCGTCTGAACTGTGACCTAAATCCTTCACTGCAGCTGCGGGGAAGATTTGTAACCACTCAAAGGTAATCAGATGATAGCTTAGCTTGTAGGTATTATTATTTATTATCAGTAGCATGATACATAAGAAGCCTGGTGCAATTTATATAAAGGTTTAGTGGGATTATAAGAGTCTTGTGGAAATATAAAAGTCTTGTGGAAATATAAGAGTCTTGTGGAAATATAAAAGTCTTGTGGAAATATAAGAGTTTTGTGGAAGTTTAAAAGTCTTGTGGAAATATAAGAGTCTTGTGGAAGTTTAAAAGTCTTGTGGAAATATAAGAGTTTTGTGGAAGTTTAAAAGTCTTGTGGAAATATAAGAGTCTTGTGGAAGTTTATGAGCTCCAACCGCCGCTCCATAGCGTGCCATTACATCTCATTGTTTAATTATGGCCCCGTCCACTTTGGCTTTAACATTAATTATTAGCTTGTAGCTTTAATTCTTTCAAACTGAGAATTTACATCTCCTCTCAAAATCTAATTTCATTTTACATTATGAACTATGTGTTAGCAATTTAAATTCTTATTATTCCACATAAATCAATAGAGTTTATCTCAAGGCTTGCTATCATCCAAATATCCTTTTCACAGTAAGAACTTAATTATTCAATGCAATAACTTATATTCAGTCCCGTAAAGGGTGGATAATTTAATCAAACGCCACTTCAGGCGGTGGCTAAAGTAGAATGCTATTAATACAGGTAAAACTACTTTTATTTACTCTTAGTATTTATTGTACAGGTCTTGTAAAGTTCCAATATAACTACATTGGATTAGCTGCATTGGCAGATTATCACATCTTAAGTTTATTAAAGGATGCTAAATTCATTCAATATCCTTGACTTTAGGAAGTGAACTGAAATAGAATATTATCATTTGAAGTAAATTACTTTGGGTTACTCTTAGTGTTCATTATACAGATCTTATAAAGTATAAATACATCTCAAGTTTATTGAAAGATGCCTAATTTATTCAACATCCCTGACTTTTAGGGAGTGAATGTAGTTAATTATTTTTCCATTAACTTACACCCTCTGTCTCTCAGACTGAGTGGTTAATTTGATAGACTACTAAATCATAGTTAGTATACCTTTAGTAGGTAGTTAATTATCACTGTTAATCATTAAATAAATTACATTTAGAAGTTATCTTTTACTCACTTTAATAAGTATAAATTAGACTGTACTAGGTATTAGTCTGATTGATTAGATTGTTCCCATCAAATATTTCTATGTTTCATATTATTAGAAGTAAGTACTTACATATCTTAAGAGGTCTATTCAAATGGTATTAGTAGACCATTGTCAGGCTAATTAGCTGGTTGTTATCAATCAATTATTTCTATGTTTCAGATTATTAGAAGCTCATAGCTTGCAATGTCTTCTTTCAACGACTTATCCTAGGTTCTAAACTGGTTTTAGTTGTTCAGTTTGTATCAGCTTATTTTTGCTAAGGTATCGGATGTAAAACTTTAACACCTTGAAGAGTGTAGCGATATGAGATCGTATTGCATCCCAGGGAAAGCTAAAAAATGCCTGTTTGGTCATTTCAGCATTAAAAATCAAACATCACAGTACGACTAAGCTTATTTGCTATAACTTTTTAGTATTTTTCTTGTAATAGAAAACCAGTCTAGACTTTTAGGTATTCCAAAGTAATGATGGTACGATATTATCATGCTTCTATTAATTATTTAAAATGAATAATTAATTGGTAACAACTTTAGGAAAACAATTAGAATTTTATCGGCCTGCGGTAACAGATTACTTGCCTAGCTAGGACCCACATCACTTCATCATAAGTTTATTTAGCGCCGTAACTTAATTATCCCTACCTTATTAGTCTGAATTAATAACTAACCATATATATATATCCGCCTACCTATAGATTCCTACAACTTTCCTCACTTGAAAATGCCTATATTTTGTCGAACTAACAGTCCCTCTTGTGTACCTTGCAAACTAGGCCAAGCCTCATTTAATTTAAATTCGTGGTGTGTGGTGAGAGTCGCATTGCCCCTGAAAGCAACTAACTCCTAAATGTTCTATCAGTCGAGCCAGTATACTCAGTGTGTTATTTTCCTATCCCTACACTGTATGTATGGAGATAGACTCGAGATTGGACTGGGTCATACGGGTCTACCTCCAGCTAAATGGTGTCTGACCTATCTTCAACTTTCACTAGGGAGACAACTGTCTCTCCCCCATTACTCCGTCGAAGATAGTGTATTGTTTAGCGTAATAGTGTAAAACGCCGATCTTATTAAATACAATCAAAGATCATCCAGACCGAAGTCTGTTGAAAGGTACATAGGTTTTTGTTGTCACCGTGACTCGTTTCAGCCGATGCACCCCAGAATACTTCATTCTGTTAACGGATTCGAGTTGCGATCGCAATAGTTTACTTTATTAATAACTTTCAATTTCACAAATCTTAATTAATATCGCAGCTCGAATATCACTTAGCGCACTATCAAGCTCGGACGCTATTTTTCCCGTATGAGTCGTACCGCACTCTTAAGTTGGACCGCTCCGTTGACGTCCCAAAACTGAATGTCCTCAATTTTTCCGCCCTTTTCCTAAGCATCTCAACTTTCGCGCCACGCGCGCCTAAGATTTGCCCGCGCGAGTCCGCTTTTCTTCCCTTCCACCAATCGCTAGCCGTTTCCCCGATGCCCCCCCGCCTTCGCGTCGCGCCACGTGGAGCTATCATCCGACCTCTCTTTCTGTCTTTTTCTCAACCTCTCGCTCGCTCATTGCCGCTTTCGCCGCGCAATTCTAAAATTTTTCCATAATCTAACCAAATCTCGTCAGATAGCCAATATTACATCTTTGAATATCTAAATGTAGCCTTCTATTAACAATTCCCTCTCAATAATCATCCACTTAAGCCAATAATCCTGTATTTTGTGAAATTATAAAAAGTTCCGTATTCCGACCATAGGTGGCGCCCGCCCGTATGTCTACCGGCTTGCCAACCTACGCCTATGTCACAAGGCCACACAGAGCAGTCCCCGCGAAATTCAAAATAAAGATAAAGCCCGTTGCCAACCTAACACGAAGCTCAAGTAAATAACTCACGCTAGACGGCGCCTATGTCGCAAGGAGCACACAGAGCAGTCCCCGCGAAATTCAAACTAAAGATAAAGCGCTAGACCACTGACCATTATTCTGAACTAGTTTATTATTCCCTTTTCATGCTTATTATTAATGGTGCTACGCATTAATATTTATTTTAGTGCTACTCCCATGCATTCCTTACTAACGGACGGATACCATTCATTCTGTACCGTTACATGACCCCTACAATAATGAGATGCTAGAGAATAGTCCTTAAAATCAATACAATTTAAATCAGAGGTCTTTATGAAAGTTTCCGAGAAACATAGAACGTCTAACTTGTTAATCAAGGATTCAAAATAAATTTGTAGATCATTATATTTCGTTCTCAAACTCATAATATTTTGATGCAATATTTGAAAACTATTATTCTGTGTTACGAAAAAATTCCTCAGCTTCCGTTTGTGTGCCTACTGATATCAAATTATATTTATTCCGATGGGTATTTATTTTTCCTTCTTTTAATTTAAAAATGTAGTCATTATAGTTACGTATATACTCTTTGTTTAAAATTGTTTTCAACAAATTCCTACACAAGTCAACAAGCCTGAGATAAGTTGAGTAATGTCTGCTATATGTGTATCCAACTAAAGTAGCCCATTCAAATTGGTTACAAATATATCTATACATGTTTTGTAATACTTTTCCATTCATATTAGCATGCCTAAAAACCTGAGACAGAATAACATTAGTATTAGATAATTTATTTATGTAATAATATAAGAAGCTTTGCAATTCCATAGGATTTATATCATTTGATCCTCCGATTATAATAACATAGTCCGATTTGTTCAATGCATGACAATAAGATAAGCAGGAATTCAACAATTGATGAACCTTAGCACCGGGCATTACAACAGAAAAAACTTTAAAACAACTGCCTAAGAGAGACTGCAGTAATTTGCAAGTGCCCTTTCCTTCGTCATCACCAAAAATAATAATTTTTTTTGACGACAGATGAACAGCATAAAAAAGAAATAAATTCGGAAAAACATGTTATATCTGTCTTCGATATTAAAAAAAGTCCATGACAGTTGTGCTGTAGATAATCGTAAAAATATTTACGGTTCCTTAGCTTTTGATCAAGGTATAACAAGCTAGGGTATTATCAGAATTCTCGGAAAAAACTTTGATGAAAGACTTCCAGGTAGTAATGAAAATAACGGTATTACATCAAGTTACTCCCTGCGCCTATTGCTGTTATGGAATTTGTACGGTGGTTTGGGATACGGTGGTTTGGGATACGGTGGTTCATAATCAAATCAGTCAGAAATGATGGAAACTACATCCCCGTATAGGATATAGGTTGACTCAACCTTTAACCCTGTATTGTGCACTTATTGTTATTTTTCTTTTGTATTATGGGTTTATTTTTTTAGTATTTGTTTAATGTATTAATTCCTTGTACGTAACCAAGGTTTCAAATACAGAAATATAACTCTTTGCTACGGAAATAGGTATACAATTTATAAAGCTCTGAGTTTGGTGTGATATAATAGCTAATTATACATTTAATTCGAATATAACATTGCCAGGCGTTTAAATTGGGGGAAAAGTAGTGCCAGGTGACATCCAAGGTGCGGGAAAAAGTGCTAAAGTCGACTCATTTATAGAGTGTTGGGCCCATACTTTATCATTAGAGTGGACCTTCAAAATCGTGTATGCAAAAATACAGGCTCGAATATTCAGTCGATCACCCCGCCAGGCGACGACCAAGGGCAACTGGCTCCAACTTGCGCCGCTCGCGACACCCGCCTAAGAGGGGTTGTAAAATCAATTGAAGGTGTGCAATTTATAGAGCTCTGAGTTTGGTGTGATATAATAACTAATTATATATTTAATTCATATATAACAATACCAGTTTTAATTGGGGGAAAAGTAGGTGGTCCGGAAGCGCGAAAAAGTGCCAAGTCATCTTATTTACTGGGTCAAATTGCATCGTGTTTCGTTACCCAAAGGGTGAAAACGTGACCTTAATACTAATACTGACTCGCACTTAGCCAGTTTTAAGAAACTTCACAACCCAGAATCGACCACGTACCTACAAATTTTTAACCCCTAGTTAAAAAGATACGGCTAACGTGTGTATCTGTGTGTGTAGGTTTACGCTTGAGACCCTACACGTGACCCCTGGGTGGTGCTAAATGAGTGACACTGACTGAGTGGTAGAGCCACGCTGCGTTGCAGCACGCATTGGGCCGGCTCGACCGGAGTAATACCACCTCATTCTCACGAATATCCGGCGTGAAATAATGGCACTTGATGCTGTTGTGTTTCGTCCGGCCAGTGAGGTTTCCGGAGGCCCCTTCCTCCCCCCTCACAATTCCTATTCCTTCCTTAACCCGATTCCTTTTTTAAAGGTCGGCAACGCACCTGCGACTCCTCTGGTTTTGCGGGTGTCCATGGGCGGCGGTGATTGCTCTCCATCAGGTGACCCGCCTGCTCGTTTGCCTCCTTTTTATATATGGCAATAATATTAACATCGTCATTGTGCTATTTATTTATTTTGTATCAAATATTAGATTTAAAAAGTAATTTGTAATATCATGTTAATGTTTGTCGAAATGTAGCCAACATTTTGACAAACATTAACAACAACTCCGAAATTTTTTGTGACCTGAAACATTAATGAAAAGTTATCAATATATATTACATCTTGCAACGATTTCATTTAATCAGTTCATTACAATAAATAAAGTATACTTGAAGCATTAATGATGCCACGCTTATTTTTATTCATACTCGTCCTCTTCTGAGTGGTCATCGTCATCTGTATGTATAAATTAATGTTATTAAACATCATCTGCAATCTGCAGTACATCGATAAAAAGTATGACATGAAAGTATTAATGTATAAATATGTGTCACATTAATTTCTTCCTCTGTGTCGGGTTGAATAATGATAACATCATTTACGTAGGCTGGTGATGGATCCCCCTCAAACCAAAATAATTCTTTATTTCTTTTCAAAGTGTACACCTACACGTTTACTACAATTCAGTGGTCAAGTAAGTGAAATTAATTGTTATTCAAGTCATTATTATGTCGATATATCGTATTATTAGAATAGAAAACATATTTTTTCAATTATTGTTAAAGACAATCTATTTGGGACGCCATCTTGATACACACTACGTTGTCTTTGACCGATCTTTCGCTGCGGCGCTGCGATGTCTGTCTGTTGATTAAGCGACATAAATGTCATTCCCGAATTGGAACAAAATAATGGTTTGTATGAACGTTCTTGTCTATACTTCTAGGTCAATGGGTAGTGCGCGGTCGTGGCGGGCGTCGCGAGCGGTGCGAGTTGGAGCCAGTTGCCCTTTGTCGTCGCCTGGCAGGGTGATCGACTGAATATTCGAGCCTGTATTTTTGCACACACGATTCTAAAGGTCCACTCTAATAAAAAAGTATGGGCCCAGCCCTCTATAAATGAGTCGACTATAGCACTTTTTCCCGCACCTTGGATGTCACTTGGCACTACTTTTCCCCCAACTAAAACGCCTGGCAATGTTATATTCGAATTAAATATATAATTAGCTATTATATCACACCAAACTCAGAGCTCTATAAATTGTATACCTTCAGTTGATTTTACAACCTCTTTGTTGCCCATCCACTCTCACACCCACCGCTGAAAAGCTGCCAGGCGCTCGAATTAATTAATAATGATAGTATGGCATACTAACTAGAGGGATTTCGTTGCTCTATAAATTGTATACCTATTTCCGTAGCTAGCTCTTAGTCCATAGTTCCGTACAAAGATCATTCGTAACTAGTTACGAATCTACGGTTACGTAGACGGCCAAAGGGACCGTGTAACATCACTTTTCAGATTCTCTCAAGAAGTCCGTGTGAGATCTCAATTAAGTTTTTTGAGTCACACAGCTTTATTGAGTCTCAAGGGCTTTGGGGGGAATATCATTTACCATAATCGTTATCTATCTTATTGTTATGTTATAAAAATATGTTCGTGCGCCAATTGTAATGTAATAAAAATATTTGACGCGGCAAATGTAATGTAAAATATTGATTAATAAATGCCAATTGTAATGTCAAATAAAAAGATTTTAAATGCAAAATATTAAAAGGAAATTACCTTTAAATCAATGTTCGGGCGCCAGACGGAGGTTATCTCCATCGAAATAAACAAATAGAATAAGAATAAAGCACAAATAAATATAGCACCGTGTTTAACTAACGAAACTATAATTGCTGACCTGAGTTTTATTCAGTCAGTACATTCCTTCTTGCAAAAGCAAGGTACAAGTCTAAAACAATTAGTGTAACCACTGATTTAAAAGGAATCTTGCAGCAACAATGTTCAAGAGTCCGTTCTCATTCCCCTGCATTGCCGAGGAAACGGTAAAGACTTACTTGCGAACTCCAACGATCCTGGGTCCTACCATGTTACCAGAACAGTTACTTTCCGACGATACAACGTGCGCCTGGACTTCGCATGTCGAACGCGGATGGATAAAGGGATGAATACGGATGAAACTAAATAAAGGAAAGAAATTGGAAGTATTTGGAAGACGCTTGAGAGCTGAAAACAAAAACACCAGATTAGCACGTGTCCAGTCTAGGTTGCATTGTCACCAATAGAGCTTTCGACAAGAAAAACTTACCGTCTTCCATCAATATGCGGTTAAATAGCCCTGTTTAGTATGTAAACCTTTCGCCAAAAGTGTAAAAGTAATTCTGAAAAAAAATATATTGGTATGAATCACAAATTTCCAACTGGAAAACGTGTAGTGTAAAAAGCAATGACCTTTTATTTATAGACTAGTTACACGTAAACAAAATTACATTTTAAAATGGTGAAATTGTTTCTATGACGTTATACACGTCGAGAGGGAAAATCTTAGCATTAGCCTATTGTTAAAAAGAGATAACTTATATATATATTTAACTTCTGGTAGTTGACCAATGAGCTCATAAAATTTTTGCGCTATCTCGGCCGCCATTGTTTTTTCTCTTTCACTCTTACAAAAAACATAGTACACGCTCACTCACTCTCACTCATGCATATCGGATTGGCAACATGGCAAATGTCATCACTAAATGAACATTTTTATTTTATATTAACAATACTTACGAATGAAATAAAACATTTTTCTTGTCTCTTACGGTTGCAGTATAATTTTAACAATTTCTGGACACATAGGAAGGCATTTTATCCAAATAACAAAACAAAAACTTATAAATGTAACGATCGTGTTGACGTGACACTGACTGCCGTATGACTGCATGAATTTCAGGCAATTACCTTAATTTGTCCTTGCCACTACGGAGGCCAGGCAACGTATCTAAACATAAAATATCATTGGTAAAAAGACGAAAATCTAACAAATATGATTGATCTTACCAAAAAAATAAACAATGAAGGCATCTACCAATAATTTAATAAAAGCCTTTTCCAATAATTTTAATCATTTTCAAAATGAGATTCTGAAAGATAACCTTCGCGAACAAAAATTATATGAACGCCATATTTTGACACAATATCCAAACAGGAAGCCGTGACAATCTGTCAATGTCACAATACGACAAAAAAAAGGAATGTTTTTTTAACAAAGCAAAGCAAAGACAATCCACCCGTACTGCCAAATGTATTAGATACGGCTGTGAAAATAACAGTTCTAATTAGAAAATTAGCATGTAATGGCGAACTAAAATACGACATTACATTATATTATTACTCATTATCATCTACTATAAGCAATTACTTATTAACTTGACACTGGCTAAATGTGCTGACCGAAAAAAATTGTTTAAAAAATTTAATGTAGGTGATAAGCAGTTAACCGGGTCATCTATAAATAAATAGCTGGTCGTTTGTCTCGCTAAAACTCGAGAATGGCTGAACCGATTTGGCTAAATGCGATTTTGAAATATTTGTGGAAGCTCAGGGAAGCTATAAACGGTGAGAAACATATATAATAAGTAACGGAAAGTACTAAAAACGACAATTTAATTTTCCAATAGAAAAAGTTCTTTTCTTTTTTTTGTCTTTTTAAAAATAAAAAATTGATTCTTGGTTGTCAATTTTTAATTTTCAATGTCAATTTTTAAAAAATTTAGAAAAAAAAAATAAAAAAAATCTATGTGACAGTTGGTTGTCAAAAAAGAAAATACATAAATAAATTTCAAGGCGATTATTTAAATCTATCATCAGTTTATCAGGGCGCGAGAACTTTATATTATCACTTGGTTGTCAAATATTTACAGGTGTGTTCAGAAAGGACTTTGGCGAACTCCCATGCAAAGTTTTGCTAACTCTTTTTTATGCGTCTAACTATAAATGAAAAAAATATGTTGGTATAGAGTTTGTAATCCTGAACAACAGTGTCTTGGTTTTACTTCTCTAGTAAGTCTATAATTAAAGATATTACAATTAAAAGTTTTGGAGATTACGTCTATCATAATTGGATAAAACAAGTACTTACCTACCTAGTTGTGTTATCCTTTCAAGGATTGGGCAGCACAAGCAACAGACAGACAGACAGAGTGTCAAGCAGTGGGAAAATATAGGCTTATAATAATAATAATAATGTGATTTTAACTAACTAATGACTAGGCGGTATGGTATCTGACCTTAGCCTGTTCCTTTAAGGCACAAATTAAAAAAATACGTTATGCCAAAATAAAAATAAAAACGTGGACTTCTTGGCGGGAAAGTAAAGCGTCATGTCTGCAGTTTTGTTTTATTTTCTATAATTTGGGTTTCGTCGAATATTAATGTGAAATAATGGTTGATTATTTACTGTTAAGTGTTCGTGAACGTCCATGTGTTGGCTAATAAAACAAAACAGATTTAAATTCTTTTCAAATTCTCTCAAAAAGTCCGTGTGAGATCTTAATAAAGTCCCACAGCTTTATTGAGTCTCAAGGTGTTTCGGGGAATATAATTTACCACTAAACATTAATTATCACTCATAAGCATCTACTTTATTGAGACTTTAAGCAAAGAAAATATTCACTTAACTATACTGGCTAAATGTGCTGGCCGCACGAAGCCATTATTTAAGAGAAAAAAAATAATAACGTCGTCATTACCCTAAACAGAACAGCATTACTTTACTCGATCTAGGTCCCCTGCTGATTTAGACATTATGTACGAGAGTAGACCCATTCCTGTAAAAGAAAATGTTAAATTCTTGGGAGTTGTGCTTGATTATAGAATGTCAGGAGTTCCTTATGTTGCACATATTACCAAAAAATGTGAGAAGAATATTATCATCCTCCGATCTGTATCAGGTGCCTGGTGGGGTGCGCACCCGTTTTCCCAGAAACTATTATACAATGCTCTAATACGAAGTCATCTCGATTACGGGTCCTTCTTACTAGAACCATGCCTCAAATCTTCTTTTCATACACTTGACAAGATTCAGTCCAAATGCCTACGCATTATAATCGGGGCTATGAAATCCTCTCACATCAATGCCCTGCAGGTAGAATGTTCCGAAGCTCCTCTCTCAATAAGAAGACAGTACCTAGCGGATAACTTTTTTTTCAAAATTGTTCAATATTCTAGACACCCCCTAATTGGAAAACTTCATCAACTGTCAGAATACATATCATATGATAAATATCGGAACCATAAGAGTTACCCATGTCTATTTAATAGTTTTGTAAAATTTATTCGTCTTCCATGTCCAGTTTACCAGTGCATTTTAAACCCTTTGTTTGATAACAACTATCACTCTTTAACTTTTAAACCTAATGTTTTCCTTGACCTTGATATACATAAAAACAGCCCCAATGCTAATGCCCAGTTGCAATGTCACATTTATACCCACTGGACCGACTGGCTGGTTATGTATACAGATGCTTCAAAGGTAGTAAAGTAGGTGCTGCAGTCTGGATCCCTAGATACAAAATTATATTAAATTATTAATTAAATTATATTAAATTCTAAACTACCACCCGCCACCTCTATTTTTACTGCAGAGGCTATTGCACTATGGGAAGCAGTGTCATTTATAGAGTCACATAAAATAAAGAAGTCCGTAATTTTTTCCTACTCCAAAAGTAGCCTCCAAGCCATATCATCCAACCCCTTTCGATCCAAACATAAGTTTTCAATTATCTTTAATATCAGAAGTTCCCTATATAGGTGCCAACAGCAAGGTCTGATGGTTTGTCTAGCTTGGATTCGTGGCCATTCAGGCATAGATGGAAACGAGATGGTTGGTTGTATTGCAAAGGATGCTACCATAAATGGCTGTACCGCTCAATTCAGGGTGTTTTCTCACGACTTGGGCTTAATGGCAAAACAACATATGATGTCTAAATGGCATACTCAATGGAGAGCTTCTTGTCGTACTGTGGGAAAGCATTATGCGGATATTCAAGATCTCATTCCAATAAAACCCTGGTTTTTTAATTACCAAAACATCGGCAAAACCTGTACCTCTACTATCTGCCGGTTAAGGTTGGGGCATGCGTGCACCCCGGTTCATTTAGCTAAAATAAGGATCAAAGACTCTTCACTTTGTAAATGTGGACTAGATAAAGGATCAACAGATCATATATTTTTCGAATGTCCTAAATATCCCATTTCCCTATATGATCTGCTCCCTCCATATATTTCTAAGCCTATCAATTTTAAGTCCCTACTCATGTATGTTAAATCCCCACTTGTTAATATTCTGTGTGATTATCTAACCTCTAATAAAATTAGACTATAAGTTGTGTGTCCATACTAATCTAGTAATAATAATTCTATATAAGTATATATTGTGTATGTTCTTTTTCGCAGATAACTCAACAGTTTTTAAAAATTAATACTCCAGAAGTAGTTTTGGTTATTAACTATATCTAAGTACTTTGTGCATTCATGAAACTTTGGAGAAATAATAACGCCTAAGCAGAATACTTGATACTGGCGAAATCTATAAAGAAAACGCCATTGAATAAAGAAGAAGAAGAAGAAGAACTAGTAATTTACGTGTCATAAGACTTGTTTTTATTTAGAGACCTATACAGGTTTTTCTTATGGTTTCAAAAATCATACGAACTTAGATGAATGACTGGTCTCGCTGCGGTTGAGCGTAATAAGTAATGTAATAGTGAAATATATAGACGCTATAGAATTAATTCAACAATGATTTCGCCATTGTCCTTTGTTTGTTTCACAGCTGTAGTATGAGGTCCGATCTCTTTGGTCTATTTTGTTGGAATACAAATCAGTTATTTTTCAGAAAAAAAATGTAAAAGTGAAATTTTTGGCCGGAAAGTGACGCGTCATGTCTTCAGTTTTGGTTTATTTTCTTTAATTTGTGTGTCGTCGAATATTTATGTGTAATAAGGGCAGATTAATAACTGTTAAGTGTCCGTCAATGTGTCATTCAAGATCACTTTTCAGATTCTCTGAAGAAGTCCGTGTGAGATCTCAATTAACTCCTACACCCTCAATGAGTCTCAAGGGGTTTGGGGAAATATCATTGACCATTAATCGATAACTTATATTATCACATATTATCATCTACTTTAAGCAATTACATATTAACTACAAAGTTCACCGGGTCATCTAATAATAAATAAAACATAATATGTAATAGCCTTATTGATTCTAATTAAATTCAACATTTTAATTGATGTAATAATAATCCTTTGATTATATACATGTCTAGATAGACCCTGGCCGTAAAAAAACGTAGAAAAATTTATAGGCCAAAATTGGCCTATCGCGCAATCCTTGCGGTCAGTGTCATTGTGCCGTCAAGCAGTGTTTACCTTTCGCGTTTCGGTGAAATTGTTCGCAAAATGACCGTTTGCTCAGTGAAATTCTGTCGAAACTACAAATGATAAATCTTTTCGATAAGGAAAGTCACGTTTCATCTGTAAGTATCGATAAATTTTAATGAAAATTTAAAGTTTAACAATAATAACGGCCATGTATGCGTAGTGTTGCTGGTATTAAAATGTAGAATTCCCATTATTGGTGGCAGGAAATAAAAGGAGGTTTAAATATAATAAGTATGTTAAAAAATACTCAAGTCTTGTAAGTTAGTATTAATACATGGCCTTGATGGAAATAAAGTAAATACATTAAATATAATTATTATTGGAACACTTTCAAAGTTTTCCTTTTTTTAAACTGATGTCTAATTTATAAGAGCGTGAATAAAATGTCACGGTTCCTTTCGATGCTGAATGTTTAAAAACATATTCTGTCATTTGTGCAAATGTCTAGTTACACTAGAATTTTTACTGTTTTTTGAAAGAAAGACACAATAGTTAACTGTTTTCTTGTGAATGTCTCTCAAGAAAAAATAAAATCCTACTGCAACTAGGTATAACATTAATCTGTTTACAAACATTCGTCATCGAGTTTGGCTGGAGTATTCGGCTTGCGATCTTGCCCGCTAAGCAACTTTCGCAATGCCGGGTCACTGGATGGGTGACCAAATTTAAAACATCTCGAGCTCCTCCGTGCTTCGAAAGGCACGTTAAGCCGTTGGTCCCGTTTGTTGTCGTAAGATGACAGTTGTTAAAACCCACCAACAAGCATTGGGCCAGCGTGGTGGGTTATGGCCCAATATCCCCACTTGCTATCTCCACATGGGAAGCCTGCGCCCAGCAGTGGGACGTTTATAGGCTGATGATGATGATGACGATGTTTGAGAAAGTGCGGGTGTATGTTTGTGCCCCTGAAAGGTCAATATTTCTCGTGTCATGTAAACTATTGGACACGGATATTGATGAGCAGTCATCACATTAAGTAACCTTTACAACTGTTCATCACACGAAAGTTATTTAAGAAACAAATACAAAGAGAACGCCATTAATTATTTTGATTTTAATTTAAAATATTTAAATTTCTAATTAAAAAATCAATTTTGATTAAGTAATAAATGTAAATCATCCTGCCTGTTGCTTCTATTTCGTCCCTATTACAAACATATCACACGCATGCAGGCTTCCATTAGCGCATTATTTTATTGTACTCGCCCTCGCCTTCAATCATCCATTTCTTCTAAACACACCAGCTTCTTTTATGCGTTATACCTACATATACGATAGACATACCTAATTTATAAAGTTATGTTATACTGTGAGTCATTTTAAAATTGTATTGTGCATAAATATTTTTTCCCTACTTTATTGGAAATTAGGCATTCGCTGGCAACCATTCGCGCTAGTGTCAGTCATACGCGGCTGTCACGCACACTTCAAATTCAATACAAATACCGGACGGATTTTGAGAAGCGTTTGTACCGCGATGCTCCGTCTAGACATGTATATAGTCAAAGTAATAATCATTACATATGATTTTAATTAAAATTTCATTAGTTTTAACCATTCTATTCATAGGTAGGTACATAATTCCTTTCATATCTATCAAAATAAATATACGAGTAAATTTTAATGTACTTATACTTGGTGCTTCGGAAGGCACGCTAAGCCGTTGGTCTCGGTTATTGTCGTAAGATGGCAGTCGTTAAAACCCACCAACCCGCATTGGGCCAGCGTGGTGGGTTATGGCCCAATATCCTTACGTGCTATTATCCAGGTGGGAGGCCTGTGCCCAGCAGTGGGACGTTTATAGGTTGATGATGATGTACTTATACTAAAACTGGAACAAAATCTTTTTGAGAGGAGATTGATTGAAAATAAGAACAATGCCATAGGATGCTCTTTATTAGGCTCATAGACTGCTATTTATGACGAATGAATAAAGAGAAGACCCATAATTATCAAAGTCCGGAAACAAATCAATAAAGGTTCTGCACATTCGGAGAATAGGCTCGTGTACGTTGCGTTACTTAACAAGGTGAAAAGTTTCTGCGTTTGCTTCTATGTTATTTATGTTAATGTTTGTCGAGCTCCGTAGTCGGATAGCCAGGCGGAGGTGTTGGAATCACCATCTTTTTGGTAACCGGTCAATTTAAAACTGTCTCGTATCTGGGTGTTTTATGTATCATAAGTAATTTTAAGTAGCACTAATAAAGTTTCTGTTGGCTGGGACGCAGTGACGGCAAAGTAAAACTTCGTAGTTGTCTGAACGAATGCTTTTATTAAAGTATATAAAGTGTCCGTCCGTTGGCACAACGGTTTTATAATGAAAAGCATTTGAGTGACTAATACAATGATAGTGAATATTACACAAAGTAATCGTATGGTATAATCAATAGATATAATTTAATATAGTATTTTCGTATATTCCAACAGTTCCCCTCCAAAATAGGATATACTTAAGTAAACAAAAATAGCAAATAACTGCTTAAAAATAGTTAGGTACTTACTCTTTCCATACTTGTAACATAATATAATATTCAACGTAAAAAGTAATTTAATACATTCCTTGATAAATTAACATCTTATGTTATGTAGGTACACACGGCGTCAGATCAACCTACCCTAAACTGTCAAATTTCTCCAATGAATATTAATCCTTAGTACTAAACCAATAAAGTTCAAATTTGATTGTAGAAATTTGACAGTTTTGGGTAGGTTGATCTGACGCCGTGTGTACATCACATGATAAAACACAATAACATATTTTTTTAAACTTTCATGGTCACTACAATTATTGTTACTCCGTGATCATGGTGCATGCAACTGCGCCGAAATATCGGGGACTCAAAATCAACAACTCAGACATGGTAAAAATCCCGTTTTTTTCATAAAAATAATTGTAGTGACCATGAAAGTTTAAAAAAAAAATGTTATTATGTTATAACATGTGATGTACCCACAAAACATAAGATGTTAATTTATCAAGGAATGTATTAAATTACTTTTTACGTTGAATATTATATTATGTTACAAATATGGAAAGAGTAAGTAACTATTTTTAAGCAGCTATTTGCTATTTTAATGTTATAACATGTTTGTTATTAACATTCTATGTTATGTATGTTTAACTTAATAAGTAATTTAATACATTCTTTGACGATTTTTTTATTTTTTTTATTTAACAAAATCCACAGCTCTTTGGTTAACCTCAAGCGAGAATACAAATTTTGAAACTGACAGCCAGTAATGGATTTAAAATTTTATAACTAAAACTGTAAATTTTCAAGTCGCAACAACTATGTGCTTTAATCCATGCAAACAAACAAAAAAAACAAAAATAATGTGTACATATGTGTGCATAAAGACAGTGTGTGTATGTGTGTGTGTGTGTGTGTGGAATGAAAATTAAATTATTTAGCTGAATAATACATTGAAAGTCACTAAGGTGCAGTCTATCTTATGGTTACTTTATTACTTATATAATTGTATTTTATAAAATAGATCAAAATAAAAAATTGAAGGTGTTTCAATTTTACTTAGTATCGCTCTTTTAAAACTTATTTATTGGAACAAAATTGATCAATTGCGGAAAAAGACTTATTGTAAGACCTAAGTATACGATACACAACAGAGTTTTGAGCATAGTTGGTTGGTGTATGTGGTACGTGAAAAAGAGAAGAAACAGTGTATCTGGTACGAATGGATGGAGTAAAGAAGCTCATGAATAACGTCGACAGTTCGATGAAATCCAGTTTGCCACTGCGCACGTCAAACAAAAAAGACATGTCCGTAACAGTTCGACGATTTTCAAGTGATGTAATTTCATGTAATTTTTCAATTACTGAAGTACTATTAATACTACAAATGTAAGCGAAATATAACATTTTTAAGCAACTGAGATCCGAGAAAGGCTGACACACACGAAGAACAAAGCCAAAGCCCAAATTAATTAACATCCTAAGTTATGTGATTACATCACATGTTATTACATGTTATTAACATCTTATGTTATGTATGTTTAACTTAATAAGTAATTTAATACATTCTTTGATTAAATTAACATCTTATGTTATGTAGGTACATCACATGTTATTACATTTTATTAACATGTTATGTTGTGTATGTTCAACTGAATAAGTTTAGTAATTTAATACATTATTTGATAAATTGAATAATTAAAAAAAAAATATTTCCTACAATCACACCAATTAGGTATCTAGCCCAAGAGAAGCCTCGAAGAATCTCGTTAAATGGTTACTAGACAACGGATAAACATACTTAAAAATACTTAAATACATTCTTATTATACATAGAAAACACCCAGACCCGAGACAATCTAGAAAAACAATAATTTCTAAATTGACCCGACCGAGGTTCGAACCCGGGACCTCAGAGATGGCGACACCATGAAAACCGGTGTACAAACCACTAGACCAAGGAGGTCGTCATATTGTTAAAGGTTTAAGATTTTTGCTACAAAATGGAATCAAAATAAATTTAATTTATTTCTCAGTTCCTGGAACTTTGTTGAGGGCATCACTTTCGAGAAAATCGGATCACGGATCGGGGTCAGTCATTTTCTTATATTTTCGAGGATAGATTGCTAATCGGTTCGTTACGTCTGACAATTTTTGATTGACTGAGTATCGTCAATTACTATTGTCTCGTCGCTTGGAATTTTGTGTTTCTTGCCTATTAGTTGTTCAGAGACCTCAATGAGCTGAATATTTTTCTTTTAAATTGATATAATTTTTTTAGTTTAGTAGCTCAGTTTTTAGTTTATTTTATTTCATTTAAATTATTTTAGCGGGAATTTATACTTGATGTTGCTCATCACTTTTAAATATTGGGCAAGAATTTTCAAAAATTGAGTTCGTCTAATATAACAATCTCTTGCAAGAAAAAAATTGCATATTTTCGAAATTAAACAATTTTTAAGATAGACTGCACCTTAGTGACTTTCAATGTATTATTCAGCTAAATAATTTAATTTTCATTCCACACACACACACACACACACATACACACACTGTCTTTATGCACACATATGTACACATTATTTTTGTTTTTTTTGTTTGTTGGCATGGATTAAAGCACATAGTTGTTGCGACTTGAAAATTTACAGTTTTAGTTATAAAATTTTAAATCCATTACTGGCTGTCAGTTTCAAAATTTGTATTCTCGCTTGAGGTTAACCAAAGAGCTGTGGATTTTGTTAAATAAAAAAAATAAAAAAATCATCAAAGAATGTATTAAATTACTTATTAAGTTAAACATACATAACATAGAATGTTAATAACAAACATGTTATAACATTAAAATAGCAAATAGCTGCTTAAAAATAGTTACTTACTCTTTCCATATTTGTAACATAATATAATATTCAACGTAAAAAGTAATTTAATACATTCCTTGATAAATTAACATCTTATGTTTTGTGGGTACATCACATGTTATTATAACATAATAACATTTTTTTTTTAAACTTTCATGGTCACTACAATTATTTTTATGAAAAAAACGGGATTTTTACCATGTCTGAGTTGTTGATTTTGAGTCCCCGATATTTCGGCGCAGTTGCATGCACCATGATCACGGAGTAACAATAATTGTAGTGACCATGAAAGTTTAAAAAAATATGTTATTGTGTTTTATCATGTGATGTACACACGGCGTCAGATCAACCTACCCAAAACTGTCAAATTTCTACAATCAAATTTGAACTTTATTGGTTTAGTACTAAGGATTAATATTCATTGGAGAAATTTGACAGTTTAGGGTAGGTTGATCTGACGCCGTGTGTACCTACATAACATAAGATGTTAATTTATCAAGGAATGTATTAAATTACTTTTTACGTTGAATATTATATTATGTTACAAGTATGGAAAGAGTAAGTACCTAACTATTTTTAAGCAGTTATTTGCTATTTTTGTTTACTTAAGTATATCCTATTTTGGAGGGGAACTGTTGGAATATACGAAAATACTATATTAAATTATATCTATTGATTATACCATACGATTACTTTGTGTAATATTCACTATCATTGTATTAGTCACTCAAATGCTTTTCATTATAAAACCGTTGTGCCAACGGACGGACACTTTACTTTAATAAAAGCATTCGTTCAGACAACTACGAAGTTTTACTTTGCCGTCACTGCGTCCCAGCCAACAGAAACTTTATTAGTGCTAATTAAAATTACTTATGATACATAAAACACCCAGATACAAGACAGTTTTAAATTGACCGGTTACCAAAAAGATGGTGATTCCAACACCTCCGCCTGGCTATCCGACTACGGAGCTCGACAAACAAGTATTTTATAACATTTGTTGGTATTTTTCTTCAATTACCCTCAAGAGTAAGGCAGTCACTGGATATTCATGTAACAGTCACTTAATAATTACTGAATATATGTAACATATTAATTTTCAAATGCAATAATATAAACGTAATTTTATAACAAAAGTTAATCCTTACCTTGCCACAAGTATTAGAGCATGTGAATAATAAAAATCACGTATCGTAACCACGTTATTGCTCTTATTAGTTATTCGAATAACCTTAAGATTGGTAAAAGTATAAAAAAATACAAATCGATGAATAACTTGAGAAGTGGTCGCTAGGGGTAGCAAGAATGTTCTAAGAAAATGTGCTTTAGCTATAGGGGAAGCCATTTATAGCAACTAGAACACGTGCATATACGGGCGATTTGAGAAAACATATTTAGAATATTTATTCCCATAGTAAAAAAAAACAAACCGGGATATCTCTTTCAAATAATGTTTAAACCATTACATGTCTTAACTACTATTTTAGATTGATATAATTTGCACACGATTGCATACTTTGAATTTCAAATTTACATAAAAAATTAGTTCACAAGCCTACGTCCGGCCGTTAGTATGGGATCGATCCAGTGTGCGATGGCGTAGCGACATTCATAAGTGCTCAATTATTGTAGCCTAAATTGAATAAATAATTTTGACTTTGACTTTGCTATTTTGTTCATATCTATAAAAATAGCAAATTGCATTATGCAATACTGTAGCAACAACATTTGTTAAATTGAATTTAAAATGAATTTACTCTCAACGTATTTAAATTCGCTATTTGGTGAAAAGTGGACTATGGCAGAGGACTGCAGTCTTGCAGTCCTCATTGCCTAGTGTCTGACTAACCCTTCGGCGATAATAGTCATGATATAGTATATGTACGTATGTTATTTAAATTATCTCATGCTTCGAAATCTTTTGAATTATGGCATAAACGCTTAGAACATGTAAAGAAGCAAAAAAAAAAAAATTCTTAAAAAATTTAGTTGATGATAAATTAATGAGTCGTTACATTAATCTACTGATGACTGATATGTCTGAGCCATGCATAACAGGTAATCAGTCGTGAGTTCGCGACTCCTTTTTGCAATAGAAAAAGGAAATTCTGTTCAAAATAGACCATTTTTATCATTCATTCGGATTCATGCGGTCCGATCAGCCCGACTACCGGCGACGACAAACATTATTATGTTACTTTTATTGACCATTTTACCCACTGTACTTTCACATATTTGATGAATTTTAAAGTGGAAGTCTTAAAATGTTTTATTGATTTTTTTATCAAAAGTGAAAAATTATTTAATGCGAAGTTCGTTAATTTACTTATATTGTGAAAATAGTTGAGAATATCTTTATAATAAATTTAAGGGGAGGTATTTCGAGCGCTTCTCTCTCGCTCTCTCGACGGTACGCCTGTAAGGGACGGGTATAACCGCTCGAGTGACACAAAACCAGACACAATAGAAATAACAGCGAAGCGGCGCGAATAATCGCGTTTTATATTAAAAAAAATTATAGATGTAGTAATTAAAAAAAGATCGGGTATAATCCCTCGACTATTTATGAACTTCATTTTGGTAAATGACTCATAATATCAAATCACTTATTATAAGAATAAAACCTAGAAAAAAAGATAAAATGACACAAAAATGTGTAACTTTGTGAATTTATTCTATCAAGCCAACTTCATCAAATCGTATTTTCATCGGGTGTACTCTACAGAATAATAGCTCAGCAATATTTTATAATTTTCGCAGATTATAATTTTACTATTTACTACTTCAAAAATGAATTCTAAGAACGAAAATGAAAAGTGTTATTTTAATTTTTCACTAACACCTAGTCTTAAGCAGTTTTGTGTTTCTAAAGGAATAAGTAGCCATTTGACAATTCCGTACACTTCACAACAAAATGGTTTCTCAGTGCGCATGAATTAATCTAAAATTAATCACTTAAAAAATAATCAGCTTAAAAAAATATTCAAAAGAAAAACAAAATCTAAAATAGTAGTTAAGACATGTAATGGTTTAAACATTATTTGAAAGAGATATCCCGGTTTGTTTTTTTTTACTATGGGAATAAATATTCTAAATATGTTTTCTCAAATCGCCCGTATATGCACGTGTTCTAGTTGCTATAAATGGCTTCCCCTATAGCTAAAGCACATTTTCTTAGAACATTCTTGCTACCCCTAGCGACCACTTCTCAAGTTATTCATCGATTTGTATTTTTTTATACTTTTACCAATCTTAAGGTTATTCGAATAACTAATAAGAGCAATAACGTGGTTACGATACGTGATTTTTATTATTCACATGCTCTAATACTTGTGGCAAGGTAAGGATTAACTTTTGTTATAAAATTACGTTTATATTATTGCATTTGAAAATTAATATGTTACCTATATTCAGTAACTATTAAGTGACTGTTACATGAATATCCAGTGACTGCCTTACTCTTGAGGGTAATTGAAGAAAAATACCAACAAATGTTATAAAATACGATGGTACTATTGTATACATATTGCATACAACACAATTCATTTCGTGTTTGATGATTTTGTTTTGTGCGCTATAATCATACCAGCGCAAAATTAATTAGTTATAAAAATAATTGACTAAGAAAATATAATGTGAAAATATAATTATAACCAGGCTGTATTGTCTTCTAAATACACCATTCTTAAGTAAACAAGATTTTACATGATTCTTAAACTTATCTAAAGGTAAATCTTATACAGTACTTGGTATGTTATTATAATAGTGTATACCTTGCCCCAAGAAAGAGCCGAGAACCTTTTGTAACCTAAACAGTGGCATTACTAGTTTAGACTTACTTCTAGTATTGAAATTGTGTACATCACCGTGTTTAGAAAAAAAGTTAATATTGCAACGCACTAAAACTATACAATTATAAATATATTGCGACGCAACAGTAAGAACACCAACTTCCTTAAAGAAGTTCGTGATGCCAGTCTATAAATGGTTCTTATTGCTCGTTTCTGTAAAATAAAAGTTTTAACATCAGCCGCTGTTCCCCACAAAAGGACGCCATACGACATGACACTGTGGAAATAACTAAAGTAAACAGTCCTAGCAGTTTCAACATCTGATAATTGTCTAAATTTTCTAATCGCAGTAAGCTGCTGAACTGAGTTTGCCGGCTAAATTCGATTTATGCGGATTCAATTGGAGTTTTGAGTCAAGGGTTATCCTTAGGAAAACTGTCGAATCTACCAAATCTAATTTATCACCATTCGTTCTAACATCGGTTTGTTCGGTCTTGACATTTGGTAGTGTAAATTTAATACATTACGTTTTTTAGCGTTTAGCTGTAAATTATTAGCGTACCTCTGAGAGAGCATTGGTTACATCGTCATAAATTCTTACACCTAGTCACATTAAAAATGAGTGAAGTATCATCTGCAAAATATACAATATCACAGAAGTTTTCTACAAAGAATGACAAGTCATTGATATACAGGGTGTTTGGTGCATCGTGTGCCAAATCGAATGGGGTGATTGGAGGGGTCTTTGGCCACCTCTTCAGCCCCCATAAAAAAATCTTGGTACAACTGAATTATTTACGCTGATTTTAAATTTATTTTGGTGAAAATTTATAAAAGTCTCCATTTAAATTTTAATACAAAAAAATTGATAGGTCTAGCTTAAATTTTTTTTAAATCTTTATTTTGTAACGTTGTACGCTTCTATCGATACCAAAATTAATAGCCAGCAACGTCTAGTTTTTTTTTACAGTCCCGCAAAGTTTTTTTAAGTAAAAAAAGTAAACATGAACGTCAAAAAAAATGCATTTTAACATTTATTTCACAATTTTTACAGTTTAGTTTTATAAATCCTGCTCAAATTGTTGACCTCTGTTGCGAACGCAGGCCCGACATCGCTCCTTTGAAAGACATACAATATCGTTGCGTTCCTTGTATTTAATATTATTACTAACTAGTATTATAGAACCGCCGTGAATAGCTTTGCTTCTTACGTACGCGTTTGCTATTTGGAAATTATTAAGATGGAACGACGTGTCGTGACTTTTTAGCCAATGCTCAGTTAAACAAAATATATGAATAGCCTGACTTTTTGCTATTAATTCTAACTCTAAATCCTTGCCAGCTAAACCCTGAATATTTTGATGTATAATATTAATGGATGTGGACTTGGCTTTTGTCTTAGACCTCAGTTTAAACAAGAGGTAGTACTTAGCCTTACTGCTAGTTATGAAGGATGCATTAGTAAAACTACTAATGATGACATTATTGTCAATAATAGACTTAGTTATACCAGGTATAACTGTATCATGTATATTGTAAGCTAACAAATTAGCTATTCGAGTCCTACACTTCTTCGACAGATACATACTATCTGACGTCAAACTAAAATTATTAATAAACTTGTCGACTTACATCTCAAATACTTAGACATCGCTGACAAATGTAGCCAGATGCAGGATGTAATCACCTCTTTTACGGAATGTAATAGCACTCATGAACAGGCATTAAAGCGTATAAGTGATCTGGAAATGAGTTTATGTGAGACACATAAAACGATTTTAAAGTTAGAAAATGAAAGCTGTAATAATGTAAAATTAAATCATTCTCAGAGCCTGTTTGATGAGTTATTATCTTGTAATTCAGACATTCTCGAAAACCAGAGTCATGGAAATAGTTTAATTAACAATCAAAGTTACTTTGAAGAATTAACTGACAGTTTAAATGTAATGCATAGTCCGGTATATAAAAAGGACTTAGCCTTAAATAAATCACTGTGTAATAACAACCATAATATTAGAAGTGTCAAAAAGTTTAATTAAAATATATCCGTGTTAAAAGGTATATCTCGAAGACCCAAAAACTAGTCAATCGGCAAAATCATTTACAGAAGCATAATATGTCACTTGGGTAAGAAAGGATTCAATTATTAAATGAGTTGAAATTGTGTAGTAATAATATCACAATTGATAGGAATGATAAACATGACAGCCACTCACATATCATAATTAAAAAGATTGTTGATATGTGCAACTATAACGCCTTATTTAAAAAGCGTACTAATTGTTGTATTACTGGCCACTCTTTTAGTGCTGGGGTGACTGCACAACATAAAAACGAGGAGCATATTCAGTCAGCTACAGAGTTGATTGACTTATGCAAACACAATGCTAATCAGCACAATTTCTTAGTTAAAAATAAGGATAACGTAATATGTCATCCGTAATCGGAACTCAAACCCGGTCAATTTCTCTGTAAATAATGCACTTCATGAATTATGCAAGATTATTCGTTGTTATTGTCGATGGTGTGAGTAATAAGTCATGAGGAACACATTTTAATGTAATTTTGTTTAAATAATTGAAAGAAATCCCAGAAATGAGATAATTATTTTATTAGGGTAAATGTTTAAAAATGGTAGTCATTTTGTAATTAATTCTCTTGGGTAACGAATGCAATAATGCGTTTCGTATTTTTATGGGGTGCATCAGTGTTAAGATATTTTCTAATGCTGTTGTTAAATCTTTTAAAGTGACGTAATTCGATTTATAAATTAATTTTAACATAATCCCATAGGAAATAATCAAGTGGCGCGATATCAGGCGATCTCGCTAGCCATATGATCGGGCCGTTTGTACCCATTCAGTTATGCTGAAAATGATAATTTCTGTCTAATGTACCACTGTTTCTGTCTATGTAACCTACACAAGATTTCTTAGTAAAATTGCGTAGGATTTATGCTCACAGGCTTAACTAAGTATAATAACGAATACGACATTGACCGAATACGAATTTGACCAGGTTCGATTCCTGGTTATCTATGAGAGTTAAAAATTAATTGTAAGCCATTTTTTTTAAAACTAAAATCGACGGCGTGGTTCCTTAGAACAGATTTCCCTCTCTTATAGTTTTTGATATCTCCCTATTGTCCCATTTGGACCATCCTGTATAATAATCTGAATGCGAGCGGGCGGCGGCGGCGGCGGCGGGGGCGGCGGCTGCGGGCGGCGGGCGGCTGCGGGCGGCGGGCGGCTGCGGGCGGCGGGCGGCTGCGGGCGGTGCAACGGCGCGGCGGCGGCGGCGGCGGCGGCGGCGGCGGGGGCGCGGGCGGCTAGCTCCTTCCCGATCCAGCCGCATGGCGGGTCCTGTCCTGCATTTATCGACTGCTCTCCATTTGCATCGCCGCGTTCAGCGCTACTAACATTTATTGTCATATGAGATCACCGCGCACTTTTGACGTTGCGTACGGAGTAACAGTTTTCTGAATTTTAAATTACAAAAAGTGCATACGTCACACAGTAATACAAAAGAACACTTTACAATCCGATTTTTAATTGGGTTGGCGGGATCATAAAACTTTACCCATTACCAGAATAATTCACGTAAAAATATATATATTTTACACATTGCGTATTATTACTTTTCTGAATATTGAGACAAGAGTACGGGTGCAGCGTGAAGTCTAGAAATTTGCATAGAAGAGAATAAATTATGCTTGTTTAATACATCGCCAGCCAGCAGCAACAGGTGGAAAGGCAGCAGCTCAAGGAAGTCGTGTAAGCTGGAAGAACACGGAAAAGTGCTGGTGCTAAACATTTAAAAGTGAAGTTTTAAAACGTGTGGCGTTCGTGTTAATACTTTAAACAAGCGCATTGCAAATTAACTTAGATAAATCTAATAATAACACGACTAATAATTGTTAGTATCTTCTCTATCTTCGTGTAAGATTGTAAGGTTAGTCTAGAATGTATTGTATGTTTTGGCCATTGTATATTTAAAGGTAGTGTAAAATTAGTATAATTAATCAAAATCGGTGAGGTTAAACCTTTTTAGTGGTTAAGTTGAGTGACACGAATAGTTTCTATCTTTAAAGTCCATTTGTTTCTCTGGTAGATTATTTGTTAAGTGAAATTGAAAGCAGCAAATTATCAAGCAGTTTTACAAAGTTAATATAAACGAGTTGTGCAATTAGAAAAAAAAAGGTAATAATATTAGGGTTATTGTTTTCGGGGCGAAAGTTTTAAGAAGTAGGCGGAATGGAGGGGCCTGTTTACTTCAGCCTGAGCATCGCGAACTGCCTGCTGCCCGCCATGGACGGCGAGGACCGTGAGACGGAGCGGCTTATCGAGCACATCGAGTACTACGCCACGGCTTTGGCCAGGGCCGAGTGCAAGAAGAGCTTGATCGCATTCGTGCTACAGAGCAAGATCTCGAAACCCGCCAAATTCAAACTAAAAGCATCGTACGACAGCGTAGAAGCTTTGTTAGACGACATGCGTAGTCTATTGCTTCCGCCGGATTACTTTACTGTGAAAGCAGCGGGTTGCGATAGCCCACCTCGCCCTGCCGAGCTGCAGCCGGAAGCGCTCGATATCCAGCCGCTTTCTGGAAACAGCATCTGTGACATGTTTGAGGATCTAACAATTTCACGAGCTCCCGACAACAGGTGCCCTGAGGGCTTGCGAAATGTTATTATGTACCAGAGCTTCAATAATCTACGGCAAAGGGCGCGATCGAGGCAGCCATCCGCAGCAGGCCCGTCGTTGGCAGATTACTCGTATAGTGCCTCCAGACCCTTAGGTCCGCGTGGGTACGCTCCTGGCAGAGCTTTGAGACCAACCCTTCGGCTGTCGCATCGCGGATTTTATCAATCTTGGCGGGAGGAGGATCGAACGAGCTATTCTCATGTCATGCGTTACAGTGCGACGCATCAGGGGCGTGCCAGCAACAGTGGCTGGCCGCAGAGAGGTGCTGCCCGAGGGGCTTCGATGTCCTCCAGCCGAGGGGCTTCGGTGTCCTCCAGCCGAGAGGCTTCGGTGTCCTCCAGCCGAGGGGCTTCGGTGTCCTCCAGCCGAGGGGCTTCGGTGTCCTCCAGCCGAGGGGCTTCGGTGTCCTCCAGCCGAGGGACAAAGCAGTGCGCATGTGCGTCAGAGCACCACTGTACTGAGAGGGAATTTTAGTCACCTTGTTCGAGGCTGACTAGTTTTATTTCCTTGTCCTCTAACATATTCGGAATCCTTGTTATAACTATTATTCGCTCTCATTTCAGTTCTATTTTCATTCCTCCCGTACTTTCATTTTCATTCTACACTTTTATACTTCTTCATTTGTGCTACGAGTATATGCGGTTGGGAGTACCGCATATACTTCGGCTATGCTAGCTAGTGTTAAGTGACTAATTTACCATCACAAAAACTTACGTAAGCAATTGAACCTATTAAATATAATATTACTGTTAGAGTAAGTAGATACAGTATTGGTGTTTTGCTATATAAAATAAATGTCTATGCTTTTTGCTTATTACAAAATAGTGTAAAACAAGAAAACTCGATGCACGCCAAATAGTTAGCGTTCAGTCAATTACTGGTTTATTGAGTTTAACCGGAACAACTGTTGTGAAATATTCAAACTTATACAGATTATTCAATTAAATAAAAACTCATTCCATTCAAAATACGGTGAGATAAATTATTTATGTAACAGTAAATTACTACAAATAGTACTAATATATGGCCAATCGGTTAAATTATATTTTATTTAGTATTATTATCAATTTTAAAGACAAATGCAAAGTATTTGCCTGCGGCTATATCTGGTTTTTGATGACTTTATACTGAAATGTTAAAATAATTAAGAATGATATGAAATATTCGTACTTGGTACTTACTTGAACGAAACAAAATTGTTTACAAAATAAGCTTTAAATTGTTTTATTAATAATAATTATGTGTAACTGTATATCGAAAACTAGTTCTAAACTGGGTTATGCAATGCTTGTTATATAAGTTTTCGTATTAAATATCTAAGTAAGTATAATAATAAAATCAATATCACGCGCATCAATCAACGTAACATTTGAGAGCAGCTCAATATGTAATTGTCAGTATAAGGTTTGTATGAATTATAATGTCTTTTGAAAATCATCTAGAAAAGTCAGAAAATTGGGTTTTTGTGGGAAATTGCAGGCCTCACAATCGAACTAGTTGACATAATATCATAGCATTTAAGTGTAGTTTGACCAACCTTGTCATGATTTAATTAAATAAGTAAACATTTGTAACAGTCTTCTAATTTAAATGTGTCGGATAGCTACTTGAAGTGCGTTATATTTTAAGATAATGTATAATGAGTGTCCAACAATGAATACTATCTTATCTTTGCATACATAGTAAGTAATTTTTTTCATATGCGGGGAAGATGTAGTGTAAGATCGGACCCCATCTTGCTATGTGTTAATGTGTGTGTGTTTATGTGTGACGTGTAATCGAACTATGTAATAATGTTTTGATTAAAATAAATGAATGTGTACGTACTTTAGTGGTTTCAATCGTGTTCTTCGGCTCCCAACAGTTCATAATAAACTGGATACTCTGGTTTTGCCCACCAATATTATTTGCTAATTGTACATTATTTAATGACTGTAAATAAAAGGCAGTTATTTTGACCATCTTAATACAATGACAGTAAGTTCATTTATAATTAAATTAAAAAACCTGTTTTGTGAGAGACTGGTGTAACGTTGCACTTTTCTTCAATAAATATGTTTATGTATTTAATATAAGTAGTAATATCACTATGACCTCATCAACAATAACTATTAGTTTATCGAAGATTGGAATCCATTATTATTAGTATTTATTTAATATCCTCGTTTCATGCAATAGAAGCTACTTTTAATTAAAAATTATTTAGTTTTTTTAAACAAGCCACTTGAACAATATTTATTATTTTGTTTCTTTAACACATTTTTCTCAAGGAACTTATACCTAAACTTTAAGTTCTATTACTACTAATCTACTACTTTAGATTCTACCGTAAAAAATCAATCCCTTTTTTATTAATGACTTTGTGCAGTTAGAGGACATTTAGCCGGTGCCAAGTAAGAGAAATAATGATGAGTCATTGGTAATATAAATGTTTAATGGTAAATTATATTCCTCCCAAACCTCTTGAGCTTTAGGTGAACAAAGGTGTTGCACTTTTTGTTTAATTTTTCAACACTCATGCTAATATGACGTGGTGACATGATAAAATCACGGTTCAAAATGTTCAAAAATCTCCACATATTACAACTCTCTTACTATTTTACAAGCTTTTATTTAGCTTGCAATGTATGTATGTATGTCTTGTTCGGGTGGAATTTTGCAACTCAATTATGATTCACTTCCCGGTTACCGATTGAGCTGAAACTTTGCATAAATGTGTAAATCGCGTGACAATGCAATATTATGATGACATGGTGCTGATCAGATGATAGAGCTGGATGGTGGCCATAGGAACTTTGGAATGAAACAACACACCCTCGTCGAGTTTGGGCTCTTTTGAATCATCTTTGACGGGTAGTTTGTCTTTCAATGGTAACCAGGGTCTGATGATGGAGCTGGAATGTGGTCATAGGAACTCTGTAATGAAACGACGCAACCACATCGAGTTTCAGCTCGTTTCATTCGTATTGACTAGTGCGTTGTTTTTAGATGATTACCAGGGTATGATCTGATTTTGGAGCTGGAAGGTGGTCCTAGGAACTCAGTAAAGAAACGACGCAACCCCACCGAGTCTCGGCTTGTTTGATTCGTCTTGACGAGTACTTTGGTGCTAGATGGTAACCAGGGTCTGATGATGGAGCTGGAAGGTGGCCATAGGAATTTAGTAATTAAGCGAAACAACCGCGTCGAGTTTGATTCGTCTTAATGGGTGGACTGTTTTTGATGGGTGGTGAGTGGTGGTGGTTTAGTAGACGTGAATAAATTTTGTTTACATAAATATTTGTATTCAGTGAAATGAACAGATTAAAAACGTGTTCAGGGATAACTAAAAAGTAAAAAATAAATTAAAAGTAAAAAGCCTTTTTAAAAAACAAGATTTATTTAAATGCTCTAAAAAGAAAAAATAACTTATACTTTAAAACTATAACTATCAACTTATAACGTCATTACACAATTCATATGATATAAAAGGTTGTCGCGAGATTTACTATATGTGTAAAAACAAGTACTTAAATTAAATATGTGACTTGATGTGATTGATTTTAACTGTTAAAATTTTCAATCTAAGAAAATACGAGTAAGTATTTACTTAAATCTCGCGACAACCTTTTATATCATATAAATTGTGAAATGACGCTATAAGTTGATAGTTATAGTTTTAAAGTATAAGTTATTTTTTTCTTTTTAGCTTTAAATAAAAGCTTGTTTTTTAAGGCTTTTTACTTTTAATTTATTTTCATATGATTTTTAAAACATCTTCCATAGCGGACTCATACAGTGGGCAATTTCCAGATGGAGGTCTGTATACACATATTACAACAAACTCATCTAGTTCGACAAATGACAATTTTACAGTTCGTTCTATAGATAGTGCAATCACGTCTTTACGTGCGTTCATTTTTAAATTATTATTAATAATAATTAAAAAGCCGCCTCTTATGGCTGACTTTCTACAAAACGAACTGACAATACTGTAGTTTTCTAAGTTCGTTATTAATTCATAATGTTTGAGCCAATGCTTGGTAATACATAAAATGTCAACTTTAAAAGAAAGTAAAAATAAAAATTCAAATTCTTTGCCAGAAAAGCCTGTATGTCGGAACATTATGAACAATGCTAAAGCAGTTTGACTTTTCTTTTGTCAATAATTTGCTAGAGGTATCCTCTATTGTCCTAAAAGCTAATTTAAATTATTTGGAACATAATCCAAAGTCTAAATTGGCATGTCAGTAGGTTGAAGCCCAACAGAAGCTGCTGAGCTATATAGCCATGTTACTGACTAAACACTTAAAATAAAATGATAGCGAATTTGCTATCTGTCGCTTAAAATAAGTCTTAAGATAATATTTATTTTTTGTCAATATAAAATTATTATCGAATCATTTATTTGTGTCTATTATTTCTACTTTCTTTTCACAGAAAGCCTTTGTATTCAATGTCAAATTAAGCCTATATCTATAATAATTTTCTTCGTGTGGCAAGTTTTTACTGTAAGGAAGTGTGAACATTATAATTTTTGCAATATTCAAAGAAAGTAACGTTTCATAAAAGTTAACTAATACTTTTTTATTCACATTTCCCCTATTCCCAATTAAAATAATAATAGTTCCTACATTACTCAGGTCATGTGAAATTATTTTTTTCATTATATCGTGGTATGTCAAATCAGGCATACAATAATTTAGTTTAGTTTAATTATAGTTTGCCCCACAGTATTTAATAATTGACCCAAGCATCTTCCAATTTCATCACTAAACATTACAGTGCTACTTTTAGTACATTTGTCTTTTTGGTAAGAAATATTGGAATTCAAACTAGACTTACTATGGCACAGCTGCTTCGAAGGTAAGGGATCACACACTGGTATGGACATGTAATGCTCCGAGGCAGTCAGTCCTGCCGCCAGGGATTGCCTAAACTCAATATCAAAGTTCTCAGTCCGAGAACTATCTAAAAGGTTAGGTATTTAGGGCCAGTATGTATTTCCAAATCTCTTTCTTTGAGGACTCTTATCTAGTAGTTATACTTGTTAATGACGAATGCAAACTAGATAACTTATAATTAAATTTTTCAATTCATTTTCTTATTTGATTTTATTGTCTTCTAATAATGATGAACACTCATTTAATTTATTAACTAATTGTAATCTTTCTTTAATTAATGTTACATTTCACTTCGTATAGACTTTCTTTTCATTAAAAGTTGAGTTTTCTTAATAAATTTATTTAATTTAATATATTTTTTTAATTTATTCCTGGCTAAATACTGAAATAAATACTATCCTCCTTTGTTAAGTCAATGGGGAAGAAAACTGACAAGTTTGGCCGCTAGTGGCGCTGATACCACTTGACTCATAACCAACGTCAAATAGCATACAACATTTATAAACTAACTTGAAATTATTATTTTATGGATGCAATAATAATGGCAACCATTCTTTTTCAAAGAATTCGCAAAGGAGAAATCTTTTGGAGAAGGCTTTAAGGATACGTAACTTTAAGGCTACAGACATTTCGAGGTTATGTTCGGAACATTTTACTGAATCTGATTATAAAGGTAACAGTTCTGCTACAGGTTTTAGTAAATTCCACAGACGTATAATGTAAATTCAAATAAATTCATTACATATCAACACGTACTTTATGTAAAAAAAAAATGGGCTAAGTGAGGAGTCATAAAATTGATGTCGAAAAGTTTATTAACCTTGCAGGCCCCAAACGGTAGTGTCATTTAAATGTCAAAAATAATGACAGCGGGTGTACAGCAGGAGACAACGAAGTCACAAATGCCGCCTTTTACAAAAAAAATACGAAACAAAAAAATACTGACACAGAGCATGTTACATTTTGCGTTCACAATGCTTAAAATTTATCAAGGAACATAGATCATAGAACTTGTTCATACTAAAGTAGTCTGTAAGTCTTTCGAAACACGGTACAAAGTCAAGTGGGAGAGCGCGGTCTCATGAGACCGCTTGAGGTTTGACGGAATGGCGCGCTCTGTAGATGCGGTCTATGAGACCGCTTGAGGTTTGACGGAATGGCGCGCTCTGTAGATGCGGTCTCATGAGACCGCTCGGGGGCTAAGAGGTTAAATTGTCAAATAATACAATGATTTTGTTATAAAAATAATCAAACAAAATAATGCATGGTAAAAATGGTTATTGTGCAGAGGTTATTGATGTATAAGTTGTAAAAACCAAAAAAATCCATTATGTTTACCTGCTGACGAGATCTACCTTTCTTCCATTTAAGGAGCCTCTTCGAGTCTTTAACTTAGCTTGTAACTGTCCACGTCGAATCAGAATCAGTCACATAATCTCACAGTTAGAGCACAGAACGATCTCAATTTCTCACAAAATGGTGATCGAAAGTGATAAAAACATGACATGTTCGTCAAGCGAGCGCAGCAACATCTGCAATTAGCTTTGCGTTTTCATCCCCATTGTTACCAAATGATTAGTATTCATTGAAGAAGAATCTATTTTAGGCGCACAGCTAACTAACTCATCGAACAGACTTTGGTTATGTATGGCAGTTACTTGTAATTTGTCACACTCTAGAGTACTTATACTACAATTAGCCTCATGTAACTGCCTTTCCAACTCAGAGATACGCACAAGGGCCTGCTCATACTCATCCCTGCATTGGTTGAACCCGTCTGCTTACAACTGAAGTTTGTCCCGTTCCTCATTAATATAATTACACTTAGAAAGTAATGAAGACATCTTTTTTTTCGATTCATTATTTCTATCTAGGAAATCCAATATTTCCTTTTCATTGCCTTGGATGCCTTCAATTCCTGCAAAGCCAGGTGGCGCTTAGACTCTTCCTGACGAGCCACGGCCTTTCTAGTACGGGTATACATTTTGAAGTGATAAAAATATTAATGTATAGCAATTAGAACCAGGGAGATACTCAACCAATGTTATAAAGTAAACTGAAATTAAAAAAAAGACGTAGAGTACCCTTTTTGGCAAATAAAATAAAGGTGTACTCAACTAAGCCGATCCCTTTAAAAGTCTGTTTGTTTATAATGCATAAATAATGATAAAAATATGTAATAACCTTGTAAAGAGAAGACAATGAAATAACACAATAATTACCAACAACAATTCGAAAAATGAACTGTCATTCGCCTGAAGTTTTATGATTTACAATAAGTAGCACTTAGAAACCACAAGAAACTTCAAGGGCTGCTCAGGTCAAGTGTTTTAAACAAGACAAAAATGGTCTCATTGCAGACTAACGTAGGTACTTGTCGCCCAGCTGACGCGGACGGGTGCCGGCCGTTGCCCGCGCGTTGTAAATAATCGTTATTTTTAATTATTTTTCTTATGTTACTGCTAAAAAATAAATAAGATACTCAAAGACTATCCAATTAAAATTCACAAAATGAATTATTTAATAAAAAAATTAAAAAAGCACGAATTCCTTTTTTGTGGTTTTGAAAGATAATTGAAAAGGGGCCAATATTTAAATTGATAATTAATGAATTTGTTTAAAAAGTACTTACAACTTAATGACCGAGGCATTGGGTATGGCAAAAATTTAATTTTTGATTAAATGCATGCGTCGCATTCGGACAGAGACTCTTTTTTTATCAAAGTTTAATCCTATCAAAGTCTCGTTGAGCGCTAGATGGAGGTCCTTGCCGTTCATATGTTCAAGCTTTTTGTGATAGTCTAGTAAGGAACCTTCCTTTGTGTTGGTTGAAATTGTCTCAGACGTAGCTGTAGTAATTTTGCTAAACGTTTTGCGTTTTGACATAGTGAGACCACTGTTTTTAGACTTTTCTGCTGTCATGAGCAATTCCCCTGTCTTTATCAAAAGTAACAGAAACTCCATATTCAGTCATTTTCGGCACAGACAGTAGATTTTTGCAAAGTGAGGGTACGTGCAGAGAATTTTCGAGATTGATAATCCCATATTTGTTGTTCAGTGTTTCTCTGCCTTCACCTTTAATTTCAGTATAGAGTTGTTCAGAAGCCAAGTTAAGTTTTCTTAAAGTATTCGTTAGGTTTTTGAGATACTCTTGTTGATACGTCATGTGAAAAGTACAGCCGCTGTCAAGTATGTACCCAGTAGTTCTGGTTGTTTTGGTTTGAAGAGAGGAAGCACTCTTCAGCATAGAAGGAGCTTTTAGAATTTGAGTTTTTATTTTTCTTCCAGCAATTAGAGCAAATTTTGTGCGTCCTAATCTAAAAGATTTTACCGATTACGACATTCCCCGACTTCTTACAGATTTTGCAAAATACGTAAAGTGCGTTTTCACCTTCATGTAGTTGCGGGCTGACCTCGACGTCCCGGTGTCAACCATCGTTCTCTTCAATTATTTTTATTTTAAGTTTGTCAGGTTTTGGTAAAATGTCGCGTGACTCCATGGCTACATGAAAGTCTTTGTACTCAGACGAAAGACTATAATAGCATTAGGACAGTCATCATTCGATCCGCGTTAATATCTACGTTCATTTCTGCTAATTTGTCTAGTGTGTCCATAAATCTGTTTAAGTGCTCACGAATATTATTATCTTCAAGTTTTGTTAGTATTAATCGCTTTAGAAGAGTAGCTTTTCGCGCGGGGCCTTTACTTGCATGTATTTTCTTCAGCTTGTCCTATAAGGATTTAGCAAGCGTGCATTTTTTGATGTCCTTAAGTTGCGAGGAGGCAACCAGTAGAATAAGTTCTGATTTCGCCTCCCTGTCATAGATCGGGGCTTGCAGTCGTAGACAATTTATTTATTAACCACAAACTTCCAAAGTTCCTTGTTTGATCAGCATGGCTTCTGCTTGAATCACCCATGTATCATAATTATCTTTATCCAAAGGTTCAATGTGATGTGTTCATAAAATATAAATTGTTTATTTCTTCAACTTACATTGGCTTTCTTAAAATTAGGTTGGGACTGCCTTGTAAGTATTATAAAATACCTGTAACAGGCAGCCCCGCTCTTTCTTAGCACTTACATATAAAATAAAGAAATAAACTAAAAGTACAAAATAAATTGATGTGTTGTTTTCGACATTTTGCACGAGTTTATCATCTATATCTTATCTTATGGGGAGGGATTTGGTCAATAACTACCACCTCGCGGTCCTCCCTGGGCAACAGCTTAGCCGGCTAAACGTTCTCGACTTCACTGGCTCACCGGACTGTTCCTTGCGAATCTCCCGGTGTTTTTTTCCTGCGTTAACATCATGGATCTCCAAAATAGTCCTTTTCAGGACTTACCAACTACCAATAGTCCTTTTCAGGACTTATCAACTACCAACAGTCCTTTTCAGGACTTACAAACTAAAAACGGCCCTTTTCGAGGCTCCTCTACTAACACCTGTCCTACTCAAGTACCTCATACGAGAACAATGGGACCTGTCACACGCATCCTCCAAATAAATGTAGAGGGACTATCTGCGGCTAAATGTGATTATCTGGCCAGGCTAGCGTACGATCATAGTGTTGACATTATATGCCTTCAAGAACATCATATAAATTTGGAAAGCGACCTGCCGCGGAGGGCCCACATTGAGGGCTTTAATCTGATTAGCTATACGCTCTTGCCTATTTATAGTTCGGCCGTCTACCATAGACGCTCACTCAGCAATATTAAAGTCGCCAATGTAACTAATACCAACAACATTGAAATAATAGTCACACAAGTTGATTCCTTAAATTTGGTGTCCATTTACAAGTCACCACCTATAAACATAAATAGTTCCTTGCTGCCCGACATAGCGCATCCTGTGGTGTTTCTGGGGGATTTCAATAGCCACACGGCCTGGGGATATGCCAAAAATGACCACAATGGCGAAGAAATTAAAGAGTGGTCCGAAAGAAATGGCCTCCGCTTAATCTATGACCAAAAAGGTCAAAGTTCATTTAGATCGGCTAGGTGGAACTCCAACACGAATCCAGACCCGTGTTTTGTGTCTACAGACGATGACGGCAAAGCTCTTTCTCTGAAAAGAGTGGTTCTTCAAAGCTTCCCCAGGAGCCAACACAGGCCAGCCATTATTACAATTGGTTTGGAGATCCCGCTGGTGGAATCCACACCTCGACCTCGCTGGAACAGACTGGACTGAACTTTCAGCAAAACTGGATTATACGGTGAGATTTATTAAGCCATCAGTCGAAAATTACAACCTATTTGTATGAGCAACAACATCCGCCGCAAAGAGCACTATCTCGAGGGGCTACCGGAAAGAGTACGCGCCGGGTTGGACGGCTGAGACTGAAGAAGCTTACGACGAATATCTGTCGACTAACGACCCCGAGGCTGCCCAGCGGGTACTAGCGTCCTAAGATGCGCCACGAAAAGCAAAATGGGAGGCTTGTGTCGAGAGCATGGATTTCACTCACTCAAGCAGGAAAACCTGGAATGTAATACGGAAACTGGGTGGTAGACCACAACGTGAAAAGCAGTCACCATCCACATTGATCCTAACAAGATAGCAAAAAGGATGCAGGACATTTTCCCAACACACAAAATCAGAAAAGTTTATCACCAAATCTACGAGAAAAACTCTATTTAAATTTTATTAAAACCGCAGAATCAAATGACCACTTTAGCAAACCATTCACCCTCTCTGAGCTGCAAATTTTGCTAAAAAGTACAAAGAGCAACAAAGCTTCTGGACCAGATGAAATATACAGCGAATTTCTGCAACATCTTGGTAAAGTTGGCAAGAACTGGCTGCTTCAGTTTTTCAATGACATCCTCGAAACTGGTGCAACTCCCGCAGCTTTCAAACTTTCAAAAGTTATCGCTCTATTGAAATCGGGGAAATGTCCAAGCGAGCCTTCTAGCTATAGGCCCATCTCACTCCTATTAGTTGCCTACAAACTGCTAGAAAGAATGCTGTACAACCACATATATAGCACCGTGGATGTTAAAATTCTTCCAGAACAGGCTGGCTTTAGGGGCAACAGAAGCTGCACCGATCAGGTGTTGGCTCTATCTTCATTTATCGAAGCCGATTATCAACGAGGCTTAAAAACTGCAGTAGCTTTCGTTGATCTCAGTACGGCTTATGATACTGTGTAGATTGATGGTCTGCTGAGTAAAATCAGCGATATCATCCCTTGTCGCAAAACTGTTCGCCTCATTAGGGCTCTGCTCAGTCCCCGCCACATAAAAATCCACCTTGGTGAAAGTTGTAGCAGATACCGACTTCACAAAAATGGGCTCCCATAGGGATCGGTACTGGCCCCACTGTTATTTAACATCTACATCCACGATATGCCAATTTGCTTATGCAGACGATCTGGCATTTGCCTTCCAGTAGCGAATTTTGAGGATAGAGAAGCTGCACTCTCAGAGGATCTCAAAATCATGGGAGATTACTACTCGCAGTGGCGCCTATGCCCTAACCCATCGAAGACGGAAGTGACATCGTTCCACCTAACCAACTGCCTTGCCGATAGAAGGCTCAGAGTGGTCTTCTGTGGCGAAACCGTCAAGCATAATTTCGCTCCCAGTCTCCCTGTGACCACGGACCCAGTAAAGGGTTCGAAACGTCAGGATAATATAAAAACTATGTAAATAGTAAATTAAACGTATAAATACGTATAAAAACGTATAAAAACGTGTAAATAGTAAGTTAAAGTTAATCCGTAAAAAAAAGTGTTTTATTTCAATGTGTAGTGCTCGCTTAAACCTCAGAAAACAATAAACCTCAGAAAACAATATAATTTCGCTCCTAAATACCTCGGCGTAACACTCGACCGGTCACTGACGTACAAGTTACACCTAGATAACGTCAAACAAAAACTAAAAACCAGACTGAACATCCTCCGACGTCTAGCAGGCACAAGCTGGGGGGCTTCCGCGTCCGTTCTCCGCACGGCTGCTCTGGCCTTTGTTTACTCGACCGCTGAGTACTGCGCGCCTGGGTGGTACCGCAGTGCTCACACACACAAGGTCGACACTCGCATGAAGCTATGCGTCTAATAACGGAAGCAATAAGATCGACTCCACTTCCCTGGCTCCCAGTTCTGTCTCATATCCCACCGCCTGAATTACGTAGGTGCAGAGCAGCCGCTGATTAGTGGAATAAGTGTTTCTGCATGAATAACTCCGACCCCATGCCAATAAGGAATACGCTGGATAACCTACCCTCCACCCGCCTTACATCTAGGTCGCCGATTTGGGCAGACGAGCGTATAATGGGCCAGTTCAACCTTGAAGATGCGTGGAGATCAGGGTGGAGCATGTTCGACGGCATTAACTCGGAGCTAATACAAGACTCCACGCGAAAGGTTCCTGGTTTTGACGCCGTAAGAAAGATTTGGACCCGACTGTACCGGTGTAGGACCAACCACGGCAAATCCAACCATCACCTACATAAATGGGGATTGAGGGACACGCCACACTGTGAATGTGGTCATTTGAACCAAACCCTATCACATGTAATAAATGACTGCCCCCTTCATCTTTTCCCAGGTGGTATAACCGAGCTCCACACTATGACGGATGCGGCAGAAACTTGGCTGAGGAGTCTAAAAGTAGACATATGATCCACGCAGGATCAATTTTGCCATACGCAATAATAATAATCTTATCTTATCTAGTGGGGCCTGCAGAGGTCTCCCTCTCGCAGTAGCACGTCGACCCACTCTGCCTCCTCAGTGAAGATAATTGCCATAAGCTTGGCAATGTCCTTGAGGGCGATGAGCCTAAAATCTTCTGGTTTGGGGTAGTAAGATTCATTATTTTCCTGGCAAAAGAGTCGCAGTCACACAGTAGGTGCTGCATAGACTCCGTTTCCCTTCCACATGCCCTGCGCAGGTTGTCTGTTGCTAGTTGCATTTTGTGGAGTATTTGTTTTGTGGCATAGTGCCCAGTCAGGGCACCGGTGATTAATCGGGCCTGCCTTCTGCTACCTCCGCATATGATCTTACTCCGTCCTAGGGCGCCTTCGCCTTTAAAGGATTTTGCGTGTCTTATGCCGGGTAGCTCTTTCCATTCGGTTTTATGCCTGTTTTGGATGTGATCCTTGAAGGCTTTGTTGATGGTACTCGATGTTAGTGCCACAAACGGCTCAGGACCAATATATGGGGTCTCTGAGCCTTCCCTAGCAAGTGCATCGGCCATCTCATTGCCATGGATTCCCATGTGGCCTGGTACCCCGGATCAATCTCACACTGTTGTGCCTACCTAGCTTAAATTGTTTAAGGCTTTCCTGATTTCAAGCACAAGGCTGGAGTTGATTCGAGGCGTTATAAGTGACTTAAGCGCGGCTTGGCTTTCACTCAGGATGATTATGTTACGCTTCTTGGGAGCGAGTTCTAAATTATTTTTAGCGCACAGGAGAATTGCAAAAGTTTCTGCCTGATAAACAGTAGCAAACTTTCCCATACTCTGACTGTGTTTAAAGTCATTGCTAAAGATACCTGCTCCAGTGCCTGACTTCATTTTGGTTCCGTCGGTGTACCAGATCAGGCTGTCTTTCTCTGGAGAAGGTGGCTAAACAGCCACCGTCTTCAGAGAAAGACAGCCTGAAAATAAAAGAAAAATAATGTCCCAACTCGGGACCAATGGGTTTCCATTGGTCCCGAGTTGGGACATGTATACTGATTTAATTTCGAACATGTACTTGGGGGCAATCTTGTCGCACCTCATTTCCATGATCCTATCAAGGGTATCATTATGTTCCCATTTTGTGTGTCTGGTCAGAGGCAAAGATGCGTCCCACAGCCCGGCCACCTTTAGTCTGTGTAGCGCTTTCCTTGCCTCCGTCTCTATGACACTGTGCAAGGGTGGGAGGTACGTGAGGGCCGAGGACCTCCAGCGCTGCTGTCGGTGTGGTTCTAAATGCCCCGGTAATCGCCAGGCATACTGTTCTCTGTAGTTTGCTCAAAGCATTCTTACAGATCTTCAGCCTGGTCCTGGGCCACCAGACGATACTGCCGTATGTGAGAATCGGCCGCACCATCATCATGTAGATCCATCTTATGATTTTGGGGTTGAGTCCCCACATTTGCCATAAGTGAACCGGCACATACTAAAGACCCTATAGGCCTTGACGACAGTCGTATCCATGTGCTGTTTCCAGGTGAGTTCCTTATCTAGTGTTAAGCCTAGATATTTCACTTCTCTGGACCAAGGAAGCTGAGTGCCGTAAAGCGTTAACTTTCCTAGTTTCGTAAGGTTTTTCATTCTAGTAAAGGAGATGGCGGTCGTTTTTCCAGGGTTTACAGATAGATGATTGGTATTACACTAACCTTCCAGCAAACCCAGGGCACGTTGCATTAGCTCCGATACCGTGGAGGGAAATTTCCCACTGACCACACTGCACGAGTTTAACACTTCACGTATTTATTTTAGGATATTTCGCTGTGCTACCATGTTAAGTTTTATATAAATTAAACGGACAAAACTCAATTATATTTTTCGTAATGACAGGTGACAAATCCAAATCTTTTCTTTTTTTAATAAAGACGAACCATAGATTGTAACAATTAACTAGAAGGCGGTATGTCTTCAGAGTATAGTTAATTTTATCTGTCCCTTTCCTGTTCAATGTCACCGTTACCTACAAGTTGTTATCCTACTAATATTATAAACGCGATAGTTTGTAAGTATGGATATTTGTTACTCTTTCACGTTAAAACTACTGGATGGATTTGCATGAAATTCGCCATACAGATAGTTTATAACCTGGATTAACACATAGGATACTTTTTATTCCGATATTCCCACGAGAACGTATGGAAGGATGTTTGTTACTCTTTCACGTAAAAACTACTCAATGGGTTGGGATGAAATTCGGCATACAGATAGTTTATAACCGGGATTAACACATAGGATACTTTTTATCCCGATATTCCCACGGGAACGGGAACCACGCGGGTGAAACCGCGAGCGGCCGCTTGTTATCATTATAATAGTATTATAAAGGGGTATAGTAAGTAAGTTTGGATTTAGGAAGTTATCATCGAAACTATTAATAATCCGATTTCAATAATTCTTTCACTGATAGAAAGTTAAACTGTTGGTTGAGTGACAAGGGGTTGTTTAGGTATGTCCGATTGAGTTAACGGGTGCGAATTCGCGTCCGTAGGTTTACCCTTGAGACCCTACACGTGACCCTTGGGTGGTGTTACCACTGACACTGACTGAGTGGTAGAGCCACGAGTGACACTGACTGAGTGGTAGAGCCACGCAGCGTAGCAGCACGCATGGGGCCGGCTCGCCCGGCGTAATATCACCCTCTCACGAATATCCGGCGTGAAATAACGGCACTTGGTGCTGTTGTGTTTCGTCCAGCCAGTGAGGGTTCCGGAGGCCCATCCCCCCACCCCTCCTCACAATTCCTATTCCTTCCTTAACCCTATTCCTTCTTTAAAGGCCGGCAACGCGCCTGCGATTCCTCTGGTGTTGCGGGTGTCCATGGGCGGCGGTGATTACTTTCCATCACGTGACCCGCCTGCTCGTTTGCCTCCTTCAACTATAAAAAAAAAATCTTAAAAAACTTGTCCGTATTTGATCTTGATTAGTTACAATTTAATTAACTGATTTTTTAAATTAGTATTGACGTCAAATAGTGCCTGTAATGGTTTACATTTAATAAATAATTTGACTTTGACTTTGACTTTGAGCGGCAACCATGCCAGCGCAACCAGCAGTATTTTGAAAGTGGTCTATGAAAAAAATATATTTCTGGGAACCTCTGGTCTAGACTAATCAAATATTTTGCTTGCCCTTGTCTTTAATTTTTTTATGTGTGATTTCTGTTTGCTGTTTTTCCACGAACTATTACTTTTTGCTTTTCAAAAAACCGTCTTGCACAGCACCGCCGCCAGGCAGCACAGGCAGTGTGGGAGCCGGAAGAAGCTTTAGGCAATACGTTAATAACGCTCAAATATTACTCGAAGATAACGAAACGTTGAAAAAAATCTTTACATCAGGCGGGAAGCGAACCTGCGTCCTCCGCAATCCGGGTGCTGCGTTGACCACTCCGTCGCCGAGTTTATTGGTTTTTCCCGTCGAATTCTTTTTAACGCTTTTGACTTCGTTTTTATAACAACGGTGTCTTATAAAAATCACTTAGGATTTAAAAGAGATCTGAACGAAAATGAAATACATAGCGTTAATTCGCTCCGTCCTCTTGGATCCACTGCATTGATGGATCCACGTTAATTTTTTCCTCCACCTGAATTGTACCAGTCAATTTCAAATAATGGATTCTAAGACACTTTAAGGTACACTTGGATCCTCCAAAGAGTTAATATATTTAAGTTAAAACTAAAAAGCGCTGCACCGAGTTATTCGTCAACTCGAGACTGTAAAACTGGAGACTGGTCGCGAGTTGGCACCTTCGTGTTTTACCTATTTTGGTCGTCGCCAACTCGCGACCAGGTGTTAAGTACAGTCAAATAAAAACGCGTAGGAATTTAAAATTAATAAAACCTGCAACTTGCCTCGCATTTACTGTTTCAATTAAGTAGTGACTATCATACTTAATACTTAGAGTTCGAATTAGTAGACCGGAAAGGCGAGCATAGCCTATAACCTAAACAATGAAACTGCGACGTTGCCAAACCAATTAGCGTTGGGTATGAGCGAGGGTGATTTTATGATGTGCCCGCGCGCAAACCTGCTTTCTAGTGCTATCTCCTTCTATTCGTCTTACAACCCCGATAAGGTGTTATTGTTTTGATGACGTTATTGCTGCATAAGTCACCGGCAGAGCACTACATATTATTTTCACAATAAGTTTTGAATATGCAGTGACAAAAGTGAAAAATATTAAAATGTGGAAGTTTTTGGTTATATTGATGTATTGCGGGGGTATGTATAACCATTTATCTTTATAATAGTTGGACAGTTGTCTGTATATTATTTAGGTATTTATAATAGATTTATTCTATAAAAAAAATACCACGTGCATTTTTCTATTGTACATTTACTTATTAGTCTATTTACGTTTCGGCGAGGCAAAGTGTGAACAAAGAAATGCATTACTTTTCATAAATGCCTATTAATTTAATATCCCTGTTAATAAATTATTACTAGCAATAGGTACTTGCTATGTTGTTTATTACCGAGCATCTATAAAAAAGCAAATTGCTCTGTTTATTTATCACTTCTTTTTCGATATGATATTATATGTATATTTTGTTTTTTTTTTGACACCGACTTAAAACGTTGCTTAAAAATACCTAACTAGAATAGTCTAACCTGCCATTTTTTTCAGGAAGTGGATCACAAGCAGGTCCATCTAGTAATGAAACTGGATATGAAATAATTACATCACAGCGAGGAAACCCAATGATACTTCGTGCGGGATATAAATATAACAGAGAGAAAAAAAATAAAGATGGTTCCTGTATTTGGAGATGTTCAAAGAGGGCTATATGCAAGGCAAAACTAATTATTGCGAACAATAACTGCATAAAACGAGATGACAAGCACGTGTGTGTCCCTGATTTTTTCTCAAATGAATTGGAGTTCAACTTTAACAAGTGTATTGAAAAAGTGAAAAGTGACTGTACTGTTACTATACCAAGTGCTTTTAGACATACTGTTTCTTCACTAAAGGATAAAGGAATAGACCTCATTAAAAAAATTCCCGCATTTAAAAATATTAAAAACAAATTTTACCGAAAACGAAATCAGTCATTGGGTGTAAAGAAGTTGTGTTTCATGTCATTAAGGGATATTACTGTACCTGAAAGATTTGCAAACTTTTTATTAGCTGATTACCATACAAGCAATAGAATTTTAATATTTGCTAGTGAGCACTGTAAAACAATATTATTAAACCCTAATTTGACAATTCTGTGCGATGGTACTTTTAAATTTTGTTTAAAGCCTTTCCAGCAGTTATACACCCTACATGTAGATTTAGGAAGTAGTAAAAGTCATAATAATATTATACCCGTCATTTATGCATTGTTGCCTAACAAAACAAGAGTAACTTATAACATTTTGTTTAGTCTTATCAAGAGTCAAATTCCACAGTTTAATCCGAAAACAATTATACTTGACTTTGAAGAGGCTGCAATGCTAGCAGTTAAAGATATATTCCCTGAAACTAACATCAAAGGGTGTTTCTTCCATTTCTCACGAAGTGTATGGCGAAAAGCTGATGAAAAAGGAATAACCAAGTCTGCACTATCTAGAAAACATGTGAAACGATGTATTGTTTTGGCACATTTGCCCAAAGAAGTTATTGACAGTGGTTGGCTGTACGTTATGTCTCAATGTCCAAAAGACAAAAATATTCACAAATTCAATGATTATTTTGTAGAGACTTGGTTAAAGGAATCATCATTTTTTGCTGACAAGTGGTCTTGCAACAACTCGCTTCACCGCACTACTAATATGGTCGAGAGTTGGCACTCTGTTGTAAATAAGAGAATAAATAGTAAACCTAAAAGTATTGCGCATTTTCTGACAGTGTTACAAGATGAGGATAATTATTATCATACTTTATATTTAAAGGGATCAAATATAACGACAAAATTAAAGGAAACCTGCGCTATTGACGAACATATTAATTTCACCATTGAGGAATTTGTCCTCGGATGTATAATCATTGATTTATGCATCGAACGTCTAATCTTGTGATCATTTGTTATATGTAGCATAGTTTTACGTAGTAATGTTTGTTTTAATAATCATTTATACCAAACCCTGATCTGTGATTCTTATAGTTTCTAGACTAAGATTTATTTATTATAAATTCAACTCACAATTAAGCATTTCTCTAATGCTATCTTGTTACTGTTTTTCAAAATTTAAATGATAATAAGCTAAATGCACCTGTTACAAACATTGATGATTTATAATTATAAGTAAAAAGCTCAATCTTGAGTCATTGTATATTGTGATTTGAGATACTATTAATGATAGTTATTAGGAAAATAAGTAATTCTTTATTTTTCATGTTGATTTATACTTTAGTTAAATTGTTGATTTGTGATATTAGATAAATAAGTAATTTTATATTTTTGTCCTGTTGATTTATCTGTAATTAATATTATAACAAATAACAAAAACTTAAATGCACCTGTTACAAACATTGATGATTTATAATTATAAGTAAAAAGCTCAATCTTGAGTCATTGTATATTGTGATTTGAGATACTATTAATGATAGTTATTAGGAAAATAAGTAATTCTTTATTTTTCATGTTGATTTATACTTTAGTTAAATTGTTGATTTGTGATATTAGATAAATAAGTAATTTCATATTTTTGTCCTGTTGATTTATCTGTAATTAATATTATAACAAATAACAAAAACTTTATTTTGTTTTATTTGACCTACACTCAGGTCGTATAGTATTTTTGTAGCTGACTGTACATAAACACGTCAGATTTACACGTGGTCGCGAGTTGACGACGATAAAAATAGGTAAAACTAGAAGGTGCCAACTCGCGACCAGTCTCCAGTTTTACAGTCTCGAGTTGACGAATAACTCGCTGCACCAATACCAACACAAGAAAGTGACTTTCCAAAATAGCTTTTCCACATGCACACTCATTATCTAGCCCAACCTAAGATTCTTATGAAAGCTGTTTCTACATTGACCCGACCGGGAATCGAACCTGGGTCCTCAGAGATGGCGACGCTATTGACTCGACCACAGAGTTCGTCAATCAACAAATTTTAATGCGAATTGTACATACATACGTACATACGTACATAGATTCACTACTACTATCCGCAAAGGGCTAGTCTGTCACTTTTAAGTGTATTTTTTTTCTTTTTTTTTGTTAAATGGCAGATTCTAGAAATGGCAAATTCTGAAAACGACGGATTCTGTAAATGGCAGAAGTACAGGTACCAAACTACATCCAAATTCAGTAGATAATTTATTATGAGAAATTTTGTTATGTGCCATAGTTCACGTTTCACCAAGTTGCAACTGGACATGTGCTCAGCGTGACAGTGTATGTGCCTTAAACCATCGCGTTGCATTGCATTAAAACTATTTTAACGGGACCTAACATGATTAGTTTTTGTAAGTAAGTACATATCTACTTACGGCCGCAGCATCGCGGCCGAAACGTCAAGCAGTAAGTAGATATGTACAGTCACCAGCATTAAGATGTGATGATGCAAAAATATCTGATCATTGGTGGAGTGGAAGGCATATTATAGGCATATATTCCACCAATGATCAGATATTTTTGCAGGCCGTCAATAGTCACATCTTAATGCTGGTGACTGTACTTACTTACAAAAAATAATCGTGTTAGGTGCCGTTAAAATAGTTTTAGTGAATGTGCCGTCTTTAGTCCGTTAGTCGTCTTTTACGATATCCAATTTAAGAGAGGGGGTGGTAAGTATTCTTTCAATGAGCGGCCACGCGTCACGCCTTTAGATGCAAATTGTATCTGATTTTACACGTTGGAGTGCCGAAAGCAGATCGCATTTAGAAAGAATTGTGCGCGGCGAGTAGTGACGTGACACGCGATTGATGCAAATGCACCCTATCTACCCACCACATCACCCCACCTGGGCCCACCTCACCCCACCTCATCCCACGCGGCGTCGGTCACCGGTAAAGCTGGCCGCTAAGGACGTACCGATACTATAAAAGCATCGATATTTATTAGAAGTTTAACTGACGCACAGCCAAAATTTCAAGAGAATATCTGTCTCTTTTTTAAATATAATGCAAGCGAGTCTCTAAATTTTAATGTACTTATTTAAAAACATATTAAAACTGCCTATAAAAAATCTGTATATGCTCACTGGTTGACGGTTACAGACTGTTGCCTTATCGCATTAAGAACGCCATTCGCTGTATACGTAGGCAATAAAGTTTAAATAAATAAATGTCGAAGCGAGTGCTAGCACTTTTCAACTAATAGTCAATATTTACTTAGTATAGTAACAGTTACTAAGTTAGATAGTAATTACCAGTGGCGTTGCTTGCAAACAACTTAATGATTTTGGTAACATAATTACGTTTCACAATCTCACCTAAATTGAAAATGCTTCTTAAAAACGAAAGTAGGTACTTTTTAAAAACGAAAAAAGTTCTATTATTAATTTTTTTGGTGTGGTACATTAGGCGTAGGTCATAATAAGACCAGGCGAACCCTACACAGCAAAATAAGTGTTGAACGCTGTGGTCTCTGCGTAGCACAGAACATCTCCTTCTTCTGTTCTGTGCTGCATAGAGGATTCTTCCAGGAAACGGAAACGAGCGTGCAGTATGTAATTATGCAAACACTGGTGTGTATTATCTATTTATTTTAAGAAAAATACATTGCTGAAATGTTTGTACGCTCATCACTTGGGAACAGCTGCACTGATTTGGCCAATTCTTTTTTTTGTTGTGTTCCTATTTGCCAGGATTAATAAAATTTTTGGATAAAGGGTGATGTGTCTACACCCAGCAGGATCACATGTCTAGAAGGCTTATTGTAGTAGGTCTTTGTCTAAATTATAACGTAAATAAAGGAGATTGGCGAAGTTCCTTAGGATCTTGGGCCTTGACCGTTACACTGATGATTTATATGCGGCTTTGTAGATCAAAACCAGCGGATTCCAACAATATAACAATTATAAATCTGTTCTACGGGATAGCACAGATATTCGGAGTTAAGTAACTTAAAGCGAGCTTAGTTTACGTAAATTAAACAAATAGCTAATACTTTTTACTTACTATTTATATCGTTTATTTGGTATGTAACTGAAATGTATACTTAAATGCACTAAGCGTAAGAGTGTTCACTGTTGCATAACTGACAGTATTGCTTCGTCTTGTATCAAATGCAAACCTAAAGCATTGTTACGCGTAAAACGAATGCTACAGTTTATGAAGCATAACTTAAAGAAGTACAATCGGAAGCAATGGTCGGTGTCTCAACACTTCTAGAATATTTAGACAGTATTCTAGCAGTGGTGAGTCGAAAACAACAGTAGTTTTTTTACTGTCAACATTATCCTTCGACTATACGTAATATGCGTCCTTGGTTGTTAAACAGGTAGTCAAACACTTTGTTATTAAAACTACAATAAATGGTTCACCATAGAATACTTAGTTGTTGTTATGCCACAAGTTATTAAAAATTACACAATGAATTTCAGTTAAAGTCTGATTCCTGTAATAGTTAGGCCCAATTTCGCCGGTCTCCTTTAGAATCCAGTCCACCTGTGAAACGAATTACACAAAAGTAAGTGTGAAGTTGTTGGTCTCGGTAGTTTTCGTAAGATGTTAGTCGTTAAAAACCTTGTCAATTTGGAAAGCTTTGATTGCTATTTTAATAGTTTCACCACAGAGATTTAGAAAGTAAATTACACCAAGACACACTTTATCCTTTGCACATAAGACGGTTTAGTTTTATCCAGACACAATTTCAATGGGACACAATTCTAAATGGCCTCATTTTCAACAGTACACAATTGCAAATCAGCTGTTCAAGAAAGTCAATTTAACACATTCCGTGCGTTGGCGCAAAACCTGAACTTACTGCCAGTGCGTTACGAGCAAATACAGTTCGTACGTACTTTTTCTGCCGTGCGTTACGACCAGTATTATGACGTACTAGTACCTGAACTCCAAGGTCCACACAGACGTGGAAACTTATCATACCACATACTTTTTTCGAAAAACCTATTGGTTATATCCCTGTCTAAACACAGCTGCGGTAGCACGGGGGTTCTGAGGAGTTTTTAAAAGATAGAAAGGAAATTTAGAAATCTTTGATTTACGACTATATATTGGACGTCTAGCATAAGAGCGAAAAAATGCTAGAGATGGAATTTCATCAATAAAACAATAAATAATTTTTATCGATATAATTTTTATTGACTGATAGTAACGATTAAACTTTTAATGAAAATAAAACATTTTGCTTCTAGAAAACTTGTACCTAATGGTAAAGTTTTACTTATTAATTATCTAATCACTGGTACTGGTCGTACCGCACTAGAAGACAAGAATATCCTTTCTATGCGATGCGACCATTATTTTGACGTACATTTTTCTTACATATTATTGTTCTACTAGAAACAACAATAATGGGAATACCACTATCTCTTTCATAAACGTTTGGGGACATAGAAAAATCGCCCCCGCACAGAGCGTGAAACAAGGACAGTGGGTTGCCGCGCAGTCGGAAATTAGTGGTCGTAACGCACTGAATGTGTTAAATATTAAAAAGTGTGCTTTTATAGATATTATTGCCTTTATTATAAGTAGTATCGAATGCCACTGTTGCGACATACGCTCGTAGTGTTCGCTCGTTGTAAATCGTGGTTTTTTGCAATATCTTATTCCAACGTAAAGTGTGATGGCTATAGCATTGAAAAAATGAGCGTTAATAGTTTTCTTCTGTCCTGTGACTTCTCGATATGGGAAAAGTAATTTAATCATAGATGGATATATTATGTCCCACAATAAAACTTTAAAATACGTACATTATTGGTCTTGCGTGAATAAACATACCGCAAATACAGCTAGTAGGCGAATAGTTGGTGAAAAACATTTTATAATCAAGGAAATGTCTATTTCAATTTAAGGAATAATATAGTCCGCTGTTCAGAGCAATGACACACTAGGTAAAATAATCCGTGAAAACTTATCTTCATTGCCTTCAAGTAGCACAACTTCGATACCTAACAAGAATGCTCTGCGGCAAATCATACAAAGAACAAGAAAGAAAAATATGCCTAAAGAACCCATAATATACCCATAAAAGAAACAATAATAACTACGTAGATGTTGGAGAATATTACTGCCATGGTTGATGTGTAGATATTGTTATTGCAAATGACTCACGTGTTCTTTTTGTGGTACTCCGTTGGAAGGTTGTTTATTGCTTGAGCGGGGTCACCAGTGTCCCGTCGGGCGAAGTGTGAGAGGTAGTGATGATGGAGTTCCATGGCGATGGTTAATGACGACTGCGTCTCTTAAAGTGATGTTGTATATTTACAGTGGCTACATTGTGACTGACTTATTATCTAAACCTTACAAGACTATTTATACAATAATAACTACGTAGATGTTGGAGGGATGATGCCGTGTCATATCTTTATCGGATCTGCACGCGTTTAGGAATGTGCTTACAAACTCTTTAACCAATACGTGATGATAATAAATTATGTGGCGACTCAGGCCGCCACATTTGATATAAATACTTATGGTCTAACGTTCAGATAATATAATTTCATTTCATATAACAACTGACTTAATATAATAAACATTCAATATAATTTTAGATACTATAATTACATTTGATATAATGTACTTATGATAATATACATTTGATATAATAATCTAATGATATAGGTAAAACAATATTCAAAGGAAACATATGAATAATTTTAAAAATGCAAGCAGGCATGCAGCATGCAAACGGGCATGCAGCATGCAAGCGGGCATGCAGCATGCAAGCGGGCATGAAGCATGCTAGCGGGCATGCAGCATGCAGCAGGCATGGTTTCTGTCACGGTTCCGGCGCTGCGGGTCTCCGGCGGTCCCACGCGAGCTTATCGTAGCAGATGGCTTTCGCACACCACCGCAGCTTCGGCTTGCTGGCCGGCTTCGCCGGCGGCGGCAAGCGTAACACCCACCTGCTACTCAGCTCGCGGGCCGCCTCGCCCTTCCGCGCCGACGCGGGCTTAAACTACACTCTAGCGTAGGGCAAACAAGTCTACGTTGTGACGTAGCGTGGGGTATATGAAATAATAACACCCACTTATTGTCATACAAATTTATTTTAACTTGGTCTCAGGGCGTGGAGTACATAATGGCCTAGCTGGGTAGTTTGCTCTCGTCCCTGACTTAGCTTGGGGAACGCCCAGGTGTTGGGAGGCGCGTCGCTGTACAGGAGCTGCGAGCTGCGTGGTGGTTTCACAAAATGGCGGCCGCGTCGAAATGCAAAGACGGTCGCGTAGAACTCCAAACGTAGAACGTGGAACGTGGAATGTAGGACTCCAATCCAAGCGTTAAACCCTGAAACACAACGCAGCGTGAGCCGGTTTGTTCAGCAGCCGCCGATGGCGATAGCCACCTCACCCCAAGCCAATCCGAAAAAGTCAGATGAGAAGAGACTGTAGTGTGAGGTGGGAAGCGATCACAATCAGAGCGGAGTGCACAAAACTATTAAATCTAAAACCTAGCTAAAAAGCATTGCGAGAAGCGCTAACAACTAAATCATGTTCCAAAGAAAACAAATTAAAATTTAATTATTTAAGTGCGGGTTCGAATCCCGGTCGAGGGTACTTTTAAAACATTTGGTTCCCATCCAGTAATTTAAAATTAAACTAAATATGAGATCGACCGTAGTAGTACCGGTCTCAATAATAATTAAATAAATTAAAAGCAAATTACATATGTGCGGGTTCGAGTCCCGGTCGAGGTTACATGTAAAACATTTAATTCCTCTCCGTAATTTAAAGTTGAACTAAATAAGAGATCGACCGTATTAATACCGGTCTCAACAGAAATTAAATAATTAACAACCTCTAGAAGTCTTCCTGACAGACAAGAAAACAACTAAAAATTAACATTATACAATGACGGTCACCCATTAACGGTTACATATTATAACACTTTTGAATATCACCGTTACATGTTTAAATCTTTGATTTGAAATTATAAACAAACCTTCGCACGCTTAGTAATGCTATCTACACGCACTGCATAAGCGAGCTAAGGCTAAAACAAAGGATTAACACACATCTAAATAGGTACTAGCTAATAACTACTCTAATCTTAAAAACTGTTCAACACTTTACCCTAACGGGGATTAAGTAGCACAATTATCGTAGAATGACGATAAGGCTGGATACTTTATAAAAATAATAGCTTTGGTCAAATACGTGACCTATTAAATATTTATAAAAAAAAACGTATGAAATTGCACAAATTGACAAAAGCAACGTCTGTGTAGAATGGCTGTCTCTCCAGCGTATGAGACGACGCCAACTGACACCGCGCAGGTAAACCTACCTACTTTCATCAAATAAAAATATACGAAAGGCATTTTAGGGTACCGTGCGCGCAATGATAAAACCATATGAAATAAAATACGTTTGTTTTGCAGTTATCAAAACTATTAAGACTTTATTTCTTTGTAGTTATTAGATAAGTAATTTGGTTTAAAGTAATATTTTGAATTAAGTTAATTAGGATAAGATAATCTACGTTTGTTTATTTATAAATTAAAATTTTATATAAGTATTTAATAGCTATACGTTTAAAACGTTACAACGTGGAGTCGGTTTTACCGCGATTCGTTTCTGTCACTGACCTTAACGAAAACACAACGTATTATCTTTTTAAGACAATTGTTGAAATAAATATAGGGTTAAAATGCTATTTTTATTTAAAAGCAAAAATTATATCAATAAAAGTTATAGAATATGATTATTCTACCAATATAGCTTTATAGAAAAAGTTGTTAGAGTATATAAGTATTATATCAAATGAATAATATACGTAATGTTGTTATAGGAAGTGTATTTAGAACAAGTAAAAATTATATCCAATGAACGTTATTTCCTGTGAAATTAGTTCATTTGTCATATATAAAATGATATGCACCCGTGTTAGTAAAATAAACATACCTACCTGATGATCTGAAGAAAATAAATGGGGTAAAGTTTTTGGCTCGTAACCATGAATATGGGAATAACCAACGCTTGTTGTTATTTGCCACCGAATTGAATCTTAGGAGGTTAATTGATTCAGAAATTTGGTTTGTCGATGGTACCTTTCAAACTTGCGCTGTAATATTAACTCAGATTTTTTCTATTCACTGTATAGTAGGTACTGGTGACTGCAGACGCATAGTTCCATTAGTGTACGGGTTTCTAGACAGAAAGACAGAACAATCATACATTGCGTTTTTTTCTCAACTGAAAGGATATTCTGCTGAATTTTACATAGAGTTGAATCTAGGGCAAATCATGTCAGATTTTGAAATAGCGATAGCGGCCGAAAGATTGGTCAAGCTCTCTTTTCATTCCATTGCACAAAAAGGGCTCTACTAAAAAGTGCAACAATTACAGACTGATTTCCCTCATATCCCACGCAAGCAAGGTACTTCTACATGTAATTAACAAGCGGCTGCAGTCATTGCTGTCCCGTGAAATCGCACCCGAACAAGCAGGTTTTGTTAAAGGAAGAGAAACGAGAGAACAAATTCTCATACTACGTCAAGTCATAGAGAAGTCTCGTGAATTTAACAACCCTCTCTTCATATGCTTCGTAGACTTCCGGAAAGCTTTTGACACTGTGCAATGGCAGAAACTGTGGGAAATTCTCACAGTAATAGATCATCTAACGTACCTCATTCGAAGACTATATGAAGATGGCACAGCAACGGTTCGCGTGGATGGGATTGACTCGAACCCATTTAAAACGGAGGCTGGTGTTAGACAAGGATGCATTCTATCTCCATTGTTTTTTTAATATTTATACCGAGTACATAATGCGACTTGTCCTGGAAGGATGGGACAAAGGTGTTTCTATTGGAGGTCGGAAGTTTGTAACTTATGGTATGCCGATGACACTACACTTCTTACAACATCTAAAGAAGATATGGAACATCTCCTGAAATGCCTGGAAACAACCAGTATTGGCCTTGGACTTGCTATCAATCGTGACAAGACCAAAATGATGATAGTAGATAGAGCTGAAGACAACCAATCGAACGTCAAAAGTATAGCCAACAGTGATGTTGTTCAGTGCTATATATACTTGGGCTCCAACATTACAAATACCGGAGGCTGTGAAGACGAGATACGAAGGCGTTGTGCTGTGACGCGATCTGCCGTCGAGAGGCTCAAGAGAATTTGGAAAGACCGCAGAAAAACAAAAACCACTAAAGTGCGACTAATGCGAAGTCTTGTCTTTCCGATTTTTCTTTACGGAGCAGAGACGTGGACCTTGAGGCTAAAAGAGAGAATGAAAATCGATGCACTGGAGATGTGGTGCTGGAGACGTCTTCTGAAGATTCCATGGACTGCTCACCGTACCAATGTATCGATCCTAAAAGAGCTTCACATAAAGGAAAGATTATCTTGGACTGTTCATATACGAATACTGAAGTTCTTTGGGCACATAACTCGCAACGAAGACTCGATGGAGCTTCTCGTAGTTCAGGGCCGAATGGAGGGCAAGAGATCCCGTGGTCGCTCTCCAACCAGCTGGGTAGACCTCATTAGATCCCTCACTCAATCTACCATGACAGACTGCTCACACAATGCCACTAACAGAGCCGAATGGAGACGAATAACGAAAGCCGTAATTCACCCAGACCTCCCCATAACCACGACCACTCTGTCAAGAGTGCCCGACTAAAGAAGAAGAATTATGTTTTAGGACTGAAAGCCGCACTAAAGATGACAAAATTCACATTTTACACTTACAACCACTTTTTCACCAAGCCTATGGTCTATAGAAAGAAATAACAATTTATTCCTTCCACGTACTTAAAATAGTGTAGAAACCTGGCATCGCCGCTGGAATTCTTTATACTATTTTTTTTTAATCTATACGAAAACTTATTAAGGGACAAAATATTACGGATCATAAAATCTTGGAGAAGATTTTGGGTAATCTACCTCAGACACCACTTAGAAAAAGGCAAAGAGTTGCAGGAAATGCTATTTCAGCAATTTTGAACAAGAAAAGTACAATGGGCACTCTTGAATTTATAAGAGCTTTAGCTTATACTTACTAATACAGTCTCATGTTTGATTTATTCCAATAACAGATACCTACCACTTGAGTAGACAATTGTTTATAAATATCAGTTCCAGATTTTGTGTTATACAGAATTTATTCATTGTTTTTTCATCATTATAATTTGTTAATAATAATAAATGTTGATTGATTCCGAATATATTGTTTTTTATTTCATCATCATCATCAGCCTATAAACGTCCCATTGCTGGGCACAGGCCTTCCACGTGGACAATAGCACGTGGGGATATTTGCCATAACCCACCACGCTGGCCCAATGCGGCTTGGTGGATTTTAACGACATCTTACGACAACAATCGGTACCAACGGCTAAACGTGCCTTCCGAAGCACATTTTTTTTTTACTTCTTCAATATTTTTATACACATTACCTATGACTAATAAATCGAGGTTACAAGCATTCGAGCGGATGAGGCAGTGAAAATGTTTTTCGAAACAGCGTCGTTCGCGACTACATCATTCGAGTCCGTAAGCTTTCGAACCTATGAGGAAAGTGACGACATGAAAGAGACAGTGGAAAAAAATTCGCAACAGCGTTTGTCGCAACAGTGGCATTCGATACTACGTACGGGACCCACCGGGGAAGTATTGATTTTAATGTATTATATTGTTTTTAATTTTGAATTAATAAGTACCTATAGTAAGTACCTATTTAAAAAAATATAGAGAATTGTTATCAGACATTCTTCTTTTTTCTTCTTACTTTGTTACTACATGTTCCTCACAATAATACATTTATCAACTTTACAAATCTCACATATTAGTGAGTATTGTCACACCTCAATTAAGATTTAGCTTTGACTTGACTATAAAGTGGAAGTGAAGTTGATGTTGACACTGCCTTGCTACAGACCTTCACATACTGCAACACATTACAATCAGAACTTGACAGAACATTTAAAAGTTGCTTCTTTTCTCAATTATTTTAGAAACTTTTAATGAGTGTTTTTTTAATAAATATTTTGTCAAAACGTTCTGTCAAAAAAGTTTCGAGCACGGAGGATTTCTTATGATTCCAAATTATTTTTTTTGTTTTTTTTGTTGTTATATTGGCACAACTGTTATCAATTTTGGCGCGGAGTTTGATTTGCATCTGTTACTTAAATAAAATACAGTGCTGTTTTTAGTTAGTTTATACTTAGTGTGTATTGCGAATTTCATAATGGATAAAAACATCTAACAAAAAGTTTGTCTTAAAGGAGAACCCGTACTGGCGTACAACCCCACAATGTTCAAGTTTTGGTACCATATTTGCATAGTTGGTTCCTTAATTCTTTCTCATTATTTTCCAGTAAATGTTATATTTTTAGAAGTCCGGGGTAAAGAAAAATCAAAGCGAAATAATAATACTAAAACTAATATCGAAACGCATTTCAACTAGCAGATACTATACGCAAAACGAAAATCTGCTGTCAGAGTTGCCTGCCATAAAAATGTCGATTTATCGATTTTGAAATCGATTCTCAAATAGCAAAGTCAAAGTCAAAGTCAAAATATATTTATTCAATAAACTCAATTAATAAGTACTTTGAATCGTCCAAATCTTTTTTAACCTACCACCCATTCAGGACATAATTTTTTAACTGTGGCAAAGAATGGGCGCAAGAAACCACAGCGCACAAAAGCAACGACATTTACAAACAAAAAAAAGAGTATGTCGTTACCAGGTCAATACAAAATATGAATTTAAAAATAAAAAAATGACGCAATACAAAATTACAATACAATGTAGTATCAATTAAATAAAGACAATTAGAAATAGCTGTTGGAGTGCTTGGAGCATTTCAGATCTAAGCTGTTTTGTCTTCTGTGTAATCTGACACTTTATAATAAGCTTTTTTATAAAGCTTTTCTTTGATTTTGATTTTAAATTTATTTGGATCTAATTTCTAAATATCATTTGGTACTTTGTTGTAAAATCTTACACACAGACCCCTAAAAGAATTATTTATTTTATGGAGCCTAGTTAAGGTACTGCTAATTTGTTCTTACTTCATTGTGAATATCACTGTTTTTTGAAAATATTCCAGTATTTTTATGAACATAAATCAAATTTTCATAAATGTATTGTGATGCAACTGTCATTATATTTATATTCTTAAATCTCTCTCTGAGAGAGTCGCCAGCCTTTAGGTTATAGATTGCTCGAATAGCCCTCTTCTGAAGCACAAAGATAGTTTGAATGTCGGCAGCATTTCCCCACAGTAAAATGCCGTACGACATTACACTATGTAAGTAACTGAAATAAACTAATCTGGATGTATCAACGTCAGTTAACTGACGGATCTTCATTACTGCATAAGCCGCAGAGCTAAGTCTATTCGACAATTTAGCTATATGTGGGCCCCACTGAAGCTTGGCATCTAACGTGATGCCTAGAAACACAGTGATGTCCACAGGATTCACATTCTTATCTTTAATTTGTACGCTAGTTGTTACTTGCTTAACATTAGGCAATACAAATCTTACACATTTGGTTTTTCCCTCGTTTAAGAGCAAGTTATTTACACTAAACCAGTGAACAATCTTTGAGATCGCATTATTCACATCGTCATAATTTGGGTGTCGTCGTTTCACTTTGAATAAAAGTGAAGTATCATCAGCAAACAATACTATCTCATGACTGTCTTTTACAAAGTAAGGTAAGTCATTCAACAGTCAGTCAACTCCCATTGTAACCACTGATCCCGGAGATCTTTTACCGTTAATGTCGACCTTCTGAATCCTGTTACTCAAGTATGAGATTAGAAGGCTCAAAGAAGCATCCCTAATTCCATAGTGGTTAAGCTTCCTGACCAAAGTTTCATGTAAAACACAATCGAAAGCCTTGGACAAATCACAAAATACCCCTAGGGCATCCTGTGATTCCTCCCAGGTATCAAATATTTGGATTAAAAGCTCAACACCGGCGTCAGTTGTTGAGCGACCCCTAGTAAAACCATACTGTTTACAATGTAAAAGTTTATTTCTATGAAAATGAATTTGAATTTGGTCTAGCATCAACTTTTCAAAAATTTTACTAAATGTGGGTAGCACAGAAATAGGTCTAAAATTAGAGCGGTCAGAAGTGCTACCTGATTTAAACAATGGATTTAATTTACTATGTTTCATTAGGTCAGGAAAAACACCACAGTCAATGCATTCGTTAAATATGCAAGCTAAAACTGGAGCTATTGTCATATTTCCTGATTTAGCGACATCCACGGAATTACCCCACAGATCAGCAGTTTTCTTTTTATTGAGAGTGTAAAATGTTTTTAATATATCTATAACACAAATTTTTTGAAAACTGAAATTACTTTTACAATCTTTAACAATCTCCTTCAAAACAGATTCAGCTACAGTGGGGGAGGAAATCAAGGCTTTTGTAGTTGAAACTGGAATGTCAGTAAAAAACCTCTCAAATGCTGCAGCAACATCAGCATCAGAAGTCAAGGTTTTATTATCACAATTTAAATTGTACTCATTATTACGACTTCTGACCTTTCCTGTTTCACTATTTATAATATTCCATGTCATTTTTATTTTGTCATTACTATTCTTAATCTTAGAACTCAGATAGTTTGCCTTGGCTAATCGGCATACTCTTTTAAATAACTTTGAATAATTATTAACATATAATTTGAAGTCGTCGCTGGTGTTATAGTTGCGTTCACCATAAAGTTCATAAAGGCGTTTCCTACTTTTGTGAATACCAATTGTAGCCCATTCATTAAAAGATACAGTACCACTAACCGAGATCTTTTTTGGAACAAAAGATTTATTAAATTCTGAACAATATATGTTAAAAAAATCATTATAAAAGACATCAGGGTTGTCATTGTATTCTAAATAATTTAATTTTGTATCTAGATTGCTTTTAAAGCGCTCCAGCCGACCTGCAGTTTTTGGCACAACAGTGATATTCTTTTTCATCGCTTGCTTACGCTGGTGTGGAAAGCTGACCATTTGGCCACAATGATCAGAGTCCAGGTTATTAATAATTTGCTTAGCCAGTGGTTTTACATTTGTATATATGTTATCAATACAGGTGGCCGAAGTGGCAGTTATTCTTGTCGGCTCCAAAAATAAGTTATTCAAATTGTATGATAGAAATAAGTTTTTAATTTTAGTTGACAATGTGGAGTTTTCTAGCAAATTTATATTAAAATCACCGCAAACAATTATTGTTTTACCTACATTGCGGACCTTACGCAATGTCTCATCCATAACTTTTTCAAAAAGATCATACAATGCTGAAGGAGGTCTGTATACACTTATCACAACAAACTGCTCCAACTCCACACAAGCTATTTCTATTGTTCGCTCAACCGAGAGGCTCACTATGTCTTTGCGTTCTTTTAATTTAAACTTTTTACTAACAATAATTAAGGAGCCACCATGTTTTGTATTTCCTCGACTGAACGAACTTCCTGCCAAATGATTCTTAAAATTGAACATGAACTGATGGTCTCTAAGCCAGTGCTCGGTAATGCAAAGAATATCAATATTATTACAGTTCATGAACAATTCAATCTCTAAATCGTTGCCCATTATTCCTTGGATGTTCTGGTGAACAATGTTCAAAGATTCTACATTTTTTTAAATTTAATGATTGACCGGGGCTTTTTATAAAGCTATTTTTACATTGATTTAATTTCATTTTATTTGCAAACATTTTGCAAGAGAGTTCCTCTTTTGTCTTATTCCAATTAATTTGCTAGAGTTGTCCTCTATTGTCTTATAAGCTAATTTAAATTATTTGGAACATATTCCAAAGTCTCAATTGGCATGTCAGTATGTTGCAGCTCAATAGAAGCCGCTGAGCTAGCCATGTTATTGGCTAAATACTTAAAATAAAATGATAGCGAATTTGCTATCTGTCGATTAAAATAAGTCTTACGATAATATTTATCTTTTGTCAATATTAAATTATTATCTAATAATTTATTTATGTCTATTAATTCTACTTTCTTTTCATAGAAAGCCATTGTATTTAATGTCAAATTAAGCTTAAATCTATAATTATTTTCTTCGTTTGGCAAGTTTTTACTGTAAGGAAATGTGAACATTATAATTTTTGGAATATTTAAAGAAAGTAATTTTTCATAAAAGTTAACTAATACTTTTTTGTTCACATTTCCCCTTTTCCCAATTAAAATAATAACAGTTTCTACATTATTAAGGTCATGTGAAATTAATTTTTCCATTATATCATGGTAGCTAATTAAGTCATAATATTGTTAATCTAGTTTCGATAAAAAACTTATTTGTGCAACTATTTTAGAACTTAAACCTATACAATTACACACTTTTTATCTTAAAATGGTTGATTATTTACTTTTGATATTTATAATTTATATTATATTTAGGATTGATTTTCTTATCGATTTGTTTCTCGTAATAAAAAGACGAATGAAACTACTTGCAACGCTGTCAATGTCAATCATTGAGCTTTTGGTCAACGTAATAAAAAAATTGTGTGTTTTATTTTAAAAGTTCCTTCCTACCTATTTTGCGAAAAGCCGCTTTGTAAATGTGATAATGAAATGAACACAAACAATATTGTGTTGTGCTTGCGCAGTACTTATAACTGCACTTTCGTGATAGTTTTACTGTCTGATTGGGTGATACATTACCATCACAATGTCGAGTATGCAATGCATTTCGATTGGATCGCATCAGGCGGCATTTCAACAACGAGAGTCAAGCCTTAGTCGACACACTATACGTTTTTGGTCATATCCCTGAGAGGTAAGTCGTACATAGTACGAAATATGTCGTCAACCATTTTAGACATCTAAACCGAGAACACATGATACATACTTGGTGCAGTAATGCACCTCTGTATCTGTTACTACTAATGTTCTACTATTTTGTCGATCAATTAATAAACTTCATCCATGCTCTTATTGTTTTAGGCAACACCTTCTGATTATATTTGTCATGCTTCCTGGGAATTAGCAACCCATTCTATTGCATCTGAAAGTAAAACTACAAGGCATGTTCGCCATCGCCATGACGTGTTGTATGTGGACGTTCTATTTTAAGAACGAGCAGACGAAGAGTTGTCTTTCAAGAGCCAAATGAAGAGGAACAAAGGATGACTAACATAATTTCGAATTGGATTAGACCATGAGAGGTAACACGTTACATATATTAACTTATTGACTACCTCCGTGGTGGAGTAATATGTACACTGGTTTTCGTGGTGATGCCTACTCTGAGTTCCTGGGTTTTAATCCCAGTAGGGGCAAATGTTTCTATGACGAATATGAGCATTTGTACCTAAGGCCATGACTATTTACCTATATAATAATTCTACTAAATACATATATATACCATACATTTCGATTCCCATCGGCGTCCCTATAAGAAATCCCACTCCAGGGATCCACCATGCAGATCTTAATAATTATGTCAGCAGTGCCACCAATGAGTTAAACATTCCATGTTTATTATTGTCTGATTTGTAAATTCTTGGCCGGCTTACCTTCGCCATATTTCCCCAAAACACATCCCTCGCCACTGTTATTACTACTATATCAACTGCATTTTTAACCATTGGCCTAGTATAACATATTACAAGCCTTACAGTGCTTACTTTGGGGCTAGGCCACTGACCTACTTAAAACTATCAATTTTTTACCTGAGACACTCAAGATAGTAAATATTTAGGTCAGCATTCTTGTATTATAGAGAAGTCAGGGGGCTAGGCTAATTGGTGTAAGATTAAAAATATTTACTTTACACTCTGTTACTTTTGTAATTTAATTGTGATTGTTTATTTCAGATTTCTTCAGAAAATGAAGTTTGTGTTCCTTGTTGGCTCCGAGCTCAAAGAGCTTCACGTAGAAGTGGACAGCCAGAGTTTTAACTGCATTGTGGGGCTACGAACTGTGCTGCTCACAGATTTGCTCGCCATGAAGGCATGACTAGACCTGCTCCACTTTTCGATAATGTTATTTTAAGAGTGCCCTTAATTAATTACTTTATAATTTAATATTAAATATGTGACCAAACTAAATTATTGTTTTATTTCCACAGAGCAAATGCTAACATGGAAAAACATTACTTGTCTGTGTGTATGTACAATTGTGAAACTTCCCTGTAGAAAGACCAGTCGAGTTTCTGATTTATTTAAAATGTTTTCATCATATTTTTAGGATTATATTATATTGTTTGCCTTTGATGAAGTAATTTAATAGTAGTATCTAATGGGAAGATCCTCGATTGTACTGTAAATATAAGTAAGTATGCATTCTGAGCAGTACCTAGTAGACTAATATTCTATCTCAGAGACAATTATTTTAACCACTAGCTTCCGCCCGCGGTTTCACCCGGGTGATTCGCGTTTCTATAGGAATATCGGCACATAAAAAGTAGCCTATGTTACTCTTCGTTCTTTCAAATATTTATAAGCCAAAGATCAAGTCAATTGTATGCTTAGTTAGGGCGTAAAGGAAGGACAAACAAGTCACTTTCGCATTTATAATAATAAATATGTAGGATAGGAGATGATTTCAACTTAATGTTGGTATAGGTAGAGAGGTAGTCTAAAGTTGCGACTACTAAAGTGGGAACGTGTATACCTACTTCTATTGTTTACATCTATAACTTTCATCATGTTTTAAGTATTTTGCTGTTATTTATCAAAACACAGATGGGTAGTTATGTCTTTTTGTGTTAAATAACCAAGCACAAAGATCTGAATAATCACAGTCGCAGCAGTTCCTGATAGGTATCATATCTATCTATCTTCTAGAATCTATAACTCGGGCTTAACAATACATATTTCATTTTCATTTCAAATGATTCACGATTGATCTATAAATCAATCAATCAAGGCGCGTACGTACATTTTCAGAATAAATTATTTAATTTGTTACTGTCAGAACTAAGAATCATTGTCTGTCCCTCCCTGTCACTCAACTGTCAATGTCAATCAAATACAGGGAAAAACCTAACCTTAAAAAAATATCGAAATACAAGTATAACTTTAAAACCCCAACATTTAAAATTCTGTTAATTTATATAGTAATTCTCAATAATATAATCTAACAAATGTGTAAGTCTCATTGCAAAACATGAAAATTGTAGGCCTGTACAAAATCTCCATAGTACCCTGCCATTGTCCTTTGCGTCGTCAATGGAGTTTCGTGTTCGGAGTCACTGAAAATGTTACAGAAGGCTTACAGTGAATCGACTTTATCAAAAACACGTGCTTATGGTACAAAGCGTTCAAAAGCGGTCGAGATGTGATGGAAGATTTGCTTCGCTCTGGTAGGTCATCAACGTCTTCCACTGAAGTTAACATCGCAAAAGTGAAGGAAATGGCGACTGAAAATCCTCATTCAAGTTTGAGAGAGATAGCCGCTGAACTTTCTATGTCTCACGAGTCGATCCGTACCATTTTAAATAATCACTTGGATATGAAACATTTTGCCGCTTGGCTAATCCCAAAAGACCTGAATTTTCTCCAAAAACGCAATCGCATTAGAGACGGTGAGGACATGCTAGAACGAGTCAATTCCGACCCAACATTGATGCAACGCATTGTAACTGGTGACGAGACGTTGGTTTACGAGTTTGACATGCAAACTAGTAAACAAGCTTCGGAGTGACGCCTTCCGACTGAACCGAAACCGAAAAAACCACGCCAAAGTCGATCAGAAGTCAAAGTCATGTTGACTGTTTTCTTGGACTATCGCGGTGTTGTGCATTCAGAATTCTTGCCGGAAGGTCAGACGGTAAATAAAGAATATTATTTGAGCGCTATGAGGCGTTAAAGAGAACAAATTCGACGAAAAAAGCCAAATTTGTGGAAAGAAATTCTTGGATTTTGCACCACGATAATGCGCCTTCGCACAAGGCCATCATTGTGAACAAATTTTTGACCAAAAACTCAACAAATACCATCGAGCAACCACCTTATTCACCAGATATGGCTCCAGCCGACTTCTTTCTTTTTTCTAAACTCAAAGTACCACTTCGTTGCACCCGTTTTCATTCGGTAGAAGACATAAAGGAGAATTCGCGTCGAGAACTGAATTCAACTCCGGAAAAAGCGTTTAAAAAATGTTTTGATGATTGGATTATTCGTTGGCGTAAGTGTATGCACAATCAACACTCCGAGGTGCTTTACCAACAAGACCAGCTGCAACGCACTATTCAATCGTTTGATCAGTGCAACACCACCTATGAGAGGGTCCTAAATCGCATCACTGAGCTGGAGCAAGAGTTGGCGAGGGCTCATAGACGCATTCTCAGAAGGAGGCACAAACGCAACTTAATTAAATTAAGCGGAAGTCACCCTGAACCTTTTTGACGAACTGATGGCATCACCTGGCTGATTTTCGGCTGTTTCTGAAGAGCACCAACAATTCCCTAGCACTGGCGGTTTTTATGTTTCACCAAAGCAACAAGTAGTGCTTACGAATGATAGTAAAATAAAATGTAATTACTAGGGTACTAAAAAAATTAAGAAATATTTAATTTAATTTAATTTATTTATTTAAAAAAGCACTGCCACATCACACATATTACAATAACTTAACTAAGTATTATACATTTTACATTATTGTGATATGTGTGACAATTTAGGCGTACATAACATTTCCCACATAAAAAGCAAAATATATAAAAATTAATAAGTATGTTATGAAAACAGAAAAGCTTATTAAAAATAATAATTGTTTTTATAAAAATATAGCGCTTAGGAAAGAACGCATAAGCTTGATGGACTCTTTAGACATTTACGATTCAAAACTAAAAGTATGTAGACAGATGTATGTAATCGGGATACAAACAACTGCAATCTGACAAACAGAGATTGCATGAGTCTCTTGATACTTTAGACAGAAAATACTTGTCCTCGCAAAAAGATATTGAAGAACACATTAAGTCCAATGCAGAACGATACGACTCTCTTTTGAACAATCAACTAGTTGGTCAAGTAGATTTGTTGCCATCCGTAACACCCTCCCATTACTTCTTTCAAAGTTGTCATTTTACGAATTTTAACACTCCACGATCAGTTGGTTTAACAGCTACCTTAGTGAGCCGTATCAGTCAGTGAGGCTACGTGGGGAGGATGGCTCTATACAGACATCGGAGCCTAGGTTAGTCAAACGTGGTGACCCTCAGGGCTCAATTTCTCGGACTCCTCCTTTTCGTTATACGAGTATACAGTGCTGATCTTTTATCAATAATTAAACACTGCAAACATCACTGCTATGCAGATGATGTTTAGCTATACATAGCTGAAAAACCAGCTAGTATATCTGAGGCCATAAGAAAGTTAAATGAGGATTTAAGTGCTAGCTTCTTGGTCATCTAGAAATTGTCTTGTACTCAATCCGTCTAAGTTCATAATTATGGGCACAAAAAAGCAGACAGAAAAAATATTACCAGATCCGGTGGTCTAAGTTCTAGGTACAAAAATTGAACGTGTGGATGAGGCAAGAAATCTGGGAGTTGTTTTCGACAGCCAATTGCGCTTTGAGAACCATGTGTTGGGTCTCGTTAGGGTTTGCTTTTATCGCCTAAAGATTCTCTACAGGATACGTAATTTTCTCTCTGAAAAGTCAAGAATCACACTATGCGAATCGCTAATCCTATTAGAATTTTTTTTTATATAAATTATATCTGTATATAAAAATTCTAACTGTATAAAATATTGCAAGTTATTATTTTGAATGTTATTATTTTTATTTTGTTTATTATTGTAATGATGATTTAAATTGATTCTTTAAATTTTTATTGTCAATTATTTGAATTGTTTTATCACAGTTTTTTTTCAAATTTTGTTATGTTAGTACTTGAATGGGAATCAATTATTCGTTTGTTTTTAATAATTTAAGTATATTAATTCTTTCTGTACCATAAATTATAATATGAATGAATTAATTTTATTTGTAAGTATAAATTTTGATTGTACTAATTTATTGTATTAACTACTTTTGAGGGACCTCACAGGTTTTATTAAGGTGGAAACTGAAAATCAGTGATTTACTCTCTGAGTAAATATCTCGGTGAGTTTCTGCGTATTTTCATCGCAATGACACACAAACCGTTAACATAATTATAGTTTTAAGTTAATTTATTATTTTACCTTTTTATTTTACTTTTTTTGCGATTTTATTACTAATGTTTTTAATCTGTGCATGTTTTTGGTGCAAATAAATCATTTAACTACCTATCTATCTATCTACCCTTAAAGAGTGTCATAAAAGGTATGCCAGTGGTACCCTGTGCTACATTTGCCAATAATAATAATATATCGAATGATACAAAGTTAGTAAAACGCAACTTATCTTTATACAAAGATTCTGCTGTTAAAGGAATGTCTAGAAAAACTCTTATCTTTTCCGACAAGATAGGTCAGGGCCTGGATCCGCAGCCTAAATCTAAACTCAGCCACGAGCTCATAAACTTTTGCACTCCAGGTGAAACATTCACCAGTTTGGTAAATACTTAGTAAACAGGAGTAAAATCATTCAACAAATGCGGTAATACTATGCGGTGATGGTCTCACAATAAAAGAGCGTGACCTTTTAAAAAGCATAAAGAGTTTAATTGATATACAATCTAAAACTCATTGTAAAATAATAGTTTGCGCCTTTCTCTATTCCTGTAACTTATCGTGGAAACAAAACAAACAGATCATTGATTTAAACTTACTCTTGTATAAATCCACTTATCGTCACAATGACAGCATTGTGTTTTTGATACAAATTTTATATCTAGTTTTTAGTTGACTTCTGATACTATGCAAAGACAGGTTACAGATAGCATCATTGCTAGCATATAATTTAAAAGACACAGTTATAAGCAGTACAACAATGCCGCCACAAAATTAACGCATTGTTAGTATTTCTACTAACGTAAAGGAGAATGCCCATTTTGTATAGGCACTTGGGTCCCTTTCAAAAATTGTTGTGCCTTGATGATTGTTGTTCTATATTATAGAAGAATCACGTTATATTCATAATTAGAAAACATTTTTAATTTATTCACCCAGGTTTACGAGATATAATTTTTTTTCTGTTGCAGAAATTGAGTTATAATTAGAGATTGACAATAATATTTCCTTCCTAATCAATACACAATCCTTCATCACTATGGCGATTATGTCTTAGCATAATGTATACTAGAATAGCAGCGCATTCACAATGTTTCAGTCAGGTTGCAGACAGCCATAATGTCATACCATATAATAAATAAATATATCACTTGAAAGTACCTACTCGAACATTGTCAAAAGAATACTTCTGTTTAATTATGATCTTTACCCTATTTAGAATCATTTAATTCAACAGTAATTCATCATTATTATCAGCCCGTATCAGTCCACTACTGGACATAGGCCTCTCCCAGTGCACGCCACTGAACCCGATTTTAATTATTACTTAGCATTTAATATTAATTATAGGCTCTACACCTTAGGAACTGGACTTTCCTTTTTCAAGGTAAGTAATTGGTAGTTCAGGTCTTCAAATACGTAGGGTACTTACTCAAAAATAAAACCAAATAATTATTGGTACTAAGTTCAATGTATTTTTGAAGAAATTGTTCGTTTAAGATATTATATTATGTTACTGTAAAGGGTACGGGTGAATGATATATTTGGTTGCATCATCGTAAAAAGAAATGTTAACACAATAGCGTTTAAGTAATTGTATTGGACACTTCTGGTTATAGGCCCTCTCCAAGTGCATGCCACTGAGCCCGATTTAGAGCCTATAAATAATATTAAATGATAATAATTAAAATCGGGCTCATTGGCATGCACTGGGAGAGGCACTAGGAGAGGCCTATGACCAGCAGTGGACTGATACGGGCTGATGATAATGATGAATTAATGTTAAATTAAGTGATTCTAAATAGAGTAAAATCTTTTGACAATGAACGAGTACTTTCAAATGATATGTTTATTTATTATATAGTATGTATGATATGGCTGTCTGCAAGCTGCCTGAAACTTTGCGAATGCGCTGCTATTCTAGTATAGGCACAGAATAATATTACTAGGTATAGGTACGGTCGGTCGGGGTCAGCGTCGTCGCTTTACCACTTAACAGCGATTTTCGTATGAAGCGCACCGCCCACCCGGGTGCGTGCCCGTACCAAATAGACGACGCGGTGTGCGTGCAAGTGCTAAGACATAATCACCATAGTGATGAAGGATTGTGTATTGATTAGGAAGGAAATATTAATGTCAATCTCTAATCATAACCTCAATTTCTACCACAGAAAAAAAGTTATATCTCCAGAACCTGGGTGAATAAATTAAAAATATTTTCTAATTATGAATATAACGTGTTTTTTCTACAATATAGAAGAACAATCATCAAGGCACAACAATTTATTAAAAGGGACCCGTGTTTGGGCATTCTCCTTTAGTTAATAAGTCTTGCACAACCTCTAGTTTAAACTAATAGGTAGGACAAAAGCCAACCCTATTCAAATTAAAATTCTTCATCAAAACATGCAGGGCCTGGAAGGCAAAGAGTTAGAAATTGAACTTTTTTATTGCATGAAGATAATAGTACATTATGATATGAGTGCGGTAAGTTGAAAATTACAGCAGAGGCGAGAAACAAGAAAGCAGAGGCTGTAATTATCAAAGCGCACGTATGTCATACGACGTTTTAAACAATATTTGCGAGGAAAACTCATTTTCTGAAATTGACTGCGTGTTTTTGTTGTTTTTCTAGTGTATAAATCTTTGGTAAGCCAACATGTATTTTTCTTTAGACTTAGATGGTAATAGGCTGACAGTAACATTTTGTGCTTCACTTATTATTTCCGGTGGTGTAGACTGTAAATTTAGTTCTTCATTACTAAAACTAGACATATTTATTTTTAAACTATCAAGGTAAAAGGCGACTAACGGACTAAAGACTGCACATACCTCCAACAGCATAGAGCGGCGACGGGCTCATCAAAATAATACTACCAACCCCTCCCTTCCCTTCGATGTCGTAAAAGGCGACTAACGAACTAAAGACTGCACATACATTCAACAGCATAGAACGGCGATGGGCTCATCAAAATAATACTACCAACCCCTCTCTTCTCTTCGGTGTCGTAAAAGGCGACTAACGGACTAAAGACTGCACATACATGCTACAGCATAGAGCGGCGATGGGCTCATCAAAATAATAATACTACCAACCCCTTTCTTTTCTTGGGTTTCGTAAAAGGCGACTAACGGACTAAAGATTGCACATACAGCCAACAGCATAGAGCAGCGATGGGCTCATCAATATATTACTACAAACCCCTCTCTTCCCTTCGGTGTCGTAAAAGGCGACTAACGGACTAAAAACTGCAGATACATCCAACAGCATAGAGCGGCGATGGGCTCATCAAAATAATACTACCAACCCCTCTCTTCCCTTGGGTGTCGTAAAAGCGACTAACGGGCTAAAGGCTCCAACCTATGTTGTCCATAGATTCAAACGATTAGGAACTAATTTTTAAATTACATTACCGCACTAGTGCGTAGCTTATTACATTACGATGCTGAAATCGGTGTAATAAGAGCCACTTAACGAGCAAATGTGTTATAAAAACATATTATGTATAACTAAGCACTGTCTTATAGATTATCAGTTATTTTTTAATATTAAAAACTTTCAGTTTCCAGTGCATTTACTAGAATGAATGCAATTCGCGGTGGATGCTTAATAGTTGTTAATTACTGGAAATATAAGATTATGGAACGAAAGGATGTAGTTTCCCTTTCTATTGAACGCGTTATTGAGCTGTCATGTGTCGAGTTAGAGACATTTATAATTATTTGTGTATATCGACCTCCTTCTGGTAATTTTATTGTCTTGGAGGCCACTATGGATTATGTAATTAAGAGGCCTATTACATCTTAACTGTGATTTTTGCGTAAAATGGCCAACTTTGGCGTTATGGATCTCAGAAACGAAAATACATTAACAATTATGACTTATTGAATAGTGTAGAATAGCTATTGGAATAGTGCTTAGTGGCCTCGCTTTTTGTAAATTTTGCTTAACTTTTTAATTAAATCCAAAATTGCAGAGAAAGATTTTCATAAAGTGCGCGAAGGCACTTTTTTGAGCTCATCGATTGAACTACAGTTCTAAACAAGTGTAATAAAAAAAATATAATGTTATATCTTATATAGTCGAATAATGCGTAGTTGCCTCGGAATTTTTAGATATCATTGATTTTATATAGGAAAAAAATCTTTTTCTAAACCAAAAAACTTCGAAAATTTGCTACAAATTAACTGTGAATATCTCCTATCTGCGATAATATTATTAAGCAAAATTTATACCAGAGTAACTGTTACTTCATGTGGAATAAAGATTTTATAATGAATTTATTATCCTATTTCGATAAAAACGATAAATACAACTGCAAAATTACTACAAATTGCCATCGCAATTTTCGCAAAAAAAATTTCGCCGGCCGTCCGAATTCAACTTATGCTCACAAAATGGATATTTGTAATAATATACACAAATTTATTATCCTATTTTGATAAAAACGATAAATACAACTGCAAAATTACTATAAAATGCGAAAATAGGCATTTTACGCAAAAATCACATTCGAGATGTTATAGGCCTCTTAAGAAGATTTGTAAATCTAAAAAGAAGATAGAAATTTGTCAGGATTTTAATGTATATTTATTGGACAGTCATACAACTAGGTAATATTAATCTTGTTATTTAAATCATTTGATTTGGATTACCAATTTGAAAACCGACTAGAATTACAGCAACCACTGCAACCTGCTTAGACATTTTTTTTGTAACTGTGCTCCTGAGTCTAAGTCCATACTAACTAATTTATCTTCAGATCACTGTGGGCAAAAAATAACTTTTACTGAATATGGACAACCTAACTCAGAAAAAATATCTTGTAGGCCAGTGACAGTGAAACGGGTTAAAATTTTAGGAAAATCCAGATGCTCTTTAGTATAAGTATAAGTAATAGTCCAAGTTAGAGTTAGAGTATATGAAAAAGGATTCGAAAACTTTTGGGAAGGCTTGTGCAATGTGCCAAGTCATTATTTATTAGTGAAAAAATTAAAAAGGCGAATAACAAAATAAAGGCAACATGGAACTGTATGAACCGCGAAACTGGTAAAGTAAAGCCACGTGATACTAAGTTTTCTTTAAGAATAGGCAATAGCATTTTAGAAGAAGACAATAAAGTTGCTCATGCTTAAACAGTTTTTTACAAATATACCAATTGCCACAAATATGTTACTCAACTCTTCATCGAGCAATGTAGAAATTCTGTTAAAAAAGTATGTACCCATGTGTAGCGAAGTGTTCAAATTTAAACCATCCACTGCTGGATTAAAACCCATTTCTGCCCAATAAACGCCGGGCGTTTTTAATAAACGCCGGGCAGAAATTATATTAATTTGTTAGCTATACTACTCAGTGTTTAATCAGTGACAAAAGAAGCTACAGCAAGGTGAAATACGAATTTAATTTAAATGCTTGTACATAAAAAATCATGTAGGGATTATAAAACGATATGCTTTCAAAGATATGGCTACAAACATCATAAAAATTACTATTCGACAAAGTCAAGTCCTAACATCTTTACTGTGCAAAATCGTGAAAGAAAAAAATGTTGGCGAAAGTTTGAAATTACCCTGCGATACCCGTTGGGGTAGTCATTGTTTATGTTTTCAAAGTATGGAAAACACTAAAGTGGCCCTTTAAATCTTGGCTGTCCGCGAAAAAGCTACAAACTTACCACCGGAAGATAAATCAGCATTACTAGATGAAGATCTTTGGGCAATGTTGGAGCAATGCCGCCTGATTTCGGAATCCATTACGTCTAGAATCCAATGACAACTCCATGCACAAAGTTTTTTTAACTTTAAAAAACATGAAATCTAAGTTACTTTTCTGTTTGCCAGAAGTAACAATAATTGAAAACGACGTCAAAGAATAGATTCTAGACAATGTCGATCAGTGAATTCAAATATGCCTCAAGCTCATTCATTATGCGGCATACTTATTAGACCCTGCTGAACAAGGAGCAGAGCTTGATGAGAATCAAGATGTAGAAGCCATGGAATTCATTTCTGAGGTAGGACAAAGCATTGGATTAACCGTGACGCCAAATTTAGCGTCCTACAAATCCAGATCGGACTTTTGGAGCCGTAGATTTTTATTGGAAAATGTAGAGGAAATAAACCAACAACTTGGAGCAGCTTATGCGGGCCCACTGCATTAAGCAAAGTGACTGTGCGAATCCTCATAGCACCTTGCACTACCTACTGCTGCAGTTGAACGGTCATTCTCTACACACAGCCACATTCAGAATAAAAAAAGAAACCGGTTGACGACCGAGAGAGCAGCCAAAATTGCTTACATATCCTTGCAAAAATTGTGACTATAAGGAGTGCGTGTGTGTTACACCTCCGACTATAGATATACATGCGCATCGAACGGATAGTTCATTGGACACTTCTGACTTACCTCAACCATCGGCCTCAGGCACTGCCACAATTTTTAGATCGTGGTCACATTTCAGACTCGAGTAACAACGATGACTGAGTTAATTCGTTTTCTATTTGAATTTTACTTATGTTATATTAGGTTATTTTTATTATTTATTAAGTTTGAAACTGTAAAAAATGTGTTGTTTTCAATTTTTTTGTAACGAAGAGTAAATATGAATAAAAAAAATAACAATAATAATAATAAAAAAAAATTACCTCAATCAATACAACATGTTGTTTTTTATTTAATATAAACGAAATTCTACCCAACTATCTATTTTCTGCAAATACAACCCTACCATCTATTTGCTTTAAATACAAAATGTCACAAAGTCTTTCGTCTAAAGTACATCCTTTTATTATGTAGAGCTCTGCATAGTAGTAGGTAAGTTGATTGTTGGTCACTCACTGAATAAAACAATCTCAGCATTTTCTTTTCTTCCTTTTTGCAATTCATAACTAAGCAAAGAAAGTTTAAATTTTATTAAAAACGATAATCGAAGTCGAACCCAACGTCCCGACCTATGTATGTGTATACTTTTATCCTGTTACAAAATAGGACAAACAAATAAAAATTACAAACAAATAATTTGTTGTAATTTTTATTTATGCCCGCCAAAATGGGCAGAAATCCATTTCTGCCCGATTTAAATCCTTTCTGCCCGATTAAAACCCATTGGGCATAAAAGGCAAAAAACCACCGCCCATCTCTAGCTGCGCCACTAGGATCTTCGATCTATCCCCGTATATGACGGTCAGTCCGACGATAGCCTGCTTTCATTGGACACCCATAGATTTTACAATTTCTTAGAGAGGAACCTTATAAAAATAAAGGTTTACTCATAATAATAATAAAATAATAATAATAATAAGTTCTTACTTAATAATGTACATAAGCCTCGAAGCTCCAAAACTAAATTAGGAAATTGAAAAAATAATAATAATAATAAGCTCTGTTGGAGTTAAATATGAATAAAAGTTTTAAAACTTCACTTTCTGAGCATTATAATATTAAGACTCCTAATGCCATAACCAAGTTTGATTCGGAAAGAAAACAAAAATGCAACGCTCTGTACAAGGTCCCGGGCTGATGCCCGGGCTGAAGTTGTGATCAACTTCGAGGTTCTTTAAACTCTAGGGGGAGGCGCCACTGCGCGTAGTAGTATCATCAGCTATCGAGCTGCGATCAAGCCCACCAGCACCATTCACACCACCGGCGCCGAGGGACTGCCGAGGTTCCGCCGGATATCTGACAGGGAGACGTTGGAATCAGAGCTCCTGCAGTCGCTTGACCTATTTTAATGACTGAATGACAGAAAGTGTGAGCTCACTAGGGATCGTAATGTTTTACATTGGATTCGTAAATGTAATATTCATTTTCCCGGCAAACCTATACAAAACAACTATACCCCAAAAACAATGTCTGTTACTTACTATCTCAATCTATGTAGATAAAAATGAATCGCCAAATGTGTTGCTAAGCGCACGAAAACGGCTAGACTGATTTGACTGATTCTCTTTTGTTGTGTTTATAAAGGTCATAAAAAGTTTACAAAAACAAAAATGTAAAGGATCTCACAGATTCACTTAAAATTTTAAGCAGCTTAAAAATAATTATATTTAATAGAATCGAACTGCCCTTAAATTATTAAATCACAATTGTCAACAATTGATATTCAAGATGCTTATTTTTAATTAAGTACCTATCTACTGCAATTAAAGCTGATCGGAAAAAGTCAAGATTTACTTTGAGGCCTCAGTTGAAATTAATGTTCTTCTGTTTGGCCTATTTGTGTTTGCGAAATTACTGGAACCGGTTCTAGAACAATTGCGCATAATATTTGAATTTTCTACAATAATTGTTTTGTTTATGTTTTGTACCTACGCACGAAAAATAAGCTCAAACTATGACGAGTGTGTTTTGAATAATAAAACTACAAGTACAACCACCTTTTTGGAGTCATAGGGTTTGTCACAAACACTTACAAAAGCATTACTGAAAAACCGAGCAACAGAACTTGTTTTTATACATAAATGTATAATAAGGGATTTAGATGAATTCAGGAATATTGACTACAGCATGCACAGGGCCGTTGAGGTTTGAATTTCCTACCTACACCAAGTTGTTTGAACAAGAGAAGTTCATAGCATTAATTAATTCAGAAACTTTTTTGTGTTCGCATCGTACATCCTGTCTTGTGAAAACATTATACGGATATACTTAGATACGGAGTAGGTAACTCTCCTACCATGCATTTTCACATATTATTAGTTTATTGGCAAAGCCATAATTTGACTTTACAAACCCTTACAAACGCAGAATGCATCACAAAATCCTGACCAAGCCATAACAAAATAAAAGACACTTACATTTAATATAAATTGGATAAAGCAGAAGGTATTGTTGTGGTAGAGATTAGAATTTACATCCTTGGTATACAATGTGGCCCAAACTTGTTGACCAAGAAAAAATGTTCTTCGGCCCTAAATAATATTTGTTATACCTAATTTCCTTTCAAGGCAAGCCATCCACTTCTTGATAGTCTTATCCAGGTGGCGCCAAATTATTAGTGAATCGTTGACCAGACATGGTATACCACGAGCATCTTGAGATATATGTTTACATCTCTTGCAACAAAATCAGTAACATTAAATCAGTACCGTATTTGATAATATCTTGGTAGCTTTATTCGAAAAATAATAACTTGAATCTTTTCAATGCGGATAGTTATAAAGTTATCATTTCTAACCAAAAAGTTTGAGGAAGGTTCTATGTTGTTTAAATACGCATAGGTCCACTTTACTTGTCATCTTAGGGAAGTCATTTACTTTACATGAATGACTGTGTATAACACAGTTTTGTTAAGTGTACACTTACTAAGATTTTTTGCTCCAAATCAAAAATACAATTCAACATGGGACACAAATGTCATGTTATTAAACCATATTTCCAGGACTATCCTTAGAATCAGATCATAATCATTGATTTGTCACTTATGATTCTTACACTATATTTTCTATTGTTTCTGCTAAAAAACGCAGTCTATTAGTTTAATCAAAAATAATATATCAATACAAAATTATGTGACTATGATTGGAATTACCGACTTCATTTAGACTTCAGGACCCGCGTTTGGCAACCGCTATCAGATTGTCCAATATTTGTAAGAACCCCAGTTATTTGTTGCTGGCTGTGCCAACTTCATAAAAAGGCAGTCACAAACATTTGTTTCAGATAAAAAAAATAAAATAAAATAAAGGATTCCCAGACAGTTGACGACATGCCGATACCGATATTTGTCTGTCTATTTGGAGCTCACAGTCACAATACTCGCTCGGCATTTACTGCTCACACTGCTCACAGATCTAGTCTGGAGGTGTTTCGCAGAGTTGTTGTTGTCGCAGGGCTGAGTCACTTAAATGTATTTGTTAATACTGTTGGAGAAATGTTTAGGTACAAATTAGAATGAATTTGTCAATGCAGTATTTACACAACAAAATAATAATACTTAATCAAATAAATAAATGAAATTGTTAAAGTCATTGTTTAGAGAACGACCAATGCATCGATAGCCATTAAATGCATCTTTTAAGGTTTAATGGAGGCTTAAGCACCTATAAAAACTACCTATATATTGTAAAGTTTAAATTGACATAATTTTTTATTTTTATTGTGTTAACATTACAATGCTCTGAACATCTGCATGTGATAAGTAATCGTCTTCGGTTGAGACCCGAAGTATAATTAAGAATCAAACGAACTTACCTTGAGAAGTTTGATTCCAATTATGCGAGGGTCTCGACCGAAGACGATTACGTCTACCCATCCCAACCCAAGAAATAAAATAAAAATTTGTGGAGGATAACACAAAATTCTCTGAAATAATGACGTCTCGTGACGCGGGGTTGCCAGTGCAGGGAACGGAAATAAGATATTTCTTTTTAGGATATATCTAAAAGTGTGAAGAAGATAGCACCATCTCATGTACTGCTGCATGTAATAAGTAATCGTCTTTGGTCGAGACCCTCGCATAATTGGAATCAAACTTCACAAGGTAAGTTCGTTTGATTCTTAATTATAAAAGACATTAGGGTTGTCATTGTATTCTTACTATTTTAGTTTTGTATCTAGATTGCTTTTAAAGCGTTCTAGCCGACCTCCAGTTTTTGGCACAACAGTGATATTCTTTTTCATCACTTGCTTACGCTGGTGAGGAAAGCTGACCAATTGGCCACAATGATCAGAGTCCAGGTTATTAATAATTTGCTTAGCCAGTGGTATTACATTTGTATATGTGTTATTAATACAGGTGGCCGAAGTGGCAGTTATTTTTGTCGGCTCCAAAATTAAATGATTCAAGTTGTACCTATGATAGAAATGAGTTTATAATTTTAGTTGACATTGTGGAATTTTCTAACAAATTTATATTAAAATCACCGCAAACAATTATTGTTTTACCTTCATTGCTGACCTTACGTAATGACGGTGTTGGACTCGTGGTCCCACCCATTTTGTCCCACTGTTACTCTTGTTCCCACTAATCTTAAACACTAGGGTACGTAGTCCCACTACTTATCCATAACTATTTCGAAAAAAATATATGACGCTGAAGGAGGTCTGTGTACACTTAACACAAAAAACTGCTCCAACTCCACACAAGCTATTTACTGTTGTTCCCACTAATCTTCAACACTAGGGTTCGTAGTTCCACTACTTATCCATAACTTTTTCGAAAAAATCATATGACGCTGAAGGAGGTCTGTGTACACTTAACACAACAAACTGCTCCAACTCCACACAAACTTTTTATATTGTTCGCTCAACCGAGAGGCTCACTATGTCTTTGCGTTCCTTTAATTTAAACTTTTACTAATATTAACTATGGAGCCACCATGTATTGCATTTCCTCGACTGAACGAACTTCAATCAAATGATTCTTAAAATTGAACATGAACTAATGGTCTCTAAGCCAGTGTTCGGTTAAGCAAAGAATGTCAATTTTATAAAAGTTCAAGAACAATTCAATCTCCAAATCTTTGCTCATAATTCCTTGGATGTTCTGGTGGACAATGTTTATAGATTGTACATTTTTTAAAGGACGTTGACAGTCTTTGTATGGGAGTTGGTCCAAGTGCTGCCCAGAATGAACACAAAGTGCATTATGTTCCTTATACTAACATTAGTCTGTAAAACTAAGCGCTTCAAATTCTATCAAAAGGATTTTGAGAAAAAAAATGTTCCTTGTTGAAAATATTTTTATTTATGAAGAATAAAAATGATTATAATAACGGCTTATTCCAATATTTTTAGTAACAACATTATTTTAAACAATGTTTAACATTATTATTACAGTAGGTATATTACTGTAATAATAATGTTAATTAAAAATAAAAACATGAATTAGCTAAAGAAAATAGTCGCCTTTTACGACACCCAAGGGAAGAAAGGGGTTGGTAGTTATTTTGATGAGCCCATCGCCGCTCTATGCTGTAGGATGTATGTGCAGTCATTAGTCCGTTAGTCGCCTTTTACGACACCCAAGGGAAGAGATGGAAAGAATGCACATACCTACTATCCAACAGCATAGAGCGGCGATATAGGCTCATCAAAATAATACTACCAACCCTTATCTTCCCTTGAGTGTCGTTAAACCAACTTACGGGTTAATTTTTAATAAAATAAACCAATTCATATTGTATTGGATGTTTTTATTTTCTCGCATTCGTAGTGAAAAGCAGAGTGTAACACACGGCGCTAAAAACCCATTATAACTCGGTTTCTATTAACTCCCTCGCTAAAGCTCGGAAGTAAAACTACCTCGTGTATCAGTATACACCCAGTAAATGACCCAGTGGTCATTTTAGCCCCTTGTAAAACAATCTTCTATTTCACGCCACCTGCTCGACAATGTCAAATTATATGTCATGCAAACCTAACCTTAAGTAAGTCATTAAAGACCTGAGGTCTAGCAGGGCAATAATATTGTTCTGAATTTCATTATGACCCGCTGGTCATTAATGTGATTTAAATTTGGAACATAAATAGAAATCGCATACGAACATTTACTATTTATGTAGTAGGTAGGCGTGCAGTCTTTAGTCCGTATACCCCTTTTACGACACCCAAGGGACGAAAAGGGGTTGGTATAGTAGTATTATTTTGATGAGCCCATCGCCGCTCTATGCTATTGGATGTATGTGCAGTCTTTAGCCCGTTAGTCGCTTTTACGACACCCAAGAGAAGAGAGGGGTTGGTAGTATTATTTTTAATGAGCCCATCGCCGCTCTATGCTATTGGATGTATGTGCAGTCTTTAGCCCGTTAGTCGCTTTTACGACACCCAAGTGAAGGGAGGGGTTGGGAGTACTATTTTGCTGAGCCCATCACTATGGATATTGAATGTATGTGCAGTATTTATTTAGTCAGTTAGTCGCCTTTTGCGAAACCGAAGAGAAGATTGGGGTTGGTAGTTATATTTTGATAAGCACATCGCCGCTCACTTTAGGGTTTTGACGTCTGGATGCCAAGACGTCTGGTTACAATTATGACGAATTCCCAAAATGTGAACTGCCGAAACGGCCTTTTCCCATTATGCACACTTCTCAAAACCTCCATTTACCAATATGTCTATTTCCCATTATGTACACTTCCTAAAGGGGCCCTTTTCCCATTACTTCTCAATACCTTCATTTATCAAAATGTCTATTTCCCAATATGCACACTTCTCCAAACCTCCATTTATCAAAATTTGTATTTCCCATTTTCCAAGACCAAAGCTCCTGCAAAATTCAGCAGGTAGAAGCGGGAATACCTAGTGCGTAATAATTGACAACCTTCTTGCCATTTCTTGTTATGTTGGCATGAAGCTGTTTTCCATTTAGTGTTTTATTAAAATGATTAAAGCATATGAATTACGAGTACCATATGCTTGGCTTTGGCTCTAGGAAATATTTCTTTTACGGCATTTATCTGAGCCAGCTCATAGTCGCATTTGTAACTAGGTAGATTAATACCAAGCTTCTCATATAAAAGCCTAAAGAATCCAACATAAGTCCCTTCTGACTTATCAGGTATTAATGCGTAGACTACAGGAACAACGTTACATGCTTTTTCTGTTGACTTGACGTCCAAGTGAATCGTAAAAAGTCGGTAAAAAGGCACCTGGACACAAGCAAAAGTACCATCTCCATAATAGTTGCCATATTTGTTTGCATATGACTTAATGATAGTTTTTGTCAATTTTGTAGCAAAAATGAAAATAAGAAGGTGAAAACTTTTGTATTTTAGGAAGTGGCCTGTCTGAAAAGCTGTCTTTTTGAGAAGTAGCCGGTTTGAAAAACTTAACATTTTGGGAGGTGGTTATTTACGGAAGTAGCCATGTATGAGAAAGTTAACATTTTGGGAAGTAGCCAGTTTGAAAAAGTTTACATTTTGGGAAGTGTTCATTTAGGGAAGTAGCCAGTTTGAAAAAGCTAACATTTTGGGAATTGGTCATAATAGCAACTAGATGTTTTGGCATCTAGACATCAAACCCCTAAAGGCGTCGATCTATGCGGTTTGATTTATGGGCAGTCTTTTGTCCGTTAGTCGCCTTTTACGACACCGAAGAGAAAAGTGGGGTTGGTAGTACTATTTTGATGAACCCATCGCTACTCTATGCTGTTGGATGTATGTGCAGTATTTTATTTTCCGTTAGTCGCCTTTTACGAAACTGAAAAGGAGATAGGGGTTGGTAGTATTAGTTTGATGAGCCCATCGCCGCTCTATGCGGTTGGACGTATGTCTAGTCTTTAGTCCATTAGTCGCCTTTTACGACACCAAAGAGAAGAGTGGGGTTGTTAATATTAGTTTGATGAGCCCATCGCCGCTCTATGCGGTTGGACGTATGTCTAGTTTTTAGTCCATTAGTCGCCTTTTACGACACCAAAGAGAAGAGTGGGGTTGTTAGTATTATTTTGATGAGTCCATCGCCGCTCTATGCTGTTGGAGGCATGTGCAGTATCTATTTAGTCCGTTAGTCGCCTTTTACGACACCGAAGAGAAGAGAGGGGTTGGTAGTATTATTTTGATGAGCCCATCGCCGCTCTATGCTGTTGGATGTATGTGCACTCTTTAGTCCGTTAGTCGCCTTTTAGGACACCCAAGGCAAGAAAGGGATTGGTAGTATTATTTTGATGAGCCCATCGCCGCTCTTTGCTGTAGGATGTATGTGCAGTCTTTAGTCCGTTTGGGCCATTTTATCTCCTTGTATAACAATCTACTATTGTTTTACTATTGCTTTTTATTGTCTCGTAGATGGTGTGAAAAGTAGATTATGCTTCTCGGGGATAAAGGTGCCTTCGTCTTGGGCGACCTTGAATCCCACGCTGTACTCGGGATTCTTCTCTTATCTTCCTCCCTTTGCTCGGGAGTTAACTCTTAACACCCTCGCTACGCTCGGGAGTTAACGCTAGAATCCTTCGTTTCGCTCGGGTTTCAATACAGGGCGCCCGCTACATAAGACACTACTTTATCCCCTTGGTGCATAATCTACTATTAAATAATAAATTGGAATGCCAGTAGAAACACTACCACCGTCTATGTAATGGAGCGTTCCCACGGCATGTCTTAAGACAATCCGCGCCGCGCCGTGGGAACGCTTAACTGCCACGCCTGTCGCGGCGCGCCGGCAAACGGGCCGTGGGAACGGTAATGCCTGTCGCGGCTTGTAGCGGCTTGGCGCGGAGTGCCAAAGCGCGGCGCGGCGCGGTGCGGCCGATGGATCGCACAGGCGACGACACGCCGCGGCAGGCTTCATCGGATGCGTTGATTCCCACGGCCTGTTGGCGCGGTTGGGCGCGTGAACAGACAGGCCGTGGGAACGCTCCATAATGGCGCGGTCCCACGGCCTGCCATTTAGCGCGCCCAACCGCGCCAACACCACGGCCTGTTGAAGAATCAACGCATCCGATAAAGCCTGCCGCGGCGTGCCGTCGCCTGTGCGATCCATCGCCAGCGCCGCGCCGCGACACTTCGCGCCAAGCCTCTCCAAGCCGCGACAGGCATTGCCGGTCCCACGGCCCGTTTGCCGGGGCGCCGCGGCGGGCGCGCAATTAAGCGTTCCCACGGCGCGGCGCGGAGTGGCGCGGCGCGGCTTGTCTTAAGACACGCCGTGGGACCCGGCCATTATACATTGCCCAATAGAAGCAACTTGTTAAGCCAAGTTTTTGGCTGACGTTTGAATAAAATAATAAAGCTGTGGAGTTTCTTGCGCCCGTTCTTCTCCACAGCTAAAACACTTTCTGAATGGGTGGGGCAGGTGGGTGGGTATATGGATGTATGGGCAAATCCATATACTTAGAGAAGTAAATTTAAGTTTAGACGATTCAAAATGCTTATTTAAAGCTTACTGAATAAAGAAATTTTGATTTTGATTTTTGATTTTACCAACCCGCATTGGGCCAGCGTGGTGGCTTATGGCCCATCTCCTCATGTGGTGTTGTCCATGTGGTATTGTCCATGTGGTATTGTCCATGTGGTATAGTCCATGTGGGAAGGCCTGTGCTCAGCAGTGGGATGATGATTTACCTCTTTGTAATGCCCTTCTCAGTAAAATCTTTTTCTGCAGCAGGTGACGGTATTTTTTATTCTTTAATTTACGAGGTCCATTTTCTATGGGCAGGATGCCATTCAGTATTAGTATCCGTTTTCCACAAGCATCCCATCAAACACGTCCTTAAATTCATCGACCAACATCATCCGGTACATCACTATGACCAGCTCTCAGCGCCGGCCGTGACACCCTTGACACGCTTGATCGCACGCACAAGGATCGTTCCATCTTTTCCCTTGGTTGTCGCAAAAGGCGACTAAACGGACCAAAGACTACTCATATATGCAACAGTACAGAGCGGTGATGGTGGTGAGCCTATGCTCACCACCTTGTCAGGTGTCACCTTGTCACTTGCCTTTTTCGGGGCTAAATGTAACGGCGAAGACCAGGGCGAATCAGATGGACTCAGCTTTAGCAATTTTTAACTTATCTGGTGCCAGTCTGCGGGGAGAACATGATACAGGAAGGCCTGGAGTGGTACGAATATGATGTACAGTGTTGTGTTTCGGTGTACATGGTGTGCCTGAAGGTCTTGTAATTTCCTGAAATTCAGAAAGCAGGTTATGGTATTTTGAAGCACCAGTGACGACCTTGACGCTGGGTATAGAAAAGTTATTTATAGCAATACAAGCGACGCTAAACACATGTGCAGTTATCACTTGGTGTGCCGTGGGCTGTGGCAGTGGGCTAGTTTTGCGGTGCCCATGGCGTAGTCTTTGACTAACCCTTCGGGGATAATAGTCGTAAATACGAGTAAAGGTATGTATTTCAAGAACAGGCTTGCTGCAAATTATTATGACTAACTACATAGTTTAAGTCTTATGTGTCTAGGCTTCATTTTTTTTAGAACGGAACAGCTGTTGACTATTGCACGAAAGTAAAAAGAATGTTATAGCCACAGAAAGCCATTTGGGGCCGTCCGTTAATCACGTGATGTTTTTTTAGCATTTTTTTAACCCCCCTCCTCTTTGGTAAAACGTGGTGAGGTTTAAGACTAACCCTCCCCCCCCCCACCCAAAATCACGTGTATTTATTAGTACCTGCAAAAATTCTTATTTTTTTTAGAATATTACCTTTGAATAAGTACTTACAGGTATAAAGTATAATCAAATTTAATTCTAGAAAATTAAGGACCACGTAATAAATGTCTAGACAGAAAGGTTGCAGGTTGTTTTTATTTCAACGGCGAGTCAAGGTCACACACACACCGCTTTCGGTTTAGAAATCGCGCTTTTGACGAAAAAATAAATACACGTGATATCTTACTACACCCCCCCTCCCCCCTTGTGATATATCGTGATTTTTGCCGACACCCCTCCCCCCTTTCGAGCCTCACGTGATTAATGAACGGCCCCTTTGCAGGTCTTCACTGATAGAATACAAAAGCGGGAACATCTTTTAACGATAAGCGCTGCCGCAGTTCAGAGCAAGTATTTTAATTCGAAGAAAATTGTGTCAGAATTGTGGCTATTTGCCAGTTGTAACAATAACATATAAAATTAAGTCGGACATACTAGTATAAAATATAACGATAATTATCCAATAGTTTTTTTATTAAGATAATAAAACAAAACTAATTTTAAAATATTTTATTTTTACGAAATAAATTAGCGATTTTTTATCTGTGGATTACAAGACCCGAAACACGGGCGGGCGGCCATGATTGAGTTTCGTGTGACGTCACATTTCACAAATAAACAAAAACTTTCTGCCAGGTTTTGTTTAGTTTATTGTGGTGTGACGTCACAGGGCTAAATGTCACGTGACCAACCGTTTGTTGAGTTTTTAAATACTTTTCTGAAAACTGTCAAGTAGCCAATTGTCTTTTATTATGTCTGTTATTGTCTTATTATTTTCCATGTGTTAATAAATGTCTCTGTCTCTCTCTTCTCTCTCTTTCCCTACCTCTGCCTACGCCTCCGGGACACGGGCGTGGGATCCACATCCTAACTAATAATAAACATGCGAAAAAAGTTCTTTTGTTAAACTTTACGCCTAAATTGGTTACATTCTACGTTTATCAAAAGTTGTAAGTACCTATCTAAGTAATAAAATATAGTCGAATAAAATAGTTTGATATTGGACTGACGAAGCGCGTCCAGCACGTTTGATAGACAATTGTAAAACCGACAAAGCCTTCTGAATTTGGATGACACGGTGAGTTCGAGCTTTATCTCGTGAAACAATAGGCGTTGCAAATCCTAGACTATTTGGTATGGAGCGGAATATTTACTCATCGAGCTTTGAGCTGAGTTTCGAGTTTCAATTTAATAAATTCGGACTGCGTTAAATACAGACTGTTGGCCGGAGCAGCGCGGCGAGTAACTTTTCTTTCAAAAAACTCTCACAACCATTAATTAATTCCAGGTTGGAGCGTGAGTGTGCAACAGGTAGTATTAGCCTCGTTGTTGACAAAGTAATTATAACTTTCAGCAACATTTTCTAAAGGGTCTTGATTTATTTTAAATAAGGTCGGTTTTTGTTTTAAGTAGGATATTTTTTTAATGGAATAATCCATTAAAAAATATGGTACGTACGTACTTCATAAGAAGGAAAGCTTTTGAATGTATACGTGCAGTTTACGTGCCAATTAATTAATATGAAAACGAAGTCAAGGAATTTCTAATAAAGTACTAATATACGGTGTGAAATATTTTTGTAGGGTACTAGCGGCCGCTCATTTTTCACGGTTTCACCCGCGTGGTTCCCGTAATAATGTCGGGATAAAATGTATTCTATGTGTTAATCCAGGTTATAAACTACTTGTATTCCGAATTTCATCCAAATCCATTTAGTAGTTTTTACGTGAAAGAGTAACAAACATCCATCCATACTTACAAACTTTCGCGTTTATAATATTAGTGAGTCAATTCCTACACGAATTTTGCATAGTAAGATTAAAGTAATACTGCTCTAAGACCTCTTACAAGCAATACTGTCACCTGACAGTAGTGCTTCAGGTGTTCATAAATGCTAAACTAAACTAAACTTGTAGGTATGGAATAATGCATCCAGTATCGATTATGTTTTCGCTCTTTCCGAGTAAGTTTAAAGTTTCTTCCCAAAATTGTATAGCTACATCCAGCAAAATTATTAGATAACATTACCGAAGTTTAATATACTACACACTATGAATGTATCAAACATTTTGCAATCCTCTTTTAGGAATAAACTTATCTGTGCAGTTCGGAAACTTTTGCTTGTAGCCATACCACAAATTTGCTAATAGTTCCTAACGGAACAGATATTTTATGCCGGAGGATGAAATGTACATCTTAGTAAAGCCTTAATACCTACAAATTCGTGCCTCCTAAAACAAACTTTACGCTGTCGCTCGAGAGTATCTACTAAACACACCGTTCACCGTGGCGACGGGCGGTCACGTGCGTCATTTGTATACAACGCTAGGGCTGTCTGTGCTAAGATGTTATTACACAAAATAATAGGAATAGGTACACAGTGAAAAATGGGTGAACTCAAAACCTTTCAATAATTTTAGTCCAACATTTAAGGTGTTGGTACAGCAGTTAAAAATTGTTAGATCACATTACGTAACAGTTTTTATGACGAAAACTGGTTTTAAATTTTAATATCCAGTAACATGTTAACTATTTCCAAACTATTTATTTTTATGATGTTTTTATTTATATACTAACATTTTACCCAAATAATAACATTTATTTGGGTACTTCTCCAAAATAATGTTTTTCTGTTGATCGCTCAGGTGCTTTTTAGTTACAGATAGATAATGAGTTTTATATAAAACCGTATGAAATTACATTATTTCTAATTGTTCCTCTTTTTTTACCAAAGTTTGATATGATATTTACGTTTGAATTTTTTAAGTGATCGATATTGAAACCAGAGCAATCAATTAATACTATTTATTATTATAGAAAAACAATTATACTTACATAAAAAGTAATAAGTATTATTTATATAGATCTTATTATATAGATAGAGTTTCTGAAACAGAACTGAACAAGAGATCGGACCTCATACCACAGAATACATAATAGTAGGTACAGGCTCATTTGCTCATACTACAGCTGATAAGAAAATAGACAAATTTCTGAACGCACCTATAAATATTTGAAATCCAAGTGTAAATTTTTTTATTTTTAAAAAGTCAAAATGTTAAAAGTCGCCTGAATCGGTGGTAGGGTGGGGGTGGAGGAGGTAGAGGGAGGGATGAAGAGTACCCCCCCACTTACCCCCCTGCCGCCAACAAGTAGTTTTTAAGTTATGTTAATTTTTGTATTTTGAGGTTGTGTATCGTAGTAAAACTTTTGAATCGAGTCGCCATAATTGGTGGGGGAAGGGGAGGGGAAGAATAGGGAGTACTTACCCCTGCTGCCGCAGACAAGTAATTTTTAAGTTATGTAATTTTTTTAAAAATATGGAAATTTACAAAAAAATGTCGTTTCTGGCGCTTCGCCGCCCGCCCCCGCGGCACGCTCGGCTCGCGCGTTTTTGGTCAACATACTAACCTAACCTAACCTAATTAACTCTTGAGACTTTTTTCATGGCGGGGGGGCTGCATAGCTGATAAAAAAGACAAACTCAACAGGATATGACGATATTAACTGTACTGTGTGACTCACCGCACCTCTCAAATACATGTCACACCGGCAATCGATTAGTAATAAATCAAACATAAGACGAAACAGTCGTTTCACTCAAAGCTTCTCCCGGTCCCCACATTGCATGGCGACCCTGCCAGTGCTGCCTATTGGCGGCGCTGGGCCAGATGGTTTATCAGAAAAGAAGAGTGTAAAGTGAAAGTGTAAACAATACATGGTGCAAAAAAAAAAAGTGAAGAAACAATATAAATAAAAATACATAATGTATTAAAAAAAGACAATATAATAATAATAATAACTGTGACTGTTGAATGCTGTGAATGCTCACTAAATAAATAATGTCATCAAAATTTAAGCTACGTAAGTGCTTCGGAGAAATCAAGAATTATAATTATTATGAAGATGTAAACAGTACAAGTTTTTATAGAATACTGAAAATGTTGTTGCTGCAAATACATTTAAAACAAAGAAAATGATTTGGTGCTGCTGTCGAGAGATGACTGCTGAGAGTGGTGGAAGAAATTGCTGGGCGCTGGGTGAAGCAGGAGTCGGATGTGGACCAGCCGCGAGAATCAGGCCAGTTTTTCCAAAAACACAGTAAAAAATTTAATTCCACATTTTATTTATTGCGTAACAGTTTTATAACTTACATTTACTTTTATAAAAGTAACTATTCTCAAACGTAATTAAATTCATTGGTAATATAGTAAGTTTTCAAGTAACATTTTATTTGTAAAAGGTTTAAAAAAATCAGTATAAATCGAGTAAAAGCACTTATTAATTGGGTTGTAAAAGAATTTATTTAGTACAGCTCACGATAATATATGAGTTTTTTTTATGATTACTAGATTATTTTTATAATGAATATTAGAGATCTTTAATGCTAAATTCATTAATTTTTAAATTTTAATGTAACTTATTTTTACTACTTTATAGTTTGGCAGACACGTGTCAGTCTGTAGGTGCGTTCATATTTGTTTTGTGGAAGCAATTTGACTTCTGTAGGAATTGTATGTTTTTCAGCGGATATTTGTGTGTTTTGTGCGTTTTTGATATAGCTATAAAATAAAATGTAATCGATAGAATACTAAGCACCTGATAAGTTTAACAGTTGTTGACGATATGACGATAAATTGATATTTTGTGACTTTAAATAATGGTTAGCATTAGCTTAAATTTTAATACTTAATCTAAATTATTATAAAAGGTTCTTATACATATAAAATAACTAAGTGACCTATGTAGTTAAATTCATTCAGAAAGATAAGAAAGGAATATAAACGAAAATAACTTTAATAATAAAAAAGGTCTGAAGAAGTAATTTATTGTACTTACCTATAGATTTTATTAGAAGACACATTTTTTTATTGCTTTTTATGTCAATATTACTTAAAGATTATAATTGTTTTCTGTTATTAGTAATACTTTTACTTTGAGAGATTTAAAGATTCATATTTGTCTTAGAAACGGTGTTTTCTTATTGTTGTAACTGTAACCTGTCTTATTTACAGTGTAATTATGTTGCTGGTAATAATCTTTTAGCCACGTCTTCAGAACTAAGTAAGTACCTATCAATAGAGTGAATTGTACAAGTATAATTTAAAAACGAAAATTACTGTTACAAATAGTTTTTAATTACATAACGTATTTTGTTTTAACCTATTTTTTGTTAATCGAAAATATATTACAGTTATCCAGTTCATCCAGTTATACAGTTTTCTTTTTAATCGAAAGTTGGCAATGGCCGTATTTACTTAGTAATATAAAAGTTTATTAATTAGCATTTCTCGCTTCATGTCATATTGTAATAAACAGTTTATTCTAAATTATTTAAATCGAAAGTAACGTAAAAATTAAGTGAAGTTAAATTACTGCTTGAAATGAACTTTCGTTATTTTTGGCTTAATTTACGTATAGTAATTTGATAAAAGATTAAACATTGATGTTTTGTTATAGTGTTGAATATTGGTAAAAGAAGTTTGTTGCATAATTGGGAAATTTGTTATAAAATATAAAAAGAAGTGTAAGTAAAAATTTTAGTAATTCTAAATCATTAAAATCATGCACGAGTTCTTAGTATTCAGACAAAGACCACAACATGTTGTAAGTTGGTTTTGTGTTCAGTCAAGTCAGCGTAACGCGCTCGAAATTTACGCGTTGCAAATGCTGCAGAACGTTACAATAACAATCTTGTTCCAGGTAATCATTAATCAACATTTCATTTTATTACTTCGGAAGCATAAGCTTAAGCCGAATCATGAGATAGTAATTGAAAACCAAGTTAAATTTAAAATTTTGTTCACATAAATAGTAAAATTATTGCAGAAGACCATAAGTAATTATTGGTTCTTATGCTGTAAACACATTATTTTAAAACAACAATAGACGACTATTTCATACGTAACTTTTAAAAGAAATTTTATTTAGATTTGTTTTTTAAATAATAATACTTAATAAAAAATATTTGTACACGTTAATGCAAGCACTTATTAGTATTACATTTAAGTAGTAAAGGTATCAACTAGATGAAATAGTATCAGATAAATTTATTAGAAATTAAGTAAATAAAAGAAATTAATAAATGCAATATTTTGCTAGCAATTTCTGATGGAAAAAGGTAGAGTTTCATTCACTGCTCTGTATTAAAAACTTTTAATTATTTGAGGTGATCTATACAATTCAATTAGGTTAATTAGGTACATTGCATTGATTAGTTAGCTTGTCTTGTATTTAAATTATATTAATAAATAAAAAGGTTTTTTTTAGTATTTGTTTATGTAGACTATCGAGAAAGATAATCGTTTTAATTTTTTTGACATTCAAATAGAACATGACGTACTCAGGTCAAAATTAGTTTGATTTAAATTATAAATATGAGACCAATGACCTAACATAAAATATCATTGTATGAGACATATAAATTTGTAAACATTGATTTGATTAATTCTGGTTTCTGGTCATTAGGTCAAACAGAGTGCTAAATATTTCTCATTAGGATAGCTTATGTTTAGGTGCCATCAGTTATTAATTTACAAGACTAATAAATAAGGATTGTTATCACATTCCTGTACCAACTGCGGTACGATCGCGCAAGATGATAGATAAAGGTATCATCGCTAAATACGGATGTAGCGAGAGAGGTATCTATACTCGGAATGATTTCATAAGCAATGCGACTCGGGTTGCTCCCGATTGTTATGAGTTTCAAGGCAATGACGAAAAGTTGTATAACTAAAACGGATTATAACTAAAAAGCATCTAGACTGTAAGATACGAGGACGAGAAAATAGGATAAAGGTAGGAAGTAGGTGTACTTATTGCAATCTGTATTAAAAATCTTTTTGTAACAATATGTTGACAATTAGGTGCGGATATGAATGTTTTGGAATGTATAAGACTGGCATTGAATGTTATATGGATAAAAAGAGTTTGTGATTAATTAGATTCTTGGGAATGACGTGCAATTGGACTGATCACCCAAAAGCATTAAAAATACTTATTTACCTAATTTTTCTTATTTTGGATTGTTGTTATGTAAATGGTTATGAAAGATAAAATAACATATAAATAAATGAAAGAGATAGATGAAAGATGATGCGGTACACATTAAAAAGTACTATAGGGATCAGGTCCTTCAGGTTTATCTAGATGTGAACGAGATTCCTCTTTGAAAACTGTTGGAGACCAAAAGATGTCTTAATTTATGACCCTATAAAAATGGTACATGGAGGGTCAGATCCTTCCATTCGATCATGGTGTAAAGGAAATTTCTCTGTGAGATAAGTTGGAGTCCAATAGAGGCTTAAACCATGACCTCCAAAATAAATGAGTTGTGCGCACAACCCAAACAGGGACTAAATTGCACTGTTTAAAAATATTAATAAAAAATAAAATAAAAGTCGACTTTATGTAAATGTACCAAAATAAATAAATAAAAGGGAGCGGCCGCCCCAAGTAATAATAAAAAGGACCTAATAAATAATATATATTATATTATAATTATGAAAAGGTGTACCGATGAATAATGTGATGACTAGTCTATGAAAGAAATAAAATATAGTACGAGATGAATAAAAGTGTGCACACGATGTTATGTAAAGTGAATAATATAAGTGGAAAATGTTAGGTACCTTACCAAACTATAGTTAAAATGTCGAAAATAAAAACTACAAGTAAAATGAGAGTTCGCTGAATTATACGAGTACGTTATAATAATAATAAGTATGACATTGATATAAATTATTAAAAAGTAAGTAAAGGACTATTGTGAAACAATAAGTGGGGTTTTTAACACATATAAGAAATGACTAATTAGGTGGAATGCTAAGAGTTATAAAGCTTTGTGTCATTTATATTAGAAGATAATAGAAGTCGGTAAAAAAGGAGTTTTTCTAGTGTTTTGAAAATCGTCAACAACTGGGTAAAATAAACAATCACTTAAGTATATTTTATGTATATTTTATTAAGAAAATTGGTTTATAATATGAGGGAATAATAGGTTGTTAAAATAAAGCATAGTTTAAAATACTTAGTACCTATAGCAATGTAAGCAATAGTCATCCGGAAAAATAACAAGATTAACTTCAGTTTTGTTTCATATTTTTAATGATTTTATAAAATGTATGTTAACTAATAATATTTTAAAAATGTATTTAATGATATAAAAAAAAGTTTAGCAATTAGTGCATTAAATTTGTTTTAATTAATAAGTATGTACATCCGGATATGTATTTGGGTATTATTATAATATGGTAAATCATAACAACTTAAGCTATGCTATAGGTAGATTATATTGTCATTTTGTTTTTTTAGTTGTTTATCGTGTTAAATATTATAAAATACTTTGTCATATAATAAGCGTATATTTACACGAAAAAATGTTAAGAGTAACCACATTTTTTTTCTTGAAATTCATTACATAACTAGGTATTTTATATCCTATTTCAAATGTATTTTTTTAATATTTTATTTATGGTTTTATAAGTAGTTAAATTTTTATTGTTTATCATAATATGTAATCGTGGTGTAGTACCATCATAAGTGTATAGCGGTTTGATATCATCTTTCTTATTCCTTTTTGTTACAATCTTAAATCTTTTCAACAAAACATGTATTTCAATACATGCTGTACTTATTGTTTTAACTTTTATTAACATGCTCTTAACTTAAAAAAAACTTATCAAATGTGTAATTTTTAAATTTTTTTTTCCAAAAAAGGGGGGAGGTGTAGTGTGTGACTCACCTCACCTCTCAAATACATGTCACACCGGCAATCAATTAGTAATAAATCATACATAAAACGAAACAGTCGTTTCACTCAAAGCTTCTCCCGGTCCCCACATTGCATAACGTTAAAGTGATTGTTGAAAGTGCCACGTATATAGTTTAACTCATTTCCTGAATTTCTCTTTTTTAGAAGGGCATTTCCCGTTTCGTCTGAAACAATCGGTGGTTAAACCTTTACACAAAAAAGGTCCTTACGACGACATTTACAACTATAGCCCCATAACCCTCATTCCTACATTGTCAAAATTGTTTGAAAAGGTCATGTATGGCAAAATACTAAGTTTCATAGAATCACATAACTTATTAACTTGCGCACAATTCGGTTTTAGAAAAGGGAAGTCCACGTGTTTAGCATGTTTTCACTTGATTTATCACATAACAAGTAATCTAAACTTAGGCAGTAAACCTGCGGCGATTTTTCTGGACATGAGCAAGGCCTTTGATTTCGTCTCTCACAGATTTTTTTAAGCAAACTTGGTAAATATGGAATCAGGGGTAATGCTCACTCTTGGTTAGGATCATACCTGTGTAATCGGGAACTATATGTAGAAATCTCAAAAATTTCTGGAAAAACCAAGACTGTCTTCAAGGTCACATTTTATTTATAAGACCTTTGTCAAACCACATGTTTTGCAAATAAATGATTGATTTTATTAAAATGAAACGCGATCAATTCGAAACTTCAATTATGCGCTAAACTGAGTTCCGCTCTCAAGTTTGCGTTTCACCAGCATAATACTAAACGTCGTTCAAGTTGAACTTGATTCAGTTTCTAAACGGCTGATTTTCGACGTTTAGCTTGGCTAAACTCGTTTAAGAGCTTTTTTTTATTTGTTTCTTGAAGGAACAGTCTAAGGTCTCTGACCTTACTGACCATACTGCCTAGTCATTAGATTTAATTTCTTTTTTTCTTTGCATATAGTGGATGATAATGAAATGAGTGATAATATGAACGTGAAAGTGATAATTAATGTACTATGGTATTCAATATTCCCCAAACCCTTTGAGTGTTAGTAAAGCTGTGTGACTTTACTGAGATCTCACACGGATTTATTGAGAGAATTTTAAAAGTGATGTTGCACTGTTTTGTTTTATTTGCCAACACATATGCACGTTTACGAACACTTAACAGTTATTAAACCACCATTATTTCACATTAATATACGACAAAACACTAAATTTAGAAAATACAACAAAACTGCGGACACTTCACTTTCCCGCCAAGAAGTCTTGTCTATGAGCTATTTGCCTGACATTGTCATAATTGTGTGGAGTATGGGAAAGAAATAATATTTTTAGTTAGTAATTTTTGCTTCTAAAACAAAGATGAAAAGAGCCCTGGCACTAGCTTTTGACCAAAGTTTTGATGAAAAGTCTCCATAAATTAGTAGTTTTGACAATCTACTATACCATCTTTCACGAGATACCTATATGTTTTGGAATTGATAAAAATATTTTATTTATAATTTCAGAATCAGAAATGATTATTGCGAATATAGGTGATAATAGATTTTACAAAAAGTACACATGATTAGTTCTGCCATATTCTGTCTTAATGACATGCAACCTCGAATATAATAATCGAGTAATATAATTTACAAGAACAACATAATATGTCAGAATACAGTTAAATAATTACATTACAGTGAAAATAATTAAATTAAAATACAAATCATGTCACGTATAACGCTCACAGTACAAAATACGAGTAAGTATGTCAAAATAGATAATAATGTTTTTCCAATTATAATAATTTATCCTTTAAATATTCGTCAATTGTAAGGTATGCCTTTTCTACTAATAGTTTCTTAAGTGCTGCTTTGAAAGTTTTGATGCTAGCTATTTCTTTTAAACTGTCTGGCAGATGATTATATAGTCGCGGTGCCATACCGAATATACTTTTATTAAACAAAGCAGTTCTATTGGAGAGAAAGCAGATATTGTTTCTATGCCTTATGCTTCTAAACCTATGGAACATGTCTATATTAGATTTAACAAAGGCTGCTACCTCATATATGTACAATGAAGGTAAGGTCATAATTTTAAGATTTACAAAGTGATACTCACAACTATCCCTACATTTTAATTTACAAATCGCTCTGATACATTTTTTTTGGGCTTTAAAAACAGTGTATTTCTCTACAGAATTACCCCAAAATACAATACCATACCTCAAAATCGATTCAACATGACTATGGTAGGCAATTAGTAATGTTGATTGATTAACAATTTTACTTAATCGGTGTAATGCATACGACAATTGGTTGATACGAGAACATACATAATCAACATGGGTCTTCCAATTCAGTTTATGATCAATATATATTCCGAGAAATTTTGTAACATCCACTTTTTGGATTTGTTGGTTTCTGTAGGTAACTTCATAGTTCTCTTTGGATTTATTGTTATTATTAGAAAATGTCATATAATTAGTTTTGTCGATATTAATACAGAGCTTATTACTATTTAACCAACTGACAATATTGCATATAGTATCGTTCATTTTATTTATAAGGCTACTGGTGTTTTTGTCAATAAATATAGCTGTGCTGTCATCCGCGAAGAGTACAATTTGTTCGTTTATTGCTTTTGGTAAATCATTTATGTATATTAGGAAGAGTAAAGGACCCAGAACACTACCCTGTGGTACACCTCGCTTGACACACTGAACTTCAGATGTATAGACGACTTCTTTTTTGCGTTCGATATCTAAACGAATAATCTGCGTTGACTGTTTTCTGTTCGTCAAATATGATGTAATTAATTTCAGAACGTTTGCTCTAACGCCATATTGTTCTAATTTATGAAGAAGTATGTCGTGATCCACAAGGTCAAATGCCTTTGTTAGATCCATATACACAGCACTAACCAAACGTTTTTTATCAATGGTTTTTATTACAATATCCAAAAAATTATAAATAGCTAAAGTTACTGATTTATTTGTACGGAATCCCATTTGTTCGTCAACTAAGATACTAAACGTTTCAAAGAAGTCATAAAGCCTTTTATAAATTATCTTCTCAAATATCTTGGCGAACACAGGTTCTAATACTTTTACCCATTATATTCTAAACATTTGTTGAATATTAACGTGATCTGAATTAATAACTTTTAATTTATTTTCCTGTGTGAAAAGGAGCAATTTCTATAACTGCAACACTTTGAACGCAATTCGTTAAACTCCAAGCCAGAATAAAAAAATAAGTTTTTCTTGATGACATGTCATTATTTTATTCATTGTTTGTCAAAGACAAACTACGTTTTACTAAACGGGATCAAAACGAAACCGGTAAAATCGGTGTGACGTAAATCGCGATGAAAACTAAGTTATGAACTCGATTAGTCGAAACCAGGTTTTACTAAACTCGGTTTCTATTCGGGACGGTGAAATTGGCCCTTAGGTCTCGACGCGGCACTCGCGACTGACAGCACTGCGATGTTCGCATAAGCTTTGTCTAGACGTGCGTTTGTGTGCGTGCATCGTTTCGAACGTTTGTACATAGCTTCTTTAATGCTTTAGCTTATATTTATATACTGAAGGTGGGTTCCACGCTGAGCACATGTGCAGTCGCTATTTGGTGAAAAGTGGACTATGGTAGAGGACTGCTTTTGCTGTCCTTATTGCCTCTTGTCTGTCTGTTTGTCTTTGACTAACCTTTCGGGGCTATTAGTCGTGAGTGATTATAATCTAGGTATGTATATATATATGTATGTATGTACGTATGTTTGTATATAATAACCACCACTTTGTTAAGCACCCGCAGCCGCGTGTACATGCATTCCTCCCTATTTCACGAGCTTTTGTCTTCTCACCAAAATTGCGATAAAATGTTTACTTTCATTTTTTGAACTCCTGAGTAAACAAGTAATGGCTATGGTTTTCTAAGGTTTAGGCAAGCACTATCACATTGAAATTAAACATTTTTTATGTATCAAAACTTGTGTTTAATTTACCACAATACGTCGTTTTTTATTTTCCTGACGTTTCGAACCCTTTACAGGGTCCGTGGTCACAGGGAGACTGAGGTGTTGGTCGTCTCATAGTTAGAAGTTATTTGAATACCTACCGTCAATCATTTTTATAATCAACTTGGTGTGTTCAGATTTACACAAAGAAAATAAATAAACTATGTAATGTAGTAAATTAAACGCGAGTTTTGTTCCTTATAAAGTGTTTCATTTCAAAGTAATGGCTGGTGCGGCAAGGGTGGGGTTCGATATAGGTACTCGGTGGCAACCGACTGGACTTCGTTCGCCCGGGTGATCGCGCGGCGTAGTTAATATGTTGGCGTGTGGCCTTGAACGAGTGATGGAGGACTGCCCATACATCAACATAGGTCGCGGTCAGTATATTTAATTGTTAACCCGGGTGGTGATAACATACCCGCTTGCCATTAGCCAACAATGTCGTGATGAGGGCCATTCCTCTTAATTGTAGCGACGATGTGAATGCGATTTTTATTTTGTTTCAGAGATAAATTCAAAAAGCTTATTATTTACCTACATGTTCAAAGCTGATGTAGAAAAACGAAGCCAGAATACGAGTACTACATTAATAAATGTACTTAAACTAGTATCGTAAATGTATTTAACAAAAGGTCGTACGAGTAATATTATCAGGTGTAAAACAAATCTACTAACGCATCGCTTCGAGCACAGAGAATTTAATAATGTTCAATTTCAATATTGCGCTGCCATAATTTTCCGAATCCGTTTACAAACGATGGCCCGTGCCCCCCCTCGGCGGGAGAGTGCAGGGGGTGGCAGGGGGTTGAGCCGGCAACAGGATCTCTATTTTGCTGAGTTCTGTAACTAAATGAATCGAGCGGCGTATGTATAAAGGTATTTAGCAGCAGGTATTTCGTGATCACGTTGCACAGCCAAGCGGCCCGCGCCGCCCGCCCCAACCATAGAAACACACCTAAATGAAATGAAATGAAAACTAGTTTATTTAGCTACAACACACGAGACAGTTACAACAATCACAGTGTAACAAAACATATATAAAAAACAGATTAATATGAGAACACTTAATAAAAATAATAGCAATACTTAACGCATTACTGTTTCACGGCCGCAGTTAAAAAGGTAGCCAATAAAAACCTACATAAGATTACATACATACATACTACATAGTTCAACTTAATGGTCCTGTAAGATAAACGGCATTAGCAAGGGCGTCGCCGTGAATGAAGCCTTATGCTTACTTTGTTCATTTTGCGATTTGTACATTTTGCGTGTAGTGCACATTTTGCGTTTTGCACATTCTGAGTATTGTACATTTTGCGTGTAGTGTACATTTTGCGTTTTGTACATTATGCTCCGAAGGGGTCCAATGGAGCCTGACGCTGGTTTTCAATGGGCTCCTTCAATATTTTTTTTTGACAAATGGATGCCAATACCTACTTTCTCAATTAAAAACTTAAATAATATAAAACAGATAAATAGGGAACAATACTACGCTTCGATTCTCATAATGTTTACGCTACGCCTAATTGCTGATAGGCTTGCAACACGATACTTTGCGGAGGGATAAATAAAACACGGGAGTTGAATGCGATAAGTTAATGAGAGCCTATTAAAAAAGAACGTATGTATCATGATATTAAGTTACGTTATGAATATAATGTTAAAAATTGAAACAACTGTGTCATTATATTTTTGTTGTTGATGAATATAGTAAATTAGGAGCGGGAATAAATAAAGAAAAAGTAGTCCCGTTATACCGACAGGTAAAACGAGAATTTCCGCACCGACAGGTTTCTGTGTTCAATTATTTAGCTGCACGTGAATACCGCAGGTTTAATTCAAACGGAATACCTAGTGGTCTTTGATATCGAATTGGGTTCCACAAAGATACAGAACGTGATTGCAAACATATCGTAATATGAATTCCGTTTCCATCTCAAAGTACGGTACGCTGCATTCCAGAAACTAAAATCCCCTTGCGATGTGCAGTGCAAAGCAAACATCTAACAAATATACTGGTAATGTAAATATATCGGTTCATCGTTTGCGTACAGTGCAAAGCACACATCAAACAAATATACTCGTATTATAAAATATCTGTTCGTCGTATTTGTGGTGGAGGCTTATTCAATTCAATTTCATTTATTTCAGCCTTTAACATTTTACATTACAGCCATATAAATAATTATAAAAGTTCATTAAAATTACAATATGTACTAAAATAATATCTACTAACAATACCAAGCCATCTCTCCCCTTGGGTGGTGTCGGAAGCGAGTAACGGACTAAATACTGATCTAAGGCAAAGAGCGGTGATGGGCTCACTCACCACCATTCACGCTGAGCACATGTGCACTTGTTATTTGGTGTAACGTGGACTGCTTTTGCGGTCATCATTGCCCAGTCTTTTTCTTTTTTTTTCTAAAAGAAAGAGGCAAAGGAGCAGGCTGGTCACCTGATGGAGAGCAATCACCGCCGCCCATGGACACCCGCAAAACCAGAGGAGTCGCAGATGCGTTGCCGGCCTTTAAAAAGCAATAGGGTTAAGGAAGGAATAGGAATTGTGAGGGGGGGGGGGGGGGCTCCAGAACTCTCACTGGCCCGACGAAACTTAACAGCACCAAGTGCCATAATTTCATTAGTGGCTCTACCTCAGTCAGTGTCTCTTTCTCTGAATGACCCTTTAGTAGTAACAGTCGTTATTTGATTAGCACTAGCAGGGTCGCCGTGCAATGTTAGGTTAGGTGCAATGTAAATATTCCGACGGACTGCGATCTTAATTACGAGTGATTAGATAGAGGTCGGATATGTGTGTGTGTCGGCTGTACTGTACACACACTACAGTAGATATACACAGAAAAGTTATTCCGTGATTGTTTGTATTTCGTACAGAGAGGCGATTTGAGTTTTGGATTGCAGACAGGCGGCAGACTCCGTTTGGGACAATTTCAATAGCGTATATTTGAAATACTACTCACCCCCGTCGTCGGCCACACACCGCACTAATGAATTAGGTAGCGCGAATGATTGGAATTCGTCCCTCTGTCGCAGCATCTATCTGAAGTCCTGTATGTTCATTATTTTATAGATTTTAATTAGTCTGGCAAACCTTTACAGAAATATCATAAAATGAAACGGCGCATTTTAGTTTATACTAGTAATTATGATTATGGGTGCTTTCAGATATTCATAATTTGGTCGAGACATATTACAATTTATGGGATATTAAGTTTTTTCACATATCCAAACTACTATATTTCTTTGATTGCCTCCTGATAAATATTAGCATTGGTCTCTGAGCAACACTCTGCGTAGCGGGCTAGATAGTTACTAAATACATTGGCAATTTTAGCGTAGACTGTATTCCAATAATAAAGGCCTTTGCTCAGTAATGGTACAGTATACTTTGATTTAATATTCATTGAAAAAATTACAAATTGGAAAATGACAAATTAGGGTTGAAAAAATGAGAAGTTCTGAAGACTGTTACACCGAGTCAGACGCACTACCGACCAAGCTATCGTGTTTCGGTTTAGCACGGTTTCCTATTCATTCTTAAAGTTAAAAACAAATAAAGTTTCTTTGTTTGTAGCAAGAAGAACCAGTGAGATTGAATCTGTAGCCTACGTTTTTATTTTTTCCGATTCGATCAAAGTAATTATCGAATCGGTAAAAATAACCAACTATTGGTGGACCAATGATTGGTGCTCGCCTCCAGACAGTTTGACAATATGCCAGGCGCCTTAACGGCCAGACGGCATTGTTACCAAGTAATAAAGCTAATCACACACTACGCAGACACGGTAAGATATCTGTATCTGAGCAGATATCTTTCAATATCGCTCTCTATCTAAATCATATGAACCAACACACACAGCGCAGATAATTTATATTTTATCGTGCAGTATCTGTGAGCACCGACATATACCGACAGATGGTGAGATTATTATCTGCGTATACAAATATATCTGCAGATAACATCTGCCGTATCGGCATCAGAGTGAAGGATTCCGAGTGAATGTATCGTCTCGTATATTATCGTATCTGTTTAGTGTGTGAAGCTTTCAGATAAATAAAATATTACCGTATCTGCGTAGTGTGTGATTCGCTTAAGAGTCATAATGATTGACAGGTATCGATCGCTATCTTAAACTGATAATATCTACGAACTGTAAAAAAGAGTATTTGAAAGTTTGTTATTCGCAAAGGGGCATAAGAAGTAGTATAATAGAACTTTGATTGCAAATAAAAGTTGTTTTATTATCGATATATAATAAGTATTTGTATTTCATATTTTCTTCTCTTACCAGCTTTGCAAGTATGGTCGGTTTATTATGGTAAAGTATGATGTTTTTGATGTATAGGTGTTTGAATTTAAAAGGGTTATAGTTTCGCTGTACTGGGATGTGATGAGTATTTAACAGGTTTAAATAAAATGCAGGCTTCTCAGTTATAAATCAGTGTGCTTTAGAGCATAGTCAAGAATGAAGGATACACCAACATATAATTCCTATAGGTATTGGAGCACAATGGCGCAGCTGCGTGGGCTGCTCAGGCATTGGGTTTGCGATCTCGCCCGATGAGCAACTTTCACAATGCCGAACTTGATGGGTGACCACATTTAAAACATCTCGAGCTCCTTTGTGCTTCGAAAGGCACGTAACTTGGTTTTACGTAAGTAATGCAAAAAACATAGTTTTATAGTGTGGTGCTTATTTGACAAAACAAATAAAGCGTAAAGTCAAAGTCAAATTATTTATTCAATGTAAACCTTTACAGGTACTTATTGATGTCAATACTAATAAAAATTAAAACAGTTAACTAACTTGTAGTTAAGACTTAACAACTAGTCTAACGAACTATAGACAAACGCGCATCGCTACCCCCAGTACCACTGCACGCCGAAACAGGATCGCGTCGAACCGAAATATACGCCGTGGCGATGGAATTCTGTGTAAACAAACGTATCTCTTGGTACGAGACAAAATGGCGGGCAAATGTCCCAAGTGTTTTAGCCGTTTGGGTCCCCTAGCGACCCAAACGGCTAAAACTTATATTTTTTTGTTTTTTGGAATGAAAGTTGAAGAATTATAAATCATAATGAATAGTTAACTTAAGTTAACACTTTATGGAATAAATGTGATTTCCAATTATCGTATTGATATGTTAATAACATAAATGTTAATAAATGTAATATAATAATAATAATATAATAATGTAATAAATGAAAATGTTACATTAATTTGCATGTCATGATATATATGACTAAATAGGTTTTAAGCTACTTAACATAATGTCTTGATAACATTCACATTTTAACCACCCTATTTAATAACAAATAAAGTATTTGTGTTTGTATTTTGTATTTGACGTTGCTCATAATCAATCTACAAGAGTAAAAATGTATTATTTTCTGTATCACACAGCACACACAGAAAAACAACTAAGTGCTTTATTTTATTGTAGGTCAGTCTGGTATCAAATAAACAGGATCTTCTTTATTGTAATCATCTGTCTTTTAAAAAATGTAAGTACAAATAACTTTTGTTCCCAACCAATAATGTTTTGTGTACCAATACAAAACGTTCGAAGCATTAAGGACATGCAACTCCACAAAAGTTATTTGTATCATAACGGTCCTGCATGCAAGGGGTCGAAACAGGATTAAATGTTATTGCTCAAAATTATGTACTAGAAGCCAGCAACTCACAGTAGGTTTATTTTACTTTACCACCCAGCATGTTAGGTTATGTCAGGTTATTATGCTAGTAATGCCACTGTTTAGGTTACAAAAGGTTCTAGGCTCTTTATTTTTTGGGGCAAGGTATACACTATTATAATAAAATACCAAGTACTATACTTGATTTACCTTTAGATAAGTTTAAGAATCATGTAAATTAGGAAAGGTTATTACACAGTCAAGGAACATTTAGAAGACAAAACAGCCTGGTCATAATAATATATTTACACATTTTTTTTCTTAATCCATTATCTTTATAACTAATTGTATAATTTGGTAACGACATGTTGTTTTGTAAATGTCGTTACTTCTATATTATTTTAAATAAGTTGATTAGTGGTGATCTGGATTGCCCTGACCTTTTGTCATAGCTACAGATTCATATACCTCTAAAATTGCCTAGAGAAGGTAAATATGTCCCATTTAAGACTAAGGGGTCAAAAAGCAATTTCGGTCATCACTCACTTATAAACAGGCTTCAACGTCACTACAACGAACTGCAGAAGAAAACCGATGTTGATGGTATTCTCGTGCAGCACTTATAAATTTAAGAAGGCTGTACTTGAATCATTCAAGTTATAGCCTTTTCTTAATAAGTTTTTCTAGTTCACATTCGCAAGTCGTGGCAGCCTGTAAGTGAATCTGCACTTAGCTAATAACCTAGTTCTTAAGAATATTTTAATGTATAATACTAGTGTAAGATTTGTTGGTTGTCCTTAAAAATAAATAAATAAATAAAGCTGTGGAGTTTCTTGCGCCCGTTTTTCTCCACAGCTAAAAGACTTCCTGAATGGGTGGGGTGGGTGGGTGGGTGCTCATCCATCCAAATAAATTTAGACGATTCAAAATGCTTATTTTTAGTTTATTGAATAAAGAAATGTTGAGTTTGAGTCTGAGGTATGTGTATGACAAAATTTCCCCATGACTGCTTATTGTTCATTTGAGGCGACCTGCTGTGCCCTGTGGTAACACGATTGTAGGCTGATGATAAAAAATCTATTATTAAAAATCAAATGGTACCGGATTGAATATCAGCAACCTAACAACAGTGCGCACAAAAGGCGGGCTCATTAGCAACCTGTTTTGGCAAAGTACCTACTAATATTACACAAGTAGCGTGCACGGCTGCTGGGTCTCAAACTTTCACAGTAGGATTTAGTGAACATCTAAAAGTTGGTAAGTAATATTTGATGTTTATGCGTAAAAAATGTTCAAATGTACTTTGAAGTAAAAGGTTGAAAAAAAGGTATTCGGAAGACGTACATTCGGATTTCACCTGAAAAAGTATTTTTTTATTTATTTATTTAATTTATTGGATCACCAACTTATGGTACAGCATATAAAATAATAAATGGAAAATACAGAATTGTTTAAAACTAACTATCCGTAACCACAACATGCATATTTATACTGTATAAACTAAAATAATAAAATATGAAAACAAAAAAAAAGGAAAATTTCGGTATAAATTACAAATTACAAAATTATAAAAATACAAATAATTAAAAATGCAATAATAATAAGAATTGTGCTCGAATAGAATTGTATTAAATAAAAAAAATCATAACTTTTTAAAATTAAATCTAAGAACCTAGGAAGGCTTTGAAAATAAGTATCAAGTTCAGGGATTTTTTTAAGTACAGGGATTTTTTTAAGGTTTGACATTTATATTTATAATTAAAATTTGATTACGATCATCATTAGATCGTGAAAAGTTGCCTATGGTAAGAGGACTGCCTTAGCGGTCATCATTGCCTAGTCTTTGACTAACTCTTCGGGGATAATAGTCCTGATTATAATTATGTCTACATAATAATATGTATATTTTAAAATTATTACACAAAGATAATTGTATTGTTAATATTAGTTATACGGTATGTTTTTTAACGAACTACTTGCCTTGCCTTGTGACTGTATGCATATTATGGTTTAAGAAACTTTATTTCTCATAAGAATACAAAGATTCACTTACTGAGAAAGATACATTTTGTTTTATCACTATTCATTGCATATTAGCCATACGTAATCAAGTTCCTTTATCATAATAAAATTGTCGCCTTGGACAGCGGTGATTTATTTTAATTCGCTTTTTGTATCTACTACGGGTAAACATTTGGCCTTCATGACACCTAATGGTAAGTGACGGTAAGAGATTTTTACATGTTTCTTTGATGTTTTCATGTCTTTTTTCAGTGTTTAAAAAAAATTTAACATTGTAATTGTATTATTCTTTAAACCATATAAAGAATAATACAATTACAATGTTAAATTTTTTTTAAACACTGAAAAAAGACGACAACCTCAGGCGGGAATCGAACCACGCACCCTCCGCATTCCGGGCGGCTGCCTTAACCACTTGGCTACCGAGGTCTGGCTTTCAACCGTCGAAATTTGTCAGTGCTTGATGCTTATGTTTTTAGTCAACATTGCTTCATCAAATCTTAGAAGTTTTCACCTCTGAGATCCGAAAGAAATATTTTTACAAATATTTAAACATTCGGTTAAGATGAAGCTGCGTTTATAGATTAAAGTTTTTTTTTTTATATTTTAGCGTTTTATTAACGCTTAAATATACTTACGTAAAATTTTTTAAACACTGAAAAAAGACGACAACCTCAGGCGGGAATCGAACCACGCACCCTCCGCATTCCGGGCGGCTGCCTTAACCACTTGGCTACCGAGGTCTGGCTTTCAACCGTCGAAATTTGTCAGTGCTTGATGCTTATGTTTTTAGTCAAAGGTAGTCGTCTTTTTTCAGTGTTTAAAAAATTTTACGTAAGTATATTTAAGCGTTAATAAAAGGCTAAAATATAAAAAAAAAAAAAAATCTTTAATCTACAATGTTAAAATCACTTAAATATAAAATACACTAAAAACATATTTATTAATTTATTTAAGGACAACCAACAAAACAAACACCATGTACATTTATAAAACAACAGATATTGGGTAACGTTCTAAGGCGCTGTCTTACTTAGTGGTTACCACGACATGCATAAACTAAAACAAAGTAATTAGGAAGCAAACTATGCACACACTATCATTCACACAAAACAAACTACTTAAGATCTACAAGATTTATTAAAGAAACCACAAGCCGATTTTGTGTCAATCACCTTGTGGTTGTGGCCCCTCCAGGCAATTGATCTTCTAATTCGGTTATCAATATGGATTTGTTAAACGTGGGTCCAATACGCAGTTCGTCCAGATGGTATTTCAACGTCTTACATCTATTTGTCCAACACATATTTGGTCCAATATACTTTTTGTCCAACAAGCATTTCGTCCAACAGGTTTACGTCTAAAAGGCATTTCGTCCAACGTGTATTACGTCAATACGTATTTGGTTCAACACGCATTTATTTATTTATAGTAATAAATAAATTCGTTTGTTTTGCTCTTCGATGTTAAGGTCTATAATTCTTTGGCTGAATTGGTGTAGAAAAACAACGTGCTTCCTGACGAATGGCTTTATTGATACTAGTTTCGCATATCAAATTATTTGGTTTAGAAGCATGGGACATACCGCCCGCCAAAACAATAGTTTTTAAACAAATAATGATTTTATTTATTAATTTAGACTAAAAGCGCAAAAAACGGCGGCTTATTTGCAATAAACGGCAAAAAAAATCACGTTTGTTGTATGTAAAAATATGTACATCGTCTGAAAATTTCGATTTGTTAACCGTAGGTCAAAACTCTCTATCTATCACAGTTCATGAGATACAGCCTGGTGGCAGACAGACGGACAGCGGAGTCTTAGTCATAGGCATAGAGAAATATTGTAATAGGGTCCCGTTCTGTATGTACCTTCGGATACGGAACCCTAAAAATTACAGCGGCTGGTTTAAAGCATATTACTGCAGGATTAATTACAGAATTCGATTTACGACTAAGCCGAATTATTTTGACGAAATTAATTAATGACGAATTATTGGTGCTACCAGCGTTGATCCGGTTGGCGGAATCCACTCAATGCAGCCCAAATTAAAGTCACCCACGATTATTACTTTATCAAAATTTTGTAAAACCTTTTAGAAAATTTGACGAACTGCGTGATGACGAATTATTGGTGCTACCAGCGTTGATCCGGTTGACGGAATCCACTCAATGCAGCCCAAATTAAAGCCACCCACGATTATTACTTTAAAAAAAATTCTAAAACCTTTTAGAAAATTTAGTTTTTTTTTTTAGATTCGCAATACCGAGAAAATTATCAAGTGTGTGACCTTTTATCGGTGGCGGAACATACACGCCACATATAATAAGTTTCTCTAACTTGTTGTTTAATCTAATTGCAACACAAACCTAGACATCCTCACATTTACTATTACAGCTCGAAAGTCGAAAGGAAGGCAACCGTTTTGACATCGCTATCAGAACGCCGCCACCCGATTTACCACAATGAAAACCACTGGATTCCCGGTCACGTCTATACACAAAATATTTATCAGTAAATAATTCTGAATCCAATATGTCACTGGCCAGCCATGTCTCACACAATATGATTATATCGTATTCGCAGGTTAAAATATTTTAATAAAGACCAACAGTCTTGGTTATGAGACGTCTTACGTTTGGAAAGTAAATATGTATTTTATCCGTTTTGACCAAGTTTTTAGAGTAAACACATGATAACAATAACAAAACAGTAAAAAAGGGCAATCACTTAAGGCTATTAAGTGTCCATATTACGTATAAACAGCTTCCGTGGTATCCGATGGACGCACGCACGCTGCGTACCCACACATATTTATTATTTAGTTGCTTAGCACGCAGGCGAGTAGCATCGTGTAAGCTTTTGTTCTCGATGGGTACGTATTATAATGTATAAAATTAAAATATATAAGTTTACAATGCATAAGTTCAAAATAACTAAAATCAAAAAATATAATGATTCAAAATACATAAACTTAAATGGCATAAGTTTAAATGCATAAACTGACAATACATAAAGTTCAAAATCAAATAATCATTCAAATCTAAACTGCTTAGAATACATAATAACCAACTAGTCTAAGTTTGAAATTCATAACTATCACTTATATTACCTATATATTTATTTTACCTACCAATTTCCAGCAATACTAGCTGCCCTACGTCTGTAGGTCACGTGATAGGTTATAAATTTAAAACAATAGCGAAGCGCAGCGTGGCGATTGTCTTGAATTTCGACGTTATTCTAGCTAAAACTCTTTCTATAATCTAGAGCTATAATCTATATTATTGATTGAAATTATTTGAAAAGAAAAAAAAAGAAAAACATTTATTGACCACACAAACAGTATAACATTAGAAAAAAGTTAAATAAAAAAATTATAACTAAAGTACATACACGGGACAAACAAATAAATATTTTGTGGCCAACTAGGCCCCAGCCTCAGCATAGGCTGCAGCGACATTTGCCGCTGCAGCGCTGGGTATTCTGGCGGGACCTTGAGGTCGAGACGTACGTAACAATACACGATATTAAAAAAACTACAATAAAAAATAAAACAACATAAATATAAAAAACGAGATAATTTAGATAAAGATATTATAATGCTTATTGCATTGCGTGGAAATAAAACTAAAGCATTATTTATTCTGAGGCTAATTATTATGTCTTATTTGTTTCTCTTAATACGAGACATTCGTATCATTTTCCTTCCTTTACGTTACCCTTTATTATACAAAACAATAGTGAATTGCAAGATAAACAAAAAATGGTGCCACTCTTGTGCCAAAGATACTGGTAGAAACTGGTAACCCATCAAGTGATCAGATCAAGCAAGATACCAGTCAATTAAATAGATGAAGCAGTCAAAGAGCAGAGCATTAAATGGGCAATATCCGCCCCGATGGTGCCGGAGCGCGACCCCCATCAAGCACATAATCGGTCCCCCATAACCTAAACTTGAAGAACCCGAAAATTAGTCGGATGACTTTTGCACAACATTATGGTACTTTTTGAGGTGGCGTCTAAATTTATCTACCGTTTTCAGGTCACGCACGAGATAGTTCCAGCACCTCGAGGCGGCGAATCTAAATGACCCACGGAACGCCATTGTCCGATACTTTACCGTAACAAATATGTTAGTACAGTTTCTCTTTGGGTACCTACTCTGATCAGATGCCCATACAGCTTATCATAGAGATAGCGCGGTTTTTCTGCTCCCACCACGCCAAACAGAAGGGTGGCAAGATGAAGCCTCCAACGCGCCTCCATCTTCATTATGCTTGCAGCATTCAGAAAAGGAGTTACATGTGACCAAGGAGGCACATGAAAACAGAAACGCACACAAGCATTCTGAACACGCTGAACAAATTTGCTTGTCCTAGCTAACAGACACGGTCCATATACATCACAATAATTGAGTCTTGACCAAATTCGCGTCTCACAGAGTGTAACTCTCAGTTCCTCGCACAAATAAGGCCTAATTCGGTATAATAGTACACTTAGTTTGAACCTTACGGCGAGTGACATTAAAGGTTATATCAGCCAATCCAGTTGGTGTGGAGGGACGAACTAATTCGTTCAAATTATCGCCTTTATGCTGTTTATTTCCGCAGTTAGGACACATCTATTTAAACTTAACGTCTTGTTTCATATTCTTAGCCTAAATTCAGTTATAGATAATAATAACCTTCTTCCACGTAATGCGTACACTCCATACAATCATTACCCAATAGGCGCAGTTCCTCATTGAACTTGTTCAGCTGGGTTAAAGGTAGATTAGGTATGTATGCGTATGCGCTGCCGCAGCCAGCGGCCGGCAATCGACGGAGAGGTATGCCACACCGCCTCGCAGATGCGACGGTTGCACCGATTACGCCCGAAGACACACGACATAGTAACTATACCTATTTGCTTAGATTCACTGATAACTGGAGAATAAACTTTGCAACTTATGATAAGAGATTGATATAGCGTTAAAACAAAATTGTGAAATTAGAATCAGCGAGCGACACGTCTGCTTCCAACAGCCACGGACGACGAATATAATATTTATAGTATACTTATATTCACAAATATAACAACAGTTTGGGAAAAATATAACAACTAAATATGAAAATAAACTTAATGTAAATAATAATAAGTGATGGATGATACACAAACAGATGAAATAAACTAATTTATTTAATTAAAATGATTGATTGTACGGTGGTAGGATTCTGCCTAGGTTGCCGAGTGGTTAACGCTCTCGCGGATGGGAACGAGTGAAACGTCAAGGACATTGCACATTTAGTGGATGACAGCGGACAGCGGATGGCACGTCTTACGTCTTTGGGCTGCGGTGGCCGCGCACACCAGGCAGTAGGATAGGCAGTAGGCAGTAAGATAAAAAAAAAATGTTGGTTGTTTAAATGTTCTAGTAAGTAAGTAAAAGTAAGTAGGTAGACATTTATTGACAATCACACAAATCACCTACAGTAGGTAAATTTAACAAAAATATTACACAAGAAAAAAAACAAATAAATAGTAGGTATAGAAACAAAAAAATGTATGTCTTGTGTGTGAGAGCCAACTGCACACTGCCTCAGCTCGTGGTGCCGCTGCGGTGATGAGAGCAGTCATTTGTCTTGAAGATTTTTGCTGCATTATACTGGAGATCGATGACTAAATAAATAAGCAAACAATTAAAAACGTTTGAGAACCATTGTCATAATCTTGAGCGAAGACGCATTTAATGCCACTTACAAAAAGATTCTATAAAGTCATATTCTATTGTTGAAGTTTCATGGCGGAAAAGTGAAGTGGCATCTCGTCAATTTAATATGCTTTTCGCAAGTTAATATTATAATGGTGCAGTATTACCGTGTTCGTCTAGGTATGGAAACTCTACGGATATGAAGTCGGGGGGAAGAGGGGATTATTTTGTCATTCAGTATGATTGCTATGCCTAATTTAATCAATATACGAGGAAACCTATCTTTTGTTCACAAAACAACTAAACATTTCATTACTATACTAGTCAGTGACGGATTAAGACTACTTGATGCCCTAAGCAATCCACGCCTGTGGGCCCCCCTTCCGTATGTCAACTAGCACCTTTCTTTAGACCTTTACCGTCTAAAACATTCGTTTTGTTGTAAAATAAGATGATGAAATGTAACGTACCTTAGAAATGGAGTAGGTGCGAGAACAATAAAAACCAAAGCATAATTTATTTATTTATTGAAATGCGCCTTGCGGCTTTTTTAGGCATTGAATTCACACAAGATAGTATTAACGTCTAACGTTTTTAACATATCGGACTCTACTCTATGTATAATATCGATAAATGATCGAGCTTTTCTTGTATTATCTTTGGCCTTTTTATATTTTTTAATATTTTTAATTTTGAAAAAGAACATTACGCTGAGCAATTTGTAATAATAAGCGATAAAAATATACGTAGGGCTGTTTCCACATTAGGGAAAGCAGATTCAATTTTATCATCATGTACCATTTTATACAATTGTGCGTGAGTTTGATGTAAACTTGTGCGAGCCGAATTACAGGGTCTGGAACTTATTTTACTTATGACATATGAATGAAACTGTTGAATTTCTGTTATTAATTCGGTGTTAAGGTCTTCTGGATAATTATGTATTTAATAGATTTTTGCTGTGCTGACTGTATTCTGCAGTTTGATCGGGACACATAATTTTACCGGCATCGGGTATTTTATTCAAGAATGAGAATTTGTCTGCTGTATCTTTGTAAGTATATCTCTCCTCTTTATCGTATCTTTTTTGTGATATCCTTAAAGTGACACTCGCGAGGTTAAGATAAATCGGTGACGTGCGAATCATCAAAATCGGTAAACGCGTTTGGTCTCTACAATGGTACAAAGGAACAAACATACATACATAGACTGACAAACACATTACCCTCCCGCAGTCGGGTAAAAGTAAAAACAATTGACAAATCGGGTAAATGCAGCTCTTTCTCTGGACCTGCGGGTCTATCGGCTAAAAATATGGAAATGGACATGGGCTTCATTTGACATTTGAGGCCCATATTTTCTCCTTAAATGGGCATATTATGTACTTCAGATGTCAAATGAAGCCCATGTCCATATTCATAGTTTTTAGCCGATAGGGTAGCTGATCATCAGATCAATATCAACTCCATTGTCACCGGGCGGGAGGGAATACAGCTTAATACCGTTGAGTATTTATTGTCCTTCATACCCAATGATTACCTAATTTTAGCTCAATCGGATCGCTGGAAATCGCTCAAAAATCGATCGCGATATTCCACCCGTACAAACTTATAAACTTACTTGACGTGTAGTGTACCTAGTAAAAGCTTGTAACAATACCTATTAGCTTTTAAATTAAATAAACACGCCCGACCGCTAGATATTGGTACCTAGTCGTCTTTCGGTAGGTATCATTTGACGCGCGTGTCATTGACCTCTCAAACTAATTTACCTACCTAGAAAAAACTATTTCGGATCTTGCAGAAACCTTCTGCTTCGACTGGTATAAGTAAATTTACATAACCAAAAGTAATTACATAAATGAAACAAAATACTTTAGATATTTTGACTTTGGACATTATCAAAACAAAACAAAATAAAATTTTACGTACCTAAGCGAACACAATATTAAGAACTTGAATTATTTGTCGACTTACACTAATTAGTGCTGTGTGACTCGCACAGGACAGCGTAGATTTTTAGTTTACTGAAACTATTGACTTACTTGTTAATTATCAAATTAATTGTATTACGTATGCATAGAAGCCGGCCGGCACAATTACTCAAAAAACAAAACATTTGATAGACGCAGATTTGCGGGGGCGCCAGGCGGGGGGGGGGGGGGGCGGCGCCGGGAAGGGGTAGTCTGATCGCGATTCCGGTGCATTCGAATTGCCGAATGCACTAGCGGACAGCGACTGGGCAAGCGGGAGCGGGGTTATGACTCTAGGTCGGACTCAATGTCAACTTAAAAACCGCGAATTTTCAAATTAGTCCTAGAAACTTTTTTTGCTGTGGTTTTTGGTGATGTGAGAGTGAGACGTGATGCCTTAAGGACGGATTTTTTTTGTGCTTCGTCTGGTGCCCCCCAGACGTGATGCCCTAGGCAATTGCTTAATTTGATTAAGGGTTAATCCGTCACTGATACTAGTATATCTTCAATGTACAGACACTGACCTGCTACCATTTTAATATAAGTAGAGATAATAAAAGAAACATTCCTATATTTTTGGAAAAAATACTTTTCATTTTTTTAAAAAAGCTTACCCGATCTGTGTATCCAACCAACTAAAATACAAAATGTATTACTCTGTGTCTATTTGATTGTAATGACCTATAAGTAAGGGGACGATAAAGAAAAAATCCTTTTAAAGAAATATCAACTCTGAAGTTTAAGGAATACCCCGAAAATCAATGCTTTTTATATAAGTATTTTTAATTACAAAACAACGATAAACAATACTAAAAATGACATTCGAACTAATTATTTGGTTAAAATAGGAGACATTTTCTTAAATTATTAGTTACTAAGAAAGTAAACTTTATAAAGTATCCTTGAGTATTAAAAGTACTTCGTCATGATCCATTGCTAAATTTTATGGTTTTATATTTTAGAGTTGTTGGAAATACTTTATCCTTATCTATAACCCTATAGATTGGTATAAAAAATAAACGATGCGTAATTTTCAAATAACCTTAGTTGGAGCGACTGCCGGCACAGGTGAGATATATTAAAATATTCATGAGCAGTTATTCTCATTTACAAAAACAAAGGAAACTTTCCTTTGCGGACTTGCTATCTTCAATATTTAAGTTTCTCTCCAGGTTCCTTTGTGAGATCCTGTCTGTTGTCACAACTAATATTGAACGCGCAGATAGCGCAGTGAGTGCGCCCAACGCCAGGTAGTGCCATCACAAATATAATTATCTAATTGTGGCAGACGGCGGGCGTAACTTACGGCGACGGCAGCTCCATGACGCGTTCTGTCTATAGAGACATGCAGGAGCCAGACTAAATGACTTCCGTCCGTCGGGTAGTGGCCTGTATTTTAGGACTGTTTGCTCTTGGGTCCACTTGTACCTGTTATTCGGTCAATAAAAGTCTTGTAATATTTAATTTCATTCTTTATTTTTCCACAGATTTACAGAGTAGAGTCACAGAATAGTACTGTATCGTTCGGTGTCCAATGGAAGTTTGAATACTTCTTATACAATTGGCTTTTTTTCTACCGTAAACTAATAATAAATATAAAAAAGTAGAGCGCTGGATTCTTGCGACTCACACATTTTCTTTCTTGTCGGCTTCTTTTACACAAATGCCTAGTTATTATAACCTTATTTTAAAAAGTATTATTATGATGCGTCGCCGACACTAATTTTGCGCTCGCAGTCAAGCCTCCTGTAACGGGGCGAGCGGCGTGACGCGAACGGGATTGCATTTTCGGGTTGTCAACAAAATTCAGTTCTTTGATATTCTCTAATATACAGGGAATGAAGCAAGCGCTAAATTTATATAAAACGTTGTAAAGGAAGTACATATTAAAAGGTAAAGGTGAATTTGAAAAAAATAACATAGCGCAATTTAAGTCATTCTACTACATTTATAACGAATGTATCTATGTAGATGCGATTTATTATTAACCTTTCAACTGCGGCCGCGTGCTGATCAGTGTTCATTTAAAAATTCTATTGTATGTAGTGGCGCTGCGTTCAAAGTGTTTAAGATAATTCCGTATCATTTACATCAATTCTACGTGCACTAAACCCGTTGCGTACCAAGCCAGCCACACTACACGAGCATCCAAAGGCTTGGCAGTTTGCCAATTTGCCAACTGTTGCGCCAAACACGCCTGTGGATTCATAATCCGGTCTGAAATGTGCCTTTGATTTGCCAAACACAAGACAATTCATTGTATAGTGAGTCTTACGAGTACTGCGCGAAGAACGTATTTCGTATTCTTGTCTGGCGCTATAAGATGCTCCGCGGCGCCGGCGGCGGCGCAGGCAATTTGCCTGAGCAGGATTGTCTGGCGTTTCGTTGTTTGTAATGAAAAAGTTATTTTTTTATGGTACATTTATAAATTGACTCATTTTGTATGTATGTAAATATTTCATACAAACAGATGCACAACAGGCAAACGTCGCGACTTGAGATTGACTTTGAGGAAAGCAACATAAAAACGATAAATATTTGTCTGGTTAAAACGGCAACCTCAAAAACTACTAAGCATCATCACTCTTAAATAAGATATTGTAGTAGTTGTCCAGTCTCACAATCAACCAGCAATTCGTTATTCATATAGCTACGGATTTAATTCCAATACACATATGATTTTTGCGGAGTTGTGGATGTTGCGCCCGATTGCGCCCGGTTGGGCCCAGTTGCGCCTGCCTGCGCCTGGTTGCACCCGGTTGCGCCCCGCTGCTCTGGCCGGTGGCGTATCGTACCGATCGCAGCAGAGGCAGCCGCATCTAATTTAATCAACGCTGTCTGAGATTCAGCCGTATTCGGCGAGCTGTTTGCCACATCAACAGTAGTTTTTTAGCTTCCAGTAGTCACTGGACACAATATGGCAGATATAGGAGCGTACACATAGCGTAATGGATTAAGGTGCCTGCCGAAGTATTTTCAGAGGATGGGTTAAACATAGGGGTTCTTTAAAGACAATAAAACAATCAACATTAGGTTGGTTTTAACGACTGCCATCTGACGACAACAACCGGGACCAACGGGTTAACTTGCCTTCCGAAACACGGAGGAGCTCGAGATGTTTTTAATTTGGTCACCCATTAAATGTCCCGGGCTCAAAAAAACGCGTATTAATTTTTTTAAAGGTTCGGCAATGCGCAGTGTTACCTGTGATGTTGCAGACGTCCGCTATAATGGTGATTACGTACCATTTAAATAAGAAAGAAAGCACAATGGTAGATACAAAAATATTAAAAAGTGACAAGTGTTCGTAAACTCCAGCTGCACAACACTTTAACATAAATGTGCATCCGGGCACGACGGGCTTTCCGGCTGTGACTCTTCCGCCTTATCATCACTTCCAACAGGTGAGATGAATGCCAAGGCTTTCTTTTAAAGGCATACATTGATTGATGTATTTAGCCAATAAAGTTAACACGCTATATTAATTTACTAGCGACCCGCCCCTGCTTCGCACGGGTTACCACCCTTACCCATATATGTACCTAAACAAATTATAGCCTATGACCTTCCACGATGAATGGGCTATCTAACACTGAAAGAATTTTATAAATCGGACTAGTAGTTCCTGAGATTAGCGCGTTCAAGCAAACAAACTCTTCAGCTTTATAATATTAGCATAGATATATTTAGTAAAGTAAAAGTTTGCATTATGTTTTTATGTAGCCTTTTCTTTGTCGACAGAAAAAGCAATGCACAGATTCCCTTGTTTTAAAATATTTCCTAAATATATCTATGCTAATATTATAAAGCTGAAGAGTTTGTTTGCTTGAACGCGCTAATCTCAGGAACTACTAGTCCGATTTATAAAATTCTTTCAGTGTTAGATAGCCCATTTATCGTGGAAGGTTATAGGCTATAATTTGTTTAGGTACATATATGGGTAAGGGTGGTAACCCGTGCGAAGCCGGGGCGGGTCGCTAGTAAATTAATATAGCGTGTTAACTTTATTGGCTAAATACATCAATCAATGTATGCCTTTAAAAGAAAGCCTTGGCATTCATCTCACCTGTTGGAAGTGATGATAAGGCGGAAGGTGGAAGCGCGCTTCACCCGGAATCCTCACCCACTGAGGAACTGGCTGTCTTATCGGCCACCGAGGCGCTTCCTTGCTGCGGCTTAACAAACGAAACAAACTAATATTTTAATTACTCATCCCGTAAAAATGCCCGCCAGCTCTAAAAGAGCTCTTAATTTTCTTAGAAGAACCTTTCTTTCTTTCAATTCAACCCTGCACGAAATTGTGAAAATTTACGTATTTTTAAGTTACTTGTACTATGCGCTGAATTAGTTAAATGCATTAAAAGAACTTACGTAAGTTAGCCTGATCATTGCACGAGGTCGTGGCCTTGTTGAAATTTGAAACAAACTCTTTAAACAATATCAAACAATACATAAATCGAATGACTCCTAAAAACATTTTTTTTCGAGACAACTTTCTTAATTTTACGCATGAAACAATAATAATTCTTACATGAAAATATTTGTGTTGGTATTTTGCAGGTCGCCCCCATCTTAAAAAAGTAAATTTTTATTTCTTACACAAGCGCGTAATGGTTTTGTATACTTCGCAGAATAAAAAAATTGCTCTAATCAAATTACTAGGTCTGAAACTTCAAAGCAGAATAGTTCTAATTTTTAATATCAAAAAGATTGATTTTGCTTTGAAGTTCATTAAGAGACCAATGTCAGGTTTTGCGATCGCGCGGCTATAAGTCCGTCTGATGCCAAACTGCAAGTAGCGTATGGCGTACTCCTGTAAAGTTTCCTCTCATTAATTTAAGCCTTTCAGCTTATTTGCATGCGTTACATAACGTCGTGAGCAACTTGATACATGAAAGATAGGTACATAAAAACTTGTGCATCGCACTACAAAGCCAGACATTGAAAGTAAGTTTAAGATTTTGTTGAAAATCAAAGACTGTCGGTTCAAGTATGCGTGAAAGCCTTGCTAATTTAATTTTAAACGACACATTGAACACTGTTGCCAGTGCAAGATCCCCCATACCGCATAGCGTCACTGCTCTCAATGCCTTTCTGGACGCCAGCCCAGATTGTGATGTGTTTGTGGATAAATGGAAGGTGATTTTATCTGAATGCTTGAAGTACTGTGAGAGGAATGTATGATAGTTGTGTCTCACATTATTTTATTGACGTGACAACGTCTTATAAATTGGTTTGCCGGGTGACACTTCAAGAAACTGCGTTACGCTCCGCTCACGTTATGCGCTCACAATGAGAGCGAGTGAGAGGCACGCGTCCCTTCCACTCGGGCATGGTTAGCCCGCCTAAGAGCGAGAGAGACAGACATAAAAAGTGAAAGGCACGCGTCCCTTCCATATAATTCTTTGTATAAATAAATGTTTTAAATTGTTACTATTATTTCATCCTTCTTCCTACTATACGAATGAATATTCACATTAAAATTATTTTACCACTCAAAGTCGTTGGTCACGTAAAACTTTCGCCCGTATACCGACTTTACAGGCAACCAATTTTTTTTTTTATTTATTATATTGCACAATTAATTGGATTGTTTGCTATATTTAATGTTTAATTATTATTGAATTTATTATTTATCCAAATAATTTTAATGCTCAATTTGTATTGTTTGTTCTGTTATATCTGTTCTGTTATAATTTTTTTTTTATACTAAGCCCGGCAAATGACCCCACTCCACCTGATGTTAAGTGGAAATGAAGTCCAGGCGCGAGGACAACTGGTGCAGCGTAAGAGACGTAGCATCAGTCACCCTCACTCTGCCGGCCCACAAAGTGCTTCTTCACGCCTCATTTGAAGGACCCTATGTCATAGGTAGGAGGGAATACGTGTGCTGGTAGACTATTCCATCTTTTGGAAGTGCGACAAAGAAACGAGTCACCAAATTTCTTTGTGCGTGATGGAATGTTAGAGACTGTAAATTGGTGACTCCGGAGAGCAGCACGCGTACTCCTATGGAGGAAGGGAGAAGGAGGGATGAGGTCAAAGAGTTCTTCAGAGCACTCGCCATGGTATAAACGGTAAAAGACGCTGAGTAACGCAATATCTCTACGCAATTTCAAAGGATCGAGAGTTTTAGTGACCTCCGCATTGCCGATAATGCGCACAGCGCGGCGCTGCAATCTATCCAAGGCATCGAGAAGGTACTTTGCGGAGCTGTCCCAAGACCGCACCTGTGTCTTGTATAATAGACACAACTGATCAGGCGTGAAGAATCGCCGCACCTTGTTCAGGACACCGAGTTTACGTGAGGCATTTTTAATCACGGTTTCGATGAAACCGTGATTTTGATTTTTCCTTTTGGTTCACATCGCAGCGGATGGATTTATTGTAATGTAATCTAATTTAATTGTACTATGTATTAATTAATTAATTAATTGACGATCTCCTTGGTCGAGTGGTTTGTACACCGGTTTTCATGGTGTCGCCATCTCTGAGGTCCCGGGTTCGATCCCCATTCGGGTCAATTTATAAACTATTGTTTTTCTAAATTGTCTCGGGTTTGGGTGTTTTCTATGTATAATAAGTATGTATTTATCTATTTCAAGTATGTTTATCTGTTGTCTAGTAACCATTTAACGAGTTTCATAACGAAGCTTCTCTTGGGCTATAGATAATTGGTGTGAGTGTAGGAAAGTTTATTTTTAAATTTATTTTTTTATTAGTGTACCTAATTAGCCGTACTAACAAATTAAAATAAATGAAATAATATAATTAATTTCAATACAAACGTCCGATTTGTTTTTTTTTGCCTCTACTTTTAACAGCTACTTTATACTCATTTTCTTATTCGGTTGGGTATTAACATTTATGTCTGGTTTTACGGCAGCTGTAAGGACAATGATAAGGTTAGGACGATGTGTTGATAATGTTCACTATTGGCCAATTATTATGTTTCTGTCTACCACATGTCACAGTTGACTTCACCCAATTTGTGGTCAATTAAATCACTGCATCCAGGCATGATATTCGAACATCAATGTACTCGTAATATCATATCGTTGCTACAATTTGGCTGAGTGAGCCGAGACATGTACAGTCAACTCATGGAACATGTTGCACAGTTTCAGCCTCTTATCGCAAAGACGACAGGTTCATAAAATTTAATTAAAAAAAAAAACAAATTCACACTAAAACTCTTTACTTTTGTTACAGCCTAACAGTCAATTTTTTTTCTTAAGCCTATACTGTCCCACAGCTATGCAAAGGCTTCTCCCAAGTCGTTCCATCCATCTCTATCCTAAACCACCATAAGGTGGCTTAAAAGTCTGACTGGTGGCTGACATAAGTCAGCCGGTCTGGTAAGCGTCCACATCGCCTTGCCACCTCTTTCTGGGCCATGTCTGCGTCGACTATCTCCCGGAACCCATTGTGTCTCTACCCTTCAAATGTATTTAAAATTCAATAAATTTTTTTACAAATATCTGACATTTCCGTCAAACAATGCGGTACATTATATATTTATTTTATTTATATATTTATATATTTCTAAATACAACGGTGCGAACACCAATTACAGTAAATAGTAAAGTAAAGTACAAACAGTAAACACAAAATAAAGTAAAACTAAAACACAGAATAACAGATAAAAGTAAAAAACATTTTAACAAAGAAGACGCGTATTCATCCTTCTCCAAAACGTTACACAACTTTTGAAGATATCCTTCCATCCATCCGAATACACATCACATTCAGGTTGATCGGCCTAGGAGTCCATTGAAGTGGGTTAGTATGCGACAGACGTGCTTCCTCCCCTCACGTTTTGATGTCAACGTGTGTATTATAAACAAGGTAGAGATTAAATTGTCAAGATATCTTTGCCGTTTAGGATGCTTCGATTAAGTAAATAGTTGCTGAGTGTACATTGCTGGAGTGCATTGCTGCCTTGCATGAACGGATAGCTGTGAGCATCACCGGCATTCTAGCATCGGCACTACGAGAATGTACATCTATCTTTGTTAGATGCGCTGATTGGCGTTAAGTCGTTGAGCACATAAATTAGCTCGTTACATGTGTGCTTTACACAATTCGACGTCACATGTACGCTCAAAATATGTTGGCATTTAGCAGAACATACCTGTTAGGGATACAGTCACATACAATTGAGTATTTGAATAGCACTGTCAATGTTTAAACCAAGCAAAAACTTTGAGAGGTTAGGACCTACATGTCAATAGACACGGTGATGACAACTGACGACGCAACTATATACCCTGTAGAGTTCTTAAATTCCCTCGACCTCGACCAGGGGTACCCAAGTTGGATCTCAAAGTTGGTGTGCCTGTCATACTGATGCGTAACCTGGACGCGCCCAGACTGTGCAACGGCACTAGATTACGCATCACAGAGCTGAGACGGCACATCGGCCAGGCCACCATTCTTGCTGGAGGGGCCAAAGGATCTTTCCTTGTCCGGTATTGATACCCACAACCTTACCCTTTCAGTTCCAAGGTCTACAATTCCCTTTAAAGTGGCTTTCTCTATCACGATAAATAAAAGTCAAGGACAAACTCTAAAAGTAGCCGGCATTCACCTAGGCACTTCCTGCTTCTTCCCCGGACAACTGTACTTACGTGGGTTGCTCGCGTGTGTCGAAAGCAAGAAATCTTTTTAATTACGCAGAAAACAATAAGACCCGCAATGTTGTTTACCGGGATGTGCTGCAGTAAAATGATTTCTAGCTCTCTACGACCTAAGACAAAAAACAATTACATAAGACAGCATAATCAACTCTCCAGTTCTGTCAGTCAACAAATTTTGTAAGTAAATTGATTTTTCCGATGCTCAAATTTAAATTATTTTGCTTCTAAAAATGTGAATAGTTATTATTTTTACTGTTATCACAAAATTTATTTTCCCTAATAAACTGCGGGTAACACAGCGGGGCACAGCTAGTATATATCTAATCGTTATTATTAGAAACAAATATACCTTACTTTTACTTTGTTTTGTTAGTTTCATTCATTCGAAATTAAGGTTTTCTTCGCCGAGATACGTAGTTCTAAAATTACCTACATTATAAATTGGGATGATTGATGATGACTGATGTGATGATGATGGTGTAAAAAATAATATTGGATTATTTAATGTTTTACTTACTAGGTAAAATTATGTGTTTGCTTACCAAAGGACCTATTAATTTAATGAAAAAGTTCATAATTCAAAATGAAAATTCAATACGGTATTTCTACAACGAATGAGTACGTGAACGTTAAGTCTTTGTAACGTATGAGGCTAAGAATAATTCATTAAAATAGTACTCACAACTTTTTAGTGAGATTAAATGCTGGCAAAAGGAAATTGCTACACGGTTTGCAATTAGAGCAGTTGGTTTAATGCTCATATGGTTTACATTATTCCCTCCCGAAAATTGAACGTCAATGTTTGTGCATTACTTTGTGACATGTACTCGCAATACTAACTGCGTATTAAAAATGAGGACTGGAAAAACATCCATAACTTGTTAAAGAGAAAAATCTGCTTGTTTTCCGGTTTTCAATAATTTCGCTCCATCGAAGTGCAGCCTTCGATAATTTAATTACGAAATTGTGAAAATTTACGTATTTTTAAGTTACTTGTACATGTACTGTGCGCTGAATTAGTTAAATACATTAAAAGAACTTATGTAAGTTAGCCTGATCATTGCAGAAGGTCGTGGCCTTGTTGAAATTTGAAACAAATTCTTTAAACATTAGCAAACAATACATAAATCGAATGACTCCTAAAAACATGTTTTTTCGACAACTTTCTTAATTTTACGCATGAAACAATAATTCTTACATGAAAATATTTTTATTGATATTCCGCAGATACAACCCAACTTAAAAAAGAAAATTTTAATTTTTAAACTAAGCGCGTGATGGTTATGTACATTTCGCAGAATAAAAACATTGCTCTAATCAAATTACTAGGTCTGAAACTTCAAAGCAGAATGTTCTAATTTTAAATATCAATATGATTAATTTTGCTTTGAAGTTCAATAAGACTTATGTCAGTTTTAGCGATCGCGCGGCACCCCTTTATGGGCAGATGCCTCACTCCACAAACTATAACGAAGTAGATTTTATTAAGTTATTATTTTACTCTCTCATTTCTTAATTGGTTAAATCTTCACCGGATTTGCATAGAGCAAGTACAATTCTAAATCAATAGTACATTGTTATCCTAGGGGTGAAAGTAGATTATCTTCTCCCGAGACGGGGTTTGGCGCCAATAGTTAGAGGGAGTAAATAAGTCTTTCACCCGAGGGAAACACTGTGCTTTTCATTACGAATATAAGGAACATGAATGTCTTTAGTCCGTTAGTCGCCTTTTACGACACCCAAGGGAAGAGAGGGGTTTGTAGTATTATTTTGATGACTCCATCGCCGCTCTATGCTGTTGGTTGTATGTGCAGTCTTTAGTTCGTTAGTCGCCTTTTACGACACCAAAGGGAAGAAAGGGGTTGGTAGTATTATTTTGATGAGTCCATCGCCGCTCTATGCTGTTGGTTGTATGTGATGTCTTTAGTCCATTAGTCCCCTTTTACGACACCGAAGAGAAGAGAGGGGTTGGTAGTATTATTTTGATGAGCCCATCGCCGCTCTATGCTGTTGGATGTATGTGTCAGTTCTTAATGTCCGTTAGTCGCCTTTTACGACACCTAAGAAAAGTGAGGGGTTCGTAATATTATTTTGATGAGCCCATCGCCGCTCTATGCTGTTGGATGTATGTGCAGTCATTAGTCCGTTAGTCGCCTTTTACGACACCCAAGGGAAGGAAGGGGTATGATGAGCCTATCGCCGCTTTATGCTGTAGGATGTGTGTGCAGTTTTTAGTCTGTTAGTCGCCTTTTACGACACCCAAGGGAAGAGATGGTAAGGCTGCACATACTATCCAACAGCATAGAGCAGCGATAATTTTTAATAAAATAAATCAATTCATATTGTATTGGATTGTTTTATTTTCTCGCAATCGTAGTGAAAAGCAGATTGTAACACACGGCGCTAAAAACCCATTAAAACTCTGTTTCTATTTACTCCCTCGCTAAATATTGGGTCATTTTAGCCCCTTGTATAACAATCTACTATTTAACACCACCTGCTCGACAATGTCAAATTATAATATGTCATGCAAACCTAACGTAAAGTAACTCATTGGTCTAGCATGACATTAGTATTGTAATGAATTTTATTATGACCCGCTGGTCAATAATGTGATTTGAATTTGGAACATAAAGTAGAATAGTAGATTATTAACCAAGGGGATAAAGCAGTGTCTTCTGTCGCGGGTGACGATTTAAATCGCGAGCGTAACGAAGGACTCGAGGTTTAAAAACTTAAATCAGGAGCGAAGCGAGGGATTTAAGACGAGTCCTGAGTGTAGCAAGGGATTTAAGTTTACCCAAGACTAAGACAGCTTTATCACCGAGGAAAATACTCTACTTTTCGTACCATTTGTGAAAAAATTAACAAAATAATATTAAGAGATAAGCATGTATTAAAAATAATGACAATTAAAAGTAAAAGTTAACATTCGAAACATTGGTCCAATTATTGATAGAGTTACATTTTTGTTTGGTACATTTATTGTTGATAAGTTGATTTGTAATTTTATTTTTATCTTTCATTTTTTTTATTTTTTCCTCTTTTTTTTTTTTTTTTTTTATATTTTTTTTTTGTTTTTTTTTATTTGATTTATTTCCTTTTTCAATAATAATAATGCTTTATATACAAACTCAATGGTGTAAACACAGATGTAGTTCAGTATAAATTTCGGTAAGTATTCCAAATTTAAATCACATTCTCCCCCTAGAGAATGAATGAAATTCAGTACAATTTTCTTTTTCTGTTTTTAACAGATTAAAAATAACTATTGTTATGTTCGCATTTTGTGGCATAGAATGTCACTTTTTTGAGCAAGTGGTACGAAAAGGAACATATGCACTAAAAAATAAATTGTTCGTAAATCGAACTGGCCACCACGCACGAATAGATTAAAAATAAAGTAAAAATAGAACACAAAAAACTGAAAATTGCTTTGTTATAATATTGCTTTTTATTGTCTCGTAGATAGTGTGAAAAGTAGAGTATTCACCTCGGTAATAAAGGTGCCTTCGTCTTGGTCGACCTTGAATCCCACGCTGCACTAGTCTTAACTAACGCTAGAATCTTTCGTTTTGCTCGGGATTCAATACGAGGCGCCCGCTACATAAGACACTACTTTATCCCATTGGTACAATACTACTATTATTGAATGACACTATTAATTAAAAAGCATACTTTTTAACCACTTTAACCGCCTCTGTATGTAGTGGCTAAGCCACCGGTCTCAGACCCAGAGGTCACAGGTTCGATTCCCAGTCAAGGTGCATCTACTGTATTGTAAGTGATAACCGTATTAGAAATTAAACCGTATTTACGGATGTTACTCGCGTTTTTTAAAAAAAATTAAAGGGTACACTGTAAAGGGTCCAAAACGTCAGGACTAAAACAAAACCCTAAAAAAGTAGTAATATACGCGAGTTAGATCCGTAAAAAGTGTTTCATTTCAATGTGTAGTATTCGCGTAAACCTAAAAACATTAATCGTATCAGATTTTTAAAATAATGTAACATTTGTTAGCCTTCTATTCCAGATTTTCCACATTTCCTTCCCATTTAGAACGTCTCTTTAGCTGTGGAGAAGAATGGGCGCACAAACCTCCACAGCTTCATACAGAACGTCTTTTCATCGTTTCAGAAACGTTCATTCCCAGTACGTCTTATACTAGATTGCCTTTCCACTGGTCCTTACAACGGGACTACCTACTAAGAAGGAAAACTATTTAATAATTGAAATCAGGCGTTACTTTGCAAAAATTCAGAGCATACGCAAATGCAATAATAGTAGATTGTTATACAAGGGGCTAAAATGACCCATTATATACGAGGTAGTTTTACTCCCGAGCTTTAGCGAGGGAGTAAATAGAAACCGAGTTTTAACGGGTTTTTAGCGCCGTGTGTTACGCTATGTTTTTCACTACGAATGCGAGAAAATAAAACAATCCAATACAATATTAATTGGTTTATTTTATTAAAAATTAACCCGTTAGTTGCTATAACGACACCCACGGGAAGAGAAGGGTTGGTAGTATTATTTTGATGAGCCCATCGCCGGTCTATGCTGTTTTATAGTAGGTATGTGCAGTATTTCCATCTCTTTCCTTGGGTGTCCTAAAAGGTGACTAACGGACTAAAGACTGCACATACATCCTACAGCATAAAGCGGTGATGGGCACATCAAAAAAATACTACCAACCCTTTCTACCCTTGGGTGTCGTAAAAGGCAACTAACGGACTATAGACTGCACATACATCCAACAGCATAGAGCGGCGATGGGCTCATCAAAATAATACTACCAACCCCTCTCTTCCCTTCGGTGTCGTAAAAGGCGACTAACAGACTAAAGACTGCACATACATCCAACAACATAGAGCAACGATGGGCTCATAAAAATAATAATTTACCAACCCCTCACTTTTCATTGATATCGTAAAAGGGGACTAACGGACTAAAGACTGCACATACATCCAACAGCATAGAGCGACGATGGGCTCATCAAAAAATAATACTATCAACCCCTCTCTTCTCTTCGGTGTCGTAAAAGGCGACTAATGGACTAAAGACTGCACATACATCTAACAGCAAAGAGCGGAGATGGCCTCATCAAAATAATACTACCAACCCCTCTCAAGGGAATAGAGGTTCCCTTGGGTGTCGTAAAAGCGACTAACGGGCTAAAGGCTCACCATTTAAGCACATGTGCAGACTGTGCAGTTGTTTCTTGCTGAAGCGTGGACTGTGTGGGCGTGGTCTATGTTGTCTATAGATTCAAATAATTACTAATTTTACCATAAACTTTAATATAATAACTATCTCTAAAAAGTTGTTGATCTAAATAAACAGTATTAGGTCCAGTCTTTATTCATGATTATTCTACCTAAGACTAAATATTTTTTCGTTTTTGTAGGCTCATTGACATGTGACAGACAAAAATTTAAAAAATATTATTTTATCCCCTAGGGCTTGAAAAGCTATTTTAGCCTCGCTCTAGAACGCTACAATGACGTTCTTTTTGTGCAAGAGGAGTGAAATAGTAGATTGTTATACAAGGGGCTAAAATGACCCATTATATACGAGGTAGTTTTACTCCCGAGCCTTAGCGAGAGAGTAAATAGAAACCGAGTTTTAATGGGTTTTTAGCGCCGTGTGTTACGCTATGTTTTTCACTACGAATGCGAGAAAATAAAACAATCCAATACAATATTAATTGGTTTATTTTATTAAAAATTAACCCGTTAGTGGCTTTAACGACACCCAAGTGAAGAGAATGGTTGATAGTATTATTTTGATGAGCCCACCGCCGCTCTTTGTTGTTGGATAGTAGGTATGTGCAGTCTTTCCATCTCTTCCCTTGGGTGTCGTCAAAGGCGACTAACGGACTAATGTCTGCACATACATCCTACAGCATAGAGCGGCGATCGGCTCATCAAAATAATACTACCAACCCTCTCTTCCCTTCGATGTCGTAAAAGGCGACTAACGGACTAAAGACTGCGCATACATCCAACAGCATAGAGCGGCGATGGGCTCATCAAAATAATATTACCAACCCTTCACTTTTCTTCGATGTCGTAAAAGGGGACTAACGGACTAAAGACTGCGCATATATCCAACAGCATAGAGCGGCGATGGTCTCATCAAAATAATACTACCAACCCCTCCCTTCCCTTGGGTCTCGTAAAAGGCGACTAATGGACTAAAGACTACCATACATACAACAGCATAGAGCGGCGATGGGCTCATCAAAATAATACTACCAACCCCTCTCTTCCCTTGGGTGTCGTAAAAGCGACTAACGGGCTAAAGGCTCACCACCTAAGCACATGTGCAGACTGTGCAGTTTTTTCTTGCTTAAGCGTGGTCTCTGTTGTCCATAGATTCAAATGATTACTTATTTCACTAACTTTATTAATAACTATCTCAAAAAAAGTTGTTGATCTAAGTAAACAGTAATAAGTCGAGTCTTTATTCATGATTATTCTACATAACTCTAAATACTTTTTCGTTTTTGTAGGCTCATTGTCATGTGACAGACAAAACTTTAAAAAAAATTACTTTTTCCTCTAGGGCAAAAAAAAGCTATTTTAGCCCCGCTCTAGAACGCTACAATGACGGTCTTTTTGAGCAAGAGGAGTGAAAAAATAATTATGTTTTGTTAATTTCGCTAATTCACTCGACAATCAAGTTTGAACGCAGCATACAAAAGCATAGTGCAATCACAATTGCGTCCAACGATGCAAGATTCATATACGAGTGAGTTAGTGGAGTAAACACATCAAAAATGTATGTAAATAAAATAGGGTAAGTTGCTGTTGTTAATTTTCACTATAAACAGGCTTGTTGACCGCGCAATATGAATCCAAATTAGCGCTGGTACCTACACCAAATCTCAGTCGATCGGGATTGGTTTCAAGAATAAGGGGGCTGTTTTACTTTATGTCATATTGCTAATTGAATCGAATAAATTGCTGTTTGAATGGCTGTTCTTGTCTCAATTTAATAATAAGAAAAAAAAAACTCTACTTATTCCGAGTTGCGAATGTATTCCACGTGCCACGAGACTATTGAGATGAGATTACACCGTTGTTGTTACTAGCAAATCAACAATTACCAAATGAAAATTGATAAAAACTAAATTAGCAACTAAAATTAGAGAATTCAAAAGGTCTCATTACGGGAAAACAGCAGCAAGTCTTCTGGGAAAAGCAACAAGTGCACTCCGCTACGAACGGCGTTGTTGCTACGGGACATCGTAACTTGTTGCCGGCACGCTACGTTTACGCTACGACGCTGCTACGGCTACGGCTACGGCGCGCCGTAGCAGCGTCACGTAGCTAAGCGAGCGCAAGGACGTAATTACGTCCATGAGCAAACGAGACTACATTCATGTATTTAGCGCTTCGATTGTTATGAAAACTAGATGCTCAATCAACGCTCTCGAAACGTCCGCATAAAAAGAGTACTTATTAAGATGTTTAGGCATGTATTCGTGTGGTAGTGTGCGAGCTAAGCCTCAACCTAACGAAGTGCTTCTTCAAAAATTTTATTTCTGGCAAAACACATGCACGTGAAATGTGTAAGCCAAAGCTGCCACTATTCCGCTTATATTAGGATTGTGTTCGTTACTAGTTTTAATAATTGTGATTTTTGTAATTGTTGTTTCGGAGCGATGGCTAGAAGCCCGAGAGGATGTCTCTAAATCCTGGTGCGGAATCGTGGTCACACCAACATTTCACACCAGTGTGAAAATCAGGAATTCCGTGAAAGCTAGGGAGGTCTCTGGTGTGGGACGCGACTTGTGTAGACACACCGGCTCCCTCCCACATCCGTGCGCCTTGCAGGAGGCAGCGGAAAGCCTCAAGCGGCGCAAATACGAATCAATCCCAAACGGCACAAACACAAAGCGCGCTATGTCTTTGTGCCGTCTGGGGTGGAAACGCTGGGGCCATGGGGGCCAGAAGATCGGCGCTTCGTTAAAGATTTATCGAAGCGCCTTGTCGAAGCCTCCGGTGACAGGAGGGCTGGCAGCTACTTTCGCCAACGAATTAGCTTAGCCATACAAAGGGGCAAGACTGCCAGCCATTTGGGGACTTTGCCGCTAGGTAGCATTCTCTTAGAGATATTTTTTTATTTATAAGATATTTATAGTTTTTCAGTTTTAAAGTTAATTTTAGTTTACTTATCATTATTTGATGTTTATTTTTCTGTTTGGTGGTAATGAATCAAGAAGTATATTTTCACAAATAATTGTGATCGAAGATTTTAGTGTGATTAATGTTGGCTGGTTGGTTCACGTCACGCGGCGCGTGGCTTTGTTACGTTTTGCGACTGCGTCGGAGCAGCTCGTACGTAGGTTTCTTTTATTCCTTTCTTACCTTTCTTCTTTCTTAAAATATTCAAATTAATTTAAGATAAAGTCATGAGAGACTCACATTCTCACATATACTCATAGGTACTTACAAAATTATACATGAAATAAATATAAAATTCTTCAATTCTCGCTCTCAATTATTTCAAAAATATACGATGCTAATACGAACTTTAAGTAATTTCCTACGAATTTAGGTAATATTGTTGTAATTTTGTGTGCCTGTACATATGTATGGTAGTGTTTATATATAGGTACCCATTTATGCATATTTTATAATAACATGCATTTGTCATCATACTTAAAAATAATTCAGGTGGGCCCTGGTGACCTATTTATTAATTTAACCTTCTCAGGGGCCTCTCACAATCTACAACTCACCTACAATGTTTATTATCTTTTGTACTTTAAAAATAATGTGATATACTATTCTATCGTATAGCTTTGTAAAATTCTAATACTGCTGTTACTTCACAAGAACATGGTCGCAAAAAACTGCACAGCTTTTTATAGAAGTCTTAACTACAAATCGAACATGTAGGCGAAGAGTTAAAGTGCAGCGAAAATGTTCAAATATTTTATCGCGCACGTCGACAACCCCCACAGTGATACTAGTAATTTTATAAAACAAATCATTCCGTGCCCTCCACGAGGGGGGTATTGGGCAGCGCGATGGGTGACAACTAACACTTTTATCAAATGTACATTTTTTATACAGTTGCCACTCAACAAGAATCGAAAAAGCGCTTGTTAAATGTAAGAAAAAGTGATATAGCTAAAATGTCCCGCGACTGGATTGCTGCTGATCGCGCACGGCAGCACAGCTTTCCACACGGGGAGATTGGGCAATAAACCACCAATCGGGTCCCGATGCGGGTTGATTGCAATGATTTTATATTTATGTATATTTTTTTTCAATATCTTTCACTTCTCTCATCTCATCATATCCTCTTTTACAAGTTTTCGCCTAGTGTGAAATGAGTAGATATGCTGTTCAAAAGTGAGATGCCAAGGAATGACGATCTCTCGAACGGCTCACGGCGTCGCATAAAGCTTACATTCTACGGAGACGTCGCCGGTATGACAAGTATGCACGTTTCTTGATAACTTTTATTCCTTTTACCGTCGGATAAAACTTTTAGTCTTGATAAACTTTCTAAAGAGGACGTGCACTGTGCGCTAGACAGAAAATGCCTTTGACTTGACTCTTACATGGCTTTTGCAATTTGAACGATGCTTTCTGGCATTCAGGAAATTCTTTCAACACTTCCTGTAAATCTCATAATAATACGGTACATAAATCACACAACCGTTTTACGGAGGGTATGTAGGGACCATAGCTTTCTCATAACATTATTGGAAATTAAATAAAAACTACAACATAACATGAATGAAGCAACTAAGAGTTAATATCTAGTCAAATTAGTTAAGACGAAGAAGTCTAATAAGTAAAGATAATATGTGAAGAAAATATATTTCTTTATTTTTCGAACTTACTTATATATTTTTATTCTGAGTTTGACTATACCTTTAACACAGTTATCAGTCTGTTAACCTCTCAGTCTTGGCAACGAAATGTCAAAAAAATTTGACAGCAGGTGCGATTTGGCGCGAATTGAAATTTGCGGATATGAAAAAAAAATAAAAAAATCGAACGCAGTTTATGTTAAATTTTGCTTTCACGATGCATAAAATGTGTGGTACATTTTATGTAAAACCAAAATAATCGACCTTGATCATACTAAAGTAGTCTCTAAGTGTATCAAAACATGGTACAAAGTCAAGTGGAGAGCGCGGCCTGCGCGGCCATCTGCGCGGCCATTGGCCGCTTGGAGTCTGACGGAATAGCGAGTTTTTTAGATGCGGCCAAATATGGCCGCTTAGGGCTTGAGGTTTTAAATTGTTTGCTGACAAACGGCTAAAATGTAAATTAGTTTTGACAGAATTTTATTTTATGTGAGTATTACATACCGACAATAATAAATACCATAGTCCGTCATCTACCCCTAAATCTATGAAAAACAATCAGTTTAAAAAAATAACTGTGACAATATGGCGGCAAGTGACGCAAACACGCGGAGCGCGGCCCACGCCAGACATAGATTCCTAGAACGTAGTGATTACATCCTCTTAGGATTCCTACCGCTTGACTTATCGGCAAATAATATTTACTTTTCAGCAGTGTACGACGAATTACAAATAGACAGGAGGTGAACGTTTGCCGCCTGTCTAGGGGAGCTGATCAACTGCACGAAAACTTATAAAAGCCCGGTTGTTTAATCAGCAGCTAACACAACCGGTTGTTGAAAATAGTACATAATGGTAAAGTTTTGCCAAAATGTTTTTTAGATAAATTTTATTGTACTGCACTTCGCTTCCAGAATTATAACATCAGGTGGTCAGTCATTTAGTGGTTTAGCCATTTGGCTAAACTAAAATTTAAAAAAAAACTTAAACCAAGTTAGATTTCTTTACTGGCAATGTTCCTAAATTTATTGAATTTTATTTCTTTTTATTTTTAAACTATTTGGTTGAGCTTACTGCCGAACAAGAGAATCGGTCAATAAACAAAAAGAAGCAAGCACGAATATAGATCTCGACGTTAGGATGCTGACTAAAGGAAATAGCAATACAAAGAAGGAAGTAATCTTGCTAATTAAGCCATTTGCGCATTGCCCCGTCACCGGATATTATAGTGTTAATATTGTATGATATACGATTTTACTGGTTATTTTTAAATATTAATGAATGAATGAAAAATACTTTACTTCACTAAAAACATAATATAATACATAATAAACGGATCAGTTTTACAAAAGGTGGCCTTATTGCTAGGGTAGCACTTTCTGCCAGGCAGCCTTTTGGCAAGAGAACCCATAAAAACAAAGTAAATAAAACAAGGACTAGTGTATAGATTAGATTAGGACATGAATATGAATACTTATATATTACTAATAAAAATAAGAGTAAATTATAACTAAAATATAAATACAAAGGAGATATGTACAGTGATAGGTAAGTGTGATAGATCAGGATTTTAGGATGAAGAGTCCAGCCTGAGGAATTAATCTATAATGTGACGAGTGAATGAGTCCCGAGACTGGGCACGTCTAATACTCTCCGGCAGGGAGTTCCACAGGTGGGTGGCATGTACAGTATAAGACTTGGCTAAATCAGTGGAATGAGGAGGATTAATCTAATAAAAGAACTATAATAATCATATTTATAAAAACATAACCCCCCCAACCCGCAATTATCCAGCGTGGTGGGTAATGACCTATCCCCCCATGTGGTCCGGTAGGAGGCCTGTGCCCAGCAGTAGGGCGTTTATAGGCTGATGAAGACGGCTTGTGTCCACCACCTCTCTGTAGAACACAATACTCAAAAAGTAGATTCTTAGTTCGTTCTTGCCATAGCTTTAACAAAGATTATGTTGATTTGGATGTTTTTAATGAGTCATTGCTAAGCTATAAAAAGTCATTGAAATTGTCAACAAAAAGTCAAAGTGCTTATGGGTAGGTTATCTGTAGAATTTTGTTGAATATTTTTTTATTAACCTTAAGTTCTATTATATTTAAGAGACATTTTTTTAATGTTTTTTTTTTAAATCTTAAGCTCAAAATTTTTTGCTAATGTATCCGAATGTTGTATAAACTCAGGTTGTTTTCTATTTTTGCAGAAACTTTATTGGCCTATGTAAAATACTTGATGTTGTGTTTTTATTTATTATTATGTGCATGTTTCTCACATTGCAAAATAAAATAAATATAAAATATTTAAAATATTCATTATAAAAATTGGGATTATTAATATTTTTTAAGAAAAATATCAACAATAATACGCATTCAGTCTTATGACATTAAACAGAAATTAAAAGCCGTGACGTCATGCCGTGCCAAATGTCATTTTATTGTTGTGACATTTCTATAGAACAAGCCTAACAAAAACAAAACCAAACAAAAAACTAAACAGATGTTTGTCACGGCGTGACGTCATTCACTCAACATGGTGGTCTTATGCGTTTTTGCAGTAAATTTAAATCGGAATATAAAAACGCAAAATGAATATTGTAAATAATAGATTCTTTTTAAATAATGAGTGCTTATACTCCGCTACCAAGATGGACACTTGGAAGTTGACCTTAGAGTTAACGACCCGAGCAGTGGCAACTGCGAGTTGTGCCCTTCGTGCAACGAGAAGTGAGCGAGCTCGACAGCTCCGGTTACATATCTGGAAAATAGGCAGTGAACTACACGTGTTCACGGAAAAATTCTCTCGAGACGCTAGTCTTATGAGTAACGAACAAAGAGCGCGCTTCGGCGGGCACTGTTTCGGCATCAAGACCTAACGCAGATGGTCTACTGCGCGAGTTGGTTGGTTTACTGGCGTAGGGACGTCTGGCACTTCTTGCATAACCTAACGGTTGGTCTCGAGGTGCCAGTACAAATAAAATTAGCGATGTAAGGAGAGGGGATGTATCTTTTATGACCTTTCACACTTCTCTTGCTTTCTAGGTTCACGCGCTGATAATAATTTCGATTTGGAGAAAATTAAGATGCTAAAACGTCTAGTAAGTTATTTGTAATTTTTAAAATAAATCTCTATTCATTTTAGTAATTTCTAAGTACCAAATCCCTACTAAACGAAAACTGTTACGGAAAGTTGAAGAGTCAAAAACAAATGGGTAGGTACGTATTATTTACTTACTAACACACTTAAAGTACACACTTACGTACTGCTCACTTAAAGTCGACTTTATGTACCATGTTACATGCCGAGTTAATCTAAGCTGAGTTGCGGCTTCAGGAGCGCGCTTACAAATGGTCGACATAAATAGTGACGGGTCATAACTTCAAGTTGACGACATGGTGATATATGAACATCTTATAGTTCTAGTTCTTTACATAATTATATTGAAATGAAACACTTTAAATTTAGTTTTTGAAGTGTCTTTACACTTGCTTATCCACCAATCTCGGTGGCTGGGATCGCGCAAGTTCCTTAAGTATAGCTCTAGCCACTGCGCCAACCAGTTCCTTATAATAATGATGTCGATAGTACACACAACTTATTGTTCGAATACACAATTTCTACTCCTTTTCATGAATAAATCCCTAGGTACTTGTCGGAGCTTATACAGCTCCGACACGAAAATATTTATTAAAATACAAAATATGAATTTCATTTTTGAAATGAAATTTACAAAATATTGGGGAATATTGCTTGAAAAGGAATATTCTCCACCACTCAGAATATTCCATTTCCATTTCATGGAATGTTTACCAATATCACGGGAGCGATGTTGAATTTCTGTAAACGTATTATTAATAGGGTTACCAGACTAATTGAGCTGCCGTAGTAACGCGCAGACTACTGAAAGGCTTAAAACTCTTTGTGTCTGGCCGGCGCGGCGCTGGAGCGCTGCAGGTATTATTGTTTTTCGGTTCACTTAGTTTGGTATTTAATTACGTAGGTACATTAAATGCTTAATCCATTTCACCATTCATAAAAACATGTTTCGTTTTGCCCAAAATATCGAATACCAGGGACCAGAGGATGTAGTTTTTAATTTATTTTTTGTAATATTGCTCGCATGCCGCGTACCGTTGTTTCATTGTGAAGTGCAAACTTATTTGAACTAAATATTATTTTTAAAACTGAAATCAGTGTAAAATGACAACTTCATCAAAGGTCATATATATACATTTGGATGTAGGGATGGTATGATACACGAAATAGATAAATATGATATGAAAAGTGGCATGACTTTGCTATGCTTCATGGGATTTCGGGGGAAACTTTCTCTTCAAACATGGTATTAAAATATAACTATTTGAAAAGGCGCAATGGACTCGATAATTTTATTAAAATTATAACATTCAAAATAAATAATGAATAATTAAATAAGTCAAAAAAACATAATTAACATTAGAGTAATTATCAGTTGTTAAGATTATCATCGTCAATAAATATCGTCAATTCAAACACAGACATTGTAATGACTATTAAAGATCGCTAGTGTTAAGTTTGGTAATATTTATGTCAAGGTTGAATATTTACATGAAAAAGGAATTAGCCCTTACAGGTTATCACAATAATGTCGACTGTAATGTGTTTATTGTCAGACCGCCTTTAAATACCACATGATAAGGAAATAAATAAATAATCAAATCAGCCGTTAGCAGGTGCTCTTTGCTCTAAGTATTATCTTTTTTTACATTTTTTCTATTGCAGTATTATTATCTTAACTAAACACTTAAATAATACAAATTAATTTATTGTATTATGACGTGAATATCATCTCTGGAGGTGCAGTATAAGCATAATTTAAACAACCATGTAAATTATAGTTTTTATCGATTTTATGTAATAAATAAATAAAACAAACTCTTAAGTTTGAGCCCGCGTAGATCCGTTCAAATAGCTTAATGTACTTTGTTGGCACGGGAATGCTGGCAGCTTGCCAAGCAGCCAGCAATGCTTGGCAAGCTGCCAGCATTCCCTGCCACTTTCCCCAATGCCACAGGTTCCCACCTGTTGCTATGAAGAAAGTGAAACCGTACAATTTGTTCTATACGGCAGCAGGAGAGTGACCCCTGCAAATGAAACAACGGCTACTTTGAATAAGCACATGAGTAAAGAAACGGTACAGAAACAAAGCTTCTAGGAGCATACGAAAATCCTTACCTAAAGTAGTAGAGATGCCTTTTTTATGCGACAGAAAATGTGCTTGGAAGTGACATATTTAACCGTGGGACACAGCCTAATCACCCATTATACCTTTATTTAGGCTCGTTTATTACTGTTTTCTGCTAGCATGAACGAACTTTCTATGATAGTGCATTATTATTATTTTTTGACAAGTGGCCCGTCTAGAATTATAGGATTCTTAGTTTCAATTGAAATTCTAGTAGCAGCATCGGCACGCCTTCCTACACGTAAGACTCCCTGCTTGTCAAGAAAAGGTGACAAATTAAGTAATTTACTTTTATGGTCAACACAGTAATGTTCTTAATTATTGCAGTTAATTCGTCGCCAAGCGGCTGCTGTTGCGACTTTAGACATTCCGCTGGATAGGAATCATTTGAAGTAACAATTTTTTTACACTTATTTATAAAGTTAAGAACACGAGATGTGACTTTTAGCAGACGCAACCAACTAGAAAAGCAAAGTACGTTGGGCATAGGTAAGTCAGTTTGATTAATTTGAATGTGTTACAAATTCTAATTTACATTTATCTGTTTCAGGTGTTCGCGTATTTATCGGCCACGAGCTTTCAACGTCGCGAAGAAATAACCGTTCAACCAATCATATTGTGCAGAACGATCCCTAGGTTCCCGTCACGTGTACCTACATCCGCAATGTTCAATTTAGTTGTGTTGTCAACTCAGTGATCCTATGTTTCCCCAATGGATACGCGGCTGCTACCCCAGGCCGCCTGGGCAAGGCGCCGCTGACGCGTGCACTGATCGCCCTAAACCGAATTGCAAACAAAATTGACTTGTAATGTTCTCTGAATAAATTCACAAAAACAGCCCTATTCGTGCTGAGTTATGATAATATGTAGTTAGTTACACTATTGCTTTAGGTTAATGTTACCTGTAAAACAAGTTAGTTGTAAGGGAGAAAATAAATAAATAGTTGACCAACTATTTTTACATATGGATAATAGAATTACATACCATTATGTAATACCATTCGTAGGTACGCTCGAGTTAACTCATCAATCTTACCCAAGCGATGAGCGACAAACACTTTATAATTACGCGCATCGTTACGAATCCAATGCAATACTGTCGTTGAAACACACCAATTATATCGCCTGGTAATGCTCAATCTATGTTCCTTTGTAACTGTATCTGCTAATCTCACCGCGAGCCAAGGAGCTTGCAGTTCTAGCCTGGGTATAGACACACGCTTAACAGGAGCAACCCGGCATTTAGCAGCAACGGATGCAATGCGAATCCCGCCGTTACTTATCCAACGCCAATACGCTACAGCACACATAGCTTTAGTAGACGCATCGCAAAACAAGCACCTCTAAGTTATTATATAGAGAGGGGGGCACGTGCGCCGGCGGGCAGCGGCGCGGTTAATGAATCGGCATTAATGCCTGTTGAGTGAGTATCGCCCCTATTGTAGTATCTAGGTAAAAAAACTTTACTAATATCTTTTAATTGGCTAACCCAAACGCGCCTTTTATTATAAACGTAATCGTTCAATAAATCGTCTCACTTCAGTTACACATCCGGGCGACTGGTAATATAATTTTACCGTTTATTGTAAACGGTAGGAGAAACCCATAAACATCGTAAATGAACATTACCACGCGTAATACCTCCCGCTTGATAGGTCGTTCCGTCCCATTGATAATTTGTATAAGTATATTTTTAAAAGACAAATCAAATCGCAACGTATCGTCTGTCTGTTCCACAATAACCCGATCACTAACGTTTGTCTGATCGAATTTAAACCTTACTGCAGCTGTTCCGAGAGATTCTTTTAGAATGCTATCCGTTAGTTGCTTAATTTTACGACACCCAAGGGAAGAGAAGGGTTGGTAGTATTATTTTGATAAGCCCATCGCCGTTCTATGCTGTTGGCTAGTATGTGCACTCATTCCATCTCTTATCCCTTGGGTGTCGTAAAAGGCGACTAACGGACAAAAGACTGCACATACGTCCTACAGCATTGAGCGGCGATAGGCTCATCAAAATAATACTACCAACCCCTCCCTTCCCTTGGGTCTCGTAAAAGGCGACTAATGGACTAAAGACTGTACATACATACAACAGCATAGAGCGGCGAAGGGCTCATCAAAATAATACTACCAACCCGTCTCTTCTCTTGGGTGTCGTAAAAGCGACTAACGGGCTAAAGGCTCACTACCTAAGCACATGTGCATACTGTGCAGTTGTTTCTTACTGAAGCGTGGACTGTGTGGGCGTGGTCTGTGTTGTCCATAGATTCAAATGGTTACTAATTTTACCATAAACTTTATTAAATAATAATTAGCTCAAAAAAGTTGTTGATCTAAGTAAACAGTAATAAGTCGAGTCTTTATTCATGATTATTCAACTTATGACTAAATACTTTTTCGTCTTTGTAGGCACATTGTCATGTGACGGACAAAAATTTTAAAAAAAATATACTTTTTCCCTTAAGGCAAGAAAAGCTATTTTAGCCTCGCTCTAGAACGCTACAATGACGGTATTTTTGAGCAAGAGGAGCGAAAAATATATTGTATGGCTGCATCAAACAATGAGCAATGTCACCCTTGTTGCAGTAAAAAAGATCATTGTCTATGGAAATTGATCTTTCTTGTCGTTAGTTTTGACAGCTGGCTGTCTGTCGGTTGTGCACTTCATGACGGTGTTTTTGCGCTATTTACTTCCTGCGATATTTTGCATAAATTTTATAAACTATAATTGAGTAATAAAAAACTATAATTAATTAAATTGAGTTAGAATTGAAAATACATAAATACTAAAATTTGTAAAAAAGATCATTGTCAATTAACAATGATCTTTGTTAGACGTAATGTTGTGATTAAATTATTTATTTTTGAAAATAATTTTACCTAAAGAAATAACAAAGAATACAAACCCCAAATATAATAGAGTCTGGCCAACAAAAGCTGAACCTCGTAGTTATTTGATTGGCAACACTTTGTCTCTATGTGTGTCTATCTGAGGTGTCATGTCGTATGTCAAATTGATTTTTTTCTGAGAAAATTGCAGCTGTGTGAGGAACCATGTGGGTAACACATGGTCATGTCATGATTTTTTGTAATTGTCGCGTTTTTCCTGGTTCGTTAGCCAAACTCTATATTTCATAACATAGTTTGAAGTGCCACTGTATGAAAGTATTAACTAAAAATGAGGTTACAAAGTAAATAAAGGATTTTAATTTTTCTCACAATGAGTTACATTTGACAATGATCCCTTTTCCCGGGTACATGTAGTCTGTGTCTGAACGGAAAACAATAGACAGCGGTGCGACGTACATTCGCTTACATCTCACAATAAATTGACAATAATCGATGAATGTTTAGTTTAATATTCGTAATATTGGATTATTTGCGTTAAGAAACGCTCAAATAAACTCACAGATAATAAAAGATAAAGAAAGACGAAACGTTGAAAAAAATGTCTACCTCAGTCGGGAATCGAACCCGCGTCCACTGCAATCCGGGCAGCTGCGTTGACTACCCCGCCACCGAGGTATTGGTTAGACCAAGTACATTTTTCAACGCTTTTGACTTTATGTTTTTTAGCAACAGTGTCTTAACAAACCTCTTAGAATTTACATTATTAGAGATCTAAATGAAAATATTTTACTATATTTTAAACATTCAGTTAAGATAAGACTGCTTTATAGATTCGTAATATTTGATTGTTTGCGTTTAATAAACTCAAACATAACGAAACGTTGAAAAATTTTTTCGGTTCGATTCCCGCCTGAGGTAGACCTTATTTTCAACGTTTCGTTATCTTTGTGTTTAGGATAATATAAGATAAGTTATTTATTTAGACAGTTTTAAGTTATTACTTAGATTTTGTTTAAACAAAAGTTTAGATTTAAGATTTTAGTTTCTAAAATTTAAAAAAAAAATGTATGTGACATATAACTGCAACGTTACATAGTACAGTATAATAAAGTGGGAAACGAACAAGTCCACGAAACGCAATCATCGCCTACTATGAACAATTGAATCCCTTTAGCACGATATCTATATTCCTCGCAGCACAAAGTGGATCTATAGTGTTGTCGGCCACTGGGAAATGAGTAAGCCCTCGATGGCAAATCCCAACGCTTACATATGTAACGTTGCACGTACATGTTTATAAAATTTGCTTAATATTTAAATTATTTTATTTTAAAATACAATAAAACAACGTCACACATACTCTTCGACGAGTGTCGGTGAGAGGGGTTTTTCACTTGTAATTGCGATCACCGCCGCCGGGCCGTCTTAACGCACCTAGAAAGCGCGTAATTTTTAATTAAAAACAAGCCTTAAGAGGCCTATTACATCTCGACTGTTATTTTTGCGTAAAATGCCCATTTTCGAATTTTGTTGTAATTTTGCAAATGTATTTATCGTTTTTATCGAAATAGGATAATAAATTCATGCTTAATAGTACAAATATCCACTCTGCGAGGATAAGCTGAGTTCCGACGGCCGGCGCATCGCATTTTGAAGTAATTTTGCAGTTTTATTTATCGTTTCTATTGAAATAGGATAATAAAACCATTATAAAATTTTTATTTATCATAAAGTAACAATTATTCTGGTATAAATTTTGCTCAATAATATTATCGTAGATAGGAGAAATTCACAGTTAACTTAAAAAGATTTTCAAAGTTTTTTGGTTTAGAATAAGATTTTTTTCTATATAAAATCAATGATATCTAAAAAAATCCGAGGCCGCTACGCACTATACGACTATTTAAGAGATTCTAATTTTTTTATTTAATTTGTTTAGGACAGTAGTTCAATCTGAAAGCTCAAAAAAGTGCCTTCGCGCCTTTTATGAAAATCTTTCTCTGCAATTTTGGGTTTAATTAAAAAGTTAAGCAAAATTTACAAAAAGCGAGGCCGCTACGCTCTATTAATAGCGATTCTACATTATTTAATAAGTCAAAATTGTTAATGTATTTTTGTTTCTAAGATCCATAACGCCAAAATTGGCCATTTTACACAAAATCACAGTCAAGATGTATGAGGCCTCTTAACCCACCCATCCAACACAGCCCGCGCCCAATGTCGTAGTCACTTTTGCCAATGTTGCTAAAAATCTTTTCAAAATACAAACACCTGTTTTTTTCAATCGAGTTGCCGTGTTGTAGTATATTGAAACCCAATTAATTGTCTAATCAGTTAATACCCGTACTTGTACTTAATATATAGTTATATGAACGATCCTAAAAAGTTATCTTCGTTATATTAAAAACAATAACCAATAATGTTATGTCCAACATGTCACGACCGCGCCAAAGAGGCACACAAACTTTTTTTTTTTCTACAATCACACTAATTATCTAGCCCAAGAGAAGCTTCGAAGAAACTCGTTAAATGGTTACTAGACAACGGATATACTTAAAATACTTAAATGCGTACTTTTTATACATAGAAAACACCCAGACCCGAGACAATTTAGAAAAACAATAATTTCTAAATTGACCCGACCGGGGATCGAACCCGGGACCTCAGAGATGGCGACACCATGAAAACCGGTGTACAAACCACTCGACCAAGGAGGTCGTCATCCATGTTCAAATAAGTAATACACTTTAGTTATTTATTTTCACTTATTGTGTAACCAAGAAAATAACTGCACAAAAACTCAACAGCAATTAACAACAAAAAATACTATTTCCACTACATACACAAAACATAAACTTATCATTAGTCACTGACATTGCAGACATGCATTTTGAGAGCAAGAGATGTATAAAGATCAATTATGTTAAGTTACGAATTGCGCACTGTCTGAGCACTAAGTGAACTTTGTTTCTTATAATAATTCGCCCACAAAGCAATATGTCTACAAAACGCATTGCTTCGAGTCATGGATGCTATTCTCAAGACGTACAAATACGGTACAAATAATTTATTTATCTCTAACAAAGCATATTAATCTTATTGCTAGTTACAGTTTGTAAAAATAAATTAATGTTAATATTCTGTAGGAGACTAGTGCCTAAGCTCAATAGAAAAATTCCCATAGATACTTTTAAGAATTTCTCTCATATCTAATATTCTACATAAAATCCTCACTGATATTACTATATATATCATGATATCTAGGTTACCTAGGTTCATGCTAGCCCGGGCTCCGCTGTATCGAACGAGCTGTTCCGAATCCAGGTAATGTGGGGTGGCAGGGGGTGGTACTTGCGACACTATCTGTCACGTCCACATAAATATTATCATAGTCCAATAGTCACAAAAAAGTGTATGCGTGCTAATAAGGTAAAAATGTCAAATATTTTTATTAAACGATTAAAATAATTTGTTGTTACGTTTGTAATTAAATGATTGATATGCATATCGGTGCGTAGTGTGAAGTGTGACGCGTGGCCTGCTGCGGGCCGGTGGGCGTCAATGGTAAAGGGTGGTGCGGTGGTGACTGCACCCGCCCGCCGCCCGCCCTGCAGCTGCCCCCGCCGCCGCCCGCCCCGCAGCCACCGCCCGTCGCCACCCGCCGCCGCCCTCGCTTCCCAGCCTCACAGCGCACCGAACAGCCTCAGTGTTCGGACGCTGCGCTCCCTTCTTAAACAGTCATTTTTTAAGTGCTTTTGATAGAGTGTTTTCATTCGCGTCGCGAGTGGTTCCTGTGCAGCATCGCAGCGTGTCCAGGTAATTTGTGACAAAGACGCTCTTATTTCAATTTAGTTTACGTGATAACACCGTTACAAAATGTTGCAGCCAGGGGAGATTAAGGTGATTTTCCTTTTGTTGAGGTAAGAGCGTCTTCGGTCTCCATTCAACAGGTGGAGAAGTGCTGGCGGCTTTAAAAGACATCAACGCGAATGCATTGACCATTTTTTTTAGATTTTGTTCTTTGTTCGAGGTGTTGGAGCTGAGCTGCCTTCAATATGCTATGCGAATATATTTTATGTGAGACTTCTGTTTTAATTGTAAGGTTTTTTTTCTAAACTTCTGTGTAAATTTTAATTATTTAGCATACGCGAAGTACTAATTGCTTACTGTATTAAAATTTTCTAAAAATGTGACGGCAGTTAAGCGATTGAATCGGTATAGCGCTGGCGCTAACTTTTAAGAAAATTAGAACATTTCAAAAACTTCTACTAAGAAAACTCGATGGTTAAAATATAATAAAAAGAAAACTTATATGTAAATGAAAGATAATTTTAACATCTTTAAAATATCTTAAGAATCATAAATACTTACTAAATAAATATAAATCCCCCTAAAACGTAATTTGCAGTAATATCAGTGAACAAAATAAGTAAAAAATATTACTTTTCAAACTGTTAAAGAAAATTCCTTTAGCGGCGTATGAAATGAGATTAAATATTTAACAAAAACAATATTAAAAACAATAATATTTCATGAATTGAAAATAAAAATGTCGTGTCTCAGGAGTTAAAATAAAGAAGAAATCGCCACTGTGCTAAATATATTTTTGAAATGTTTTGCTTAAATGTTTGACAAAACAACTTAAAACATTTACAAATTAAAATCTATTCTATATTCTATTCTATTCAAAACTGCAGACATTATGCGACACGATTTCCCGCCGAGAAGTTCCACGCGCTATCTTATTTTTGTCCTCGGCCGTTTTGTATATTATATGTATATTAAACAGGATTATTGGTTATTAGACCGGATCCATTTAAGAGGTCATAGGGGAGGTATTTTGCGACCATTTTGACCACATATCATTTTTATCCAAAATCAACCATTTTCGTGATAATTGAATTTTAGGGTTTTTTAAAAAAACCAATTTTATTCGTTCAAAAATTAATTCAAAATAAACGAATCCTCCGATTTAAATTTTTTTTACAGTTTTACTAATAATACTTTCCGGTTTTTAATATAAAATTATAAAATCATAATATTTTGAATCCATACATAAAATACAGGTTTTTGTATTAAAAATAAATAAGGATTTTTGGAAAACGGTCTAATAAAATATATGTTTTCTCAAAGAAATACTTAGTAATTTAGTCTGCAAATTATCGAAAAAACATCTAAATATTTCTAGCTATCCAACGAGGTAAAAAACACTACCCTAGGTTCCACATTTTATGTAAAAAATGCGGTAACAAAAGACTCAGGTAAAAAATCTAAAAATGTGATATTTGTCTTGTAACAATAAATGCGCCGTCTTGCTCTAACTCACGCGGCGATGGGCTCATCAAAATAATACTGCCAACCATTTTATTCCCCTGGGGTGTCGTAAAAGGCGACTAACGGACTAAAGACTGCGCATACATCCAACAGTATAGAGCGGCGATGGGTTCATAAAAATAATACTACCAACCAATCCCTTCTCTTCGGTGTCGTAAAAGGCGACTAACGGACTAAAGACTACACATACATCCAACAGCATAGAGCGGCGATGGGAATTGCAAATTTGTTTTGTTTTATTTTCCTTATTTAAATTCTCTCAGTTTGAGATTTTACTGCCTGGTTCTCGTTTTATCACATTTATTCATCAATTATGTAACATGGGTTAGTGTTTTTTACCTCGTTGAATAGCTAGAAATGTGTAGATGTTTTTTCTATATTGTGCAGACTAAATTAACAAGTAGTTTTTGGAGAAAACATACAATTTAGTAGACCGTTTTCCAAAAACCCTTATTTATTTTTAATAATACGGCCTGTATTTTCGGTATGAATTCGAACTATTATGATTTTATAATTTGTTATTAAGAACCGGAATATAAAATGTTTAAACCGTAAACGAAATTAAAATCGGAGCATTCGTTTTTTTTCTAATTAATTTTTGAAAGAATAAAATTCTTTTTCATAAAAAAACCTTCAAACTGAATTATCACGAAAATGGTTGACTTTTGGATAATATGATATGGGGGCAAAATAGTCGCAAAAGACCTCCCCTATGACCTCTTAAATGGATCCGGTCTAATAACCAGTTTTCCTGTATAAGTAGGCTTTTTAAGCATCACCTATTTTTACTTATATTGAAAAGTAGCAATTATCTTTGTTTTGACTTGTGCTGTCTTTTTTATTGAAAGGCCAATGACTTAAATTAGTTGACCTATCTGAATTTATAAGAAACGGCATCCATTCGTATCGAAAAAAAAGCGCTTGCGAACTTAATATTTTTTGACGGCTGTCTATATATATATTTTAGGCAAAACTTTTGGTCATAATCTTTTTTAAAGCCCTCAAATTACTAAATTAGAATGACTTAAAATACGTTGTCCTAATGTATTTAATACAAAAATTCGGAACGACAAAAATTAGCTATGATTCCTTTGTTCTTCCTTAAGCAGAGTCGCCACCATTTTGTTGAGGATCTGTAAATCAATAAACAATATTGAGGCATGGTCAGGCGTTCTGTTTCTGCCTAGACATGCGCAGTGGAAGCAGCTTACTGATGCGGCCTTTTAGCTGCAAAACAATCACTTAAAAAAATCAAAAAGATATAAAAGACATTTTAATTATAAACGCTGAAAACAAGAAGCCGTGTACTACCGTGATTTTTGCAAATAAATGTATACGATATTTGTGATTTATAAAAAAATATTAATAAAGTTTATAGCCCATGACGAATTTCCAAAAAAAATAGTTTTTATACAAACCTTTTCCTGACAATTACAAACACAACAAAAGAATATTTAGCTTAATAGGTAGCCGTTCTTAAGTGATGCGCGAATATACATTCCAGGCGATTGTTATTTATTATAGATAATGATTTTCAAACGTTTAGATCAGCTGAAATATCTAATATTAATTTTTCAAAACTTTGGTGTCCGACAATAGCACGTGTGGTATTGGGCCATAACCCACCACGCTGGCCCAATGCGGGTTGGTGGGTTTTAACGACTGCCATTTTATGACAACAACCGGGACCAACGGCTTTGCATGACTTCCGAAGCACGGAGGAGCTCGAGATGTTTTTTTTAAATTGGTCACTTATGCACGACCCGCTAGCCGCTGCGCCATCGAGCTCCTCAATGCTTATGTTATTAAAACTTGAATGCGATCAGTTCAAAACAGAAGGGAATGTCTTAAGGAACATGAAGGAGCTACAAACATCAAATAATAAGATAAAATGTGTACTAGAAAAAAATCAACCAGTCTCAGGAAGCTCGAATGGGATTCGAACCCACGACCTTTGGATTGCCGGTCCACTGCACAGCAGTGGACACGCAAACATTTTATCCTATATTTATATAGCATTGTCAATGCAAAATTTCAACAATAAAGATATCAAATAATAAGTTGAAATTTTAAATAACAAATCATAGGAAATCGTAAAAATTAGAAAATTGTCAATAAAACTTTTAAATATAATCATTTTTTACAAGAAAACTATAACTAACTACAGGTCAAGACCTATATTGTCCCACTGCTGGGCATAGGTCTGCCCCACTTGCATCCAATTCTTTATAAATATAAATAATTTGTAGAAAAAGGCGAAAATCAATTAGCACGCACTGCTCAAATCGATAATTATGTTAACTGGCCGCCATTTTGAGAGAGCGCTCGCGACCTACAAAGGCTGCAAAATGGCGCTTACTAAGCTAGAGCATCAAGCTCTTTAGAAAACTTAACATATTTTTTTTATTTATAATCTAATAATTTATAATCTTTATCTATTTTCTAAATAACTCAAAAAATAATATGCCGTGAGTTTTGTTACAAATTAATCAGTAAAAAAAAAGTCACCACAAAGCCGTAAAATTATCTCTAAAACTTTTTATCATAAAATAACTCTTAGAGCTCATTATTAATAAATAAGCAGATGTGAATGTGTTGTCTCCAAGTGTAAAGAACCATCATGCATTGAATGTGTGTGTGCGCTCATCCCCGGGAACTTCGCCCTGTACCGCGTACCGTACGAATAGACCGTGCCGCAGACTATGAAGTTACAAACATGAACTAAATTCTATTGATTGGAAAGATCTTCATGAATCTACTGACATAGATGTTGTTATCACTATTTTTTATGATGCAATAGACAAGGTCATCTCAAAGCATGTACCTGTTAAAACATTTAAATATGATACTCGGTACCATCCCTAGGTTTCACGCGCTCTTATTAAACACAATAACGAAAAGTTAAATTACCATGAAAAACGGAAAATTTAATATGGCCGGCGACATGATTTCGACGTTTTTGTCTCTTACGTGATCGACAGAAGAGCTTCTTAATGTACGCCTGTGCAGAAGAGAGTACAGCGTGAATGCGATGACAGATTTACTAAGAACGCTGAAATGAAAATAAAAACGAATTGCAAGCATTTTTGGTAGTTCGTTAAGTCCAAAAAGTCAAAAATGATTTTGTTTATTTAAATCTAGTAATAGGCATAAAATAGAAACTATAGACCAATTTCTAAAATAAGCACAATTCCAAAGATGTTTGAGAACATCATTAACTCGATAATAATTTTACTTTGATTAAACCCTTAATTATTAATCAGCAACATGGCTTCATTGATCCCAGATCCACTGTAGTTTCTGGTCCAAAGAACACAAAGTTCGCATTAAAAATGTAATATATATCACATCTGACTACTATTTCTTCGGCAACCGTAAATATATTTGCAATGTGAATAAATAAAAATAGTAGTCCTTACCATCAACATTACGATCCATCTCTAAATTTATGATAATTAATTTTATAAACACTTTGAAATGGCGACACACCAAGTGCAAAAAAGTGAATGATTTCATTATGAATTCCACCCGTAATGACACTTTTAAATTATTTATTAATTTATTGGAGGGACTTGCACAAAATTATCACCGGAATCGGGATTGTCTGCTATCGCTTAATTTTAGTAAACGTTTTTGTCCTCCTAGATCGGCCTTTTGAAACATATGAATAATGCGGTCTCAAAGATTGTTTACGGGTTTAGTGTAAATAACTTGCTATTAAACGTGGAAAAAACTAAATAAGTAAGATTTGTATTGCCTAATGTTAAGCAGGTAACAACTAGTGTACAAATTAAAGATAAGAATGTGAATCCTGTGGACTCCATTGTGTTTCTAGGCATCACGTTGAATGATAAGCTTCAGTGGGCTCACAAATAGCTAAATTGTCTAATAGAATTAGCTCTGCGGCTTATGCAGTAATGAAGATCCGTCAGCTAACTGACGTTGATACAGCTAGATTAGTTTATTTTAGTTACTTTCATAGTGTAATGTCTACGGCATTTTACTGTGGGGAAATGCTGCCGACATTCAAACTATCTTTGTGCTGCAGAAGAGGGCTATTCGAGCAATATATAACCTAAAGGCTGGTGATTTTCTCAGAAAGACATTTAAGGATATAAATTTAATGACAAATCACAATAGGTATATATGAAAAATCTGATGTACATGTTTATAAAAATAATGAAATGTTTTCAAAATACAGTGATATTCAAGATTTAAACACTTGAAGTAAGAACAAATTAGCAGTACCTTATACTAGGCTTCATAAAATGAATATTTTTGTCCTCGGCCGTGTTGGCTTAAGAAATTACCGCAGTGCATGTATATTATACAGGATTATTGGTTTTTAGACCGGATCCGTTTAAGAGGTCATAGGGGAGGTCTTTTGCGACCATTTTGACCACATATCAAATTATCTAAAACTCAACCATTTTCGTGATAATTGAATTTTAAGTTTTTTTCAGGGAAACCAATTTTATTCGTTCAAAAGTTAATTTAAATTAAACAAATGCTCCGATTTTCATTTTTTTTTACAGTTTTACAGATTATTCATTCCGGTTTTTAATAACAAATTATAAAAACATAATAATTTGAATACATACATAAAATACAGTCCGTTGTATTACAAATAAATAAGGATTTTTGGAAAACGGTCTATTCAAATGTATGTTTTCTCAAAAAAATACAAGTAAATTAAGTCTGCAAATTATTGTAAAAACATCTACACATTTCTAGCCATCCAACGAGGTAAAAAACACTCCTCTAGATTTACACATTTAATAAAAAAATACGGTAATAATAGACTCAGGTAAAAATTCAAAAATGTGATTTTTGTTCTGTTACAATAAATGCGCCATCTCGCTTTAACTCACGCGGCGATGGGCTCATCAAAATAATACTACCAACTACTCTCTTCTCTTCGGTGTCGTAAAAGGCGACTATCGGACTAAGGACTGCACATACTGAACTAAATTAACAGGCATTTTTTTTGAGAAAACATACAATTTATTAGACCGTTTTCCAAAATCCTTATTTATTTTTAATAGTACGGCCTGTAATTTAGGTATGGATTCGAACTTTTATGATTTTATAATTTGTTATGAAGAACCGGAATATAAAATCTTTTAAACTGTAAACAAAATTAAAATCGGATCATTCGTTTTTTTTAAATACATTTTTGAAACTTAATTATCACGAAAATGGTTGACTTTTGGATAATTTGATATGGGGTCAAAATGGTCGCAGAAGACCTCCCCTATGACCTCTTAAATGGATCCGGTCTAATAACCAGTAATCCTGTATAAGTAGGCTTTTTAAGCATCACCTATTTTTACTTTTATTGAAAAGTAGCAATTTCCTTTGTTTTGACTTGTGCTGTCTTTTTTATTGAAAGGCCAATGACCTAAATTAGTTGACCTATCTGAATTTACAAGAAACGGCGTCCATTCGTATCGAAAAAAACGCGCTTGCGAACTTAATATTTTTTGACGGCTGTCTATAGTTCTAGGCAAACTTTTGGTCATAATCTTTTTTAAAGCCCTCAAATTACTAAATAAGAATGACTTAAAATACGTTGTCCTAATGTATTTTATACAAAAATTCGGTAACGCCAAAAATTAGCTTTGGTTCCTTTGTTCTACCTAAAGCAGAGTCGCCACCATTTTGTTGAGTATCTGTAAATCAATAAACAATATTGAAGCATGGTCAGGCGTTCTGTTTCTGCCTAGACATGCGCAGTGGTAGCGGCTTACTGATGCGGCCTTTTAGCTGCAAAACAATCACTTATAAAAATCAAAAAAAATGAAAGTTATTTTAATTATAAACGCTGAAAACAAGAAGCCGTGTACTACCGTGTTTCTTGCAAATAAATGTATACGATATTTGTGATTTATATAAACAATATAATAAAGTTTATAGCCCATGACAAATTTCCAAAAAAATAGTTTTTATACAAACCTTTTCCTGACAATTACAAACACAGCCGTTCTGAAGTGATGCGCGAATATACATTCCAGGCGATTGTTATTTATTATAGATAATGATTTTCAAACGTTTAGATCAGCTGAAATATCTAATATTAATTTTTCAAAACATAGGTGTCCGCAAATGGTTTGGTTACACGTGTTACATAATAAAGCTTCATCATTATCATCAGCCTATAAACGTCCTACTGCTGGGTACAAGCCCCCCACGTGGACAATAGCACGTGTGGTATTGGGCCATTACCCACCACGCTGGCCCAATGCGGGTTGGTGGGTTTTAACGACTGCCATTTTATGACAACAACCGGGGCCAACGGCTTTGCGTGACTTCCGAAGCACGGAGGAGCTCGAGATGTTTTTTTTTAAATTTGTCACTTATCTATGACCTGCTAGCCGCTGCGCCATCGAGCTCCTCAATGCTTATGTTATTAAAACTTGAATGCGATCAGTTCAAAACAGAAGGGAATTTCTTAACATGAAGTAGCTACAAACATCAAATAATAAGATAAAATGTTTACTAGAAAAAAATCAACCAGTCTCAGGAAGCTCGAATGGGATTCGAACCCACGACCTTTGGATTGTCGGTCCACTGCTCAGCAGTGGACACGCAAACATTTAATCCTATATTTATATAGCATTGTGAAAGCAAAATTTCAACAAAAAAGATATCAAATAATAAGTTGAAGTTTTAAATAAAAAACCATAGCAAATCGTAAAAGTTAGAAAATTGTCTATAAAACTTTTAAATATAATTATTTTTTATAAGAAAACTATAACTAACTACAGGTCAAGACCTATAGTGTCCCACTGCTGGGCATAGGTCTGCCCCACTTGCATCCAGTGCTTTATAAATATAAATAATTTGTAGAAAAAGGCGAAAATCAATTAGCACGCACTGCTCAAATCGATAATTATGTTAGCTGGCCGCCATTTTGAGAGAGCGCTCGCGAACTACAAAGGCTGCAAAATGGCGCTTACTAAGCTAAAGCATCAAGCTCTTTAGAAAACTTTACATGTTTTTTTATTTATAATCTAATAATTTATAATCTTTATCTATTTTCTAAATAACTCAAAAAATAATATGCCGTTAGTTTTGTTACAAATTAATCAGTAAAAAAATAAGTCACCACAAAGCCGTAAAATTATCTCTAAACCGTTTTATTATAAAATAACTCTTTAAAATATTTTATTTCAAATCTTAGAGCTCATTATTAATAAATAAGCAGATGTGAATGTGTTGTCTCCAAGTGTAAAGAACCATCATGCATTGAATGTGTGTGTGTGTGCGCTCATTTTTACCCCGGGAACTTCGCCCTGTACCGCGAACCGTACGAATAGACCGTGCTGCAGACTATGAAGTTACAAACACGAACTAAATTCTATTGATTGGAAAGATCTTCATGAATCTACTGACATAGATGTTGTTATCACTATTTTTTATGATGCAATAGACAAGGTCATCTCAAAGCATGTACCTGTTAAAACATTTAATAATGATACCATACCTAGGTTTCACGCGCTCTTATTAAACAAAATAACGAAAAGTTAAATTACCATGAAAAACGGAAAATTTAATATGGCCGGCGACATGATTTCGACGTTTTTGTCTCTTACGTGATCGATAGAAGAGCTTCTTAATGTACGCCTGTGCAGAAGAGAGTACAGCGTGAATGCGATGACAGATTTACTAAGAACGCTGAAATGAAAATAAAAACGAATTGCAAGCATTTTTGGTAGTTCGTTAAGTCCAAAAAGTCAAAAATGATTTTGTTTATTTAAATCTAATCTAATCTAATCTAATTTCTAAAATAAGCACAATTCCAAAGATGTTTGAGAACATCATTAACTCGATAATAATTTTACTTTGATAAAACCCTTAATCATTAATCAGCAACATGGCTTCATTGATCCCAGATCCACTGTAGTTTCTGGTCCAAAGAACACAAAGTTCGCATTAAAAATGTAATATATATCACATCTGACTGCTATTTCTTCGGCAACCGTAAATATATTTGCAATGTGAATAAATAAAAATAGTAGTCCTTACCATCAACATTACGATCCATCTCTAAATTTATGATAATTAATTTTATAAACACTTTGAAATGGCGACACACCAAGTGCAGAAAAGTGAATGATTTCATTATGAATTCCACCCGTAACGACACTTTTAAATTATTTATTAATTTATTGGAGGGACTTGCACAAAATTATCACCAGAATCGGGATTGTCTGCTATTGCTTAGGCTACTATCTATTAATATCGAATTTCAGTAACCCTTTTTGTCCTCCTAGATCGGCCTTTTGAAACATATGAATAATGCGGTCTCAAAGATTGTTTACTGGTTTAGTGTAAATAACTTGCTATTAAACGAGGAAAAAACCAAATGAGTAAGATTTGTATTGCTTAATGTTTAGCAGGTAACAACTAGTGTGCAAATTAAAAATAAGAATGTGAATCCTGTGGACTCCATTGTGTTTCTTGGCATCACGTTGAATGCCAAGCTTCAGTGGGCTCACAAATAGATAAATTGTCGAATAGAATTAGCTCTGCGGCTTATGAAGTAATGAAGATCCGTCAGCTAACTGACGTTCACACAGCTAGATTAGTTTATTTCAGTTACTTTCATAGTGTAATGTCTACGGCATTTTACTGTGGGGAAATGCTGCCGACATTCAAACTATCTTTGTGCTGCAGAAGAGGGCTATTCGAGCAATATATAACCTAAAGGCTGGTGATTTTCTCAGAAAGACATTTAAGGATATAAATTTAATGACAGTTGCATCACAATAGGTATATATGAAAAATCTGATGTACATGTTCATAAAAATAATGAAATGTTTTCAACTCCGCGCGCGACCGTCCTAGCGGTCAGTCTAGTTGTAATCCACGCTCGACGTTTTTAATCAGCAGAACAGTTTAAAGGCACAAATACTAAACGTTTTTGGCACACAAACCTGCCCTTCGTCTTAAATTCAAACAAAAACATTCATTATGATTGAAGAGTAAAGACAAAGCGGTTCAAAAGTGGTTTTAACTAGTGAATGACAAGCGATTACAAGTACAAAATGTCTAACCGTGCAACGAGTGTCGTGTGAGTCGTGTCATCGTGTCCTTGGAATTAGAAAGGCCGTCCGAGCGAAGTCCGACTTGTCGAATGGTACCTACCAAGAGCGTGCCAATCCTTATTTTCGTCAGATTTGTAAACGACGTTATTGGCGCAACGGTGAGACGGCTCTTACTGCGGCTGCCGCCGCTCAAGTTGCAGAGATCCTGGGTTCGAACCTCACAAACGCACATATATTTTTTTATTTTTTTGTTTTGTTTTGCTTTTTTGTTTTGTTTTTGCATTTGCTTTTGCTTGGATACTGCTTTGCTGCCTTTTTTGCTTGGTGACTTTTTTTTACATAAATTATTGACACTATGGCCCCAAACCTTAGCAAGTGTTCCTGCTGTAAAAATGTTATCCAAAACCAAGAATTCTTGGTATGTCAAGCATGCAAAATGAAGTATGATATAAAGTGCGCCAATATTTCGGTGAAACGCTTTAGCAGTTATTACGCCCAAGATTCAGAACGCCCACGTACTTGGACTTGCCCTGAATGCTGCAGCAAACAACCCAAAGTGGGAAACACAAACACTCCTGTCCACTCAGCCACCAACCGCAACTCGGAAGAGCGTAAACTGCAACACGAAAATGTCACTCTCAGGTCCAAATCAACTTACAGGGAGTCTGGGTCTCCTCGCGACCCCTCACAAGATAGAACTAATACTCATGTTGGCGACTGTATCACTGAGACCAGGCTAAGAAGCATACTACAGCAGGAACTGGAGGGAGCACTACAGTCCACTATTAAAAAACTAGTAACCGCGGAAATCAAGGGTGTGTCTGGGCAAATCAAGGAACTAAGGGAATCACTAACTTTCTTTAATAACCAGTACGACGATTTGAAATCAATCTTGGAAGAAAAGAATACCTTAATTGATGATTTGCAGAAGAACAACGTTAAATTAAACTCGACAGTAAATGATCTAACCAATCGACTTCATCTGGTTGAACAAAATATGAGAGATAGCAATATAGAAGTCAACGGTATTCCGGAACATAGACAGGAAAACTTAAACAACGTTTTTGAGCAAATAGTAAAGACCGTAAATGCTCCATTGTCGTCTGAAGATATTCTACATGTAACGCGCGTTGCCAAGATAAGCAAAGACAGCGACCGGCCCCGCGCAATCATAGTGAAACTTCGTGCCCCTAGACAACGTGACAGCCTTCTCGCTTCCGTCTCTGCATTTAACAAGAAGAACGAAAAGGATAAACTCAGCACACAAAATCTTGGCTTGAAAGGGCCTCGCAAACCGGTCTTCGTCTCGGAGCACCTTTCCCCTACAAACAAAGCTCTACACGCCGCCACACGAATCAAGGTCAGGGAATGTAAATACAAGTTTACATGGGTGCGTAACGGCAGAATTTTTGTACGAAAGGACGAATACAGTGAGGCATTGCTAATACGTAACATGGATAGTGTAGCTCTGATTAAGTAGTTTAGTGATGATAAGAGAAAGTTACGGTGTTGTGTTATGGATTAAAGAGTTCACTTTGTACTATCAAAATACCCGTGGTATTAGAACAAAAACCGACGAAGTTCTGAAAAACATTTTGATCCATAATTATGATATTATCGTTTTTACGGAGACATGGCTGAACTCCAATATCGCAGATCGCGAATTTATTGATTCTAGATATGTAGTATACCGTAGGGATCGCTCAAGCGTTTCTAGTTCCAAAAGGGATGGTGGAGGCGTGCTTATTGCTGTTTCTCGGGAAATACCTTCAACCCGAATGTCTAACTGGGAAACAAATTGTGAGGATCTTTGGGTGAATATTAAAGTTAAAATCAATGGTTCACTAACGACTATTTCTTTATGTGCTGTATACTTACCACCACCGCCTAAACTGGAGACGCTGACGTGCTTCTTGGACAATTTGGATATTGTAATGAATCATATCGATAATGTAATCGTACTTGGAGATTTTAATTTAAGTTTTATTAATTGGAATAATAAAAGTGATTGCGCTCACATGATCCCCACTAACTATAATAACGATCTAGGAGTTAGTCTGATGGATGTAATGTCTATTAACAATATGGTACAGTATAACCATGTTATGAATTCTGTTGGAAGAATACTGGACCTAATCTTAAGCAACTTGCAAAGATTAAATATATCACAGCCATTGGATTTGATAAGCAAGCTTGACGCATATCATCCCCCTCTTCTTATTACCATTTCTGCACTTCCTTCTGACTTTGGTGCAAATCTGTCACCTAGAGCCCGTGATAGGTATAATTTCTTTAAGGCCGACTACGAGTCCTTAACATCGGAACTGGTTTGTACTGATTGGCATAGTGTGTTTGAAGACTGTAAGGACGTAAATCAACTAGTGGAAGAGTTTTACAAAAACCTGAACGTTGTTATTGCTAACTACGTACCAAAAAAGAAAGCTTCTAAACCGTCTAAATATCCACCTTGGTTTACGAAAAATCTCATAAAGTTATTGAAAGAAAAAGAAAAACTTCGTAAAAAATATTCTAAACACAAAAATTTAAGAGATAAATATGAACATAATCTTCTAAGAGAACGTTGTCATAAACTAATTGATATTTGCTTTAGTAATTATATGAATGAAACTGAATCCTGTATTTGCGCAGATCCTAACAAATTTTGGCGGTACATAAAAGACAAACGAAAAGGCCAGTCGGTACTGCCTGCCAACATGAAACTAGTAGATGGCTCCTTTGCATCGTCGGGGACTGAGATAGCTAATCTTTTTGCTAGTCACTTTTCATCCGTGTACTCAAAAAATAACAAAAGCTTCATTGATTCGGCTCCTACAGCGAGTAGTTACATTGCTAGTTTACAATTAAACGAGTCCCAAGTGTTAAAAAAGATAAAACAGCTTAATGGAAAAAAAGGGCCCGGACCCGATAACATACCACCATTCTTTGTGAGGCGATGTGAATCTGCTCTTGTCATTCCCCTGACGATAATATTTAATCGGTCCCTTTGTGACGGAACATTTCCTGATGAATGGAAGAGAGCCAGGATCATTCCAATTTACAAAAAGGGTGACAAGGCGGTCGTTACCAACTATCGACCGATCTCTATCCTATCGTGCTTTTCAAAATTATTTGAAAGCCTTGTGTACCCCTTGATCTATAATCATACTGAGAATATCCTAACAGACGCCCAGCACGGTTTCATGCGTGGTCGTTCAGTGGATACTAACCTGGCTTCCTTTGTATCTTCTGTGTCAAGAGATGTGGACAGGCGCTTGCAAGTAGATGCAATTTACACTGACTTTTCGAGTGCTTTTGACAAAGTAAATTATAAGGTGTTACTAACAAAACTTAGTCATGTTGGTGTGGGTGGGACGCTGTTGCAATGGTTTGCCTCGTATTTGACGGGAAGATCACAGACTGTGGCCGTAGACGGCTTCGAGTCCGACGTATTTTTTGCTGAGTCTGGTGTACCACAGGGCTCTCATCTGGGTCCTCTCTTATTTTTAATATATATAAACGACATTGTGACCAAAATAGGCCATAGTAGAGTGTCCATGTTTGCTGACGATCTCAAGATGAGTTATACTGTTGAAAGCTCCAGTGACGCTGATTTCTTGCAGTCTGATTTGGACAATCTCTCTGACTGGTGTTCTAACAATGGAATGCTGCTAAATCCGAATAAATGCTTTCACATTAGTTACACTAGAAAAAGAAACCCTATTAAAACCATTTACGAGCTGGAAGGTACGACTCTTGCTATGGTTAGTAAGATTAGAGACTTAGGTGTTATGTTGGACAGCAAGCTGAAACTAGCACCACATATTGAAAAAATAATAAAACGTGCGGCATGTATGTTGGGATTCTTGAAGAGAAGCGCCAAAGGTTTTCGAAACGTTAACACTAAGATTGTTCTCTTCAACACCCTGGTGCGCAGTCAACTCGAATTCGCAAGCGTTGTCTGGAACCCTGTCTATAGTGCAGCGTCACAACGTATAGAATCTATCCAGCGAGCATTCACACGCTATCTTGCCTTTTCATCCCCAGGCATATCCCACAGACATCCATACAGTCAACGACTAGCATTTTTCAAAATGACAACCCTGCGAAACCGCCGTTCAATTGCAGATTTAATGTTTCTTTACAAACTAATAAACAACAAAATCAAAAATATAAATCTTCTAAATCAAATTAAAATAAACGTTCCTTACAGGTATCCCAGATTTCCAATAAAGAAAATATTTCATGTTCCGGATCATAAAACCAATTTAGGCGCACACTATCCTCTTGCCAGAGTATGTAAGGAGTACAACGAGATTTCCCTTAGAATCCCTACGATTGATATTTTTAACGACTCTTCTGGAATTTTCAAAAAGAAATTGACTGATTATTACCTTCAGTCTACAGGCACACAAGTCACGTAGAATAATGTCTTAAGTCAGTCCGATCAATGTTCTGTATTTAATTTAAGTTTAAGTATTTAATTTAAGTTTAGCTATTGGAAGACAACTTTACAACAAATGCTGTGTATACCTATAATTGGCAAACATATTTAAGATACTACCCGTGTAAAATTTATTTTAATTGTTTATGTGTATTGCTGTTGGTGTACCTTGTAAATAAAATAAAAATACAGTGATATTCACGATTTAAACACTTGAAGTAAGAACAAATTAGCAGTACCTTATACTAGGCTTCATAAAATGAATATTTTTGTCCTCGGCCGTGTTGTATATTATATGTATGTTATACAGGATTATTGGTTATCAGACCGGATCCATTTAAGAGGTCATAGGGGAGGTCTTTTGCGACCATTTTGACCACATATCAAATTATCCAAAAGTCAACCATTTCCGTGATAAATGAATTTCAAGTTTTTTTAGGAAAACCAATTTAATTCGTTCAAAAATTAATTTAAATTAAACGAATGCTCCGATTTTATTTTTTTTACAGTTTTACAGATTACACATTCTGGTTTTTAATATCAAATTATAAAAACATAATAATTTGAATCCATACATAAAATACAGGCCGTTGTATTAAAAATAAATAAGGATTTTTGGAAAACGGTCTATTAAAATGTATGTTTTAACGGACTAAAGACTGCACGTACATTCAACAGCATAGAGCGGCGATGGGCTCATTGTAATAATACTACCTACCCCTCTCTTCCCTTCGGTGTCGTAAAAAGCGACTAACGGACTAAAGACTGCACATACATTCAACAGCATAAAACGGCGATGGGATCATCAAAATATTACAACCAACCCTTGTCTTCCCTTTGGTGTCGTAAAAGGCGACTAACGGACTAAAGACTGCGCATACATCCAACAGTATAGAGCGGCGATGGGTTCATAAAAATAATACTACCAACTCCTCTCTTCTCTTCGGTGTCGTAAAAGGCGACTAACGGACTAAAGACTGCACATACATGTAACAGTATTGAGCGGCGATGGGAATTGCGAATTTGTTTTGTTTTATTTTCCTTATTTAAATTCATACTCTCAGTTTGAGATTTTACTGCCTGGTTCTCGTTTTATCACATTTATTTTTCAATTTTGTAACAATGAGTTAGTGTTTTTTACCTCGTTGGATAGCTAGAAATATGTAGAGGTCTAATCAATAACTTGCAGATTAATTTAACAAGCAGTTTTTTGGAGAAAACATACAATTTACTGTTTTCCAAAAATCCTTATTTTTTTTTAATAGTACGGCCTGTATTTTTGGTAGGTATGGATTCAAATTATTATGATTTTATAATTTGTTGTTCGCGGAACAAAAACCGGAATGTAAAATCTTTTAAACTGTAAACAAAATTAAAATCGGAGAATCTGTCTTTTTTTAAATTATTTTTTTAAAGAATACAATTGTTTTTTTTTTAAACATTAAAACTCTATTGTCACGAAAATGGTTGACTTTTGGATAATTTCATATGAGTTCAAATTGGTCGCAAAAGACCTCCCCTATGACATCTTAAATGGATCCGGTCTAATAACCCGTAATCATGTATAAGTAGGCTTTTTAAGCATCACCTATTTTTACTTATATTGAAAAGTAGCCATTTCCTTTGTTTTGACTTGTGCTGTCTTTTTTATTGAAAAGTTAATGAACGAAATTACTTGACCTATCTGAATTTATAAGAAACGGCGTCCATTGCCTAGAACTATTGACGGCTGTCTATAGTTCTAGGCAAACTTTTGGTCATAATCGTTTTTAAAGCCCTCAAATTACTAAATAAGAATGACTTAAAATACGTTGTCATAATGTATTTTATACAAAAATTCGGTACTTAACAAAAAAAATAACTTTGGTTCCTTCGTTCTACCTAAAGCAGAGACGCTACTATTTTGTTGAGTATCTGTAAATCAATAAACAATATTGAGGCATGGTCAGGCGTTCTGTGTCTGCCTAGACATGCGCAGTGTTAGCGGATTACTGATGCGGCCTTTTAGCTGCAAAACAATCACTTATGAAACACATGACGAATTTCCAAAAAAAAGATTTTATACAAATATTTTCATGACAATTACAAACACAACAAAAAAATAATTAGCTAAATAGGTCCAGCCGTTCTGAAGTGTTGCGAAAATATACATTCCAGGCGATTGTTATTTATTTATATAGATAATGATTTTCAAACGTTTAGATCAGCTGAAATATCTAATATGAATTTTTCAAAACATTGGTGTCCGCAAACGTTATGGTTACACGTGTCAAATAATAAAGCTTCATCATTATCATCAGCCTATAAACGTCCCTCTGCTGGGCACAGGCTTCCCACGTGGACAGTAGCACGTGGGGCATTGGGCCATAACCCACCACGCTGGCCCAATGAGGGTTGGTGGGTTTTAACGACAGCCATTTTACGACAACAACCGGGACCAACGGCTTTGCGTGACTTCCGAAGCACGGAGGAGCTCGAGATGTTTCTTTTTAATTTGGTCACCCATCCAGCGACCCGGCATTGCGAAAGTTGCTTAATGGGCAAGATCGCAAGCCGAACGCGCTAGCCGCTGCGCCATCGAGCTCCTCAATGCTTATGTTATTAAAACTTGAATGCGATCAGTTCAAAACAGAAGGGAATGTCTTAAGGAACATGAAGGAGCTACAAACATCAAATGATAAGATAAAATGTGTACTAGAAAAAAATCAACCAGTCTCAGGAAGCTCGAATGGGATTCGAACCCACGACCTTTGGATTGCCGGTCCACTGCACAGCAGTGGACACGCAAACATTTTATCCTATATTTATATAGCATTGTCAATGCAAAATTTCAACAATAAAGATATCAAATAATAAGTTGAAATTTTAAATAAAAAACCATAAGAAATCGTAAAAGTTAGAAAATTGTCTATAAAACTTTTAAATATAATTATTTTTTATAAGAAAACTATAACTAACTACAGGTCAAGACCTATAGTGTCCCACTGCTGGGCAAAGGTCTGCCTCACTTGCATCCAGTGCTTTATAAATATAAATAATTTGTAGAAAAAGGCGAAAATCAATTAGCACGCACTGCTCTAATCGATAATTATGTTAGCTGGCCGCCATTTTGAGAGAGCGCTCGCGAACTACAAAGGCTGAAAAATGGCGCTTACTAAGCTAGAGCATAAAGTTCTTTAGAAAACTTTACATTATTTTTTTCTATTTATAATCTAATAATTTATAATCTTAATCTATTTTCTAAATAACTCAAAAAATAATATGCTGCAAGTTTTGTTACAAATTATAACTTTTAAAAATATTTTATTTCAAATCTTAGGGCTCATTATTAATAAATAAGCAGCTGTGAATGTGTTGTCTCCAAGTGTATGGAGCCTTTAGTTAATGAAGATGCCCACCATCATGCATTGAATGTGTGTGTGCGCTCATTTTTGACCCCGGGAACATCGCACTGTACCGCGAACCGTACGAATAGACCGTGCCGCAGACTATGAAGTTACAAACATGAACTAAATTCTATTGATTGGAAAGATCTTCATGAATCTACTGACTTAGATATCGTTATCACTATTTTGTATGATACAATAGACAAGGTCATCTCAAAGCATGTACCAGTTAAAACATTTAAATATGATACTCGGTATACCATCCCTGGTTTTCACGCGCTCTTGTTAAAATCATTAACGAAAAGTTAAATTACCATAATAAATGGAAAATTTATTATGGCCGGCGACATGATTTCGACGCTTTTTGTCCCTTACGTGATCGACAGAAGAGAGTACAGCGTGAGTGCTATGACAGATTTACTAAGAACGCTGAAATGAAAATAATAACGAATTGTAAGCATTTTTGGTCATTCGTTAAGTCCAAAAAGTTTACCTTGTTTTTGAGAAGTAGGCTACAATGGTGGAGAGAGATAAGTAAATTGTTTAATGGCTACTTTCAATCTGTTTTTGAGCCTTCTACATCATCTTCTGCGTGCTTACCTCGGGTCACAGCAAGTACTAGGATCCTTGAAACGTCCATCGGATCCGTTGAGTTATCGGTTGCCTTAGTTGAAAAATATCTATAAAATATTGATATTGCTAAGGGTTGTTAACCGGATGGGGTTCCTCCCGTATTTTTAAAATCGTGTCATCGCTGTCTCGCGTTCCCTCTGTTTTGTTTGTTATTGTTTGGTGTGCCTATCACCAGATTTGAATAAACAGAAATGATTCTGTTTATTCAAATCTGGTGATAGGCATAATATAGAAACTATAGACCAATTTCTAAAATAAGCACAATTCCAAAGATTATTGAGAACATCATTTACGATAATAAATTTTATTTGATAAGACCCTTAATCATTAATCTGCAACATGGCTTCATCGATCCGAGATCCACTGTAGTTTCTGGTCCAAAGAACACAAAGTTCGCATTAAAAATGTAATATCCATCACATCAGACTGCTATTTCTTCGGCAACCGTAAAGATATTTGCAATCGCAATGTGAATGAATAAAAATAGTAGTCCATACCATCAACATTACGATCCATCTCCCAATTTATGATAATTAATTTTATAAACACTTTGAAATGGCAACACACCAAGTGAAGAAAAGTGAATGATTTCATTATGAATTCCACCCGTAACCTGTGTGTGTGTGCCTAAATAATGTCTACATAGGGAGATTTGATTAATTCACGTGGGCGCTAACTCACGCGTCGGATCTGTCACGCTAGAGGGCTCTCTTTCCCATATTATGACTTTACTCTTCGTATGGCATACCGGGGAGTGGGGATGACGCGAGCGGAAGTAGGGCGAGAGAGAAGGGGATTTGTAGTCAACGTGCGTCATTGTGAAGTTAGGTATGTAAGCCATGTATGCGAATGTGAAGTAGAATGCAAATGGCCTGTAGGACGAGCTAGGAGGTGAGACAGGGTGAGAGGTAGCTCCTCGGACCAAATATTACATGGACAGAGTCTTACGACGTTGCCGCTTTTACATACGTGTATCAAAGTAAAGTATTTGTATCTCTGTCTGTATGACTGTAGTGTGATATGAGTAAAAGAGATAGTTAATGTACGTTTGGCAACGACGCACTGTCGGTGTGAGACGTGTCATTTCATGACCGACTACTAGGTCAAAACATTGCTGGATTATGCGAAATAATAGTGAAATATTAAGAAATCTTAGTGTTTGTGTTATTTGTGTAATATACAATTGACATAATGTCTTGTTCTGCTGTTTATTGTTCGTCAAGAACAACAAAAGGAGGTGTGAGGGACCAGGAATTATCATTTCATACGTTAGTGATTTCTCATAATTTGTATGCTTTACTATGAGTTTTTTCATAATTAAAACGGCAAAGCATTAATTTTTGCTAATTCTAAATCATACTATATCGTACACTATTCATAAGAATCAGGTTTTAAACCTTAATTAAATGTAATTTAAAGGCTTTGTTTTTGGCATAATGATTAGTGATGTACGTATTTGTGTATCGAAGCTTTATCGATATTACTAATATTCTTTTTATTATTCTTTTTTTAGGTTTCCAAAATGCCCGGAAATAAGACGTGAATGGGTTAAAGCTATTAGACGTGATAACTAAGAGCCTACAAAATATTCAAGGCTCTGTTTCAAACATTTTGAAAAATCTTTTTTTACAGTAAAAATTTTAGCCTTAGTTCAAAATTGAATCTTAATAATATGGGCGGGAATATGAATAGATATAATATAATAATATAATAATAATATACACCCGCAACACCAGGAATCGCAGATGTGTTGCCGGCATTTAAGGAAGGAATAGGAATTGTTTGTGAGCGGGGGGGGGGGGGGGGGGAAGGCCTCCGGAACCCTCACTGCCCGAACGAAACACAACAGCACCAAGGGCTATTATTTCACGCCGGCCAAAGTGAAAATGCATAGTTTTCAAGATATTTTTATTTTGAGGTTATTTTAGGTTATTCTTGGGAAAAAAACAAATATTCTACTAAGTTACCATTACCGTACCCCCTCCATCCCCCTCCTCTCTACCTCCCTCGAAACTACTAACCTCGAAATTCATGACAATCGCTACGCAAAAAAAAAACAAAAACAAAAACCGCTGCTTAAAATGTCATTTGGATAAAATAAACGATCGTTGGCTTTAAAAAACGGCCGCATCCAGATTCTTCTGCGTTTGCGTCTCCGTAATAATAGTACGAGCAACATCGTACTGGCCAAGAACAACGAATCCTTTTCTGAATACATTTCGCTGATGGAATTTAGCCAGGGTTAATTGATCAACGTCGACCGACCGTCGATCGATGGGTTAGACGAACGGTATCCGTCGATTGATTAAAGCTACCACACCTATCGATCAACGTCGACCGACCGTCGTCGATCGATTGGTTAGTCAAACGGTAGTTATCCGTCGATCGATTAAAGCTACCAGACCAGTCGATCAACTTCGATCGACGTTGATCGATGCCGTCGATCGACGATCGATCGATTGGTCGGGTAACACCCTTAGTGAGAGGTTGGTATTTACGCCGGGCAAGCCGGGCCAGCGTGCCCGGCGTGCTGCAACGCAGCGTGGCTCTACCACTCAGTCAGTGTCACTCATTTAGCACCACCCAAGGGTCACGTGTAGGGTCTAAACGGTAAACCTACGGACGTGAGTAACTTTAACCCCCAATTATAATAACGAATTAAGTACACACCACATTAAAGTGATTATATCGATATACTAGTCACATCTTTAGTCACGCACACATGTACAGATAGAAAGCTGCACACTAACAAAATACGGACATGCTAAAAATCCAAAGACTCTGTCCATTGTGATATTTGGTCCGAGGGTAGCTCGAACGAAAGTCAGGCGAGCAAGGGGTTTGGGGGCGGGGGAAAAAGGCGCGAAATGGGAACGCTTTGGGAGCTCGGGGCAAAAAGCGCGGGATATTCAAGGACGATCGGTCAAACAAGAGAGTGGCGGTAAAATCTCATTCGCGGTTGGCGTCCTAGCTTTTAAAGCGCGCTAAGTTTAAATTCGAGCTGCGATATTAGCTTGAACTGTTTTATCCACCAGGAGGCATTTGATTGTATTTTATAATGCCGGCGTTATATATTACAACGTTAAAGAATACGCTATCTTTGATAGAGTAGCATGGCTGGCAGTTCCACCTCAGTGAAAATCGAAGATAGGTGAGGCACCAGTTATCTGTTGGGAGACTTGTGTGACCCAGTCCCACTTCAGGTCTTCCGTCTAACACACAGTGTAGTGATTGGTTTTCCACATGAGAGTATACTGGCTCAACTCTTTAGCTCATTTAGAGGTCTGTTGCTTTACAGGGGTGACTAGATCTACACAACTCACTACACAATTAAAGTAAATTATGGGCTATGCCCTAGGTTGCAAAAGTGTTACAAATAGGGACCGATAGTTAGACAAAATGTAGGGAGTTTTCGTATATTGTTTGGAATCTTGTCAGAGGAGGGCAGTCTCCTTCTCGGGTCCATCTTCATACCTTGTTGAAGGTAACGCCAGAACTGAGTGGATGTGCCTTGGTAGTATTGTGCGCAACCCGATTTTATACCTGGTGGAGGTTGTCTTTGAGAGTGGAGTTTGTCTGGGCTGGCAGGGGACAGAAAACTATATATAATATAATAAGGCATACTGTAGAATAGGTAGGCGGCTGTAGTTAATTATTTACTAGGTTAAGTAGGTACTTATAGGTCATAGGATTTCAAATTAGGCAAGCAGTAGGTATCTATAGGTAGGCGCCTATATATGTTATTAGGTAGATGGGGATATTGTTAGTTAATGAAAAGTAATTACTCTTAGTTCACTTCCTAAAAGAAAAAGGTCGTTGAATAATTTAATCATCCTATTAATAAACTAAAGATGTAATATTCTGCTAAGGCAACACATACAATCTGGTTATATTGGTACATTATAAGATCTTTATAATAGACACTAAGGGTAAATAAAAGTATTATTTTTTTAAATGATAGCGTTCAATCTTAGTTCACTTCCTAAAAGAAAAAGGTCGTTGAATAATTTAATCATCTTATTAATAAACTAAAGATGTAATATTCTGCTAAGGCAACTAAAACGATCTGGTTATATTGGTACATTATAAAATATTTTTAATAGACTCTAAGGGTAAATAAAAGTAATTTTACTTTAAATGATATCGTTCAATCTTAGTTTACTACCTAACCACTGTCACGTCCTGGAAGCATTTGGCACGTAGTTTAGGTTTGATATAGCTCTATCAATGGGTTAGTTCTAAGCTTTTTTGTCAGCTCGGGTAGTCTCGGTCAGCATCGGCCAACTTTTGGACAGCTGTCAGAATGGCTGGACGTTAGGCGCCATATTGAATATACGGGCTTGGATGCTTAAGTGGCTAAAGAACTAGGTTGTTCCATTCACAGACATATAATAATATGTCTGTGGTTCCATTGAATAAGTAAGTTCAGAATGTGGTATTAAGATTTAGGAGTACAGCAAGCTCCTAAAGTAATTTCTATTGATTTATAAGGGAATAATTTAATATAAAACCCAGTAAATAGTAACTTTCATAATATAAAATGAAATTAAATTTAAGGAGTGATGGAAATCCAAGAGTAAATATTAAATTCCTTTAATCCGGGCAGGATCGTAACAAAACAATGAGCTGTACGACATGCTAAGGGCGGAGGCTGGGGCTCTTAAATTCCCGGAACCCACAAATGTGTAATAAAGTTACTCATACTGCTTATACTTCTAAATATTACCCACTGAATCTCACTAGGTCTTTTTCTTTTGTAACTGTAAACAAGGGCGACGTTGCATCTTTCCGGACAAATATTTTGGCGTGCTTGACCCAGACAAATTGAAAATTATTTTGCAAGTGATTTGGCCTTAGATAATAATTGTCTGCCAAATGATCTGTGACATAAATTTTACACTTTTGTCCCGTGACGGAATTCTCGTCACAAAGTTAATGCATGTCTTCGTAACTGGGTACCTACATGATTGCAGCACCAACCCTGTTCACAATGTCAAACAAAGTATATAATTTTTTTTGGTACTAAAATAAAAGATTAATTGACTGCAACAATAATTCATATACTTCCTTGTCCAAGGGACTAAATGCTATCATTCTGTATATTTTTTAGATTTTTAATTACCTCCGTTATAGAATACTGTATTTTGATAAGTTTTGCACGTTTCTGAATGAAAGTTCCGGTTTTTTTAATGTTAACGAACGCAGGGGCATTATGTAGGTAAGTCTATGAGGTCTATGGTAATTTAGAAACGATATCGTTATCACAGTTAACTTTTTCGCACTTCAAATATTTAGCAACGATACACACAACTAACACAACGAAAGCGCGGCCGGGAATCGTCTGGCGGCTGACAGTCTGACATGACATCTGTTTAGAATGCGTATTGACACATAAAACGTCAGACAAGCGTCACTTTTTCACTATTAAAGTGTCACAATCCTACTATAATGTTGCCATTTTCGAGTAGAAATCAACGTTGGTTTTTTATTCATATAAAAAACGGAGGTCTTTAAATTAATAATACGGTTATAAACATGTTGTTAGTAATGTATTCTTCAAGTATTTATACATTGGCGTCAAGGTAAAAGACTTTGGAATTTAGTACCAAGCCCCATAGCAAAAAAATTATGTCCTTTGAATTAGCCCTTTGGGGAACACTTTTTATTTCAACGTTGTTCGTACGCAGAAACTGATTCTTTGAATTTAATTCATCCTCCAATGACCCCAATCTCACATTGAGTGCAATGATTTCCCCTTCAAGATGATCCACCCGTTTAACGTTTTTTTTCCAGGGTCTTGATGTGGTTACTAAAGGTCTTAGTCACTGACTTAAGCTCGCTCACATCATCCTTTATAGCTTGAATATCAGTAACAGACAATTTGCAATTGCTACACTTCCAGGTAGACTTGCGGTCACCCAGCTTACGATATCCATGTTCAGTAACAGCACCACACGCAAAATGGAAATGCTTAAAACACGAGGAACAACGCACACCATCATCCACAGACTCTTTGCAGCGACCACATATTAACGCCTTTATTGATAGACAAGTAAGTGAGGGCGGCCGACCAAATAATCTGAGTAGTTACGTTACGTTTCGTTGCGACCCGTATGATTGTCGACACCTGACTTGACAAGTTGAATAGTAGGACGGTAGTTCACTAATCCGATCGTACGAGACACCACCGATGGCAATGACACTAGATTCCCTTTGGATGAGTGAAGTATTTTTGTACTTATGTAAAATAAAACTAAAAGGTGGCTTACGACGCCGACGGCCCGACGCACCTAAACCTACTTTGACACAATATAATATAGGATAAATATAGGAAAATAGAATACATTATGTACTTAATTGTTATGTTTACAGACGCATGTACATGTAAGTAACTTTACCAAATTCGCATGAAAACCATTACTTAACAATTTTTTTTGTTTATTTATATCTATTAACCCTTATGACGAAATACTATTACGCATCTATACACTGTGCCTAAAACATTATGCAAATTATAATTATGCATAAATATCGTAGTCTTAAGTATAATTGTGCGACAATACATATGGTTGCAAAAATCAATTATGCCGAAGTAATATTATCCCCTCAAGCCCCAAGCGGCCATATTTGGCCGCACCTAAAAAACTCGCTATTCCGTCAGACCCCAAACGGCTATATATATATGGCCGCGCTGGCCGCGCTCTCCACTTGACTTTGTACCGTGTTTTGATACCCTTAGAGACTACTTTAGTATGAACGAAGAGGTCGATTATGTCGGTTCTGTGGTACATTTTATGCATCGTGAACGCAAAATTTAACATGAACTGCGTTCGATTTTTTTTAATTTTTTTTTTCTCTTTCCTCAAATTTAAGTTCCTGGCAAACCGCACCCTGCTGTCAAATTTTTTTGACATTTCGGTGAGAGGTTAAGTAATAAAACATAATATGCCAAATTTGTTATGCCGAACTATTTTAGGAATATATATATATTTTAGGAATAATACATTATCTCAACGAAAGGTATCCCCAATATTTGTTTACATTTCATTTCATATTCAATTCAATTTCAATTAAACCCAAATTCAATTCAACCTAATTTCAACTCAACCCAATTTCAATTCTACCAAATTTGTTATGCCAAACTATTTTAGGAATAAATAAATTATGCCATCAAAAGGTATCCCCAATATTCGTATACATTTCATTTCAAATTCAATTTAATTCAACCTAATTTCAATTCAACCCAGTTTCAATTCAACTCAATTTCAATTCTACCAAATTTGTTATGCCAAACTATTTTAGGAATAAATAACTTATGTCAACGAAAGGTATCCCCAATATTCGTTTACATTTCATTTGATATTTAATTTCTTCTATTATCTATTCAACTTCTCACAATTGACGCAAATTTAATGTAAATTCGTAAGTATTCATAATCAATATTCATTCATATTAGATTTCATAAATAAGTTCACATTCATAATCAATCAACCGTGTCGCGTAGCGGTGAAAGAATAATAATAATAAGCCGACCCAGTTCTCGAAAATGGCAATTACACATTGTATTGGGATCGGTCTATCATCACTGACAGGACTATTGTTGCCAATAAGCCTGACATAGTGGTGATAGACCGACAAAAGCGTCGCGCAATGAATTTTGATATAACAGTCCCTCATGATGAGAACCTCGTGAAGGCTGAGAAAGATAAACAAATTAAGTATCTTGACTTGGCTCGCGAGGTTGTCGACATGTGGGATGTGAACACAGCAGTCATTGTCACAGTAGTCGTGACGGCCAATGGCCGTCACGACTATCGGCAATTGCCAAGAGCCTCGACCAACACCTAAAGAGGCTCTCGTTGGGCAGCTGGATCAAGGGCTTGATCCAGAAAGCAGTACTCTTAGACACGGCGCGCATAGTTAGGAGGTTCCTCTCTCAGGAGCCCTGACCACCGGCAGCTTGGACCCTGTTCCCGATACCGGTGGGCTACTATTTTTTATAATATTAAATGTTTTTTGTATTTTTATAGAAATATTTAAAAATGTAAATAGTATGTACATAAATGAATAAATGGAATAATAATAAAATTACAATCAAGTTCAATCAATCATGCAACACAGTACAATACAAGTAGCACCATAATATTTAAACTTATACTTTTACATTTACATTACAACTTACAGAATTTTATACAGATGCAAACGCTAGAAGATCATTCGGTGCTGCCATATAATATAAATATGCACCTACATAAGACCAGGCAGTACAAACTACTACTACCTAAACTTGGGTTAACCCGTATCTCAGGCAGCAGCTCCTCCTCCCCTAGTGTACAATTTAAGTAATACTACCACCCCCTCTCTTTCTGGGTGTCGTAAAAGGCGACCAACGGACTAACGTCTGTGCATACATTCAACAGCTTAGGGCAGCTGTGGGCTCACCACCTGTCACGTTGAGCGCAGGTGCAGTCACTGTTAGGTGAAAAGTGGACTATGGTAGAGGACTGCTTTTGCTGTTCTCATGGCCCAGTCCCCGAATATAACCCCTCGGGGATAATAGTCATGGTTATATGTATATACGTATGGAATTAATATTAATTCATAGATATTGTTTTGATAAATAAGTTCCTATTCCTAATTAATGATTATTCATAATATTGACTATTTCACCATCAGGCTCATATTCATAATAAAAATTCATAAACATGTATTTCATTTGTCTAATTTATATATCTTTAATGCCTCTTTAAAATTATTTGTCATGTGAACCCTGTGTAACATTCTATCAACACCTACCTCTGTTCTGCATGTGTTTAGTGCCTGAGAGCTGTGAGAACGAATATCGAAGCTAACCTACATACGGTTATTTCCAAAAAGTGCGACTACCCGGTACGTTTTATGTGGGAATAAAGAAATTTTATAGGTACCTACTGTTTTCACTGTTGCCAAAGGAGCAGAGCATAGCTCTTAGACACAATCACGTTTCTATTCCGTTAACAATACTTCAATTGTCGGATGAGGCGACGGGATAGAAAACAAGCCAACCACCGCGATTCGCCTACTTTGACAAATTAGCGTTTTTAGTAATCAAGTAATTAATTAAAAAGTGGTTTTTTCGTGCTACTAGGTTGTGCTGCCTTCTAATCAATACTTAAATCAACCTGGGAACTATCATTTGAATGCAGTGGAATGTCTTTATACACGTAATTATTGGGTTTTTAATTATTGTTATTTTTTCACATGGCGATCTTTACCTCCATATATCCCGGGAACGTGACACTTTAGGGTACCATATTCCATGACATTTTTTATTTTTTAAAGTATCCTTTATCTATATATACCACTTTCACCGTGCGCGGAAACTTCAGGGAAAAATTTAAATAGCGGAAATGTGGATATGCCAGCTTCCACACAAAAATGTTCGAACCCCTTTCAGAGGCAGAGGAATAAAAATATAAAAGAGGAGTGGCGCAGCGAGCCGCCGCTTTGAGGCGTGGGCGCGAGTTTTAATAGTGGTAAATTCATAAGAAAATGCCAAAATTCTAAAATACTTAATTTTTTTAAATTGGCGTACACGATAGTTGTCTATATTACCATGCTTGTGTGAACTGTAGTAAACCAAGACGACTAACAATTTCTTAACTAATAAATGTAGTAAACGTGGAGCGTTATTATTTGATATGCAAAAACGCTGTATCCCGTACCGTTCAAAATTTCAACAGCGCTGTAACTACCAGAGTAATATAATTTGCAAAAGGGGAATTGTAAATGAAAATGATAAAAAAGCCGTTTTTTATGCTATTTACAGCAACGGTTTCCTTGAAAAATAGGGGTTAATTAAAATGCTGTACAAAATTTTCTATAGGTCGTAGAGACATGGGAGTTGACCATTCGACGCAGATTTTTTTTCTCATTTCGAATATGTAATAAAAAAAATTGACCTGGGTGCGGGTTACAGCGTGTTCGCTTTTTTGCGTCGATATGTGTATGTACAAACAGATACAGTTTATCAGTAAATAAAAAAAAGACCTTTTTTACAAAAGTTATAATCACACACATCAAAAATGTCTAGGGATCAAATACATTTTAGAGTATCGTTGCGTTATAGAAATATTTTTTTTTTTTAAATTTTTAAATAAGGAAAATCAACTGTCATTCTGAATTCCTATAGAAGAGCGTAATGGCAATTTTACAAAAGCAGTACCATTTCTTCACTGGAAGTGAAAAAAATTCGCAACGATATGGAGCGACAGCGACGGCGTTATTTGACAAGGGAAGAGATGTTGAGAGCCATTGGGATGTTGTAAGCTGGTTCCAGACAACGTACTGTGGCTGCCGCCATTGGCACTACACAGAGTGTCATAGGCCACCTCTAGACACGATATCGTATTACAGGCAGCGTGGCCGAGCGACATGGAGGAAGATCTCCTAACACCAATCGAAGACAAGACCGGTACATCTAAAACACTGCTCGACCGAATCGTGCCATGACCGCTATGATGTTGGCCACAAGGCTCTACAGCGCTTCAGGCTTGCTTTCTTTTATAGAAAATAGTCAAAGTAATGGTTGAAACTTGTACCCGTCTTTTTACAAAAAAATACAGAGGTAATTAACTTTAAAAGATACTTACGATAATTATTCTGCGTATGGCCGATTTATGGACGGCTTTTGCGGTCCTCATAATTGTCGTAAATCCACGTGTGTATAATATAAAGGTACTGTTTGAAATAACGTTGGAATATAAAGAAGAAATACAGAGTGGCTCAAAGCATTGGTTACAGTACTTCTAGCGCTACGGGCAACTCGGAACACAAATTATCATGAACTGTCAACTTCGCAATAACATCAACAAGCACAGTCAACAGTACCAGTACGAAATAACAACGATACCTTTGTGCACAATGATTAACGAACCAGTATCAAAGTATCCGTAAGCATCGATGAGGGGCCCTACACAGTATAGCAGCGTGATGAAGAAGTGTTCCGCACTAAACTGCCCGGTCGCAACTATCGACAGACTTGAGCAAGCCTACACGCTCAACGAAGACAATCATGACTTCAGCAGTAGCAACAGCACAAACACTACTCGTTCTAGGCGAACCATCAAGCCCATAAGCAGAGCGTGAAACACGCTCTGCTTAAGGGAGCTCTGTGGCGGCAAATCACCCGTCTGCTCTGTGCCAGCTGCCAGCGACACCGAGGCTTGAACGAGCTTGCGTTTGACTTGCGTGTTATGTTTTATCATTGTTACACACACAGGCACAGGTTAAAAAGAGATTAGGCCATAAACCACCAAGGTGGCTCAATGCGGGTTTGGAGTACAGTGCGATGCGCGCTTTTTAATTCGCAATTCGCGCGACACTATCCGCTGCACGTGTTCTCAACAACTCATAGCCAACGAGCTGTTGGCGTTTATACAAAACGCCATCGATACGATGGACGTGGTCAGCATCTTGCAGATCTGCAAGTCCAACTTTAAGGAGGACGAGATTTGCAGTGTAAAGACGCTGCTTTTCCAGACAGTCGGCAAGGCAGACCAGATGCCATCTCGCCAGAGGGATGGAACCAAGAAGAGTCTCCAGGACATCATCACCCTGTTGAAGGAGACCGACCCGGACGACGTGCCTTCACTCGTGGCGACGGAGCTTCTCAAGCTGCCCCCCGTTACGTTCCACCACGTCGACGATGTCACCAGGCTGCTGAAGGATATCACCTTTCTGAAAGCGAGCCTGGCCGAAGAGCAAACCAAATTAGAGGCCTCAAACAACACCGTGAGTTATTTCTGTGCCCAATTAGCATTATTAAGCGCTTAGCCGTCAGGGAATACTCAAACTGATTCACTTTTCCGGTGACTCGGTTTTGGTATACGGGTATGCGACCCCGGCTTCCCGAGCTACTACTGACTCACACTTGTCTTCTGAGACAGTAGTATCCTTATCCCCTTTCCTTTCCTTATTCCCATCCTGCAATCTATATTCCCTAGTTCCCTGGTTCTTTGGGCTGATTCCACCATAAAGTTTTCGAGCCTGCAGCGGTGCGGAAGGCGGACACCGCCAGAATGGCACTTAACCCGGCAAATGCAGCGCCACAGCAGGGCATCTGTGACGTGCCTCAAAGGGCGTATGTCGGAATCCGAGAGGCATACGGCCAGTTGCTGCATCTTGTAGGTCTAACTTGTCGTAGCGAACCCCCGCTCCACTAGCAACCAGGCCTAGAAGACAAGAGAGTGGGTTTGTGTATGCGCAAATGCTCACCCACTTTAATATATTCCCGCGCTGATGACCCCTGGCAAGTACCTGGACATTGAGTGCAAGTCCTGTGGCGATGGAGTCTGGTGGTGGGGACTGAACTGGTGGGGTTGGTCTCTAACTGGATATCTGGACGTATGACAGTTGGGTGGTGATGGTCGTTGCGGGACTCATTCGAGGCAAGAGAACTGGTTCGGAAGCTCACCCGACGACAAAGCAGCATTATTTAGGGATCGCACTGCTTTCCCAAATACGGGGAGGGGCCTAGAAAAGGTGGCCTAAACAAAGTTTGCCTCAGTCCGACCAAGACAGCTAACCGCGGTTGTCTGGTCACCAACTACACTAACTAAAAGCGGTCGAAATAAGCATAAAATAAATGCATCCCTATAAGTAGCTGCGTGGAATGTCAGAACGCTATTGGACAATGACAACAACCTTTGCCCAGAGAGGAAAACTGCACTTTTAGCAAGTGAATTGTCTCGCTATAACATCGACATAGCAGCAATCAGCGAAACTCACATAGCGGATAGTGGTAAGCTCTGTGAGGAGTTGGGATGATACACGTATTACTGGGTGGGCAAACCAGCCAGTGACCGAGCCGCAAGTGGCGTTGGATTTGCGATCCGGAACAACATCGCCGGATCATTTATTGAGCCTCCTAAAGGCATTAATGACAGAATTATGTCCTTGCGACTCCAAGTAGCACCCAGGAAATATCTTCACCTAGTGAGCGTGTATGCACCAACCATGACAACATCTGAAGAGGATAAACTCCAATTATATGAAAGTCTTCGTAAGTAAAATTTTAAACACTGAAAAAAGACTTAACCGAATGTTCAAATATTTGTAAAAATATTTCTTTCGGATCTCAGAGGTGAAAACTTTAAGATTTGATGATGCAATGTTGACTAAAAACATAAGCATCAAGCACTGACAAATTTCGACGGTTGAAAGCCAGACCTCGGTAGCCAAGTGGTTAAGGCAGCCGCCCGAAATGAGGAAGGTGCGTGGTTCGATTCCCGCCTGAGGTAGTCGTCTTTTTTCAGAGTTTAAAATTTTACTTAAGTATATTTAAGCGTTAATAAAACGCTAAAATATACAACATTGGTCTTCGTAAGGTTCTGCAGGGAGTTCCAGTTTGTGACAAATTGATTTTGCTCGGTGACTTTAATGCGCGTATTGGTACAGAGTATATCGCCTGGAGGAATGTGTTGGGGAAGCATGGTGTTGGTAAGTGTAACACCAACGGCTCTGCCCTTCTTACCCTTTGTTCCGAATTCGATCTCAGCATCACAAATACATTCTTCAGGCTCCCTGACAAATACAAGACATCCTGGATGCATCCCCGCTCCGGGCACTGGCATCTTCTTGATTACATCATTGTACGCAGGCGAGACCTGAGAGATGACCTTATAACAAGAGCAATGCGTGGTGCCCAGGGCTGGACTGACCATCGCCTTATCAGATCCAGGATGCGGTTGAACTACAAGCCCCCGCGCAGAGCAGAACACAAGATTCCAGCTCGAGTAGCGTTTGCGAAGCTGGTCTACGATGAAGAGACGTAGCATAAACTTGATTTGCGGAATTTGATGATGTAATGTCTGGCACTGATGACACTACCTCAATAGATGCCAATTGGCGTACGTACTTAAAGGCTCTGCACGGGGTTTCTCAGCAAGTAATTTGCAAACCACGAAAGAAAAACCAAAATTATTTTGATAACTCTGATGTGGAAATACGGCAGCTTGTTGAAAATTCTCCTCTTGCTGTGAGAGGTGACACTGGTGTAGGACTTCGCAGCTCTATACAGCAAGACCTCAAGGCAAAAATCCGAGAACTGAATGATAGTTGGTGGCGCCGCAAGGCCGAAGAGCTACAGTTGTTAGCAGATACTGGTCAATCTGCAAAGTTCTTCGAGGGACTGAAATCCGTTTATAGACCACGCGTGAAAAAGACTGCCCCAGTTTATTCAAGAGACAAATCCCGGAGATTAACAGATCCGAAAGAGGTTCTTTTGCGTTGGACTGAACACTTCAACGAAGTGCTGAATCCCGATGTCAAGATGCAGATCTAGCCTATGTCAACTCACTTGAGAACTTGCCATCAGCATCGACTCTAGATGAGCCACCGTCTCTCGCGGAGTTCAATGGTGCAGTGCACCGTTTAAAGAACGGTAAGTCACCAGGCTCGGACAGTCTCCCATCTGAAGTTTTCAAATACGGAGGGCCGAGTATCAGGTCCAGACTGTTTGACCTTATCAAAATGATTTGGGACGTTGAGGCTGTTCCGCAGGACGGAAGGGGGGGGGGGTGCTTCTATAAGCAAGTTGTATAAGGGCAAAGGAGACCTCTCTGATTGCGGATCCTTTAAAGGCATTGGCTTTCTGTAAAACGGCCACGGTTGGTAAAATACTGGCGTATATCATCAACAGACGCCTTAGTAGCTTAGCCAAAAGTTTGCTTCCCGAGACTAAATGCGGGTTTCGACCTAATAGAGGCACGGTTGACGCCGTCTTTGTTGTCAAGCAACAACTTCAAGAAAAGAGTCTTGAACAACACCGTGATCTTTATTTGTTTTGTGGACCTAAAAAAGCCTTTGACCGCGTTCCTAGGACTACTCTCTGGACAGTTCCGGAAAAGTGTGGCTGTCCTCTGAAGTTTGTCAATTTAGTGCGTCAGTTCTACGAGGGTATAACAGCCCGTGTACGTCACGAGAACAGCTTCACAGAACAGTTTCCACCAGCGTTGTCAAGCAGGGCTATGTTATGGCTCCGATCCTTTTCGCCATCTACTTTGCTGCAGTAATGAATGACGCTCTGAGGAACTGAAAGAATCCGATTTTCATAAACGTTCGTATGGACAAAAGCATCTTAGACCTCACGCGATTCGAAACGCAAGACGCACTCTGTTCCGGTAACAGAAGTTCTGTATGCTGACGATGTTTGCCTTATGGCTGACAGCATGAGAGGCTTGCAGAATCATCTCGACAACTTAGACAAATCCTGTCGCAAATTTGGCTTAGTAATCAGCGCTTCCAAAACCCAGATTCTTAAACAGCCTGCAAAAGGAAAATCTGCAGACGATGTTGCTGTTTACCTGCGAGGAAAGCCTCTTGATGGTGATAGAAACTTTCCGGTATCTTGGGAGTCTAGTGCGCAGTGATAATCGTTTCGAGTCAGAGATTTCTGCGCGGATCGCAAAAGCCGCTGCTAAACCGACGAGTTTGGAAGTCACATGACCTGAAACTCCACACAAAGCTCGCTGTATACAAAGCGATAATTCTACCTTTGTTGCTTTATGCCTCAGAAACCTGATGTCTGTACAAAGGAGACATCATACGGCTTGACATCTTTTACATGAAGTGTCTTCGGGCAATTCTTCGGCTGAGCTGGCAGGATCGTGTTTCAAATTCGGAGGTTCTACGTCTAACAAAGATGTCCGGAATGGAGTGTCTTCTCATGAAAGACCAACTTCGCTTGTGTAGGCACCTTGTTCGCATGGAGTCTACCCGGTTGCCAAAACAAGTGTTTTACTCTGAGCTTAGCTCAGGTATACGCAAACCGGGAGGTCAGTATCTGCGTTACAAGGACGTCTTGAAACGCCACCTGACTGCCATTGGCACGCCTGGTGAGTTGTGGTAGAAACTAGCCACTCAGAGATCGAACTGGCGATCTGCTGTCAAACTGGGTCTCCAAAACTTCGAACGTGCCCGTCTTGAAGATCTTGACGCCAAACGCCAGATTCGAAAAACTCGACCCAAGCCCTCTTACAACTATACATATGATGCTAGTGGTTCTCTTTTTTGTGCTTCCTGCAACAGGACTTTCAAAACCAAATTTGGTTTTGCAAGTCACGCTCGCGCCCATGCAAGGGTCCTGGTTAACGCTAACACTACCTAAGGGTGTCGCCGTTGACGGATACCTCTGGGAAGACATCATCATCGGTAAGTTGGTCACCAGTGGCCTCTAATGTAAATACACGCCGCGTGGCGCAGAATGCATCCATCGGCAGTTTTGAGTAGGCGCATATGGATGCGTCATAGATCGCCGTCACCGCGCGCGATGCCCCGCGGCCCGCCGCCGCCCACTCCTCCGCTCCGGTGGACGTCGGACGGACGGACGGAAGTCTGCAAACAATCGACCCCACAGTGACTACGCTGCTGCTGCCGCTACGCAACCCAAGCGGCGACAAACAAAAGGGGAAGAGAAGAGTCGCCGTGATCCCGGCCTCGTAGCTAAATCTACAGGACCATGGCAAGACCGTTGCGACGAGGACGGCTTCATCAAGGTGCTCTCCACACACCTGTGTGGCACCGCACCGACGAGACCAAACCATCCACTGCGTCCAGCCACGGCGACGACGCTGCTGTACGTGTCCCGTCTTCATTACTCTACGAAGGCATTTTTAATTTAGAGAAATCTTTTTTTTAACATCGTCACAGTAGGTCATTCTCAAACATGACACCAAAAAGTTACTATACGAACCCAAAACAAAGTATCATTTAGTTAAGGCTACAATAATTGAGCTCTTAACAATGCCACTACGCCATTGAAGCACAAGCTACTGCCAACAATGAATGCAATAAAAACATACATTAAAAATTAATAATTAAAAGAGGAAACATAAACAATAACAATTTTTAACATTAAAGGAATTAGTGAAATAGGGCAAGAATACAATAAAAATCTCACTTCCCTGACATGACCCAATCAGCTGGAAGGATTAGCATAGTAGGACTTCCAAGTATGATTGGACAAGACCTAAAAAGATTCATTTAAGCTAGATGAATCTAAAGTTAAATGGGCGCTGGGGAGCTTGCAACAATTTAAAGCACCAGGGCCTGATAAAATTTACCCCATCCTACAACAGCAGGGCGCCTCCATACTGGGCCCCCACCTCTGCAGACTGTACAAGGCCTGCTTTGCGTTCGGCTTTAAACCCCGAATATGGTGAACCGGATTACGAAGAACCCAAAGCCTTTAGGCCAATAATTCTTCAATTTTTTCTCCTGAAGGTCTTGGAGAAGATGGTAGACAAATTTATCAGAGCGAAACCATTGAAAAAATTCCCACTTCATGTTCTTCAATGCGCTTATCAGCCATCGAAGTCAACAGAAACTGCTCTTCACCATGTAGTGAGTAGAGCGGAATCCGCCCTGGAGAACAAAGAGATCTGCGTCTACACATTCGTAGATATTGAAGGTGCATTCGATCGCACAACCTTTGACTCCATTAATGTGGACACAAATGGATTGAATGTATACTAAACGGTAGAATCATCTACTCGGAACTACTAGGGGACAGCTTACTTGCTCAGACAACTAGAGGGTTCCCGCAAGGGGGGTTCTCTCCTTTTGTTATGGAGCCTTGTGGTTGATTCAATCATAGCAAAGCTGAAAGAATGGTGCATGGCCATTCTTTGCGGTTGGTCACGCTGATGATCTAGTTAGTACGGTCAGTGGGAAATTTCCTTCCACGATATCGGAGATAATGCAACGTGCCCTAGGTTTGCTGAAAGGTTGGTGTAATACCAATCATCTATCTATAAACCCGGGAAAAACGACCGCCATCTCCTTTACGAGAATGAAAAACCTTACGAAACTGGGAAACTTAACGCTTTACGGCACCCAGCTTCCTTGGTCCAGAGAAGTGAAATATCTAGGCATAACACTAGATAAGGAACTCACCTGGAAACAGCACATGGATACGACTGTCGTCAAGGCCTAAAGGGTCTTTGGTAAGTGCCGGTCTACTTTTGGCAATGTGGCGACTCAACCCCAAAATCATAAGGTGGATCTACATGATGATGGTGCAGCCGATTCTCACATACGTCAGCATCGTCTGGTGGCCCAGGACAAAGCTGAAGAACTGTAAGAATGCTCTGAGTAAACTACAGAGAACAGTATGCCTGGCGATTACCGGGGCATTTAGAACCACACCGACAGCAGCGCTGGAGGTCCTCACGGGCCTCCCACCCCTGCACAGTGTCATAGAGACGGAGGCAAGGAAAGCGCTACACAGACTAAAGGTGGCCGGGCTGTGGGACGCATATTTGCCTCTGACCAGACACACAAAATGGGAACTTATGTTCCCATTTTAGGTTAGGTTAGGTTAGGTTTAGGTTCTCATTTCCATGATCCTATCAAGGGTATCATTAGTGATACCCTTGATAGGATCATGGAAATGAGGTGTGACAAGATGGCCCCCAAGTACATGTTCGAATAGAAATTCAGTGTACATGTCCCAACTCCGGACCAATGGAAACAGCCACTGTCTCCAGAGAAAGACGGCCTGATCTGGTACACTGATCTAAAATAGAGTCTGGCACTGGAGCAGGTATCTTTAGCAATGACTTTAAGCACAGTCAGAGTATGGGAAAGTTCGCTACTGTTTTTCAGGCAAAAACTTTCGCAATTCTCCTGTGCGCTAAAAATAATTTAGAACTCGCTCATTTAAGATAATAAGTACTTATTATCTTAAATGAGCGAGTATGAGAGAGAGCTAAGTATTATTAATTATAGTATTAAGAATATAAGTCACTTAAAATCCTTTATAGACGAAGGCGCCATAGGGCGAAGTAAGATTATATGCGGAGGTAGCAGAAGGCAGGCCTGAATAATCACCGGTGCCCTGACTGGGCACTATGCCATAAAACAAATAATAATAATAAATTATAATGCTCCACAAAATCCAACTAGCAACAGACAGCCTGTGCAGGGCATGTAGAGGGGAAACGGAGTCCATGTAGCACCTACTGTGTGTCTGCGACTCTTTTGCTAGGAAAAGAATGAATCTTCTGGGATCGGCTTACCCAAAACCAGAAGATTTTAGGCTCTTCGCCCTCAAGGACATTGCCAAGCTTATGGCAGTTATTATCTTCACTGAGGAGGCAGAGTGATACAACGGGGTTGCACAAAAGATCCCAATGGGTCGACGTGCTGCTGCGAAGGGGAGACCTCTGCAGGCCCCACTAGATAAGATAACCCGTCTACCCCTCAGATCTGTTCCCAGACAAGTATGATGATCACCAGAGTAAGACCGCGTCCGCGCGGTTACAGCACTTGGCCCACTGCCCAGCAGTGAGACTGCACCGTAATAAGCCGGTGCCCAATAACACAGTGAACTTTAAGTCAGCTTTAGATTTCTAGCACTTATTTAAAAATTAATTGAAGGCACGCCACGTGCGTTAGTGTCGTACCGTCGACTAAATCGGATATAAATTACTCGGGATGCACTCATGAAACATGACCACACAACAAATATGTTAATCCAACCGTGGATACAACCAACTATTACTTACAAGCTTCTCATACATTTTCACCGGCGTGCCGCACGCCGATTTTCCAACCAACAAAATTACAAGTACGAGTGTGAGGGAAAACGTCAAACACTCTAGCCCTGCCGTGGGCTTAATTTTGACTATAAATTCTTATCCGACCAAACAAAGGTTTTACTTAAATTACTAATTACTTTGAGGGCCGCCGCCCCAGATCTAACCGAAACTACAAGTAAGAGTATGCCGCGTCACCGCGACGTCACTGATGTTACTACTGACAGCCGTTCTGTCATAGACATTAAAAATACAAGTGGGCGCGGACTTCTAGGCGGGAAAGTGAAGCGTCATGCCTGCAGTTTTGTTTTATTTTCTAAAATTCGTGTTTTTTCGAACATTAATGTGAAATAATAGTGGATTATTAACCGTTAAATGTTTGTGAACGTGCATGAGTGTTGGCAAATGTAACAAAACAGTGCAACATCACTTTTCAAATTCTCTCAAGAAGTCCGTGTGAGACCTCAGTAAAGTCCCACATCTTTACTGAGGGCTCAAGGGGTTTAGGGAACATCATTTATCATTCATCATCTTAATCACCACTCATTATCATCAAGGGGGACACAAAAAAATAAAAATACTAATGACTAGGCAGTATGGTCTCTGATCCTAGCCTATTCCTTCACGGAACAAATATTTAAAAAAAAAACAAGTGGGCTCGTTTTGTTATACCTACTGCGTTTTATTCCTAACAATAGGATTATTTGAATGGATTCACTTTTCTAGAACACACAATTAAATCTTAATCAAGAATCCTTATTTCTTCATTATGTGCTTAATCATTACAGTTGAGTTCCGATTTAAACAACAAGAGCTGTCTATTTTTATAGGTCGTAATAATTAATTATTTTATATTAAAACATTGGTATACTTATTAAATATTTAAAATATTAAATATATTTAATATAATTTATAATATTGATATATCTACTTTTTAAATATAAATTCATTTCAATTTCAATCATTACTCCAAGAGAGTTATGGAATTCCCTAGACATGATGAAGAACAACTCAGAACTCAAATTAGAGGGTTGAGGTTCTGTGAGGTTGATGGGTTTGGCTTTATCACCATGCTTGCCTAATGCGTGGTGGTGCGAGGTGATTACAAACTCGGGTTAATCATCGAAATCCGGTACACACTTTGCACGACCAGGGAATTGAGCCCTCAACTGGTCATCGGGCCGAGTGCTTGGCCTTTCGGAGAGCGAGATGGTGTTATTTTATGTTTATAATTGCTTGTTAAAAAATTTGCAGTCAAATATCAACTATTGAATAACCAGTGCTGTTTACAAAGTCAAAGTCAAAGTCAAATTATTTATTCAATGTAAACCTTTACAGGCACTTATTGACGTCAATAATAATAATAATAAAAAAAAACAGTTAACTAACTTATAGTTAAGACTTAACAACTAATCTAACGAGCTATAGTCTGTGCCAGACAAAATGCGCATCGCTACCCCCAGTACCACTGCACGCCGAAACAGAATCGCGTCGAACCGAAATTTAAGCCGTGGTCATAGAATTGTGTAAACAAACGTATCCTGGTACGAGACAAAAATAGCGGGCAAGTGTCTCTCCCCTAGCGACACAAACGGCTAATATTTATAGGTAATTTATCGTTTTTTTTTTAGGATGAAAGGTGAAGAATGATAAATCACAATGAATTGTTAAGTTAAGGTATTACTTTAAGGAATAAAATTAAATGTGATTTCCAATTATCGTATTGATATTGTGGTAAGTAATAGAAATTGGAAATAACTGAGTTTTTAAAGTAAAATAAAGTAACGGTTGAAATGAGTTTTGGAAAACATTAGTACCTAACCAATAAAGTTGACATTTTTAATCACTCAAATATCTTTTTTTATAAAAAATTAAGCATAGAAAACGTCAAAAATTAATAAGCATAAATTTGTGTGTTTTAAAATTGTTTCGTTTTTCGTCTTGGTACAAGCACAGAATAACTAATATTACTTCCGTACAGAAGGTTCACCCTCCAACGACCCCCACGCGAAACCGAAACCGATCGCGTGACCCGAGCGTTCATATTCCGTTAAGCAAAGCCGACTCGACATCGATTTGACGTCCGTCAGGAGCGCAGGGTTTACGCGCGCGCGTAGGTTTTACGAGTTAAGGCTAGATAGGTCGCGCTTTGAGTTTTTCAAACCATCTAAGACATAGAAAATAATGGTTTAAATTCTGGAAAAAAAAGTATGTATTATAGTCTGACCGCCACCGCCGCACCGCGCCCCGGGCACGCGAGCGGCGAGGCGGGGGGGCGAAACAGTTGCTCCATTTAGTTATTCTGCCGTCATCGCTCACGGCGGCAACTAGTGTGTCAGACGCTCTCATACATATCTCCATTTATTGGATTAGATCAATATTGTGTACTAATAGCAAATAGTACCGTACTATTTGCAAAGATAATAATGTGTAATGTTAATTTTAATGAAATGGTAGGAATGGTAGCGGCTGCGAAAAAACAGTCGTTGCTCCTTATCACACCCAAAGTATTGATATTTTCAAAAGTCAGCGTTAACAGCGGAATTAGCAGCCGGAACACAGAGTGGCTCGATGCATGCCCAATTATTATCCTTTTAGGGCAACATGGCGACACGGGAGCCAAAGTGCACCATATTCGCCGCCTGCCTGGTGACCTCAGTAATGCAGTCCACAGCTTTAGGTAATCGTGATGAATATGTTGTAGACAATATTCGTAACCATCACCCGATGCTGTGGAAAAACTTTACAAAGCCAATACTTCGTGCTCACCGACATACCTACATACCGCATAGCAACAAGCATAGTGAATTCGTACATACCGATCTCTATCGAAGTTCGACCACTACACGAAGGGACATTTCAACTTTTGAAACGCAACAGTAAGCTCTACGAAATTCAACTTTCCGGATAAAGATAAATACTTAATTTCGCTTGAAATATGTTACATAAGTGGTGTTAATTCGTCATCGGAAGAAACGCTGTCGCCACCGTGTAGATAGAAAGATTGAAGCCGGCCTACACAATGAACACAACGAACACTGAAACAACAACGCAGTTCAGACGTACAGCCACCAGAAATACTCTATCGAAGAGCAGCAGCAAGAACGCACAGAAGAACCCCTTTAGCCAGAAGACTCAACACACAACTCGGTAACACGAGAGCCAGCGCGGCATAGATTACCCACGTGATCGCCATCAGACTGTATGGAGAACGTCACCAGGTCTCTCTCACAGTCTGCTAGTGAACCCATGGGAGTCTACACAATAGTCCGATCAGATCGCAGCATAATTATGAACTATCAGAAAATACAACGCAAATTTGCTCGATGGCTCTATAAAAAACTCTATGTTTCCGGTAGGACTGAAATGGAGACTGCGAAACTTAGAAGAGTCATGTTTTTGATAGTACATTATCTCTCGATACTGCATCAGGGGATCGACAGTCCACAAATACTAGAAAGATTCTATATTTTGATTCCCACAAACATCTCTTGGGACGCGGCGGGTCTGGTGGCGCCGCGCTGCCGACAGCGCTTCCTGGCGCTGCCTGCCGCTCGGACAGAGTATGGTAGGCACTCGCCTACTAATCGTGCACTGCGTACTATCGGGGACATACTTGCTCAGCACTACGAAATTGACTTGTTTGCCGATGGTCTAGGACATCTTTGTAATCAATTTCGGAAATTTTTATCTGACATTACTTAATTCCAATTGCAATTTTTGCTTAATTATAATTATTTTAATTCACCTAATATTAAAATTAATTTTATCTATTAGTAAGTTTATTGTTTATTGGACCTAGCTAGACATTTGCTTGAATTATTTTTTATATTTTTTATGTGATTGGACTTTATTGATATTATTTTATTTTCTGTACTCATGTGTAGTTTTTGAATATTTTTTTTTGACATTTTTGAATTCATGTTTGGCATAATGTAATCTTTAAAATTTTATTAATTCATACTATTGACTTGAATTACTAATTACTTATTACTATTATATGTTATTGTTTGTTATCCGTAAGTGTTCATTTAAGAATTTAAATAAGACATTGTTTTGTAAATTATCTAACCTTATAAGCGCTTTGGACTTAAAATTCTGTTAGCTTTTAAGGCATGTTGAATAAAAAAAAAAAAATCAACTACACAATAACATCAACACACTAGCAAAATCTAACTTCATTTAAAGATAAAATTAAAAAATCTAATAATAAAATAAAAGCCACTTGGGATATCATCAACCGTGAAACTGGTAAATTAAAACCACGGGACAACACTTTTACTCTAAAATGTAAAAGATAACCTTATCAATTCAGATGCACAAATTGCTAATATTTTTGGTAATTTCTTTATAAATATACCTGTGGTAACAAATTCAAAATTAAAATTAATCACCAGTGGCGGCACAATCCTTTCTCGAACAACATGTACCCAAATGTAACGTTTCTTGTAATTTTCATAATTGACTCTAAACATATTATTAAAACTTTCAAATTACTAAAAATGACAAACACACACACACACACACACACACACACAGGTGATTTGTGGGGAATGTCTATAAAGATAATTAAAAATATTATTTATATTGCACCCTATCTTGCTGACATATTTAATAAGTGTGTTGATAAGGGAATCTTTCCTGATCTTATGAAGTTTAGTAAGGTTATACCTATATTTAAATCAGGAAATAAAGAAGACCTCAGTAACTATCGACCAATTTCAATACTACCAGCACTTAGTAAAATTTATGAAAAAATTATTCTCTATCAGTTAGTGGAATACTTTAACTTTAATAATCTTTTACATAGTAAGCAATTCGGTTTTACTAAGGGTCGTTCCACTACTGCCGCAGGTGTAGCTCTAATAAAACATATATTTGATGCCTGGGAGAAGTCTCAGAACAATCTTGGAGTTTTTTGCGACTTGTCCAAGGCTTTCGATTGCGTTGAGCACCGTACACTGGTGATGAAGTTAAATCACTATGGTCTCAAAGGTCTTGCGCGTAATTTGATACAGTCGTATCTTAATTCTAAAACACAAACTGTCCACGTTAATGAAACTAAGTCATCCGGTTCACATGTAAAAATGGGAGTTCTTCTTTATTAGTTGTTCTTGGCCCTTTTTATTTTAGATATATATCAATGACTTGCCATTCTTTGTAGAAAACTTCTGTGATATTGTATTGTTTGCAGATGATACTTCACTCATTTTTAATGTAACTAGATGTAAGAATAATTATGACGATGTTAACAATGCTCTCTCAGAGGTACTCAGTTGGTTTAGTGCGAATAATTTACATGTAAACGCTAAAAAAACGGAATGTATTAAATCTATACTACCAAATGTCAAGATCGAACAAACCGATGTTAGAATGAATGGTGTTAAATTAGAATTGGTAGACTCGACAGTTTTCCTAGGGATAACCCTTGACTCAAAACTGCAATGGAATCCGCATATATCGAATTTGGCCGGCAAACTCAGTTCAGCAGCATATGCGATTACTGTTTACTTTAGTTATTTTCATAGTGTCATGTCGAATGATGTCCTTTTGTGGGGAACAGCGGCTGATGTTGAAACTATATTTATTTTACAGAAACGAGCAATAAGAACCATTTATAGACTGGGATCGCGAACTTCTTTGAGAAATATTTTTAAGGAAGTTGGTGTTCTTACTGTTGCATCGCAGTATATTTATAATTGTATAGTTTTTGTGCGTTGCAATATTAAAACTTTTTCTAAACACGGTGATATACACAATTTCAATACTAGAAATAAGTCAAAACTAATAATGCCACTGTTTAGGTTACAAAAGGTTCTCGGCTCTTTCTTGTGGCAAGGTATACACTATTATAATAAAATACCAAGTACTTTTACCTTTAGATAAGTTTAAGAATCATGTAAAATCTTGTTTACTTAAGAAAGGTTGTTACACAGTCAAGGAATATTTAGAAGACAAACAGCCTGGTTATAATAAAATATTTACATTATTTTTTCTTAATCCATTATTTTATTAATTTAATTTAATAAAATACTTAATCGTTATATTTGGTAACGACATGTTGTTTTGTAAATGTCGTTACTTCTATATTATTTTAAAGCTGCGGAGTTTCTTGTGCCCGTTCTTCTCCGCAGCTAAAAGACTTCCTGAATGGGTATTATTTCCTATGCCTATCCATCCATCCATAAAAAAATAAATTAAGACGATTCAAAATGCTTGTTCTAAGCTTACTGAATAAATATACATTGATTTTGATTTTAAACGTGTACAAGTCAACCGTACCAGAACGAAATAACAACAAGATCTTTCAATACTCAATGAAGACAATCAAGACTTCGAATGGAGGTGCATTTATCGAAAGGTACATTTTGCGAAATGTGCATTTTGCGAAAGGTACATTTTGCGATAGGAACATTTTGCGAAAGTGACGTTTTGCGCATGGGGTGTATTAAGCGAAAGGTACATTCTGCGACTGAACTGTCAAATTATACGAGTATTTCATGCAAACCTAACCTAAGTAAGTCATTAAAGACCTGAGGTCTAGCAAGGCATTAATATTGTACTGAATTTCATTATGACCTGCTGGTCATTAATGTGATTTGAATTTGGGACATAAAAAAAATCGCATACGAACATTTACTGTTTAAGTAGTAGGTAGGTGTGCAGTCTTTAGTCCGTATACGCCTTAAACGACACCCAAGGGACGAAAAGGGACGAAAAAAAAACGGCGATGGGCTCATCAAAAAATATTTTGATGAGCCCATCGCCGCTCTATGTTGTTGGGTGTATGTGCAGTCTTTAGTCGGTTAGTTGCTTTTACGACACCCGAGGGAAGAGAGGGGTTGGTAGTATTATTTTGATGAGCCCATCGCCGCTCTATGCTGTTGAATATATGTGCAGTCTTTAGTTCGTTAGTCGCCTTTCACGACATACAAGGGAAGAAAGTGGTTGGTAGTATTATTTTGATGAGCCCATCGCCGCTTTATGCTGTTGGAAGTACGTCAGTCTTTAGTCCGTTAGTCGTCTTTTACGACACCGAAGAGAAACGAGTGGTTGGTAGTATTATTTTGATGAGCCCATCGCCACTCTATGCTTTTGGATGTATGTGCAGTCGTTAGTCTGTTAGTGGCTTTTACGATACCCAAGGGAAGTAAGGGGTTATTAGTATTATTTTGATGAGCCCATCGCCGCTATATGCTGTTGGATGTATGTGCAGTCTTTAGTTCGTTAGTCGCCTTTCACGACATACAAGGGAAAAAAGGGGTTGGTAGTATTATTTTGATGAGCCCATCGCCGCTTTCTGCTGTTGGATGTATGTCAGTCTTTAGTCCGTTAGTCGCCTTTTACGACACCGAAGAAAAACGAGCGGTTGGTAGTATTATTTTGATGAGCTTATCGCCGCTCTATGCTGTTGAATGTATGTGCAGTCTTTAGTCAGTTAGTCGCCTTATACGAAACCCAAGGTTTTGAATGGAAAGATTTCTTACCTTACACATACCTATATTTTGTCGATTCAAACAGCGGCTTCTTGTTCAATACTGAAAGTTTAAATATAAATATGTCTAGTTTTAGTAATGAAGAACTAAATTTACAGTCTACACCACCGGAAATAATAAGTGAAGCACAAAATGTTATTAACAACCTATTACCATATAAGTCCAAAAAAAATACATGTTAGCTTACCAAAGATATACACTAGAAAAACAACACAAACACGCGGTCATTTACAGAAAACATGTTTTCCTCGCAAATATGTTATAAAATGTGGTATGACTTACGTGCACTTTGATAAGTACAGCCTCTGCTTTCTTGTAGCCCTCGCCTACGGCTACAGCAGCAATATCGCCTCGGCTGTAATTTTTAACTTACCGCACTAACATCATAATGTACTATTTCACACCACCTGCTCGACAATGTCAAATTATATGTCATGCAAACCTAACTAAAGTAAGTCATTAAAGACCTAGGAGGTCTAGCAAAGCATTAATATTGTACTGAATTTCATTATGACCCGCTGGTCATTAATGTGATTTGAATTTGGAACATAAATAAAAATCGCATACGAACATTTACTATTTAAGTAGTAGGTAGGTGTGCAGTTTTTAGTCCGTATACGCCTTTAACGACACCCAAGGGACGAAAAGGGGTTAGTATGGTAGTATTATTTAGATGAGCCCATCGTCGCTCTATGCTGTTGGATGTATTTGCAGTCTTTAGCCCGTTAGTCGCTTATACAACACCCAAGGGAAAAGAGGGGTTTATAGTATTATTTTGATGAGCCCATCGCTGCTCTATGCTGTTGGATGTATGTGCAGTCTTTAGTCCGTTAGTCGCCTTTTACGACATCCAAGGAAAGGGAGAGAATGGTAGTACTATTTTGATGAGTTCATCACTACTCTATGCTGTTGGATGTATGTGCAATATTTATTTAGTCCGTTAGTCGCCTTTTACAAAACCAAAGAGAAGATAGGGTTGGTAGTATTAATTTGATGAGCCCATCGCCGCTTTATGCTGTTGTATGTATGTGCAGTATTTAATCCGTTAGTTGCCTTTTACGACATCCAAGGAACGAAAAAGGGTTGGTAGTATTAGATTGATGAGCCCATCGCCGCTCTATGTTGTTGGATGTATGTGCAGTATTTATTTAGTCCGTTAGTTGCCTTTTACGACACCCAAGGGAAGAGAAAACTTGGTGGTATTATTTTGATGAGCCCATCGCCGCTCTATGTTGTTGGATGTATGTGCAGTCTTTAGCCCGTTAGTCGCCTTTAACGACACCCAAGGAAAGGGAGGGCTTGATAGTATTATTTTGATGAGCCCATCGCCACTCTATGCTGTTGGATGTATGTACAGTCGTTAGTCCGTTAGTCGCTTTTAGGACACCCAAGGGAAGTGAGGGGTTGGTAGTATTATTTTGATGAGTCCATCGCCGCTCTATGCTGTTGGTTCTATGTGCAGTCTTTAGATCGTTAGTCGCCTTTCACGACACACAAGGGAAAAGAGGGGTTGGTAGTATTATTTTGATGAGCCCATCGCCGCTCTTTGCTGTAGGATGTATGGGCATGTAACGCAACAGAATTGGTGGTATCTGTTCGTGAATAAGGAATGTATGAGTACTGTACTAAAATCAACATTAATGCGTTGCACCACTATTGTGCCAAGCATAAAAGGAGAAAATAGTCTAGTTTAAATAATTGCCGCGTGAACGAGTAGCTTTATGTTTAAAAGTTATAAGGATTAGTCAATAGACCACTAGTTTTATTTATTTGAATATCGCGGGGACTATTGCACGTGATCAACTCGCGTCACATACAAACAGGCGCCATCTACTAGCTTTAATTATTTAAATTTCGCGAGGACTATTCCACGTGATTAACTCGCGACTCACATAGCCACGCGCCATCTATTTTGCTTTTATTTGAATTTCGCGGGGATTGTTCCACGTGATCAAATCGCTTTACATACAACCAGGCGCCATCTAATTTGCTTAATACTAAACATTTAGAGATTCAATAAATATTGCATTACTAGCATTAATAAAAATCGTTGATGGAAAATTGCATTCTAGGTATCTAAACTTGTAATATAATCGGTAATGTGTATTTAAATAATATATACCTAAGGAGATTTGATTAATTCACGCGTCGGATCTGTCACGCTAGAGGGTTCTTTTTCTGATATTATGTCCTTACTCTTTGTATGGTACACCTGGGAGTGGGGATGATGCGAGCTGAATAAGGGCTAGAGAGAAGGGGATTTGTAGTCAACGTGTGTCATTGTGAAGTTAGGCATGTAAGCCATGTATGCGAATGTGAAGAGGATGCGAATGGCCTGTAGGGCGAGCGAGGAGGTGAAACAGGGGAGAGGGGTAGCGCGAACGGAAGTCAGGCGAGGCGAGGGGGTAGGGGGCACGGGGAAAAAGGCGCGAATTGGTAATGGTTTGGGGGCTCGGAACGGAAACGCGGGACATTCAAGGACAGTCGGTCAAACACGAGAGTTGCGGTAAAAATCTCATTCGCGAATGGCGTCCTAGCTTTTAAAACGCGCTAAGTTTATACGCGCGTAAATTCAAGCAGCGATAGTCACTGGAATTGTTTGTGAAATTAAAAGTGACTGTTAAAGTAAATTTATTGCCATCGCAACTCGAATCTGTTAACGAAATGAAGTATTTCGGGATATACCATTTATCTTTCAACTGGTATCCACCAGGAGGCATTTGATTGTATTCCATAATTCCGGCGTTATGTATTACAACGTTTACACTATCTTCGACAGAGAAACAGAGCTAGCATTGCTATCTCAGTGAAAATCGAAGATAGGTCAGACATCAGTTAGCTGATGGGAGACTTGTGTTACCCAGTCCAACTTCAGGTCTTCCGTCTAACACACAGTGTAGTGATAGGTTTTACACACGCGAGTATACTGGCTTAACTCTTTAGCTCATTTAGAGGTCTGTTGCTTTACAGGGTCGACTAGATTTTCATAACTTACCACACAATTAAGCTTAAATGTGGGCCTTGCCCTAGTTTGCAAAGTGTTACAAGTAGGGACCGCTAGTTAGAAAAAATGTAGGGAGTTTTCGTGTAGTGTTTGGAATCTTGTCAGAGAAGGGCAGTCTCCTTCTCGGGTCAGTCTTCAGAACTTGTTGAAGGTAAAGCCAGAACTTACTGGATGTGCTTTGGTAGAATTGTGCGCAAGCTGATTTAATACCAGGTGGAGATTGTCTTTTGAGAGTGGAGTTTGTCTAGGCTAGCAGGTGACAGAATACTAGTCGAAGACATACTGTGGGATAGGTAGGCGGCTGTAGTTAATTATTTACTAGGTTAAGTATTTGTATTTTAATTAAAGGTATTTATTTAACGAGTTTATTTTGGTTCTGAGTATAAATTTGGATTTAGTTAAAGTTTAATTTTGAAAGGTTAAGTTAGGTTTTGTTATTCGTTGTTTAGTTTACATTTGTAGTTAGTTAAGTATAATTTAATCTATTTTTAATATTTTTTATAATTTGGCAAAGTTAATTTTGAAAAACTTAATTCCCGTAGTCTGTCTGGTTCTGCAGGGGCAGAACCATTTACTTTATACGGGGGCACTCGCGACCGTCCGTAGCGTTGTTTTCGGCATTCATCCTATTGCCCATGCGTAAATTGTGCGCTGTGCAATTGTAGCACTTAGCCTTCTCGGTCTTGTTTGGGCACTCAGATATTCGGTGCCCCGGGCTAGCGCAATGGGTACAGGGATTTTTCTCCGACTTACACTTCGATTTGGTGTGTCCATATTGCAGGCACTGGTGGCACTGCACAAAGCGGCTGAAGTCCTCGACGTGGACCCTACTGTGGTCCAAGTTGAGCTTCCCGAGAGCGAGGAAGATTTTACGCATCTCGGGGGTTACCTCCACAAATTACTAGGTCTGAAACCTTAAAGCAGAATAGTTCTAATTTTTAATATCAAAAAGATTGATTTTGCTTTGAAGTTCATTAAGAGACCAATGTCAGGTTTTGCGATCGCGCGGCTATAAGTCCGTCTGATGCCAAACTGCAAGTAGCGTATGGCGTACTCCTGTAAAGTTTCCTCTCATTAATTTAAGCCTTCCAGCTTATTTGCATGCGTTACATAACGTCGTGAGCAACTTGATACATGAAAGATAGGTACATAAAAACTTGTGCATCGCACTACAAAGCCAGACATTGAAAGTAAGTTTAAGATTTTGTTGAAAATCAAAGACTGTCGGTTCAAGTATGCGTGAAAGCCTTGCTAATTTAATTTTAAACGACACATTGAACACTGTTGCCAGTGCAAGATCCCCCATACCGCATAGCGTCACTGCTCTCAATGCCTTTCTGGACGCCAGCCCAGATTGTGATGTGTTTGTGGATAAATGGAAGGTGATTTTATCTGAATGCTTGAAGTACTGTGAGAGGAATGTATGATAGTTGTGTCTCACATTATTTTATTTTTTATTTTTATTATATTGCACAATTAATTGGATTGTTTGCTATATTTAATGTTTAATTATTATTGAATTTATTATTTATCCAAATAATTTTAATGCTCAATTTGTATTGTTTGTTCTGTTATATCTGTTCTGTTATAATTTTTTTTTTATACTAAGCCCGGCAAATGACCCCACTCCACCTGATGTTAAGTGGAAATGAAGTCCAGGCGCGAGGACAACTGGTGCAGCGTAAGAGACGTAGCATCAGTCACCCTCACTCTGCCGGCCCACAGAGTGCTTCTTCACGCCTCGTTTGAAGGACCCTGTCATAGGTAGGAGGGAATACGTGTGCTGGTAGACTATTCCATCTTTTGGAAGTGCGGCAAAGAAACGAGTCACCAAATTTCTTTGTCGTGATAAAATGTTAGAAACTGTAAATTGGTGACTCCGGAGAGCAGAACGCGTACTCCTATGGAGGAAGGGAGAAGGAGGTATGAGGTCAAAGAGTTCTTTAGAGCATTCGCCATGGTATAAACGGTAAAAGACGCTGAGTGACGCAATATCTTTACGCAATTGCAAAGGCTCGAGAGTTTTAGTGACCTCCGCATTGCCGATAATGCGCACAGCGCGGCGCTGCAATCTGTCTAAGGCATCGAGAAGATACTTTGCGGAGCCGTCCCAAAGGTGAGAGCAATACTCCACGCAAGACCGCACCTGTGTCTTGTATAATAGACACAACTGATCAGGCGTGAAGAATCGCCGCACCTTGTTCAGGACACCGAGTTTACGTGAGGTATTTTTAATTACGGTTTCGATGTAATCCTTTTGGTTCAGATCGCAGCGGATATCCATACCGAGCATGTTAATACTGCTCTGCAGGCCTAGAGATGTACCCTGAAGAGAGGGAAGGGAAAGGAATGGCGACTTTTTCGCTGTGAACGCGCACACCTGTGTTTTCTTGGCATTGAACTCCACCAGATTATCGAAGCCCCATTTAGAAATGAGGTCCAACACCCGATCGAGCTCAATGACAAGATTTGCTCGCTTCATTTCGGTGTCTACCCGCCCAGCCGTTGGGTGACCGTTATATCCCTCATGCACTGTGCTATCATCTGCATAGCAATGAATGTTTCCAAGAGGAAGCATGTCATTGATATGCAGAAGGAACAGCGTGGGGGATAGAACGGAGCCCTGAGGAACACCAGCGTTCACTGACATGAACCGCAAAGCGCATCCATCCGAAAGGACACGGATTCTATGCTCATGCAGGAAGCTAGCAATCCAGGTACAGAACTGAGCGGGCAAACCGTATGCCGGGAGCTTGGAGAGAAGAGCTTTGTGCCAGACCCGATCAAAAGCCATGGCTTTATCAAGGCTAACTGCCAGTGACTCGCCACGTTTGTCAATAGCCTCACCCCAGAGAGAGAGGTGGGCGGTCGTGGGGCGACTGTCCGCAATGTCTTTTCGGACCTCCATCGCCTTCTCATTTTGAACGCTAATCAGTGCCTCCGTGCTGTTCTCCAACTTATGGCCTAGCTCTCGGACACTGTCCTCGTTTATCTGCGCGGGGTAGAGGTTCAGTTCTGGCAAGTCCGGAATCCTGTCCAGGCAGTTGTTGATTATTTATTTATTTATTTATTAGGTACACAAAACAGATAGAAATTAAAAAAACAAAAAAGCATCACAAGTTGTATAAGAACTGAATTCCTATCTAAAACATGTGTACACAGCACGATTAATAATAAGCGTCCATATTAAAGTTTATCTAACCTAAAACTAACATTCAATTAAAAACTAATTATATACATAGAATGTAGAATAATAAAAATCAAACAAATCGAAAACGGATTCTAGATGAATGTTGACAAATAAGAAGCTTTCTTAAAAAGTGGGAGATGCCGAGCCGAGAATTTCCCTGACATTTTTTTTAAATTCATGTATTTTCATGGAAAATATGAAGAGACCTGCCTAAATGAAAGCGATAAGATAGATATCCTAAGCACTTTTTCTGAATGCCTTCAATACTTTTTTTGTGTATTTTATAGAATGTGCTCCAAATAGTAACTTTCATAATATAAAATGAAATTAAATTTAAGGAGTGATGTAAATCCTCAGTTTAATGGAATTTGAAGTCACAGGCTAATTAATACCAAGAGTAAATGTTAAATTCCTTTAATCCGGGCAGGGTTGTGATAAAACAATGAGTTGCACGACATGCTAAGGGCGGCGGATGGGGCTCTTAAATTCCCGGAACCCACAAATGTGTAATAAACTTACTTATACTGCGAGCTATGCTGTCTTTCCTATTATCTTTGAGTGGTTTGGTATTCATTCCCACCACTGCTGTGAAGTATTTAGGTTTTGGTTCCGGCCGAAGACACTTGATAGGCTTAGGTACATCTAGGATGTTAGGTATTGAGGGTTAGGTTAATAGGTTCGTAGGAAATAATTCAACACAGGGATAAGCCAATTACTAAACTTTCACGAAAAAGACTTGAGTTACTTTAGGCACGGTTCATAACGTAGGTTCCATCAGACGATCTGGCCAAATTATGATCTTATTATTTTATTACATCGCTTGACTAAAGGTTGTTACTATTAGGTTAAGTTATATTAGGTCTAGATTAAGTTTCCATAATCATTCTTCAACTACACACTATACAAAACATCAACTTCACGATCTTTAGTTTAGATCCTATATATAGCCTTTAGTTAACTTAAGAGTTAGTATAATTTAATTTAAGTTGGGTGTTATGGAAGACTTAGTTGATAGGAAGCTTGCACAAGCTGTAAAATGTAGATTAATTTGTTTTAAGAATTAGAATTAGTAATATAAGTTAATGCAACGGCGGTGATGTATGTATGTAGTTAATTACTTAAGTACAGGGAAAAGATATTATAAAAGGTCGGGGAGGTTACATGCAGTCTTTAGTCCGTTTGGATCATTTTAGCTCCTTGTATGATAATCTACTATTGTTTTAATATTGCTTCTTATTGTCTCGAAGATGGTGTGACACGTGATGGTGGTGTCCAGGTTATTAAGAATTTGCTTAGCTACGTTAGTATTATGTTATCAATACAAGTAGCCGAAGTGGCAGTAATTCTTGTAGGCTCTAAAAATAAATGATTCAAATTGTATGAATAAGGATGTTTTAGCCATCCTGTATACCACCAGGCCAAACAGACTCCAAGCATGCTATTTTAAGCGTGACTGTTATTAGTGGTGCAGGCTTATTACTGTAGGATAAATTTGTTGCTTGGGATGACAATGTGAATCAGCCATCGCTTTGCTCAACCATGTTCCCCTCACCATCTATTGCCTCTTAATCATTTACGTATCAAAAATGTTCTCTTATATTATAATGATTACTGTTAAAAAAGATTTTCTATAGAACGCCTCGTTAAGAGTCAAGTGATAAATAGATGCTGAACTGAACTGATAGTCGACATACAAAAATCTATTCTATGATCTAAGGGTGCGCGTTAATTGAAGGTGCGTGATCGGTGCGGCAAAAATGTTTTCTTAAATTATCCGCTGACGTGATGCAGGCCTCCCACTCTTTGGCACCTTGTTTGGCACTTGACACTCGTCGAGTGGCAGACGTAATGGCGGTGTCGGGTTGCCAGCGCACGATTGTACATAAAAAATAATTTATAAACACATTGTTTACAAAAAATTATTTTTTGTGCTGCCTAAGAATGGAACTTTATAAGGATTAACAGAAAAGATGGATTTAGGGTTTCTTTTAATAAATAAAAGGTTCTAAAGTCCGCCTAAAGTAAATTTTTGTAGTGTTAAAAGAGTGGAACTTTAATGGTTTATACTTAAAAAGGCGCGGTAAAATATAGAGTATGCTCCTCGGGGATAAAGATGCCTTCGTCTTGGGCGACCTAGAATCCCACGCTGCACTCAGCATTCTTGTCTTAACCCCCTCGCTTTGCTCGGGAGATAACTCATAACACCCTCGCTACGCTCGGGAGTCAACGCTGGAATCCTTTGTTTCGCTCGGGATTCAATACGGGGCGCCCGCTACATAAGACACTACTTTATCCTCTTGGTGCATAATCTACTATTATTTACTTACCTGGAATAGATAAGAAAGTTAACTGTTCTGTGTAATCGTACATACCGATATAATATGGAAGTGCGAAAAATAATGTTTCAACGCAGTAAATAAACCACCGTTACCACCTTACGAAGGGGCATACCAAGTTTTCAATTAAGCTTATTGAAATTCAATATTCCGATTATAGACAAATACCTATGTACCTCTTTCATTACGCTTGAAATTTACCTAAGTGGTTTTAATTCGTAATGAAAGAACCGCTTCTATTTAGATCTATTTTTGTGAGCATTAACAACGCACAGAAGAACTCCATCGGCCAGAAGATCAACACACAACTCGGCAACACGGGAGTCAGCGCAGCAAAGATTACCCACGGGAACCTGCATCATCCTATTGAGAGAATGTCTCCCAGTAGCCTGATAAGGATCCCGAGGTGGTCTACATACTACTATACTCCGGTCACATTACAGCATAATTATCAACTACACAATAAAATCAACGAGTTTGGTTGGTTTTGGTCAAACGTACTAGTATGAAATACCTTCGTGCACAATGATTACCGAACCTGTAAGAAATAATTCCTCTAAAAACAAGTCGTCCCAGGCGGAACCCGTGGCACGCTCTGCTTAAAGGGCGGCAAATCACCCATCTGCTCTGTGCCAGCTGCCAGCGACACAGGCTACGACGACAGGCTTGGACGAGCTTGCGTTCGTAAATTAGTGTTATGTGAACATGTCATTGTGTTTCATTGTAAAAATAGGTATCTTTATGGACATTAAATAAGCAGTCAACTTAGGTATACAACCTTGACAGCATTATATTTTAATTATTTTATAATCGTCAGTAAAATATGAAAAAAATATTTTTTTTAAATATAAGTCTGCTGCTTAGCAGGGTGGCGTCAGACTAGCTGACAAAGCTCATAAAAGCTCTTACAAAGCTGACAGGGCTGTCAAAGTGAACATAAACTTATATGTATAAATTTAACTACAACGAAATAACAACGATTCTAAAACCAACTTCAGCTGTTACATCAATAGAAAAGCATACTGCCCCATTGCTGGGCAATGGACTCCATCATAACAAATCAGTTTTCGCTACAATTTATGGGTTATGGCAATATCACCTCACTTGCGCTTAATTGATTAAGTTCTTATCTCAGTTCTAGAACACAAATTGTCGATGTCAATGGGACTAAGTCATTTTGTTCTCATGTAAAAATGAGAGTTCTACAAGGGTCAATTCTAGGCCCTTTCTTATTTTTAATATTATCAATGACTTTTTCAATGAATTCTTTGTAGAAGACTTCTGTGAAATTATATTGTTTACTTCACTCATTTTTAATGTGACTAGGTCTAAGCAAAAATATGACGATAATGTTAACAATGCTTTTTCAGAAGTACTCAGTTGGTTTACTGTTATTGAAATACAGCTAAGTAAATGCTAAAAAAATAACAGATTTCACAGTCCCCGCAAGAATCGGAGTGCCATTGAAAATGAATACAAAAATTTACGAATTGGGATTTTCGCATTTTTCCGTTTTGTAGTTTTATGATTATCACATAATATTGCATTTTTTTTGCCTTTCTCATTCTTCCCGCAATTTCTTTCTTCTAAGATTAATTGGACCGTCTAAAAAAAAATTACCTACTAACCTAATTTACGATTTCGATCTTGTTTTACTAATAAACCTGAATACGTTTTTCATAAAAACATTGTTTTAAATACGAGTACCTAATCCACATCGTAGTCCATACAACAGTGTCGTCATATATGGTATTTTTTTAACAAAATCTGAATTCGGTGTGGAATATCTCAATTCTGTGCACCAAAATCCAGGAAATTGAGATCCACCGAATTGAGAAAAAAACACAATAGCTTACAACGTAAACACACTTTACTTAGGACTGACATGAATTTATAATTTTTAAACCACATTTATATTGTATACCAAATATATAGTATACCAAATGCATTAATTTTACAATAACAAATGTCAAGACCGAACAAACCGATGCCATGTAAGAATAAACGATGATAAATTAGATTTGGTAGGCTCGACCGTTTTTCTAGGGATAACACTTGACTCAAAACTTCAATGGAATCCTCATACGAGTGAAATTGGCCGGCAAACTTAGTTCTGCTGCTTACGCCATTAGAAAAGTTAGGCAGTTAACCGACGTTGAAACTGCTAGAACTGTTTACTTTAGTTTTTTTTTTAAAGTACCATGTCGTATGATGTGCTACTGTGGGAAACAGCGGATGATGTTGAAACTATAATCATTTTACAGAAACGAGCAATAAGAACCATCTATAGACTAAGCTCACGAATTTCTCCGAGACATACACTAAAAGATGTTGGTGTTTTTACCTAATTTACGTAACACAGTGACGTACATAAATTTAATAATAGAAAAATGTCAAACCAAAAAATTAAAATCAAAATTTCTTTATTCAGTAAACTTAAAATAAGCATTTTGATTCGTACAAAGTTAATGGATGGATAGGCTACCGCCCACTCACCCCTCAAGTCAAAACTTATGATGCCCTTGTTCAGGTTGCAGAAGGTTCTCTCGGCTCTAAGGTAATAAAAATATAAAATATAATACACTATTATAATAATATATTAAAACTATGATAGATTTACCTTAAAATAAGTTTAAATATCATATAAAACATTGTTTATTTAATTCCGGGTAAGTAAATTTATTTATTTACTTAGCCGGAATTGATAAGAAGTTAACTGTTCTGTGTGTTCGTACATACCGATATATGAAAGTGCGAAAAAAACTGTTTCGACGCAGTACATAAACCACCGTTACCACCATACGAAGGGGCATCCCAAGTTTTAAAACGCAACATTAAGCTCATTGAAATTCAATATTCCGGTTTTAGACAAAGAGCTATGTACCTCTTTTATTACGTTAAGTAGTTTTAATTCGTAATCGAAAAAACCGCCATCGCCACCAAGTTGACAGAAAGATTGAAGCCGGCCTACACAAACACCGAAACAACAAATGCAGTTAAGACGTGCAGCCACCAAAAGACCCAACCAACAACAGTAGCAACACATAAATAGATCTAAATATAAACCTCATGTGTACGTACTTTGTGCGTATCAAAATAGTGCCAAAACAATAAAATACTTAAATACCATCTTTCGACCGCTTTTCATTTAGCCGTTGACAGCACAAGACATAAGAGAATTAAAAAAAACTAGATGCATCGTATCGAACTGTAATAACTGTACAAGAAAGTTTAACCGAAATAATCAACAAGTTTTCTTTCGGTAAGTAATTTTTTTTATTAAATTGACACAGAAATAAGTATTTTCATACAATGGAGCTAACATGCGGCTTCTATGTAGATCTATTTCTGTGAGCATTAACAACGCACAGAACAACTTCATCGGGCAGAAGATCAACACACAACTCGGCAATACAGGAGTCAGCGCAGCAAAGATTACCCACGGGACCCTGATATCATGTTTGTTGCGAGAAAATGTCTCCCAGCAGCCTGATAAGGATCCCGTGGTGGTCTACATACTACGACACTCCGGTCACATCACAGCAAAATTATCAACTACACAATAAAATCAACGAGTGCAAGTCAAACGTACCAGTATGAAATAAGAACTATACTTTCGTGCACTACGATTGCCGAACCTGTAAAAAAGTATTGCTGTAAAAACAACTCGTCCCAGACGAAACCCGTGACACGCTCTGCTTAAAGGCACCTCTGTGGCGGCAAATCACCCGTCTGCTCTGTGCCAGCTGCCGCAACACAGAATACAATGACAGGCTTGGACGAGCTTGCGTTCGTAAATCAGTGTTGTGTGAACATTGTGTTTCTTTGTAAAAATTGGTATCATTTAGGGACATTAAATAAGCAGTCAATTTAGGTATACAACCTTGACAGCATTGTATTTAGTGAAATATGAGGAAATTCTTTTTTATCTCAGTTTTAGAACACAAATTGTCGATGCCAAATGGAACTTAGTCATCGCGTTCTCACGTAAAAATGGAAGTTCTACAAGGGTCAATTCCGGCCCTTTGTTATTTTTGATATTATCAATGATCTGCCATTCTTTGTAGAAAACTTCTGTGAAATTGTTTTTTTTACTTCACTCATTTTTAATGTGATGATGAATGTGGCTAGGTCTAAGAAAAATTATGACGATAACTGTTAACAATGCTCTTTCAGAAGTACTCAGTTGGTTTACTGTTAATAATTTACAGCTAAGTAGATGCTACAAAAATCACAGATTTCGCAGTCCCCGCAAGAATCGGAGTGCCATTAAAAATTTACGAATTATAAGTTTTATGTTGGAGTGGGCGAGAACTACCTCTTAGTGGTCCACCCCATGCAACGGCATCATAGGCTCCCTAGTCTTTAGTGACGGCTGAAAGTTCTCTCTGCGGTGGAAGGAGCCGCCTGGTATACCAGGTAGCACCACCCTCTTGCCGGAGTCCAACGCCAAGCAGTCAAAGTCAAAGTCAAAATATATTTATTCAATAAACTCAATTAATAAGTACTTTGTATCGTCCAAATCTTTTTAACCTACCACCCATTCAAGACGTAATTATTAAACTGCAATATGCAATACGAAAAGACAATTAGAAATAGCTGTTGGAGTGCTTGGAGCATATCAGATCCAAGCTGTTTTGTCTTCTGTGTAATCTGACACTTTACAATAAGCTTTTTTATAAAGCTTTTCTTTGATTTTGATTTTAAATTTATAAAGATCTAATTTCTGAATATTATTTGATACTTTGTTGTAAAATCTTAGTCTTACTGAGTTCCATTGGTGTGCAGGAGTACCAGTGCCATTGGGGATGAGAAGCGGCTAGTCGAACTGTTTGGAAGCGAACGGTGCTGGTTTCACGACTATTTTGTACAGAGCAGCTCGACCTGGAGGGTAGCGGGATCCGAAGCACGGTTTTGCCTTTGCCCGACCGCAGTTAGTAGGGGGCCCAAGAAGTGCACTAGCCACATGCGAAGGGCTGCCCCGCCAACTTGCGAAAAATCCCATAAATGCGTCACCGTGCCAGTTGGCGACTGGATGGGAGGACCCGGTGGACATTATTGGGGGGTTCAGGCGTCCCCGCAGTCCCCAGATCAAGTTGCCCACGTGACGGTTAAGTCAGAATACACCGGTTGGTTTGCTGAGCAGTGTCTAAGCTGTATTTCACATCCTCAACTCCACTCCCCCAATCATTAAAAGCAAGTCAAAAGGAAAAAGGTTTAAACAACGGCAGCACTTCCTCCCAAAAAAATTGTACCTCGCTAACATCTGTGGTTCGCACTCCAATCTCACACAGGTCCACCACCATCTTGAAACCGATAAACCGCACTTATTCTTTTTGACGGTGACGCAGATAGCAACACCGTCAGACGTGTCGTTCTCAACTACCCGGATTACTCTCTTGAACACAAGTTTAAAAAGTACGCCGGCGTCTGTGTATTCGTTTGTGATGACGTTAGATGTAAGCGTCTCCGTGGCTTTGAAAAACCAGGGTTTTTCGCTTTATTGATTTTGGTCGACACCGGAGTGGGCAAATTCATCTACGACGCACAGTATGTTCTACAGCCTAAAAATCGGATATCCTAGTTTTTTTAAAATTCATGCGATAGAGTATTCTACAACAAATGCCCGAGTTAAACTCCCGCGAGGATAACTTGTATAGTTTTTTTATAGAATTATTTAAAAAAAATCCCGACATTACTAAACTCCGAATGACTGGGTTGAATAGAGTAATTGATTCCATGTGTTGTTGCAAGCTTTGCTAACCGGTCAGCTTCTTCATTCCCCCTAATACCAATGTGAGCTGTAATCCACTGGCGCTTAAGGCGATCATCACAGTGGTTAAGCTCATGTAGCTTCGCCAATATGTTATACGCTATCGGTGCGCCTCTGTAGCCAGAAGTGCATCGAGCTATATGTTGCAAAGCACTTTTGCTATCTGTGAAAATAGCACATTGTATTATGTTTGCACAACTAACGTATAACATGGCTTCATAAATTGCTATTAATTCTAAAGTCATTATACAAACCTCCGTTGAAACTGAAAAACAAGCACTGTCTTGGTTCAAAGAACTAAAGTAGGCAGCCCCTCGCTGTTGATTTAATTTTGATCCATCAGTATAAATCTTGTGCCACCCTCTGTATTTTATATTCAACTCTGCTAAAATGGTACATCTCAATATATTTTGTTCATACAGTTTTTAAGAGCCTATAACGCTTACTAAATTCGTAATAATAAAATTATCTATGTTAATGTACGATATCCAAATTTCTAGCATAAACATCTCTCAAAATAATTGTGGTACTGACGCTTTTTCCTGTTGTTTTGTTAAATGAATTTATTAATAAAGGTTTCTTTTTGTTAGTCCAAAAGCTTCCTAAACACTGCTCACTTCATTCCTTAAATAATTCGATCGTATTATTATTAGATCACGTCTGTGCTTTTATACAATTTTTATGGGCCAGATATTCTCTGCTTAAATTTAAAGGTAGAACACTAACTTCACTCTCCATCACATGCAGTGATGTGCTTTTAACAAATCCACCGATTATTCTAAGGGCTATTTCTGCATTTTATCTAATTTAGCAAGATGAGTCTTTGCACAGTTGTCACACAGAAAGCTTCCGTAGTCAAGTCTACTTCTGAGAATAGAAATGTATAGCATACGTAAATAGATGGGATATAACCCCCAACCGGGTCCGGCTAACACTTTAAGTATATTGAGGAAATTGAAAGCTTTTGCGTATATTTAATTTACATGTTTTCTCCATAATAATGCTTTGTCTAACCAAATACCTAGGTATTTTATACAGTTCGAAGCTGTCACTGCATTACCGTTAATATTTATTTTCATTGTCTGCCTCCTATTTCCTCTGTTGTTGGCTGCTGGAACGCGGATATTATTCGATTAATGAATTTCTAAATGACAAATTGTAATGTGATATATTTTTATTTATTCTTAAATTTTTAATGTGATTATCAAACTATTAAAAGTTTGTATAATTCAAATTGTTATTTATTGATAATTTTTATATGTTGACATTAAATGTTTTTGTAATATTTTAATTATTATAATTTTATAATTAACTTAATCCAATATTGACATGTAATTTTTTTCTTATATAAGCACCGTATTGACATGTATAACAATTAATTGAATTAGCAAATCTGACTTTAGGTATGATTAATAAAAACCTCAATGGCGAAATAGAAATTGTAAAGACAAATTGAAACACATTCTTTTTTTTGTAATTTCATTTGTGTGTTTTAGAGTTTAGAGTCGACATTTATAATTTAAATATTTGCACACCTATATTAATAAGGTAAAAATACTGTAGATCTATTATTTAACAAATGTAACATCTTGATTGTACACAATATTTGAGCAAATACATTATTTGATTTGATTTAATTTGATTTGATCTGTTAAATGACATAATTTTGATTTATTTAAATTTTTTTCATTGCCGTGTTTTTTTTTAATTCAATTGCAAATTTTGGCCCCGGAAACCACGGTAATGAAAGCACGGCGATAAAAATCAATACAAAAATATAAAATAACAATAAATATATTAATTATTCGAAATAATAAACACTTTACAAACAAACACATAAGAGATATGGCGTTCTATCGAAAGCTTAATCAAGAGGACAAACTTATTTACATAGAAGTTATACCTGTCTACGGCGATGAATGAAAAAATGTCCAGTAACATAATAATGGATTACTTACATTTATGGCGCAGAAACGCATACACGTGTGTAGACTAATACTTTAATAAACTAAAACCCTAGCTTTTTTGTTTAATTTTTCGTTAAGTCTAGTTTATTTTTGATATTTTCAATTTGGTAAACAAACACCCACAAAACCTTATTTTTTTTTAAATTTTTCAAAATTTCAAATAAAGTTACGTGTAAAATAATAATTTACGTGTAAAAGATAAATTCCTCAAGACTTGGTACTATTTTCATCTCGATCCTCCCAAAATCCTTGGAGTTATGGCCATATATACGTCTCAGGCGATTTGCATCTGTTAACCATTTTCAATGGTAAAACCAAATGCATTAATTTTACACTAACAAATGTCAAGACCGAACAAACCGATGCGATGTAAGAATAAACGGTGATAAATAAGATTTGGTAGACTCGACCGTTTTTCTAGGGATAAGACTTGACTCAAAACTTCAATGGAATCCTCATACGAGTGAAATTGGCCGGCAAACTTAGTTCTGCTCCTTACGCCATTAGAAAAGTTAGGCAGTTAACCGACGTTGAAATTGCTAGAACTGTTTACTTTAGTTATTTTTTACAGTACAATGTCGTATGACGTGCTACTGTGGGAAACAGCGGATGATGTTGAAACTATAATCATTTTACAGAAACGAGCAATAAGAACCATCTATAGACTAAGCTCACGAATTTCTCCGAGACATACATTAAAAGATGTTGGTGTTTTTATAATTGCATCTCTATATATTTATAATCGTTTAGTGCATTGCAATATAACTTAATTTACTTAACACAGTGACGTACACAAATTTAATAATAGAAAAATGTCAAATCAAAATCAAAATCTCAAAATCAAAATTTCTTTATTCAGTAAACTTAAAATAAGCATTTTGATTCGTAAAAAGGTAATGGATGGATGGGCAACCGCCCACTCACCCCACAAGTCAAAACTTATGATGCCCCTGTTCGGGTTGCAGAAAGTTCTCTCGGCTCTAAGATAATAAAAATATAAAATATAATAAAACATAATACACTATTATAATAAAATATTAAACCTATGATAGATTTACTTTAAAATAAGTTTAAATATCATATAAAATATTGTTTACTTAATTCCGGGTAAGTAAATTTATTTATTTACTTAGCCGGAATTGATAAGAAGTTAACTGTTCTGTGTGTTCGTACATACCGATATATGAAAGTGCGAAAAAAGCGGTTTCAACGCAGTACATAAACCACCGTTACCACCATACGAAGGGGCATCCCAAGTTTTAAAACGCAACATTAAGCTCATTGAAATAAATATTCCCGTTATAGACAAAAAGCTATGTACCTCTTTCATTACGCTTGAAATATACGTAAGTGGTTTTAATTCGTAATTAAAAGAACCGCCATTGCCACCAAGTTAAGACAGGCAGCCACCAGAAGTCCCAATCAACAGCAGTAGCTACACAGACATAGATGTAAATAGAAACCGCATGTGCACAGAAATAAGTGGTTTCATGCGACTTCTGTGTACATCTATTTCTGTGAGCATTAACAACGCACAGAAGAACTCCATCGGCCAGAAGATCAACACACAACTCGGCAACATAGGAGTCAGCGCAGCAAAGATTACCCACGGGAATCTGCTATCACGTGCGTTGCGAGAAAATGTCTCCCAACAGCCTGATACGGATCCCGTGGTGGTCTACATACTACTATACTCCGGTCATATCGCAGAATTTATTATCAACTACACAATTAAATCAACGAGCGCAAGTCAAACGTAATAGTATGAAATAAGAACAAAACCTTCGTGCACAATGATTACCGAACCTGTAAGAAAGTATTGCTGTAAAAACAACGCGTCCCAGACGAAACCCGTGGCACGCCCTGCGTAAAGGGGGTCTGTGGCGGCAAATCACCCGTCTGCTCTGTGCCAGCTGCCAGCGACACAGGCTATGACGACATCAGGCTTCGACGAGCTTTGTAACGTTAGAAACGTATTGCTATAAACCTTACAAAAAGCAGTTATATAAAATAATTATATAATAAAATAAAAGATAAAAACAAAAGTGAATCTAAAAGTTTTACTCGGGCACTATGAACGCATTAGAACAATGTGTGCGAAACTAGAGGAATGTTAATTAGATGCATTTTTGTCATTGATGTAATCGCTTACAGTGTAATAGCCCTTTTCTAAAAGTCTGTCCTTAACATGTGTCTTAAATTTGTCAAAGGGCAAAATTATAACATCGTTCGGGATTTTATTGTTAATTATGACACTTTGTCCCATAAATGATCCATAAACTTTCTGAAGTCGAAATTTGGGAATTACAAGTTTATACTTATTTCTAGAATTTAGTTTGTGTATATCGCAATTTTTATTGAAATGAGATATGTTTTGACTCACGTAAACAATACAGTTATAAATAAATTGTGATGCAACTGTAAAAATATTTATTTCTTTAAACAGCTCCTTAAGGGAGTCACGTGATCCTAGGTTATATAATATGGACCTTGTTGCTCTTTTCTGTAAAATGAAAATGGTTTCTATATCTGCTGCTTTACCCCAAAGTAGAATACCATAGGTCATAACACTGTGAAAGTAACTAAAATAGACTAATCGAGCAGTATCCACGTCTGTGATATGCCTAATTTTTCTAACAGCGTAAGCAGCTGAAATAAGTCTCCCCGCAAGGGTGCTAATGTGAGGGTACCACTGTATTTTTGAATCTAAGGTAATACCTAAGAAAACAGTTGAATCAACAAGGTCCAACAGTTCGCCATTCGGTTTAATTTTATTTACTATAATATTCTTTACGTTAGGTAGAGTAAAATTTATATATTTGGTTTTCTTCGCGTTTAATTGAAGATTATTAGTAGTAAACCAATTCAACACATCTGTTAAGGCACTGTTGATACGACACAGACGTTTCCTGTTGTCGTAGCTAGCAATTTCATTTAAATAAGTTTTTTGTGAGGGTTAGTAAATAAGGGTTAGTGATGTTCTCACAAATATTAAAACAAATTTAGATTCGGCTTCGAATAGAATAGCTTTTTTACTTATTGAAAATATTTTGCATCATTTGTACCATCGGATCAGCCGAATAATGTATAATGAAACTATCAAACCTCAATATGATGTGTGCGTTTTGCAGTACAAACATTACTCCAAAATTTATAACAATATTAAGGATAAGGGGGTAGACCCTTTGTTTCCTTCGAGCAATAGCGAGTCTTCTACTTCTGTTATGCTTTTAGACCCTTTAGAACCTTTGATTCCTTCTAACGATAGCGAGTCTTCGTTGTGTCTATCAACATATCGGTCACATGTGATCGTGGTGAAATCAAATCACTCGAATCTTTACAGACCTTTACTTGCAAAGACTCATGAACCTAGTATAGCGTTTTCTAATACATTGGCTTTAGAAATTGCATACAATTAGATCGTAATGGGATTGGCGGTGGTATTAAATCAAATCCACCTAAATTAAATTTAAATTTATCACTTAATAGAACTCAACCATTTCCTAACAAAGGTATTTCTATTTATAATTACACTTATAATAGTAATAAAACAAATAGTCCAATTACAAATTTCCTAAAATTCAAGTCAATAACAAATCCAAGGGTGCACCGCTTAATCGTGCATACGGGTATGCGACCCCGGATTCCTTAGCTACTACGACTTTGTCCTAATATCCCTTCCGAGTCAGTAGTATCCTTTGTACCTTTTTCCTACCCCAATTCCATAATTATCCTGTCCCATTTTTTTCCCAACCCAGTGCCCGACGTATCAAAATCCAAGGGTGCACCGCTTAATCGTGCATACGGGTATGCGACCCCGGGTTCCTTAGCTACTACGACTTTGAGCTAATGTCCCTTCCGAGTCAGTAGTATCCTTTGTACCTTTTTCCTACCCCAACTCCTTATTTATCCTGTCCCATATTTATTCCCAACCCAGTGCCCGACGTATCAAAATCCAAGGGTGCACCGCTTATCGTGCATACGGGTATGCGACCCCGGATTCCTTAGCTACTACGACTTTGACCTAATGTCCCTTCCGAGTCATCATTTGTACCTTTTTCCTACCCCAACTTATCCCATCCTATATATTTTTTCCCAAGCCAGTGCCCGACAGCGGCAATAGGCTCGCCACCCCCATTACAAGAGACTTAACACTGGTCTGGCAAACTGTAGGTGTATATTATACCTCTGCCTACCCCTTCAGGGATAGAGTATGTATGTACATTTTGAACACACTAAAATATTTTTTTTATTTACGTTACATGTCTAACAACTTTGTATATAACATCTATATTAGTAATCACAGTTTGCATGGTTTACCAGTTCTCTCGTAACAAACCTTCTGTTTTGTTAGGTTGCGTCAATATTCTATAAGATTGTTTATTGTTGCTAGTTTGTGAGCGTGAAGTATAAATTTATGAATGACAGTGTAGATGCAAACTATTGCCTTAATAACTGAATACGGATTTTACTAAGAGGAATAAAATCCTTGGTGACGCCAGGGGGTAATGTAACGTTATAAACGTATTTTCATCAGTTTATACTTTCAAATTAAAACTAAAGATATACTTATTGGACCTACAAAAGTCAGATAGTGAATGACCTCCTCTAATACTCTAAAGTATAAACAATTTTAACACTAATGTTGCCGTTGCATAGACTGAAATGTTTGTTTAAAATAGAATGTTTTTTGTTGTAATTTTATTTGTTTATTTTTTGTTATTCTTAGCGCCAGTGCATATTGTCTTTGATTATTGTAAAATATAGCTTAAGCTGAGCGAAGACCTTTTTGGTACAAAATTGTTAGTTAAGGTATTTTGTTGTGTATTGTTTTTTTTGTATTAAATAAACATTTTTCTATTCTATCCTATTCTATTCTATTGCTATAAAACCTTACATAAAATTTTAACTTCGAAATAAACAAACATAAATATATATGCTAATTAACTTAATCCTAAATTTTATTTTAAACTAAACTACATATCTAATAACTACAAAGAACTAAAGCCTTAATAATTTTAATAACTGCAAAACGAACTTATTATATAACTAGCGGCCGCTCGCGGTTTCCCGTTTCCGTGGGAATATCGGGATAAAAAGTATCTTATGTGTTAATCCAGGTTATAAACTATCTGTATGCCGAATTTCATCCAAATCCATTCAGTAGTTTTTAGGTGAAATAGTAACAAACATCCATCCATATTACAAACTTTCGCGTTAATAATATTAGTAGGATCCATAATAATATGGGTTAATCGCGGCGCGCGGTAAACTGAAATGCCTTTTGTCTTTTAATATCTGATTTAGGTATAGTCTAAGGTCCGACTATAGAACGACCTTCACCGGGTCGGTTAATGGATGAAAAGTATTTTATATCAAATTTAATATGTTAAAAAATATATCGCGAGTGGGTTGGCTGAAAAATTTCAGTCCTACAGACGCAGCAGACGTTAAATACCTACCACAGACGCAAAAATCACTCCCATACACGTCTCACGTCACGTCTCTTAAAAGAAGATGTCTACTCTAATTGTCTACCAAATAAGTTTTGGTAAATGAAATAAAGGTTTTAATTATTATTCTCTTTATTTAACATACCTACATGTTAAGAAATTTTTTTTACAATATTTTATATAAACACATAATAAAGTACAATATAAAATATTATAAAAAAACTTAACCTAGGTTGCCACCGGCAGCGGGGTAGGGTTGCAGAGTGAGGAACCTCCTGGCAATACGTGCCGTGTGAAGGTGTACTGCCTTCTGTATCTGACCCTTGACCCAACCTTTTAGCGAGAGCCTCTCTAGATGTTGATCAAGGCTCTTAGCTAGGCGGTGTGCCGAAACGACTATCGGTACCTACAATAATAGTTTAATCCACATCCCACATGGCGGCCACCTCGTACTACTGAGCTTGTCCATCTCGGCTTTCACGAGGTTTTCGTCATGAGGTATGGTGATATCAACCAATATTGCTCGGCGCTGAGATCGGTCGATCAACACGATATCAGGGTTATTAGCGACAATAGTCCTATCCGTGATGATAGAGCGAACTCACTAGAGCGTTGTATGACCATTTTCGAGAACTGGCGCAGGTGATGGGTACTTATAGTACGGCACCTCTGATTCAACAAGACCATATCGTAGAGCAAGTTGCTGGTGAATTATTCTGGATAGGTACTTGCTTGTGTCTGTGCAAATACTTACTCTCCCATAGCAAGATGAGAACAACCAGAAATAATATGTCGGAGTGATTCTCCTGGACGGCTTCGGACGGACAGTTCTTCTCAGTAGGTACAAGGCTCCAGCCCCATAGATAGACTTACGAACCGATGGCATAATGACATTCTTAAGTGCTATAACCAATGTGTGTGTGTTAACCTGAATAAATGATATTGATTCTTGATTCTTGATTGTAGCAATGCGAGTAATTGATTAAAAACTCGGACTATTCATGGAAATCCGAAACGCAATTTTCCGACCTGTGGGAATTAAACCTTGGACCTCTGGTTATCGGGCCTAACTTATAAATCTCCACTTAGATTAGATCAATATTGTGTACTTTTAAAGTAAATAAAATGTATGTTATTTTTAATGAAATGACAGGACCCTGCACTGGCGGCATTAAAAAAAAACAGTCACTAATTCATATCACCCCCAAAGTATTGATTTTTGCAAAATTAGCAGCCGGAATACAAAGTGGCTCAAAGCATTGCCTACTAGGCCTACGGTCAACTCTGCGACACGGAAGTCAACGCGGCAAAGACTACCAACGGGACCTCCATCAGTCTGCTAAGAGGAATGTCTCGTCTCTAAGCATTCTAGTGGAAGTCTTGTGGTGGTCTACAACACAATTCTCCAATCACATCAGTGACTAATAATAATCATGAACTGTCAGCTACACAACGTCAACGAATACAAGTCAACGGTACCAGTACAAAATAACAACAAGACCTTCCACCACTCAACAAAGACAACCACGACTTCAGCAGCAGCAACATCAAAAAAACCACTCGTTTCAGACGAACTACCAAGCCCGTGGCACGCTCTGCTTAAGGGGGGCTCTGTGGCGGCAAATGTGCCAGCTGCCAGCGACACCGAGGCTTGGACGAGCTAGCATGCGAAGTATAATTATGATCAAAATTATACACAGGCACACAGACACACACGCACAAGTTAAGGAGAGATTTGGCCACAACCTTTTAATATGGCCTATTGCCTGTTTGTGGTTCTATTAGACCAATAGCGACATAGTCGTATCGAGAAATAGGCAATGTGAGATATAGTCCAATAGCGACATAGTCGTATCGCGAAATGGGCAATGTGAGATATAGTCCAGTAGCGACATAGTTGTATCGCGAAGTGGGCAATGTGAGACATAGACCAAACGCTTATTTGAAATGACGTTCAGGCATAACGCGACTTAGGCACACTGCGTTATAGGCATACAGAGAGCAAAGGATTCTAACGAAGGCTGTCATACGCCAAGAGCCGGGACTGATGGCTTTATGTGAATTTACGTGGCTTTAACTATCATTATTAAAATATTGTTAAAGTAAATTAAATTAGCTACAATTATGAGCACATCAGGCAGGATGCAGTCAATATGACGAGTCATAATAGAAAAAAAAGGCTGATCGGTTAACAAAGCATTTAAAAAGCTCTAACAAAGCTGACGAAGGTGTCAATGTAAACAAAATTGTTATGCATGAGTGTCAATTTAACTAATAATAATAATGTCTTATAGCTGAGAGCCTCGATCAACATCTAGAGAGGTTCTCGCTAAAAGGCTGGGTCAAGGGTCAGATATAGAAGGCAGCTACTTCTTGACTTTGCACGTATTGTCAGGAGGTTCCTCACTCTGCAGCCCTAACCACCGATAGCTTGGGTCTATCCCCGCTGCCGGTGGCAGACTAGGTTAAGTTTTTTATAATATTTTATATTGTAAATATATTTTTTTATAATTGTCGGAGTAGAGAGAGAGACGGGCGTGGAGAGCGAGTGAAAGTGAGTCTGACTCTTCATCATCCGTCATCTTGGGTAGATTAGAATATTTTAACAAAATAAACTCTTAGTTTGATCACGAATAATTCTTTTAATCAATCGACACAGTGTTTTACAATAGGCTAGGCTTGATGTCAGGAGGGTCGTACATGGCTTTAGATTCGAAATAATAGGCTCTCTAATAGGCTTATTAACACAAATGCCCGCGTGGCATACTATGGTAGACCATTTTAAAATGTCAAGATAATTTTTTTACATCATTTCAAAATAAAACCATTAATTATATAACTTAAATAATTAAACAAAATTAAACTACTCACCATACTTAAAAAGAAATTAAAACTATAAATAAAAGATGTCCTCCAACTGTAGGCTCGTGGGTACGGTACCAAGAACGTTACCTCTTTGCATTGCCAGGCTGATACGCTGGCAAAGGTAGCTGCCAGCCTTCTTGTCACCGGAGGCTTCAATAAGTCATCCGGTCGGTAAGGGACGGCCCGTCCAGCAAGGTACCGACATTAGCAGATGGTAATGCCTGGAGCCAGTAGCCTGACTCTCTCTCTCGGAGACGGCAGTGAGACGAGCAAGTTCTGCTGTATCAACAGAAGTGAATATAAGCTCTTCAAGAACTAGTTTGCAAAGTGGCTCGTCGCGTTGCCTCTGCGACTGTGGTATCAAAGGGAAGTCTGAATTTGGACAGGTGGATAGCCAGGCGGTTTTGGCATCTGTCACAAATGACAACTCTACGGAACCCAAGGATGGGTTGATAATCTTCCGGTAGAGATTGTACGTGTTATGAGCAGATGACAAAAACGCTGGCAGGGCCACACTGCTTCAATTTCTAATACCTAGGCCTCCGAAGCGTACAGGAAGGGAAGCCTGTAGCTATCCGCGGTCGCTCATGAGACATAAGTTTGACATGAAGAAAAGTTTTTTTTTATATATAATTAATTATATCAGATACCTAATTATATATTGTGTCTTGTAGTTTCATATTTAACAAACTGTAAATAGAAACAATTTAGCTATCTTAAAGAATAATTACACAAAATGGCAATTGTTATTGTACAATCGTCTGCGAATAGGGTGAAAGGATGATCTATTGATTTAGACAGATTGTTAATATACATTATAAAAAGCAATGGTCCCAAAATACTTCCTTATGGTACAAACTCAATAGTGTGTTGGTTTTGCTAAGTAAAATATTTTTTATGTTATTTTTGGCATGGAAATGACAGGACCCCGTCCTAGCGTAGCATTGAAAATACAGTCGCTACTCCATATCACTCCCAAAGTAGATATTGAAGTTTTCAAAGTTCAGCGTTAACAGCGGGATTGTCGGCCGAGAATAGATTTTTTTTAAAGTTAACATTAACAGCGGAATTAGCAGCCGGAATACAGAGCAACTCAAAGCAATGCCTACAATACTCCTACGTTTATGTCTACGGGCAACTCCTCAACACGGGAGCCATCGCGGATTACCACAAAGCCGCCAACAGACTGCTGTGGCAATGTCTCCATCTCCAAGTATCCTGACGGTAGCTTTGTGGTGGTCTACATAATCTCAAAACATCAACGAGTACAAGTCAACCGTACCAGTACGAAATAACAACAAGACCTTCGTGCACAATGATTAACACGTTAAGCGCCAAGTGCTCTTCTGGTATACACCGCTGTGCTTCTGTCCAAGGGATAATACACTTTGTGCCTAAAGTGCCACTTTGTTAACGAACTAGTAAGAAAGCATTCGTACGCATCGATGAGAAGTCCTACACAGTATAAAAGTAGCGTGATGAAGAAGTGTTCCGCACTGAACTGCTCAACTGCAAAGCACACGTGTCTATCAATCGACTTGAGCCAGCCTACACACTCAACGAAGACAATGACGACTTCAACAGCAGCAACAGCACAAAAACAACTCGTTCCTGATGAACTATCAAGCCCGTTGCACGAGGGCTGTGTGGCGACAAATCAGCCGTCAGCTCTGTGCGGGCTGCATGCGACACCGAAGCTCGGACGAGCTTGCGTTGTTTAAATATAGTGTTTCATCTTATTCATTGCATTTCGGTTTCCCATATTTTTAAACTTACAATTTAAGTTTTGAATACTTAGTCCTAAATTTTACAAACCTTTGAACCAATTTTCATAAAACTGCATGCTAAAGTAAAATACAGTGATCTTAAGAGTTTGTAGAAAATATTAAAAAAAAAACGTATAATCACGTAACCGTGTCACGTAGCAGTGAATGAATGGTAGTCCCTTTCTTCTCCGAATATCGTTCGTCCGAAATTCATAATCCCTAAAGCGTTTGCTATAATCATCATTATCCATAATGTTCGCGTATACGAAGTTTTATTTTACCTAATCGTATTTAATTCTAATGCTTTTGCGTCATAATATCGGGTGCTATAATAATGAGATATCCAATTTTTTTGCTATTAAGTAACATGTCATAAGTGTCATATTGTATAATGTATGTTAGTCCAAATGGTTAGTCCTAAAAATATTATTATAAACCATCATTCAGATGATGGTTTACACTCCTGTAGGTCACGTCAGAAATTTATTTATTATTAAATTGTCTTTAATTTCGAGGTTATTATTTTTTATTAGACAACATAAATGGGTGAATCCTGTGACACTTGATTTTTAGGGTTACAGCATAATATAAATAATAATATACAACATAGATACTAAATTAAATTAGCACTAATAAGTTTACCTAACTTATGTAGTATTAAAGCATATCAATTGAAATCAGTTTTTTGCAGAATGAATTGCTTATACATTCATTTGAAACTGAAAAATGGGGTGATTTATCAAGCTTTATACATGTAACACGCCTGGAGCTCGGTGTGTTAATTGTGCATTATATTTTTTACATTTATAAGAATGCGTTAATTAATAGTTTGTTGAATACGAAAAAGGTGCCTATATCAAATCATGTATTCATTGTTTAAAAAATTGTACAAAATCGGTATACGTGGAGTAGCGCACAAATGGCTTAAATCTTACTTATGAAATAAAAAAAAAATCGTGCAGGTAGAACATTACTATTATAGTATCTAACAATACCTTACATAATATAAAATCAAGTATACTAAATATAGAACGTTCAAGGGAGTATATTAGGATGTCTTCTTTTCTTGATATGTATCAATGAAGTTGCAGAATGTATAAAATAATAAACAATGTATACTATACGCTGATGACATCTCAGTTGTATTCTCATGCGTAGACAGTCAAGACCTTCAAAAACAACTTAATATTAAAACTATTTTAACGGGACCTAATACGATTAATTTTTGTAAGTAAGAACATTATCTACTTACTGCTTGACGTTTCGGCCGCAATGCTGCGGTCGTGGTCACAAGCGAACTGGCGGTGCGCCGCGTCGTCGGCTCGGGCGGGTATTTGTCTCTTTATCCACTTTCCCACGTTTACTTAAATTGCAACCAGATGTTGCGGTTTGTATTTGCTACTCACTGGATTCCACGCTGATGATAATTTAAACCCGTCCTCCCGATTGAAATTTTTATATTTCTTGATCTCAATCGCTTCACGTACTATCCTGCTATGATAATAACGATCGGTGGAGAGGATTTTAGGATCACGTAACTCCATCCAGTGATTAACTCCAGCTTCCAGCAGATGTTCAGCTACCGCCGATTTGTCTATTTGTCGATTTTTGACAGCTGCGATGTGTTCCTTGACACGTTCTGCGATAGTCCGTTTAGTCTGTCCAATATACGAACTACCACAGCTACAATTGAGTTTATAAACTCTCGGTGTTTGTAGGCGACCGCACTTTGTTCGATATTTGGCATAACGGAGTATATACAGTCTTAATGAACAATCAACTTGTTGGTCAAGTAGATTTGTTGCCATCCGTAACACCCATAAAGAGTGTCATAAATGGTATCCCAGTGGTACCCTGAGCTACATTTGCTAATAATAATCAAGTGATACAAAGTCAGTAAAACGAAACTTACCTAAACAAAGATTCTTCTGTTAAAGGAATGTCTAGAAAAACTCTTATCTTTTCTGACAAGATATGTAAGGACTTGGGTCCGCAGCTTAAATCTAAACTCAGCCACGAGCTTATAAACTTTTGCAATCCAGGCCAAACAGAATAAAAAAGCGTGACCTTTTAAAAAGCATAGAGAGTTTAATTGATATTCAATCTAAAACTCATTGTAAAATAATAGTTTGTGCCTTTAGATTTTAGATCCAAGTTTTCTAGAATTTAGATCCAAGTTTTCTAGAGTATATTAAAAAAGTATTCGAAAACTTTTAGGAAGGCTTGTGCATGTGCCAAGTCATTATTTATTAGTGAAAAAATTAAAAAGTCTGATAACAAAATAAAGGCAACATGGAACTGTATTAACCGCGAAACTGGTAAAAAAAAGCCACGTGATACGAAGTTTTCTATAAGAATAGGCAATAAAGTAAAGTAGTGAAGACAAAAAAGTTGCTGATGCTTTTGAACATTTTTTTACAAACATACCAATTGCCACAATTATGTTACTCAACTCTTCACCAAGCAACGCAGAAATTCTGTAAAAAAAGTATTTACCCATGTGTAATGAAGTGTTCAAAGGAGATGTTTAATTTTGTATGGAGAAAATGCCAACACCATGTACACAATACCAAAATGTAGCTAATTAATGGAATAAGCTTATTCAAAATGATTTTCTTCAATTAAATGAATAGTTTTCATGTAGAATTTATTTTAAATAACTAATTATAGCAACTTTCGTGATCGCAGGCGGTAATCTGTCAACGTCATGTGAGATGTCAAGTAACTGTCAAAACAAAAGTAATTTTCTTTTTCGTAGTAGCGTAGTACCTACCTACGTACAGCATTTTGGTCTTTATTAATTGTTTTCTGTGATTTATTCCAATACTGACATTGATAATGTTACTTATAAATTAACTTACTCTTGGCCAGGTCAAATCGAGGTATTTTTACTAGCAAAGCATGTATTTCTATTGGTGTAAGTATAAAAGAGAAATAGACAAACATACATCTGCCTGCTGCTCTGCACAACAATGCAGTTTTCTGAGGCATCCATTCCATCTGTAGACCTCTTAGATTAAAACAAAAAGGGAAGATACGGCATTAGCGTTTAGTAAGTGAGCCGCTAGAATTAGGCTTAGAGACCTAAAGACACCCTATATATAAGTTACTCTATGCTAAAGACACAATTTCACTTCAGTCGGAATCGGTCGTGTACGTACGCGAGAGACGGCAAGGCGCGTCAGTTGAGTAATTGAGCAGGACTATATTTTGATTGACTGCAAGTAGGCACATGCCGTATCTTCCCTTTTTGTTTTAATCTAAGGTAGACCTATTGTTTTCTTATTGGAGTAGGCATATGACACTACTAGTAGTGCCTAGGGTAACAAACGAGTACAACAAACATTATGAGGAACATGTTTATCTTTATTTGGCTGCCTATAACTGGGCACTAGGAGATTACCCAGATGAGTCTGTTTTTATAGGTACTTAACATAATTTTCCTTTTCCTAAAAGGATTGCTCTCAGATCGCTGCTAGTAGGGAGGAATGGAAGAAGGGAAGGGTGGCCTTTGCCCTGCAGTGGGACAATTGCGGCAAATAATAATAATAACAATTATATCTTCTATTAGTTTCATAACATGTAGGTAGAGTTATACTTAAGCTGTTAATTGTAATTGCCTGCTAGATTTCAGCGTTTTATTACCTACTGCTGCACCTACACATAACAGAAGAGCAGCACCTCGACCCTTACATCAAATCAAATCTAACATACATTAAAGAACACAACCATATGAGAACATGGTACTAGTCCTAGTGTATGTACTAATATGCAGTGAATAATACCTAGTTAAAGTAACACACCTAAGTAGGTAACTGGCAGTAATGAAATAAAACATTTTTACAATTTATGAAGCATAATTAATGTTTATTTTATTTGCAAACTTGTTTCTGGTACTGCGATAATATTGGGGTTCTCTCGTAACTCCTGGACCATTCTCCAGCATCCCATACATACTAATGCATCCGCTGGAAGCTGAAAAACACAAAATTGTTACCACCTATACTATTATAAAACACTGAAGATATTTTTAATAAACTAAATGATATTGACTATTTAGTGAATTGTGAGCTCAAAACAATTTTTTTGTCATACCCTCGTACAGTAGAATGAAGATATGGGGCATAGTGTTTCAGGGCAATTATATAAAAAGATTTTTGATAAATAAGACTACTTACTTCTCTTGAAAACATTATTTCTGAGATTATATTTCTCTCAGGACCATCTCCCTACATATGTGTCCGTCTGTGGAGCAAAGAGGATCTGCACCCCATGCAAACCTTTCTATCATACGTGATTGCTTGATCCTCGTTCCTATCAACAATTACGTTCTCTATTTGCCTCACAGCATTGTTTGCAGCTTGTCTGCGAATATTTCGCTGAGCAGCCACCCAACAAGCATAGCAAACACGTCCACTATTAGGTATCTGTAAACAAAGAAATCATAAAATGTGAGGAATGTAAAGTTATGTTTTACATTAGATCACTCACTTGCGTCTCTTGAAAATAAAGCTATGAAAAGATACCTGTTTTGGACTAATTCTTTCTGCGAGTTTATTTCTTTCGGGGCCTTCTAACAATGCATGTGATCTCCTGCACCATACACAGACATTTGAGTCCTGTGATGCCAAAGTTCTAGGAGGCCTGGGATTTTGACTAATGAGTCCCTAAAGTAGACCCAGCATGAATAACGTACTAATCCTCCTTCAGGAATCTACAAAAAAGACCATAATTTAAATCAGTAATTCATAAAAAGATCTAGGTAAGTACTTCAATTATTATTATTTGAACATGAATTTATATTATGTATTAAAAAAGTTAATCAATACCTGTCTAGAATAAATTCTAGCAGCAATCAGTTCACTCTAAGGTCCTTCTGAGATAGAATGTGTTCATCTTTGAAACAATGATCTGCACCAAACATGTTCTTGAAGGCTAGAAGCTTCATTTTCAGTTAATGACGTTCTTACTCCTAGTCCTGAGAAACATGGATGACAAACTATTCCATCAGTGTCAACCTAAAATTCAGAAGTTTGTTAATAAACTACTATTTAGGTGTCCGAGCTACGCTTGACCCACTATTAAGTGTGTGTGAGATAACCCCTTGGATTTTAGAGTGAGACGGCACGATATCCCTACCTTTAGACCCTCCCCGCGCGCCCCACGCCGCTTGCCTCCCCACCGCGCGGCGCGCGCGCTGCCCTGTTGCGCCGGGCGACTAGCGTCGCTCCTCAGTTCGTTTTGGATTTTTACAGTGAACGCACGTATTTAAATAATAGTGAAACCCTAGGAAAAAGGAAATATAAATGTAAGTATTTAAAGTTATATTTTGATAAAATACAAGAAAGCCTTGTATTCTTTTATCATAATTCTAGTGCTTGCCCGCTCTCAGGACGGCAAACTCACTATGATATATAAAATGCAAGTCGCTAGGAAGGATCTTGGCGAAAAAACTTGCAGCCGACAGTCGGCTGTGCCAACAGACGACGCGTCGCCTGCCCAAGCTTGCAGCCGTTGGACGGCGGCAGAGCAGACGACGCGTCGCCTGCGCAAACCCGCAGCCGCCAGTCGGCAGCGAAGCAGACGACATGTTGGCTGCGTCTTCTTACCCGCCAATGATGCTTTCAGATGGCGCAATCCACTATGGGACGACTGTCCGAGTGGGATCCTCCAGCTGAAGAAGAAGTTTTTTTCAAAAGCTTTTTAAGAATTCTGGATGACGTTTACCCAGAAAATTGGAGAGACTGGGTCGTCAATACACCCACCTATACTGACCTTTTCGGAGAAGCTATTTCTTCGGACATGGAATGCAGGCTACGTTTCGCAGTTCCCACAGTAAGACTAGCCAGGGCCCATAGCCAAGATAATACCTTGAGTGAACGCCGCTTTAAAAAAGTAAAAAGAATCCTGTTGAGTTGGCCAATAGGACGTGCTCTTATCTATACTCCTCTTTCAATAATGGCTAAAGTTCACCCTATTCATCCGGCTAATAAATTTTCGGAGGCGGTAAGCGCAATCAAGGCCGAGCTCTTACCGCGACATGAAGCGTCCAAGTTTTTAAGAGGAGATACTGCTCGGAATTCTGAGTCGGCATCTACCACCAGCAGCACAACAAGGGTTTCAAAGAGAGGTCATAGCCCTGACCCACCAACAGCATCGAAAGAACCAAGGCTGAATGAATTTATGACGCAGCAAAACTTTCTACTTGAGAAACTCTGCCACCTAGTCCAGACGACCAATGAAAACGTTAATACAATGTTGAATAAGGGGAGGTCAGCAGACACACCAACGTACTCTCGATGCTCTTCGTCTCCAGCTCCATATCAAAGCTATAATGAAGATCCTCAAACACCGTTTGATAACGAAAGCATCGAAGATAGCTGGCGCCCTCCAACCCTAGTGAACGATCAAATTGACAATGCCGAAGAAGAGGACACGACAGCGGAACCTCTTGAAGACTTTTCTCCGGGAACCAAGGAGACAGAGGGTAAAATCACAAAGGCTGACGAAACCCTGGTAAAACAAGGTTGTGATTGCCAGAGGTTTAATTCAGAAAGCTGGCAAAACATCCGCTATGCTGACGTACAAAAAACGTTTCAAGCATCTCCAGCCTTTACCTCGTTAAAAGTCAATGGCAATTTGGCTACAGTGACACCCAGCTGGCAACTCGTCTCTGTATTAGAAAAAATGGACTTATGTCTTGCTGCCATCACACACGGTCTGCTACAACAACGCCAAACGTTCCAAGCGATATACAAAAGTGCCCCTTCTTCAGTAAAATCACACATCAGCAAACACTTTTTAGCGCCAGAATCTACCTTTCGTAAAACGTCTGACGCTCTATTACAATACGTCTGTGGCAAACGTGCCGAGGTTATTCAACAGAGAAGAGGAATTTACAAACCACAAAATAAAACATTAAATGATTTGCTACACGCGATACCTCCTTCAGAGAACCATTTATTCGCCGAGCCTCATCTTTCGGAATTTGTGAAGGAACAAGGGGGTGTCTCGAAACTCTTTCCTGGTAAACGAAGGACAATACCCACCTCAACGTTCACAAACCGATCTGCACCAAGAGAAAGAAGAATGCCCCCCGCATCAACGTCTGACAATAGGGACAGACCTCAACCGGCGTATAATCAAAGAAACTTTGTCCATCGCAGACCGGACAGGCCTCGATTTCAAACAAAACGACCTCCCCCCACGAAGCCAAATAAAAATAAAAAATGGTGAATTTCGTGCAGGCCAGGTGAGTAAAGCGCTGCAAGCATGGAAAAAGCTAGATGCACCGAATAACATTTTAGCTATCTTATCCGGCTATCGAATACCTTTCATTAGTGCCCCACCTTTATACAGATTTACTAAAACTTCTTTCCAACGTTATCAAACTTCTCCATCTTCAGGCATGTCACTTGAAATCGATAAAATGCTTGGCTCTGGAGCTGCCCGTATATGCAATAGCAAGTCTGGATTAGTATCCCCGTTATTTTTACGTCAGAAATCTGATGGATCCAACCGGCCAATATTTGATTTAAGGTACTTGAATAACTACTTGCGACCACCAAAATTTCGTTTGCTCAACCATTTTAGAGTCCCCTTGTGACTAAATCCATCAGATTTTATGACTAAAATAGACTTGTCTCAAGCTTATTTTCATATTCCTATCGCTGAGGCCCACCGGAGATTTCTAGCTTTTGCCTATAAAGATAAAATATATGAGATGACGTGTCTACCTTTTGGACTTGCTACAGCTCCATGTACTTTTGCAAATATCTCTAACTGGCTTGCAAATCATTTCAGGAAGGAGGGAATTCGCATAGTAGTTTATTTAGACGACTTCTTAATAATGCACACAAATCCGGAAATTTTACGACAACAAACGAATCGTGTACTAAATTGCCTAATAGAACTAGGTTGGTGCATCAACACAGAAAAATCAACTTTGATCCCCACACAAAAAATAGAATATCTCGGCATAATATGGGATACAGCTCAGAACGTCAAGTGCCTTCCAACACTCAAAGTCGAAAAAATAACAAACCTACTACACAAGACGCTAAGAAAAAACTGGTGGTCATGGCACACCGCCAAAATTATCCTCGGGAACGTAAATTTTGCGTCTTTTGTTGTACCCTTGGGGAAACTACATTGCAGGCAAATCCAAATAGATGCCAATCAGCTGCCAGAAGACAACAAAAACAAGAAATTTCTGCTACCACAACGCGTAATACAAGAACTCCAATGGTGGCTAGAGAGTGTCAACATACCAACCCCCATTCACCACAAAGATCCAACGATATTCGTAACCACCGATGCATCCGGTCAAGGTTGGGGAGCGACAGTGAACGACACAAGCATAAGCGGCACATGGAGCAAGAAACAACGATCTTGGCACAGCAACCTAAAAGAGTTATGGACGCTAAAAAGAACTCTCAAAATTTTGATACCGAAATACCATGGCCAAACCATCTTAGCCCAAACCGACAACAAAACAGTAGCCGCTTACATCAACAACGAAGGAGGAACAAAATCATTGAGACTATTACAGCTGACTACCGCCATACTTCAGGAAGCTCATCACAACCACATACATCTCATTGCTCGTTACCTGCCAGGAAGATACAACCACTTAGCCGACAACCTATCTCGATTTCATCAGATGCCAGAATGGACTCTGTCAACTCAAATATTAAAGATAATATTCGACAAGTTCGGCACTCCGACAATAGACCTGTTTGCAAGTTCGCAATCGGCAGTCATGGATCAGTATGTTTCCGAGGATGCACGGGATCCCCATTGCGCTTATGTGAACGCCTTCAGCAAACCATGGCATTACCAACTCGGTTGGCTTTTTTCCCCCTCCACCTCTCATACCTCGAGTCCTACGACATCTGGAAAAGAGCTCAGGACAATATCTTTTAGTGGCTCCAAAATGGGAGAAAACCTTTTGGAAAGCGGAACTAAATCAAAGAGCCCTGTGCCCGCCATTGACAATCCACAAACTACATCGGCACCTGGTAGATCTTCGGACAGCGAAACCACCACCAGCTGTAGAGAAACTAGATTTGCAGGTATGGAAGGTTCAGGCTGGGCCCGTTTAGTAGATTCTTGGCAGGAGAATGACAAAACTTTGTTAGAATCGGCATGGCGTAAATCGACCTTAAAGACATATGGAGCAGCTTGGGAGAAATGGCGGGCATGGTCTAAAGGAAAATGTGCAGCTGATGACCCTGAACCCGGTGATCTGGCCAAATTCATGTCTTACTTGCATTGTGAAACTAAATTGGCTCCAAGTACAATTGCCGTCCATAAATCAGTAGTTTCGACCTTTGCCAATCCGGTTAGGGCTGAGGCACTATCCGCCCATCCAGTAGTAAAACAAATGATGAAGGCCATATCTGTTACAAAACCTCCCCCTAGAAAACCAACAACATGGGAAGTTAGCAGGTTAGTTGAATATCTACAACATTATAATATCGATGTTGATAGTATATTTCAAGTGTCACGACATGTTGCTGCACTTTTGCTACTATGTTCGGGGAGAAGGATACACGACCTCACATTACTGGACATAAGATCCGAATTCCTCGAAGATGCAAATGATTACATCGTATTGTGGCCCAAATTTGGTTCAAAGACTGACTCTTCAACTTATCGACAGGCTGGTTGGCGGTTATCAAACGATGGACCAGACAGACTTAACCCTGTCATTTGGCTCAAAAAGTTAATTAGTATGTCACAAAAACGAAGGAGTGCTAGACAGGATTTGAACAGTTTGTTTATCACTACGAGAGGAAAAGTAAATGTGGCTTCACGAACTGTTATAGCCGGTTGGCTAAGGACCTTATTTCGAGAAGCCAACATTCAAGACTCACCAGGCAGTTTAAGAGCTGCAGTAAATTCCGACATGTGGTTGAACCATCACATCAATATAGATGAAATATTGGCGAGAGGAAATTGGAGGAGCAAAGATACATTTATCAAGCATTATTGCAAAGAAATACAGCGATCTCGATCTAGTAATAGTAATAATGATCTATTTCAATTATTTACACCAATGTGATATTCGATTGATTAAGTTTTACGTAAAGTTGAGATTTATTTTGTTTTCTATTTTATAATAACATGGTTGAGGACCATTTTCTTTATTTTGAGTTACCATTGATTTTTTTTTTTGATGATAAAATAAGTATGATATAGAAGGTATTAATACCATTTTATTATTATTTTAGCCCTACTTTTCCCTATAAACTCATGTCAGTGTTGCAAACTGACAGTCAGCGCCGGCAGAAAATAAACACTTCTCACACACACTTAATAGTGGGTCAAGCGTAGCTCGGACACCTAAATAGCACCGTTTTCCCCCCGAAGGGTAGAAAACGTATATTTAGGTTCCAGCGTAGCTTGACCCACTATGTTTTAACGCCTTGCCGGCTGTGAGAAAGAACTGAGGAGCGACGCTAGTCGCCCGGCGCAACAGGGCAGCGCGCGCGCCGTTCGGTGGGGAGGCAAGCGGCGTGGGGCGCGCGGGGAGGGTCTAAAGGTAGGGATATCGTGCCGTCTCACTCTAAAATCCAAGGGGTTATCTCACACACACTTAATAGTGGGTCAAGCTACGCTGGAACCTAAATATACGTTTTCTACCCTTCGGGGGGAAAACGGTGCTATTTATTTTGTCTTGTGAAGAATGTGTTAGGTTCTAAATAATAGGAAAATAAAAATGCAATAAAAATAGTTTTTCATAAATACTACAGTTTAATGTAAACTGTTACAATAAAAGTATTATCTATCTATCTATCTATCTACATGCACTACTAACCTCATGTCCAACTTGTTGTTCCAAGATTAGTAGGTACCTAGTAATTCTATCCCCAGATGCCAGATAATGGTCTACCGAACACATCTATCTGTCCATCACACACAAAGAAGACATTGTTTGCTGCCTGAAATAGATATTATATTTAGTTTAATGTATTTCACTTTGATTATAGTTACTGTTATTTCAATAGAGCAGTGTTCGGAATCTATTTCTTTGTAAAGAAGTGATAGTAAGTATTTTATTAATTCTCTCGTAAATGCCTTATTAAAATACAAAAACTCACCTGAAAACAACGAATGTAGGTGGTAGCAACAATGGTATCAACAATTTAACAGGTCAATCAAATGCAAATCCAAGTCCGGGATAGCAGGCCGAAGTCAACAAGTGAGGCAGCAAACGAAAGTCCAGGATAGCAGGCAGAAGTCAAGAAGTGAGGCAGTAAACGGTTATCTATCAGGTTATCAGGTAATCGCTCCAAATCAGAAATACCTCAATGAAATCAGCATAGAAAAACAGCACAGCACAAAACCACACCACAACTACCAACTACTCAGAATCATAGTGCTCAGCCAGAATCCACCACCAAAAAACCGGAATGAAAAAAAAAACGCCGGTCTATTTTTTTAAATCATGGTGACAGTTACACTTTTTATTACCTTCTTTACAGCTTTGGACACTTGATTTTAACTCAGGAAGGCATATCGAGTTGCCAGGTTATTGAAAATTATGTTTTCATTTTTATTTTACTACACGAAAATGGTAAAGCATATCGGAATATTACTTTTACCAACTAAATACATGTATTTTATACTATTTTTTGAGTAGGTGTACATGGTCTTGGCATAAAATTAAACATCTCCTTTAAACACGTAAACTGTAAAGACGGACTTAAATCCTTTAAATCTTAAAAAAAATGTGATTTGTAGGATATTTCAACAAAAATTATTAATAATACTATCGAGTCCATTGCGCTTTTTCTTGTAGTCATATTCAATAGCTGTGTTGACGGAGGAGTTTTCCTAGATCTCATGAAGCATAGCAAAGTTCTGCCACTTTTCAAATCGGGTTGTAAAGATGACCCGAGCAATTTCAGACCTATTTCGATTTTACCTACTCTTAGTAAAGTTTTTGAAAAACTTATTTTAGATCAACTTGGCTCCCACTTCGCTATAAACCACCTTTTTCACAGTAAACAGTATGGTTTTACCAAGGGAATTTCTACTACTGATGCAGATGTAGCTCTGCTAAAACACATATTTGAGGCTTGGAAGGGATCGCAGAATGCTTTTGGAGTATTTTGTGATCTCTTCAAGTTTGCGTTAAATACAACACCCTTTTAATAAAGCTAAAACACTATGGAGTGCACTCTGATGCCTTGAAATTGATTCAATCATATCTCAGCTGCAGAATTCAAAAAGTTAGCGTGAATGGATCCATATCATCCTGATCCTCTGTGCTAATGGGGGTTCCACAAGGGTCAATACTAGGTCTATTTTTATTCTTAATTTATATTAATGCTTTACCATTTTATGCGGAAAACTTTTGCAATATTGTTTTGTTTGCTGACGATACATCTTTGATATTTAAGACTGATCGAAATAAAAATAGTTTTGATGACACAAACAGTGCCCTAACAGATGTGTTGAATTGGTTTACTACTAATAATCTTCAATTAAACGCGAAGAAAACCAAATGTATAAATTTTACTCTACCTAACGTAAAGAATATTATAGTAAATAAAATTAAACTGAATGGTGAATTGTTGGACCTTGTTGATTTAACAGTTACCTAAGATTCAAAAATACTGTGGTACCCTCATATTAGCATCCTTGCTAAAAGACTTAGTTCAGCTGCTTACGCTGTTCGAAAAATTAGGCATTTTACATAGTGGAAACTGCTCGATTAGTCTATATTAGTTACTTTCACAGTGTTATGCCCTATGGTATTCTACTTTGGGGTAAAGCAGCAGATATAGAAACCATTTTTATTTTACAGAAAAGAGCAACAAGGTCCATGAATAACCTAGGATCACGTGACTCCCTTAAGGAGCTGTTTAAAGAAATAAATATTTTTACAGTTGCATCACAATTTATATATAACTGTATTGTTTAAATGCGTAAAAAAAATTCTCATTTCAAAATAAATTGCGATATACACAAACTAAATTCTAGAAATAAGTAAAAACTTATTACTCCTAAATTTCGACTTCAGAAAGTTTATGGATCATTTATGGCACAAAGTGTCATAATTAACAATAAAATCCCGAACGATGTTATAATTTTGCCCTTTGACAAATTTAAGACACATGTTAGGGACAGACTTTTAGAAAAGGGATAGTTATTACACTGTAACCGATTACATCAATGACAAAAATGCATGGAATTAACTTTCCTCTAGTTTTGCACACATTGTTCTGATGCGTTCATAGTGCCCGAGTAAAACTTTTAGATTCACTTTTTTTTATCCATTATTTTATTATATAATTGTTTTATGATTATTGATTGTATAATTTGGTAACGACATATTGTTTTGTAAATGTCGTTACTTCTTATCTTTTACTTATATTATTATAAAGCTGTGGAGTTTCTTGTGCCCGTTCTTCTCCACAGCTAAAAGACTTCCTGAATGGGTTCCTATGCCTATCCATCCATCCATAAAAAAATAAATTTAGACGATTCACAATGCTTATTTTAAGCTAACTGAATAAAGATATTTTGATTTGATTTCAATGGAGAAGTTTCTTAGTACTGTTCCAATTTCGTCCGTTATGCCTTTTATGTAAGGTAAAAACGCGGCCTGTCGACTCACTTCTGAAAGATTTAACTTTCCATTCCGCTTTTTCCTCTTTTGTGACACCCTGTATCCGTTACGTTTTAGTACCTCCTGAACATGAGCAAGCTCAGAATGAAGATGTTCAGGGTCACACAGGTTCTGAGCTTCTGATTCAGGTTCAGGTTCTGAGGTCCACAGATTTGCAATAACCGGGGCGAGTGGGCTACCCAGTGCAACACCATCGATCTGTAGATAGAACTGGTCTCTGAAGAGGAGGTAATTCCCATCAAGGCAATTTTCAATTAGAACAATATATTCGTTCGGCAGCTCCTTAACGCAAAGGTTGACCTTAATTAACTCCAGGCAATCCTTCAAAGGGACATTTGTAAATTTTCGCGTTGCATTGCATTAAAACAAATAGTTTTAATGCAATGCAACGCGATAGTTTAAAGTCTTATATAACAACTTAATAGTACTCTAGGAAAATACTAGACTAGACTAGAATGGTTACAAGAACACAATTTAGAAATAAATTTAAATAAAACTATAATAATTCAATTTAAACAGAGGCAAAAACACTCAATAGATGTGCACGTACCACAAAATAATAATTTAATAAAGTTTGAGACCTCATGTAGAGTATATGAGGTTAGGAATAGAAAAAGATACAAACATTAACTGGTAACTACATATTGAAAAAGTTGCTCCTAAACTTTCTAAATTTACCTACGCTTTATATGAAATTAAAAAATGTACAGATTTAAAAACTGCTATAATCGCTTACTATGCTTATGCAAATGCATGGCTCAGCTACGGTGTCATCGTCTGGGGTAATAGTACTGATGTGAACCAACTATTTATCAAGCAGAAAATATGTGTTAGGATACTGGTTAGGATACTGCTAAATATATATGATATGGAAAGTTGTAGACATCACTTTGTTACATTAAAATTAGTAACACTTACGTATTCGAAATATGTAAGTTCGTCAGGAAACACTAGCATTTGTATGCTCTAGCAATAGATTTTTAGCACCAACCACGTAACGACAAAAAGACAGAAACAGGTTGACTCAATTATTCACAAAATTACACATGGTGAGCACAGGAACTTATCGCATGTCAATAAAGATAGATAATAGAATACTAAAATAAATCCAGAATCAGCTGTAAGACACAGAGTTCTATAAAAAATTAAAGGAGTACTTGTACAGAAATGTTTTTATACATCAAAAGATTTTTTCAGTTAGTTATTAATTAATATTTGGTTGCATGTACCGAATAAATAAATGTTTTTATTAATTAAGGGATTTTTCGTTAAGCATTTATTTAAAATTTTGTTGCATGTTAATGCCAAATTGTAGCGATACCCTTACATGGTTATGTTAAAGGACTATTTATATTCTAAGATCTATGTACCATACCAACACGCAATAAATGTTTATGACTATGAATATCCTGATAGAATTGGCGGAACGCTTTGACTGTCACTATGTGATTCACTGTAATATGATTCACCTACTTAGTAAAGTCAAAATTCATAATTAATATTGTAATTTTCATTAATGTTTATTGTTTTGTATGTAATGACATTTTTTTATTTATTTTTATTTTAATGTGTAATCAATTGTCTAATTTTATTGTCATTTTATAATTGTGTTAGTGATGATCCAAATTCGTCAAATTAATTAATTTTATTATTATAGTTATATATAATTATTATATTTCACTTTAAGTGAAACACTTTTACCTTTTAACTTGTGTTTAATTACTACGGGTAAATTCAGATTTAAACAAAATAAGCTGATTTTTGTGAGTCGCAATAAATAAGTATTCTATATTAAAATTAGTACATATTTAAAATCTCTAATATTGCTATCTACTTTAAAAAAAATCGGCGGCACGGGAGTCTGCGCGGATTATCACAGAATCTTCATTAGAATGTCCCCAATCACCCTAATGAAGATCCCGTGGTGGTCAACACAATACTCCGATTACATCAAAGCATCATAATGAACTGTCAACAAGACCTCCATGCACGATGATTAACAAACTATTAAGAGATAAGTCCTACATGAGAGGCCCTACAGTATACCAGTAGCGTGATGAAGAAGTGTTCCGCACTGAACTGCTTGGCTGCGAAGCAAACGTGTCTATCGACCGACTTGAGCCAGCCTACACACCCGACGAAGACAATCACGACTTCAGCAGCAGCAACAGCAAAAACACAACTCGTTCCAGGCGAACTATCAAGCCCGTTGCACGCTCTGCTTTAAGCGGGGCTCTGTGGCGGCAATTTACCCGTCTGTGCCAGCTACCAGCATCGGGTCGGACGAGCATGCGTTTGTATATTTGCGTGTTATGTGTACATTGTGTTTCCAGCTGATCAGCTAACAAAGCATTTAAAAAGCTTTTACAAAGCTGACGAAGGTGGCAATGTAAACAAAATTGTTATGCATGAGTGTCAATTTTACTTAATAAAGTGTTATAGCTAAGAGCCTCGATCAGCATCTAGAGAGGTTCTCGCTAAAAGGCTGGGTCAAGGTTTAGATACAGAACGCAGCTACTTCTTGACACTGCACGTTTTGTCAGGAGGTAACACACTCTGCAGCCCTAACCACCGATAGCTTGGGCCTATCCCTGCTGCCGGTGGCAGACTAGATTAAGGTTTTGATAATATTTTATATTGTAAATATATTTTTTTATATATCGGAGTAGAAAGAGAGACGAGCGCGGAGAGCGAGCGGAGGGGAGTGTGACTCTTCATCATCCGCCATCTTGGGTAGTTTTGGATATTTCAACAAAATAAACTCTTAGTTTGATCACGAATAATTCCTTTAATCAATCGCCACAGTGTTTTACAATAGGCTAGGCTTGATGTCAGGAGGGTCGTTCATGGCTATAGATTCGAAATAATAGGCTCTCTAATAGGCTTTTTAACACAATTGCCCGCGTGGCCTACTATGCTAAACCATTTTAAAAGGTCAAGATAATTTTTTTATATCATTTCAAAATAAAACCATTAATTATATCAGATAATTATATAATATGTCTCGTAGTTTTATATGTAACAAACTGTAAATAGAAACAATTTAACTAAGAATCTGAAAGAATAATTACACAAAATGGTACACTCGAGGTCCGCTCTGGCTGCCAATGTCTATATAGTCTCTCAAAATGAGAAGACAATGTCCAAACATGTCTAGTGTTTTAATTCGTCCAGTCCCGACATGTCTAGCGTCTCAGAAGAACAAATGTCTAAAAATGTCTGTGTGCCTTATAATTTAATATCCCATCGATCAAAAGTTTTAGGAATCTAGTTCTCAAACTCATAGATCTCTGTTTTCTGATGAGTGGACTTAAATAGCGGACCTGAATACTCTATTTGGCAGAGTTTCATTATAAGCGTCTTAGTTTACTTTATATTAGGATTATTGTTCTTTAGTTAAAGATTTATTAATGTCAAGTTCATAAATGTGAGGTTCCTTACAGGCAATTGTTATTTTACAATCGTCTGCGAATAGGGTGAAAGGATGATCTATTGATTTAGGCAGGTCGTTAATATACATTTTAAAAAGCAATGGTCCCAAAATACTTCCTTGGGGTACAAACTCAATAGTGTGTTGTTTTTGCTAAGTTAAATATTTTTATTTTTAGCATGGAAGTGGCAAGACCCGGGCATTTCTTTAAATGCCTAGATTGGTAATTTCAGTGCTCATAATCAAACATCACATCATAGTTATGTCTATTTGCTATAACTTAATAAAAAATATTTTTATTAGTTGAAGTTAAGCTAGCTCCTAGCTTCGCGTGCCTAAGTACCTAGCCTATGTTGACCTTAGTATGGACATACTGTTTTATTCCCAACTACCTAATAACATATAGAGACGCCTACCTATAGATTCCTACAGCCTGCCTTATTTGAAATATTATGACCTATAAGCACCTACTTAACGTAGAATGTAAATAATTTACTACAGCCGCCTGCCTATCCTACAGTATGCTTTCGAGTAGTATCTGTCCCCTGGCCAGTCTAGACAAACTCCACTCTCAAAAGACAATCTCCACCTGGTATAAATTTGGCGTTTGCACTATTCTTACCATGGCACATCCAGTTGGTTCTGGCCTTATGGAGTAACAAGGTATGGAGATTGACCCGAGAAGGAGACTCCTCTGACAAGATTCAAAACACTACACGAAATCTCCCTATATTTTGTCTAACTATCTGTCCCTATGTGTGATAACTTTGCAACCTAGGGCAAGGCCCACATTTAAGCTTAATCGTGTTGGTGAGTTGTGAAGGTCGAGTCGCCCCTGTAAGCAACCGACCTCTAAAGGAGCTAAAGCGTTGGGCCAGTATACCCGAAGTGCAAAACCTAACACTACACTGTGTGTTTGATGGCAGACCCGAAATTGGACGGGGTCACACGTGTCTACCATCAGCTAACCGGTGTCTGACCTATCTTCGATTTTCACTAAGAAAGTCATGCCTTCTCCGTTACTCTGTCGAAAATAGTGTATTCTTAAGCGTTGTAATATATAACGCTGGCATTATAGATAACAATCAAATGCCCCTGGTCGAAAGATATATGGTTTCGTAATGTCACCGTGAAGTGTCCACAAATATATCCCGAAATACTTCATTTCGTTAACAGATTCGAGTTGCAACAGCAATAAATTTACTTTAAAAGTCACTTTCAATTTCACAAAACAATTCCAGTTAATATCGCAGCTCGAATTTAAACTTAGCGCGCTTTAAAAGATAGGACGCCCTTTTCCGCGAATCAGATTTTTACCGCAACTCTCGTGTTGGACCGACTGTCCTTCAATCTTGAATGCCCCGCGCTTTCGTACCGAGCTCCCAAAGCGTCCCCAATTCGCGCCTTTTTCCCTCGCCCCCAACCCCCTCGCTCGCCCCTCGCTCGCCTGACCTCCGCCTGCGCTACTCCCTGCCCTTCCTTCACCTCCTCGCTCGCCCTACAGGCCATTCGTACCTACTTCACATTTGCCTACATGGCTTACATGACCAACTTCACAACGACACACGTTGACTACAAATCTCCTCTCTCTTTCTATCTTTCAATCTATACTTCCGTCCGCGCATCCCCACTCCGCGGTGAGCCAAACAAAGAGTAACAACATAATATCAGAAAAGAGAGCCCTCTAGCGTGTAATTATACAAAATAATGGTAATTAGGATTTTTAACATTTTGTTGATTAAACAGTTCTTTACAAGAATTGTAAAATGTTTACCTACTTTACCTAAAAATGGAACTTATAATAACTTAAATAAACGTATCAGTTATAATATAAAAAATAATCATCCATTTACCATAAAAATGGAAAATGGTGATTAGACGATATTTCGACAAAAGCACTCGACGACGAGAGATTTGAATATAGCGCCAAAAATTCCGCTCTTTGATGCATGTACTAAACTCAAACGCCGAGCGCAGACAGGCGCAAACTTGTTAAGGCAGTTAAGGGTACGAATTTTCTAATTTGAAGTTAGTAAATTAAGGCGAAAATGTTGGCGCGTAAGGGACCAACATGCGACGTAGGAAAAAGGGGAAAAGTTGGGAACGGGCTTACCGTGATTCCGTTTGGTAGGCTGATGACGAACGATGGTAGGCAACGCGCCGCGGCGTTCGAGCGTTGAGGCGGGCTTTCGTTCCGGGCGGCAACACACACACACTTCACTAGGGCACTGTGGTTAAGGGCGTTTAGTTCGAGCTTATTGCACTAGCTCTTAACTGCACACATGTGTTCGCTTCGTGGGCTGAGTTCAAGGGCGCGCGACGCGTGGCTTCGCCTTGAGATCTCGAATGGCATTGGTTTCGCGCGGGCGCCGTCAGGCGACGCGGCGCGTGCCTCGCCGCGGCGGTCCGCTCGCCTGTGATTGGCTGACGGAGTCGGCGGCCGCGACAGTCCGTTGCGCTGGCGCAAACAAATGGTAATGATAAAGTTATCCGAGGACATATTTTAAAAGCATTAATTGTGTTATTTATGTTAACTACTGTCCCGTCCAAAGTGAGTATAGTCACCGAGCGCAAAAAGGTCGCAAACGTCCACAGTGAGTGTAGTCCCAAAAATAATGTAGTGCGTAGGTCCGTCAAAAAATTTGAGGTGATTCTGTGGTTACTAATTCATTATAAAATTAAAAGAAATCTATCTAGGGCCAAACATAATTTCACAGAAAAAAAATGAAATTGACAGTTCGCCAATACGGAATTTTGCAGTAAGCGTTTTTGAAAATGTCGAAATATTCTTCTACTCACCGTATTTCTTAAATAAATGCACATCAAAACACAAACTCGCAAACTAATCATCGTTAAGGATTAGTTATGTTTGTTTACATTTGTAGACAGTGACATTCTAATTTAAAAAAATCTGACCAAGCGTTATGAACACGGCAACGTTCTTTGTTATGGTTGTTGCTCACTACACCTAGTTCGTAGTTCCGCAAGAAAATTTGATGTGGCTCTATAGCTATCAATTTATCTATAGAGCAACAGAAACTATGGCATAGTGTACGAGTACCTTTTGTAAAATAATTGAAATTGTTGACAATTTTGACGGTTCGCCATTTTTTTGCATACGAGATTTTCGTTGTGCAGAAAAGTGTCAATTACTCTTAGTAATCATCGTTCTTCCTGATAATGTGCACATCAAAACAATCGTTGTGGTTTTAGCTATCGAAAATGATATGATTCTTTATAGTTTTAAACAGTGACTTCCAAGTAATAACACCTTCTACATGTCGATATAAAAAAAAATTATTGTTTTTTGTCTTGGAATCTTTATTTTTGTCATTTTTGTAATAGCTTTTTGAAATTAACTGGTAACTTATTAAAATACTGCGTATATATACAGAATGGCCACACAATAGGCGCCATATTGTATATACGGCGTCAATCGGTTAAGTGGTACAACTTGTGTATGGGGCTAAGGAAACTATTCAAATTAAAGAATATTGTACTATTATTACATTATTCGAAAGGGATATAGCTATATTGAATAAAAACTTAATGGAAATGTAAAATGGGACATGAATGGTAATTAAAATAATCCAAATTCTAATTACCATTCATGTCCCATTTAACATTTATTTTAAGTTTTGATTCAAAAACAAATTTCTCTAAAATTTCTCTGCTTGAAAACAATTTTCTCTAAATTTAATATACAAATATAGTTTCTAATAGACTACTATAGATCTGTTATATTCATAAGGTAGTATTATCAAAAGAAAAATATTTGCATTGTAGAAGATTCTTTCTCACCCGCCGTGTCATATGCACATTCTTTTATATAAGCAGTTACTAGAGGACAATAAGACTCTAATTGCTTTCTTCAAGGTCTTACTAGTTAACCATCCATTTGAAATACTTAGCAGAATTAAAGTTATATTGAACCATCATTAGTATGGAAGGCAGGATTAAGAGTCTAGACTGATTTCCTATTACAACAAAATATTATTAAGTTATAGCAAATAAGCATAAATGTACTGTGATGTTCGATTTCTGATACTGAAATGACCAAACAGACATTTTTAGCTTTCCCTGAAGTACGATACGGCCTTAAATTGCACTTTTCAATGTGTTTTAAGTTAACCATCCTGTTATTAGTAAAAATTAAGCAAATATTGAGCAACCAGGAAACAGTTGAGAACATGGGATACCCTGCCTGAAGATGTGAATGCACATTAGTGGTCAAAGACCTTGCAAGTTAAGTACTTACTAATATTATGAGAATATATAAACATTTGATTCGGTAACAACCCTGATCATTAGACTAATAGTACAGTCTGCTGTATACCTATTAAAGTACGAGTAAGTGAAGAATAACTTCTAAATATAATTGACTTAATTATCAACAAGGTTGACTGTGGACAATTACATGATACCTACCTACTTAAAGTGTACTAACTAGGATTTAGTAGGTTACTAAATAATTACCTAGTCTAAGAGACAGGGATAGAAGTTAATGAAAAATAATTAACCTTAGTTCACTTCCTAAAGGAAATAGGTTGTTGAATAAATTATCATCTTTTCATAAACTTAAGATGTAATATTCCGCCAAGGCAACAAATACAATCTAGTTATATTGGTACTTTATGAGATCTTTATAATAACACTAATAAAAGTAATTTTACTTTAAATGATAGCATTCTACCTTAGTTCACTACCTAAAAGAAATAGGTTGTTGAATAAATTATTCATCTTTTAATAAACCTAAGATGTAATATCCTGCTAAAGCTACAAATACAATCTGGTTATATTGGTAATTTATGAGATCTGTATAATAAACACTAAGAGTACATAAAAGAAATTTTACTTTAAATTATAGCATTCTATCTTAGTTCACTACCTAAAAGAAATAGGTTGTTGAATAAATTAATCACCCTTTTAATAAATTAAAGATTTAATATTCTGATAAGGCAACAAACACAGTCTGTTAATATTGTTACATTGTAATATCTTTATAATAGACACAATAATCAAGGAAGTAAGTAAGTTTCCATTTAATGATAGCTTTCCACCTCTGTTCACTACCTAAAGACATAGGTTGTTCCATTGAATAATTAAGTTTAGAATGGGGTATTAAAATTTAGAGGAAACAGCAAGCCCCTAAAGTAAATTCTATTGATTTATAAAGAAATAATTGAATATAGAACCTAGTAAATAGTAACTTTAGATAGATTTACATTTGCTGTATATACCTATAAAAGGTGTACATATCAGACCATGGCCTTATATTATTTTTACGCTGTATGTAATATGTATACTGTAGGTATGTCAAATAAATAAATAAACTTTCATAATGTAAGATGAAATTAAATTTGAGGAGCTATGTAAATTCTCAGTTTAATAGAATTTGAAGCCACAGGCTAATTAATACCAAGAGTAAATGTTAAATTCCTACCTGGTCAGGGCTGATATAAAACAATGAGTCGTTCAGCATGCTAATAGCGGGGCGGGGCTATTAAATTACCAGAACCCTCTAATGTGTAATAAACTCACTTATAAACTCTAATAATACAACTATGCTATAATACTACTATACTACTACTATTATATATACTACTATACTATATATACTACTATATTACTATATATTATATACTACTATTATATACTACTATACTACTATACTACTACTATACTATAATACTGCGAGCTATGCTGTCTTTCCTATTATCTTATGAGTGGTTAGGCATTTCTTTCCCACAGCTGCTTTGATGGATTTAGGTTGAGGTTTTGGACGAAAACACTTATAGGCTTAGGTACATCTGGGATGTTAGGTATTGATGGTCAGGTTAATAGGTTGGTTGGAAATAATTTAACACAGGGATAAGCTAATTACTAAACTTACACGGAAAAGATCTGGATTACTTTAGACACGGTTCTCTACGTAGGTCTTAGACGATCTGGCCAAATTATGATCTTATTATCTTATTACATCGCTTGACTGAGGTTTGTTACTAATAGGTTTATGTTATATTAAGTCTAGATTAAGGTTCCATTATCATTCAACAACAACACACTATACAAAACACAACTACACGAAGATTAGTTATAGGTCATATAGCCTTTAGTTAAGTTAAGAGTTAGTATAATTTAATTTAAGTTGAGAGCTAGGGAAGACTTAGTTGATGGTAATCTTGCACGGCTGTGTGTTGTAGGTTAATTAGTTTTAAGAATTAAAAATAGTTAAGGCAACGTCGATGATGTATGTATGTAGTTAAAGAAATATACAGCTAGAATAATAGAAAGTGGTGGCAAGTTACAAGATCCTGCACGAAATTGTGAAAATTTACGTATTTTTAAGTTCCTTGTACTATGCGCTGAATTAGTTAAATACATTAAAAGAACTTACGTTAGTTAACCTGATCATTGCACAAGGTCGTGGCTTTGTTGAAATTTGAAACAATTTTTTTGTGCAATAACAAACAATACATAAATCGAATGACTCCTAAAAACATTTTTTTTCGACAACATTCTTATTTTTACGCATTAAACAATAATTCATACATGAAAATATTTATATTGATATTTCGCAGGTCGCCCTCATCTTAAAAAAGTAAATTTTAATTTTTTAACACAAGCGCGTGATGGTTTTGTACATTTCGCAGAATAAAAACATTGCTCTAATCAAATTACTAGGTCTGAAACTTCAAAGCAGAATAGTTCTAATTTCAAATATCCTATTGGATATTGGATATTGGATATGATTGAGTTTGCTTTGAAGTTAAGTTAATGAGACTTACGTCAGGTTTTGCGATCGCGCGGCACCCTCTTAAAGACAACTAGTAGTATTTTGAAGCTACGATCAAAGCAGCATTATATTGACATTATGAGAATTTTTTACTTAGACCCGCAGACTCCCTCGACTTCTCGAATTAATATAGCAAAAAGCCACCTGTTTACAAAAATAATGATTCTGATGATAATTTTGATATTAAAACGGTTTTTTAGTAAATTATAAACATTTTCTCAATGATAGATACTCATTATTAAATTAATTAATTTTGCAATATTTTTGTAAGTTTTTTTTAAAGGTCTCAATCATGCTAGTCCTGTAAGTCCATTTTTGAATTAGTTTTTTTTAATAAGTTTTTATTTTTGTTTTGAGTTGGATGCTTATTTCTAATTGCTACCCAAGACTTTTTGGATTTTTGTTCATTTTACATTGATTTTTGTTCATTTTATCGATAGATAACAGGTAAGATAAGATTTTTTTTGCAGAATTAACCTTCGCATAAAACAAACCCTCAGATTAATATTGAAGTGTATTTTTTTGGATATTTTTACCGCTTACTTGCCAAGAAGTTCATTAGGTTTTGTTTTTTAAAATTTTACAACTTTGTTTAATATCTACTAAGTAAGAAATTATGTTTAAGACTGATTAAAATATAAAGAAAAACATGTGTTTTTTAAAACCGTGTCTTAGTTGATAATTTTGATTTTTCAGATAATTCAACTTAAACAAATTATAAAACTCTTTTTTTTTTACGACTGTTGATAAGTAGTTCAAACAATACGTGCCATTTTTTTATTAGCCAGCACTTTCAGAAAAGGCCCAAAAAATACGCCCTTTACTGCAACTGAAAAAGGAGATCGCGAAATTCACCTATTAATAAATTATAGGAACATAAATAAAGCATTCGCAAAAAAATGCGAGTTTGTTAAAAAAAAATGTTTGCTATATTTTAAAATAACAGTCTTCTCGCTATTTGATTTATATTACCATTTCTCATTACCTTTACTTTTATCTAATTATCATTCACTGTACATATCACTACCATTCACTAAAAAATTTAAACACTTGGCAGTTAAAAAGTAAAACACTTACATAATTCCCTTGTACAGTTTCTCTAAAAGTATGTTTGCAGCAGTGTAACATTCACTCAAAGAATGCGTTTTGTCACAACTTTTATGCAATCTTCTAACATGAGGCAATATGCGCAATTTTAAAAAATGCACGCTCCGTACTAGCGTAGCATTAATAATACTGTCGCTACTCCATATCACCCCCAAAGTAGATATTAAAGTTTTTAAAGGTCAGCGTTAACAGCGGGATTATCAGCCAAGAATTGATATTTTTAAAAGTCAACATTAACTCCAAGCAAGTGGCTCCAAGCATTGCCTACAATACTCCTACGTCTACGGGCAACTCGGCAACACGGGAGTCAGCGCGGATTACCACGGGGCCGCCAACAGACTGCTGTGGCAATGTCTCCATCTCCACGCAATCTGATGGTGGCTTCGTGGTGGTCTGCATAATCTCAGAACATCAACGAGTACAAGTCAACCGTACCAGTACGAAATAACCACAAGACCTTCGTGCACGATGATTAACACGTTAAGCGCCAAGTGAACCTTCTGGTATACACCGCTGTGCTTCTGTCCAAGGGATAATACACTTTGTGCCTAAAGTGCCACTTTGTTAACGAACTAGTAAGAAAGCATTCGTACGCACCGATGAGGAGCCCTACACAGTATACCAGTAGCGTGATGAAGAAGTGTTCCGCACTGAACTGCTCGACTGCGAAGCACACGTATCTATCAATCAACTTGAGCCAGCCTACACATTCAACGAAGACAATGACGACTTCAACAGCAGCAACAGCACAAAAACAATTCGTTCCTAATGAACTATCAAGCCCGTTGCACGAGGGCTCTGTGGCGACAAATCAGCCGTCAGCTCTGTGCGGGCTGCATGCGACACCGAAGCTCGGACGAGCTTGCGTTGTTTAAATATAGTGTTTCATCTTATTCATTGCATTTCGGTTTCCCATATTTTTAAACTTACAATTGAAGTTTTGATTTCTTTGTCCTAAATTTTAGAAACCTAGAACCAATTTTCATAAAACTGCATACTAAAGTAAAATACAGTGATCTAAATAGTTTGTAGAAAATATTTAAAAAAAACGTATAATCACGTAACCGTGCCGCGTAGCAGTGAATGAATGGTATGAATGAATGAATGGTAGTCCCTTTCTTCTCCGAATATCGTTCGTCCGAAAATCAAAATCATTAAAGCGTTCGCTATAATCATCACTATCCATAATGTTCGCATATACGAAATTTTATTTTACCTAATCGTCTTTAATTCTAATGCTTTTCAAAGTCAAAGTCAAATTATTTATTCAATGTAAACCTTTACAGGCACTTATTGACGTCAATACTAATAAAAATAAAAAAACAGTTAACTAACTTATAGTTAAGACTTAATAACTAATCTAACGAGCTATTATAGTCTGTGCCAGACAAATGCGCCTAACTAACTTTTGCGTCATAATATCGGGTGCTATAATAATTAGATATCCTAATTTTTTTTTGCTATAAAGTAACACGTCCTAAGTGTTATATTGTATAATGTATGTTAGTCCGAATGGTCAGTCCTAACAATATTATTATAAACCATCATTCAGATGATGGTTTATACTCCTGTAGGTCACTTCAGAAATTAATGTATTAATAAATTAAGACAATCGCGAAGCGCAGCGTAGCGATTGTCTTGAATTTCTAGGTTATTTTTTTTATTAGACAACCTAAATGGGTGGATCCTGGGACACTTGATTTTGAGGGTCACAGCATAATATAAATTATAATATACAACATATTAAATTAAATTAACACTTATAAGTTAACTTAACTTATGTAGTATTGAAGCATATCAATTGAAACCAATTTTTTGCTGAATGAATTGCTTATACATTCATTTGAAACTGAAAAATGGGGTATTTATCAAGCTTTTTTCATGTAACACGCGTGGAACTCGGTGTGTTAATTGTGCATTATATTTTTTTCATTTATACGATTGCGTTAATTAATAGTTTGTTGAATACGAAAAGAGTGCCTCTACCAAATTATGTATTAATTGTTTCAAAAATTGTACGAAATCGGTATACGTGGAGTAGCGAGCCAATGGCTTAAATCTTACTTAAGAAATCTAAAAAAATCGTGTAGGTAGAACATTACGATTATATTAACAATACCTTAAATAATATAAAATCAAGTGAACTAAATATAGAACGTTAAATTCATCAAGGGAGTATATTAGGATGTCTTCTCTTCTTGATATGTATCAATGAAGTTTTTTTTATTTCTTTATTGAACAAAAATATAAGCTTAAAAACATTATAAACACACAAAAAATCACGGAGATTTGTCTCGTATGCTGGGGGAGATACAATATTTCACTGCTTACTTAACAATAGGTTCTCTATATAATTTCTGCCACTCAAACACTAATTGCAATAGCAGCTAGGTACTACAAGACCAGTTACGAAAATTTACAATAAAAATAAAAATGTAGTATCGTCTACCATACATCAACAGCATTCATCAATGTTATGATAATCTACTCAACAAAATAATGTAAATAACGTCTATCAAGTCGTCCGTCCCTCGAAGTAATATAATGGTATTTCAATACGTAAGTGGGAGGGAGATAGCCCGATTGCAGCAGTGTCCCTGCGAGTGCACGCTTGACTCGAGGAGCCGAGTCGCACGCAGGCGCCGCGCGCCGCATGCATTACTTGTTTAGCTAGGTCTATACTACAGGCTGTTTATCAAATGTAATTTTAAGTTTTTTTTAATGTTAATGATGATGATGATATGATATGATGCTATTTTTAAATGTTAGGTCTACATCGTTCAGCAAACGAGGGACGATATATTGTGTGGTTCTTTCACCGTACGTGTTATTTGTAGCTGTAGGTTTTATCAGTTTTTGCTATTTTATATTGTATAGGTAGAACATTGCAATTTTTGAGAAGTTTGTTATCATCATTTTTACGTTGTTCTTTTATTTTGGGAGACACGATTAATTTTAAATTTTTTATCTGCAGGGTTTGTATGTTGTCTAAGTAAGTTTTAAATGTTCTTCCATAGCTAGTAATACCGTAATTTATGATTGAGTCAGCTAGTGCATTGTATAACATAAGTAAAATTTTGTATGGTATTCTATTTTTATTAATGATAATGTTACCTATAAAAGCTCTTAGTTTGTCACAGACCTCAGTGATATGAGGCTGCCGATTAAAGTAGTAGTCAATAATTAGTCCAAGATAAGTATGCTTATCAACTGTTTCTATACCCAGACATTTACATTGGAATAGATTTTCGTGTAAACAATTAAGGTCGTGTGCTTTTAACCTATTGTTGGTTTCAAAGTATGTCTTTGTATATGGCGACCGTATGTGGACTAGTTTTGTCTTAGATGCATTAAGGACAAGTCCGTTGTCGTGGCACCACTTATTTAAAGAGTTTAACTCTTGTAGTCTTTCAAGCGCCCTGTTCACATCTTTGTCTGCTATTACGAGGCAAATGTCATCGGCATATTGATAAGATGAACAGTGTTTCGATACATTGTTCATGTCATTGACGTATGCTATAAAGTGAAGGGGGCCAAGCACTGATCCTTGTGCTGTACCTTCAGTAACAGGTATTAAATCACTTAAAGTATTACATATTTCGACATAGTACGATCTAGTTTTTAGATATTCTTCGCACCATTTCAGAACGGGTCATCTAATACCAGTATTACATAACTTTTCTAACAGACATTTATGATCTAGGGTGTCGAATGCCCTTGAAAAATCCATAAAGAGAACTAAGACATGTTCTCTATATTGTAGCCATTCACTTCATCAGAAAACCTCGACAGCAGGGACGCAGTACTTTTCATAGGTTGAAAGCCATATTGATTTGCACTTATTATTTTATGTTAATGATAAAAAGTATAAATTGTATTATGTATAGTATAAAGTTGCAGAATGTATAAATAATAAACAATGTATACTATACCAGGCCTCCGTCACTCCATATAGTTGCGCGCTATAATTACCTACCGCCCGGCCGAGCGGTCTCGGGCCGTTTGCGGAAAAAATTCAGTGCGGTTTCGCAAGCGAAGTGCATGCAAGTTGTTCAATTTTAATTGTTCCATTTGTTTATACGCATGTCTGGTGCCTTATGTGCAGTAGATGGGTCTGTTGTGCAGTAGTAGTTTTTTATTTTACATACAAACTGACCTATATTAACTTTTGATGATGATTCCAGCATCAAATTATAAAAAAAATATATTTTATAAACGATACAACTTTAAACTATCACCTATAGTCAGAACATTTTCACAGTTCTCAGTAAAATAGACACAAATAGTTATTTATGTTAATTTAATTTTATCGAAGAGCGATAAACGATACGATTGCTGTGGGATCGCGCGGTAGGTTAAATATTAGTAGGCTAATAAAGCAGTAGGTATTGGTAATTTTCTACTGAGTGGAGTATCTGTTAACTCTTCTTTAATCTGTAACTATACGCTGATGACATCTCAGTTGTATTCTTATGCGTAGCCAGTCTAGACCTTCAACAACAACTTAATAGTACTCTAGGAAATATACTAGAATGGTTACAAGACCACAATTTAGAAATAAATATAACTAAAACTAAAATAGATCAACTTAAACCGAGGCAAAACATACACCCAATACATTTGCACGTATCATTAAATAATAAAACCACATATTGAAAAAATTGCTGTTTAAATAATTTAACAATAAATTTACATATTATGCTTTATATAAATTTAAAAAATGTACAAATTTAAAAACTGCTATGACTGCTTACTATGTCTATGCAAATGCATGGTTCAGCTACGGTGTCATCCTCTGGGGTAATAGTACTGATGTGAACCAACTCTTTATCAAGCAGAAAAGATGTGTTAAATAATGATATAGAAAGTTGTAGACCTCACTTTGTTACACTAAAATTACTAACACTTACGTCATTGTACATATTCGAAATATGTAAGTTCGTCAGGACACACAAGCATTTGTATGCTCTAGCGAAAGATTTTTACCATCAACCACGTAACTTAAGACATAGAAACAGGCTGGCTTAACCATTCACAAAATTACACATGGTGAGCACAGGAACTTATCACATGTCAATAAAGATATGTAATAGAATACCAAAAGAAATCCAGAATCTGCTGAAAGACACAGTTTTTTAAAAAATTAAAGGCGTACTTGATACAAAAATGTTTTTATTCAACCCCTCAAACCCCAAGCGGTCGCATGAGACCGCACCTACAAAAACACACTTGACTTTGTACCGTGTTTTCATAGACTTACAGACTACTTTAGTATGAACAAGTTTGGTTATTTCGGTTCTGTGGTTCATCTTATGTATTGTTATCGCACAATATAGCATAGTCTATGCTCCATTCTGTCAAATTTGACGTTGACAGTTACTGTCAAAATATTGTCAAAAAAATCCAAGAGTGAGTGGTTAAAAGATTTTTTTTAGTTAGTTATTAATTAACATTTGGTTGCATGTACTGAATAAATAAATGTTTTTATTTATTATGGGATTTCGATAAGTATTTATTTAAAATTTTGTTGCATATTAATGCTAAATTGTTGCGATACCCTTCCGGGGTTATGTTAAAGGACTATTTATATTCTAAGATCTATGTACCATACAAACATGCAATAAATGTTTATGACTATGAATATCTTGAGAAAATTGGCGGAACGTTTTGACAGTCACTATGTGAATCACTGTAATATGATTCACCTACTGACTAAAGTCAAAATACGTAATAAATATTGTTATTATCATTAATGTTTTTGTTTTGTATGTAAATGAATTTTTTTTATTATTTTTTTATTTTAATGTGTTATCAATTATCTAATTTTATTTTTATTTTATTGAGTCACATAATGTGATTTTATAATTGTATTGGGATGATCCAAATTCGTCAAATAAATTAATTTTATTATTATATTAAAGTGAAACACTTTTATTAACTTGTGTTTAATTACTACGGGTAAATTCAGATTTAAACAAAAAGAGCTGATTTTTGTAAGTCTCAGTACTCAATACTTGTTGCTATCCATGTGTTACAGAAAGTTGTTATAAGAATTTTAAGTACATCATGGACCCTGCCGGGCACTGCAATTGGAAGAGGAGAGGAGGGCGATTTTATCATTTATCTATTTTTTTACCATTTACGTTCTCTAGATTGTTATAATAGCATTTATTTATTAAAATTTCCTTCAAACGGTTTTCAAATATCTTGTTATTTTCTCCATTAGATATTGTGGCAGGGAGTTTGTTATAAATTTTTATAGCCATGTTGAAGGTGTGAGAAGAGCTTAATTTTAGGCGAGATGTTGGAATAACTAATTTATTTCTATTTCGCAAACTATATCTGGATCTTTCCGTTGTTGAAAAAAATTACTGTATTTTCTTACAAATTTCGCAATAAATGAGTATTCTATGTTAAAATTTGTACATATTTAAAATAAATCTCATTCATAATATAGCTATCTACCTTAAAAAATCGGCAAAACGGGAGTCACCGCGGATTACCGCAGGACCCTCATTAGGCTGCTCAGGGAATGTTTTATCCTAAGCACCCTGATGAGCGTCCCGTGGTGGTCTACACAAGACTCCGATTACATCACAGCATCATTATGAACTGTCAACAAGACCTACATGCACGATGATTAACAAACCATTAAGAGATAAGTCCTACATGAGGGGCCCTACAGTATACCAGTAGCGTGATGAAGAAGTGTTCCGCACTGAACTGCTCGGCTGCGAAGCAAACGTGTCTATCGACCGACTTGAGCCAGCCTACACACTCGACGAAGACAATCACGACTTCAGCAGCAGCAACAGCAAAAACACAACTCGTTCCAGACGAACTATCAAGCCCGTTGCACACTCTGCTTTAAGGGGGGCTATGTGGCAGCAATGTACCCGTCTGTGCCGGCTGTCAGCATCGGGTTGGACGAGCATGCGTTCGTATATTTGCGTGTTATGTAGACATTGTGTTTCCAGCTGATCAGCTAACAAAGCATTTAAAAAGCTCTTACAAAGCGGACGAAGGTTTAATGTAAACAAAATTGTTATGCATAAGTGTCAATTTAACTAATAATAATAATGTCTCATAGCTAAGAGCCTCGATCAACATCTAGAGAGGTTCTCGCTAAAAGGCTGGGTCAAGGGTCAGATACAGAAGGGTAGCTGCCTTCTTGACACTGCACGTATTGTCAGGAGATTCCTCACTCTGCAGCCCTAACCACCTATATCTTGGGTCGATCCCTGCTGCCGGTGGCAGACTAGGTTAAGTTTTTTATAATATATTTTTTTATATATAGGAGTAGAAAGAGAGACGGGCTTGGAGAGCGAGCGGAGGGGAGTCTGACTCTTCATCATCCGCCATCTTGGGTAGTAAAGAATAATTACACAAAATAGTACACTCGAGATCCGCTCTGGCAATGTCTATATAGTCTCTCAAAATGACAAGATAGTGTCGAAACATGTCTATAGTGCTATTAATTTAATACATAGAATAGGTAATAACTAAAGCTTAAGGAGTGCTATAACATTAAGTGGGCACTCCGTTTGTTTATTTTATTTTATTGTATAAGGTACACCAACAGAAATACACATTAAAAGGGCACCGGCAAAATATCAATATAAGAGGGCACCGGCTTTGATATTTAAAATTAGAACAAGTGTGCTTTGAAGTTTCAGACCTGTAATTTAATTAGAGCAATGTTTTTGTTACGCGAAATGTGCAAAACCATCACGCGCTTGTGTTAAAAATTAATATTTACTTTTTTAAGATGTACAAATGTGTTTGTTCATGATTACCATAATATATTTTTTTTGCCATAAAAGTTTCTTTCTCATAACAGTGTCTTTTTTAACAATTCTCTCCGTTGCCACTCATATTTTAAAAACATCTTTTCTTTTTTGAAAATCCATTATAGAACTGACTTCTGCATGTGCTGCATTACAGATGTCCATAGGTATTGGTACTCTTTCCTTAAATAACAATACAAGTAAATTACTAAATATGTTCTCTTATGTATTAGTTCTGAATAAATAGTCTATTGGTTAATAAAAGAAGTTAAAAAATTTGGACTAGTCAGTCAATTAAGCACTTTTAAAAATACCTAATACCTTATATCAACGAGTAACTTACCAATGCGTTATTGGAACTTACCAATGTGTTTAAATCCGGTAAATACAAAGTATCATTCGTAAAATGTTTGGAACAGATATGACTACGTTTATTCCATATCCAATTTAGTCTTCATACACACCGTACCCATTGTTTTTATATCATCATTTTTTGGAAACCTGTAACCAAAATATAGAACTTTTGAATCTAGTGAAAATGTAGATAAATGGTAGTAGTAGTTATCAAGAGGACCATCCTATTATGTAATTTTTTTTCTAAACAATAGGTCGGTACTTTACTAACGTAATGTTGAAACTTTGAATGAAAATCAAGTTGTTATTATGGCGTATATTATCATAATTTGAAGATAGATGTGCCAACTACTTACACAAAATACTGATTTATCGATTAGAAATGCACGTCACTAAGCGAAAAAATATAACCGCCAAGATTTGAACAAAATTTCTTTGATACATGCCTTAATCAGCACAGCACTGGACACGATGATTATGTAGACAAACTATTAGTGTATTTTAATAGATTCATGCTATTAATTATGTTCAGGTAAAACAGTTGTAATCTAGGGCTGGGATGTCTACAAATCAATTGTGAGAATAATCGATTCTCATGAAAAACGGATAAACGATTGAAACATCGTAAATCGTTTTATAATAGTTTTACTTAAGACTATTTATTTAGTCGGTTTTCTTAAGAATTAAGTGTATGCTTTGTTTCATAAATATAAACTACTTCACTTCCAAATCTCAAAATCTATATTTAAAATCTGCGGTAAAACTAAAAAATTATAATAGTCAGATAAAACTTCCTGCAGATCCAGCATGACAAAAAATTAATCGACCACCTTTCCCAATAGGTACTTTGGAGTTAGAAGATGAAGTAACGTCCGTCCAAGACCTTGACACGGTATGGTTTGCATTTAGCCATATTTCATCCAAAAATACGATTTTGTTACCAATACCAATCTGTTATATTGTTCATTTTGCGTAAAAAAGTGACAACGAGCCACTTCTGTTCCAGTTTCAAGTCAAATTTGTCCAACAATATTATTTAGAATGGTCACTAAAGAAGATGGGCTTCCAGAAAATAAACCAGTGTTTTAGGAGAAACCACTAGCTTTCTCACTACGTGTGTTATTTACATACACGTGGTTTCATAGGGCATCAGCGTCGAAATTATCGATACCCGTGACTGGCTTGCATTTTCTCCTTTTTTTTTGGTGTAAAAAAATTCTAAATTTTTCCCACAGTATGTACACACGGCGTCAGATCAACCTACCCTAAACTGTCAAATTTCTCCAATGAATATTAACCCTTAAACCAAACAATAAAGTTCAAAATGGAGCAACAAACTGTAAATAGAAACAATTTAGCTATCTTAAAGAATAATTACACAAAATGGTACACTCGAAATTCGCTCTGGCTGATAATATCTAATAGTCTAATAGTCTAATAGAATGAAAAACCTTACGAAACTGGGAAACCTAACGCTTTACGGCACCCAGCTTCCTTGGTCCAGAGAAGTGAAATATCAAGGCTTAACTTTAGATAAGGAACTCACCTAGAAACAGCACATGGATACGACTGTCGTCAAGGTCTATAGGGTCTATGGTATGTGCCGGTCCACTTATGGCAAAATGTGGAGACTCAACCCCAAAATCATAAGATGGATCTACATGATAATGGTGCGGCCGATTCTCACATACGACAGTATCGTCTGGTGACCCACGACCAGGCTGAAGATCTGTAAGAATGCTTTGAGCAAACTACAGAGAACAGTATGTCTGGCGATTACCGGGGCATTTAGAACCACACCGACAGCAGCGCTGGAAGTCCTCACGGACCTATAACCCTGCACAGCGTCATAGAGACGGAGGCAAGGAAAGCGCTACACAGACTAAAGGTAGCCGGGCTGTAGGTACGCATCTTTGCCTCTGACCAGACTCACAAAATGGGAACCTAATGACACCCTTGATAGGATCATGGAAATGAGGTGCGACAAGATTGCCCTCAAGTACATGTTCGAAAAGAAATTCAGTATACATGTCCCAACTCGGGAGCAATGGAAACAGCCACCGTCTGCAGAGAAAGACAGCCTGATCTGGTACACCGACGTATCCAAAATGGAGTCGGGCACTGGAGCAGGTATCTTTAGCAATGACTTTAGGCACAGTCAGAGTATGGGAAAGTTCGCTACTGTTTATCATAAAAAAACTTTTGCAATTCTCCTGTGCGCTTAAAAGAATCTATAGTGACAGCCAAGCCGTACTCAAGTCACTTATAACGCCTCGAATCAACTCCAGCCTTGTGCTTGAAACCATGAAAGCCTTAAACAAGCTAGGTAGGCACAACAGGGTGATATTGATCTGGGTACCAGGCCACATGGTAATTCATGGCTATGAGATGGCCGATGCACTTGCAAGGGAGGGCTCAGAGACCCCATATATTGGTCCTGAGCCGCTTGTGGCACTAGCATCGAGCACAAAGCCTTTAAGGACCACTTAATTTATTATTAAATTAAGAATTTCGAGGTTATTTTTTTTATTAGACAACATAAATGGGTGAATCCTGGGACACTTGATACTGAAGGTCACAGCATAATATGAATTATATAAAATTATCACTTACAAGTTTACTTAACTTTGTAGTATTGAAGCATATCAATTGAAACCAATTTTTTGCAGAATGAATTGCTTATAGATTCATTTGAAACTGAAAAATGGGGTGATTTATCAAGCTTTTACATTTCACACGCGTGGAACTCGGTGAGTTAATTGTGCATTATATTTTTTAAATTTATAAGACTGCGTTAATTAATAGTTTGTTTAATACGAAAAGAGTGCCTCTATCAAATTATGAATTCATTGTTTCAAAAATTTTACGAAATGGGTATACGTGGAGTAGCGCACAAATGGCTTAAATCTTAACTTAGAAATTGAAAAAAAAAATTGCAGGTAGAACATTACGATTAAAATAACAATACCTTAAATAATATAAAATCAAGCGAACTAAATACAGAACGTTCAATTACTCAAGGGAGTATATTAGAATGTCTTCTTTTCTTGATATGTATCAATGAAGTTGCAGAATATTGTATTAATGATAAACAATGTATACTATACGCTGATGACATCTCAGTTGTATTCTAATGCCTAGACAGTCAAGACCTTCAACAACAACTTAATAGTACTCGAGGAAATATACTAGAATGGTTACAAGATCAAATTTAGAAATAAATCTAACTAAAACTAAAATAATTCAAATTAAACCGAGGTAAAAACCCCCAATAGATTCGCACGTATCATTAATATATAATTTAATAAAGTTTGAGACCTCATGTACCCTGTTAGGAATAGAAATAGATACAAACAATAACTAGAAACCACTTAATGAAAAATTTGCTACTAAACTCTCTAAATTTACCTATGCTTTATATGAATTTAAAAATGTACAATTTTAAAAACTGCTATGACTGTTTACAATGCCTCTGCAAATGCATGATTCAGCTACGGTGTCAACCTCTGGGGTAATAGTACTGATGTGAACCAACTGTTTATCAAGCAGAAAAGATGTGTTAGGATACTGGTAAATATATATGATATGGAAAGTTGTAGACCTCACTTTATTACACTAAAATTACTAACACTTACGTCTTTATACATATTTGAAATATGTAAGTTCGTCAGGAAACACAAGCATTTGTATGCTCTAGCAAAAGATTTTTACCATCAACCACGTAACATAAGACATAGAAACAGGCTAGCTCAACCATTCACAAAATTACACGTGGTGTGCACAGAAACTTATCACATGTCAATAAATATATATAATACAATACCAAAAGAAATCCAGAATCTGCTGAAAGACACAGAGTTTTATAAAAAAATTAAAGGAGTATTTGATATAAAAATGTTTTTATTCAATAAAAGATTTTTTTAGTTAGTTTTTAGTTAATATTTTGTTGCACGTATCGAATAAATAAATGTTTTTATTAACTAAGGGATTTTTCGATAAGTATTTATTTAAAATTTTGTTGCAAGTTAATGCCAAATTGTTGGGATACCCTTACAGGGTTATATTAAAGGACTATTTATATTCTAAGATCTATCACAGAATAATATTAGTAACATCTATGTACTTACCATACCAACATGATGCAATAAATGTTTATGACTATGAATATCCTGAGAGAATTGGCGGAACATATCTAAAATCTCATTCATAATATTGCTATCTACTTTTAAAAAAATCGGCAACATGGGAGTCAGCGCGGATTACCACAGGACCCTCATTAAACTGTTCTGGCAATATCTCGTCTCCAAACACTCTAATGAGGGGCCCGTGGTGGTCTACACAATACTCCGATCACATCACAGCATCATTATGAACTGTCAACAAGACCTCCATGCACATGAGGGGCCCTACATTATACCAGTAGCGTGATGAAGAAGTGTTCCGCACTGAACTGCTCGGCTGCGAAGCAAACGTGTCTATCGACCAACTTGAGCCAACCTATACACTCGACGAAGACAATGACGACTTCAGCAGCAGCAACAGCAAAAACACAACTCGTTCCAGACGAACTATCAAGCCCGTTGCACGCTCTGCTTTAAGCGGGGCTCTGTGGCGGCAATTTACCCGTCTGTGCCAGCTACCAGCATCGGGTCGGACGAGCATGCGTTTGTATATTTGCGTGTTATGTGGACATTGTGTTTCCAGCTGATCAGCTAACAAAGCATTTAAAAAGCTCTTACAAAGCTGTCTAAGGTGTCAATGTAAACAGAATTGTTATGCATGAGTGTCAATTTAACTAATAATAATAATGTCTTATAGCTAAGAGCCTCGATCAACATCTAGAGATGTTCTCGCTAAAAGACTGATACGTTTATTTAGGTTGTTATAAGTTCCATTTTTAGGTAAAGTAGGTAAACATTTTATAATTCTTGTAAAGAACTGTTTAATCAACAAAATGTTTAAAATCCTAATTACCATTTGCATAATTACCGTATTTTCCGTTATTCTAAAGTAAATGGTAATAAGTAAATTTTAGAAATAGTAAGTATTTTTAATTTATTTTTAAATTGTGATTCTTGTGCTGTGCACTATCGAAAACAATTACTAATTAGAAAGCTATCTATAAAATTCCGTAAAAAAATATATACCGAAATCACAGATAGTAAAATAACTTGATTCGGGATTTAAATCTTGTATTTCAATGTGTTTTAGTCGCGAAAATTTTAAACTAATTAAGTATCTTTTTACAGAAATTTCACAATGCAAACAAAAGAAGAGATACTAGAGAATCCCATCATCGAAATTTAAAGGAGATCCTGCACAAAATTGTGAAAATTTACGTATTTTGAAGTTACTTGTACTATGCGCTGAATTAGTTAAATACATTAAAATAACTTACGTAAGTTAGCTTAGCCTGATCATTGCACAAGGTCGTAGCCTTGTAGAAATTTAAAACAAATTCTTTAAGCAATAACAAACAATACATAAATCAAATGACTCCTAAAAACATTTTTTTTTCGACAACTTTCTTATTTTTACGCGTGAAACAATAATTCTTACATGAAAATATGTATATTGATATTTCGCAGGTCGCCCCTATCTTAAAAAAGTAAATTTTAATTTTTAACACATGCGCGTGATGATTTTGAACAATTCGCAGAATAAAAACATTGCTCTAATCAAATTACTAGGTCTGAAACTTCAAAGCAGAATAGTTCTAATTTCAAATATGCAATATGATTGAGTTTGCTTGAAGTTCATTATGAGACTTATGTCAGGTTTCGCGATCGCGCGGCATCCTCTTAAAAGACAACTAGTAGTAATTTGAAGCTACGATCAAAGCAGCATTATATTGACATAATCAGAATTTATTACTTAGACCCGCAGACTCCCTCGATTTCTCATATTAATATAGCAAAAAGCCACCTATTTACAAAATTAATGATTCTGATGATAATTTTGATATTTTTCTGACTAAAAAACGGTTTTCAAGTAATTTATAAACATTTTCTCAATGATAGATACTCAATACAATTAGTTTTGCTATTTTTTGTAAGTTCTTTTTTTAAAGGTCTCAATCATGCTAGTCCTGTAAGTCCATTTTTGAATTAGTTTTTTTAATACGTTTTTATTTTTGTTTTGAGTTGGATGCTTATTTCCAATTGCTACCCAAGACTTTTTGGATTTTTGTTCATTTTATCGAAAGATAACAGGTAAGATAAGATTTTTTTTGCAGAATTAACCTTTGCATAAAACAAAAACCTCAGATTAATATTGAAGTGTATTTTTTTGGATATTTTTTAATGCTTACTTACCAAGAAATTCATTAGGTTTTGTTTTTTAAAATTTTATTACTTTGTTTAATACCTACTAAGTAAGAAATTATGTTTAAGACTGATTAAAATACATAAAAAAACATGTGTTTATTGAAACCGTGTCTTAGTTGATAATTTTGTTTTTTCAGATAATTCAACTTAAAAAAATTATAAAATTCTAATTTTTAACGACTGTTGATAAGTAGTTCAAACAATACGTATCATTTTTTTATTGGCCGGCACTTTCAGAAAAGGCCCAAAACATACGTCCTTTACTGCAACTGACAAAGGAGATCGCGAAATTCACCTATTAATAAATTATGGGAACATAAATAAGCTTTCGCTAAAAAATGCTTCTCCGAAATTTACTGCAACTGAAAAAGAAGATCGCGAAATTCATCTAATAATAAATTATAGGAACATAAATAAAGCTTTCCCCAAAAAAATGCGAGTTTGTTAAAAAAAAATGTTTGCTATATTTTGAAATAACAGTTTAGACTTTTGTCTTCTCGCTATTTGATTTACAATTACCATTTCTCATTACCTTTACCATTATCTAATTACCATTTGCTGTACATATCACTACCATTCACTAAAAATTTTAAACCCTTGTCAGTTAAAAAGTAAAACACTTACATAATTCCCTTGTACAGTTTCTCTAAGGGTATGTTTGCAGCAATGTAAAATTCACTCAAAGAATGCGTTTTGTCACAACTTTTATGCAATCTTCTAACATGAGGCAATATACGCATTTTTAAATAATTGCCCATAAAAAGTCAACATTAACAGCGGAATTAGCAGCCGGAATACAAAGTGGCTCCAAGCATTGCCTACATAACAACTTAACTATGTCTTATATAACATATTATACAACTTAATAGTACTCTAGGAAAATACTAGACTAGACTAGAATGGTTAGAAGACCGCAATTTAGAAATAAATCTAAATAAAACTATAATAATTCAATTTAAACCGAGACAAAAACACCTACTAGATTTGCACGTATTACAAAATAATAATTTAATAAAGTTTGAGACCTCATTTATTGTACATGAGGTTAGGAATAGAAATAGATATAAACATTAACTGGAAACTACATATTGAAAAAATTGCTCCTATATTCTCTAAATTTACCTACGCTTTATATGAATTTAAAAATGTACAGTTTTAAAAACTGCTATGACTGTTTACTATGCTTATGCAAATGCATGGCTTAGCTACGATGTCATTCTCTGGGGTAATAGTATTGATGTGAACCAACTCTTTATCAAGCAGAAAAGATGTGTTAGGATACTGGTTAGGATACTGGTAAATATATATGATATGGAAAGTTGTAGACCTCACTTTGTTACACTAAAAAAAATACATAATTAATATTGTAATTTTAATTAATGTTTAATGTTTTGTATGTAAATGACATTTTTTTTATTAATTTTTATTTTAATGTGTAATCAATTGTCTAATTTTATTTTTATTTTTTTGTGATTTAATAATTGTATTAGTGATGATCCAAATTCGTCAAATAAATTAAATTTATTATTATAATAAAGTGAAACACTTTTACCGATTAACTTGTGTTTAATTACTATGGGTAAATTAAGATTTAAACTAAAAGAGCTGTATTTTGTAAGACGCAATAAATAAATATTCTATGTTAAAATCAGTACATATTTAAAATCTCTAATATTGCTATCTACTTTAAAAAAAATCGGCAACACGGTAGTCTGCGCGGATTATCACAGAACCCTCATTAGAATGTCTCGTCCCCTATCACCCTGATGAGGGTCCCGTGGTGGTCTACTCAATACTCCGATCACATCACAACATCATTATGAACTGTCAACAAGACCTCCATGCACGATGATTAACGAACCATCAAGAGATTATTTCTACACGAGGGGCCCTACAGTATACCAGTAGTTTGATGAAGAAGTGTTCCGCACTGAACTGCTCGGCTGCGAAGCAAACGTGTCTATCGACCAACTTGAGCCAACCTACACACTCAACGAAGACAATCACGACTTCAAAACACAACTCGTTCCAGACGAACTATCAAGCCCGTTGCACGCTCTGCTTTAAGCGGGGCTCTGTGGCGGCAATTTACCCGTCTGTGCCAGCTACCAGCATCTGGTCGGACGAGCATGCGTTCGTATATTTGCGTGTTATGTGTACATTGTGTTTCCAGCTGATCAGCTAACAAAGCATTTAAAAAGCTTTTACAAAGCTGACGAAGGTGGCAATGTAAACAAAATTGTTATGCATGAGTGTCAATTTAACTAATAATAATAATGTCTTATAGCTAAGAGCCTCGATCAACATCTAGAGAGGTTTTCGCTAAAAGGCGGTGTCAAGGGTCAGATACAGAAGGCAGCTACTTCTTGACACTGCACGTTTTGTCAGGAGGTAACTCACTCTGCAGCCCTAACCACCGATAGCTTGGGTCTATCCCCGCTGCCGGTGGCAGATTAGGTTAAGTTTTTTATAATATTTTATATTGTAAATATATTTTTTATATATCGGAGTAGAAAGAGAGACGGGCGCGGAGAGCGAGCGGAGGGAAGTGTGACTCTTCATCATCCGCCATCTTGGGTAGTTTAGGATATTTCAACAAAATAAACTCTTAGTTTGATCACGAATAATTCTTTTAATCAATCGAAACAGTGTTTCACAATAGGCTACGCTTGATGTCAGGAGGGTCGTACATGGCTTTAGATTCAAAATAGTAATCTCTCTAATATGCTTTTTAACACAAATGCCCGCGTGGCCTACTATGCTAGACCATTTTAAAATGTCAAGATAATTTTTTTATATCTTTTCGAAATAAAACCATTAATTATATCAGATAATTACATAATATGTCTCGTAGTTTTACATGTAACAAACTGTAAATAGAAACAATTTAACTAAGTATCTGAAAGAATAATTACACAAAATGGTACACTCGAGATCCGCTCTGGCTGCCAATGTCTATATAGTCTCTCAAAATGACAAGAAAGTGTCCAAACATGTCTAGTGTTTTAATTCATCCAGTCCTGTCATGTCTAGTGTCTCAGAATGACAAGTGTCTAAAAATGTCTACGTGTGCCTTACAATTTAATATCCCATCGATCAAAAGTCTTAGAAATTCTCAGACTCATAGAACTCTGTTTTCTGATAAGTGGACTTAAATAGCGGACTTGAATACTCTATTTGGCAGAGTTTCATTATAAGCGTCTTACTTTAATTTATATTAGGATTATTGTTCTTTAGCCAAAGATTTATTAATGTCAAGTTCATAAATGTGAGGTTCCTTACAGGCAATTGTTATTTTACAATCGTCTGCGAATAGGGTGAAAGGATGATCTATTAATTTAGGCAGGTCGTTAATATACATTGTAATAAGCAATGGTCCCAAAATACTTTCTTGAGGTACAAACTCATTAGTGTGTTGTTTTTGCTAAGTTTAATTATTTTTATTTTTAGCATGGAAGTGGCAGGACCCGGGCATTTCTTTAAGAATGTGCATTGACACGGCGGGTGATAAAGAATCTTCTACAGTGCAAATATTTATCTTTTGATAATACTACCTTATGAATATAAGTATTACAGATCTATAGTAGTCTATTAGAAACTATATTTGTTTATCAAATTTAGAGAAAATGGTTTTCAAGCAAAAAAATATTAGAGAAATTTGTTTTTAATTCAAAACTTAATATAAATGTAAAATTGGACATGAATGGTTATTAGAATTTGGATAATTCAAATTACCATTCATGTCTTATTTTACATTTCCATTAAGTTTTTATTCAATATAGCTAAATCCTTTTTGAAGAATGTAATAATGGTACAATATTCTTAAAAAGGAATAGTTTCCATAGCCCCATACACAAGTTGTACCACATAACCGTTTAACGCCGTATATACAATATGGCGCCTATCGTCTGGCCATTCCGACACCTGTCAGAAAGTTGGTCGAAGCTTGCCGAGACTACCCGAGCTGACAAAAAAGCTTAGAACTAATCCTACGCTAAAGCTATATCAAAACGTACCAAATGCTTAGAAGACGCAGTATTTTAATAAGTTAACAGTTAAATACGAAAAGCTATAACAAAAATGACAAAAATAAACATTCCAAGATAAAAAACCAAACTTTTTTTTAATATCGACATGTAGAAGTCGTTATTACTTGGAAGTCACTGTTTAAAACTATAAAGAATGATATCATTTTGTATAGCTAAACCATAATGATTGTTTTGATGTGCACATTATTGAATGATGAATCGATGATTACGAAGAGTAATTAACACTTTTGTGCACAAAAAAATCTTATGCAAAAAAATGGCGAACCGTCAAAATTGTCAACAATTTTATTTTTTTACTAAAGGTACTAAAGGTACTACAAATGTAAACAAACATAACTAATCCTTAATGGTGATTTGTTTGCGTGTTTGTGTTTTGATGTGCATTTATTTATGAAATACGGTGAGTAGAAGAGTATTTCGACATTTTTAAAAACGCTTACGCTGCAAAATTCCGTATTGGCGAACTGTCAATTTCATTTTTTTTCATGTTTGCCTCTAGATAGATTTCTTTTACTTTTAAAATGAATTAGTAACCACAGAATCACCTCAAAATTTTTGACAGACCTACGTACTACTTGCTTTTTGGGACTACACTCACCGTGGACGTTTGTGAGTACAAAATTCGCAAATGTCCACGGGTGACTATACTCACCCGGGACGTATGCTAACTTTTTGCGCTCGGTGACTATACTCACCTTGGACGAGACAGTGGTTAACATAAATAACACAATTAAATCTCTTAAAATATGTCCTCGGATAACTTTATAATTACCGTTTAAAAATATTCGCCTTAATTTACTAACTAAAAATTAGAAAATTCGTACCATTAACTGCCTTAACAAGTTTGCGCCTGTCTGCGCTCGGCGCCCGAGTTTAGTACATGCATCAAAGAGCGGAATTTTTGGCGCTATATTCAAATCTCTCGTCGTCGTAGTGCTTTTGTCGAAATATCGTCTAATCACCATTTTCCATTTTTATGGTAAATAGATGATTATTTTTTATAACTGATACGTTTATTTATGTTGTTATAAGTTCCATTTTTAGGTAAAGTAGGTAAACATTTTATAATTCTTGTAAAGAACTGTTTAATCAACAAAATGTTAAAAATCCTAATTACCTTTTGCATAATTACCGTATTTTCCGTTATTCTAAAGTAAATGGTAAAAGGTAAATTTTAGCAATATTAATTTTAATATTTTTTAAATTGTGATTCTTGTGCTGTGTGTGTTGTGCTATCGAAAACAATTACTAATTAGAAAGCTATCTGTAAAGTTCCGTAAAAAAATATATACGGAAATCACAGAAAGTAAAATAACATAATTCGCGATTTAAATCCGTATGAAATCTTTTATTTCAATGTGTTTTAGTCGCGAAAATTTTAAACTAATTAAGTATCTTTTGACAGAAATTTCACAATGCAAACAAAAGAAGAGATACTAGAGAATCCCATCATCGAAATTTAAAGGAGATCCTGCACGAAATTGTGAAAATTTACGTATATTTAAGTTACTTGTACTATGCGCTGAATTAGTTAAATACATTAAAAGAACTTAAGTAAGTTAGCCTGATGCACAAGGTCGTGGCCTTGTTGAAATTTGAAACAAATTCTTTATGCAATAACAAACAATACATAAATCGAATGACTCCTAAAACTTTTTTTTTCGACAACTTTCTTATTTTTACGCCTGAAACAATAATTCTTACATGAAAATATTTATATTGATATTTCGCAGGTCGCCCCCATCTTAAAAAAGTAAATTTTAATTTTTAACACAAGCGCGTGATGGTTTTGTACATTTCGCAGAATAAAAACATTGCTCTAATCAAATTACTAGGTCTGAATCTTCAAAGCAGAATAGTTCTTATTTCAAATATCCAATATGATTGAGTTTGCTTGAAGTTCATTATGAGATTTATGTCAGGTTTTGCGATTTTGAAGCTACGATCAAAGCAGCATTATATTGACATGATCAGAATTTATTACTTAGACCCGCAGACTCCCTCGACTTCTCGAATTAATATAGCAAAGAGCCACCTGTTTACAAAAATAATGAATCTGATGAAAATTTTGATATTTTTCTGACTAAAAAACGGTTTTCAAGTAATTTATAAACATTTTCTCAATGATAGATACTCATTATAATAAGTTTTGCAATATTTTTGTGAGTTTTTTTTAAGGTCTCAATCATGCTAGTCCTGTGAGTTCATTTTTGAATTAGTTTATTTAATAAGTTTTTATATTTGTTTTGAGTTGGATGCTTATTTCTAATTGTATAACCCAAGACTTTTTGGATTTTTGTTCACACTATATTGATTTTTGTTCATTTTATAGATAGATAACAGGTAAGATAAGATTTTTTTTCGCAGAATTAACTTTCGCTTAAAACAAAACCCTCAGATTAATATTGAAGTGTATTTTTTTGGATATTTTTAATGCTTCCTTACCAAGAAGTGCATTAGGTTTTGTTTTTTAAAATGTTATTACTTTGTTTAATACCTACTAAATAAGAAATTATGTTTAATACTGATTAAAATATATAGAAAAACATGTGTTATTAAAACCGTGTCTTAGTTGATAATTTTGTTTTTTCAGATAGTTCAACTTAAAAAATTATAAAACTTAAATTTTTTAAGACTGTTGATAAGTAGTTCAAACAATACGTACCATTTTTTTATGGGCCGGCACTTTCAGAAAGGGCCCAAAAAATACGTCCTTTACTGCAACTGAAAAAGGAGATCGCGAAATTCATCTTATAATAAAATATACGAACATTAATAAAGCTTACGCTAAAGAATGCGAGTTTGTTAAAAAAATTGTTTGTTATATTTTGAAATAACAGTTTAGACTTTTGTCTTCTCGCTATTTGATTTATAATTACCATTTCTCATTACCTTTACCATTATCTAATTATCTTTTACTGTACATATCATAGTTAAAAAGTAAAACACTTACATAACCTACCTACATTATTACATTAGCTACTTAGTTTATTACTTGCTCATTTTTGTTGCATGTAGTCCGCACCTATAATTGCAGTGACATTTGGCTTGTGTTATCCTAAGTGTATTTTTGTTGTGTAAATTTTATTGGTGCTCATTGTGTTGGTGTTCGATTAAATAAATAAATAAATAAATAATTCCCTTGTACAGTTTCTCTAAGGGAATGTTTGCAGCAGTGTAACATTCACTCAAAGAATGCGTTTTGTCACAACTTTTATGCAATCTTCTAACATGAGGCAATATGCGCATTTTCAAAGAATTGCCCACCCCGTACTAGCGTAACATTAATAATACAGTCGCTACTCCATATCACCCCCAAAGTAGATATTAAAATTTTCAAAGGTCAGCGTTAACAGCGGGATTATCAGCCAAGAATTGATATTTTTAAAAGTCAACATTAACAGCGTAATTAGCAAGTGAAATACAATGTGGCTCCAAGCATTGCCTACATATCAACTTAACTATGTCTTATATAACAACTTAATAGTAGTCTAGGAAAATACTAGACTAGACTAGAATGGTTACAAGACCACAATTTAGAAATAAATCTAAATAAAACTATAATAATTCAATTTAAACCGAGGCAAAAACACCTAACAGATTTGAACGTATCACAAAATAATAATTTAATTAAGTTTGTGACCTCATGTAGGGTACATGATTTTGAATTACTCGTGAACGCTGTATACGCCCCTACGATGATGGCTTGCGAGTTACTAGGGTTCACCGTTAGACAAACTACAGGGACGTTTTTGACTTGCTCCAGTCGCAGATCGTAGCCAAGTCACTATTGATCTGCCCAATTGCTTCTGAGAGGTTCTCAGCCGAGGCCTGAGAGTAAACTTGCAAGTCATCGGCATAAAGATGTTAAGAAGAATTTAGATAAGAAGTGACAGAATTAATATTGTGAAAAGTGTATTTTTAAATCCAGAAGAATGTTTCGGAAGGAGAGATAAAAAGTGGCCTATGTCACTATTTGTCCTTCAGCTATCTATGTGCAAAATCAGGTCGATGCGCAAGTAAGAGAAAGACAAACAAACAAACACTTTCGCATTTAGAATATTAGTAAGAAAGGATTTATTGCCGTAGTGGACATCATTTGACTTATGGCTGAAAATACCAAAATCGCTATAGGTATGTCTACAATATTTGAGGGGTTCCCTCAATTCCTCAAGGATCCCATCATTCGAACTGAGTTCCGGTACCTGCTTTCTATTGAGATATCTTGTCGCGACCTGTGAAATACTTATCATTGAATAGTTCCAATGGCATTCTGTGGTCTTTTTCATCAATTCTACTTCATCAAATGATACTTTCTGAATGCAAATGCTTGACTTATTGCTGAAAATACCAAAATATCTATAGGTATGCCTACAATATTTGAAGAGTTCCTTCAATTCTTTGAGGATTCCATCATCAGAACTGTATTTTGATAAAAATGGGACCAATCTGGAAGTATCCTATCAAATAAAAAAAAATTTTCTAATTCGGTGTATAAACGACGAAGTTCTGAGGTAACAAACATAAAAAACATACAACCGAATTGAGAACCTCCTCCTTTTTTTGAAGTCGGTTAAAAAGTCAACATTAACAGTGGAATTAGCAGCCGAAATACAGAGTGGCTCCAAGCATGATTGCCTACAATACTCCTACGTCTACGGGCAACTCGGCAACACGGGAGTCAGCGTGGATTACCACGGGGCCGCTAACAGACTGCTGTGGCAATGTCTCCATCTCCAAGCAATTTGATGGTGGCTTCGTGGTGGTCTACGTAATCTCAGAACATCAACGAGTACAAGGTAACCGTATCAGTACGAAATAACAACAAGACCTTCGTTCACGATGATTAACACGTTAAGCGCCAAGTGAATCATCTGGTATACACCGCTGTGCTTCTGTCCAAGGGATAATACACTTTGTGCCAAACGTGTTAACGAACTAGTTAGAAAGCATTCGTACACATCGATGAGGGGTTCTACACAGTATACCAGTAGCGTGATGAAGAAGTGTTCCGCACTGAACTGCTCGGCTGCGAAGCACACGTGTCTATCAATCAACTTGAGCCAGCCTACACACTCAACGAAGACAATGACGACTTCAACAGTAGCAACAGCACAAAAACAACTAAGTGTTATATTGTATAATGTATGTTAGTCCAAATGGTCAGTCCTAACAATATTATTATAAACCATCATTCAGATGATGGTTTATACTCCTGTAGGTCACGTCAGAAATTAATTTATTAAATTAAATTGTCTTGAATTTCGAGGTTATTATTTTTTATTAGACAACATAAATGCGTGAATCCTGGGACACTTGATTTTTAGGGTTACAGCATAATATAAATTATAATATACAACATACTAAATTAAATTAGCACTAATAAGTTTACTTAACTTATGTAGTATTGAAGCATATTAATTGAAACCAGTTTTTTGCAGAAAGAATTGCTTATACATTCATTTGAAACTGAGAAATGTGGTGATTTATCAAGCTTTTTAGATGTCACACGCGTGGAGCTCGGTGTGTTAATTGTGCATTATATTTTTTACATTTATAAGACTGCGTTAATTAATAGTTTGTTGAATACGAAAAAGGTGCCTCTATCAAATCATGTATTCATTTTTTCAAAAATTGTACGAAATCGGAATACGTGGCACAAATGGCTTAAATCTTACCTAAGAAATAAAAAAAAAATCGTGCAGGTAGAACATTACTATTATAGTGAGAATACCTTAAATAATATAAAATCAAGTAAATTAAATATCGAACGTTTAATTCCTCAATGGAGTTTATTAGGATGTCTTCTCAATGAAGTTGCAGAATGTATAAAATAATAAACAATGTTTACTATACGCTGATGACATCTCAGTTGTATTCTCATGCGTAGACAGTCAAGACCTTCAACAACAACTTAATATTAAAACTATTTTAACGGGACCTAATACGATTAATTTTTGTAAGTAAGTACATATTTACTTACTGCTTGACGTTTCGGCCGCGATGCTGCGGCCGTGGTCACAAGCGACGCCAGTTCGCGGCGTCGTCGGCTCGAGCGGGTATTTGTTTATTCATCCTCCACCTTCCTACGTTTACTTAAATTGCCACAGTGCAATGAATCGACAGCATCACGACTCCGGCACACTACACTAACAGTATCGGAGTTTCTTTTTATAGACAGATGTTGCGGTTTGCATTTGCTAATCACTGGATTCCACGCTGATGATAATTTAAACCCGTCCTCCCGATTGAAATTTTTATTTTCTTGATCTCAATCGCTTCACGTTCTATGCTGCTATGATAATAACGATCGGTGTAGAGGATTTTAGGATTACGTAACTCCATCCAGTGATTAACTCCAGCTTCGAGCGGATGTTCAGCTACCGCCGATTTGTCTATTTGTCGATTTTTGACAGCTGCGATGTGTTCCTTGACACGTTCTGCGATAGTCCGTTTATTCTGTCCAATATACGAACTACCAGAGCTACAATCGAATTTATATACTCTCGGTGTTTGGAAAAGTATGACGTCTTTAGGCGACCGCACTCTGTTCGATATTTGGCATAACGGAGTATATACAGTCTTAATGGAGAAGTTTCTTAGTACTCTTCCAATTTTGTCCGTTATGCCCTTTGGTGTAAGGTAAAATCGCGGCCTGGCGACTCACTTCTGGACGATTTTTCTTTCCATTCCGCTTTTTCCTCTTCTGTGACAACCTGTATCCGTTACGTTTTAGTACCTCCTGAACATGAGCAAGCTCAGACTGAAGATGTTCAGGGTCACACAGGTTCTGAGCTCTGTTGGTTAGTGAGGTTATCACAGACTGATGATGCCGAGGATTATGATGAGAAGAGGCGTGTAGGTACCTGTCCGTGTGAGTGGGTTTGCGGTACACAGAGTGTGACAAAGTACCATCATCTCTTACCTTTATCTGCACATTAAGGAAAGCCAAAGATCTGTCCCTCTCTATTTTATGGGTAAACCTTACGTTTAGGTGGATTGAATTTAGGTGTACTACACACATCAAAAGTGTCTAGGGATCAACATATATTTTTGCAATAACTTTTCTCCTGATTGATATTAATTAAAATTTTCTTTAAGGATTCATCAAATAAAGTGTTTTCGTTTGTCTACAGTAACGATAAACCAAGTCACCTTTGCATTAATAAAGAAATTTGCCATTTTCCTAATAAAGGGATTTTTGACATTTGAACCACTAACATTAAAGTTCGAAAAAAAGACTGAAATAACAGTTTTCTTTAAAATTTTATTGGGTAACTTAAACAATTAATAATCCGTGTTTCTACCGCGAACACTAACAACACAAGAACATCGGTTTGGCATACTCAAAATGAGTTCATCCAAATCACGCTGTGGAATGGCCGCCCATGTTCGTTGCACCAACAAAAAAAGGTCTTCTTGCGACTGGATACCCTCCATATTCGGCAGAGCTCTTCTCTGTAGCATATCCCATGCATGCTCAATCGGGTTCAAGTCTGACGACTGAGCAGGCCAGGGCATGACATTGATGTTAGCTGCGGCGAGAGTCTGTCTTACAACTCTTGCGGTGTGCGGTCGTGCATTATCATGCATTAACTGAAATAAGGGACCGATTTGCACTTGTAGAGGAACGATGACGTCTGATACAATCGTCTCAGCATAAATTTGAGCGTTGAGGTTGCCTCTGATCCAAATCAACTCAGTTCTTCCGCCGATCCAAATACCCGCCCATACCATGATGGTTCCACCACTATAAGGATGGACTTCCTGGCAGGATTTTAATCGCTGTTGGCGTCCAGGGGTTCTCCAGTGTCGTATACGTCTTGTATCCGGTCTCATACCAAAACGAGACTCATCAGAAAAGCACACGAAACGCCATTGTTCTTCTGCCCAATTTCTGTGTTCAAGAGCCCATTGATATCGAATCCTACGATTGTGCATTGCTATAGGTGGTACCCTTAGCGGTCTTCGGGAATGAAGGTTCACTTCATGCAAGCGGTTTCTGACTGTTTGGTCGCTAATTAAGTTCCCTGAAGAGTGATGAAGCCTCACGGCTAACATCATGGCGGTTATTGTTGGAGCTCTTCGAGTTGTGATTTGAATGTATCGGTCTTGTCTCCGTGTGGTGCAGCGATACCGTCCTCCATGGCGCTCAGCCACGGTACCAGTGCTTCGGTAACGTGTCCAAAGTCGACTGATAACACTCTGACTTGTATTCAGAGCTAAAGCCACAGTACGTTGCCGGGAACCAGCTTCTATCATTCCCACGGCTCTGAGCATTTCTTCCCTGCTTAAATGACGTCGCCGCTCCATAATAACGTTGGTTTTAATCAGTAGTAGGGAAACAGTAGCACTAATAATGTCTTCAATGCGTTGTATGTTTTTATAGGGAAAATATTGACAGCTGATTTTCATCTTTTACTAGTAATTGATTGAAAGTTCCTGTTTCAAATTATGAAATGCACCAAAAAGGATCCATATAAATTTATAAAATCATAAATTTATTACAAAGCCACATCTGAATCTCATGAAATCCGCATAAAAATGCTTGATCCCTAGACACTTTTGATGTGTGTATATATATTGTTCAACTTTTTGCTGGCTTCCGCTGATAATGCAAAAAATATCATCTACGTACCTCCTCAACAGTTTCACAACTTGGGGTCAAGTTGCTAATACTGTGTCTTCAACGTGATTCACCCACAGATTTGCATTAACCGGGGCGAGTGGACTACCCATTGCAACACCATCGATCTGTAGATAGAACTGGTCTCTGAAGAGGAGGTAATTCCCATCAAGGCAATTTTCAATTAGAACAATATATTCGTTCGGTAGCTCCTTAACGCTAAGGTTGACCTTAATTAACTCCAGGCAATCCTTCAAATGCACATTTGTAAATTTTCGCGTTGCATTGCATTAAAACAAATAGTTTTAATGCAATGCAACGCGATAGTTTAAAGTCTTATATAACAACTTAATATTACTCTAGGAAAATACTAGACTAGTCTAGAATGGTTACAAGAACACAATTTAGAAATAAATTTAAATAAAACTATAATAATTCAATTTAAACAGAGGCAAAAACACCCAATAGAATCGCACGTATCATTAAATAATTATTTAATAATGTTTGAGACCTCATGTACCCTGTTAGGAATAGAAATAGATACAAACAATAACTGGAAACCACATATGGAAAAAATCGCTGCTAAACTTTTTAAATTTACCTATGCTTTATATGAATAAAAAAATGTACAGATACAAAAACTGCTATGACTTCTTACTATGCCTTTGCAAATGCATGATTCAGCTACGGTGTCAACCTCTGGGGTAATAGTACCAATGTGAACCGACTCTTTATCAAGCAGAAAAGATATGTTAGGATACTGGTAGTTGTAGACCTCACTTTGTTACATTAAAATTACTAATACTTACGTCTACACAATTGAAATATGTAAGTTCGTCAGGAAACACAAGCATTTGTATGCTCTAGCAAACGATTTTTACCATCAACCACGTAACTTAAGACATAGAAACAGACTGGCTCAACGATTCACAAAATTACACATGGTGAGCACAGGAACTTATCGCATGTCTATAAAGATAGATAATAGAATACTAAAATAAATCCAGAATCTGCTGAAAGACACAGAGTTTCATAAAAAATTAAAGGAGTACTTAATACAAAAATGTTTTTATTCATTAAAAGATTTTTTTAGTTACTTATCAGTTAATATTTGGTTGCATGTACCGAAAAGAAATGTTTTTATTAATTGAGGGATTTTTTGATAAGTAATTATTTAAAATTTTGTTACATGTTAATGCCAAATTGTTGCGAAAGGACTATTTATATTGTAAGATCTATGTACTATACCAACATGATGCAATAAATGTTTATGACTATGACTATCATGGAATAATTGGCAGAACGTTTTGACTGTCACTATGTAAATCACTGTAATATGAATCACCTACTAACTAGGTTTGGTTTCTTACAATTGTTATTGTACAATCGTCTGCGAATAGGGTGAAAGGATGATCTATTGATTTGGGCAGGTTGTTAATATACATTATAAAAAGCAATGGTCCCAAAACACTTCCTAGGGGTACAAACTCAATAGTATGATATTTTTGCTAAGTTAAATATATTTAATGTTTTTTGGCATGGAAATGGCAGGACCCCGTACTAGCGTAGCATTGAAAATACAGTCGCTAGACGCTTCTCCATATCCTCCCAAAGTAGATATTGAAGTTTTCAAAGGTCAGCGTTAACAGCGTGATTATCAGCCAAGAAGTGATATTTTTAAAAGTCGACTTTAACAGGGGATTAGTAGCCGGAACACAGAGCGGCTCAAAGCATTGCCTACAATACTCCTACGTCTACGTCTACGGGCAACCCGGCAACACGGGAGTCAGCGCGGATTACCACGGGGCCGCCAACAGAATGCTGTGGCAATGTCTCCATCTCCGAGCAATCTGAGGGGGGTCTCGTGGTGGTCCAACAATTTTCGAACATCAACGAGTACAAGTCAACCGTACCAGTACGAAATAACAACAAGACCTTCGTGCACATTGATTAATACGTTAAGCGCCAAGTGAATCATCTGGTATACACCGCTGTGCTTCTGTCCAAGGGATGATACACTTGGCACTCAACGTGTTAACGAACCAGTAAGAAAGCATTCGTACGCATCGATGAGGGGCCCTAAACAGTATACCAGTAGCGTGATGAAGATGTGTTACGCACTGAACTTTTGGGGTGCAAAGCACACGTGTCTATCAATCGACTTGAGCCAGCCTACACACTCAACGAAGACAATGACGACTTCAGCAGCAGCAACAGCACAAAAACAACTTGTTCCGAAAGAAATATCAAGCCCGTTGCACGAGGGCTGTGTGGCGATAAATCAGCCGTTTGCTCTGTGCCGGCTGCCAGCGACATCGAAGCTCGACGAGTTTGCGTTGTTTAAATATAGTGTTTCATCCCATTAATTGCATTTCGATTTTCAATATTTTTGAACTTACAATTGAAGTTTTGAATTAAATTTTACAAACCATTGAACAAATTTTCATAAAACTGTATGCTAAAGTAAAATACAGTGATCTAAATAGTTAGTAGAAAATATTAAAAAAAACATATATTCACGTAACCGTGCCGCGTAGCAGCGAATGAATGGTAGTCCCTTTCTTCTCCGAATATCGTTCGTCCGAAAATCAAAATCCCTAAAGCGTTTGCTATAATCATCATTATCTATAATGTTCGCGTATACGAAATTTTATTTTAGCTAATCGTCTTTAATTCAAATGCTTTTGCGTCATAATATCGGTTGCTATAATAATTAGATATCCTATTTTTTTTGCTTTAAAGTCACATGTCCTAAGTGTTATTTTGTATAATGTATGTTAGTCGGAATGGTTAGCCCTAACAATATTATTATAAATCATCATTCAGATGATGGTTTATACTTCTGTAGGAAACAGAAAACCTTAATGACAAAACTCTGATTCTAGCAATATTTTTAGACATGAGCAAGGCTTTCGGTTTTGTGGAGCACACCATTTTGTTAGATAAGCTGAATAAGTAAGGCATAAGAGGGGTAGCTTACGATTGGATTAGCAGTTACCTGAAAGATATAAATCAATGTGTAGAAGTGAAAAATACGGACTGACAAGAAGATACCAACAAAAACTAACTTAAGATCGGACTTTAAAAAAAAAGGGAAGCATCCTGGAACCACTTTTGTTCTTGAGTTACATAAATGACATTCCCGCTGTAACATCTGAAAAAACCAAATTATTCGCGGATGATACTACCCTTATTATTTAAGATAAAGATAATGATAAATTAAGAAATAAAATAATTAAATTGTATACATGACATAAATAACTGGTTGAATTATAATAATTTAATTATAAATATACAAAAAACGAAAATGATACAATTTAGAACGTACAAACAAAATTACATCAAGTTGGACATAATTTGATGAACGTTTAAGTGGAGTAGAAACAATTAACAGACTTTTTAGGCTTTACAATTGACCAACACTGTAATTGGAAGGCGCATATTGACAAAGTGTGTTCTAAATTATATAGATTTGTTTAGGCACTCAGGCGCTTAAGGAAAACAGTATCTATGGAAGCAGCTATTAGTGCATACTATGGATATGTCTCGTCAGTACTAAGTTACGGATTACTACTATGAGGTAATTCAGTCAACATTTTGCTAGCTTTTAGGATACAAAAAAAATGCATAAGGACTTTAAGTAATGCCTGGAGTACTGAAGGTTGTAAACCTCTATTTAAAGATTTAAAAGTACTCCCACTCGCTTGCATGTATATTAAAGTTATATGCATATTTGTAAGGCAGAACTCAGGTTACTTTCTCAAACACTCTGATGTGCTAATGCGACACACGAGACATAAGAATAGATTATTTCTCCCGAAAATTAGGCTCGAGATGTATAAACGAAATGCTTATGTTCAAGCGATAATAATATTCAATAAGCTGCCCGATGAGATAAAACAATTGCCGATTAATATGTTTAAAATTAAATTAACAGCTTGGCTATTAGAGCATTGTTTCTATACAGTTAAAGAATATTTAAATTATAAATTGACTTATTGATCTTTATAATGGACATTGTAACGGTACAGAATGAATGGTATCTGTCCGTTTATAAAGAATGTATGAGTATTGCACTAAAATCAATATTAATGCGATGCCCCACTATTGTAAAAAGCATAAAAGGAGAAAATAAACTAGTTTAAAATGATTGTCGTGTGGACGAGTAGCTTTATGTTTAAAAGTTATAAAAATTAGTCAATAGACCACTAGCTGTATATATTTGAATTTCACGGGGATTGTTCCGCGCGTCCCTAACAAAATAGGCGCCAATGCAACGCAACAACGCAATGTAGAGCGTTTATTTATTTGAGTTTCGCAGGGACTGTTCCATGCGGTCAAATTGCTTCACATACAACCAGGCGCCATCTATGTTTCTGAATACTAAACTTTTAGAATTTTAATAAATATTGCTTTATTCGCATTAGTAAATGTCTATTAAAAGTAAATTGTTGATGGAAGGCTGCATCTAGATATCCAAATATGTAATATTATTGGCTATCTAAAGAGATTTGATTAATTCATGTTGGCACTAAAATTCACGCGGGGAAATCTGTCATGCTAGAGGGCTCTCTTTTCTGATAGTATGTTGTTACTCTTAGTACCCGTGGCGTGGGGATGCGCGGGCGGAAGTTGAGATTTAAAGATAGAAAGAGAGAGGAGATTTGGTGTCCACGTGGAAGGTCTTGAAGTTGGGCATGTAAGCATTGTAAGCGAATCTGAAACAGAGGCGAGTGGGCTGTAGGGCAAGCGATTGGGTGAAGGAAGGACAGAGGACTAGCGCGGGCGGAAGTCGGGCGAGCGGGGGGTGAGCGAGGGGGTAGGGGGCGAGGGAATAAGGCGCGAATTGGGGACGCTTTGGCATCGCGGTGGAAAATAGCAGGGCATTCAATTCAAGATTGTAGGACAGCTGGTCCAATTTACGAGAGTGGCGGGAACGATCTCATACGCGGGAAAAAGGCGTCCTAGCTTTTAAAGCGCGCTAAGTTTAAATTCGAGCTGCGATATTAACTGGAATTGTTTTATGAAATTGAAAGTAGTAGGTAATTATTGGGCATCCTGGAACACTTTTTTTTTTTCACTCCATTGATCTCACTGCCGTTCGAGCAATGTCGTAAAAAAGTGTTCCAGGATGCCCAATAATCATTTATGAAATGTTGTGCAGACTTACGGAATATTGTAGGTTTTCCATATTGAGTCACCAAAATTCACTGTTTTTATCACTATGATACACTATTAGCTAACCAAAACCTAAATTTGGATTACGCACAGTAGCTACCACTATGAAATTTTTCATTTTCGTCTAGGCTGGTGGCACCTAACAGCAAGTTTTTGTCGTGATCTGGTAATGGAATATGATTTTTCAATTTTTCCCAGTGGCTGATGCTAAGGAATAAAATCTAGGCCGATTGCTCATGCCTGTCGCCCAGTGGCTGGTGGCATCCAGATATTATTCCATTAAAAGTATCTAGGCCGATTGCTCATGCCTGTCGCCCAAGGGCTGGTGGCATCCAGATACAATTATTCCGTTGAAAAGTATCTAGGCCGATTGCTCATGCCTGTCGCCCAGGGGCTGGTGGCATCCAAATACTTATCAGCGTAATAAATAGCATAGGTAAATCGATCATTCATACCCGATAACATATTTTTTTTTTTTTTACTTAGTAGCTTTACCTTAGCAATATAATACAGTGCAAAAAAAAAAAAAAAAAAAAAAGCATTACTCACTTCAAATCGATTCTTGGATACCAATGAACTGAAGTTTGCTATTTATAATTTATTCGACCACCCACCTCAAGAGTTTAAATGTTTTGGCGCTATGTTATAAAATCATTTTGTTAAATTCCTTCGAACTCTGTGGTCAAGTGCAAGCAGCTGATTATGAAATTCGTCAAACAAAAACAATCGTTAAAAATAGAATGCATATGTCCTCCGCTATCGAATGAACCAAAACGACATGGTAATTTGTTGCCGAATAGTATACGTTGTATTGTTTGTGGTCCTTCCAATTGTGGAAAGACCAACTTAGTAATTAGTCTATTATTACATTGTGACGGTCCTCGTTTTCATAATCTTTATGTATATTCAAAATCTTTATATCAGCCTAAATACATATTTTTAGAAAAGGTATTAGATATGGTAGCAGGTACATCTTTTAACAAATACAATGATAACAGTGAAATTTTAAGTCCACACGAAGCTTTGGCTAACTCAATTATCATATTTGACGACGTTGCTTGTGAAAACCAAAACCACATCCGAGATTATTTTGCTATGGGACGTCATAAAAATATAGATTGTTTTTATATAAATCAAACCTATACAAAAATACCTAAACAACTTGTAAGGGACAATGCAAACCTAATAATATTATTCAAGCAAGACGATATAAATTTAAAACACGTTTATGAAGAACATGTAATGTCTGACATGTCATGGTCTCAATTCCGTGTAATGTGCTCAACTGTTTGGAGAAAGCCGTACAATTATATTGTAATAAATAAGGATTGTGAACGAAATAAAGGATGTTATAGAATGACATTTGATACGTTCATTGTGGTAGATTAATATACATAAGCCGTTGTAATTTTATTTATAAATCACTTTCTTTTGTGATTTGGAGTTGAAAGGAAACTTCATAAAAAAAAAACATGGAAATAGATCTAAAAAAACAATTAGTAAAATCGGCAACAGCTGTAAAGAGAAAAGTAGATATGATCAAGGATGCAAAAAATACAAGCAATATGACCTTGGAAACCATATTCAAACCTATAGTTGACCCTCTTAATTTGTTAACAAGTAAAAATGATGGAAAACACAATGTGGAAGAAAAGAATGATACTCCCAGTTTTAAAAAGATTAAAAAAAATGTAAGCGAGGAGTCCTATTCTTCTATTGAACAATTTAGTGAACCTAGCAGTGAAGAAGATGAGCCAGATCAGGAGTTATATGAAAAATCTAACAAAACCCTTACTGTAACAACTACTCAAGACCATAATGTGAGTGATGGATCGTTTAAATCTCTACAATCGTCACCAAGCTATAAAAATCAGTCTTTGTCTTGGTCAACATCATCTGAAGTAATGAATGATATACCTTTTGGAATCAGACATGACAGAGGTAAACTAATGCTCGGAAAATCTCGTGTTTATGACAATGACAGCACTTTGAAAGTTGGAAACCGTGTTTATAAAAAAACTCTTGGTTTAAAAGAGCTATTGTTTAAAAAGAAACCAAATGTAGATGTAATCACAGAAGATGATTTAGATAAATATAAACTACTACTAATAGACACCAATGCCCATAGGCGTAATTTTGAACCAACCAAACCAATAAACAGCAATAAAGGGTATAAATATATGAATATTATCAAACCACTATTTAAATTCTCTAAAAATGTGACTACTAGCATGGAAAGCCTTTCACAGGGAAAAGGTATTAATCTTTTAAAAAAAGTTAAGAAAAATACAGACCTTGTTTATTGGGACGATCCGAATGAGTTGGTAGATCGATTAAAATTGCTGTTTGCGTCACGATATGCAGGTAACACCGGTTTAGATAATGAAATTATCGCAATTATGGAAGAACTGTGGGAAGCAGGAATAATCAAGAATATGAAATATAAAGAACGTTTGACAGGGAAATGGTTCACTTTGAATAACGCATCAGTGCAGCAATGAACATTGACAAATTTGGTCATCATGTTCATAAGCGTCTACGATTAGCGGAATACATTGATACCTTCAGCGATACATTGGTGAAGTCAGATACAGGACACTACGATTTGAAATCATCAAAATTGAAAGGTTTAACCTCTCCAGACGAAGACGACGAAGCAGTAAATAAAGCCTATTTAGATAAAACAGTTCAAGACCTAAGAAACGAAATAAAAACAGTTTATCTTGATGTTAAGAAATACCTAAATAGCTTGGATAAGGTGACTTCAAATCGTTTGAGTGATTTATATTATACTAAAACAGAGATTGATTTTTTGATAAACCAAAAAAATAAAAATGAGTAAAAAAGACATCGTCAATGAACTACACAAAGCAGCAAGAAGAAATTTCCCGCGTCGATATACAATCATAAAAGGAATAGATGATTTATGGCAAGCTGACCTTATGGATTTTCAGAAGTATTCACATTTTAATAAAGGATATAAATATGTTTTAGTAGTAATTGATACTTTATCGAAATATGTATGGGTTAATCCTTTGAAATCAAAAGATAAAAGTTGTGTTACAAAAGCAATGCTAAATATATTATCTAATTCATCTCGAAAGCCTAAAAATTTACAAACAGATTTAGGCAAGGAATTTTATAATGATACCTTTAAACAGTTGATGGTAAAGTATAGCATTAATCATTATTCCACTTACTCTATAAAAAAAGCATCAATTGTCGAAAGAGTAATAAGAACACTAAAAGGTCACCTTTACAAGCTATTTAGCTTATGTGGTCAATATCAATGGATGCAAAAAAATTTGAAACACGTAGTCCAATGCTATAATAACACTAGACATCGAATAACAAAATTTAAGCCAATTGAGGTTAATAAAGGAAACCAAATAGTTGTCAGATCTAACATTATTAAATCACAAAGTAACAAGATGAACCATAAATTAAAGTTGCGAGTTGGAGATCATGTTCGTATAAGTAAATACAAAGGGGATTTTTATAAAGGTTATACCCCAAACTGGTCATCAGAAATATTTAATGTTATTAAAGTCAATCATACAACTCCAGTAACTTACCACTTAGAAGATAACCATAGGCAGAGAATTTTAGGATCTTTTTACGGTTATGAATTACAGAGAACAAAATTTCCAGATCTATATCTCATTGAAAAGGTTATAAAAAGAAAAGGAAACAAACTTTTTGTTAAATGGTTAGGTCTCAGTGATGACGAAAACAGTTGGATTGATAAAAATGCATTGGTGTTATAATATAAATTAAGAATTAATATTTGATACGGTCACTTGATAAACATCGATGAAGGAAGGAAGTGGTATTATTAACGACATAATAAATAATATACCGTTTGAGTTACATTTACCTGGTTATCAATTTTGTGGTCCCGGAACAAAACTTAAGAAACGGTTACTGAGGGGCGACCGGGGCATAAACAAATTGGATGAAGCTTGCATGTATCACGATATCGCATACAACAACAGTGATTTACACGTTCGACATAACGCCGATTTAGAACTTTTGAATATGGCTAAGAAAAGATTGCAATCGAGAGATGCTGGAAAAGGAGAAAAGGTTGCTTCATGGATAGTAAAGAAAACTATGAAAGCAAAACTCAAAGCTGGGGCTGGAGTAAGTTCATTTATGACTGGTGTTAAAAAAATCCAAAATAAAATTAAAAAATTAAAATCTAAAGACAATCACACAGCTATAAAATATGCATATGCAGCTGCAAAAAAACTGTTTACTAATAAAAAAGGAATACGCTTGCCGCGGTGTATTCCTATACCAAAAAGTGGGGGTTTCTTACCTCTTATTCCAATTTTCGCTGGATTGTCAGCTCTAGGTTCACTTGCTGGTGGTGCAGCAGGTATAGCAAAGGCTGTCAATGATTACAAGGCTGCTCAGAAAAATCTTCAAGAATCTGAACGACATAACAAGATGATGGAAGCTGTAGCTCTAGGAAAAGGACTGTATATCAAGCCTCATAAAAAAGGAGCTGGTTTATATCTAAATCCTTCAAAAAACTAATGAAACGGCTACCCAGACGCCCTCTCACTAATTTCGATATATTGGAGCATGCTACTGATATTCCACACTTTCGAGGAGTTTTTATGAGAGATGCACTGCCTTCAAAACCAAGAAAGATCGAGTGTGCTATAATAAATTTAGATAGTTCTGATAATCCCGGAACCCATTGGGTAGCCTACGTTAAGCATAATGACGACTGTGAATATTTTGATAGTTTTGGCAATCTAAAGCCACCGTTAGAGTTGATAAATTATTTAAGGTACATGTCTATAAATTATAATTATGTTCAGTATCAAAAGTTTGGAACTATAAACTGTGGTCACCTTTGTTTAAATTTTTTAAGAGACTATTGGAAAAAACATTTATATTGATAATGAAATAAAAAAACTTATCAGTACAAAAATGTCTTTCACTGTGTCAATAACTGGCAGAGGAGAATCTTTAATAACAAATTACTCGCCAACCTTGCAATTACGCGGAGAATATGAGTGTGGACTCTTATATTTTTCAACTTTTAATTCTATCCCGAACATAGATGAAAGAAATAATAAATTTTACTATGGCAGTGATAGAATTATCGAAATACCTGAAGGATCCTACGAACTTCAAGATATTTGTGACTTTTTGAAAAGTAACATTAAGGACGCTGCGCTAAAATTGACTTGCAATAATAATACATTAAAAACATGTATTTACTGTTCTGAAAATGTGTATTTCGATAAAAATGATTCTCTTGGTAAAATTTTAGGTTTTGGTATGGATACAATAACAGCTAATATAAGCACCGAGTCTCGGTATCCCGTCAGCATTTTATCAACAACTGTAGTGCGAATCGAATGTGATGTAATCAGCGGGTCATTTGTGAACGGGAAAGCAATTCATATTATTTACGAATTTGTTCCTAACGTACCACCAGGTTATAGAATCATCGAAATACCTAAAAACTTAATTTATTTTCCCGTCAATCAAAGTTCAATCAACTCTATTAACATAAGGTTGCTAGACGCTGAAAATAAGCAGATCAACTTACGCGGTGAAGAAGTACAGCTGTATTTACACTTTAGAAAAAAATGTTAAATTTCAATAAAACCCCATCTACGTCTACTGTTCAAGTCAGTTCCAAAAGATCCTCTCAGAAAAGAACACCGCTTCGTTTAAAGAAGAAGCTAACCAAAAGCAATAAGGAATTTTTAAAACTACTGGGTTTGTTAAAATGAATATTTTAAATATAACTCAACCGGCATCGTACGATAACAGCATCGAAAGTTTCGAATATCATTCGTATAAACCATATGTAACAAGTTTTAACAAGAACGATGAAATTCGAATACCTATTAATCAGCAAGATTTGTATGTGTTGCCTGCACTCAGCAGTTTGTACATTGAGGGCAGAGTCAATGTGTATAAGTTTAACAGTACTACTAAACAACAAGAAAAAGTGACAAGTGTGCATTTTGTTAATAATCCAGCTTTATTTCTTTTTCAAGATATTCGATATGAATTAAATGGTGTAGAAATAGATAAGGTAAAAAATACAGGGATTTCTACAACTATAAAATCTTATCTTTCCTTGAATGAAAATGAATCGAAATGTGCAAAGGTTTGGGGCTGGTCACCTACAGGTACGACCAATGTCAGCAATGGAGTATTTTCTGCATCAATTCCTCTAAACAAAATATTGGGTTTTGCAGAAGATTATGAAAAAATCATAATTAACTGTAAACATGAGTTAGTATTATTGAGAAGCAACACAAATCTCAATGCTTTGAAACTAAATACCGATGAAGTTGTGGAGGATATAACAATAAGTAAAATTGTTTGGCGAGTTCCTCACATTAAAGTTTCAGACCGCGAAAGAATTAATTTATTAAAGCATTTAGAAAAAGATCGTCCCATTACAGTAGCATTTCGTAATTGGGACTTGTATGAGTATCCATTACTACCCACAACACGTAAACACGCTTGGTCTATAAAAACCTCATCTCAGATTGAAAAACCACGATTTGTAGTAATTGCTTTACAAACTAACCGTAAACATAATGTGACACAGTCTATGGCAGAGTTCGATCATTGCTTTATTCGTGATGTCAAAGTATTTTTAAATTCATCATATTACCCTTATGAAGGAATGAATATTAATTTTGCTGACAACAAGTTTTCATTAATATACGAACAGTATGCAAGATTTCAGCAGTCTTATCATGGTCGTCGACCAGAGCCGTTGTTGAGTTTGAAAGAGTTCAAAGATATCGCTCCTTTATTTGTTATTGACTGTTCTCGCCAACACGAAACGCTAAAGGGATCAATTGACGTTCGGGTTGAAATAGAAACAGATCAAGAGATACCTGATCAGACCGCCGCATATTGTCTTATACTGAACGACTGCATATTTGAATATAAGCCTCTGAGTAACATCGTTAAAAAACTATCATGAATAAAGATGTTATAATAGTGGATGTGCAAGGTTTTAAAAATGAGAAAAATGAATTCATTATCAAGGAATTAGTTATAGGCACATCAGAACACACTCAAATATTTTTAATTAAACCTCCATATCCATTTTCTACACTTACTCTCGAAGAAAGGAAACATGTTTGGTGGATAGAAAGAAACCGAGGATACCGATGGAGTGAGGGACATATTGACTACAGAGAATTTAAAAGACTCATTAAACCTTACTTCAAAGAACGCAAGATCATAGTAAAAGGAGAAGAAAAAATTAAATGGGTGCGAGAATTATGTGGACATGAAAATGTTTTAGATATAAGTGATAAAGGTATACCTAATTTAGAAACTCTAAGTAAACTTTACTGTAAAGATATGTTTTCATTCAATTGTTTCAACCATATAAAGTATTGTGCATTAAGAAATGTTATATGCATTAGAAAATGGATTATAGAAAATAATGTATCGATGTCAGATATTTAAATAAATAGAAGTTAAATAAAAAAGTCTTTCAGTTTTAATAATTCCCTCACATAGTAAAATAATAAAACAACTTCAGTATCTTAAAATATCATTTAATTAAAACCACATTAAAATCTAACAATGTTACAACAGTTCGTTACATTAAAAAAAAAAAAATATATATATATATACTAATTTGTTTTTTTTTTTATTTAACATTAAACTTAGCTTCAAGTAATTATTACATAATTATGTTTTATACAAACTCATCACTAAGACTTATTTATTTATTTGAAATTCTTTAACTAAGGTTTACCAATTAAATATAATAGAAGTATTTTACTTACTACATATCTTTTGTTGAATATTTTACACATAGATTTTTTTACTATTTTCTTTTTACTTAATAATTTTACAATAAATCAAGTACTTCTTACTTAATTATATGTTTTCTACAGATTACCACTAAGACTTATTTATTTCAAATAACAAACTAAGATTTACCTTAAAAATTTATAACTTTAAAATTTTAATAGTTTAACAATAAAGTAACAATTACTAAAAATAATCATCACTAGTAATTTTCCTGGAAATCTTTTTTATTAAGTTTTCAGTGAGGTCCATTATCTCATCTATAGAGTCTCGCATCACATATTGCGCACTAAGTATCACACAACCATTGTCATTGTCATTTTCACTGCACTGTGTAGTTTCTGCTGAAGATCTTGAGTATGCAGCAGCTTCGTTCTCCAAGTCCACTACTTGAATTTGTATCAGCCGTTTTCCTTTTTTTTGATCCTTGGTGATTACATATGAAGTCGACGCCACATCTCTACAGTTTCTTCGTGCTGCATCTCTTTTTTGTTTCTTCTTAAGAGCTGCTTTTTTTGCCAATGCTTCTTGTACATATTTACCGAGGCCTTCGGTAGGGCTACAGAAATTAGGATCTTGTGCGTATATGGATGGAGAATAGGTTCCACATATGTCTTGAGAATCTTCCATGATCTGCGAAAAATTAGAAACATTTATTGATTAACATAAACTATACAACATATAAATAATATTAAATGCTTAATATTAGGTAGTAATACTTACAAAGAATAAATTCTGAAGTGCAATAAGGTAGGTAGGTACTAAACAGCGGGCGGCAGTTGCTCGGTTGTGTATAGATCGGCTAACGAAGTGCTACTGACTGGACTGTGGAAGGGAACTACTGTCGTATGCATCAAAATTACTGAATTGCAAAACGTAATATAGCAGCAATCGTGGGAATGAACATGTATAGACTTGTTCTGCTGGCACCGGGTATCATATTATTGAAAAATATATAATAAGTAAAAAAACAAATATCTAGGAAGATGTATGCATTCAAATTACAGATTTGCATAACGTGACATAGTGTCAATGAACATGTTTGAACTTGTTCGGGCACCGCATCTGAGGTTTTACGTTATTGAAAATATTATAACCTACGGTAATAACATTAATATTTAGGCAGAGAGAATGTAGGATACTTAATTGTAGTTAATTTACAGTGGAAACGTCATGGTGATATTTGAAATAATACAATTTTTGTATTACTGAAAATAAGTATATTTATTTATAAAAAGCTTATCTTACTAAATAATACACTGAATACATTTATAAAAGTATTTACTATGATACAAAATATTAGATACAATGTAATAATATTAAATTTCATTAACTCATGTAATAATATTATACAAATTAAAAATCTTTTAATAAAATAAAGGTGGTTTTTGTTATGAAATCGCAATAACTATACATAAGTCTTGTAGGTTTTACATTCAAAAACAACATGCAAACTATGAAGCATATAGCATATAGCTAATCGTGTAACAATAGCATCAGTAAGTAAATGCGGCCGGGCAATCTTTTCCAACCGCTTTTAGAAAATCTTCTTTTTTTTCTAGAACAAACTAGATTTATGCCCCCATGACAAAGTGGATATTTTATCTTTAAGTATAATTCGTTTGTCATCATTTGAAGATAAGGCAACTTTGTTAACAGATTGAGTAAAAATTTCGTGTTTCAGAGACTTAAACACAACATTCTTTTTCTTTATCAACTTATTGTGCAATAACACTTTATTAAAATCTTTAAAAGTAAGAGTTTTGACTACAGGTCTCTTTACTCCTTTTGCTTTTTTTAACTCGTTATTTTCAGTTTTCACGCAATATAACTTCGATCGCAGTCCTACAAATTCAACAATAAGTTGCCCGCCTAGCTCGTCCTTAAATAACCCAGGAATCTTTTTGTTTCGACATACAATATTATACTGATTATTTTTAGTATAATTGCTAGTATCGAAGTACGACTGAAACTTTAATTTTATATCGTTATATATGTCAGGTGTCTCTATACTATACAAAAAACTGTCAGTGTCCGTATAACATAATTTTAAACGAGAACCATAAAAAGGTTTCATTGTGGAGTAGTGGAAATCATACATATGATTTTTAGATATTTCCAGAACAGCGAATCCTATATAGATAGGTTTATCCAAAGTAATTAACTCTGGTTTCATTTGCACTGCTACAAAATTTTCCGTAAAAACCGTGGAACTATGGAAATTAGGCCTCGATATCAATTGTTCGGCTGTGTAACATTTTTTTGTTTTATTTCTGGTGTCATTCCACTGATTAACCAGATGAACGTTGAGTCTTTTTTCAGTATCTTCTAATGTTTTCCCAAAAATGCTGTTATTTAATAATTTAAAGAAATCCTGTTCAAATGTAGATTTAGCCTTTTGACGTAACTCTGTGTTTAAATCTATATATGGTTTTAAAAAAGGACTTTGTTTAAATTTGATTACTCGGTGAATACGTTTTAATACTAAACCGTGTTGTAAGCACGTTTTTAAATGTACGTAATGTATTACATAATTAAATTTATCGTACAAATTAGGTATCAATTTGGGATATTTTGATCCGGGTGGTGTAAACTTCTGAGGACAAAAAGGAAGGTCATTGTGCAACTCATGTAAGTATTCCGGATATTCCAAATCAACTTCTAAAATATACCCATACTTCGAGTCATTGGGTACTTGGAGAATATTAAGTTTATCTATTTCCGTTTGACTGATTAACTCAAAATCAGAATAGGGCAAGTATGAACACATTGCATACCCATATAAATTATTACAATCAATGTAAAATAAATAGTTATCGGAGATGGACGGATTATAATTTGACAAATATTTGTTATTCGCTTTGGAATACCTAGTGGAGCATAAGCATACCCCACCACGAATGCCCTTTTGAAGCATACGTACGATTTCTAGGTTTTCAATAAGTTGTAATTTCACTTTAGTTTTAAGTAACATTGCGTCGAAACTTAGTCCTGGAGCGGTCATGTAAAATGCAGGATCTAACCTATAATTATTTTTACAAGTTAGACGAAAATTCTCAAATACATCTGCTAGTAAAATTACATCTGTTTTAAGGTATAAGTCGGTGTATTCACCGAGATTTTTCAAATGAAACGTTTTCCAAACATGTTGAGCGTGATAATAATCCGATTCAGAAATGGTGTCATTGGTCAAAGTACTATAAAAACATTCTCGCGGCGGTAACACATCTTCATCATAACAACTCCAATTCGTCATGTGTTCATAGGGATACACGCCTTTGCGTTTTATTAGATCAAAGTGCTCTTTATTTGGGAAAAAATAAGACAAATGCGCAAAGTCATTACTAGTCAAGTTACCTACAAGTTTTCCTAAACTGGTACCTAAAAATTTAAATGAATCTACAAATCTAACTGGAAAATATTCCTGAAGTTTCATATGAAAAAACTTCGTGAAAGATATATAATTTTCTTTGTTTTTGGCAATGACTTTTATTCCCCCCGGGGTATCTCCTAGTTGTCGAATAAATAAATGGCTGTCATACCCGCTTAAATTGTGAAAAAATACGGGAACAAATTTAGGTAAACAAAACTGTAGATTACAGTAAGAATGTGCCGCACCTCGATATTTGCCTGTCAAATGACAATGATCTTTGACTTTATCGTCCAATAATAACTGATCACAGAGGAAACAATTTTTACATTTATCGAAATTTTCTTGCTCTTCAGCTGATAATAACGTTATTGGAATGGTTTTTTTTAAAGTTTTGTTTATTTCTTTTACGTCTTTTTTGAGAAATTCTATGAATTTTTCAACGCAATCTTTTCCACGATACGATACGTATTTATTGCGAGAGCTATCATACGAACAGACAATATAATACGCAAAAGCGGCTGGCAAATGTTTTTCTAACACAATTGTATTTTTTGAATCTAGCCCGTCACCACTCGATTTAGGTTCTAATAAAGATTCGAAATCCGCATAAATAACGAACGGCATATCTTGCATTCTTTCGAAATGGTTAAATTGTATTACGGTTCCTTGATCCGGTAGCACAGTCCGAACACCGCTACAAATGTGAGCATCAAATGTTTCCATTTTATTAAAAAATATCATACAGTCGTCACAAAAATATATTTTTGAATGATGTTTTGTTAACTGGGATCTTAATAATTTATTTAAATTTTTTATTAAACAATAATGTTTAAAATTACCCTTTTCTAATAGTAGTAAATTGATATGGTGTTTTTTTCTACGTTCTGTTTTGTACAGAGGACCGACAATCTGTGACTTGTTTGCTAGACCATACACGTTTATGCTAATTTTAGGATTATTTTTCTCAAAGGTTCGAATGTCCAAAAACCCTACAGGAAAAGTCATATTATCAGTATTGAGAATTTTTTCGTAGCGCGGATACGATGATATGCGATGGGCATTATTGCTTACGGGAAATAACGCAGCCATTACACTCCACAAAAAACAGAACGCATCATTATTTCGAATATTTATGCATGCGTGTCTCGATTTTAAACATTTCGGTAATTCTATAAACTGACCAGCCCTCAATGGGTTATATTTGTTAATATTGACTTCTAAGTATAAATTGCTTATAAAAGCCCAACCACTATCTCTTTCTTGAAATTCGTCAATCTTTGTTACAATAGTATCGACTGCGTTCGAATATATTTCACTAAAACAATAATTCTGATGAAATATCACGTTTTCAGTTGCGAATGATTTTATTTCACTTGTGCTGTTAAGTAAAGCAAAATCAGCAAAAAATTCAAAATTGACTTTAATAGAATGATAGGTAGCTTGTCGCGCAGATAGCAACTCCTGCACACGAGATCGGAGCCCGCGTAAAAACACAGCTGGCGGGCACGTGCTGCGATCGCTGACGTCACCGTCTCCCCCCGAGCCCGGCCGCACCCGATACGATGCAATCCGACTGCGGAATGCACTACTTACTTTTTCAATGCCACTACTTACTTCAATAGAATTATTATTTTTGTGTATTGTACTTCGTAAATGGGCTGAGAAAGCGCTACTTTTAATAGATATGTCACAAACTGTGCAATAAACTGTTCTCTTTGCCATGTCGGTTTCAGAAACTCAATATTTTATTACAAACAAACAATTAAACTAAACTGCTAAGAGGCTATGCTGTTGGAGGCTGCTAGTTTAATTATGTAGATAAGATAGTAAGCATCTGTATTTAAAACGTATTTTACCTACCTATGTTTTTAGTGACAGCATTAGTAGGTAAGTAAGAATTGTAATTAATACTAATTAATGAGGTTTACTCTCGAAGATTTTTTTATTTTTATTTTTTTTATTTTATTTATTAGTTTTAAATCTTATGATACCTAATTACAAAATTAAAAAGTTAACAAAACTAACACTAAATCTGTCTTAATTTTAAAAAAGTAAAAAGAAAAACTAATATTAAAAACGACTTAAACTTAGTAGTTTAAAATTATAAGTATAAGTATAAGTATTAGAACTAAGTAGTTTTAAAAAATTTGCCCTCGCTGGTGAACTGCCGCTTACAGTCCTTTATGACCTCTGTTAGCTGAACCATTTGGGAGCATTCCGAGTCACATTGAAACTTTAAAGAGACAACCGCGTGTTCCCATCGGTCTTTAGGCTCTACCGGTAGGATGTCCCTTACGTTGTAAACTTTGAGGTCTATAAATACGTCGCCATCCAAGTCAGCGGTGCGCCGCAGCACGCCGTCCGCCACCCGGCGCGACAGCGAGGACGTTAGGGTTCCTTGTTTAGCCGCGTGCTGGGCAGCCGTTTCGTCTTCACTGTCTGAATCCAGCTGCCACCCGGTCGATTTCTTCGTTGAAGACGATATCTTTTTCGGTAGCTTCCTCTTCACTGGCAATTTTGTTTCTTTTTTCTTGATACTAGAAATAAAAAATAAAAACAAATAAGTACTCTATATAGGGGAACTGTGTTCAACTGCTGAAACTAATCTTCATAAGTTTTTAAAACTATCAACGATTTCAAAAGAAACACGTTTTTACGTAAATGTACCTATGTATATGTATCCTTATAACCAGATAATAAAGTTCAAAATTGATTGTAGAAATTGGCAGTTTTGGGTAGGTTGATCTGCCACCGTGAGTACAGCAACAATAGAATTAAAAAAAAAAAAAAAATATATATATTTTTCGAACACATACTTTTTACTAGAAGTCGTTGATCCTTCGTCGTTGTCCGAGAGGAAGTGGTTGGCAAACTGCTTCTTGTTCTTGGTCTCCTTGGGGCGCTTGTACTCAGTGTCCGACCTGAAAGCCAAATGAAAATATAATTAAGTATGCATACACGGGATAATAATTAGTTAAATTTATCCGAGACAAGATAAAATTTTACTAGAAAAAATCAACCAGTCTCAGGAAGCTCGAGTGGAAATCGAACCCACGACCTTTGGATTACCGGTCCAATACTCTGACCACTAAGCTACCGAGGCCGGTAAGTCTCGTTTAGCGTAGTAGGAGCAACCGAGGCGGGGTCTAACTACATAAGTATAGCATTGTAATGCTAAAATTAAAATAATAAAAATTATCCGAGACAGTTTAAAAACTTACGAACATAATTGCAATTGCGCGGATCTTCGTGGTGCTAGCGGGACTTCGGTGAGTAGCGCAGCAGCTGGCTAGGGCGAGCGGGCGGTGGCTATTGGCGGCTGGCGGTGGCTGTGGCTGGCTAGCGACGGGCAGCAATTTCGGCGCACTTGTTGTCACTTGTTTCCCGGTCAGAATTATCAAGATGGCACGGAGTCGACAAAAGATATGAACCGCATTTAGATTTACTGAAGATTAAATAGGGAATTTTACATATATCGTAAACCTTGAGGCAAAAATATTACAAAGCATACCTTAACCTACAATGGCTTAGCGTCGTAAAGGGTATTTAATAACCATACAAATTAATATTAAATAAAACAGTTTAGAATCTCAACTTTTTCTGAAACGTTTGCAAAAAATTATAAATGAAAAACAAAAGTTTCATGTTACATGATATTTCATTCGAATCTGAGAATTCGATGCACACATATTGACGATAAACATACCTGTAAGGCAGAGTTCACAATTGTGATGCTATCGCTAAGATTTGTACTTGAATAAATAATTAATGTTATTGGTGTACATATATCAGTAAATAAATAAATGATATATACGATGTTATAAGTTTCTTCTCGATTATAAAATTTTGGTACTCTACAACTTGTTATTAAATCAGTATTTACTATGGCACCACATATATTTAGTAATAATTATCTACATTATTTATTCCAAATTAATTCTACGCAAACGATGTCACGGGTACAGCTAGTTGATTTGATAAAGGTGTAAAACTATAAATACAAAAAAGTACAACATTAAAAAAAGTCATTGCATTATTGTAACACTGTTGTGTACACATCTTTATTGCCTTCACTTATAATGTATTACCAAGTAGCATAGCGGCCGGTGGCCTATACCATCAATAGATTCGATTCCCGGTGCTATTAAGTATTGAGTACTATTTGGGCTAAGGATGTTTTTTTTTTTTTAGTGTTTGCTTTCGTTACTTAAGTTTTGTTTTTGTAAAGTTGACAATTATTGTAGTGTGCAACATGTATAATATGCACACTAGTGCATGTTATAATTTTAAATTTAATTTTAATCAATAAAAGCCATCCCATTGATTCGCGATTTTAGAACTCATTCATTTGTTTTATTATCTAAGTAAAAGTATCGTGTATAGTGTAGGTCGGCTATCGTCCGAATAGAATCTGCGTATTACGCAAGGGTCGCGTCGCGAGTTCGATTACCGCACCCAAATATAAGTGTGTTTTTTTTTTTTTTTGTTTGGTGTTTCTGATTTCCATTACACAAGTGAAGCTACTAACTTTGGGATTTGAGTATGTAGGTGTGTGATGTTGTCCAATATGTATTTACTTATAATTAACTAAATCGCTTTTGTTAATAATACAATTTAATGATAAAAAACACAAATGGAACCATAGGATAGAGCTTGTACATCAAATTTGCATAAATGCAATTTTCAAGTTCCCCTGACTTCTTGTTACTATGTACGTCAATGTACTTAAATGCTTAAATTACAATTTATTACATTTACTGCATAAAACTAGTTTTACTTTGTAGATGTAATTGGTTCTTTATATCATAAGTATTACAATTGACATTCCTATAGTCATCTATTTTTAACAACGTAACACAAGTATGGACACACACGCGTGTACGAAGAAGCTGACTTTGCATCGTTCATGGTTCACAGGTACTACAGAGTAACATAAACCATTCCCACGCTGTTAGTGTACGGTGCATGTACCTAGTGCAAGTGATGTGAAAGTTTTGGCTAAACAAACCGGAATCCTGGATAGATGGGTGACCACCCATCACTCACTGGCTTCGCAATGAAATCATCATTTTGCTGTCTAGGGGCTACCAGCCTATACGTAAAATTTTTTGTTAACATCTGTTATCGGGTATGAATGATCGATTTACCTATGCTATTTATTACGCTGATAAGTATTTGGATGCCACCAGCCCCTGGGCGACAGGCATGAGCAATCGGCCTAGATACTTTTCAACGGAATAATTGTATCTGGATGCCACCAGCCCTTGGGCGACAGGCATGAGCAATCGGCCTAGATACTTTTAATGGAATAATATCTGGATGCCACCAGCCACTGGGCGACAGGCATGAGCAATCGGCCTAGATTTTATTCCTTAGCATCAGCCACTGGGAAAAATTGAAAAATCATATTCCATTACCAGATCACGACAAAAACTTGCTGTTAGGTGCCACCAGCCTAGACGAAAATGAAAAATTTCATAGTGGTAGCTACTGTGCGTAATCCAAATTTAGGTTTTGGTTAGCTAATAGTGTATCATAGTGATAAAAACAGTGAATTTTGGTGACTCAATATGGAAAACCTACAATATTCCGTAAGTCTGCACAACATTTCATAAATGATTATTGGGCATCCTGGAACACTTTTTTACGACATTGCTCGAACGGCAGTGAGATCAATGGAGTGAAAAAAAAAAGTGTTCCAGGATGCCCAATAATTACCTACTGAAAGTGACTATTAAAAGTAAATTTATTGCGGTCGCAACTCGAATCTGTTAACGAAATGAAGTATTTCGGGTTGTATTGGTAGACACGCATCACGGTGTCAACGAAGCCATATAACTATGCCAGCATTATATATTACAACGCTAAAGAATACCCTATATTCGACAGAGTAACGGAGGAGCGGCAAGTTTGCCTACTTAGTAAAATCGAAGATAGGTCAGACACCGGTTAGCTGGAGGTAGACACGTATGACCCAGTCCAATTTCGAGTCTACCTTCAAACACACAGTGTAGTGTTAGGTTTTTATACATCGGGTATACTGGCGAAATTTATAGTCCGTTTAGAGGTCGATTGCTTGCAGGAGCGACTTAACCTACACAACTCACCCACACAATTAAGTTTAAATGTGGGCCTGGCCCTAGGTTGCAAAGGTATTACAAGTAGGGACGGATAGTTAGACCAAATGTAGGGAGATTCCGGGTAGTGTTTGGAACCTCGTCAGAGAAGGGCAGTCTCCTTCTCGGGTCAATCTCCATACCTTGTTGAAGGTAAAGCCGGAACTAACTGGATCTGCCATGGTAAGGTTAGTTCGAAAGCCAATCTAATGCCAGGTGGAGATTGTCTTTTGAGAGTGGAATTTATCTAGACTGGCAAGGGGACAGATACTGGTCGAAAACTTACTGTAGGTTAGGTAGGCGGCTGTTAGTTGGTTATTTACCTTCTAGATGAGTAGGTGCTTATAGGTCATCATATTTCAAGTGAGGCAGGCTGTAGGAATCTATAAGTAGGCGTCTCTATATGTTATTAGGTAATTAGGGATAAAACAGTATGTACATACTTAGGTCAACATAGACTAGGTACGTAGGCACGCGAAGCTAGGGCTGGATTAACTTCAACTAATAAAATTAAGGATAATTAAGATATAGTAAATAGACATAACTATGAAGTGATGTTGATTATGAGCACTGAAATGACCAATCTAGGCATTAAAGCTGTTACAAGAGGACAATAAGACTCTAATTGCTTTCTTCAAGGTGTTACTAATTAACTATTCATCTGAAATAATTAGCAGAATTAAAGTAATATTGAACCATCATTAGTTTGGATTACCTAAGAGTCTAGGCTGATTTCCTATTACAACAAAAATATTATTAAGTTATAGCAAATAAGCATAACTATACTGTGATGTTTGATTTCTGATACTGAAATGACCAAACAGGCATTTTTAGCTTTCCCTGAGGTACGATACGGCCTTAAATTGCACTCTTCAATGTGTTATAAATTAACCATCCAGATATTAGTAAAAATTAAGCTAATATTAAACAACCAGGAAACAGTTGGGAACATAGGTTATCCTGCCTGGAGATGTGAATGCACCTTAATGGTCAAAGACCTTGCAAGTTATGTACTTACTAATATTATGAAAACATAGAAATATTTGATTAGGTAACAACCCGAACCGTTAGACTAATAGTACAGTCTGCTTTATACCTATTAAAGTGAGTAAAGAATAACTTCTAAATAAAATTGACTTAATCAACAACTTAAACATTAACAAGGACAACTGTGGACAATTACATGATACCTACCTACTTAAAGTATGCTGGCTAGGATTTAGTAGGCTACTAAATAATCACCCAGTCTGAGAGACAGGGTAGAAATTAATGAAAATAATTAACCTAAGTTCACTTCCTAAAAGGAATGGATGTAGAATAAATTAGGCCTCTTTAAAAACTTAAGATGGAATATCCTGCCAAGGCAACCAATACAATGTAGTTATATTGGTACTTTATGAGATCTGTATAATAAATACTAAGAGTAAATAAAAGTAATTTTACTTTAAATGATAGCATTCTATTTAAGTTCACTTCCTAAAAGGAATAGGATATTGAATAAATCGAACATAAACTTAAGATGGAATATCCTGCCAAGGCAACCAATACAATGTAGTTATATTGGTACTCTAAGAGAACTGTATAATAAACACTAAGAGTAAATAAAAGTAATTCTACTTCAAATGATAGCATTCTATTTTAGTTAACTACCTAAAGGTTAACGGATGTAGAATAAATTAGGCATCTTTAAAAACTTAAGATGGAATATCCTGCCAAGGCAACCAATACAATGTAGTTATATTGGTAATTTATGAGATCTGTATAATAAACACTAAGAGTAAATAAAAGTATTTTTACTTCAAATGATAGCATTCTATTCAAGTTCACTTCCTTAAAGGAGTAGGATGTCGAATAAATCAAACATCTTTTAATAAACTTAGGATGTGATATTCTGCCTAGGCGACAGATACAATCTAGTTATATTAGTAATTCATAAGATCTGTATAATAAATACTAAGAGTAAATAAAAGTAATTCTACTTTAAATAATAGCATTCTATTTTAGTTTACTACCTAAAGTAGGTTGTTGAATAAATTATTCACCATTTATGGAACTGAGAGTTTAATATTCTGATAAGGCAATAAACACAGTCTGTTATTATTGTTACATTGTAATATCTTTATAATAAACACAATAATCAAGAAAGTAAGTAAGTTCCGTTGAATGTTAACTTTCCACCTTTGTTCACTAAGTACCTAAAGACATAGGTTGTTGCATTGAATAATTAAGTTTTCAATGTGATCAAGATATAGGAATAACAGCAAGCCCTAAGGTAAATTCTATTGATTTAATAAGAAATAATTGAGTACAGAACCTAATAAATAGTAACTTTTATAATGTAAGATGAAATTAAAGTTGAGGAGTGATGTAAATTCTCAGTTAATGGAATTTGAAAATAAATGATAAAGTATAAATGTAAATTCCTATCTGGTCGGGGCCGATATAAACAATGAGTTGGTCGGCACGCTAATAGCGGGGCGGGGCTATTAAATTACCAGAACCCTCTAAATGTGTAATAAATTCCCTTATAAGCTCTAATAATACCTGCGAGTTATGCTGTCTTCCCTATGGTTTTTGAGTGGTTAGGCATTTCTTTCCCGCAGCTGCTGTGAGGGATTTAGGTTGTAATTTGGATGAAGACACGGATAGGCTTATGTACATCTGGGATGTTAGGTATTGATAGTTAGGTTAATAGGTTGGTAGGAAATAATTTAACACAGGGATAAGCCAATTACTAAACTTTCACGTAAAAGATTTGGGTTACTTAGACACGGTTATCAACGTAGGTTCCATTAGACGATCTGGCCAAAAATATTTTCTTATTTTTTTATTACATCGCTTGACTGAAGTTTATCACTAATAGGTTTAAGTTATGTTAGGTCTAGATTAAGGTGCCATTATCATACAACGACAACACACTATACACAACTACACAAGCATTAGATATAGGTCGCATAGCTTTCAGTTAAGTTAAGAGTTAGTATAATATAATTTAAGTTGAGAGTTAGGGAAGGCGTAATTGATGCCAATCTTGCATGGCGGTATGTTGTAGGTGAATTAGTTTTAAGAATTAAAATAGTATTATAAGTTAAGGCAACGGCGGTGATGTACGTATGTAGTTAGAGAAATATACAGCAGTTGAAGAGGTAGATGGATGGGTGCGTTACAAAATAATGTAACACACCATTAATATGTAGTAATTGTATATTAATGTATTACTGTTGTATTGATTGATTTCTATTAATTTTCATGGATAATTTGATAATTGTCTAGTATGATATTTTTGACATTTATTTTTATTGTGTGATTTTTGACTTTTAATTAATTAATTATCCGTATAACTTCTATGTCTAACTTCTTTTTTAATGTTTGAATTTTTTCATTCACAGTAATAACTATTATAATATGTTTAACTTCGACATTCTAAATTGCCATTTGCATGCTGTTTTAACCCTTAACTACCTGCCATACATTACTGTCACACAACCACCTGACATACGTCTATGAGACCCCAAAGTAAAATGACTCCATATTTTAAAATTTAGCAACAAGGGTTTTGTTTTTAATAAAAAATCAGTTTACGTACGTATTAAATTCTTTATTTAAAAAGAAATTGCACTTGCAAATTAACATTTTTTTTATTATTAACTCTGTAACCACTTTTTTTGACTTACAAATCATCATAATTAAAAAATAAATGACGTATAAAAAAATCACAGTGAATAGGAATTTCTGCTTCCTCTTTTCAAATAATTTATGAACTAATAAACGGAAACAAACAAAAAATAAGTAACTAAAATATTTTTTTTATCAAAATTGCAGGCTCTCAACTTAGACCTTTTTGCGACAGCTCATTTCACAGATTGCTCGAGCACTCGAGGCAAATTGGTACTCTGCATTCCAAACACATATATTGCGTTTGGCGTTTCTTTGTATAATCGCAATTCGAGCAATTTTTTCTGACTGGTAGCCTTTCTTCAGCACGACTACTCCCGGAACAGCTGGTGAAGTGGCATCTTTGTTTCCTTTGAGGACGCGCTGAATTGCGTTCATAGCGTCACGTTGTAACTTGATGTTAGTTACACGATGCTCCATGTGAAGTCTTGTTATGTGTTGGGCAAATTTTTCATGAACTTGAACCTACTTGCAACCTTGTGTTTCTGAGGGTTAACCGATAAGTATAACACATAGCAGTTATTGGCAGAAATAGGTATCAAGAAGTCGATAAAATACTGCCAAAAGCCATCTGCGAGTGCGACGACCAGTGGAGTAATTCGAGTACCTTTGGTAGAGTAAATCAACGCCAATTTTGGTTTTGTTGTAAAAAAAGTATTATCTCTGGTTTTTTAGTTGATTCAACAACTTTTGGCTCGTGCTCTTTCTTCTAAAACTCATGTTTTGGATCTGGACCTGGAACTGGATCATTCCAGCCCTACATCAGTCTCCACATCGCTACATTCGTCGTTAGGTAAAGTTTCGTTGTCTGACAGATATTGTTCCAACCACTGCTCAATATCATTGTCATTTAAAGCCATTTTTAACTAAAACAAAAAAAATACAAATTTCAAAAAGTCACGTTACCACCTGACATACGTCTCTCAGACCCAAAGCAGCAGTTTTTTACTCACCTGAGACAAATGCGCGTATGTCCGGCGTCGATGAGTGGTTCCAACGGCACTGAGGTGCGCGGGGAAAAGGTACAGGAACGAACAGGTTCGTACGCGACTCGGGAGCAAATATATTTGCAATTTCATAAGTGTCAGGATCTGAGAGACGTATGGCAGGTGGTTAAGGGTTATAATGGCTAAACATGTGCGCATTGCAAATTTTGTACCACCCGTAAATTACCATGTTTTTGGCAAATAAATGATTATCTTATCTTATTCTATCTAAGTCAAATTATTTATTCAATGTAAACCTTTACAGGCACTTATTGACGTCAATACTAATAATAATAAAAAAAAGTTAACTTGTAGTTAAGACTTAACACTTAATCTAACGAGCTATAGTCTATGATAGACAGACGCGCATCGCTACTCCTAGTACCACTACACGCCGAAACAGGATCGCGTCGAACCGAAATATAAACCGTGGTGATAGAATTCTGTGTAAACAAACGTATCCTGGTACGAGACAAAAGAACCGGCAAGAAACTCAGCAAGGGCGTTTCTTTTCTGCCTTTCTTTTACAGCGTCCATAGAATTGAAAAAAGCCCTCCCTATTATAAAAGGGCACTTTCCATTACAATAATAAAAACCAAAAACAACGGCAACGACATAAAAATAAAAAATGTAATAATAAAAATAAAAAGTTCAGGTATTCAATAAAATAAAATAATCAATGTAATCAATGTAATGTAATGTAATGTAATCAGTACAAAAAAATAAAAAGTAAGACTACAACTACTAATATACCTATAACAAAAATAAGTTAGCAAGAGCAGACCATGTTTTAGGGAACGTAACGACCCGACGCACATGCCACCACCACAGAGACACTTTGAGAGAGCATGACACACTCGAGCAACTCCAATGAAACAAACAAGAAAACATTTAGGCAACGTTTTACGCAACATAAGTTGAGTAAGTACCAAGGACGTACTACTATGGCAGAGGACTGCCTTTGCGGTCCACATTGCCTAGAAGGGTTAGTCAGGGGACTAACCCTTCGGGGATAGTAGTCGGGATTATATGTATGTACGTAAATTCAGTTGAGTTACTGCGATTTTAAACTTTCTATAGTGGACTATAACGACATTAACAAATGCCATTTAGAAATCTCCACTTAAAGGATAGTCAGAGTCAATATTATGTGCTATTTCCGCGGATACTCGCGGCGGCGGCGGCAAGCAGCTGCACTGAATTAGATAGATAGATAGATAAAATATGTTGTTTGGTAGCATGTGTGCCGCAGCGATGCAAAGGGCCAAAAGCTCAGTGATACCTTTGCTCAAAGAGCAAAGCACTGCCGCTGGTTGTTCAGTGTTTGCCCAGAAAACCTGCCAGTCCGCGGAGTCGGATTTTTCTTCTAATGGAAAATAAAATGAGTTCAAATCCTGGGTCAGGCAGGTTGTTCCAGAAAATTTTATTGTGATAAATTTTCTATAGTGGAGGTTCGCCCAGCCGTAGGGCAGTATAATACTATTATAATGCTATTTACTGCTTACTAACACGATCCAAAGTTGGAGCTTGCGGCGCCGGCGGCCGCCCTGCAGGTGCACTGAATAAAATACCTTTTTTAATTACTTCATTGGTAATCATTTGGCCTCCTACCAATACGCATTGGGTCAGCGCGGTGGGTTGTGGCAAAATCTCCCAACGTGCTGTTATTGATAACGCAGTGCGACCTTATAAACGTCCTACACGTAGGAAGAAGATAGGGGCACCACGTTGATTCATTGCTTCTCTGAACACATTCCATTGTAAGTACAAGCGGCAGAGCAAGCCTATGGGGCTATGTTCTAACCGCATAAAGCTATTATTTAAGAATAAAAACGTTATTATAGTTTAGGTCTTTTTAGGGTTTCGTACCTTAAAACGAAAAAACGGAACCCTAACACTGTAAGGGAAAGGGTCCGTACTCCGTAGGCTCTTTGAAATTTTGAGAGGGGTCCGTGACTAGAGAAAGGTTAAGAACCCTGCCTTACAGGATCACTTTGTTGTCCGTCTGTCGTGTCTGTCAAGACAATTTATCTTAAAACGCGTGGAGGTATCCCGTTGAAATTAATACGATATACTCAGGTCTATAGTCTTTTAGAGCTGTGAAAAAAAAAAAACTTCTAAATTAACGTAAAAAAGATACGGCCGCTTATGCCGCAAAAAAACGAAGATTTTGACACTCTCAAGGCCTTGATCAACAATATTATAGTCGATCGAAGTCTCAAGGGTATCAAATATTATAGGGTATTATCCGTTGACCTAGAACTATAAAAATTGGCAAGTGTTACCGTCTTATACTGTAGGTAAGTATAGGGAAAAGTCTGAAAACTATACATTTGTAATTAAATCATTAAAAACAGGATCTTTATGCTAATAAAAACGTATATTTCGACACTCTCAAGGGTATCAAAATTTATAGGGTATTTTCCGTTGACCTAGAACTATGAAATTTGGCAAGTATTACCGTCTTATACATTTTTTTTATTCTACTACTGGTAAGCGCTTGGCCTTCATCTCACCTGATAGTAAGTGACGATAAGGCCGAAGGTGGAAGCGCGCTTCACCCGGAATCCACAACCACTGAGGAACTGGCTATCTTATCTCAAACTGTCGAAACACAACAATATTAAAAACATCGTTGTTATGGCGACAGACTTAGATAAAATGGTGGTAGCTAGCCAGGCGGACTTAACAGCCCTACCACCAACTAAACCAAGCACACAAAGATGTACCCCCCGCTGGGAATCGAACCCGGGACCTCTGGGTTTGGTGGCTTAGCCACTAGACCACAGAGGCGGTTACAAATATAGGAAACAATCTGAAAACTATACATTTGTAATTAAATCATTAAAAAACAGAGTCTGTAGGCCAAAAAAAACGTATATTTCGACACTCTCAAGGGAATAAAAATTTATATGGTATTTTCCGTTAAACTATAACTATGAAATTTGACAAGTATTACCGTCTTATACTACAAGTATAGGGAAAAATTTGAAAACTATACATTTGTAATTAAATCATTAAAAAAACAGGGTTATTATGCCAGGGACGGCGCGCCACATTTTGAATTGAGTTAACCGTGTCATGTGGGGCATCGTATGAAAGGGCTTCATTGGCACAAGCTTAAACAGATTTTTAATTATTTTTATGACTATTGTATAGTTTTCTATTCTAAATGAAAAAAAATATTAACATGCATCTACAAATTTGTACGGCACCCTCGGTGGGCAAGGTTCGTCTGTGAAGCGCACCTGACGTTATAGAGTTCTACAGTTCTTTTAATATCACTGCGAATTCAGCAAAATAACAATGGGCTAATATTTTGTACATACCTACCTATTTCCACGGACGATTAGCGAGGCTCGCGGCAGCCTTGCAACTGCGCTAAATTACTTATTCTTTGGGCCTAACGTTTTTTTATATGTGATCGAAGGGCCGAACAGACGCTTGCTTTTTATATTTATATGTGTAAGCAATAAATTATTTGTTGCTTACACATGTGGTAGGTACTTATGAGGTGTTAAAAACCGGTAAAGATCAACACATGGACCCTGCAAGGGTATAACAACTTAGATATAATTTATATACAGTTAAACAGTATTAGTATATCATTAAGTTTATAAAAGCATTTATCTATTAAATATTTATTTAATTATCTTCTATTTCTCTTATTGTGTTTGGTAATGAATTGTATAATTTTACTGCCATGGAATAAGGTCCTGATCTCGGGTGTATATTGTTTGATATAAATACTTATGATCTAACGTTCATTTAATATAATTTCATTTCATATAATTTTATTTGATGTAACAACTGACTTGATATTATAAACATTTAATATAATTTTAGAATCTATAATTTCATGTGATATAATGTCCATATGATATAATAAACATTTGATATAATAATCTAATGGTATAAAACATTATTCATATAATACTCAGACCCAAATGACGCCTTCCAAGAAAGCAAGCAAGCAGCATGCGAGCAAGCATGCAGCATGCTAGCAATCATGCAGCATGCTAGCAATAATGCAGCATGCAAGCAACAGCATGCAGCATGCAAGCAAGCATGCAGCGTGCAAGCAAGCATGCAGCGTGCAAGCAAGCATTCAGCGTGCAAGCAAGCATGCAGCATGCAAGCAAGCATGCAGAATGCAAGCAAGCACGCAGCATGCAAGCAAGCATGCAGCAGGCATGGTTTCTTTCACGGCTTATCGTCGCAGCTCGCGGGCCGCCTCGCCTAAATTACACTCTAGCGTAGGGCAGACAAGTCTACGTAGAGTCGGTTTTGCCGCGATTCGTTTCTGTCACTTTTGGGGGTTAAGTTGCTCGCGTCCGTAGGTTTACCCTTGAGACCCTACACGTGACCCCTGGGTGGTGCTAAATGAGTGACACCAACTGAGTGGTAGAGCCACGCTGCGTTGCAGCACGCATTGGGTCGGCTCGCCCGGCGTAATACCACCCCCTCACGAATTTTCGGCGTGAAACAATGGCACTTTGTGCTGTTGTGTTTCGTCCGGCGAGTGAGGGTTCCGGAGACCCCTCCCCCCCCCCCCTAACAATTGATATGGCAGCGAACTGTAATCTAGATTTACCCCAGGGGGGTACCGACACATCCAGTGTCGGAGAATCCCCCCCTGAGCGTTCTCGCTCAGGCTGCCCTACGTATTCTGGGGAGGGCAAAAGTTCGTTCGTGCCAGGGCATGCTGCAGGCAGGAGAAAGGCGGGACAATTGGCACCCCCTCCTACGCTTCGCGTGGACTTCTGCAATATCAGGGGAATCTACTCTAACTTGAGCGCCGTCCATTACCACCTCGAGACGGCGAAACCGGCCTTGCTCTTCCTCACCGAGACGCAGATATCCCCCCCTCCTGACTTCTCGTACTTGCGCTACCCGGGATACAACCTGTGTTTGCGCCACAGCGCAACGGATAACCGTCGCTGCGCCGGTCAATTAAAGTGCATATTGGTGCAACGAATGTGCAACGAATGATCGGCCAATCACAGCGAGGTGACAATTATACTAGACGAAGTGTTCGCCCGCGCCGCCGGCGCTGGCGCAAAGGCAGTGTGCTCCGACCGTTCACAGAAAACCCATGCGCGCGCGCGCAAGAACTCAGCCCGTGAACACGACAGACATGTGTTAAGTGTATGTGCAGTGAGAGCGCTTTGTTTACCAGCTCAACTACCCCTAAAACGCCACCGACCAGTGCCCTGAGTGAACTGTGTTGTGTGTTGCCGCCTTCAAGCCTGCGACCCCGCGCCTAGAGCGCCAGCTGCCTTCAGCTCCAACCAGCTCCAGCCCGAACCAAGTAAGCCCCAGCTATCCTATTTTATCATTTCCCTCCGCCGCATGTTGGTGCCTTAAGCGCCAACATTTATGATCCTACGAGCCGGATACATACAGTCCACTAGTTTTTAAACCCTACCTTACACACTTCATTTTTTTGCCTCGACTCGTGCCGCCACCCATACACGCCTACACAACTGCACACAACACCCAAACACCCCTTACTGCCCTTACTGCAGGACTAGGGGGCATAGACTAATAGCGTGCGCTACCTACAATGCCCAGCCGACGCAGGGCCGGTGGGATTTTGTGGTATCGCGCGAGCGCTGTCCCCGCTGTCTCGGACCACATTACCCGGGCGAATGTAAGTCGGTGAAGGCATGCAGAGTGTGTGGCATCGCCGACCACCACACGTCCCTTCACCGACCGGACGACGCCACGCAGCATTACCAGCCGGAATCGGCGGCGCGGCGGCTTCCGCCCCAGCTGCGGGACACTCCGGCAAAGCGACCCACCGACAGAACGCTGCATGCGTCCGCGCATGCACAGCAGTCGCATCAGGGGTCGCAGGAGTAGGTACATGTTACCGTAGCCCCACATTGTTAATACAGTCCGCTATTATATATATATAGGATAACTATTTCAGCCCATTAACTATTTCATTACATGTTGGTCATTCGACCCGTTAAAATAATATTTACTCATATTTCGTAGTTATCACGTAGCTTAATTTTAATTTCTGATTTTTAAATTTTATCGCGTAACATTCCTAATTTCATTACCTTACATGACCCTTTCTGCACGATAGACGTTGCAAAGTGCATTGCGAAATATTATTAACCTACCTACAAAAATAAATTAAGAACGTGTTCCAAGAACAGTGTTCGATTCGTGTTATATTTTTACTTACTAATTAAGTTGCACATTGTTTGTGTTGGTTTGATGCATTAGCACACACTGACCAATTTTGTCCTGACTAAGCGCGCTTGTGTAGATAATTGTTGCCTAATATTACTTTGAGTCTGTAGTTAAATTATTACGTTGCGTGTGGTATTATGACGAGATATTTATTTCCCCGTTTTATTTTGTAATGAAATTTTTATGTTCGTGTCGTGTTAAATCGGCTCAGATCTCTTGCATGCTTACCACGCGTGCCAACCAGCGTGCCTTTAGTTTTTCGCTCGTGTTAATTTTATATTTTTTCTGCTTTTAATTTTTGCCTTGGCAATCGGCTCAATCTCGTGCGTGCTCACCACAAGAGCATAGTACTTCTACACACGTGCACCCACACATCAGCCTGCAGCATATACACACATGCAGTCTGCTTTTTATTTTCTTCTATTGCGGTCGCCTTTTATTGCGCCTTTGCTCTTTGCGCCACAGCGCGCATTGCGCTTTTCTGTGCCTATATGCTATCGTGCTCAGTGCACAGCCTTTTTTGTTGTTGTTTTTGTGCCTGTATGCTATCGTGCTCAGTGCACAGCCCTTTTTGTTGTTGTTTTTGTGCCTGTATGCTAACGTGCTCAGTGCACAGCCTTTTTTGTTGTTGTTTTTGTGCCTGTATGCTATCGTGCTCAGTGCACAGCCCTTTTTGTTGTTGTTTTTGTGCCTGTATGCTATCGTGCTCAGTGCACAGCCTTTTTTGTTGTTGTTTTGTGCCTATATGTCATTATGCTCAGTTCACGATTCAAGTGACTACATGATGGCATGCCCAGTGTACAGCCTTTTTGTTGTTGTTTTGTGCCTATATGCCATTATGCTCAGTTCACGATTCAAGTGACTACATGATGGCATGCCCAGTGTACAGCCCTTTTTGTTGTTGTTTTGTGCCTATATGCCATTATGCTCAGTTCATGATTTAAGTGACTACATGATGGCATGCCCAGTGTACAGCCTTTTTTGTTGTTGTTTTGTGCCTATATGCCATTATGCTCAGTTCATGATTCAAGTGACTACATGATGGCATGCCCAGTGTACAGCGTTTTTTGTTGTTGTTTTGTGCCTATATGTTGCTGTGCTCAGTGCACGATCTTACTCATACAGTCACACACGTGCATTCCTCTTAGCTCATCATATACACACCCACTCGACATTAACTCAACACAGCACGAATCGGGGCTGTAGTCCCCCTTTAACTTCCATTCCTTCCCCCCCCCCCTCCTACCCTCTAGGGCCCGGGAAGATGTTTGCGCCACAGCGCAACGGATAACTGTCGCTGCGCCGGTCAATTAAAGTGCATATTGGTGCAACGAATGTGCAACGAATGATCGGCCAATCACAGCGAGGTGACAATTATACTAGACGAAGTGTTCGCCCGCGCCGCCGGCGATGGCGCAAAGGTAGTGTGCTCCGACCGTTCATAGAGACCCACGCGCGCGCGCGCAAGAACTCAGCCCGTGAACAACCATGTGTTAAGTGTATGTGAATTGAGAGCGCTTTGTTTACCAGCTCAACTACCCCTAAAACGCCACCGACCAGTGAACTGTGTTGTGTGTTGCCGCCCACAAGCCTGCGACCCCGCGCCTAGAGCGCCAGTTGCCTTCAGCTCCAACCAGCTCCAGCCCGAACCAAGTAAGCCCCAGCAATCCTATTTTATCATTTCCCTCCGCCGCATGTTGGTGCCTTAAGCGCCAACAACCTGGAACATGCATTTGTGCCGGTGTTTGTGCCTATGTCAGGGAGGATATGTGCGTTCGTCGCCTTGGCAATCTTGAAGATAGGGACCTCTCCATCTTATGGCTGCACGTCGACTGCGGACGTCATCCTCGCGTCTACGCGTGCCTGTATAGGTCCCACAGCGGTAACATCGGAACTGGCCAACTCATCGAGACCGTCCAAACAGCGACAGACTCCCTTCTCCAACGGATCCCCTCGGCCGAGATTGTGGTATTGGGAGACTTCAATGCCCACCACGTCGAATGGCTTGGTTCACGCACAACTGACCACGCGGGTAGAGCCGTTCATGACTTCGCTTTGGCCTACAGTCTGTCCCAATTGGTAACCGAGCCAACACGGGTTCCAGATGTGGAGGGCCATGCACCTTCTTTATTGGACCTTCTGCTGACCTCGCACCTAGACGGCTATCAAGTTTCTGTTGATGCACCACTAGGCTCATCAGACCACTGTCTGATTCGCAGCACTGTGCCTCTCACAGAAACTTCAAAGCCGCAACCAGCGGCTAGCCGTCGAGTCTGGCATTATAGGTCGGCGGACTGGGATGGGATGCGAAGCTTCTTTGCGTCCTACCCGTGGTGGCGAGTTTGCTTCTCGCTGGATGATCCTGATGTCGCCGGTGACTCTGTCGTTGATGTGATACTGCAGGGAATTGAACTTTTCATTCCAAACTCTGTAGTTCCCATTGGCGGCAAGTCCCAACCATGGTTTGGTCGTTGCTGCAAAATGGCGTCTCGCCAAAAGCGACAGCATTACCAAGCCTGGGCTAATGCGGTGTCATCAAAGGATCCAAACACCAGTGCGCTCAGAAAGAAGTACAACTTTGCCGCCAGATCCTTTAAGAAGGACATTGCCAAGGCGAAGTCATCATTCATAGGTAGAATTGGCGAGAGGCTAGTGCGTCTTCCTTCGGGGACGCGTGCGTTCTGGTCTCTCGCCAAAGCTATCTTAGGGAATTTTGTCAGCCGTCCCTACCACCATTGCACAAGACCGATGACTGCCTGGCCTATACTGCAAAGGAGAAAGCCGATCTCTTGGGCTCTCTTTTCGCATCAAACTCGACCTTGGACGATGGGGAAAACTCTCCACCAACCATACCGCATTGCGCTTGTACAATGCCAAACGTTCAGTTCCTGCAAAGGTCACTTCGTAAGGCTCTTTTTTCCCTTGATATCCATAAGGCGAGTGGGCCTGATGCAGTTCCACCCATTGTGCTTCGGACGTGTGCTCCTGAATTGGCACCAGTTCTAACGCGCCTTTTCCAGCTCTCTTACACCACTGGCGTCGTCCCGAGCTCTTGGAAGACAGCCCTTGTCCACCCGATTCCAAAAAAAGGCGATCGCTCAGATCCGTCTAACTACAGGCCAATAGCTATTACCTCTTTACTCTCCAAAGTAATGGAGTCCATTATAAACCGCCAGCTCTTAAGGTACCTAGAAGAGAACCAGCTACTAAGTGATCGCCAGTATGGTTTTCGTCGCGGTCGATCGGCTGGTGATCTTTTAGTGTACCTTACTCACCGATGGGCGGAGGCAGTCGAGAGTAAAGGGGAGGCACTGGCAGTTAGCTTGGACGTAGCGAAAGCTTTTGACAGGGTTTGGCACAGGGCTCTTTTCTCTAAACTTCCATCATACGGGCTTCCTGATAAATTGTGTTCATGGGTTGCCAGCTTTCTTACTGGGCGTAGCATCAGAGTCGCAGTCGACGGTTCGTGCTCCGACATGAAGCCTGTGAATGCTGGAGTCCCGCAGGGGTGTGTGTTGTCCCCTACTTTGTTTCTTCTGCATATCAATGACATGCTGCATAACAACAGCATTCATTGCTATGCGGATGACAGTACTGGGGATACGCTCTACACCGGGCGAGCTAATATTTCTCTGGAAAGCGTCATCGAGAGCCGGAATAAACTTGTGACTGACACCGAGAACATGTTAAGTCATGTCTCGGATTGGGGCCGACATAACCTAGTCCGCTTTAACCCCTCCAAAACACAAGTTTGCGCATTTACCGCGAAAAAACATCCCTTTAGTCATTTGGAAGGTAAAGCTAAATTAGCTTCGAAAAAGCTGGGTGTGCTCAATAGAAGGGGTCAGTATTTCACGCCGGCCCACCGTTTACAACTGTTTAAAGCACAGGTCAGGCCGCATATGGAATACTGCTCCCATCTCTGGGCTGGAGCACCCCAATACCAACTCCTTCCATTTGACCGCATTCAACGCAGAGCTGCCGAATTGTCGGCGACGTGGTTATTTCAGGTCGGCTCGATCCACTGGCTCTACGGAGAGACGTTGCGTCTCTCTGTATATTGTACCGTATATATCATGGGGAGTGTTCTGAGGAATTGTTCGGCTTGATCCCTGCCGCTAATTTCCTTCACCACACTACACGCAATCGACTGTCATTCCATCCACATCACCTTGATGGATGGCGGTCTACTACTGTGCGTTTTCAAGAAATTTCTTGCCTCGAACTACAGTGTTGTGGAACCAGCTCTCGGCGGCGGTATTTCCGGACCGTTACGACTTAGGGATCTTCAAGAAACGAGCCTATTCCTTCCTTAAAGGCCGGCAACGCGCCTGCGATTCCTCTGGTTTTGCGGGTGTCCATGGGCGGCGGTGATTACTTTCCATCAGGTGACCCGCTTGCTCGTTTGCCTCCTTCTGCTATAAAAAAAAAAAAAAAAACTTTTGTGGCACATCCTTACCAAAAACACAACTTAATTACTTTTAAAGATTTTTTTTTCAAATCAAAATCAAATTGGGGTTAAAATGATAATTTTATTTTAAAGTAAAAAATATATCAAATGAAGTTATAGATTATGTTATTATACCAATATAGCTTTATAGAAAAAGTTGTTATAGAATATGAGTATTATATCAAATGACTAGTATACGTAATGTTGTTATGGGAAGTGTATATAGATCAAGTAAAAATTATATCCAATGAACGTTATGTCCTTTGTAATTAGTTCATATGACATTAAATGAAATTATACGCACCCCCTGATCTCACTATAGATAAATTAGTTTTAGGTAGAAGTAGCTTATTTTTGTCTGAGTCTTACGCTTTTATTTTCAACTCTCTGGAACAAGTCAATATTTTTCCTTACTAATTTGCAAGATTCTAATATACGAGTATATATAATGAATTTACAGTTAAAATTTTATATAGTTTAAAATTATAGTCTGCAAACAAGCAGGCGGGCTGCCTGATGGTGAGCGGTCATCGCCGCCCATAGCGTTGCCGACCTGAGAAAAACCTCTTTACACCCCTTTTGAAAGAGTCCATGTCGTAGTTTAATGGGAAAACCTCTGATGGCAGCTCATTCCACAGTTTAATAGTGCGTGGAATAAAGCACTTCTTGAAGCGAACCTTTCGAGAGAACAGTGGCTCCAGGAAATGTGCGTGTGCTTTGTTCTGATGGCGAGCGGTGCGATGGTAGAAAGAAGAAGTGGGCACCAAATTAAAGAGTTCCTCAGTGCATTCTCCATTTTACAGGTGGTAGAACACACTCAATGAGCCGATGTCACGTCGCAAGGCTAGGGGTTCTATTCTAACCGCTCTGAAGTTTGGGATTATTGACCAGTCGAATGGCTCGTTGCTGCATAGATTCCAAAGGGTCAAGCTGGCATTTAGAACCTCCGGACCAAAGATGAAAACAGTACTCCATGTGAAGTCTAACTTGGGCTTTGAACAACTGTAAAAACTGATTAGACGTGAAGTACCGTCTCGCTTTCCTAAGAACTCCTAATTTATTGGATGCCGTCTTCGCTTTGTCCTCTAGATACCTGCGGAACTGTACATCACTTGATATGTCAACACCAAGGATCCCAATGCTGCTTGAGATGTTAGGTGGAGTGCTCTGGAACTGTGGTGCTACGATAAATGGATCCTTTTTGGCGGTGAACACGCAAACCTGTGTCTTGAAGTGGTTGAACTGAAAAAGTTCAATTCACCGCATTTTAAGACCCATTTTAAGGAGTTCTCAACTTTGGATACAAGTTTCAGCCGATTTTCCTGAGTAAAAGTCCGAGGCACATTAGGTCTTCCAATGTACAGGGCGTCTCCCGTACTGTCATCCGCATAGCAATACATACTTTTAATGTTGGCCATATCATTGATATGCAGCAGAAACAGCGTGGGAGACAGAACTGAGCCCTGGGGAACGCCAGCGTTTATGGGCATGACATCAGAGCAGCAACCGTTGACAGCGACCTTAATGCTGCGCCCACAAAAGAAGCTAGCGACCTATTTACAAAGTCCCTCGGGTATTTCGTATGATGGTAACTTCGCGAGAAGCGCTCTGTGCCAGACCCTATCGAATGCCTTTGCAATGTCTAAGCTATAACCGCTAGAGCTTCACCTCGACTCTCTATAGCCTCTGCCCAACGGTATGTGAGATATACCAGGAGATCACCCGTTGACCGCCCATGACGGAAGCGGTATTGGCTGTCGGAAATCAACTGGCGTTCTTCAAGATATCCTAGGAGCTACTTATTGATGATGCGCTCCATGACATTTGAGAGGAGGGATGTGATTGCTATGGGCCTGTAGTTCGAAGGGTCTGATCGATCTCCTTTTTTAGGAATCTGGTGCACAAGAGCTATCTTCCACGAAGACGGAACACTATGGACTTGGTAGGACAATCGACATAGGCGTGCTATTACTGGTGTCAACAACTGGTTGTTTAAAAGATTAAAGAGGTTTCAATAACTTGCGGGGGATGAACAGTTCTTAAGCGGTTTTGCGGTCAGCAATTCATTGTTCTCCATATACTTCTTTTATTTTAGTAATAATCAATATGTCATTGCTTAATACTAATATAAAATAACTCCTTTATTGTCTTAGAAAGCACATTGGAAGAGACGTTACACAAAGGTCTCTGAAAGAGATCTCTTCTAGCCAATCCTAGCTGAAAGAAAGAAAGTATTCGGAACTAATGATAGCGAAATGCTGATTTATTACAAATTTTGAATTGTAAAAAATACAGCGTGTTTCTTGTAAGCGTAAAACGGACTCTATACTGCACTTACATCATTCAACAGCATAGAGCATCGCCGCTCTACAGTTTGCAAGCGTAGACACTATGGCAAAAACAAGAAAAAAAGAAAAATTAACACTTTTTTTAATCTAAGACACTATTGTCAACAAAATGGTTGACAGAAGGCATAATACTGTAGCATTAAAAAAAAATATTAAAATTATTTACTTTGAGTAACAATATTATACATCAAAAGCTATGGGTTGGGCGTTCTCTTTAAGCTTAAGGGCCTGTTGTGAGAAACCCCGTTCCTCCTTAATGATACTAATTATTAGATAAGTATAATTAATAAAATAACAAAATAAGAAAAGTAAAAAGCATTATTATTTTACCGACTATTGTTTACCAACTAAGACTCTTAGAAACCAGTGTGTACGTGTGTGGGGGTGAGTGTGTGTGTGTATGTGGGTGTGTTTGCGAGTGGGTGGGTGGGTGTATGTGTGAGTGTTTGTGTTATGTTTTAAGTAATGACTTTGAGGAGTGATTCTGTCTCTTCCCAAGTTTTATTTTTAGCCATTTAGTTAACAGTTTTTTTGTCTCGTTATGTGTCTTGTTATAAATAAATAATTTTCTGTTAGCGATGTTATATAAAATATGTGACCAGATTGAACAGTGTATTATTGTATTTGTGCAAATTTTGTCCTGACCATTGGGGCATGGACTGCTATAATAAAAGAAGGAAAGACCTTCTTTTATTCATTATATCCGGGTTATATGGTAAAGATTTGTGTAGTTTGAGGATACTTTGCATTTTATATAACTTCCTAACCGAAAGCACGTCACTCAATTCGTAAAGTTTTTCAGTTGAAAAACGCGATTTTTTGATTTACATTATTACCTCAAAAGACATCTTTGCGCTCGCTCTAGCTCCAAGAATTTAGTTTTACCAGCACCTCCCCATACAGTCATGCAGTAGGTAAAATAGACTGTGCAAGAGCTATGTATATAGTATTTAACAGACTGTTTGGTGAAGTATGACTATTTCCATTTGCTTGTGAAATCACATGTCGCAAAGTTTTAAAGATCCAGACTAGCTTTCTAATTTTGTTACTCATGTATTCAAGGTGAGGGCCCATTACAGTCTATTGTCAAGCATAACACATAAATATTTTTGTTGAATGACTTTCTCAATGGATTTGCAAGTACAGGTCAATACCTGTGTAGTGGATTGGGCCCTGACAATCATGTATTTTGATGTTTATAATGTCGTTTATTATGTGTACTATTTTCAATGCCAAAGTAAATAAATTTTGTTTTCTGAATGTTAAGTGTTAGACGGTTGGAACTTAGCCACTCAGCGATTAAGCTCAGACCTTGTTCGGTGTATGACTTAACGTCATCCCAATTTCAAGTCAGGGAATACTCAAACTGATTCACTTTTCTGGTGACTCTGTTATGGTATACGGGTATGCGACCCCGGCTTCCCGAGCTACTACTGACTCACACTTGTCTTCCGAGACAGTAGTATCCTTATCCCCTTTCCTTTTCCTTATTCCCATCCTGCAACCTATATTCCCTGGTTCCCTGGTTCTTTGGGCTGATTCCCCCATAAAGTTTTCGAGCCTGTAGCGGTGCGGAAGGCGGACACCGCCGGAATGGCACTTAACCCGGCAACTGCAGCGCTGCAGCGGGGCATCTGTGACGTACCTCAAAGGGCGTATGTCGGAATCCGAGAGGCATACGGCCAGTCGCTGCATCTTGTAGGTCTAACTAGTCGTAGCGGACCCCCGCTCCACTAGCAACCAGGCCTAGAAGACGAGAGAGTGGGTTTGTGTATGCGCAAATGCTCACCCACTTTAATATATTCCCGCGCTGATGACCCCTGGCAAGTACCTGGACATTGAGTGCAAGTCCTGCGGCGATGGAGACTGGTGGTGAGGACTGAACTGGTGGGTTTGGTCTCTAGCTGGATCTCTGCACGTATGGCGGTTGGGTGGTGATGGTCGTTCCGGTACTCATTCGAGGCAAAAGAACTGGTTCGGCAGCTCACCCGACGACAAAGTAGCCGTATTTAGGGATCGCACTGCTTTCCCCAATGCAGGGAGGGGCCTAGAAAAGGTGGCCTAAACAAAGCTTGCCTCAATCCGATCCAGACAGCTAACCGCGGTTGTCTGGTCACCAACTAAAATCGGTCGAAATAAGCACAAAATAAATGCATCCCTTTATATAGCTGCGTGGAATGTCAGATCGCTATTACGACAATGACAACAACCTTTGCCCAGAGAGGAAAGCACTCATAGCACGAGAATTGTCTCGCTATAACATTGACATAGCAGCAATCAGCGAAACTCACTTAGCGGATTGTGGTGAGCTCTGTGAGGAGTTGGGTGGATACACGTATTACTGGGTGGGCAAGCCAGCAAGTGACGGACCCGCAAGTGGCGTTGGATTTGCGATCCGGAACAACATCGCCGGATCACTTATTGAGCCTCCTAAAGGTATTAATGACAGAATTATGTCCTTGCGACTCCAAGTAGCACCCAGGAAATATCTTCACCTAGTGAGCGTGTATGCACCTACCATGACATCATCTGATGAGGATAAGCTCCAATTTTATAAAAGTATTCGTAAGGTTCTGCAGGGAGTTCCAGCTTGTGACAAATTGATTTTGCTCGGTGACTTTCATGCGCGTGTTGGTACAGAGTATATCGCCTGGAGGAATGTGTTGGGGAAGCATGGTGTTGGTAAGTGTAACACCAACGGCTCTGCTCTTCTTACTCTTTGTTCCGAATTCGAATTCGATCTCAGCATCACAAATACATTCTTCAGGCTCCCTGACAAATACAAGACATCTTGGATGCATCCCCGCTCCGGGCACTGTCATCTTCTTGATTACATCATTGTACGCAGGCGAGACCTCAGAAATGTACTTAAAACAAGAGCAATGCGTGGTGTCCAGGATTGGACCTACCATCGCCTTATCAGATCCAGGATGCGGTTGAACTACAAGCCTCCGCGCAGAGCAGAACACAAGATTCCAGCTTGACTAGCCTTTGCGAAGCTGGCCTACGATGAAGCGACGCAGCACAAACTTGATGCGGAATTTGATGCTGTAATGTCTGGCACTGATGACACCACCTCAATAGATGCCAATTGGCGTACGTACGCAAAGGCTCTGTACGAAGTTTCTCAGCAATAAATTGGCAAACCACAAAAGAAAAACGAAGATTATTTTGATCACTCTGATGTGGAAATACGACAGCTTGTTAAAAATTCTCGTCTTGCTTTGAGGGGTAACACTAGTGCAGGACTTTGCAGCTCTATACAGCAAGAGCTCAAGGCAAAAATCCGAGAACTGAAGGATGGTTGGTGGCGCCGCAAGGCCGAAGAGCTGCAGTTGTTAGCAGATAGCAGCTGGTCAATCTGCAAAGTTCTTCGAGGGGCTGAAGTCTGTTTATGGACTACGCGTGAAAAAGACTGCTCCAGTTTATTCGCGAGACAAATCCCGAAGATTGACAGATCCGAAAGAGGTTCTTTTGCGTTGGACTGAACACTTTAACGAGGTGCTTTTTTTTTTATAGCAGAAGGAGGCAAACGAGCAAGCGGGTCACCTGATGGAAAGTAATCACCGCCGCCTATGGACACCCGCAAAACCAGAGGAATCGCAGGCGCGTTGCCGGTCTTTAAGGAAGGAATAGGCTCGTTTCTTGAAGATCCCTAAGTCGTAAGGATTCCAATAATCGGATTGGTATCAAGGGGAGCTCCCTCAAAGTTCAGAGGTACGACGAAGGGATGTTTTTTCGCGGTAAATGCGCAAACTTGTGTTTTGGAGGGGTTAAAGCGGACTAGGTTATGTCGGCCCCAATCCGAGACATGACTTAACATGTTCTCGGTGTCAGTCACAAGTTTATTCCGGCTCTCGATGACGCTTTCCAGAGAAATATTAGCTCGCCCGGTGTAGAGCGTATCCCCAGTACTGTCATCCGCATAGCAATGAATGCTGTTGTTATGCAGCATGTCATTGATATGCAGAAGAAACAAAGTAGGGGACAACACACACCCCTGCGGGACTCCAACATTCACAGGCTTCATGTCGGAGCACGAACCGTCGACTGCGACTCTGATGCTACGCCCAGTAAGAAAGCTGGCAACCCATGAACACAATTTCTCAGGAAGCCCGTATGATGGAAGTTTAGAGAAAAGAGCCCTGTGCCATACCCTATCAAAAGCTTTCGCTACGTCCAAGCTAACTGCCAGTGCCTCCCCTTTACTCTCGACTGCCTCCGCCCATCGGTGAGTAAGGTACACTAAAAGATCACCAGCCGATCGACCGCGACGAAAACCATACTGGCGATCACTTAGTAGCTGGTTCTCTTCTAGGTACCTTAAGAGCTGGCGGTTTATAATGGACTCCATTACTTTGGAGAGTAAAGAGGTAATAGCTATTGGCCTGTAGTTAGACGGATCTGAGCGATCGCCTTTTTTTGGAATCGGGTGGACAAGGGCTGTCTTCCAAGAGCTCGGGACGACGCCAGTGGTGTAAGAGAGCTGGAAAAGGCGCGTTAGAACTAGTGCCAATTCAGGAGCGCACGTCCGAAGCACAATGGGTGGAACTGCATCAGGCCCACTCGCCTTATGGATATCAAGGGAAAAAGGAGCCTTACGAACTGACCTTTGCAGGAACTGAACGTTTGGCATTGTACAAGCGCAATGCGGTATGGTTGGTAGAGAGTTTTCCCCATCGTCCAAGGTCGAGTTTGATGCGAAAAGAGAGCCCAAGAGATCGGCTTTCTCCTTTGCAGTATAGGCCAGGCAGTCATCGGTCTTGTGCAATGGTGGTAGGGACGGCTGACAAAAATTCCCTAAGATAGCTTTGGCGAGAGACCAGAACGCACGCGTCCCCGAAGGAAGACGCACTAGCCTCTCGCCAATTCTACCTATGAATGATGACTTCGCCTTGGCAATGTTCTTCTTAAAGGATCTGGCGGCAAAGTTGTACTTCTTTCTGAGCGCACTGGTGTTTGGATCCTTTGATGACACCGCATTAGCCCAGGCTTGGTAATGCTGTCGCTTTTGGCGAGACGCCATTTTGCAGCAACGACCAAACCATGGTTGGGACTTGCCGCCAATGGGAACCACAGAGTTTGGAATGAAAAGTTCCATTCCCTGCAGTATCACATCAACGACAGAGTCAGCAGCGACATCAGGATCATCCATCGAGAAGCAAACTCGCCACCACGGGTGGGACGCAAAGAAGCTTCGCATCCCATCCCAGTCCGCCGACCTATAATGCCAGACTCGACGGCTAGCCGCTGGTTGCGGTTTTGAAGTTTCTGTGAGAGGCACAGTGCTGCTAATCAGACAGTGGTCTGATGAGCCTAGTGGTGCATCAACAGAAACTTGATAGCCGTCTGGGTGCGAGGTCAGCAGAAGGTCCAATAAAGAAGGTGCATGGCCCTCCACATCTGGAACCCGTGTTGGCTCGGTTACCAATTGGGACAGACTGTAGGCCAAAGCGAAGTCATGAACGGCTCTACCCGCGTGGTCAGTTGTGCGTGAACCAAGCCATTCGACGTGGTGGGCATTGAAGTCTCCCAATACCGCAATCTCGGCCGAGGGGATCCCTTGGAGAAGGGAGTCTGTCGCTGTTTGGACGGTCTCGATGAGTTGGTCAGTTCCGATGTTACCGCTGTGGGACCTATACAGGCACGCGTAGACGCGAGGATGACGTCCGCAGTCGACGTGCAGCCATAAGATGGAGAGGTCCCTATCTTCAAGATTGCCAAGGCGACGAACGCTCATATCCTCCCTGACATAGCACAAACACCGGCTCGTGGCACAAATGCATGTTCCAGGTTGTATCCCGGGTAGCGCAAGTACGAGATGTCAGGAGGGGGGATATCTGCGTCTCGGTGAGGAAGAGCAAGGCCGGTTTCGCCGTCACGAGGTGGTAATGGACGGCGCTCAAGTTAGAGTAGATTCCCCTGATATTGCAGAAGTCCACGCGAAGCGTAGGAGGGGGTGCCAATTGTCCCGCCTTTCTCCTGCCTGCAGCATGCCTTGGCACGTAGGGCGTAGGGCAGCCTGAGCGAGAACGCTCAGGGGGGGATTCTCCGACACTGGATGTGTCGGTACCCCCCTGGGGTAAATCTAGATTACAGTTCGCTGCCATATCAATTGTGAGGGGGGGGGGAGGGGTCTCCGGAACCCTCACTCGCCGGACGAAACACAACAGCACAAAGTGCCATTGTTTCACGCCGAAAATTCGTGAGGGGGTGGTATTACGCCGGGCGAGCCGACCCAATGCGTGCTGCAACGCAGCGTGGCTCTACCACTCAGTTGGTGTCACTCATTTAGCACCACCCAGGGGTCACGTGTAGGGTCTCAAGGGTAAACCTACGGACGCGAGCAACTTAACCCCCAAAAGTGCTGATTCCCGATAGTCAAGACGCAGATTTAGCCTATATCAACTCGCTTGAGAACTTGCCATCAGCATCGAGTCTAGATGAGCCACCGTCTCTCGCGGAGTTCAATGCTGCAGTACACCGTTTAAAGAACGGTAAGTCACCAGGCTCGGATTGTCTCCCATCTGAAAAACGGAGGGCCGAGCATCAGGTCCAGACTGTTTGATCTTATCCAATTGATTTGGGACATTGAGGCTGTTCCGCAAGACTGGAGGGACGCTTCTATAAGCAAGTTGTTTACGGGCAAAGAGGACCTCTCTGATTGCGGATCCTTTAGAGGCATTGGCTTGCTATCCACGGCTGGTAAAATACTGGCGCATATCATCGACAGACGCCTTAGTAGCTTAGCCGAAAGTTTCCTTCCCGAGACTCAATGCGGGTTTCGACTTAATAGAAGCACGGTTGATGCCATCTTTGTTGTCAAGCAACTTTAAGAAAAGAGTCTTGAACAACACCGTGACCTTTATTTATGTTTTGAGGACCTAGAAAAATCCTTTGACCGCGTTCCTAGGACTGCCCTTTGGACAGTTCTGGAAAAATGTGGCTGTCCTGTGAAGTTTGTCAATTTAGTGCGTCAGTTCCACGAGGGTATGACAGCCCGTGTACGTCACGAGAACAACATCACAGCGGTGTCAAGCAGGGCTGTGTTATGGCTCTGACTCTTTTCGCCATCTACTTTGCTGCAGTAATGAATGACGCTTTGAGGAACTGTAAGAATCCGATTTCCATAAACGTTCGTATGGACAAAATCATCTTCGACCTCACGCGATTGAGAGCAAAACGCAAGACGCACTCTGTTCCGGTAACAGAAGTTCTGTATGCTGACGATGTTTGCCTTATGGCTGACAGCAGAATTATTTCGACAGCTTAGACAAATCCTGTCGCAAATTTAGCTTAGTAATCAGCGCTTCCAAAACTCAGATTCTTAAACAGCCTGCAAAAGGAAAATCTGCGGACGATGTTGTTGTTTACCTGCGAGGAAAATCTCTAGATGAAGTAGAAACTTTCCGGTATCTTGGGAGTCTAGTGCGCAGTGATAATCGTCTCGAGTCAGAAATTTCTGCACGGATCGCGAAAGCCGCTGCGGCACATGTCACATGACCTGAAACTCCACACAAAGCTCGCTGTATACAAAGCAATAATTCTACCTTTGTTGCTTTATGCCTGGGAAACCTGGTGTCTTTACAAAGGAGATATCAGACGGCTTGACATCTTTCACATGAAGTGTCTTCGGGCAATTCTTCGGCTGAGCTGGCAGGATCGTGTTCCAAATTCGGAGGTTTTACGTCTAACAAAGATGTCCGGAATGGAGTGTCTTCTCATGAAAGGCCAACTTCGCTGGTGTGGGCACCTCGTTCGCATGGAGTCTACCCGGTTGCCAAAACAAGTGTTTTACTTTGAGCTTAGCTTAGGTAAACGCAAACCGGGAGGTCAGTATCTGCGTTACAGGGACGTCTTGAAACGCCACCTGACTGCTATTGGTATGCCTGGTGAGTTGTGGGAGAAGCTTGCCACTCAGAGATCGAACTGGCGATCTGCTGTCAAACTGGGTCTCCAAAACATCGAACGTGCCCGTCTTGAAGATCTTGACGCCAAACGCCAGATTCGAAAAACTCGACCCAAGCCCTCTTACATACATATGATGCTAGTGGGTCTCTTTATTGTGCTTCCTGTAACAGGACTTTCAAAACCAAATTTGGTCTTGCAAGTCACGCTCGCGCCCATGCAAGGGTCCAGGGTAACGCTAACACTAGCTTAGGGTGTCGCCGTCGACGGATACGTCTGGGAGGACATCATGTCATCATCATCATCATCATCATCATCAACGTCATCCCATGTATCAGCTGTAAAAATTATAGCGGTGACGTCTGCATAAGAAAAAATATGAGCGTGAGGTATCTGAGCGTTGCATAAATCGTTGATATATATAAGAAAAAGGGTAGGCCCTAAGACAATACCCTGCGGCACTCCATGTGATATATCAGCTTCCTCACTTATAACATCTTCAATCTTTACTCTTTGTTTCCTATCAGTCAGGTAGCTATGGAATAAGGCAAGACATGTTCCTCTAACACCAATTCTTTCCAACTTTCGCACAAGGATGGGGACAGAGACTGTGTCTAACGCCTTTTTTAGATCTAGGAAGACTCCGAGACACTGTTTACTCTTGTCTAGTTGTTCTACTACCAGCGAACTAAGTGCACTCACTGCATCCTCAGTGGACTTTCCTTGCTGGAACCCGAACTGTGATGCGGATATTATGTTAAATTTATTTAAATAACTAAGAAGTCTTGAGTTAAGCAGTTTTTCTATAATCTTGGATATCGCCGGGAGTACCGAGATAGGTCTGTAATTGCCGACAACCCCACTCCCATATCCCCACTCTTGTACACCAGTGTTATAACAGCCTGTTTCAGTGCAGAAGGAAATATTCCTTTGTCAAAACACAGGTTAGCAAGGTGAGTAATAATTGTGACCTATTTGTAAAGATAGGCTAGATATATCGACTTTTTATCGCATATTGTTTAACGCCTTATTAAGGTGTTTGGATAGATTAGGGGATTTAATTAATATATTTTTGTATTATTGTAATTATAGCTACCTAATTAGTAATAATAAAATAATAAACTATCCCACACTCACATTATCTAGCTGACCCAAGATTTTTATAAAATTAACTAATATATTAAACTTCTGTTATATCGGAACCCTAAAATTATGAATTTTGATATTCACCTTACACCGTAATAGGTTCTATGAAGTTCCTTGCCTGCCCACCGTATTAGAAGGTCATTGAACCTATCATGGAGGTACCTGAACATTCTAACCTCTGTAATAGGGAAACTTCTCGTGTTTTTATAATCATAATTCTGACCCATCAAAATATCGATACATAAACAGTGTAAGTGACTTAGACGAACGACAACAGTTATTTGGTTATTATGAGTAATATTCAACTCAATATCTATATAAGATGACTGTTTATTAATAAATCTATCATTTTTTTTTACCTTTTAAGAAATCGATATTTTGTACTGAACATGTTCTCATATTTAAATAGGATTTTTAGTAGATAAAACATACCACAGAAAAAGAGTTTTTAACGTAAAACGTAAATAAAACGTAACAAAACTTACAGCAAACAAAATTGCACTTAAATCAAAACTTTTAGCGAACAAAAATTATTCTGGCAGAAATTGACTCAAGTGCTTACGTACTGCCTAAGAAATCAGTAAAAACAAAATTCATCATGTTGGCTCACTGCGGATCAAGCATGTCGTATCGAATCAGCATTCTCTAAATTCGACTCAGGTCACTTTTGATCGGAACGTGTGGGTGAGTGTGAGTTTACGATCGAACCTCTGCTGGACATCCTACTCCACGCTATGGCATTCATACTTGAAAACTTCAGCCACCTGGAAACCATTAATAGCCACTTTTACTTGGTAATTTTTAAGTACATATGTCGGATATGGTAGTTTATAATTTAACAATAATTATCCAATAGTTATTTTTTATGAAGATAATTTCTAAATATTATATATGTACAAAATAAATTTACGATTTTTTTATCTGTGGATTACAAGACCCGAATCACGGGCGGCCATGATTGAGCTTCGTGTGACGTCATATTTCACAAATAAACAAAAACTATGTCAGGTTTCAAGATAAAATTTCTTTCTTTAGTGAAATGTGACGTCACCGGACAAAATGTCACTTGACCAACCGTTTTCGCGTGAAATATGAAATTAATTAAGAAAAATATGTTTTTTTTCTATTAAATAAAGCTTTTTCGAGAAAAAAAATATTGTACGGGGTATAAAATAAGCGTTTGTAATTTTTAAAATACTTTTCCAAAAACTGTCAAGTAGCCATTATTTTTAACGCCTCTTTATAAATAATAATAAATAATTACAATAAATAAAAATAATAAACTTTCCTACACTCACACCAATTACCTAGCCCAAGAGAAGCTTCGTTATGAAACTCGTAAAAGTTACTAGACAACGGATAAACATACCTACTTAAAATATTTAAATAGGTACATAGAAAACACCTAGACCCGATACAATTTAGAACAACAGTAGTATCTAAATTGACCCGACCTGGGATCAAACACGGGACCTTAAGAGATGGCGACACCATGAAAACCAGTGTACAAACCACTCGACCAAGGAGGTCGTCAACTTATTTTTTTGAATGTCGCAGGCAGCCATAGGCAGACACATCGTAAAAGTGTTAGGTGCTCGTACTATTGGCAGCTACCTCTTTCTGCGTATTAGTCTGGCAATCCAAAGAGGTAATATTGCCAGCATTCTTGGCACACTACCCATGTGCCCATAGTTGGAGGACATCTTTTATTTATTGATTTTATTTATAGTTTTAAGTCTTATGTATCGGTAATTTTATTTAAGTAGTTGAGTAGTGCTGTTGCTATTTTTCTTCTGTTTTGTTTCAATAAATAACCATCATGAAATAAAAAGCTGTGTGCTTCGTAACTCTCTTTTAAGTTTCACTAGCTGTTCTTCTTTGCCTTGTTTCAGTGGCAAGAAGAAGAAGAACAGCTATCTGAAGATCGTTGACAAAGCGATCATAGTGCAGGAATAAGGGCTTTAAGTTACCTGCATATGGTGATGCAATGACTATGGTTAGATTAGCTTAGCAGCGACCACGCAGCAACCAACCTGAGCCGTTTACCGTATTTCAGATTGGCCGATTGACCTCTTTGGAAGAAAATAAGGCAAAAAAGTAGTGTATTAAAGTATATCAAGTGAATGCCATCGCTACAATTGCAAAAGCAAGACTTTTGACTATTGAGTCGAGCGCTTTTTCAATCGATTCGAAATTGAAACTAAACACATACTCGTATTATAGTGTCAAATCTACTTTATTATAAATCATGTACTGGTGTAAAATAATTTCAGTTATTATTTCAGAAACGAGTGATTTTTTTTGTATACTTGCAGAATTATCTCTTGTTCCGGGATCAAGCAGTCTCCATTGCAAAGACTCGATAACCTCAAGAGTTTCTGTTATTTTTTTAGTCTAACACTGTCTAAGGTAATAAAATTGTATTGATTTTCCGCCTCCTAACTTATTTCTATCGATATTTTATAATAATAATATAATAATTCTGTTTTTTATTATTTTGTTTTAGGTTCAGCTTGATATAATATAAAAATATTGTTGTCTGAGCAATTGAAGAGTCATCAATATGAGTGAGCCTAGTGGCAGTGGTGAGGAGCCGCCTGCAGCTATGTCGCTGATGCCCTTGAACATCGAGGAGCCACTTGCAGCCATGTCTTTAATGCCATTGTACGTCGATGAGCCACAAGCGGAGGTTCCGCTGATTCCCTTAAAGATAGAGGAGCCACTCGCGCCAATGCCGCTGATGCCCATCAACACCGAGGAGCCACCGGCGCCGGTGCCATTGATGCCCTTAAACAACGAGGAGCCACCTGCAGCGATGGCGCTGATGCCCATGGATGTCGAGGAGCCACCCGTGGCGATGCCACTAAATCCCTTGTTATTCGAGGAGATACCCGCGGGGATGCCAGAGATGGCCTTAAATTTCGAGGAGTGGCTGTTTCGGTTTGACTCTCTCCCAAGCCGTAGGATTTAAGCACGCAAGAAGCTCTCTCAGTATCAATATATTCTTCTTCTTCTTTTTCATCTTATCTTCTCTTAGTGGGGCCTGCTGAGGTTTCCTTCTCTCATTAACACGTCGACCAAAAGGACTTTTTGTGCAACTATGACAGCGTGATAAATATTAAGTGACACTTTATGACCTGAAGCATTTATTTAATGACCATGTACTGTTGTATAATATTTTATTTAAAAACTAGACACTACGTCTAAGATTGACATTCTTGTTTTGCTGGACGATGCTATTATTATCGTGAGAAATCTGGTGGCTTTTAGAGTCAAGATCATAGGGCCACCCGGTCCTACTCATAAATAGCTCAAGGATGGCGAACCAGTTGAGTGGAAAGAGAATTAGCTTTACAGCACAGGGAAAACCTTTGATTTGATAATCAAAGAAGTAAAAATGTCAGACCTAGGTCTTTATAGATTTGTAGTTCAAAATACTAAGACTTATAGATCACCTAAATCTTAGAAAATTATTTGTGGAACAATGGACATGAGGCCCAAATCCCTCTAAGAGGTACATGAATTAGGTACTGTCAACTACTAACTGTCAACCGACATAACATTGACTCTATGAAAGCAGAACAATCAGACAGTGGCATTAACATACTCGTTTCCTAACGCGTTGTAGGCAAAAGCTCTACCAATGTTTAAGTAGCAGAACTTGGCTTGCAGATTTTCTGTGAATCCACACCATTTGTCGAACAATGTCTTCAGGACGTGAAAGTTTAACCTCTGTGTTGAATTTAGACTTTTTGCTAATGTGAACAAGACGTTCTTGACCACCATAAAATAGTGCAAGGGCGGCCAGCCTTTCAAGCATTACATTTATTGGTGATTACCTGTATGTACGGCAATAACCGCTACGGCTTTACTATTAAGAAGTCGAATGTCGAGGACTTAGACGATTATAGTATAGCTAAAGATTCGGAAATCTCTGAATCGATTATCGTAAGACGTTAGTATACTTGTATAATGTTTCTTGTATGACATATGACCACGTGGGCTTTTGATGATAATCCTGATGTGTTGGCAGGAGTGCCTGTGGCTGCTCTAGCCGCTGAAGCCCGAGATCATCGTGGCCGGCAGCGCCACCTTCGAGAAGAACACGGCCGCCGTTGCACCGTCAAGTGGTACATCAGTCCTCTAAAGACCACTAAGGCATCTGTGTGTCGGGTCGGGCCACGTGCGCTCTTTCCATGGTCTACCAATTATGGAGGAATCAGAACTTACACTAAGGTCGAGAATTCCAAGTGAAATCATAATCTTGATATATTCTAACTGGATCGACAGCGATGACCACTTACCATCAGGTTAGAAGTGTAATATATAAAATAATAGAATTAATGTTTAAATAATATTCATAAAAACTTTTATTTTTCAGGATGGATTGGAAAGATAAATTTAATCTGTAGACCGTTGCCCCTGAAAATATTGGTGGTATTTCCCTCACACTATAGGTAAGACAATCGTTGTGGCATAAAAAATCACCTTTAAGGTACAAGAGAAACTTGGTTGAGCATTACATTAAGACTCTAGATTCACTAAACATGACTATTAATAACCTAGGCCCAAAAATCACTGACACGGATGATGACGACCCCTTTGAGTGTAGAAGTAGGACATGAGCCCCGGCCTTCTGGGAGGACAGGCTTGCACGTCCTCGCAGGACCTCAACGTCAGCAAGAGTATAGACAGCGTCGCCACCGAGGACCAGCTGCATGGCACCTAATGTTTACACACACCATGCGGCCTTTTGAAAAATTTACCATCCCTGTTGGGGTGTGACGGATAAAGTAAGTCACTGTCCTGTCTACATAACGCAAGAGATTTATATTACTTTTGTCTACATCTTAACCTTTATATTAGAATACTTATATACATAATATATCAATCACAATCACAACCTTTCTTTTTCTTTGTCGCTTAACTTTAGCATTAACTTTTACCTCGCATGAGCTGTTTCTGAAAACTATAGGCTCGCTTCGATCAGGAGCAATATTTTCTATGTATCTAAATAAGAAGCTTGAGCATGTAATTCATTGTATTTCAACTAGTAGATTTTTGTTTTTTTTTTCACCGCTTTTACATTTTTTATGTTGTGTTCACACTCCTCTTTTAGCACATTATTATTTATTTATTATCAGATGTACGCGTGCTTTAACTGCGTCTCAAATATTACAGTTTTGGTTATAGCGCCGCCCGATGAATCAAAACATCGAGGTCCCTATTGTTATTACTTTAGCAACTAAGAGATAAATAGGGGATACATAGCGGGAAAAATGGGAAAACCAACTTTTGAAATAAAGTTCTTAGATTGTGATCGTCTTGAAGAATGTAGTTGTTTACGTTTTCTTTTTAGCCCATGGCGGAAAGAGGTATTTAACCTGATAGAAGACATAGAAGTAATCTCTTATACTATAAATTTCAACATCCTCGACCGGCGCAAGCCACTGGCCGCCGCCGCCCGCCGTTTGCATTTGCACCAGGTGCAACAAAGTAGGTACCCCTTGATCAAACTGTAGGCTCTCTATGCAATTGAGTCTTCATATTACAGCGGCTGTCATACTGTTATCGAGTCCGCCACTACTATCTCGCAGCACTACACTCACGTATCTGTCACGGTGCAGCCATGCTAATTGTATATGTATTGCTCAGCCGTGCGACTGTAACACTGCAGTCGCGCGACTACCCAACAAACAAATTGGTCATATAAAAACTGTGCTATGCGACTTTCGGTTATATACCTAAATGTTGAACAGATGTTATTGGACAACTACAACATTGTGTAACCGTTATTCCAACAACGATTTAGTCCTATAACTAAATGGTCCACTAAATAAGTTGAGTAAACATTTTTACTACTACTACTACTTTATACAACGTTGTATAGTGGTGCCTGTGTATAGGTTAGGTAGATGTTTCTACGACTGATTCATACAACGTCGTATAGTGGTGCCTGTTTATAGGTTAGGTAGACGTTTTTACGACTGATTCATACAACGTCGTATAGTGGTGTTAGAGTATAGGTTACGTGAACTTTTTTACGACTGCTTTATACATTGTCGTATTATAGAGACAGGCTGTATGTTGGATAAACAAAAAAATGACACCATGTATAAAGGTTTTATTTAAATTAAAGGTTCTCTGCTTATGTTTATTATCTCACGGAACTCTAAAATAATTTACATGGACGACCATCTTGGTCGCAAGAAACCGCATTATGCGACCTTTTTATTCTATTATTGATGTATAGAAGTCGTTCTTAACTTAGACAAGATGGCTTCTATTTTTAGTATGAAATCAAATTTGTATGACTAAGTACTTATCTTTTTTTATAAACTTTTTACCGATAATGATTCACTTATTTAATTAATAAAATTAACAAGGGTAAAAATAAACAAATTATTAAACAAATGAATAGAAAAGTAGTATGGAAATTATAATATAAAAATCATAAAAGAAAATAAAACATGTTATTCGAGGTAATCCAGATTATTTAAAAAAAAAAAATAAGTACCTACTACATAAATATTATTAACTGTAGCAACCAGTTTACTCGTATTATAATCATTGATTTTGCAATAAACTTATTTTCAGAATGCTTACTGATCTTATACGACTTTTAGAGTTATTAAATCCCTCAAGCACCGTAAAACCAGACACAATTGAAAACCTATTGTTTTGCGACCGCCGGCGGTCTTATGATTCTTGAAGGGTAATAGTATTTATACACAACGGGGAGAAAGTGAAAGTCTTCATTTAACCAGTTGGGAAGTGTTCCTAGAATCAAGGTAAACATTCTAATAATTATTTAACCCTTTCAGACCTGGCGTCCACAAATGAGGACATAAAACATTTTAAAATATTTAAGTACTAATATTAAAGTTTTTACATTTGAAAACAGTTGGGTTCATTTGTACACATAATAAACTTGCTAAAACAATACCACTAACGCCATCTCTTCTCGTTCTTAAGTACTATTTCGTCCGTTCACTAGCAGTGTACGAACGACATTTGAACTGTGTGGGTAAGCTGTTTTTTTTATTTGCTAAAAATATGATAAAGCTAAAATTACTGATTTAAAAAATATGAGTTGATTAGTTTGAACTACTAATAACCTGTAAAACATGTTTTTTTGTGTTTTTATTGATTACTTACACTATTTCTTAGGTTTTTTCGATATGTCCTCAATTGTTCCCAATAGGTATCAATTGATGTTTTACGTGATGTTCAAACTATGTAACGGCTTAGCAAATCTTTCGCAATTAATTATTCAAATAGACTAGTTATGATGTTTTTGCATTATTTTTATATTGTAACAAGTATCTGACATGTAAGTTTATTTATTTCAGATAATAACTCTTGATAATAATGTTCTCACGAGATGCGTGGAATCTTCTAGTGGATGGAAATCTGTCCGACTTAGAGTTATCTTCCGAAGACGATGAGCAGTATGGGAGAAGTCTCGATCTGGAACCACGGTCTGTTCGAGTCGGTGCAAACATTATACGACCAAATTAGAGGGAGATATTACCACCAGAATCGGATGATGAAGAAATACCTATCATCTCACAGGAACCAGGTACATCAGCTGATGTTCTTTCTGAAATGCCAAGCGACACACAAGAACTTCATCATATCTCAACTGACGACTCTTTTACGAATCTAACGCCTAAAAATAGGATTAAATGGAGGCACAGAGATATCGAAAATACTATACCATCCGATTGGTTACCACCAGTAGCAATAGACCCTCAAGTTTTAGCTCCTGTTGATTACTATTACAGATATGTTACTAAATCTTTATTTACCGTTATGGCAGAAATGACAAACTTATACGCTGTTCAGTCACAAAGAACAAGATTCAAACCCTGTAGTCCTGAAGAGTTAGAAGTTTTGTTCGGGTTGCATTTAGCTACTGGGGTGTTTAGTTATCCTTGTCTAAAAATGTACTGGGAAACGACTATCAGTATTCCGTTGTTTGCAGAAAATATGTCGAGAGATAGGTTTTTTGAACTACGCAATAACTTGCATCTTGTCGACAATACAAATATACCTACTGAGTGTAATGATGTTTTCCACAAAGTCCGACCGATCTACGATACTTTTAGGAGCCGATGTTTGGAACTACCACTTGAGAAAGAACTTTGTGTGGATGAACAAATAGTTCCTTTCACTGGAAAACATGCCGCTAAACAGTATATAAAAGGAAAACCTTGTCCATGGGGTCTGAAACTTTTCTTTTTATGTGGTAAGCATGGTCAGGCATATGATTTTATTCTTTATCAGAGCTCATCTCCAGAGCTAAGCGATAATATAAAAAAAATTGGTTACGGCGCGTCTGTGGTCCTACATCTTACAAAGCGTATTGGTGAAAGCACTGGTCACGAGCTATACTTCGACAACTACTTTTCGTCTTATCATTTGCTTCAAATATTGAAACAAAAAGGAATAATGTCCGCCTGCACAGCCCGTATCAACAGATTTTCTAACCCATCTTTGCTCAGCGACAAAGAAACTCTCAAAAAACCAAGGGGTTTTGCTCAAGAAGTAACCAGCACTGATGGTGATGTTACTATTATCAAGTGGTTGGATAATAAAATTACCCACCTGGCTTCAAACTTTGTCGGTATAGGTGAAAAAGATATAGTAAGGAGGTGGTCTAAAAAAGAGAAGAGATTTATAGAAGTTGAAAGACCTCAAATAGTGAAAAGGTATAATCACGCAATGGGAGGCGTCGATTTGCTGGATCAACTTATGAGCTACTATAGGACATTTATAAAATCAAAAAAATGGACTCTCCGTATGATTTTTCACGCATCGGATCTAGCAGTTGTTCAGGCTTTTCGGGAGTATCAAATTGATAGCGAACTGCTTCGTGTGCCTAAAAACAAACAGCTCACTTTGCTCCACTTCCGCCGCCGACTAGCTGAAAGCTTAGTTCTTCGAAATAAAATGTTTGCTGCTAAAAGAGGCCGTCCAAGTAGAAGTCCACTGCCTCAAGTCATTCCCAGAAAACCGGGAGAAGTTCGTCCGGCAAATGAAGTAGCTCGTGATGGTGTGGGACACTTTCCTGCACACGATGATGGGGCTGGAACCCGTTGCAAATTGGTAGGTTGTAAGGGGAAGTCACGTATAAAATGCATAAAGTGCAAAGTCCATTTATGCCTGACCAAAGATAAAAATTGTTTTTTAGCTTTTCATACATAACTCGAATATGAGTGCTTTTTAGTTTTTGTTCATTGATTCACTAATGGTTCCTATTTTGTTGTGATTATTGTATGTTTTTGCTAAAGTAAGGTAATTTAATTTTGTTATTTAGTTTAAATGTTTTTATAAATACAAATATTGATAAATAACAAGCATTTTGTTTTTATGATAAACACCGCATACATTCATTCAAACATCGCTTAGGACGGGTGACCGCATTTGTGCACATAAAGAAAAATTCATTTTTCTCAGTAAGGCAACAGAGGATTTTTTTTAAATTATTTTTTACGAAACCTCCGCAGTCTTTTTAAGCATAAAAAAAAATTGGAAGCAGTTACGAGAAAAAAAAATAATTCAGGTCTGAAAGGGTTAATAAATGTTCCCCCCAAAACCTGGTCCCCCAACGTGACGTATTTTTTTAGAATTATTAATACATACTTAAGTACTTTGAGATTGAGTTTCTTTTTAACTTTTTGTAGGGAACTTAGGTTTTTGAGTCATGGGTTTTATAAATTTTTAATTTAGTTCTTTAATTTATACTTAATTTTATCATTCTTAAAAGAGTCATCAATATGGTTGGCTTGTTTTCTATCCCGTCGCCCCCGTCACGGTAGTTTTATATCTAAGTATTGTAGTGTTTTGCAATAATAATAAACGATTGTTACATTACATCTACATTATGTGTTTTGTTTTATTCTTAACTGGTTATGAAATGGAAGATAAGCCAACCACAGCGGTTCGAGTACCTACTTTGACAAAATAGCGTTTAATCGATATGATGCGATTTAGTAGGCAAGTAATTAAATAAAGTGCTTTGTCATGCTACTAGGTTGGTAATTATTAGGTTTTTAATTATTGTTATTTTATAACATTGCGATCTTTACCTCCAAATATCTCGGTAACGTGACACTTTAGGGTACCATATTTCTTGACATTTTTTGTTTGTTAAAGTATCCTCTATCCATATATACCACTTTTAACCTGCGCGGAAACTTTAGGAAAAATTCAAAATGGCGGCATGTGGATATGCCACAAAGGTTCTATCCCCTTTCTATAACAAATATCATTTGATCAGTGTTTAGATGATCCAAGTAAATATACAGTGATACAAATGATAAAGTTCAAATTTATTATATTTGACATTTCGCGGAAGGTTGACACGCTGGCTTTCCGTGCTTCGGAAGGCACGTTAAGCCATGGGTCCCGGTTGTTGTCGTAAGAATTAAAGTCGTTAAAACCCACCAACCCGCATTGGGCCAGCGTGGTGGGTTATGGCCCAATATCCCCACGTGCTGTTGTCCACGTGGGAGGCCTGTGCCCAGCAGTGGGACGTTTATAGGCTGATGAAGATGATGACCTGCTGGCGTCTGTACATATTTCATTTAAATTCAAATTAGTAATTATCTTCTCTTTAAGATCTCTCAATAAAAAATAATTGCATTTATTCGGACATCACTTCAGAGCGGCTGCACTTATTTGGCTAAATCATATTTTTGGAAATATGTCTTGGGATACGGAGTGTTCACGCGGATGAAGTCATGAAATGAGATGGATGAGATGAAGAAATTTTTATTGAAGTAGATATTACAATTAAAAAATAACAAGTAACAATTATTTAATATAGGTACATTAAGCGGCGCAATGGCGCCCAACGGAAACCATCCTGTATATTTTCATTTAGCAAGTGATGAAGCATTTTTAGAGTTTAGATATAAACTGCGTCTAATCGGGTATTACAGTCAAACGTATACTAAATTATAATATCAAAAATTATTAAAAAATAACGATATTATGAAAATAGGCATAAGCGCAATACACGCCGACACAACAGCCCGCCTACAACCCGGGCGTCATAATAGGCTAGTTGACTAAATTTCAAAGTCATATTAAAACGATACCTGTTTACCTATTTTATCATAAGAATACATTATTTTTCAAAAAATCGATCATTTACAATATTTATTTTGCGTTTTTATATTCCAATTTAAATTTACCGCATAAACGCTTAAGACCGCCATGTTGAATGACGTCACGCCGTGCAAAACATCCGTTTCGTTCGAGGCTTGTTCTATAGAAATGTCACAACAATAAAATGACATTTGGCATGGCGTGACGTCACGGCGTCTGATTTCCGTTTAATGTCATATGACTGAATGCGTATTATTGTCGATTTTTTTCTTTAAAAATATTAATAATCCCAATTTTTTTTAATGATTATTTTAGATATTTTGTTTCTATAAAACATAATTAATCATTAGAAACGCCAAACCATCCGATTTATTCTTAGTGGACACAAGCCTATTATATTGCATATATGCCGTCAACGAGCCCGCCGACAAAAGAGTCGGCGGGTCGGCGGCTTAAGTTCTTCAGTACTGTGTGTGTACATCATGAACCTTTACTATGTACATACTTTGCATTTCACTACCAAGCCACAACAATTAAATGCAACCTTCTTTTGCAGATCATCCGGCGCCACAAGTTCCACCGGCCTTATAGCTAGGAAAATGTGAACTGGTAATATATATATATATATATTATATTTTAATTAACTAACTAGTAATTATGTTTTTAATTTTATGCAATGAGCTGTATACTTAGATAAATACCTATATCTGTGTAAATATAAATTACGCTGGTATGATATAGCAAGAAAACATATTATTATAGACAACGTTTTACGTAACATAAATTTTGTGTTATTGTCTGTAAGACACTGCTGATAATTGGAGGGGTTGCTCGAGTATGTCATGCTCTCTGAAAGTGTCTCTGCGGTGGTGGTATGTGCGTCAGCTCGCTACGTTTTCTAAAACATGGGTGTGCGAAGCGATGGTTGATTCCCATGTCATTCTCGTAAACGGGTGCCCCCTGTGGAGACTGGTCTTGCAATATTATTTTTATTGGTAGAATAATATAATAATAGTCTTTTATTTTCTTGTTTAAAAGATACTGTAAGACGTTGTTTATTTTATTTAAATTGAGCAATATCTGTTTTTTATTAGAAATTAATGTATGTGTTTTGTATTCGCATTAAATGTTTTTTATCTTGTAATGGAAAATGTCCTTTTATGAAAGGGAGAGCATTTTCCAATTTGTATTGACGCTGTGAAAGAAAGGGAGAAAACAAATGCCCTTGCTGAGTTTCTTGTCGGTTCTTCTCAGTACAAGGCCCCAAGTTAGGACTTACGAAACGATGTCATAGCGACATTCATATGTGCTCAATTACTGTATAGCCTAAATTGAATAAGTAATGATTTAGAATTTGGAACTTTTAGAAAAAACTCGCCTAGGCTATCTACTCGGATGCAACATTTTTTTACTTTACTGCAATAAGAAATGCACAACTTTTATGTATTATTTTTTAGATTGATTGTTTGTAATTGTATGTTTTTCTAAAAAAAAAAATATTTAAATAAATAAAAAGCTGACTGCGAAAGTCATACGCTTATATCGACCTGACCTGACTGAACGTAAATCACAATCTCGTATAAGTCAGCCGTCTATTCAAAGAGCTTTTTTAATTAGCCAATTCCTTACAAGTTAGTCTACTATGCTCCTGTCAGCTACCGGTCTAAGCACTTAATTGACTGCCTATTGCACGGTTATTTAAACATCTACTTTAATTAACGAGCTGACTAACATATACAATACAGTCGTACATTTGTGATGCAAGCAAGCATGCAGCATGCAACCAAGCATGCAGCATGCAACCAAGCATGCAGCATGCAACCAAGCATGCAGCATGCAACCAAACATGCAGCATGCAACAGGCATGGTTCTGCCACGGCCACAGAATAATATATAATATATACTCCGGCGTTGCGGGGCTCCGGCGGTCCCACGCAAGCGTATCGTCGGAGATGGCTTTCGCCACGGTAATATTATCTATCACTATTGTAACTTCATATAAACGGACGAAGCGCGAGCAATACCTACGCGCTCCGATCTCGGTATGCGCTCGGCATGCAAAAGTCGCGAATGTGCCGCAGTGACGAACGGACGGTGTGTTGTTTTTTAAACAGCAAGCGTGCGATTTGATTATTATTATATTTTATTGTGCTGTTTTTAGTTGCATGAATTCCTAAATTACGCACCCAGATATAACATTTTTTAGATTACCAGGAAACTCCGAAAGGTAAGATTATAAAATGTTTTTATTTGTGTACTTACTAGTAGGTACGTAATTTGTGTCTTTTTAAAGGATAGGTATGTATTTCGTTTTTACTCTAAAAAAAGAATAGGGTAAAGGAAAGTGATACACGAGTGAACTAGGTAGCTATAGGCGGTAGATGCGCTCGTGTTAAAACCTCCGGGTTGTAAGTTTTTGCAAATATTATTGAATTAAGTGATTGATTAACGCAAATATATTTACGATCGAAAATTTTAAATAAAAATACATTATTTACAATCACAAAACACATTCACAAAACTAGATAGAAACTCAAAGTAGGCAGATGTAATTAAAATACTGTAGGTGCACAGCCCTATTACGTACCGCGCGGCTGTAGGCATGTATTTCAAAGATAGGGCTGAGTTACAATACTGATAGATAATATTACCGTGCTTTCGCTCACCTGCTCCGCAGCTCGAGGGCCGCCTCGCCCCTTTGCTCCTACACGGGCTTAAATTACACTCTAGTGTAGGGCAGACCGTGTCGGTAGCGGTGAAAGAATACTACCACCCCCTATCTTCCCGTAGGAGTCGTAGAAGGCGACTGAGGGATCAACCCAGAGGATGGGCAGCAGCATCCTTTGAGATTAACACTGTCATACTGCGATCGCCAACCCGCCTGCCAAGCGTGGCGATTATGGCAACATTCCCCCCAACATGAACAACAGCACTAAACTCCGGCCCCTGGTCCCCGGCGGCCTCGCTCGCCCTAGCTACGGTAGCGGCCAAGGCAGCGACGGGGCAGGGGGTGCTAAGAATCTCCGGCAGAGACCTGGCTACCGCCAAGAACGAACTTTAGCCCTGGCAACCTACAACACGCGTACACTGCGAACCGACGAGAAGGTTTGCGAACTGGAGGAAGAATTGAGCAAGATACGGTGGGGATTATCTGAGGTCCGAAGAGAGGGGGAGGACTCGATAATCTTGAAGTCTGGTAACTTGCTCTATTTTCGGGAGGGCAAACAACTGTCCCAGGGTGGTGTCGGGTTTATCGTCCACAGCTCTCTCGTAAACAACGTTGTCAAGACCGGAAGCGTGTCGTCGAGGGTAGCGTACCTTATACTCAGAATAACCAAACGGTATTCGTTGAAGGTTATAGAGGTATACGCTCCGACTACGGCACACCCCGACGATGAGGTGGAGGCTACGTATGAGGACATCTCTAGAGCCATACAAGTCTCCAAAACTCATTACACCGTTGTCATGGGAGACTTTAATGCAAAACTGGGCAAACGAAGCGGCGATGAGCTGAAAGTGGGACGATTTGGAGTTGGAATTCGTAACAACCGAGGCCAACTGCTGGCGGAGTTTCTGAAAAAAGAGGGACTCTTCATGATGAACTCCTTTTTTAGGAAATCTGAACACCGCAAGTGGACCTGGCTAAGTCCCGATGGTGCAACAAAAAATAAGATTGACTTTATCATGTCGAGAAACGAGAAAGCAAATATTCAATGTATCTGTGATCAACGCGTTCAAAACTGGCAGTGATCACCGGTTGGTACGAGGCCCATTGAACATTAATATCAAGCTGGAAAGACGTCTACGCTCCGCCCTGCACCCATTCAAATCCAAAACCCCGAAAATTTCCTGAAGGATTGCGTAGGCGTGGACGATTACAACAACAGGTTTGTAAAAACTGTCCATGCGGTTGGGTCTAAGTTCTTCAAAACCCACCGTATAAGAGGACCTAAAAAGCTCTCGGACCATCCTCTCAAACTGATGGAAGAGCGGCCCGTGATGGTTCTGCGTTCTTCGGACGATTCGTCTCAGCTTCGGCGGCTCAATAGGCAGATCTCAAAGTCTTTGACTCGCGACACTCGCCGATTTAATACCGACCGTATTAAAGAGGCTATCGAGCGAAACAAAAGTTCAAAAGTGTTCGCAAGAGATTTGAGTATGACAGTTCGTCTTCAGGACCAGAGCTCGAAGCCAGTCCAGCTGCAGCGTGGAGTGAGACAAGGAAATGTCATTTCTCCGAAACTCTTCACTGCTGCACTGGAGGACGTGTTTAAGCTTCTGGACTGGAGAGGACTCGGCATCAATATTAACGGCGTGTACATCAGTCACCTTCGATTTGCCGACGAGTCATGGCTGAGACCCTGGAGGAACTCGGCACAATGCTCGGTGATCTCAACAGAGTCTCTCAACAAGTGGGCCTTAAAATGAACATGGAGAAGACGACAATTATGTCTAACTCACGTGTCGTACCCACTCCTCTGAAAGTTGGAGACTCTGCTCTTGAAGTTGTCGACGAATATGTATACCTGGGACAAACAGTCCAGTTAGGTAGGTACAACTTTAAAAAAGAGGTCAATCGTCGAATCCAACTCGGCTGGGCAGCGTTTGGTAAGCTACGAAATATCTTCTCGTCCAAAATACCGCAGTGTCTCAAGACGAAAGTCTTCGACCAGTGTGTGTTGCCAGTAATGACATACGGTACCGAAACGTGGTCGCTCACTATGGGCTTAATTAGCAGGCTCAAAGTCACGCAAAGAGCAATGGAGAGGGCTATGCTCGGGGTATCTCTACGTGATCGAATCAGAAATGAGGAGATTCGTAGACGAACAAAAGTAACCGACATAGCCCAAAGTGTCGCCAAGCTCAAGTGGCAATGGGCAGGGCACATCGCCCGTAAAACCGATGGCCGTTGGGGCAGAACGGTTCTCGAGTGGCGACCGTCCACCGGAAGACGCAGTGTGGGCAGGCCTCCAACAAGGTGGTCCGACGATCTGGTGAAGGTCGCGGGTGGCCTCTGGATGCAGGCAGCACAGTACCGGTCGTGGTGGAGATCCTTGGGGGAGGCCTTTGTCCAGCAGTGGACGTCTTCTGGCTGATGATGATGATGATGTAGGGCAGACCAGTCCACGTGGAGTCGGTCGGTCGGGGTAGCACAACCTTACCGAGAACACAACGTATCTTTTTAAAGCAATATTTGAAATCATTTAGGGTTAAGATGCTATTTTGATTTTTAAGTAAAAATTTTATTAAACTTTATTCGGAAGTTATAGGATATGATTATTATACAAATATTATAGCTTTAAAGTTAATTTTTAAGTGTATTTTATTTTAGAGATCCCAAAATTTGGGCTTTCATCACTACAGCGTAATCGTTGGTAATGCCGAAAGAAAGTTATGCCAATACATTTTAATGCGATTAATGTTAGGGATTCCAAAAACTAGGGTTTTTTAATTCTTTGGCAAAACTATAATAGTGCGAAAGCAACTGTTACTATTTTGTATTTAATATATTAATTTTACGGTTCATAAAAGAGATCTGTACTCGTATGTTACACAGGGTTAAAGGTTAAGTCGACCTATATCCTTTAAGAGGATGTGGTTTTTATGGGGTCTATATTGGATTGCCGAATTTTTTGTTCTCCTAATTGTCAATTAATACCAACAAAACCATACGCCTTAATTTTTTTCGCACAATTTTTCTTATCCTATTAATGTGTTAAGCCTATTTTTACTACGTCTAACCCTTTATCGCCGAATTTAAACTTCCCAAATGCAACATTAGGCGGAACAATTCATAATCTGCACTATTTACAATTACTAAATTGTAATTCGCACAAAGTTTAAACGCACAAGAGAAGAGTATAACGCCTAATCATTTTTATATGGCAAAATAACTTTGCATGCTAACAAGCATGCACGCAACCAAATATACAGCATGCAAGCACAAGTCTAACCTGGTTAGGTTGCATGCTGTATGTAGGTATGCTTGCCTGCATGCAGCATGCAACATGCCCCGCTGCGCTTCGCAATTGTCTTAAATTTCTAACTTATCACGTGACCTACAGGAGTAGGACAGCTAGTATTTCTGTCGGGTGTGTAATGTTTGATACAAATACTTATGGTCTAACGTTCAGATAATATAATTACATTTGATATAACAACTTACTTAATATAATAAATATTTAATATAATTTTAGATTCTATAATATAGATTTATAGAAAAAGTTGTTAGAGAATATGAGTATTATCAAGTGAATAATATACGTAATGATGTTGTTATAGGAAGTGGAAGTAAAACTTATGTACAGTCAATGTTATGTCTGTATTTCTTATTCGATCACGTAGAGAAACCCCGAGCATAGCCCTCTCAAAGCCCTCGCAAGCTTTTCTTTGATATGGATTTTAAAAACAAGATTTAATTTCTAAATATCAAATGGTACTTTGTTGTAAAATCGTACACATAGACCCCTAAAAGAATTATTTACTTTATGAAACCTAGTGTGAGGCTACTAATTTGATCTTACTTCTAGTATTTAAATTGTCAATATCTCTGTTTTTTGAATACATTTAAACATTTTTATGAACATACATGAGATTTTCATAAATGTATTGTGATGCAATGGTCATTATACTTATATCCTTAAATCTCTTTCTGAGAGAGTCAACAGTCTTAAGTTTAGGACATTACACTATGAAAGTAACTGAAATAAACTAATCTAGCTGTATCAACGTCAGCTAATTGACGGATCTTCATTACTGCATAAGCCGCTAAGTCTAAGTCTATTCGACAATTTGGCTATATGTGGGCTCCACTGAAGCTTGGCATCCAACGTGATGCCTAGAAACACAGTGGTGTCCACAGGATTCACATTCTTATCTTTAATTTGTACACTAGTTATTACCTGCTTAACATTAGGCAATACAAATCTTACCCTTTTGTTTTTTCCCTAGTTATTTACACTAAACTAGTGAACAATCTGTGAGACCGCATTATTCACATCGTCAATTTGGGTGCTGTCGTTTCAGTTTGAATAAAAGTGAAGTATCATCAGCAAACAATACTATCTCATGACTGTTTTTTACAAAATAAGGTAAGTCATTAATATAAACCAAAAACAAGAATGGACCATGTATTGAACTCCAATTTTTACCACTGATCCCGGAGATCTTTTACCGTTAATGTCGACCTTCTGAATCCTGTTACTAAAGTATGCGATTAGAAGACTCAAAGAAGTATCTCTAATTCTATAGTGGTTAAGCTTCCTGATCAATGTTTATTATTTTGATGAGTCCATGGCGAGGCGATGGGCTCATCAAAATAATACTACCAACCCCTCTCTTCCCTTCGGTGTCGTAAAAGGCGACTAACGGATAATTTATGGTGTGCAATGAGTCACTCTAATTATTGGGTGTCGGATAATCAAAAACACCATAAATCTCGTAATGTTGCACACTAAATTTTTTCCAAGAACTAAAGAATTTTTTAATTACATAGTATTATGGCATGTGGAAATGCAAATCTTACAAGCTTTTATTTCTCTTCTAATGTTTGGAGTATGTATGTTCGGGTCAAATCTTGCAAGGAATATTTGAACCAATTCTCGAAGACCAATCTAGCTAATATTTGGTCTACCTACGTAACTTTTAAACAACATAATAAAATGGCATTATGGAGCTGAATGTGGTCATCGCCTTGGAATCGAAAAAAATATGATATTATTAAAATAGGCTTACAGTAAGTAATCACATGCGGTATAGTACCTGTAATAATATACCGCTTAAGCTCTTTAGTACTGTGTGTGTACATCATGAACCTTTACTCAGCGATATATACGTTACACTAGATATGCCGTTCTGAACACGCAATAAGTTCCACTCATCTGCGGAGTCGACTCGGCATCTTGCTTTAGTGTGGCTTTGACATTCGCGCGTGCGGAGCGGCGAAAATAATTATTTATTTCTTTTCAAAGTGTACACCTAGATGTTAACTACAATTCTTGTCAATTAAGTGAAATTTATTGTTATTCAAATTATGTAGTTATATCGTATTATTAGAATAGAAAAGATATTTTTTCAATTATTGTTATTGACAATCTATTTGGGATGCCATTTTGATACACACTACGTTGTCTTTGAACGATCTGGCACTGCGGCGCTTCGATGTCTGTCTGTTGATTAGACGACATAAATTAAAACTGTTTTAATGCAATGCTACGCGATAGTTTAAAGTCATAAAATGTTTAAGCGCTGCAGCGGCTACAGCGAACTTTAGGTCTCTTATTCCAGAATTTATGTATGAACGACCTTGTCAATAGTTCTAGGTCTATGCCTTAGTGTATCCCAGTAATCCCCTCTGGCGTTTGTCCCCTTGGGGGACAACTGGGATTTTTTTTATATAATCTCATAGTTGTCCCCCGTGTCACCGGTGGAGGGGACAATATGGACTATATTTAAATACCTCAGTCTCCCCCACTTAAAAAAATATACGGCAACATCTTAAGTGGGGGAGGCTGGGACATCTAAAAATTAAAGTCCCAGTTGTCACCCGTGTCGTTGGTAGAGGAGACAACTGGGAGGTTTTTATAAAAAAAATCCCAATCCCCCAAGGGGGAAAGGCTAGAGGGGACTACCGGGATACAATGCAATGCCTTTACTATGTAGGTACATACATTGCATTTCACTACCGAGCCACAACAATTAAATGCAACCTTCTTCTGCAGATCATCCGACGCCACAAGATCCAACGGCCTTTTCCTGGACTACAGCCTTATTGGCCGGGAAAATGTGAACTGGTAATTGAATCAATAAAATCTTAAGTATATCTTATTTCCCACACACACTCAGCTAAATGTTATTATTAACTAGGTAGTAATTTAGCTTTCAATTTTATGCAATAATAGCCGCGCATTGCTTATAATTATTATGATATACAGATAATTATTTTGCATTTTACGTTTTGTTTTTTTCTTCTATTTTCAAGCTGGTTTTCCCTGTAATTACTGGTATAAACCAAGCAATTACAGTGTACTTATAGTGTCATGTTTGCTTTATGTGTTGTGTATTTATTATTTATTTATCACCTTACGTACATCTGTATAGAGGCGGACTTAATGCCTTAGGCATTTTCTTCCAGTCAACCATAAAGTGTTGTATTATTATTATTATCATTGTGACTTCGAATGGATAGGTTAAGTGAGCAGATAGTAACAATTCCTTTGGTTGCAGCGCTTCAATGGCCGATCCCAACCAGCTCCCTGGCTCGCCCCGCGGCTCAGCCACCGACTCGCCCCGCGACTCGGTCCCCGACTCGCCCCCGGAATGGTGCGACTGGCCCTCGCCGGAGCACGCCTCCACGCTGGGCCCGATGAAAAAGTTTGCTGCCTAACTACTGCGAACTGCGACTTACACGCGGGTACGTTTTTTACCATTAACCTTCCAATCGGATTGTGTTGCATGTTTACCTAAACAAGTAAATATTTTTAAAAGCTGACTGCGAAAGTCATAGGCTCTCATATCGACTCGAAGTTTTACCTACTTAGCGATGCATAATAAATAACCTGACTGAGCCCAAATTATTATTGGCTGCTTTAAGTTCTACCGTCTTCAAAGAGCATTTTTCAACAGCCAATATATTCCTCACACTTTGACGCTCCTGTGAGCGACCTGTCTAGACAATGATTGACTGCCGGAGATTAACATACTAGTCTAGATGAAAAGTGTTTTATATCAAATTTAATATGTTAAAATAATATGGCGAGTGGTTTGGCAGAAAAAATTAAGTAATGATTAATTTAATATCAAAAAAAATTAACATTGTACTGGTTTAGTGTGTGTGTGTGTGTGTGTTTGTAATGAGAGTATCTTTATTTATACATAAGTTTTGTTTATAAACCAGACGGTTGCAAATTACTAATATTGACTTACCTGTTTACACCTGCCTACCCAATAATTATGACGGGAAAAAAATTGTCAACCTTACGTATGCATATTCTATAGGCTTCAATGAATACTTTCGATTAGTACCTATGTAATTTATCTATTATCCAAACCAGTGCAGTATTTAAATTATTTTTTTTAAATATTTAATTAATCATAAGGTAACAACCCCAATTATGGACAGGTTAAGAAAAGATTTGGTTGTTTAGTAAATTTCTCATTAAATTTAGTGATTTTTTTAGATATTATTTAGCCTGTACCTGTAGTTATGTGTTTTTAATGTATATGTTCGCACCTAATACAATAACTAAAAAATAATACGATAATTAATAAATATAGTGATGGACACCCAATAATGGACAACACCCTATAACAAATCCTGTATTTTGAAATGATATTCCGGTAATTGGGACATGTTTCTTGCCTATCATGAGGACCCATTGCTCCAACAAATACTCATCGTCTTCAGCCAGATATGTGTTTGGACCCATAGAACAGACTTCAGGACATTTTACTGACACTTTATTATGTAAAGTAATTCTAGTTATCTACTTACTCTAAATATTTCAGCGGCTTTTGCTTTTTTTTCCCATTGAAAGAAAGATATGGAGAAGTATATGACATGTTAAAGCTTAAATAATTAGATTTTCGACAATTGTCCATTAATAGAACATCCTAGAAAAGATATCCAGTTATAGACACGAACAAATAGCATTAATACCATAGCCTTGTCATGCCGAAAACGCGTGAAATACATGTTGCAAATTTAAGCAATATAACATAATAATACGCCATAAATCTTTGAGACTAATTTAATAGTAGCTAAAAATAATTGTGCGTAGGTACTTACTTCCATAAAGATTTTGATAGGAAAAATGGATTTTCTAACAACGACTCGAAGCGTGCTCAAATACCTTTACGTCATTTTAAAATAAAAGGGCTGAATTTAATGAAATGACATAATTTTGACCGTTTTATAGTGAAACATTCTTTTAAAGTGTTGCTTGGATTCATTTCCCAATTGTTGCAGTTATTTTTTTAATTTATTATTTTTTTGTCCATAATTGGATATCTGTCCAAGACTAGTGCTGTTACGTTACTGGACTAAAATTTTTAGCCAACCTACTCGCAATATATTGTTTAACATACTAAATTTGATATAAAATACTTTCCATCCATTAACCGGCCCGGTGAAGGTCGTTGTATACTTGGATCCTCTACTATACGTACAACTGCGTAGTGACAAAGTCATTATTTATCGATTGTAGGTGATTAGAAACTTAGGGGTTGAATTAAAAATAGGAATAAATATATCTTTATTTTACAAAATTACAACAGATTGTCAGAACCTTAAAATATTATAATAAAGTATTCAAGTCAAGTGAATTCAGGAGTGTTACATTCTCGTTGCTTCAGATTCCGATTCTTCCGCCGCCGCCAGCATCGGCGCGCGGTGTCTATTTGCCGTCGCTTAAAGCACTCTCAGAACCGAACGCTAGCAGCAGAAGTCATTCACAGAGACGTACAGCCATCATGGCATCCCCACCGCCGCCGTCCCCACCGCCGTTTGGTATATACTCTAGGCCGCAGACATCTCAAGTATACACTCAGCCGAGTGCGGACATTATTCAGACATCTCCAACTAGAATACTGTCAGAGCCTCAAAGCACATCATTAGATCTCTCTCGAACAGGTTCACTGCGGCTGGCATCGGTAATAAAAACCCCAACAACCCATCCTCTTTCAACATCGCCTCCGTCTAACCGCAAAAAGCATACCGCTACAACAAAAGCTCAAGAAGACGAAGACTATAGATATCCGTATATCGTAACACCTGACCCCGCGCCGCAGCCGCACAACTGGCGTGTCGCACTGCCACAGCGCGACTACTACCAGCTCGATGTTCCAAGGAACTATACACAGTCGCCCGACTACACACTAGGCATCAATGTACCTGCACCACGTAACTTTGATCCCGCAATTCGTCGACAACTTTTATGGCGTCCTTCTTGTACCGAAACGTCACCTCGTCCGATGTCCAGCTTTCCGGAAGTACCTTTACCAGGTTATGTCTCAACCTACCACCCTAGACAACGTCCATCCATGGAAGCTATGATCCAACCGCCCTTGTATGACCCAGCCGCGATGGCCAGTACTACTCAATATGGTCCTGCACCTCGACGTAGATCTCGAAAGAGGTCTAAAATCCAAAGAGATGTTCGCCCTGGTATTCATCATAGTTCTTCGCTTTCAACAAAAGACACTGCAAGTTTCGCTAGCTCTTCTGATTCCACCGTTGTAATGAGAACAATGTCTGCCAAGTCAGTTAGCAACACGAATGTTAATACCCTGTTGCTGGCAGCAAGGCAAGTTGACAGAAGACTTGTTGTAATGTCGCAAATTACAAGAACTTCACACGAGTCTTCGCCACTGACGCCACCGCCGCGGTGCCCCCAGCGAGGCACCCGCCAAATTGTTCCAAGGGCTCCAACGAGACCTCCGTTAAGGTCTTTAAGTCCACAACCGGGCACCTCTGGTACGCAGCGGCCAAGGAATCGATCGCCATCACCTCTGCCGAGTTCTGATTCAGATTCCGAACAAGAACATGAATATCACTCGCGATCCAGAAGCTCTTACTCGAGCACCAACACTGCGGCTCTGTGCGGCTCGACCATGATGATAAATTCGCCTGCCTCTCCTCAATCAGATCCGTCCTGGGCTTTTATCGCCGGGTCCGGCACTAGGTCCGTCGACCGCGCGCTGGAAGCACATGGAATTGCTCCCTCAAGGCCTCGGAACACAAGTACATCTCAAGCCAAGGCTAATGAAATACGATTATTCGATGTGCCGCAAGTCGGAATGAGCAGGCCTGCATCCCCTAATCCCGAAATATACTGGTACGGTGCGTCAAATAACAATGCAGTATCAGTACAGGAGCCACAACCATTAATGACTTTTGTACCGTTTCGGGCATTTTGTGAGAGGGATAGATATATACCGCCCGAGGAACCACCACAGCCAGGAAACTTGTTACCTGCAGTGCCACCATCGCCAGCTATGAACACAGACTTTCCTCATTACGCTTTCTTGGAACCCCCACAGCTCTGCATCTCTGTGTCCTCGGAGCATAGTTTGGAGCGTGAAGCCACTAATCCGGTGGAATGGATGGACGTGACACCTCAGATGACATCCTTGCAGCCGGCACCGCCGCTGCCGGTGCACCCGCACCCAGCCGCTTTGCAGCCGGGCTTAGCGCAGTACCTGATCCCAGAGGATTCCCCAGAGCTATTGCGTGGTTTTAACTTATGACAGGCCTCACCACGGACCAAAAAAAGGAGCGCCTCGCCGAGCGAGGCTACCAAGTCGGCCACCAAGAGATTCCGCCATTAAACCTCATAAACTGAGAAAAGTTGATACAGATAGTCAGAACCATACAATTTTCTAATGAAGTATGCAAGTCAAGTGAATTCAAGAGAGTTACCCCAATAAAAGTGTTTCTAGCGTAATTCGTAGAACAAGGAGAATAATAAAATGTTTTTTAGAACGTGAGGAGAGTCTAGGGATTTTATAATTAATTAGCTAAAGCTACTGCTTTTACTAAAGTAATAACGCAGAGTCAATTTCACCGGTGATAATTATCAAAAGAAAAACTTGATCCAAGTAAACACGCCTATACTCTAAAGAAAATGAATTATGCCTTTTTGAAGCAGTTTCATAGTCTAGAAAATGTCCTTTGCGATATACTAATGATTTCAGAAACCTCTTTTGAATCCTTTTGAGGCGAGCAACATAATACTTGAATTGACTTTGATCATTGGTTACGCACCGGGATTTTATAGGAAAGATTTTTTAAATTATTTTAGTTTTTTTTTGTTTTTAACTATACGTACTTTGACTACAAAACAAAGATATTTCATCAATTAGCTCGTTTATTTTACTATTAATTATCGTAAAACTATTTTACTTATTATATACCTTAGCAAAATATACCTATCAACGCATAACTTTTTTTAAATTTGAAAACACGCAATATTCACTTTTTTTTATACTTGTTACTTATCTAGTCAGTCTACTGACACTAGGAACTTAATAAAACTAACATAAAATGGCACCCTACCAACAAAAAATAACCAAAATTAAACATATGAAAAATTATAATTATTCAGTCAAACAGCTTCTTCAAGAAGGTACTACATACTCAAGACACAAGTATTTATTTCACTTTGGCTAGTATATATTTTGGTCTTATTATATCATAACGCCGCTGTTCATTTTCTTATGACATAATGAAACGAAGTAAAAAAATAAATAAAACATTTAAGTAGTAAGGTAACGCAGACTGGTGATATTATTTTGTATTCTACCCACTTATTAGCTTTCGAATTCTATACCTTTAATTTTTACACAAGATTTACGAATAGGTTCTTAATTTAAGTAAAATTATAGTGGTAAATATTTAGTTAATAATATCATAGAACATTTATTATAATTAGAATAGTAGTTTTATTAATTTAGTCTAAAAGTTTCAAAAATAATGTCCTTAGGAGAAAAATTTTGACTGGAGACTGACTATGCAGCTTGATTGTGGCTGAAGTAAGGACGTTAGAAAAACATTTTTTGTTTTGGTGAACAGATTAATTACAGATCTAAAAGTTAATACCAATTTATAGTTCATCAGACGTAACTTTGGTAAATATCCCGCTGGCTGGAGGTCGGTTAGAAAAGTTTATTTTTTATACGGAACAAATTCTGTTTTCATCATAATTCAGTGGAACATATCCAGATCTAATTCTCTGCATCACTCATAAGTCTCCCAAACATGGGACCCCGCTGGGTGTAGACACATCGTGCTGTACTGGTCATCCCGGCTGGGTGATTTAAGAAACATATTTTGGTAAAGGAACTTCCGGAAATCTGGACATCAGAATCATTTTCTTTGTCCGTTTGATTATTTGCGTTAAAAAACGCTTAAATAAACTCAAAGATAATGAAATGTTGAAAAAAATGTCTAACCATTTCTTTTTCTTTGTCGTTACGCTCTTGGCAGAAGGTCACGATGTAGCGCCATCTCTCTGTGCAGGAGGTCATCCTGCTGAACTCATTCAAGGATCCGCCTACAACTGACTTTATCTGGTCGGTCCATCGCATGGGTGACCTCCCGCTCGGTCTAGGACCCTCCACCTTCCCCTGGACGACAAGGCGTTCTATGGAGCAGTTGTCTCGCCTGATCGAGACATTTGTGAGGAATTCAGTTCATGACACTCCAAGCATTCTTCTTTAGCACCATATCTCAAGAGCGTCTGTTTTCCTCAATTCCACTTCTCGCAGTGTAAACGTCTCAGCTGCGTACAAAAATATGGGGAAGACAAACGTACGAACACGTCTGGTCTTTGTGGTTTTTGTGATATTTCTGTTCCTCCAAATTTTTCTCATGTTGACTATTGCTGATCTCGTAATAGCCATTTGTCGCTTTATCTCGTGGATACATCCGCCGTAATAAAAAATTAAGGCGACAAGGTATATGTAGGATTGGAGCCAGTTTGCAATTTTCATGACTTCTGGCGTGTTACTGTTGGCGGACATCAAAATAGGGTCTAATAATATTCTGCGGTTCCACGAGCGGCACAGATCTGTCTCTCTTATAAAATGCCATAAACGGTTGAAAAGTCAGTGATTGTTGTGGAGTCTGTACTGGTGTTGTATTCGGCGCATCGTATTTATGCTTATTTCGGGGTTTTGGTGATTTTGGCGTGCTCACTCCGACTTGAGGCATATCGAATTATCGTATAAATATCGTATTTATCTGATATCGATGCGACATGACGTACTTGCCTTCCGAGGCCTAGTGCAGGACCAGGGCGGACAGGACGGACATAGTTGAGGGAAGGATATCTAGTCTATTATGTTCGTGCGAGCCACAATGTAAGAGCTCGAGTAAGGGCTTCTGGACGAGAGTGCCAATCACGTTCTTGTTATGAATCTGAATCTGAGCTCAGCAGAGGTGTTGGCGAACGACTTCTTGGCCGCTGCGTAGCCAGGTTGTGAACTTTGAGACCTCAACGGAGGTCTCGTTAGAGCCCTTGTGACTATTTGCCGGGTGCCTTGCCGGGGGCGTCGGTGGCAAGGACTCAGGTGAAGTTCTTGTGTTTTCGAAATTGTAATGTCACAAATTACCCCCTCAGTCTTAAATTTTTTTTGACAAGTTTTTGACACTAACTGTCAACGTCAAATTTAACAGCATCGAGCATAGACTATGCAATATTTTGCGATAACAAAACATAAGATGAACCACAGAACCGAAATAACCAAACTTGTTTATACTACAGTAGTCTGTAAGTCTATGAAAGCACGGTACAAAGTCAAGTGTGTTTTTGTAGGTGCGGTCTCATGCGACCGCTTGGAGTTTGAGGACTGAGTCCCTGCCACTGAACAAATTGTGCCAATGGCTCCGACGCGGCCTCCGTTAAGGTCTCGAAGTCCATAACCTGGCATCTCTGGCACGCAGCGGCCAAAGAGACGTTCGCCAGTACCTCTACCAAGCTCAGCTTCAAATTTAGAACATAAACATGATTGATCATGATTCAAATTTAGAACAAAAACATGACAAAAACGGCCGCAGACATCTCAGGTATACACTCAACCGAGTGCGGACATTATTCAGACATCTCCAACTAGAATACTGTCAGAGCCTCAAAGCACATCTTTAGATCTCTCTCGAACAGGTTCACTGTGGCTAGCATCGGTAATAAAAACCCCAACAACCCATCCCCTTTCAACATCGCCTCCGCCTAACCGCAAAGTACATACCGCTATAACAAAAGCTCAACAAGACGAAGACAAAAGATATCCGTATATCGTAACACCTGACCCCGCGCCGCAGCCGCACAACTGGCGTACCGCACTGCCACAGCGCGACTACTACCAGCTCGATGTTCCAAGGAACTATACACAGTCGCCCGACTACACACTGGGTATGCACCAGTACAAGTACAAGAATATCGTCGGCATACGCAGTATGAAGGTAGTTCCATCGTACCAAATAGAGAGTGTTTTTCCATATCTTCTGCACCACGTAACTTTAATCCCGCAATTATTATTAAACTATACACTCAGCCGAGTGTATACCGAACTCTAAATTCTTTCCTTTAATCTGTTTGGTATATAGGCAACCGTCAGCCTCGCACTGCTTGAAGCCCATGTGTAATAAAACTTCTTCGAAACAAAAGTTCCAACATCTTGGAGCTTGTTTTAAACCATATAGGCTTCGATGTAGCTTCCAAACATTCGATGTTCCATCAGAATAACCTTCTGGTTGATGTACATAAATTTCCTCTTCGAGCTTTCCATTAAGGAACTCAGTACACACATCAAATTGTACAAGATGAAGATTTTCTTGTGCGCTCACACTCAACAATGCATTTTTGGTTGCAAGGCGTGCAACAGGACTGAAGGTCTGGTCATAGTCCTGTCCTTTTCTCTGTTTGTAGCCTTTCACGACAAGTCGAGCTTCAAATTTGTCGATCGAGCCATCTGGAATTCTTTTAATCCGAAGAACCCATTTGCAGGGAAGGGCCTTCCTACCCTTTGGCAAAACACAAGGTGTCGATACATTGAGTTCTTTTAGTGATTTTATTTCACTGTCCATCGCTTTTAACCATTCTTCATGATCAGACCGATTCATGGCGTCTGAAAAGTTTGAAGGAAACGTTTCTGTAGCGCAAACATAATCATCAAATTTTTAAGGATGTCTTATTTGACTACGATCGCGGAGATTGTAGCGTGGCAATTCAGGGTCATGAAATTCTTCTTCTTCATCAAGATCTACGTGATCTTGCCGTAAGACAGGTTCAGGTTCATGGACGTGGTCTTCCTGGACTGGTTCCAGATTTACTCCCTCAAGGCCACATTCTGTCTAGCTTTTTCCGCTTTTAGACGTAAGCTGTAGATTCTATTATACGCAGATCCTTGATGATATGTCTCTTTCCACACCAAAGTTCATAGGGAGATTTTTCATAGTTCGTCGGACCTGTTCTGTTTAAAATATAAGCGGCAGTGTTTATTAACTCCACCCACAAGCGTTGCGGAAATCGCGCGTGCAGTGTCGACGAGAGCCCTGTTCTCCCGCTTGCTGACACCATTTTATTCGAGCGTGTATGGAGTCATCAATCTTTGTTTAATTCCATGCGAACCTAATATACGTCGAACAGATTTGTTGTCAAATTCACCGCCGTTGTCGCTGAGTAAGCATTTAACGGTATGTCTTGCTAATTTTGTCTAAGCTAGCATCAGGGCAAGTTTATCCTTGACCTCAGACTTGTGTCTCAGGAAGTATACCATACGATAGCCTGTAAAGTCATCTTTATACAGAACATAATATTACAACTTCGAGTTACTGGGTTCAAATGGTCCACAAACGTCAGTATGTACGAGTTCTCCTGGCGACGAGGTTCTAACTCTCGTGCCGAATTTAAGTCTATGTGCTTTTCCATATACGCAGCCTTCGCATGTCTCCTTATCAAGTGGAAGATCTAGTCCCAGATCGCGTTTAACTATAGCTTTCACGAGCCTTTTGTTTTGGTGCGCAAATCTTTCATGATATAGCTGCATCGTTGCAGTCGTTGCATAGACTTCAGGAGGAACTGCAGGTGGTACGTTTACTACGTCTAGTCGGTATACCTACCTTGTTTTTGTCGTTTTCCTATTAAACATTCTTCTCCGTTGACAAAGACTGTGCATTCCTTAGTCGTCGATGAGAAAAAGCTGTTCGGAACGTTGTCATGAAGTGCTAATACCGAGAATAAATTCTTACTGATGGCTGGAACATACCAAACGGCTTGAAAGGTGACTTGTCGATCGAGCCATCTGGATTTCTTTTAATCCGAAGAACCCATTTGCCGGGAAGGGCCTTCCTACTCTTTGGCAAAACACAAGGTGTCCATACATTGAATTCTTTTAGTGATTTCATTTCACTGTCCATCGCTTTTAACCATTCTTCATGATCAGACCGATTCATGGCGTCTGAAAAGTTTGAAGGAAACGTTTCGGTAGCGCAAACCTAATCATCAAATTTTATAGGACGTTTTTTTTGACTGCGATCGCGGAGATTGTAGCGTGGCAATTCAGTTTCATTAAATTCTTCTTCTTCTTCTTCATCAAGATCTACGTGATCTTTCCGTAAGACAGGTTCAGGTTCATGGACGTGGTCTTCCTGGACTGGTTCCAGATTTACTCCCTCAAAGCCACGTTCTGGACCCTAGGATCGTTAGTATCTGCTTGTTGTTGATCTCCCCTCAAATTGAATTGTAAAAGGATCTTGATGTATTTCCGGAGGCGGTTCCTTATTACTTTATTTGTTTTAGCTCTGAAGGAGCGATTAGAAGAATAAGGGTTGACTTATCTTCTTTCTCCTTGTCAATTTTTTCAGTACCTGCTTTTTCAGATATGTTTTCTTGCACATATTTCCAGAGTTCTTCTTTAATCAACACAGCTTCTGCCTGTGGTGAAATGAAAAACGGGTTACTGGCTGGGGTCGCCGATTTTTATTATTAACGGCTCGAAGTGACCAACTTTTCCTTTATATTGAAGCTTAAACGTGGAGAAGAATCCCAGGATACATCATCTACTTTATAAGTGCGTTTATTATATTCGGTCGTGACTATTTTTCCAACAACATCTTCCAAGAACACTTTCTTCTAATTTACACCTTTGTTGGCTGCATATTCATTCAACATTTGCAGCAATGTATCCATTCGCAACACCTTATGTGCAATTTCAGTGACCATTAGTAGATGATCTTCATACTGATTAATAGTGGTCTTGTAGCCTGGCCATATTTGAAGCTTGTAGTCTGGTATGTTGACCTTAGCTTCAGGATCAAAGAAATCTCTTCCGACAAGCTGCAGCTACAAAAGGCTGGAGCACTTGCGATTGACGATGTTGAAAACCTGAATATAATGGTAATCTCTTAGCACAACATCTTGAAGCTTGTTTTAAACCATATAGGCTTCGATGTAGCTTCCAAACACTCGATGTTCCATCAGAATAACCTTCTGGTTGATGTGCATAAATTTCCTCTTCGAGCTTTCCATTAAGGAACACAGTACACACATCAAATTGTACAAGATAAAGATTTTCTTGTGCGCTCACACTAAACTATGCTCTTATGGTTGCAAGGCGTGCAACAGGACTGAAGGTCTGGTCATAGTCCTGTCCTTTTCTCTGCTTGTAGCCTTTCACGACAAGTCGAGCTTTAAATTTGTCGATCGAGCCATCTGGATTTCTTTTAATCCGGAGAACTCATTTGCAGGGAAGGGCCTTCCTACCCTTTGGCAAAACACAAGGTGTCCATACATTGAGTTCTTTTAGTGATTTCATTTCACTGTCCATCGCTTTTAACCATTCTTCATGATCAGACCGATTCTTGGCGTCAGAAAAGTTTGATGGAAACGTTTCAGTAGCGCAAACATAATTATCAAATTTTTTAGGACGTCTTATTTGACTGCGATCGCGAAGATAGTAGCGTGGCAATTCAGCGTCATGAAATTCTTCTTCTTCTTCTTCATCAAGATCTACGTGATCTTGCCATAAGACAGGTTTAGGTTCATGGACGTGGTCTTCCTGGACTGGTTCCAGATTTACTCCCTCAAGGCCTCGTTCTGGGGTCGCCGATTTTTATTATTAACGGCTCGAAGTGACCAACTTTTCCTTCATGTTGAAGCTTAAACGTGGAGAAGAATCCCAGGACACATCATCTACTCTATAAGTGCGTGTATTATAGTCGGTCGTGACTATTTTTCCAACACTTTCTTCTAATGTACACCTTTGTTGGCTGCATATTCATTCAACATTTGCAGCAATGTATTCATTGGCAACACCTTATGTGCAATTTCAGTGACCATTAGTAGTCGATCTTTATACTGATTAATAGTGGTCTTGTAGCCAGGCCATATTTGGAGCTTGTAGTCTGGTATGTCAACCTTAGCTTCAGGATCAAAGAAATCTCTTTCGACAAGCTGCAGCTACAAAAGGCTGGAGCTGTTGAAAACCTGAATATAATGGTAATCTCTTAGCACAACATCTTGAAACTTGTTTTAAACCATATAGGCTTCGATGTAGCTTCCAAACATTCGATGTTCCATCAGAATAACTTTCTGGTTGATGTATATAAATTTCCTCTTCGAGCTTTCCATTAAGGAACGCAGTACACACATCAAATTGTACAAGATGAAGATTTTCTTGTGCGCTCACACTCAACAATGCTCTTATGGTTGCAAGGCGTGCAACAGGACTGAAGGTCTGGTCATAGTCCCGTCCTTTTCTCTGCTTGTAGCCTTTCACGACAAGTCGAGCTTTAAATTTGTCGATCGAGCCATCTGGATTTCTTTTAATCCGAAGAACCCATTTGCAGGGAAGGGCCTTCTTACCCTTTGGTAAGACATAAGGTGTCCATACATTGAGTTCTTTTAGTGATTTCATTTCACTGTCCATCGCTTTTAACCATTCTTCATGATCAGACCGATTCATTGCGTCTGAAAAATTTGAAGGAAACGTTTCGGTAGCACAAACATAATTATCAAAATTTTTAGGACGTCTTATTTGACTGCGATCGCGAAGATTGTAGCGTGGCAATTCAGGGTCATGAAATTCTTCTTCTTCTTCTTCTTCTTCAAGATCTACGTGATCTTGCCGTAAGACAGGTTCAGGTTCATGGACGTGGTGTTCCTGGACTGGTTCCAGATTTACTCCCTCAAGGCCACGTTCTGGACCCTAGGATCATTAGTATCTGCTTGTTGTTGATCTCCCTCAAATTGAATTGTAAAAGGATCTTGATGTATTTCCGGAGGCGGTTCCTTATTATATTATTTGTTTTAGCTCTGAAGGAGCGATTAGAAGAATAAGGGTTGACTTAGCTTCTTTCTCCTTGTCAATTTCTTCAGTACCTGCTTTTTCAGATATGTTTTCTTGCACATATTTCCAGAGTTCTTCTTTAATCAACACAGCTTCTGCCTGTGGTAAAATGAAAAACGGGTTACTGGCTGGGGTCGCCGATTTTTAATATTAACGGCTCGAACTGACCAACTTTTCCTTTATCTTGAAGCTTAAACGGGGAGAAGAATCCCAGGACACATCATCTACTTTATAAGTGCGTTTATTATATTCGGTCGTGGCTATTTTTCCAACAACATCTTCCAAGAACACTTTCTTCTAATTTACACCTTTGTTGGCTGCATATTCATTCAACATTTGCAGCAATGTATCCATTGGCAACACCTTATGTGCAATTTCAGTGACCATTAGTAGTCGATCTTTATACTGATTAATAGTAGTCTTGTAGCCAGGCCATATTTGGAGCTTGTAGTCTGGTATGTCAACCTTAGTTTCAGGATCAAAGAAATCTCTTCCGACAAGCTGCAGCTACAAAAGGCTGGAGCTGTTGAAAACTGAATATAATGGTAATCTCTTAGCACAACATCTTGAAACTTGTTTTAAACCATATAGGCTTCGATGTAGCTTCCAAACATTCGATGTTCCATCAGAATAACTTTCTGGTTGATGTATATAAATTTCCTCTTCGAGCTTTCCATTAAGGAACGCAGTACACACATCAAATTGTACAAGATGAAGATTTTCTTGTGCGCTCACACTCAACAATGCTCTTATGGTTGCAAGGCGTGCAACAGGACTGAAGGTCTGGTCATAGTCCCGTCCTTTTCTCTGCTTGTAGCCTTTCACGACAAGTCGAGCTTTAAATTTGTCGATCGAGCCATCTGGATTTCTTTTAATCCGAAGAACCCATTTGCAGGGAAGGGCCTTCTTACCCTTTGGTAAGACATAAGGTGTCCATACATTGAGTTCTTTTAGTGATTTCATTTCACTGTCCATCGCTTTTAACCATTCTTCATGATCAGACCGATTCATTGCGTCTGAAAAGTTTGAAGGAAACGTTTCGGTAGCACAAACATAATTATCAAAATTTTTAGGACGTCTTATTTGACTGCGATCGCGAAGATTGTAGCGTGGCAATTCAGGGTCATGAAATTCTTCTTCTTCTTCTTCTTCTTCAAGATCTACGTGATCTTGCCGTAAGACAGGTTCAGGTTCATGGACGTGGTGTTCCTGGACTGGTTCCAGATTTACTCCCTCAAGGCCACGTTCTGGACCCTAGGATCATTAGTATCTGCTTGTTGTTGATCTCCCTCAAATTGAATTGTAAAAGGATCTTGATGTATTTCCGGAGGCGGTTCCTTATTATATTATTTGTTTTAGCTCTGAAGGAGCGATTAGAAGAATAAGGGTTGACTTAGCTTCTTTCTCCTTGTCAATTTCTTCAGTACCTGCTTTTTCAGATATGTTTTCTTGCACATATTTCCAGAGTTCTTCTTTAATCAACACAGCTTCTGCCTGTGGTAAAATGAAAAACGGGTTACTGGCTGGGGTCGCCGATTTTTAATATTAACGGCTCGAAGTGACCAACTTTTCCTTTATCTTGAAGCTTAAACGGGGAGAAGAATCCCAGGACACATCATCTACTTTATAAGTGCGTTTATTATATTCGGTCGTGGCTATTTTTCCAACAACATCTTCCAAGAACACTTTCTTCTAATTTACACCTTTGTTGGCTGCATATTCATTCAACATTTGCAGCAATGTATCCATTGGCAACACCTTATGTGCAATTTCAGTGACCATTAGTAGTCGATCTTTATACTGATTAATAGTAGTCTTGTAGCCAGGCCATATTTGGAGCTTGTAGTCTGGTATGTCAACCTTAGTTTCAGGATCAAAGAAATCTCTTCCGACAAGCTGCAGCTACAAAAGGCTGGAGCTGTTGAAAACTGAATATAATGGTAATCTCTTAGCACAACATCTTGAAACTTGTTTTAAACCATAAAGGCTTCGATGTAGCTTCCAAACATTCGATGTTCCATCAGAATAACTTTCTGGTGTATGTATATAAATTTCCTCTTCGAGCTTTCCATTAAGGAACGCAGTACACACATCAAATTGTACAAGATGAAGATTTTCTTGTGCGCTCACACTCAACAATGCTCTTATGGTTGCAAGGCGTGCAACAGGACTGAAGGTCTGGTCATAGTCCCGTCCTTTTCTCTGCTTGTAGCCTTTCACGACAAGTCGAGCTTTAAATTTGTCGATCGAGCCATCTGGATTTCTTTTAATCCGAAGAACCCATTTGCAGGGAAGGGCCTTCTTACCCTTTGGTAAGACATAAGGTGTCCATACATTGAGTTCTTTTAGTGATTTCATTTCACTGTCCATCGCTTTTAACCATTCTTCATGATCAGACCGATTCATTGCGTCTGAAAAGTTTGAAGGAAACGTTTCGGTAGCACAAACATAATTATCAAAATTTTTAGGACGTCTTATTTGACTGCGATCGCGAAGATTGTAGCGTGGCAATTCAGGGTCATGAAATTCTTCTTCTTCTTCTTCTTCTTCAAGATCTACGTGATCTTGCCGTAAGACAGGTTCAGGTTCATGGACGTGGTCTTCCTGGACTGGTTCCAGATTTACTCCCTCAAGGCCACGTTCTGGACCCTAGGATCATTAGTATCTGCTTGTTGTTGATCTCCCTCAAATTGAATTGTAAAAGGATCTTGATGTATTTCCGGAGGCGGTTCCTTATTATATTATTTGTTTTAGCTCTGAAGGAGCGATTAGAAGAATAAGGGTTGACTTAGCTTCTTTCTCCTTGTCAATTTCTTCAGTACCTGCTTTTTCAGATATGTTTTCTTGCACATATTTCCAGAGTTCTTCTTTAATCAACACAGCTTCTGCCTGTGGTAAAATGAAAAACGGGTTACTGGCTGGGGTCGCCGATTTTTAATATTAACGGCTCGAAGTGACCAACTTTTCCTTTATCTTGAAGCTTAAACGGGGAGAAGAATCCCAGGACACATCATCTACTTTATAAGTGCGTTTATTATATTCGGTCGTGGCTATTTTTCCAACAACATCTTCCAAGAACACTTTCTTCTAATTTACACCTTTGTTGGCTGCATATTCATTCAACATTTGCAGCAATGTATCCATTGGCAACACCTTATGTGCAATTTCAGTGACCATTAGTAGTCGATCTTTATACTGATTAATAGTAGTCTTGTAGCCAGGCCATATTTGGAGCTTGTAGTCTGGTATGTCAACCTTAGTTTCAGGATCAAAGAAATCTCTTCCGACAAGCTGCAGCTACAAAAGGCTGGAGCTGTTGAAAACTGAATATAATGGTAATCTCTTAGCACAACATCTTGAAACTTGTTTTAAACCATATAGGCTTCGATGTAGCTTCCAAACATTCGATGTTCCATCAGAATAACTTTCTGGTTGATGTATATAAATTTCCTCTTCGAGCTTTCCATTAAGGAACGCAGTACACACATCAAATTGTACAAGATGAAGATTTTCTTGTGCGCTCACACTCAACAATGCTCTTATGGTTGCAAGGCGTGCAACAGGACTGAAGGTCTGGTCATAGTCCCGTCCTTTTCTCTGCTTGTAGCCTTTCACGACAAGTCGAGCTTTAAATTTGTCGATCGAGCCATCTGGATTTCTTTTAATCCGAAGAACCCATTTGCAGGGAAGGGCCTTCTTACCCTTTGGTAAGACATAAGGTGTCCATACATTGAGTTCTTTTAGTGATTTCATTTCACTGTCCATCGCTTTTAACCATTCTTCATGATCAGACCGATTCATTGCGTCTGAAAAGTTTGAAGGAAACGTTTCGGTAGCACAAACATAATTATCAAAATTTTTAGGACGTCTTATTTGACTGCGATCGCGAAGATTGTAGCATGGCAATTCAGCGTCATGAAATTCTTCTTCTTCTTCTTCATCAAGATCTACGTGATCTTGCCGTAAGACAGGTTCAGGTTCATGGACGTGGTCTTCCTGGACTGGTTCCAGATTTACTCCCTCAAGGTCACGTTCTGGACCCTAGGATCGTTAGTATCTGCTCGTTGTTGATCTCCCTCAAATTGAATTGTCAAAGGATTTTGATGTATTTCCGGAGCCGGTTCCTTATTACCGATTAGATTATACAATGGCAACTGCAACGTGTATTCCCTCGTACCTATGTCGGTCTGTTCACAAGGCTGGTTAGCGTCGCCGATGGGAAGGGCGCTTTCGTCGAAAATTACATCACGTTAACGAACTAGAACGTTTCTCTTTCCGTCGGTAATCCAGACACGGTAGCAATCTTCATCATAACCAACGAGGCGGCCTTTGATAGCTTTCTTGTCTAGCTTTTTCCGCTTTTGCTTTGGAATGTGGACGTAAGCTGTAGATTCTATTATACGCAGATGCTTGATGATAGGTCTCTTTCCACACCAAAGTTCATAGGGAAATTTTTCGTAGTTCGTTAGAACTGTTCTGTTTAAAATATAAGCGGCAGTGTTTATTAACTCCGCTTACAGTTGTTGCGGAAATCGCGCATGCAGTTTCGACGATAGTTCTGTTCTCCAGCTTGCTGACACCATTTTGTTCGAGCGTGTATGGAGTCAAAAATCTTTGTTGAATTCCATGCGAACCTAATATACGTCGAACAGATTTGTTGTCAAATTCACCGCTGTTGTCGCTGAGTAAGCATTTAACGGTATGTCCTGCTAATTTCGTCTGAGCTAGCATCAGGGCGAGTTTATCCTTGACCTCAGACTTGTGTCTCAGGAAGTATACCATACGATAGCCTGTAAAGTCATCTTTAAACAGAACATAATATTGCAACTTCGAGTTACTGGGTTCAAATGGTCCACAAACGTCAGTATGTACGAGTTCTCCTGGCGACGAGGCTCTAACTCTCGTGACGAATTAGGGTCTATATGCTTTTCCATATATGCAGCCTTCGCATGTCTCCTTATCAAGAGGAAGATCTAGCCCCAGTTCGCGTTTAACTGTAGCTTTCACGAGCCTTTTGTTCTGGTGCGCAAATCTTTCATGATATAGCTGCATCGTTGCAGTCGTTGCATAGACTTCAGGAGGAACTGCAGGTGGTACGTTTACTAAGTCTAGTCGGTATAACCCACCTTGTTTTTGTCGTTTTCCTATTAAACATTCTTCTCCGTTGACAAAGACTGTGCATTCCTTAGTCGTCGATGAGAAAAAGCTGTTCGGAACATTGCCATGAAGTGCTAATACCGAGCATAAATTCTTACTGATGACTGGAACATACCAAACGTCTTAAAAGGTGACTTGTCGATCGAGCCATCTGGATTTCTTTTAATCCGGTGAACCCATTTGCAGGGAAGGGCCTTCTTACCCTTTGGCAAAACACAAGGTGTCCATACATTGAGTTCTTTTAGTGATTTCATTTCACTGTCCATCGCTTTTAACCATTCTTCATGATCAGACCGATTCATTGCGTCTGAAAAGTTTAAAGGAAACGTTTCGGTAGCGCAAACATAATCATCAAATTTTTTAGGACGTCTTATTTGACTGCGATCGCAAAGATTGTAGCATGGCAATTCAGCGTCATGAAATTCTTCTTCTTCTTCTTCATCAAGATCTACGTGATCTTGCCGTAAGACAGGTTCAGGTTCATGGACTTGGTCTTCCTGGACTGGTTCCAGATTTACTCCCTCAAGGTCACGTTCTGGACCCTAGGATCGTTAGTATCTGCTCGTTGTTGATCTCCCTCAAATTGAATTGTCAAAGGATTTTGATGTATTTCCGGAGCCGGTTCCTTATTACCGATTAGATTATCTAATGGCAACTGCAACGTGTATTCCCTCGTACCTATGTCGGTCTGTTCACAAGGCTGGTTAGCGTCACCGATGGGAAGGGCGCTTTCGTCGAAAATTACATCACGTTAACGAACTAGAACGTTTCTCTTTCCGTCGGTAATCCAGACACGGTAGCAATCTTCATCATAACCAACGAGGCGGCCTTTGATAGCTTTCTTGTCTAGCTTTTTCCGCTTTTGCTTTGGAATGTGGACGTAAGCTGTAGATTCTATTATACGCAGATTCTTGATGATATGTCTTTTTCCACACCAAAGTTCATAGGGAGATTTTTCATAGTTCGTCGGACCTGTTCTGTTTAAAATATAAGCGGCAGTGTTTTTTAACTCCGCCCACAGTTGTTGCGGAAATCGCGCGTGCAGTGTCGACGAGAGTCCTGTTCTCCCGCTTGCTGACACCATTTTATTCGAGCGTGTATGGAGTCATCAATCTTTGTTGAATTCCATGCGAACCTAATATACGTCGAACAGATTTGTTGTCAAATTCACCGCCGTTGTCGCTGAGTAAGCATGTAACGGTATGTCCTGCTAATTTCGTCTGAGCTAGCATCAGGGCGAGTTTATCCTTGACCTCAGACTTGTGTCTCAGGAAGTATACCATACGATAGCCTGTAAAGTCATCTTTAAACAGAACATAATATTGCAACTTCGAGTTACTGGGTTCAAATGGTCCACAAACGTCAGTATGTACGAGTTCTCCTGGCGACGAGGCTCTAACTCTCGTGCCGAATTTAAGTCTATGTGCTTTTCCATATATGCAGCCTTTGCATGTCTCCTTATCAAGTGGAAGATCTAGCCCCAGATCGCGTTTAACTATAGCTTTCACGTGCCTTTTGTTCTGGTGCGCAAATCTTTCATGATATAGCTGCATCGTTGCAGTCGTTGCATAGACTTCAGGAGGAACTGCAGGTGGTACGTTTACTACGTCTAGTCGGTATACCTACCTTGTTTTTGTCGTTTTCCTATTAAACATTCTTCTCCGTTGACAAAGACTGTGCATTCCTTAGTCGTCGATGAGAAAAAGCTGTTCGGAACTTTGTCATGAAGTGCTAATACCGAGAATAAATTCTTACTGATGGCTGAAACATACCAAACGTCTTGAAAGGTGACTTGTAGATCGAGCCATCTGGATTTCTTTTAATCCGAAGAACCCATTTGCAGGGAAGGGCCTTCCTACCCTTTGGCAAAACACAAGGTGTCCATACATTAAATTCTTTTAGTGATTTCATTTCACTGTCCATCGCTTTTAAGCATTCTTCATGATCAGACCGATTCATGGCATCTGAAAAGTTTGAAGGAAACGTTTCGGTAGCGCCAACATACTCATCAAATTTTTTAGGACGTCTTATTTGACTGCGATCGCGAAGATTGTAGCGTGGCAATTCAGGGTCATGAAATTCTTCTTGGACTGGTTCCAGATTTACTCCCTCAAGGCCACGTTCTGGACCCTAGGATCTTTACTATCTGCTTGTTGTTGATCTCCCTCAAATTGAATTGTAAAAGGATCTTGATGTATTTCCGGAGGCGGTTCCTTATTACTTTATTTGTTTTAGCTCTGAAGGAGCGATTAGAAGAATAAGGGTTGACTTAGCTTCTTTCTCCTTGTCAATTTCTTCAGTACCTGCTTTTTTAGATATGTTTTCTTGCACATATTTCCAGAGTTCTTCTTTAATCAACACAGCTTCTGCCTGTGGTAAAATGAAAAACGGGTTACTGGCTGGGGTCGCCGATTTTTATTATTAACGGCTCGAACTGACCAACTTTTCCTTCATGTTGAAGCTTAAACGTGGAGAAGAATCCCAGGACACATCATCTACTCTATAAGTGCGTTTATTATAGTCGGTCGTGACTATTTTTCCAACAACATCTTCCAAGAACACTTTCTTCTAATGTACACCTTTGTTGGCTGCATATTCATTCAACATTTGCAGCAATGTATCCATTCGCAACACCTTATGTGCAATTTCAGTGATCATTAGTAGTCGATCTTCATACTGATTAATAGTGGTCTTGTAGCCAGGCCATATTTAGAGCTTGTAGTCTGGTATGTCAACCTTAGCTTCAGGACCAAAGAAATCTCTTCCGACAAGCTGCAGCTACAAAAGGCTGGAGCTGTTGAAAACCTGAATATAATGGTAATCTCCTAGCACAACACCTTGAAGCTTGTTTTAAACCATATAGGCTTCGATGTAGCTTCCAAACATTCGATGTTCTATCAGAATAACTTTCTGGTTGATGTATATAAATTTCCTCTTCGAGCTTTCCATTAAGGAACGAAGTACACACATCAAATTATACAAGATGAAGATTTTCTTGTGCGCTCACACTCAACAATGCTCTTATGGTTGCAAGGCGTGCAACAGGACTGAAGGTCTGGTCATAGTCCCGTCCTTTTCTCTGCTTGTAGCCTTTCACGACAAGTCGAGCTTTAAATTTGTCGATCGAGCCATCTGGATTTCTTTTAATCCGAAGAACCCATTTGCAGGGAAGGGCCTTCTTACCCTTTGGTAAAACATAAGGTGTCCATACATTGAGTTCTTTTAGTGATTTCATTTCACTGTCCATCGCTTTTAACCATTCTTCATGATCAGACCGATTCATTGCGTCTGAAAAGTTTAAAGGAAACGTTTCGGTAGCGCAAACATAATCATCAAATTTTTTAGGACGTCTTATTTGACTGCGATCGCGAAGATTGTAGCATGGCAATTCAGCGTCATGAAATTCTTCTTTTTCTTCTTCATCAAGATCTACGTGATCTTGCCGTAATACAGGTTCAGGTTCATGGACGTGGTCTTCCTGGACTGGTTCCAGATTTACTCCCTCAAGGTCACGTTCTGGACCCTAGGATCGTTAGTATCTGCTCGTTGTTGATCTCCCTCAAATTGAATTGTCAAAGGATTTTGATGTATTTCCGGAACCGGTTCCTTATTACCGATTAGATTATTTAACGGCAACTGCAACGTGTATTCCCTCGTACCTGTGTCTGTCTGTTCACAAGGCTGGTTAACGTCGCCGATGGGAAGGGCGCTTTCGTCGAAAATAACATCACGTGAACGAACTAGAACGTTTCTCTTTCCGTCGGTAATCCAGACACGGTAGCAATCTTCATCATAACCAACGAGGCGGCCTTTGATAGCTTTCTTGTCTAGCTTTTTCCGCTTTTGCTTTGGAATGTGGACGTAAGCTGTAGATCCTATTATACGCCGATGCTTGATGATAGGTCTCTTTCCACACCAAAGTTCATAGGGAGATTCTTCGTAGTTCGTTGGACCTGTTCTGTTTAAAATATAAGCGGCAGTGTTTATTAACTCCGCTCACAGTTGTAGCGGAAATCGCGCGTGCAGTTTCGACGATAGTACTGTTCTCCCGTTTGCTGACACCATTTTGTTCGAGCGTGTATGGAGTCACCAATCTTTGTTGAATTCCATGCGAATCTAATATATGTCGAACAGATTTGTTCTCAAATTTACCGCCGTTGTCACTGAGTAAGCATTTAACGGTATGTCTTGCTAATTTCGTCTGAGCTAGCATCAGGGCGAGTTTATCCTTGACCTCAGACTTGTATCTCAGGAAGTATACCATACGATAGCCTGTAAAGTCATCTTTAAACAGAACTTAATATTGCAACTTCGAGTTACTGGGTTCAAATGGTCCACAAACGTCAGTATGTACGAGTTCTCCTGGCGACGAGGCTCTAACTCTCGTGACGAATTAGGGTCTATATGCTTTTCCATATATGCAGCCTTCGCATGTCTCCTTATCAAGAGGAAGATCTAGCCCCAGTTCGCGTTTAACTGTAGCTTTCACGTGCCTTATGTTCTGGTGCGCAAATCTTTCATGATATAGTTGCATCGTTGCAGTCGTTGCATAGACTTCAGGAGGAACTGCAGGTGGTACGTTTACTACGTCTAGTCGGTATAACCCACCTTGTTTTTGTCGTTTTCCTATTAAACATTCTTCGCCGTTGACAAAGACTGTGCATTCCTTAGTCGTCGATGAGAAAAAGCTGTTCGGAACATTGCCATGAAGTGCTAATACCGAGCATAAATTCTTACTGATGACTGGAACATACCAAACGTCTTAAAAGGTGACTTGTCGATCGAGCCATCTGGATTTCTTTTAATCCGGAGAACCCATTTGCAGGGAAGGGCCTTCTTACCCTTTGGCAAAACACAAGGTATCCATACATTGAGTTCTTTTAGTGATTTCATTTCACTGTCCATCGCTTTTAAGCATTCTTCATGATCAGACCGATTCATTGCGTCTGAAAAGTTTAAAGGAAACGTTTCGGTAGCGCAAACATAATCATCAAATTTTTTAGGACGTCTTATTTGACTGCGATCGCGCAGATTGTAGCATGGCAATTCAGCGTCATGAAATTCTTCTTCTTCTTCTTCATCAAGATCTACGTGATCTTGCCGTAAGACAGGTTCAGGTTCATGGACGTGGTCTTCTTGGACTGGTTCCAGATTTACTCCCTCAAGGTCACGTTCTGAACCCTAGGATCGTTAGTATCTGCTCGTTGTTGATCTCCCTCAAATTGAATTGTCAAAGGATTTTGATGTATTTCCGGAGCCGGTTCCTTATTACCGATTAGATTATCTAATAGCAACTGCAACGTGTATTCCCTCGTACCTATGTCGGTCTGTTCACAAGGCTGGTTAGCATCGCCGATGGGAAGGGCGCTTTCGTCGAAAATTACATCACGTTAACGAACTAGATCGTTTCTCTTTCCGTCGGTAATCCAGACACGGTAGCAATCTTCATCATAACCAACGAGGCGGCCTTTGATAGCTTTCTTGTCTAGCTTTTTCCGCTTTTGCTTTGGAATGTGGACGTAAGCTGTAGATCCTGTTATATGCAGATGCTTGATGATAGGTCTCTTTCCACACCAAAGTTCATAGGGAGATTCTTCGTAGTTCGTTGGACCTGTTCTGTTTAAAATATAAGCGGCAGTGTTTATTAACTCCGCTCACAGTTGTAGCGGAAATCGCGCGTGCAGTTTCGACGATAGTACTGTTCTCCCGTTTGCTGACACCATTTTGTTCGAGCGTGTATGGAGTCAAAAATCTCTGTTGACTACCATGCGAATCTAATATATGTCGAACAGATTTGTTGTCAAATTTACCGCCGTTGTCGCTGAGTAAGCATTTAACGGTATGTCTTGCTAATTTCGTCTGAGCTAGCATCAGGGCGAGTTTATCCTTGACCTCAGACTTGTGTCTCAGGAAGTATACCATACGATAGCCTGTAAAGTCATCTTTAAACAGAACATAATATTGCAACTTCGAGTTACTGGGTTCAAATGGTCCACAAACGTCAGTATGTACGAGTTCTCCTGGCGAAGAGGCTCTAACTCTCGTGACGAATTTAAGTCTATATGCTTTTCCATATATGCAGCCTTCGCATGTCTCCTTATCAAGAGGAAGATCTAGCCCCAGTTCGCGTTTAACTGTAGCTTTCACGTGCCTTTTGTTCTGGTGGGCAAATCTTTCATGATATAGCTGCATCGTTGCAGTCGTTGCATAGACTTCAGGAGGAACTGCAGGTGGTACGTTTACTACGTCTAGTCGGTATACCTACCTTGTTTTTGTCGTTTTCCTATTAAACATTCTTCTCTGTTGACAAAGACTGTGCATTCCTTAGTCGTCGATGAGAAAAAGCTGTTCGGAACATTGCCATGAAGTGCTAATACCGAGAATAAATTCTTACTGATGACTGGAACATACTAAACTCTTAAAAGGTGACTTGTCGATCGAGGCATCTGGATTTCTTTTAATCCGGAGAACCCATTTGCAGGGAAGGGCCTTCTTACCCTTTGGCAAAACACAAGGTGTCCATACATTGAGTTCTTTTAGTGATTTCATTTTACTGTCCATCGCTTTTAACCATTCTTCATGATCAGACCGATTCATTGCGTCTGAAAAGTTTGAAGGAAACGTTTCGGTAGCGCAAACATAATCTTCAAATTTTTTAGGACGTCTTATTTGACTGCGATCGCGCAGATTGTAGCGTGGCAATTCAGCGTCATGACATTCTTCTTCTTCTTCTTCTTCATCAAGATCTACGTGATCTTGCCGTAAGACAGGTTCAGGTTCATGGACGTGGTCTTCCTGGACTGGTTCCAGATTTACTTCCATAAGGTCACGTTCTGGACCCTAGGAGCGTTAGTATCTGCTCGTTGTTGATCTCCCTCAAATTGAATTGTCAAAGGATTTTGATGTATTTCCGGAGCCGGTTCCTTATTACCTGCAACGTGTATTCCCTCGTACCTGTGTCTGTCTGTTCACAAGGCTGGTTAACGTCACCGATGGGAAGGGCGCTTTCGTCGAAAATAACATCACGTGAACGAACTAGAACGTATCTCTTTCCGTCGGTAATCCAGACACGGTAGCAATCTTCATCATAACCAACGAGGCGGCCTTTGATAGCTTTCTTGTCTAGCTTTTTCCGCTTTTGCTTTGGAATGTGGACGTAAGCTGTAGATCCTATTATACGCCGATGCTTGATGATAGGTCTCTTTCCACACCAAAGTTCATAGGGAGATTCTTCGTAGTTCGTTGGACCTGTTCTGTTTAAAATATAAGCGGCAGTGTTTATTAACTCCGCTCACAGTTGTAGCGGAAATCGCGCGTGCAGTTTCGACGATAGTACTGTTCTCCCGTTTGCTGACACCATTTTGTTCGAGCGTGTATGGAGTCACCAATCTTTGTTGAATTCCATGCGAATCTAATATATGTCGAACAGATTTGTTCTCAAATTTACCGCCGTTGTCACTGAGTAAGCATTTAACGGTATGTCTTGCTAATTTCGTCTGAGCTAGCATCAGGGCGAGTTTATCCTTGACCTCAGACTTGTGTCTCAGGAAGTATACCATACGATAGCCTGTAAAGTCATCTTTAAACAGAACATAATATTACAACTTCGAGTTACTGGGTTCAAATGGTCCACAAACGTCAGTATGTACGAGTTCTCCTGGCGACGAGGCTCTAACTCTCGTGACGAATTAGGGTCTATATGCTTTTCCATATATGCAGCCTTCGCATGTCTCCTTATCAAGAGGAAGATCTAGCCCCAGTTCGCGTTTAACTGTAGCTTTCACGTGCCTTTTGTTCTGGTGCACAAATCTTTCATGATATAGTTGCATCGTTGCAGTCGTTGCATAGACTTCAGGAGGAACTGCAGGTGGTACGTTTACTACGTCTAGTCGGTATACCTACCTTGTTTTTGTCGTTTTCCTATTAAACATTCTTCTCCGTTGACAAAGACTGTGCATTCCTTAGTCGTCGATGAGAAAAAGCTGTTCGGAACATTGCCATGAAGTGCTAATACCGAGCATAAATTCTTACTGATGACTGGAACATACCAAACGTCTTAAAAGGTGACTTGTCGATCGAGCCATCTGGATTTCTTTTAATCCGGAGAACCCATTTGCAGGGAAGGGCCTTCTTACCCTTTGGCAAAACACAAGGTGTCCATACATTGAGTTCTTTTAGTGATTTCATTTCACTGTCCATCGCTTTTAACCATTCTTCATGATCAGACCGATTCATTGCGTCTGAAAAGTTTGAAGGAAACGTTTCGGTAGCGCAAACATAATCATCAAATTTTTTAGGACGTCTTATTTGACTGCGATCGCGCAGATTGTAGCGTGGCAAATCAGCATCATGACATTCTTCTTCTTCTTCTTCTTCATCAAGATCTACGTGATCTTGCCGTAAGACAGGTTCAGGTTCATGGACGTGGTCTTCCTGGACTGGTTCCAGATTTACTGCCATAAGGTCACGTTCTGGACCCTAGGAGCGTTAGTATCTGCTCGTTGTTGATCTCCCTCAAATTGAATTGTCAAAGGATTTTGATGTATTTCCGGAGCCGGTTCCTTATTACCGATTAGATTATCTAATGGCAACTGCAACGTGTATTCCCTCGTACCTGTGTCGGTCTGATCACAAGGCTGGTTAACGTCGCCGATGGGAAGGGCGCTTTCGTCGAAAATTACATCACGTGAACGAACTTGAACCTTTCTCTTTCCGTCGGTAATCCAGACACGGTAACAATCTTCATCATAACCAACGAGTCGGCCTTTGATTGCTTTCTTGTCTAGCTTTTTCCGCTTTTGCTTTGGAATGTGGACGTAAGCTGTAGATTCTATTATACGCAGATTCTTGATGATATGTCTCTTTCCACACCAAAGTTCATAGGGAGATTTTTCATAGTTCGTCGGACCTGTCCTGTTTAAAATATAAGCGGCAGTGTTTATTAACTCCGCCCACAGTTGTTGCGGAAATCGCGCGTGCAGTGTCGACGAGAGCCCTGTTCTCCCGCTTGCTGACACCATTTTATTCGAGCGTGTATGGAGTCATCAATCTTTGTTGAATTCCATGCGAACCTAATATACGTCGAACAGATTTGTTGTCAAATTCACCGCCGTTGTCGCTGAGTAAGCTTGTAACGGTATGTCCTGCTAATTTCGTCTGAGCTAGCATCAGGGCGAGTTTATCCTTGACCTCAGACTTGTGTCTCAGGAAAAATACCATACGATAGCCTGTAAAGTCATCTTTAAACAGAACATAATATTGCAACTTCGAGTTACTGGGTTCAAATGGTCCACAAACGTCAGTATGTACGAGTTCTCCTGGCGACGAGGCTCTAACTCTCGTGCCGAATTTAAGTCTATGTGCTTTTCCATATATGCAGCCTTCGCATGTCTCCTTATCAAGTGGAAGATCTAGCCCCAGATCGCGTTTAACTATAGCTTTCACGTGCCTTTTGTTCTGGTGCGCAAATCTTTCATGATATAGCTGCATCGTTGCAGTCGTTGCATAGACTTCAGGAGGAACTGCAGGTGGTACGTTTACTACGTCTAGTCGGTATACCTACCTTGTTTTTGTCGTTTTCCTATTAAACATTCTTCTCCGTTGACAAAGACTGTGCATTCCTTAGTCGTCGATGAGAAAAAGCTGTTCGGAACTTTGTCATGAAGTGCTAATACCGAGAATAAATTCTTACTGATGGTTGGAACATACCAAACGTCTTGAAAGGTGACTTGTAGATCGAGCCATCTGGATTTCTTTTAATCCGAAGAACCCATTTGCAGGGAAGGGCCTTCCTGCCCTTTGGCAAAACACAAGGTGTCCATACATTTAATTCTTTTAGTGATTTCATTTCACTGTCCATCGCTTTTAACAATTCTTCATGATCAGACCGATTCATGGCATCTGAAAAGTTTGAAGGAAACGTTTCGGTAGCGCCAACATAATCATCAAATTTTTTAGGACGTCTTATTTGACTGCGATCGCGAAGATTGTAGCGTGGCAATTCAGGGTCATGAAATTCTTCTTCTTCTTCTTCTTCTTCAAGATCTACGAGATCTTGCCGTAAGACAGGTTCAGGTTCATGGACGTGGTCTTCCTGGACTGGTTCCAGATTTACTCCCTCAAGGCCACGTTCTGGACCCTAGGATCTTTAGTATCTGCTTGTTGTTGATCTCCCTCAAATTGAATTGTAAAAGGATCTTGATGTATTTCCGGAGGCGGTTCCTTATTACTTTATTTGTTTTAGCTCTGAAGGAGCGATTAGAAGAATAAGGGTTGACTTAGCTTCTTTCTCCTTGTCAATTTCTTCAGTACCTGCTTTTTCAGATATGTTTTCTTGCACATATTTCCAGAGTTCTTCTTTAATCAACACAGCTTCTGCCTGTGGTAAAATGAAAAACGGGTTACTGGCTGGGGTCGCCGATTTTTAATATTAACGGCTCGAAGTGACCAACTTTTCCTTTATCTTGAAGCTTAAACGGGGAGAAGAATCCCAGGACACATCATCTACTTTATAAGTGCGTTTATTATATTCGGTCGTGGCTATTTTTCCAACAACATCTTCCAAGAACACTTTCTTCTAATTTACACCTTTGTTTGCTGCATATTCATTTAACATTTGCAGCAATGTATCCATTCGCAACACCTTATGTGCAATTTCAGTGACCATTAGTAGTCGATCTTCATACTGATTAATAGTGGTCTTGTAACCAGGCCATATTTGAAGCTTGTAGTCTGGTATGTCGACCTTAGCTTCAGGATCAAAGAAATCTCTTCCGACAAGCTGCAGCTACAAAAGGCTGGAGCACTTGCGATTGATGATGTTGAAAACCTGAATATAATGGTAATCTCTTAGCACAACATCTTGAAGCTTGTTTTAAACCATATAGGCTTCGATGTAGCTTCCAAACATTCGATGTTCCATCAGAATAACCTTCTGGTTGATGTGCATAAATTTCCTCTTCGAGCTTTCCATTAAGGAACGCAGTACACACATCAAATTGTACAAGATGAAGATTTTCTTGTGCGCTCACACTCAACAATGCTCTTATGGTTGCAAGGCGTGCAACAGGACTGAAGGTCTGGTCATAGTCCTGTCCTTTTCTCTGCTTGTAGCCTTTCACGACAAGTCGAGCTTTAAATTTGTCGATCGAGCCATCTGGATTTCTTTTAATCCGAAGAACCCATTTGCAGGGAAGGGCCTTCCTACCCTTTGGCAAAACACAAGGTGTCCATACATTGAATTCTTTTAGTAATTTCATTTCACTGTCCATTGCTTTTAACCATTCTTCATGATCAGACCGATTCTTGGCGTCAGAAAAGTTTGATGGAAACGTTTCGGTAGCGCAAACATAATTATCAAATTTTTTAGGACGTCTTATTTGACTGCGATCGCGACGATAGTAGCGTGGCAATTCAGCGTCATAAAATTCTTCTTCTTCTTCTTCATCAAGATCTACGTGATCTTGCCATAAGACAGGTTTAGGTTCATGGACGTGGTCTTCCTGGACTGGTTCCAGATTTACTCCCTCAAGGCCACGTTCTGGGGTCGCCGATTTTTATTATTAACGGCTCGAAGTGACCAACTTTTCCTTCATGTTGAAGCTTAAACGTGGAGAAGAATCCCAGGACACATTATCTACTCTATAAGTGCGTTTATTATAGTCGGTCGTGACTATTTTTCCAACAACATCTTCCAAGAACACTTTCTTCTAATGTACACCTTTGTTGGCTGCATATTCATTCAACATTTGCAGCAATGTATCCATTCGCAACACCTTATGTGCAATTTCAGTGAGCATTAGTAGTCGATCTTCATACTGATTAATAGTGGTCTTGTAGCCAGGCCATATTTGGAGCTTGTAGTCTGGTATGTCAACCTTAGCTTCAGGATCAAAGAAATCTCTTCCGACAAGCTGCAGCTACAAAAGGCTGGAGCTGTTAAAAACCTGAATATAATGGTAATCTCCTAGCACAACACCTTGAAGCTTGTTTTAAACCGTATAGGCTTCGATGTAGCTTCCAAACATTCGATGTTCTATCAGAATAACTTTCTGGTTGATGTATATAAATTTCCTCTTCGAGCTTTCCATTAAGGAACGAAGTACACACATCAAATTATACAAGATGAAGATTTTCTTGTGCGCTCACACTCAACAATGCTCTTATGGTTGCAAGGCGTGCAACAGGACTGAAGGTCTGGTCATAGTCCCGTCCTTTTCTCTGCTTGTAGCCTTTCACGACAAGTCGAGCTTTAAATTTGTCGATCGAGCCATCTGGATTTCTTTTAATCCGAAGAACCCATTTGCAGGGAAGGGCCTTCTTACCCTTTGGCAAAACACAAGGTGTCCATACATTGAGTTCTTTTAGTGATTTCATTTCACTGTCCATCGCTTTTAACCATTCTTCATGATCAGACCGATTCATTGCGTCTGAAAAGTTTAAAGGAAACGTTTCGGTAGCGCAAACATAATCATCAAATTTTTTAGGACGTCTTATTTGACTGCGATCGCGAAGATTGTAGCATGGCAATTCAGCGTCATGAAATTCTTCTTCTTCTTCTTCATCAAGATCTACGTGATCTTGCCGTAATACAGGTTCAGGTTCATGGACGTAATCTTCCTGGACTGGTTCCAGATTTACTCCCTCAAGGTCACGTTCTGGACCCTAGGATCGTTAGTATCTGCTCGTTGTTCTGGACCCTAGGATCGTTAGTATCTGCTCGTTGTTGATCTCCCTCAAATTGAATTGTCAAAGGATTTTGATGTATTTCCGGAGCCGGTTCCTTATTACCGATTAGATTATTTAACGGCAACTGCAACGTGTATTCCCTCGTACCTGTGTCTGTCTGTTCACAAGGCTGGTTAACTTCGCCGATGGGAAGGGCGCTTTCGTCGAAAATAACATCACGTGAACGAACTAGAACGTATCTCTTTCCGTCGGTAATCCAGACACGGTAGCAATCTTCATCATAACCAACGAGGCGGCCTTTGATAGCTTTCTTGTCTAGCTTTTTCCGCTTTTGCTTTGGAATGTGGACGTAAGCTGTAGATCCTGTTATATGCAGATGCTTGATGATAGGTCTCTTTCCACACCAAAGTTCATAGGGAGATTCTTCGTAGTTCGTTGGACCTGTTCTGTTTAAAATATAAGCGGCAGTGTTTATTAACTCCGCTCACAGTTGTAGCGGAAATCGCGCGTGCAGTTTCGACGATAGTACTGTTCTCCCGTTTGCTGACACCATTTTGTTCGAGCGTGTATGGAGTCACCAATCTTTGTTGAATTCCATGCGAATCTAATATATGTCGAACAGATTTGTTCTCAAATTTACCGCCGTTGTCACTGAGTAAGCATTTAACGGTATGTCTTGCTAATTTCGTCTGAGCTAGCATCAGGGCGAGTTTATCCTTGACCTCAGACTTGTATCTCAGGAAGTATACCATACGATAGCCTGTAAAGTCATCTTTAAACAGAACTTAATATTGCAACTTCGAGTTACTGGGTTCAAATGGTCCACAAACGTCAGTATGTACGAGTTCTCCTGGCGACGAGGCTCTAACTCTCGTGACGAATTAGGGTCTATATGCTTTTCCATATATGCAGCCTTCGCATGTCTCCTTATCAAGAGGAAGATCTAGCCCCAGTTCGCGTTTAACTGTAGCTTTCACGTGCCTTATGTTCTGGTGCGCAAATCTTTCATGATATAGTTGCATCGTTGCAGTCGTTGCATAGACTTCAGGAGGAACTGCAGGTGGTACGTTTACTACGTCTAGTCGGTATAACCCACCTTGTTTTTGTCGTTTTCCTATTAAACATTCTTCGCCGTTGACAAAGACTGTGCATTCCTTAGTCGTCGATGAGAAAAAGCTGTTCGGAACATTGCCATGAAGTGCTAATACCGAGCATAAATTCTTACTGATGACTGGAACATACCAAACGTCTTAAAAGGTGACTTGTCGATCGAGCCATCTGGATTTCTTTTAATCCGGAGAACCCATTTGCAGGGAAGGGCCTTCTTACCCTTTGGCAAAACACAAGGTATCCATACATTGAGTTCTTTTAGTGATTTCATTTCACTGTCCATCGCTTTTAAGCATTCTTCATGATCAGACCGATTCATTGCGTCTGAAAAGTTTAAAGGAAACGTTTCGGTAGCGCAAACATAATCATCAAATTTTTTAGGACGTCTTATTTGACTGCGATCGCGCAGATTGTAGCATGGCAATTCAGCGTCATGAAATTCTTCTTCTTCTTCTTCATCAAGATCTACGTGATCTTGCCGTAAGACAGGTTCAGGTTCATGGACGTGGTCTTCTTGGACTGGTTCCAGATTTACTCCCTCAAGGTCACGTTCTGAACCCTAGGATCGTTAGTATCTGCTCGTTGTTGATCTCCCTCAAATTGAATTGTCAAAGGATTTTGATGTATTTCCGGAGCCGGTTCCTTATTACCGATTAGATTATCTAATAGCAACTGCAACGTGTATTCCCTCGTACCTATGTCGGTCTGTTCACAAGGCTGGTTAGCATCGCCGATGGGAAGGGCGCTTTCGTCGAAAATTACATCACGTTAACGAACTAGATCGTTTCTCTTTCCGTCGGTAATCCAGACACGGTAGCAATCTTCATCATAACCAACGAGGCGGCCTTTGATAGCTTTCTTGTCTAGCTTTTTCCGCTTTTGCTTTGGAATGTGGACGTAAGCTGTAGATCCTGTTATATGCAGATGCTTGATGATAGGTCTCTTTCCACACCAAAGTTCATAGGGAGATTCTTCGTAGTTCGTTGGACCTGTTCTGTTTAAAATATAAGCGGCAGTGTTTATTAACTCCGCTCACAGTTGTAGCGGAAATCGCGCGTGCAGTTTCGACGATAGTACTGTTCTCCCGTTTGCTGACACCATTTTGTTCGAGCGTGTATGGAGTCAAAAATCTCTGTTGACTACCATGCGAATCTAATATATGTCGAACAGATTTGTTGTCAAATTTACCGCCGTTGTCGCTGAGTAAGCATTTAACGGTATGTCTTGCTAATTTCGTCTGAGCTAGCATCAGGGCGAGTTTATCCTTGACCTCAGACTTGTGTCTCAGGAAGTATACCATACGATAGCCTGTAAAGTCATCTTTAAACAGAACATAATATTGCAACTTCGAGTTACTGGGTTCAAATGGTCCACAAACGTCAGTATGTACGAGTTCTCCTGGCGAAGAGGCTCTAACTCTCGTGACGAATTTAAGTCTATATGCTTTTCCATATATGCAGCCTTCGCATGTCTCCTTATCAAGAGGAAGATCTAGCCCCAGTTCGCGTTTAACTGTAGCTTTCACGTGCCTTTTGTTCTGGTGGGCAAATCTTTCATGATATAGCTGCATCGTTGCAGTCGTTGCATAGACTTCAGGAGGAACTGCAGGTGGTACGTTTACTACGTCTAGTCGGTATACCTACCTTGTTTTTGTCGTTTTCCTATTAAACATTCTTCTCTGTTGACAAAGACTGTGCATTCCTTAGTCGTCGATGAGAAAAAGCTGTTCGGAACATTGCCATGAAGTGCTAATACCGAGAATAAATTCTTACTGATGACTGGAACATACTAAACTCTTAAAAGGTGACTTGTCGATCGAGGCATCTGGATTTCTTTTAATCCGGAGAACCCATTTGCAGGGAAGGGCCTTCTTACCCTTTGGCAAAACACAAGGTGTCCATACATTGAGTTCTTTTAGTGATTTCATTTTACTGTCCATCGCTTTTAACCATTCTTCATGATCAGACCGATTCATTGCGTCTGAAAAGTTTGAAGGAAACGTTTCGGTAGCGCAAACATAATCTTCAAATTTTTTAGGACGTCTTATTTGACTGCGATCGCGCAGATTGTAGCGTGGCAATTCAGCGTCATGACATTCTTCTTCTTCTTCTTCTTCATCAAGATCTACGTGATCTTGCCGTAAGACAGGTTCAGGTTCATGGACGTGGTCTTCCTGGACTGGTTCCAGATTTACTTCCATAAGGTCACGTTCTGGACCCTAGGAGCGTTAGTATCTGCTCGTTGTTGATCTCCCTCAAATTGAATTGTCAAAGGATTTTGATGTATTTCCGGAGCCGGTTCCTTATTACCTGCAACGTGTATTCCCTCGTACCTGTGTCTGTCTGTTCACAAGGCTGGTTAACGTCACCGATGGGAAGGGCGCTTTCGTCGAAAATAACATCACGTGAACGAACTAGAACGTATCTCTTTCCGTCGGTAATCCAGACACGGTAGCAATCTTCATCATAACCAACGAGGCGGCCTTTGATAGCTTTCTTGTCTAGCTTTTTCCGCTTTTGCTTTGGAATGTGGACGTAAGCTGTAGATCCTATTATACGCCGATGCTTGATGATAGGTCTCTTTCCACACCAAAGTTCATAGGGAGATTCTTCGTAGTTCGTTGGACCTGTTCTGTTTAAAATATAAGCGGCAGTGTTTATTAACTCCGCTCACAGTTGTAGCGGAAATCGCGCGTGCAGTTTCGACGATAGTACTGTTCTCCCGTTTGCTGACACCATTTTGTTCGAGCGTGTATGGAGTCACCAATCTTTGTTGAATTCCATGCGAATCTAATATATGTCGAACAGATTTGTTCTCAAATTTACCGCCGTTGTCACTGAGTAAGCATTTAACGGTATCTCTTGCTAATTTCGTCTGAGCTAGCATCAGGGCGAGTTTATCCTTGACCTCAGACTTGTGTCTCAGGAAGTATACCATACGATAGCCTGTAAAGTCATCTTTAAACAGAACATAATATTACAACTTCGAGTTACTGGGTTCAAATGGTCCACAAACGTCAGTATGTACGAGTTCTCCTGGCGACGAGGCTCTAACTCTCGTGACGAATTAGGGTCTATATGCTTTTCCATATATGCAGCCTTCGCATGTCTCCTTATCAAGAGGAAGATCTAGCCCCAGTTCGCGTTTAACTGTAGCTTTCACGTGCCTTTTGTTCTGGTGCACAAATCTTTCATGATATAGTTGCATCGTTGCAGTCGTTGCATAGACTTCAGGAGGAACTGCAGGTGGTACGTTTACTACGTCTAGTCGGTATACCTACCTTGTTTTTGTCGTTTTCCTATCAAACATTCTTCTCCGTTGACAAAGACTGTGCATTCCTTAGTCGTCGATGAGAAAAAGCTGTTCGGAACATTGCCATGAAGTGCTAATACCGAGCATAAATTCTTACTGATGACTGGAACATACCAAACGTCTTAAAAGGTGACTTGTCGATCGAGCCATCTGGATTTCTTTTAATCCGGAGAACCCATTTGCAGGGAAGGGCCTTCTTACCCTTTGGCAAAACACAAGGTGTCCATACATTGAGTTCTTTTAGTGATTTCATTTCACTGTCCATCGCTTTTAACCATTCTTCATGATCAGACCGATTCATTGCGTCTGAAAAGTTTGAAGGAAACGTTTCGGTAGCGCAAACATAATCATCAAATTTTTTAGGACGTCTTATTTGACTGCGATCGCGCAGATTGTAGCGTGGCAAATCAGCATCATGACATTCTTCTTCTTCTTCTTCTTCATCAAGATCTACGTGATCTTGCCGTAAGACAGGTTCAGGTTCATGGACGTGGTCTTCCTGGACTGGTTCCAGATTTACTGCCATAAGGTCACGTTCTGGACCCTAGGAGCGTTAGTATCTGCTCGTTGTTGATCTCCCTCAAATTGAATTGTCAAAGGATTTTGATGTATTTCCGGAGCCGGTTCCTTATTACCGATTAGATTATCTAATGGCAACTGCAACGTGTATTCCCTCGTACCTGTGTCGGTCTGATCACAAGGCTGGTTAACGTCGCCGATGGGAAGGGCGCTTTCGTCGAAAATTACATCACGTGAACGAACTTGAACCTTTCTCTTTCCGTCGGTAATCCAGACACGGTAACAATCTTCATCATAACCAACGAGTCGGCCTTTGATTGCTTTCTTGTCTAGCTTTTTCCGCTTTTGCTTTGGAATGTGGACGTAAGCTGTAGATTCTATTATACGCAGATTCTTGATGATATGTCTCTTTCCACACCAAAGTTCATAGGGAGATTTTTCATAGTTCGTCGGACCTGTCCTGTTTAAAATATAAGCGGCAGTGTTTATTAACTCCGCCCACAGTTGTTGCGGAAATCGCGCGTGCAGTGTCGACGAGAGCCCTGTTCTCCCGCTTGCTGACACCATTTTATTCGAGCGTGTATGGAGTCATCAATCTTTGTTGAATTCCATGCGAACCTAATATACGTCGAACAGATTTGTTGTCAAATTCACCGCCGTTGTCGCTGAGTAAGCTTGTAACGGTATGTCCTGCTAATTTCGTCTGAGCTAGCATCAGGGCGAGTTTATCCTTGACCTCAGACTTGTGTCTCAGGAAAAATACCATACGATAGCCTGTAAAGTCATCTTTAAACAGAACATAATATTGCAACTTCGAGTTACTGGGTTCAAATGGTCCACAAACGTCAGTATGTACGAGTTCTCCTGGCGACGAGGCTCTAACTCTCGTGCCGAATTTAAGTCTATGTGCTTTTCCATATATGCAGCCTTCGCATGTCTCCTTATCAAGTGGAAGATCTAGCCCCAGATCGCGTTTAACTATAGCTTTCACGTGCCTTTTGTTCTGGTGCGCAAATCTTTCATGATATAGCTGCATCGTTGCAGTCGTTGCATAGACTTCAGGAGGAACTGCAGGTGGTACGTTTACTACGTCTAGTCGGTATACCTACCTTGTTTTTGTCGTTTTCCTATTAAACATTCTTCTCCGTTGACAAAGACTGTGCATTCCTTAGTCGTCGATGAGAAAAAGCTGTTCGGAACTTTGTCATGAAGTGCTAATACCGAGAATAAATTCTTACTGATGGTTGGAACATACCAAACGTCTTGAAAGGTGACTTGTAGATCGAGCCATCTGGATTTCTTTTAATCCGAAGAACCCATTTGCAGGGAAGGGCCTTCCTGCCCTTTGGCAAAACACAAGGTGTCCATACATTTAATTCTTTTAGTGATTTCATTTCACTGTCCATCGCTTTTAACAATTCTTCATGATCAGACCGATTCATGGCATCTGAAAAGTTTGAAGGAAACGTTTCGGTAGCGCCAACATAATCATCAAATTTTTTAGGACGTCTTATTTGACTGCGATCGCGAAGATTGTAGCGTGGCAATTCAGGGTCATGAAATTCTTCTTCTTCTTCTTCTTCTTCAAGATCTACGAGATCTTGCCGTAAGACAGGTTCAGGTTCATGGACGTGGTCTTCCTGGACTGGTTCCAGATTTACTCCCTCAAGGCCACGTTCTGGACCCTAGGATCTTTAGTATCTGCTTGTTGTTGATCTCCCTCAAATTGAATTGTAAAAGGATCTTGATGTATTTCCGGAGGCGGTTCCTTATTACTTTATTTGTTTTAGCTCTGAAGGAGCGATTAGAAGAATAAGGGTTGACTTAGCTTCTTTCTCCTTGTCAATTTCTTCAGTACCTGCTTTTTCAGATATGTTTTCTTGCACATATTTCCAGAGTTCTTCTTTAATCAACACAGCTTCTGCCTGTGGTAAAATGAAAAACGGGTTACTGGCTGGGGTCGCCGATTTTTAATATTAACGGCTCGAAGTGACCAACTTTTCCTTTATCTTGAAGCTTAAACGGGGAGAAGAATCCCAGGACACATCATCTACTTTATAAGTGCGTTTATTATATTCGGTCGTGGCTATTTTTCCAACAACATCTTCCAAGAACACTTTCTTCTAATTTACACCTTTGTTTGCTGCATATTCATTTAACATTTGCAGCAATGTATCCATTCGCAACACCTTATGTGCAATTTCAGTGACCATTAGTAGTCGATCTTCATACTGATTAATAGTGGTCTTGTAACCAGGCCATATTTGAAGCTTGTAGTCTGGTATGTCGACCTTAGCTTCAGGATCAAAGAAATCTCTTCCGACAAGCTGCAGCTACAAAAGGCTGGAGCACTTGCGATTGATGATGTTGAAAACCTGAATATAATGGTAATCTCTTAGCACAACATCTTGAAGCTTGTTTTAAACCATATAGGCTTCGATGTAGCTTCCAAACATTCGATGTTCCATCAGAATAACCTTCTGGTTGATGTGCATAAATTTCCTCTTCGAGCTTTCCATTAAGGAACGCAGTACACACATCAAATTGTACAAGATGAAGATTTTCTTGTGCGCTCACACTCAACAATGCTCTTATGGTTGCAAGGCGTGCAACAGGACTGAAGGTCTGGTCATAGTCCTGTCCTTTTCTCTGCTTGTAGCCTTTCACGACAAGTCGAGCTTTAAATTTGTCGATCGAGCCATCTGGATTTCTTTTAATCCGAAGAACCCATTTGCAGGGAAGGGCCTTCCTACCCTTTGGCAAAACACAAGGTGTCCATACATTGAATTCTTTTAGTAATTTCATTTCACTGTCCATTGCTTTTAACCATTCTTCATGATCAGACCGATTCTTGGCGTCAGAAAAGTTTGATGGAAACGTTTCGGTAGCGCAAACATAATTATCAAATTTTTTAGGACGTCTTATTTGACTGCGATCGCGACGATAGTAGCGTGGCAATTCAGCGTCATAAAATTCTTCTTCTTCTTCTTCATCAAGATCTACGTGATCTTGCCATAAGACAGGTTTAGGTTCATGGACGTGGTCTTCCTGGACTGGTTCCAGATTTACTCCCTCAAGGCCACGTTCTGGGGTCGCCGATTTTTATTATTAACGGCTCGAAGTGACCAACTTTTCCTTCATGTTGAAGCTTAAACGTGGAGAAGAATCCCAGGACACATTATCTACTCTATAAGTGCGTTTATTATAGTCGGTCGTGACTATTTTTCCAACAACATCTTCCAAGAACACTTTCTTCTAATGTACACCTTTGTTGGCTGCATATTCATTCAACATTTGCAGCAATGTATCCATTCGCAACACCTTATGTGCAATTTCAGTGAGCATTAGTAGTCGATCTTCATACTGATTAATAGTGGTCTTGTAGCCAGGCCATATTTGGAGCTTGTAGTCTGGTATGTCAACCTTAGCTTCAGGATCAAAGAAATCTCTTCCGACAAGCTGCAGCTACAAAAGGCTGGAGCTGTTAAAAACCTGAATATAATGGTAATCTCCTAGCACAACACCTTGAAGCTTGTTTTAAACCATATAGGCTTCGATGTAGCTTCCAAACATTCGATGTTCTATCAGAATAACTTTCTGGTTGATGTATATAAATTTCCTCTTCGAGCTTTCCATTAAGGAACGAAGTACACACATCAAATTATACAAGATGAAGATTTTCTTGTGCGCTCACACTCAACAATGCTCTTATGGTTGCAAGGCGTGCAACAGGACTGAAGGTCTGGTCATAGTCCCGTCCTTTTCTCTGCTTGTAGCCTTTCACGACAAGTCGAGCTTTAAATTTGTCGATCGAGCCATCTGGATTTCTTTTAATCCGAAGAACCCATTTGCAGGGAAGGGCCTTCTTACCCTTTGGTAAAACATAAGGTGTCCATACATTGAGTTCTTTTAGTGATTTCATTTCACTGTCCATCGCTTTTAACCATTCTTCATGATCAGACCGATTCATTGCGTCTGAAAAGTTTAAAGGAAACGTTTCGGTAGCGCAAACATAATCATCAAATTTTTTAGGACGTCTTATTTGACTGCGATCGCGAAGATTGTAGCATGGCAATTCAGCGTCATGAAATTCTTCTTCTTCTTCTTCATCAAGATCTACGTGATCTTGCCGTAATACAGGTTCAGGTTCATGGACGTAATCTTCCTGGACTGGTTCCAGATTTACTCCCTCAAGGTCACGTTCTGGACCCTAGGATCGTTAGTATCTGCTCGTTGTTCTGGACCCTAGGATCGTTAGTATCTGCTCGTTGTTGATCTCCCTCAAATTGAATTGTCAAAGGATTTTGATGTATTTCCGGAGCCGGTTCCTTATTACCGATTAGATTATTTAACGGCAACTGCAACGTGTATTCCCTCGTACCTGTGTCTGTCTGTTCACAAGGCTGGTTAACTTCGCCGATGGGAAGGGCGCTTTCGTCGAAAATAACATCACGTGAACGAACTAGAACGTATCTCTTTCCGTCGGTAATCCAGACACGGTAGCAATCTTCATCATAACCAACGAGGCGGCCTTTGATAGCTTTCTTGTCTAGCTTTTTCCGCTTTTGCTTTGGAATGTGGACGTAAGCTGTAGATCCTATTATACGCCGATGCTTGATGATAGGTCTCTTTCCACACCAAAGTTCATAGGGAGATTCTTCGTAGTTCGTTGGACCTGTTCTGTTTAAAATATAAGCGGCAGTGTTTATTAACTCCGCTCACAGTTGTAGCGGAAATCGCGCGTGCAGTTTCGACGATAGTACTGTTCTCCCGTTTGCTGACACCATTTTGTTCGAGCGTGTATGGAGTCACCAATCTTTGTTGAATTCCATGCGAATCTAATATATGTCGAACAGATTTGTTCTCAAATTTACCGCCGTTGTCACTGAGTAAGCATTTAACGGTATGTCTTGCTAATTTCGTCTGAGCTAGCATCAGGGCGAGTTTATCCTTGACCTCAGACTTGTGTCTCAGGAAGTATACCATACGATAGCCTGTAAAGTCATCTTTAAACAGAACATAATATTACAACTTCGAGTTACTGGGTTCAAATGGTCCACAAACGTCAGTATGTACGAGTTCTCCTGGCGAAGAGGCTCTAACTCTCGTGACGAATTTAAGTCTATATGCTTTTCCATATATGCAGCCTTCGCATGTCTCCTTATCAAGAGGAAGATCTAGCCCCAGTTCGCGTTTAACTGTAGCTTTCACGTGCCTTTTATTCTGGTGGGCAAATCTTTCATGATATAGCTGCATCGTTGCAGTCGTTGCATAGACTTCAGGAGGAACTGCAGGTGGTACGTTTACTACGTCTAGTCGGTATACCTACCTTGTTTTTGTCGTTTTCCTATTAAACATTCTTCTCTGTTGACAAAGACTGTGCATTCCTTAGTCGTCGATGAGAAAAAGCTGTTCGGAACATTGCCATGAAGTGCTAATACCGAGAATAAATTCTTACTGATGACTGGAACATACTAAACTCTTAAAAGGTGACTTGTCGATCGAGGCATCTGGATTTCTTTTAATCCGGAGAACCCATTTGCAGGGAAGGGCCTTCTTACCCTTTGGCAAAACACAAGGTGTCCATACATTGAGTTCTTTTAGTGATTTCATTTTACTGTCCATCGCTTTTAACCATTCTTCATGATCAGACCGATTCATTGCGTCTGAAAAGTTTGAAGGAAACGTTTCGGTAGCGCAAACATAATCATCAAATTTTTTAGGACGTCTTATTTGACTGCGATCGCGCAGATTGTAGCGTGGCAATTCAGCGTCATGACATTTTTCTTCTTCTTCTTCTTCATCAAGATCTACGTGATCTTGCCGTAAGACAGGTTCAGGTTCATGGACGTGGTCTTCCTGGACTGGTTCCAGATTTACTCCCTCAAGGCCACGTTCTGGACCCTAGGATCTTTAGTATCTGCTTGTTGTTGATCTCCCTCAAATTGAATTGTAAAAGGATCTTGATGTATTTCCGGAGGCGGTTCCTTATTACCGATTAGATTATTTAACGGCAACTGCAACGTGTATTCCCTCGTACCTGTGTCTGTCTGTTCACAAGGCTGGTTAACTTCGCCGATGGGAAGGGCGCTTTCGTCGAAAATAACATCACGTGAACGAACTAGAACGTATCTCTTTCCGTCGGTAATCCAGACACGGTAGCAATCTTCATCATAACCAACGAGGCGGCCTTTGATAGCTTTCTTGTCTAGCTTTTTCCGCTTTTGCTTTGGAATGTGGACGTAAGCTGTAGATCCTATTATACGCCGATGCTTGATGATAGGTCTCTTTCCACACCAAAGTTCATAGGGAGATTCTTCGTAGTTCGTTGGACCTGTTCTGTTTAAAATATAAGCGGCAGTGTTTATTAACTCCGCTCACAGTTGTAGCGGAAATCGCGCGTGCAGTTTCGACGATAGTACTGTTCTCCCGTTTGCTGACACCATTTTGTTCGAGCGTGTATGGAGTCACCAATCTTTGTTGAATTCCATGCGAATCTAATATATGTCGAACAGATTTGTTCTCAAATTTACCGCCGTTGTCACTGAGTAAGCATTTAACGGTATGTCTTGCTAATTTCGTCTGAGCTAGCATCAGGGCGAGTTTATCCTTGACCTCAGACTTGTGTCTCAGGAAGTATACCATACGATAGCCTGTAAAGTCATCTTTAAACAGAACATAATATTACAACTTCGAGTTACTGGGTTCAAATGGTCCACAAACGTCAGTATGTACGAGTTCTCCTGGCGAAGAGGCTCTAACTCTCGTGACGAATTTAAGTCTATATGCTTTTCCATATATGCAGCCTTCGCATGTCTCCTTATCAAGAGGAAGATCTAGCCCCAGTTCGCGTTTAACTGTAGCTTTCACGTGCCTTTTGTTCTGGTGGGCAAATCTTTCATGATATAGCTGCATCGTTGCAGTCGTTGCATAGACTTCAGGAGGAACTGCAGGTGGTACGTTTACTACGTCTAGTCGGTATACCTACCTTGTTTTTGTCGTTTTCCTATTAAACATTCTTCTCTGTTGACAAAGACTGTGCATTCCTTAGTCGTCGATGAGAAAAAGCTGTTCGGAACATTGCCATGAAGTGCTAATACCGAGAATAAATTCTTACTGATGACTGGAACATACTAAACTCTTAAAAGGTGACTTGTCGATCGAGGCATCTGGATTTCTTTTAATCCGGAGAACCCATTTGCAGGGAAGGGCCTTCTTACCCTTTGGCAAAACACAAGGTGTCCATACATTGAGTTCTTTTAGTGATTTCATTTTACTGTCCATCGCTTTTAACCATTCTTCATGATCAGACCGATTCATTGCGTCTGAAAAGTTTGAAGGAAACGTTTCGGTAGCGCAAACATAATCATCAAATTTTTTAGGACGTCTTATTTGACTGCGATCGCGCAGATTGTAGCGTGGCAATTCAGCGTCATGACATTTTTCTTCTTCTTCTTCTTCATCAAGATCTACGTGATCTTGCCGTAAGACAGGTTCAGGTTCATGGACGTGGTCTTCCTGGACTGGTTCCAGATTTACTGCCATAAGGTCACGTTCTGGACCCTAGGAGCGTTAGTATCTGCTCGTTGTTGATCTCCCTCAAATTGAATTGTCAAAGGATTTTGATGTATTTCCGGAGCCGGTTCCTTATTACCGATTAGATTATCTAATGGCAACTGCAACGTGTATTCCCTCGTACCTGTGTCGGTCTGATCACAAGGCTGGTTAACGTCGCCGATGGGAAGGGCGCTTTCGTCGAAAATTACATCACGTGAACGAACTTGAACCTTTCTCTTTCCGTCGGTAATCCAGACACGGTAACAATCTTCATCATAACCAACGAGTCGGCCTTTGATTGCTTTCTTGTCTAGCTTTTTCCGCTTTTGCTTTGGAATGTGGACGTAAGCTGTAGATTCTATTATACGCAGATTCTTGATGATATGTCTCTTTCCACACCAAAGTTCATAGGGAGATTTTTCATAGTTCGTCGGACCTGTCCTGTTTAAAATATAAGCGGCAGTGTTTATTAACTCCGCCCACAGTTGTTGCGGAAATCGCGCGTGCAGTGTCGACGAGAGCCCTGTTCTCCCGCTTGCTGACACCATTTTATTCGAGCGTGTATGGAGTCATCAATCTTTGTTGAATTCCATGCGAACCTAATATACGTCGAACAGATTTGTTGTCAAATTCACCGCCGTTGTCGCTGAGTAAGCATGTAACGGTATGTCCTGCTAATTTCGTCTGAGCTAGCATCAGGGCGAGTTTATCCTTGACCTCAGACTTGTGTCTCAGGAAAAATACCATACGATAGCCTGTAAAGTCATCTTTAAACAGAACATAATATTGCAACTTCGAGTTACTGGGTTCAAATGGTCCACAAACGTCAGTATGTACGAGTTCTCCTGGCGACGAGGCTCTAACTCTCGTGCCGAATTTAAGTCTATGTGCTTTTCCATATATGCAGCCTTCGCATGTCTCCTTATCAAGTGGAAGATCTAGCCCCAGATCGCGTTTAACTATAGCTTTCACGTGCCTTTTGTTCTGGTGCGCAAATCTTTCATGATATAGCTGCATCGTTGCAGTCGTTGCATAGACTTCAGGAGGAACTGCAGGTGGTACGTTTACTACGTCTAGTCGGTATACCTACCTTGTTTTTGTCGTTTTCCTATTAAACATTCTTCTCCGTTGACAAAGACTGTGCATTCCTTAGTCGTCGATGAGAAAAAGCTGTTCGGAACTTTGTCATGAAGTGCTAATACCGAGAATAAATTCTTACTGATGGTTGGAACATACGAAACGTCTTAAAGGTGACTTGTAGATCGAGCCATCTGGATTTCTTTTAATCCGAAGAACCCATTTGCAGGGAAGGGCCTTCCTACCCTTTGGCAAAACACAAGGTGTCCATACATTAAATTCTTTTAGTGATTTCATTTCACTGTCCATCGCTTTTAACCATTCTTCATGATCAGACCGATTCATGGCATCTGAAAAGTTTGAAGGAAACGTTTCGGTAGCGCCAACATAATCATCAAATTTTTTAGGACGTCTTATTTGACTGCGATCGCGAAGATTGTAGCATGGCAATTCAGGGTCATGAAATTCTTCTTCTTCTTTTTCTTCTTCTTCTTCTTCAAGATCTACGTGATCTTGCCGTAAGACAGGTTCAGGTTCATGGACGTGGTCTTCCTGGACTGGTTCCAGTTTTACTCCCTCAAGGCCACGTTCTGGACCCTAGGATCATTAGTATCTGCTTGTTGTTGATCTCCCTCAAATTGAATTGTAAAAGGATCTTGATGTATTTCCGGAGGCGGTTCCTTATTACTTTATTTGTTTTAGCTCTGAAGGAGCGATTAGAAGAATAAGGGTTGACTTAGCTTCTTTCTCCTTGTCAATTTCTTCAGTACCTGCTTTTTCAGATATGTTTTCTTGCACATATTTCCAGAGTTCTTCTTTAATCAACACAGCTTCTGCCTGTGGTAAAATGAAAAACGGGTTACTGGCTGGGGTCGCCGATTTTTAATATTAACGGCTCGAAGTGACCAACTTTTCCTTTATCTTGAAGCTTAAACGGGGAGAAGAATCCTAGGACACATCATCTACTTTATAAGTGCGTTTATTATATTCGGTCGTGGCTATTTTTCCAACAACATCTTCCAAGAACACTTTCTTCTAATTTACACCTTTGTTGGCTGCATATTCATTTAACATTTGCAGCAATGTATCCATTCGCAACACCTTATGTGCAATTTCAGTGACCATTAGTAGTCGATCTTCATACTGATTAATAGTGGTCTTGTAACCAGGCCATATTTGAAGCTTGTAGTCTGGTATGTCGACCTTAGCTTCAGGATCAAAGAAATCTCTTCCGACAAGCTGCAGCTACAAAAGGCTGGAGCACTTGCGATTGATGATGTTGAAAACCTGAATATAATGGTAATCTCTTAGCACAACATCTTGAAGCTTGTTTTAAACCATATAGGCTTCGATGTAGCTTCCAAACATTCGATGTTCCATCAGAATAACCTTCTGATTGATGTGCATAAATTTCCTCTTCGAGCTTTCCATTAAGGAACGCAGTACACACATCAAATTGTCCAAGCTGAAGATTTTCTTGTGCGCTCACACTAAACTATGCTCTAATGGTTGCAAGGCGTGCAACAGGACTGAAGGTCTGGTCATAGTCCTATCCTTTTCTCTGCTTGTAGCCTTTCACGACAAGTCGAGCTTTAAATTTGTCGATCAAGAAATCTGGATTTATTTTAATCCGAAGAACCCATTTGCAGGGAAGGGCCTTCCTACCCTTTGGCAAAACATAAGGTGTCCATACATTGAATTCTTTTAGTAATTTCATTTCACTGTCCATCGCTTTTAACCATTCTTCATGATCAGACCGATTCTTGGCGTCAGAAAAGTTTGATGGAAACGTTTCGGTAGCGCAAACATAATTATCAAATTTTTTAGGACGTCTTATTTGACTGCGATCGCGAAGATAGAAGCGTGGCAATTCAGCGTCATGAAATTCTTCTTCTTCTTCTTCATCAAGATCTACGTGATCTTGCCATAAGACAGGTTTAGGTTCATAGACGTGGTCTTCCTGGACTGGTTCCAGATTTACTCCCTCAAGGCCACGTTCTGAAGTCGCCGATTTTTATTATTAACGGCTCGAACTGACCAACTTTTTCTTCATGTTGAAGCTTAAACGTGGAGAAGAATCCCAGGACACATCATCTACTCTATAAGTGCGTTTATTATAGTCGGTCGTGACTATTTTTCCAACAACATCTTCCAAGAACACTTTCTTCTAATGTACACCTTTGTTGGCTGCATATTCATTCAACATTTGCAGCAATGTATCCATTGGCAACACCTTATGTGCAATTTCAGTGACCATTAGTAGTCGATCTTTATACTGATTAATAGTGGTCTTGTAGCCAGGCCATATTTGGAGCTTGTAGTCTGGTATGTCAACCTTAGCTTCAGGATCAAAGAAATCTCTTCCGACAAGCTGCAGCTACAAAAGGCTGGAGCTGCTGAAAACCTGAATATAATGGTAATCTCCTAGCACAACACCTTGAAGCTTGTTTAAAACCATATAGGCTTCGATGTAGCTTCCAAACATTCAATGTTCTATCAGAATAACTTTCTGGTTGATGTATATAAATTTCCTCTTTGAGCTTTCCATTAAGGAACGAAGTACACACATCAAATTGTACAAGATGAAGATTTTCTTGTGCGCTCACACTCAACAATGCTCTTATGGTTGCAAGGCGTGCAACAGGACTGAAGGTCTGGTCATAGTCCTGTCCTTTTCTCTGCTTGTAGCCTTTCACGACAAGTCGAGCTTTAAATTTGTCGATCAAGAAATCTGGATTTATTTTAATCCGAAGAACCCATTTGCAGGGAAGGGCCTTCCTACCCTTTGGCAAAAGACAAGGTGTCCATACATTGAATTCTTTTAGTAATTTCATTTCACTGTCCATCGCTTTTAACCATTCTTCATGATCAGACCGATTCTTGGCGTCAGAAAAGTTTGATGGAAACGTTTCGGTAGCGCAAACATAATTATCAAATTTTTTAGGACGTCTTATTTGACTGCGATCGCGACGATAGTAGCGTGGCAATTCAGCGTCATGAAATTCTTCTTCTTCTTCTTCATCAAGATCTACGTGATCTTGCCATAAGACAGGTTTAGGTTCATGGACGTGGTCTTCCTGGACTGGTTCCAGATTTACTCCCTCAAGGCCACGTTCTGGGGTCGCCGATTTTTAATATTAACGGCTCGAAGTGACCAACTTTTCCTTTATCTTGAAGCTTAAACGTGGAGAAGAATCCCAGGACACATCATCTACTCTATAAGTGCGTTTATTATAGTCGGTCGTGACTATTTTTCCAACAACATCTTCCAAGAACACTTTCTTCTAATGTACACCTTTGTTGGCTGCATATTCATTCAACATTTGCAGCAATGTATCCATTCGCAACACCTTATGTGCAATTTCAGTGACCATTAGTAGTCGATCTTCATACTGATTTATAGTGGTCTTGTAGCCAGGCCATGTTTGGAGCTTGTAGTCTGGTATGTCAACCTTAGCTTCAGGATCAAAGAAATCTCTTCCGACAAGCTGCAGCTACAAAAGGCTGGAGCTGTTGAAAACCTGAATATAATGGTAATCTCCTAGCACAACACCTTGAAGCTTGTTTTAAACCATATAGGCTTCGATGTAGCTTCCAAACATTCGATGTTCTATCAGAATAACTTTCTGGTTGATGTATATAAATTTCCTCTTCGAGCTTTCCATTAAGGAACGAAGTACACACATCAAATTGTACAAGATGAAGATTTTCTTGTGCGCTCACACTCAACAATGCTCTTATGGTTGCAAGGCGTGCAACAGGACTGAAGGTCTGGTCATAGTCCCGTCCTTTTCTCTGCTTGTAGCCTTTCACGACAAGTCGAGCTTTAAATTTGTCGATCGAGCCATCTGGATTTCTTTTAATCCGGAGAACCCATTTGCAGGGAAGGGCCTTCTTACCCTTTGGCAAAACACAAGGTGTCCATACATTGAGTTCTTTTAGTGATTTCATTTCACTGTCCATCGCTTTTAACCATTCTTCATGATCAGACCGATTCATTGCGTCTGAAAAGTTTGAAGGAAACGTTTCGGTAGTGCAAACATAATCATCAAATTTTTGCGGACGTCTTATTTGACTGCGATCGCGCAGATTGTAGCGTGGCAATTCAGCGTCATGAAATTCTTCTTCTTCTTCTTCTTCATCAAGATCTACGTGATCTTGCCGTAAGACAGGTTCAGGTTCATGGACGAGGTCTTCCTGGACTGGTTCCAGATTTACTTCCATAAGGTCACGTTCTGGACCCTAGGAGCGTTAGTATCTGCTCGTTGTTGATCTCCCTCAAATTGAATTGTCAAAGGATTTTGATGTATTTCCGGAGCCGGTTCCTTATTACCGATTAGATTATCTAATGGCAACTGCAACGTGTATTTCCTCGTACCTGTGTCGGTCTGATCACAAGGCTGGTTAACGGTGCCGATGGGAAGGGCGCTTTCGTCGAAAATTACATCACGTGAACGAACTAGAACGTTTTTCTTTCCGACGGTAATCCAGACACGGTAGCAATCTTCATCATAACCAACGAGTCGGCCTTTGATAGCTTTCTTGTCTAGCTTTTTCCGCTTTTGCTTTGGAATGTGGACGTAAGCTGTAGATTCTATTATACGCAGATTCTTGATGATATGTCTCTTTCCACACCAAAGTTCATAGGGAGATTTTTCATAGTTCGTCGGACCTGTTCTGTTTAAAATATAAGCGGCAGTGTTTATTAACTCCGCCCACAGTTGTTGCGGAAATCGCGCGTGCAGCGTCGACGAGAGTCCTGTTCTCCCGCTTGCTGACACCATTTTATTCGAGCGTGTATGGAGTCATCAATCTTTGTTGAATTCCATGCGAACCTAATATACGTCAAACAGATTTGTTGTCAAATTCACCGCCGTTGTTGCTGAGTAAGCATTTAACGGTATGTCCTGCTAATTTCGTCTAAGCTAGCATCAGGGCGAGTTTATCCTTGACCTCAGACTTGTGTCTCAGGAAGTATACCATACGATAGCCTGTAAAGTCATCTTTAAACAGAACATAATATTACAACTTCGAGTTACTGGGTTCAAATGGTCCACAAACGTCAGTATGTACGAGTTCTCCTGGCGACGAGGCTCTAACTCTCGTGCCGAATTTAAGTCAATGTGCTTTTCCATATATGCAGCCTTCGCATGTCTCCTTATCAAGTGGAAGATCTAGCCCCAGATCGCGTTTAACTATAGCTTTCACGTGCCTTTTGTTCTGGTGCGCAAATCTTTCATGATATAGCTGCATCGTTGCAGTCGTTGCATAGACTTCAGGAGGAACTGCAGGTGGTACGTTTACTACGTCTAGTCGGTATACCTACCTTGTTTTTGTCGTTTTCCTATTAAACATTCTTCTCCGTTGACAAAGACTGTGCATTCCTTAGTCGTCGATGAAAAAAAGCTGTTCGGAACATTGTCATGAAGTGCTAATACCGAGAATAAATTCTTACTGATGGCTGGAACATACCAAACGTCTTGAAAGGTGACTTGTCGATCGAGCCATCTGGATTTCTTTTAATCCGAAGAACCCATTTGCAGGGAAGGGCCTTCTTACCCTTTGGCAAAACACAAGGTGTCCATACATTGAATTCTTTTAGTGATTTCATTTTACTGTCCATCGCTTTTAACCATTCTTCATGATCAGACCGATTCATGGCATCTGAAAAGTTTGAAGGAAACGTTTCGGTAGCGCAAACATAATCATCAAATTTTTTAGGACGTCTTATTTGACTGCGATCGCGAAGATTGTAGCGTGGCAATTCAGGGTCTTGAAATTCTTCTTCTTCTTCTTCTTCTTCAAGATCTACGTGATCTTGCCGTAAGACAGGTTCAGGTTCATGGACGTGGTCTTCCTGGACTGGTTCCAGATTTACTCCCTCAAGGCCACGTTTTGGACCCTAGGATCGTTAGTATCTGCTCGTTGTTGATCTCCCTCAAATTGAATTGTAAAAGGATTTTGATGTATTTCCGGAGGCGGTTCCTTATTACTTTATTTGTTTTAGCTCTGAAGGAGCGATTAGAAGAATAAGGGTTGACTTAGCTTCTTTCTCCTTGTCAATTTCTTCAGTACCTGCTTTTTCAGATATGTTTCCTTGCACATATTTCCAGAGTTCTTCTTTAATCAACACAGCTTCTGCCTGTGGTGAAATGAAAAACGGGTTACTGGCTGGGGTCGCCGATTTTTAATATTAACGGCTCGAAGTGACTAACTTTTCCTTTATCTTGAAGCTTAAACGTGGAGAAGAATCCCAGGACACATCATCTACTTTATAAGTGCGTTTATTATATTCGGTCGTGGCTATTTTTTCAACAACATCTTCCAAGAACACTTTCTTCTAATTTACACCTTTGTTGGCTGCATATTCATTTAACATTTGCAGCAATGTATCCATTCGCAACACCTTATGTGCAATTTCAGTGACCATTAGTAGTCGATCTTCATACTGATTAATAGTGGTCTTGTAACCAGGCCATATTTGAAGCTTGTAGTCTGGTATGTCGACCTTAGCTTCAGGATCAAAGAAATCTCTTCCGACAAGCTGCAGCTACAAAAGGCTGGAGCACTTGCGATTGATGATGTTGAAAACCTGAATATAATGGTAATCTCTTAGCACAACATCTTGAAGCTTGTTTTAAACCATATAGGCTTCGATGTAGCTTCCAAACATTCGATGTTCCATCAGAATAACCTTCTGGTTGATGTGCATAAATTTCCTCTTCGAGCTTTCCATTAAGGAACGCAGTACACACATCAAATTGTACAAGATGAAGATTTTCTTGTGCGCTCACACTCAACAATGCTCTTATGGTTGCAAGGCGTGCAACAGGACTGAAGGTCTGGTCATAGTCCTGTCCTTTTCTCTGCTTGTAGCCTTTCACGACAAGTCGAGCTTTAAATTTGTCGATCGAGCCATCTGGATTTCTTTTAATCCGAAGAACCCATTTGCAGGGAAGGGCCTTCCTACCCTTTGGCAAAACACAAGGTGTCCATACATTGAATTCTTTTAGTAATTTCATTTCACTGTCCATCGCTTTTAACCATTCTTCATGATCAGACCGATTCTTGGCGTCAGAAAAGTTTGATGGAAACGTTTCGGTAGCGCAAACATAATTATCAAATTTTTTAGGACGTCTTATTTGACTGCGATCGCGACGATAGTAGCGTGGCAATTCAGCGTCATAAAATTCTTCTTCTTCTTCTTCATCAAGATCTACGTGATCTTGCCATAAGACAGGTTTAGGTTCATGGACGTGGTCTTCCTGGACTGGTTCCAGATTTACTCCCTCAAGGCCACGTTCTGGGGTCGCCGATTTTTATTATTAACGGCTCGAAGTGACCAACTTTTCCTTCATGTTGAAGCTTAAACGTGGAGAAGAATCCCAGGACACATTATCTACTCTATAAGTGCGTTTATTATAGTCGGTCGTGACTATTTTTCCAACAACATCTTCCAAGAACACTTTCTTCTAATGTACACCTTTGTTGGCTGCATATTCATTCAACATTTGCAGCAATGTATCCATTCGCAACACCTTATGTGCAATTTCAGTGAGCATTAGTAGTCGATCTTCATACTGATTAATAGTGGTCTTGTAGCCAGGCCATATTTGGAGCTTGTAGTCTGGTATGTCAACCTTAGCTTCAGGATCAAAGAAATCTCTTCCGACAAGCTGAAGCTACAAAAGGCTGGAGCTGTTAAAAACCTGAATATAATGGTAATCTCCTAGCACAACACCTTGAAGCTTGTTTTAAACCGTATAGGCTTCGATGTAGCTTCCAAACATTCGATGTTCTATCAGAATAACTTTCTGGTTGATGTATATAAATTTCCTCTTCGAGCTTTCCATTAAGGAACGAAGTACACACATCAAATTGTACAAGATGAAGATTTTCTTGTGCGCTCACACTCAACAATGCTCTTATGGTTTCAAGGCGTGCAACAGGACTGAAGGTCTGGTCATAGTCCCGTCCTTTTCTCTGCTTGTAGCCTTTCATGACAAGTCGAGCTTTAAATTTGTCGATCGAGCCATCTGGATTTCTTTTAATCCGGAGAACCCATTTGCAGGGAAGGGCCTTCTTACCCTTTGGCAAAACACAAGGTGTCCATACATTGAGTTCTTTTAGTGATTTCATTTTACTGTCCATCGCTTTTAACCATTCTTCATGATCAGACCGATTTATTGCGTCTGAAAAGTTTGAAGGAAACGTTTCGGTAGCGCAAACATAATCATCAAATTTTTTAGGACGTCTTATTTGACTGCGATCGCGCAGATTGTTGCGTGGCAATTCAGCGTCATGACATTCTTCTTCTTCTTCTTCTTCTTCAAGATCTACGTTATCTTGCCGTAAGACAGGTTCAGGTTCATGGACGTGGTCTTCCTGGACTGGTTCCAGATTTACTCCCTCAAGTCCACGTTCTGGACCCTAGGATCGTTAGTATCTGCTTGTTGTTGATCTCCCTCAAATTGAATTTTAAAAGGATTTTGATGTATTTCCGGAGGCGGTTCCTTATTACTTTATTTGTTTTAGCTCTGAAGGAGCGATTAGAAGAATAAGGGTTGACTTAGCTTCTTTTTCCTTGTCAATTTCTTCAGTACCTGCTTTTTCAGATATGTTTCCTTGCACATATTTCCAGAGTTCTTCTTTAATCAACACAGCTTCTGCCTGTGGTGAAATGAAAAACGGGTTACTGGCTGGGGTCGCCGATTTTTAATATTAACGGCTCGAAGTGACTAACTTTTCCTTTATCTTGAAGCTTAAACGTGGAGAAGAATCCCAGGACACATCATCTACTTTATAAGTGCGTTTATTATATTCGGTCGTGGCTATTTTTCCAACAACATCTTCCAAGAACACTTTCTTCTAATTTACACCTTTGTTGGCTGCATATTCATTTAACATTTGCAGCAATGTATCCATTCGCAACACCTTATGTGCAATTTCAGTGACCATTAGTAGTCGATCTTCATACTGATTAATAGTGGTCTTGTAACCAGGCCATATTTGAAGCTTGTAGTCTGGTATGTCAAACAGATGAAAATATATGTCGAACAGATTTGTTGTCAAATTTACCGCCGTTGTCGCTGAGTAAGCATTTAACGGTATGTCTTGCTAATTTCGTCTGAGCTAGCATCAGGGCGAGTTTATCCTTGACCTCAGACTTGTGTCTCAGGAAGTATACCATACGATAGCCTATAAAGTCATCTTTAAACAGAACATAATATTGCAACTTTGAGTTACTGGGTTCAAATGGTCCACAAACGTCAGTATGTACGAGTTCTCCTGGCGACGAGGCTCTAACTCTCGTGACGAATTTAAGTCTATATGCTTTTACATATATGCAGCCTTCGCATGTCTCCTTATCAAGAGGAAAATATAGCCCCAGTTCGCGTTTAACTGTAGCTTTCACGTGCCTTTTGTTCTGGTGCGCAAATCTTTGATGATATAGCTGCATCGTTGCAGTCGTTGCATAGACTTCAGGAGGAACTGCAGGTGGTACGTTTACTACGTCTAGTCGGTTTACCTACCTTGTTTTTGTCGTTTTCCTATTAAACATTCTTCTCCGTTGAGAAAGACTGTGCATTCCTTAGTCGTCGATGAGAAAAAGCTCTTCGGAACTTTGTCATGAAGTGCTAATACCGAGAATAAATTCTTACTGATGACTGGAACATACTAAACGTTTCAAAAGGTGACTTGTCGATCGAGCCATCTGGATTTCTTTTAATCCGAAGAACCTATTTGCAGGGAAGGGCCTTCCTACCCTTTGGCAAAACACAAGGTGTCCATACATTGAATTCTTTTAGTGATTTCATTTCACTGTCCATCGCTTTTAACCATTCTTTATGATCAGACCGATTCATGGCGTCTGAAAAGTTTGAAGGAAACGTTTCGGTACCGCAAACATAATCATCAAATTTTTTAGGACGTCTTATTTGACTGCGATCGCGGAGATTGTAGCGTGGCAATTCAGCGTCATGAAATTCTTCTTCTTCTTCTTCATCAAGATCTTCGTGATCTTGCTGTAAATAAGGTTTGGGTTCATGGACGTGGTCTTCCTGGACAGGTTCCAGATTTACTCCCTTAAGGCCACGTTCTGGACCTCTAAGATCGTTAGTATCTGCTCGTTGTTGATCTCCCTCAAATTGAATTGTCAAAGGATTTTGACGTATTTCCTTAGCCGGTTCCTTATTACTTTATTTGTTTTAGCTCTGAAGGAGCGATTAGAAGAATAAGGGTTGACTTAGCTTCTTTCTCCTTGTCAATTTCTTCAGTACCTGCTTTTTCAGATATGTTTTCTTGCACATATTTCCAGAGTTCTTTTTTAATCAACACAGCTTTTGCCTGTGGTGAAATGAAAAACGGGTTATGGGCTGGGTTCGCCGATTTTTATTATTAACGGCTCTAAGTGACCAACTTTTCCTTCATCTTGAAGCTTAAACGTGGAGAAGAATCCCAGGACACATCATCTACTCTATAAGTGCGTTTATTATAGTCGGTCGTGACTATTTTTCCAACAACATCTTCCAAGAACACTTTCTTCTAATTTACACCTTTGTTGGTTGCATATTCATTCAACATTTGCAGCACAGTGTCCATTCGCAACACCTTATGTGCAATTTCAGTGACCATTAGTAGTCGATCTTCATACTGATTAATAGTGGTCTTGTAGCCAGGTCATATTTGAAGCTTGTAGTCTGGTATGTCGACCTTAGCTTTAGGATCAAAGAAATCTCTTCCGACAAGCTGCAGCTGCAAAAGGCTGAAGCACTTGCGAATGATGATGTTGAAAACCTGAATATAATGGTAATCTCCAGGCATAACATCTTGAAGCTTGTTTTAAACCATATGGGCTTCGATGTAGCTTTCAAACATTCGATGTTCCATCAGAATAACCTTCTGGTTGATGTGCATAATTTTCCTCTTCGAGCTTTCCATTAAGGAACGCAGTACACACATCAAATTGTCCAAGATGAAGATTTTCTTGTGCGCTCACACTAAACTATGCTCTTATGGTTGCAAGGCGTGCAACAGGACTGAAGGTCTGGTCATAGTCCTGTTCTTTTCTCTGCTTGTAGCCTTTCACGACAAGTCGAGCTTTAAATTTGTCGATCAAGAAATCTGGATTTATTTTAATCCGAAGAACCCATTTGCAGGGAAGGGCCTTCCTACCCTTTGGCAAAACACAAGGTATCCATACATTGAGTTCTTTAAGTGATTTAATTTTACTGTCCATCGCTTTTATTTTTCATGATCAGACCGATTCATGGCGTCTGAAAAGTTTAAAGAAAACGTTTTGGTAGCGCAAACATAATCATCAAATTTTTGCGGACGTCTTATTTGACTGCGATCGCGGAGATTGTAGCGTGGCAATTCAGCGTCATGAAATTCTTCTTCTTCTTCTTCATCAAGATCTACGTGATCTTGCCGTAAGACAGGTTCAAGTTCATGAACGTGGTCTTGCTGGACTGGTTCCAGATTTACTCCCTCAAGGCCACGTTCTGGACCTCTAAGATCGTTAGTATCTGCTCGTTGTTGATCTCCCTTAAATTGAATTGTCAAAGGATTTTGATGTATTTCCGGAGCCGGTTCCTTATTACCGATTAGATTATCTAATGGCAACTGCAACGTGTATTCCCTCGTACCTGTGTCGGTCTGTTCACAAGGCTGGTTAACGTCGCCGATGGGAAGGGCGCTTTCGTCGAAAATTACATCACGTGAACAAACTAGAACGTTTTTCTTTTCGTCGAAAATCCAGACACGGTAGCAATCTTCATCATAACCAACGAGGCGGCCTTTGATAGCTTTCTTGTCTAGCTTTTTCCGCTTTTGCTTTGGAATGTGGACGTAAGCTGTAGATCCTATTATACGCAGATGCTTGATGATAGGTCTCTTTCTACACCAAAGTTTATAGGGAGATTTTTCGTAGTTCGTTGGACCTGTTTTGTTTAAAATATAAGCGGCAGTGTTTATTAACTCCGCCCACAGTCGTTGCGGAAATCGCGCGTGCAGTTTCGACGAGAGTCCTGTTCTCCCGCTGCGTGTATGGAGTCACCAATCTTTGTTGAATTCCATGCGAACCTAATATACGTCGAACAGATTTGTTGTCAAATTTACCGCCATTGTCGCTAAATAAGCATTTAACGGTATGTCTTGCTAATTTCGTCTGAGCTAGCATCAAGGCGAGTTTATCCTTGACCTCAGACTTATGTCTCAGGAAGTATACCATACGATAGCCTGTAAAGTCATCTTTAAACAGAACATAATATTGCAACTTCGAGTTACTGGGTTCAAATGGTCCACAAACGTCAGTATGTACGAGTTCTCCTGGCGACGAGGCTCTAACTCTCGTGCCGAATTTAAGTCTATGTGTTTTTCCATATATGCAGCCTTCGCATGTCTCCTTATAGCTTTAGCTAACTGTAGCTTTCACGTGCCTTTTGTTCTGGTGCGCAAATCTTTCATGATATAGCTGCATCGTTGCAGTCGTTGCATAGACTTCAGGAGGAACTGCAGGTGGTACGTTTACTACGTCTAGTCGGTATAACCCACCTTGTTTTTGTCGTTTTCCTATTAAACATTCTTCTCCGTTGACAAAGACTGTGCATTCCTTAGTCGTCGATGAGAAAAAGCTGTTCGGAACTTTGTCATGAAGTGCTAATACCGAGAATAAATTCTTACTGATGGCTGGAATATACCAAACGTCTTGAAAGGTGACTAGTCGTAGCTTCCCTTTAACGTTGGCTTCGATAATTACTTAACCTTTGCCTGTAGCACTTATTGCATTTCCATTAGCCGTCGTTACAGTACGATTCTCGTCAAAATGTTTATAATTTTTGAATAAATCAGCACGGTTTTTCATATGGCTCGTGGCGCCGTTATCCACGTACTAATTCTTGGTATCACGTTCAATCGAAAAAACTTCTGTGTTTCCTACAGACAGGATCATATTTGCGGATTTAGAAGTTGAAGGCGTTGCTTGCGGATTACTGCTTTTCGGAGCCACTTCTGACAGTTTCTTACTCGATGACCGATAGCTTTTCAGTAGTTGCATTTAAGCTTTTTGTCCTTTCTTCTCTCGGTGGTAGATGTGACATTTGAGTTTGATATAAGAGCTTTTTGCATGGTATTATTATTTTGCAAAGTTCGCTCAAACGCACATAGATGGCTTGTTAGACTTTCAACGGTTCTATCTGATTTAGGTAGCAACAGCCAGCTGCTTCGGAACGAAAAGAAAGTTTTGTGGAGAGTGTCGAGAATTTTGCAAATTAAAAATAGTTCTGGTAACTCCCTGTTATTTTCCTTCTTCAGTTCTTGGTTTAGCTATGTCCAAACATTCTTTAATTTAGACATGTGAGTGGCAATGTCATCTACTGCGTCTTTCTCATAACCAAAAACTCATACAAAGATTGTACGCCTTATCTTCGTCGGTGCCATCAAAAAGGCGATGTAACTCAAGCCATACATCTCTTGCTTTAGTATACCGCATCACATTCCTGAGTGTCTCTTACTGCATATTGGTCGTCAGAATAAGAAGGGCTGTTGCGTCAGCTTTGACAAACCGGTCTAGGTTTGTGTATATATGCTAACCACAGCATCTTCAGCTTCGGCGACTGGTGCTGCCGGTATTTGGAAGATACCTTCGACTACATCTAGCGCTGACGGAACGGTGCGTAGTAGGCAGGTAACTATACCTCCACGTGTCCCAATTCTTTTTTCCTTCTAGGAGACCAATTTGAAATTTTCTTGTAGTGTTTTCCATGACTGGGACCAAAACCTATTGATGTTGCAGATTGGAATAGATGTTAATTCTTATAGGATTGTAACTACCAGGAAACGTTTAGCAGAGTTTTGCAGTTAAAAACACATTAGTTTTCGTTTTATTTCGACTTTCTTGTTGTTTTCACAATTGACACAAGTGACATTACATATTTTAAAATGAGATTTTTCTTCTTTGAATAATTGAATAAGGTTATATATAAATGCGGTTACTATACAAACTCCTACAATATGTGCAAGGCAGGAGACGGGAAACGAGCAGAACACGATCGCAGCAGGCGATTTAATGCACTTCACACCTTTCACTGCACTTAGTTTGTTAGGCTCAAAATGGTTTATTTCACGAGTAGGATGACGTTGCTTGCGCGCGCGCCGACCGGAGACGAATGCCGACTCGCCATGTCAGCGACCACAAGTACCAATTCGACACGGCGCGGGGGTCGTTTGCGCGCCGGCTTCAGTTGCCGTATCGAACGGCTAGATGGCGCCGGTAGTATTTTAATCGTCCCGGCATTGGCGGGTACAAAAGCTATCCGTATATCGTAACACCTGACCCCGCGCCAACTGGCGTGCCGCACTGCCACAGCGCGACTACTACCAGTTCGATGTTCCAAGGAACTATACACAGTCGCCCGACTACACACTATGCATCAATGCACCAGTACAAGTACAAGACAATCGTTGGCATACGCAGTATGAAGGTAGTTCCATCGTACCAAATAGAGAGTGTTTTTCATCTCTTCTGCACCATTTAACTTTAATCCCGCAATTAATCGACCACTTTTATGGCGTCCTTCTTGTACCGAAACGTCACCTCGTCCGATGTCCAGCTTTCCGGAAGTACCTTTACCAGGTTATGTCTCAACCTACCACCCTAGACAACGTCCATCCACGAAAGCTATGATCCAACCGCCCTTGTATGACCCGGCCGCGATGGCCAGTACTACTCAATATGGTCCTGCACCTCGACGTAGATCTCGAAAAAGGTCTTAAATCCAAAGAGATGTTCGCCCTGGTATTTATCATAGTTCTTCGCTTTCAACAATAGACACTGCAAGTTTCGCTAGCTCTTCTGATTCCACCGTTGTAATGAGAACAATGTCTGCCAAGTCAGTTAGCAACACGAATGTTAATACCCTGTTGTTGGCAGCAAGGCAAGTTGACAGAAGACTTGTTATAATGTCGCAAATTACAAGAACTTCACACGAGTCTTCGCCACTGACGCCACCGCCGCGGTGCCCCCAACGAGGCACCCGCCAAATTATCCCAAGGGCTCCAATGAGACCTCCGTTAAGGTCTTCAAGTCCACAACCGGGCACCTCTGGTACGCAGCGGCCAAGGAATCGATCGCCATCACCTCTGCCGAGTTCTGATTCAGATTCCGAACAAGAACATGAACATCACTCGCGATCCAGAAGCTCTTACTCGAGCACCAACACTGCGGCTCTGTGCGGCTCGACCATGATGATAAACTCGCCTGCCTCTCCTCAATCAGATCCGTCCTGGGCTTTTATCGCCGAGTCCGGCACTAGGTCCGTCGACCGCGCGCTGGAAGCACATGGAATTGCTTCCTCAAGTCCTCGGAACACAAGTACATCTCAAGCCAAGGCTAATGAAATACGATTATTCGATGTGCCGCAAGTCGGAATGAGCAGGCCTGCATCCTCTAATCCCGAAATATACTGGTACGATGCGTCAAATAACAATGCAGTACCAGTACAGGAGCCACAACCATTAATGACTTTTGTACCGTTTCGGGCATTTTGTGAGAGGGATAGATATATGCCGCCCGAGGAACTACCACAGCCAGGAAACTTGTTACCTGCAGTGCCACCATCGCCAGCTGGTGAACACGGACTTTCCTCATTACGCTTTCTTGGAACCCCCACAGCTCTGCATCTCTGTGTCCTCGGAGCATAGTTTGGAGCGTGAAGCCACTAAACCGGTGGAGTGGATGGACGTGACACCTCAGATGACATCCCTGCAGCTGGCACCGCCGCTGCCGGTGCACCCGCACCCCGCCGTTTCGCAGCCGGGCTTCGCGCAGTACCTGATCCCAGAGGATTCCCCGGAGCTATTGCGTGGTTTTAAATTATGACAGGCCTCACCGCGGACCAAAAAAGGAGCGCCTCGCCGAGCGAGGCTACCAAGTCGGCCACCAAGAGATTCCGCCATTAAACCTCATAAACTGAGAAAAGTTAATACAGATAGTCAGAACCACACAATTTTCTAATGAAGTATTCAAGTCAAGTGAATTCAAGAGTGTTACCATACCATACATTTAGATTCAGTTCATAGCTCTGACTCACTTAAATATGCTATATTATCATAATATTAATTTAATTGTATTTACACGAATTATGTAAAACAGCTGAGTGCAATCTAGGCCACCGAGCCAATCGAACGTCGCGTTAGAATCAATAACAACTTTACATTGTGAACGGGAATACATAACTACTTTTCGGAACATTTCGTCTCACTGCTCTCCTGAACTTAAACTAAACTTATAACTTTTTTTTTTTTTCCCAGAGGAATGCGTTACGCATACCCAGGGCCTTGAAGAGGCCCCGGGTTATGTGAGGCTCGCCCGTCCGTCTTTCCACCTCCCACCGACTATATGGGGACGACATTGTCCCCAGTCAGCTGCCAGGGAGAAGCCCCGGCTGGGAAGGGTGAGACGGAGGGGAATACTCACTAAACCTCTGGAGGACCAAACTCCGATAACAGGTGAAGGCCACGGGACCTATCCTGGGGAATTGAACCGCGGGAAAACTTATAACTAACTTAACTACAACCACTGTACAGCATTACTACGCCGTACATTTTGGTCTTTCGAGCCTTTAAACTCAGTGCGTGCCGTGACTTTAGCTGCGATAACGAATCGGTTACTTGGCTTCTCACAAGCGGGTCCCACCAAGTTAATTGAGAAGGCGCGTATTTCGTAGTGACGGTTGCGGGTACGCGTGAGTCTCAGACGTAGGCAGGTTCGAACCATGCGAGAAATTCGAAAAAAGTCATGTCGATATCATCGGCCCCCTCCCCACAACTGAAGAAGGGTTGAGGTACTGCGTAACTGTGATAGACAGGTTTACCAGATGGCCGGAAGCTTTTCCATTGCATACTAATACAGCGGCGGCAGTAGCAAAGGTCATTTATGAAGGATGGATTTGCAGGTATGGCTTCCCGAAAAGCATAACTAGCGATCAGGGACGCCAGTTTGAGAGTGACCTATTTTTAAACTTAATGAGAATGTTAGGCATTGATAAGAAAAGGACTACCCCGTACCATCTACAAAGTAATAGGCTAGTGGAACGCTGGCATCGTAGCATGAAGGCCGCGCTCATGGCTAGACTAAAAGATACCTCATGGAGAGAAGAGCTGCCAACGGTAATGTTAGGGTTGAGGGAGCAATGTACAGCGACTCAGGAATAAGCGCAGCACAACTATTGTACGGTCAAGGGGTTCGACTCCCCGGCGATTTTTATACTGATAGGGCAGGAACAGCAACAGATGTTCATACTTACTTAGACCAGTTACGTAATACATTTAGCAAGCTGAGGCCTACTTAGGAGGTGCGCAATAACTCTAGAAAAATTTTTGTGCACCCACACTTGGAAAAATGCAGCCACGTGTTTATAAGAAATGATACAGTTCGTCGACCTTTACAACCGCCGTTTGACGGCTCTTACAAAGTCGTAAAAAGAAGAGAAAAATTTTATACAATACAGCTAACTAATAAAAGTACACAAGTATCGATAGATAGGTTAAAGCCGGCGTACTTAATTAATGAAAATGATAGTCAACCTGACAGCAGTTCAGCGGGGTGGGCCGATTTAAGTATCGATGATGATAAGTCACCGCGCGATGTTATTTCACCGCAGTCAGATAAACCGGAAAGTAGAGTAACACGCAGTGGTAGGGTGGTCAAACTCCCTGTAAGGTTTCAATAGACTAAATGGCCAGGAAAGTGTTTCGAGTAGTTTGAGTAGTGTGTAAAAGTTCTTTTCAGCTGCGGGGGCACTGGGCCGCCCCCTTGGCAACAAGTTCGTCGTTTATGACGTCACACATGCTTAGGTGTGGCGTACTTTAGATAAAGATAGATATGTATAGGATTTAGTTAAGTGCGGCCGTCTGTGGACAGCTTGCACGGCGTCGCCAGGGTGGATATTGCCGAGCTTTAAGCTGATAATTTTTTGTATTGCAGAATAGGTCACCTTGGCGACTACCTTTATATAGGCTTAGAGTTGTGGCCCCATAAGGGCCACCTTGAAAGACGGCGCCCCTAAGGGATACAGCCGCAAGTTAAGTAAGGCAGCTTAAATTAGGTGTAACAGTGTGTCGCTAGAGAGGCACACTGGAAACAAATGTTTACTATGTCGGTGTTTAGTTAGTAAGAAAACGTACCGGTTAGTTATTTTTTTTTTACTGGGGCATTATTCGACCTGTTTAAAATATCGAGGCCATGCATGATCAAAAATGCTGTATGTAGATTTTTGTTTTATGCCAACATAGTAGAGAATGTAGGTTAAAGGTAGTTTACGTAAATTCACACGAGTAATGACCATTGCATTCGACCATATTCACTCATTGAAAGTGCAGCTAAGTGATAGTACCTACCAGCCATGGGATCACCACAAAGCAAAGATAATACGGCTAATGTAGCCGTGCCTCAAGCTAACTTCATTACCGAGCAGTTGAAAACAAAGTTAAACTGGTTGGGAATTATATTAATTGTTATTGTACTAGTTTTGGCATTGATGATTTGTGTTTCCATGAAACTCCAATTTAAAAGAAAGTAAACTCATGGTTGCGTCGAGAAGTCGACATCGCGGCGGTAAGGGTGCCGCCTATTGTTAAGGTACATTCTTCGGTACCACAGCAGCAGCCTCACGAACAGTATTAGTGTGTAGTTAAGAAGTGTGTTACCTATTTACCTAATAGTGATGTTTATTAGCAATATGCCATAACGTGTACAAGTAGTTTCCGGGTAAGTATTAGTGGTATTTAACATTTAACTAAAAGTAATTTATTTGTGAAATTGTGTAATGTAAACCGAAGTAGTTACAAGCGTGGTTTAGCCAGCGAGTATTCTGACTTAGCGTTATAGGTACTGAACACTGTTATTGTAACAAAGTTGCATAGATAACAGAATTATTTCATGTGAGCTAGTAGCACACGGGCTATTGGGAAACATGCGATTGCGTCATCGTTGGCCGCCACGCGTCCGCCGCTGCGCCGGCGGGCGACGCGGCGCTGTCGCCGGCCGCTCGGTATACGCCGACTCAGCGGTAAGCCGAGTCAGCCGGGGCTTATCGGGAAGCGGGCCAGGGGGGTTACTCTTGAACGCAAACTCAATCTTAATACAATTCCAATGCAATTAATATGTATCGATATTGGGATAAGTAAAGATAATTCCGGAACGCCATCTCGATAATAATTTGTTCAATCAATTTCGTCGCTTACCTACAAAAGTGCCATTTGACATTTTTTAGATTTGTGATTGGAAATTGATTAATGCAATTGTGTTTCAAGAGTAAGCCTACTGGGCGGCGTATCATATTTGTTTTCTTGCGTGCTATTTGGGAATAAAGAGGTCGTTCCATTTTGATAGAACGTCGTAGGAGATGTAACACATTGTATGGCTACATCAGACTGTAATGCTATAATATAAGTAATGTCGTATGTTCAGCTCACTTTAAGTAGAAACTTTGAAATTGTATTCCTATTGTTTTTTTTTATTATTATTCTTATTATTTTTTGCAAAAGGGGAGGATGAGTGTAGGGACCTTACGTGAGACTCAGCGTTTCTGCGGTATAGGAAACGTGGAGCGGCGCAGCCCGCCAGTCGGCGTCCGGGCGCCTCCTTGTTAGCTCGTAGGATTGAATTAAATAGGGTTATCATAAACAACTACACAAGTAATTGTGTAGTTTATAGCTAGTAAAGTGTGATAATAAATAAATACACAGTGCTCTTCCAATGACTTTATTATTTACCCAATAAGTAAAGTAACCCTAAAAACCCTTTGTTGCATAAACAATAACAGCTAAATTGCTAAAAAAATTATTTGCTTCTATACTTTGGTGCTATTTATGAAATTTAGGCTTTATTGGCAAGTATATTTAAAAATTTGATAGCTATAAGATTGGGAGCCAAAGTACGTTTTGCTGTAATGCGAGTCAGATCTCTCAGCATAAACCTGTGATTTCGTTTTTTATTTTAATGTGTTTTATTGGTAGACAGTCGCTGTAGTTGGATGGATGTACTGAGATCTCATAAGCAGCTAATCAAAGTAATTTGGATTACATGTAAGTGTCGATTTAAATACAAAATCAAGAAATAGTCGCCCGCGTAAACTTGGCGTGTTCGCTCCAGCGACTGTGAAACTGACTGTCTCCGTTAGATCAGTAGACTAGACCGAATTGGTGACAAATATCATTGTGAAATTTATTCCGCGTTCGTGGAGATGAGAATTATGGCGCTTTAAAACAAAGGGAGAGATAAGAAATGCCGCCACGCTCGCGCGCACGTAGAAAACTAGATACCTACTTACTAGAAAATATTGATAACTTGCAATATGATTGCAAGATCTCGGACTGATGTTGATTAATATATAATAATCCAAAAATGATGCTGTAGAATGTATTGGCGTATCTTTGCACAATGTATTGGCGTCTTTTGGAACGATTGTATTATCTATTGTATTAGATAATAATATTGTGACAAATTGTTAAATTTAATTCTGCTAACGAAGGTCCTGGAAATGACTCGTGAGATGTTTGACGGGCTCTGGGGAGAAACGCCACTCTTTTTTGCAACCCCCTTCTGGGCTGTAATCGGGCAATACCTCACTTCCTGAGCAGTCATTAGATGTAATACATCTAATGACTTCTCCAAGGTTAACATGGCTAGCCCCGTAACATTGGGTACCTTTAAGGTGTTCCTAGAGGCAATCCTTACCAGTTTGCGTAAACCCCGTCAAACATTTTATTTCGAATTTATATACTGCAGGTCGAGAAATTAATTAAAGAAATCACACAATTACTAACATTTGTATTAAATGCCAAAGTCAATTGGTAGAAGGTTAATTACGCTAAAACCTTTACCAACAACAACGAAAAAAAATATTTATAATTAAGCCATAAATGTATCTTGTATTAACGAGTTTTCTAAACTACTTGCCCCATTTGTGAATTTTGTTAACTAAGAAAAACACTAAAAAGTCATAATTATTAAGCAGTTCTATTAAAATGTAAATTGTAATATTATTATTATATTGCCAAAATAATTGTAACTGTAATAAATAATATTTATGAGTATAAACATAAATCTATTGTCACAGAAATAGAAAGATTAATAAGGACCATGTATTGATGTATTGACTAAGACAGTACATACCATTACCATAGAATAGTGTATAGAATGTGTGTAGGATAATGTACTTAAAATAGGTGCATGTACATAGTTGCGGCCCAGAGCTTTGGTTTACTAAAAAAGTGTTTTTTATTGCTTTTGGCTAAACTTTTTATGTGGTACTTCATAAACCTAAAGTTAATTATTTTTTACTAAAAATATGTTGAAATAATTTGTCTTTCAAGGTCTCTAATTTATTAATGGCAGATTTAAATTGGCAAGATTATTTAAACTAAAAAATACGTTTAAATTTCATGTATTGTCATAATTTTAGGTCGCTGGGCCGTAATTTAATGATTTTAAAAACTGGCTTGGGCCGGAGTTCCATCATATTTTTGTCATAAAATTGGGTAGTTAGGCCTTACGAGGCTATCACAAAATGTCAAATGTCTACAATCAACTACAACTCTGTTTGGCTATAAGATGCAACATCTAAAAAATACAGTTTTAGATAGATTGATCTGCTGGCATGTAATATCGAGGAAATTCCCGGTCGGCCTTTTTTCGGCGATATTCGCTTGTGCACGATCTACGCGCACTAGGTACTACTTTAAGCACACGCGGTCGGAATAGAGCACAAGCGGATATCGCAGAAAAGTGCTCGACCAGGAACTCCCTCGACTGTATATTAACGCGTGTTAACTGTTCGGTGGTTTGAAATGTCGGAAATTTTTAAAAATAATTCATAAAAGATGTGCAATTACTACAGAGTTTTATTGTGATTGTGCCTCATACAACCCTGCATTTATTGTTAAAACTAGCTAACCCTATACTTGTAATAAATGTGTAATTGTGAAACATATAGGCGTTTTTATTTATTCCTTCCATTAATAATATTGTATAGGTACAAATTATTATTATGCAGCTACTGCACTTAATTTAATAACCCCACCGCGATTAGTCCTTGCTGGGGTAGGCACGTTGAGCAGTTGGACCGGTTACCTTCGTCAGTTGGCCCGGGGTAAAGTCAACCCAATGTTGGATATATGGGGCTAGCGTGATGGAGCCAGACCAGGAATCAAATGATTATACTGATGATGATCAAGTTCGGCTGGGGATATTGCAAGCTAAGCAACTTTCGCAATGCCGGGTCACCGGACGGGTACCATATTAATATATCCAACAGCCGCTAACAACTGATAAAAGCTAAACACAACATAAGACAATATATTATAATGATATCAGTAAAGTTGTAAACTGTGATGATCGTAAATCATTCTACCGCAATGATAGCATTAGGGGAAGTACCTACGCCTAAAACGGGTATACCGCCTAAATCGGGTAAGCCTTTGAATCTGTGAACCTGTAATGTTATACGGCAACGTTTGAATGAGCTAGAACGCCCAACAGCCGACCAATCAGAGGCAGTCATTGCGTTCCCGTGGAACGCGCAATTTCAAGGTAAGACATAACTAAAGACGTGAGTGGACGAAGGTGATAAGTCACAAAATTCAAATTTTGAGTAAATCGAGGTTAAAGTTTTACTTTTATTTTCTGAGATAACTCAGTACATAAGTAATTTTTATACTAAACTATGATGCAAACTTGTTTAAATTACCTAAAATATTAAGGATATGATATCAATTAAACACTTGTAATAATATTATTATATATTTTAAAGAAAAACTGAACATAACTCCTTCTTCCACGAACAAAAGTGAACTTTTCTATACTTTTAGCTTTTTAAAATTAGGTGTTATGTACGAGTGTGGGTAAACATTGTCTCATTTTTTCTAAAACTAAACCATATCAATAAAAACGTAAACTAAGAACAGCCCCAAGTAACACATCAAAGCTGTATAGCCAGTATAACTGCCGACTTACAGCATTTGCCGACTTACGTTTTCGCATTTTGAGTTTGTTCCATAGTAGATAGCATTACAAACGTTTATACGGCTACCTGTAATGATTATTTGGGCACAAATTATACGGCTTTAAATCTTAAATAGTTTCACAATAGTTGTTTAATTGCATCACAGAGGCATTATATTGGCATTAACGTTTTTTTATATTGACTCGTCATAGTTACCGCATCCTGCCGGTAAGCAGCCGATGCTTTCCAAAATAAGAAGAGAGCGCTCCCTACTGTTGAATAAGCATGGTAACAACATGCTTATTCAACAGTAACATTCATGACGGCCTGCATAAATGCCGTTTCACGCTCCGCTTAAAAGACCCGGGACTAGGAAACACATGCGCCGGCAGGGAATTCCAAAGCCGAATGGTCTTACAGAGGAACGACTTGCCAAATCTTTTGGTACGAGTACTAATACTGTACAGTATGATGGTGGTTCATAAGACCAGCACGTGTAGTCCGGGAGAGGAAAGGAGAGGGCGGGATTAGATCAAAAAAATCTTCAAAATACTCTCCGTAGTAATTCCGGAAGAAGACACCGAGAGAAGCAATGTCTCTACGCAGCTGGAGGTCCTCAAGAGGGGCTGTAACCTCAGCGTCTCCACCAACGTATAACGTACACAACGTACCGCTCGCCTGTGCAGTCTACCAAGTGCATCGAGGAGGTATTTAGCGAAGCCGTCCCATAGATGGCAACAATACTCTATACTCGATCGCACCTGAGTGTCGTACAGCAAACAGCGCTGCTCGGGAGTAAAAACCGCCTTACCTTATTGAGAATACTCAACTTACGGGAGGCAGTTAATACAACACTCTCCATGTGTAGCATTTTGGATTCAGTTCCTGGCCGATGTCCATGCCAAGAATGCTGAGGTTCACCAAAATGGGTAACGGAGAGTTTTGAAGAGAGGGTGGAGCAAGGAAGGGAATTGGACGAGAATGCACTAACCTGGGGTTTGCTGGCATTCAACTCGACCAGGATTTCAGATCCCCACTTAGAGAAACGATCGAGAGCCAGGTTCAGTTTGGCAACCAGTTCTCACCTTTTCACCACGATATCGGCTTGCTTTGCGCAGGATGTCCCAATGAATATTGCCCAAAGACAACATGTCATTAATATGCAAAATAAATAGAGCAGGTGAGAGCACAGAACTCTAAGGCACGCCGGCATTGGCTTTGTAGAACGCGGAGGAACTACCCTTACAAAGGACACGAATTCTCCGCTCTTCTAGAAAGTCTGCAAGTAGCTGTAGTTAAGGAAGGGGACAATTGCATTAAAGAAGCATTGTTATGATCAATGAAGTTGCTAATCGCATTACAGAAGCACTAAGCTAGCAATATTTTTGATAATGAAGATGTTAAATGCATTACAAAAACATTAGACGAGCTATTTAAGTGTTCACAGTTAGAACTTAATAAACCATACATTATTGCAAAAACATCTCTAACACCACGGTACAAATGTTTATAATACATTGAAGTTGTAATTAAACTACTTTGTCCTGTAATATAAGATTGTGAAAACATAATTTAAGTATTTTAATTTTAGTTATTTAGCCAAAGGCCAGATAGAAAACATGTGATGAACCATTGTAATGCCTTTTTCTATAAAGTAGTTCTATATGAATTCACAGGTATACCAATAGACATGATGTAGACTGAAATAGTGCCATTACTTGAAAGTTATTTTGGGGATCCTTGAGCAAAACAATTAAACCCATTTCAGAATTTTTGTACTACATGAGTCCGTTTGCCAAGAGTTGATAGGTTAGAGATAAAGAACTTTTTTCTTTCTGAACGTATTATCTACATAACCAAAGCGCGTGGCTTATTAAAATGATAATGATGCTGTCAACAAAAAAATGAAAGTACCTAGATATAGTTTCATTCGAGTATCTACTTCAATATCACTCAATTAACAAGGGCCTTTATTGTGATTCTATAGATTGGGCATTATTAACGTCACCAGTTTTCAGTAGCTGGTATTAGTTATATACGTTCGTTTCCAAAATGGCCGATAAACAAATGGTTTTACTTTACGAATACAGTAAAATGAATGTATATACAGCCATACGCATTACAATAACCACGTGTATTTGATTAAAGAGCTGTTAGCTGTACAACTGAACTCAGTTGATCATTAAAAATGCAAGAATTACATTGAATCACGATTATGCTGTTCAGCAGTACTAGACTTTTACTTACCACTTGAAAGTACTATTACACAACAAAGGGCACTAAAAACAGCTCAAATCTGTATAATGGATTTACGTGGCATTATAATAGTTCATTATTATGCTATTAAACAGCATTTAAGCATTTATCTATTATTTAAGAATGCTATTGTATATCCAAATGCACTAAAAACAGCTAATATCTGTATAGTTGCGTTTAGATTTGCAGCACTACAACTAAAGGATTTACAAAAGCATTTTGACATGCGATTATCCATCCGTTATATGTGTAAAGGATCATAATGGTTTTGAGATGCCAGTATGAGGCGTCAAGATGCTCGGTGAACTTATATAAGAGTTTATACGGACCTTAAGTTCTACATAAGTATACAATTAGTTTCTTAAAAGGCTTCCTGAAAACAATTGAATGTCGAGAATGAATGAAGGTGATAATAACTATGTATGTTACATAGAACCTTCATTCATTGAAAACTGACATCTCGTCATTCGAGCATCATATGCTGAGTGGAAAAAGGTGTTATGTCCGTACATATCACCTTCTTCGATGTTACAAAAACATTTGTTATTGTTTATTTATTTTGGAAGTTGGTGATATGGGCCCATACCTCTTACATCCAGAGCCATTTTTAAACTGAACTGTACATAACACCTTTTTCAACTTTCTATTTTCCAAAATGTGCCTTAAATCGACAGTTTTAAGGTCTGTAGCCATTTTTATCGACATATAACCTTCATCTACGCAAAAAAACACCAAAATCCGAAAATGCGACATATCACCTTCATCCATTCACGTCTTTAAAGTTTTTTGGTATTTTCACTAAAAATTATGGCTGTTGATTTGTTCTAACTACTCGATAACATTCTTATAAGTCCTCATTGTGATTGTATGTTAATATTGTGAAATGGATGTTGCATATAACCAAGTGGCACTTTTCATGTTTCGTGTTTGTTTTTACAGGTCACATGGGATTAAATCAAAAGTGTGCTTCTGCGCAAATCGGGTAGTGGTAAAGCGGGTACCCGTTTACCATTACCCGATTTGCCCAGAAGTCTGGATTAAGTGCGAAGATTGTAACATGTGGGCACACGAGTCATGTACCTCGTCTTTAGGTAGAGGCCCATATTATTGCGACCTGTGCCAAGAATGAAACGTTATTTTATTTGTCATTATGCCACTTTTTCAAAATTGCCATGTTACTTTCATAATTATTGAAATGTATGGTTGTGATTGCCTTAAGAAATCAAAAATTATATTTAGAAGTACAATGATAACTAATTATCGCCATAATGTAAACTGATCTCGTTAATTTAGTCATTACCCGTTTTGCCCAAACACCATACCTGTTTTAGGCCCCCCCTAAGGGTAAAGCGGGTATTTTTAGATGTTTTGTTTTTCTTTAGTATTGGTTACTTTAAAACCGAATTATTAAAAGTCAATGTTAGTAATAAATTATTTAAAGTACAAGGAATTAATATGTGAAAAAACATAACTTTGTTGATCAATAATTTTGATTTTTTTTTAATCACAAACCTTAACTTACCCGCTTTGGGCTACCTTCCCCTACTGCGAACGGCAATCAATCATAATATTGTTGAGTAAATCTTTAAAGCTCATTCAAAGCTCTTTAAACTCTTGGTATACATACATAATGCTATAAATATTGTTTTATATAATTTTAACGCAAATTTTTTGCGTACAAATTAAAAAAATTAAACACCAAGACGACGTTGCGGCAGGCCCAGAAGGAGATGGCGGGACGAGCTGGACTACAACCGGAAGGACTGACAAGTTACAGCCCTAAACCGTGAAGAGTGGGGAAGGGTAGGGAGGCCTTTGCCCAGCAGTGGGACAAGCCGGGCTGAATATTATTATTATTATTATTAATGTGAATCGAGCTAGACTACTATCGGAAGGACTGGCAAGTTACAGCTCTAAACCGTAAATAGTGAAAGGAGGCCTTTGCCCAGCAGTGAGAACAAGCCGGGCTAAATAAAAAAAAACACCAAAAAGTTGATTTCAAATTGAAAAAGTGCTGTAAAAATTTCCACTAGCAGAATTCGACCTGCACCCTTCTGGCAAATTTTCAGCACTTCTTCAGTTTGTTATCAACTCTTGGTACTTAGTCTTGTGACAGATTTCTGTGGACGTGCTGTATCTCCTACTAACTCCCATTCTGCCTGCATGGGGCACTGGCTCCTCCTGTGAGAAGGCGTCAGCCCTGACAAGAGAGGGACATTACACGTCCAAATATACAGCGGTCTCAGTCTAGCGTTTCTTAACGTGTCTTTAAACTCATTCGTATACCTACGTCACATTTTGCGCTATAATACAACCAATCGCATTATTAATCGAACTCATTAGACCTACAAGGGGTTTCCTTCGTGTTCATGTGCGATCGGGTCAGTTAGTGGTGGACGCTCCTGGCGCTTAGAGACCCCCCACACTGGCGTCTTTCGAGCGTCGGCGTCGAGCCGGCGTCCACGCGGCGTCAGTGCAGCGCTCGCGTGGCATCGACGCTGCGTGAGCGCTGCAACGACGCCGCGTGGACGCCGTCGGTATGACGCTGACGCTCGAAAGACGCCAGTGTGGGGGGTCTCTTAGGGTCGATACTGCGATAAGCGGGTGACCGCGCGGTTCCATACCACGCGAAGGAGCTTTTTTGTATGGGACCACGCGGGCTCCCGCTTAACGCAGTTTTGGCCTTTATCGACGCGCGCGCCCACCGCTCGTACGAGAATACGCGTGTGGCAAATGCCGAGTAAGTATAGTACGCGCACACACGCACTTCCAGACACGAGTTTATCCCCTCTAGTAGCAGTAGTCCGGTTGTTAGTCCGGTTGACCGAACTATTGAAACTTTTCAGTTGCGATAGTTCGGTTTCAAATGAGCACCGAACTATTGGTACCCCTTTAGTAGCAACAGTTCAGCAAATAAACTATATGACATTCGTAGGTACAAACGTTTTTATATATTTTAAAAAGTACCTACACGTAAAAAGAGCGACTTTGATAAGAAAATCTCTGTAGATATTTCCCCACAACTTAATTGTACTTGAGTTCTCTAATAAAATCGTCTCTTTCAACATACTTCTTGCTTCTTTTTGGCAATGTCTTCTTTCCAAATGTTTTGTATTGATCGAATTATAGATTTGCAAGTGTCATATCATCCTTCAAAATGTGTAAAATTTGTAGCAATAGTTCGGTGCTCATGTGAAACCGAACTATCGCAACTGCAAAGTTTCAGTAGTTTGGTGAACCGGACTAACAACCGGACTACTACTACTACTTAGAGGGTTTATCCGCGCTAAATAACAGCTATTAATCAGCTCTTGCAAAGAGCTTAACCAACCTTTCTAAGGAATAAAGCTGTTTATTATGGTCCTCTTATGCACTTAAAAGGGCTGTATAAGCGCTTAACCAGTACTTTATACAGCCTCTGAAACCAGCTTTAAGAATCGGAAACATCTGCTTATCAGCTCTTTTACAGCTAGTTTGTGTTGGTTGGGCGAGCTTAGTAGATACTTACAAAAATGCACAGAACATAACATCCACGAACATCGGTCTTGCTCTATAAGATTACATAAGAACATTATATTATAGAAAATATTCGTAGTGGGGAACAAAGAGCTAAGGTCACTGGTGAATAAAACAATTAGAAGTAGTCATAATGTTTAATTCCACAATTAATGGTTTGGAGTGCGCTACATTCGCCACGGACGTCTAGGGCAAACACTATATTTAAGTAATACACATATCATCGTTTATTAGGTACACTAGAGCTTATGTAAAACTTTTACGACTAAGTTGTTTCACACGGTGTGAGTGCACAAGTGATTCAAGCAAGCAGACTTTAGTAAAAAAATACACTATAAATCTTTTGACAGAAGGGGTTAATTTACAACCCGCACCACTTAACTGAATAACAATCATAATCTTTTATTAATCGCTGGAGTTATGGTATATGTTTTGAACAGCATAAATTGAGAACAGCTCTTCGCGTTTATTCACAGTTCAAGCAACATACAGGCAGATCAACACCTGCATTGATTCCAGTTGCAAACAGAGATTAGATAATAAAAACGAGTAAGTACTGGTCAGCTAATTACGAGGCCGTTAACAATGATGACTCGTGTTGCTCCTTCAACCACTCCAGGGGTCGCCGCCCCACTGCACGGAACCATTATGTTGTGGTTCCATTTCGTTGTCGCCCAGCAACAACAAAATGCCCACTTTGTTGTTTCATTGAGCTGAGGCAACGGTTTTACGTGATTTTAGAGAGCAGTTTATTTATACAATTCGCTCAACAATAACGCTACGGCCCCTGGTCACTTTCAGAATCACGTGACACCGGCTAAGCCGATCACGTGATAATCAAACACAGTGAAACAACCACTATCAATAAATCTAATAAAAAATAAAACAAAAACTTAATATTGGTAATTCGTCTGCATCATACAGATGTCGGTATAAATAATAAATAAAATGCATAGAAATAAATTAAAAACAACACAATAATATTATATAATAAAGATTTCTCGGGCGCGTCGTTTCCTCCTGAAATGGAAACGTGGTTGGTTAAATATCGTCAAGTCAACAATTGGCATACAGATCAGAGTTGCTCAGCATCGCATCGCCAGCACAAGTTAAAAGGGTACCCGCAGTCGCTTCGCTCAGTGGCATGCGCTACTTACAGATGCTGCGGTCTTCTGGTTCAGTCTTGTCTGGGCAAAGAGCACCTCCGGTAGGAGTGGGCCCTCCTCGGCGATGGGCTATAGGCCCTCACGCCCGCATAGAACTTCCCCTTCTGCGTGATGACCTCGAGGCGCGCGGAAGCCTCCACGCGGCCGTAGTCGTTCTCAATCGTGATGCGGTACAGACCGACGTCTTCGGTGGTCACCTCCTCGATCTCGAGGATCCTCAGTATTTCGTCTTTCTCCTTGATGGTGACGCGGGAGGAGGGGGTGACTATGACCCCGTCCTTGTCCCAGGTGGCCCAGGGTGCAGGCAAGCCCTTGACGGCGCACTGGAACACCACGTGCTCGCCTTCCTCCACCACCTTGTTGAAGGGGTACGTGTAGAACTTGGGCGCCATCTGCCGGGAGGGGCTGCACAGGCGACGGACTTCTGGACCTGGAACGTGGTTTTGACGGTATCAAAATTATGTTCTAGACATTCCTAAACATTCTAATTCGGAGCAAACATCTCCTACATATCCGAAACAACATTCAAAGTTTAGTATATTTAAAGATAGAATAACTAGCTGCATTGTAGTTTCATGGAAAGTATTTCAAACGATGAAAGAAGATCGACTGGATGGCGATTACACCCTATAATTTATTTTTGCTAGCAAGCAGCATAGTTTTACAATACGGTGATCCAGTGACATTACATGGCATAAAGGCAACAAGAGCTGAAGCTTCAGGTAGGCAGCGCGTGTGTGATGCCGACCCATCTAAATGTCTTTTTTTATTGTTTTGTTTATTGGATTGCAAAATTTCGAACTGGGATACCGAACAGTGAAAGAAAACCCTTCTATGGCTGAATTGTGATGGGTACGTATTATAATGCCGAATTTTAAAATACCGAATTTAATGACCCATGAGCTGGATGAGAGTGGCCGCGGATCGTGCTCAGTGGCGTGTTCTTGGAGAGGCGTATGTCCAGCAGTGGACGAGTGTAGGCCGATGATGATGATGAACGGAAGGCCGAATATTAAAATGCCGAAAGTTCAACATCCCGTAAGTTCCAAATCCCGAAAGTTCAAATCCCGAATGTTCAAAATCCCGAAGATTTATATTACCTACAGTTGATATGCCGAAGTTCAAAATCCCGAGAGATAAATTAACCGTGTTTTTACAATGTAACTTAAATTTCTAACCAATCACGTGACCTACATGAGTAGGGTAGCTGGTATATCTGTTGTCTAATAAAAAAAATTACCCTCGAAATTAGGTATTATAAAATTCGGTATTTCGGACTTTCAGGATTTTGAACTTTCGCTTATTTGAAAGTTGACATATTGAGCTTCGGTATATCGGGCATAGGTATTTCAAACATTCGGTATTTTGATTTTCGATGTAGGTATTAAACGTAGGTATTTTTGTTGTAAGTATTATGAATTTTCGGGATTTTAATACGTACCCATTTTGATTGGCTATGGACGTGTCATGATCGTAGCAAATGGAAAGTTATGGTCTCTGTCTACCCCTCTGTCTACCCCTCTAGTATGTATGTAAGTCCCCGGTCGACCACTTTTCGCCGACATCCGCTTGCGCTTCGTTCCCCCCGCAAGTGCATAGGTACAGTCACTTTTGATGAAAAGTAACTGAACAAAAACAAGGTGGCAAAAGTAATAGTCACGTGTAGGTGTCTTTACATACTCATTATTTAACACTTCAGAATTATATGACATTTTTTGTGTTCACAATTATAACTTCTCTGTAATTTACTACAGTGACGGTAATGTACTTTTGACTCAACAGCTATGTCAGACAATTCTGGTCATTTCAACCGTAACAACCATTTGAAAATTTCATATTTTAAGCTACTTTTGATGCTTAATGTACGGTACTTACGGTACTTTGTACGGTCGCGGTCAGAAAATGTTTACCAGTTTTGAAATTAGATTCTATATCACACTTTTATCACTAAAATATAAAATGCCATATCAAGTTACTTATTACCTTTCAAAAGTTATTATTCAATATGACGCATCGAGTATAACAAAGAGATTATTGACCACTTTTTGATGTTGAAACTCATTTCTTTATTTGTTGAAATGACATTTATCAAAAATGATTGTTTGAACGTCGTCGTTTCGACAAGAGCATAATTTCACGAAAGATATATGAAACGAAATAAAATGGCAAGTTTAACCCTGGAGCAAAGGGCTGAAATAATATTTCTTTTCGAAGATGGACATAGTATTAGTGCTATATCACGAGAACTCAATATATCGCGATTCACTGCGAAGTTTTGGATTCGACGTCACGGCGGAGAAGGCCAACAGATCATAGAAATAATTCAGGACGCCGACCGATACTAACTGACGCGCAAATAACATGGCCCGCTCGGTTTGCTGATTTAAACCCTATTGAAAATTTATGGGGGCTTATGGTTCAACGCTGGGACTGTCAAAATGAAAGAAACCCTTCATCATGCTCTTGGATCACACTGTGCTCCAGTATGGGAGGATATCAGAGGGACTGATCTATGTGCGCGCCTTGTTGCATCAATGCGAGCCGTCATAGCTGCTGAGGGAGCATAAACTAAATATTAAATAAAGATTTTTGAAGTTTCTATTTTATTATTTCTTCATGTTCCTAGTTAAAAATTAAAATATTAGTTTATTTCAAAGAAGGTTTTCTATATATCAAAACTTGATAGTAGTCATGGTCCGTCTCCTAGAGCGATTAATTCTCATATCATTAGAAAAAAGATTTTAATCTATGGTCAATCAAATTAATATGAAATAGACATTTAGAACTTGTGACCTAAATGTGTGCATGCAATTGTGATACTTAAGGTGGTAAACATTTTTTGACCGCGACCGTACAGTAGCGTGCGCGTGATCGTGTGCAAGCGAATATCGCCGAAGAGTGGTCGACCGGGAACGTCCTCGACTGTATGCAGGGCTTGGAACGAGTACCGAAAATATAGGAATTATATCGGTAAGTACCGGTATTTTGGTTTCTGGATACCGATTATTCCACGAGTACCGGTATAGTACCTCAAAAATACCGGTATCTATCTGCGACGTTGCCAGTCTGTTTGTCACGTGAATACCGGTATCTATCTTCGACGTTGCCAGTTTGTTTGTCACGTGAATACCGGTATCTATCTGCGACGTTGCCAGTTTGTTTGTCACGTGATATGCTGTGCACTCTATGCATTTCGGCCGTGCGAAATGCAGTGCTGTTAGCCAATTCAAGCGCCACTTAGTTATCTACTCAGTTTCTCTCGTTCACGCTAATGACTTTGGTTACTTGGCACCGGTATAAGTACCTATATTATATCTGTATAATACCGGCGTTTCTACAATCCTACTTACCGGTACTCATCGTGTAATCTGTATTATGAATACTGGTAAAAATCCGGTTTGGTTCATTTCGTCTAATTCCCCGAATATCAAGTCGCCATGCATTCATTCTCCGGATGTCAAGTCGCCATACGTCTATTCCCCGAATGTCTAGTAGCCGCAAGTCTATTTCCCCGAATGTCAAGTCGCCATACGTCCATTCCCTGAATGTTTAGTCGCAAAGACACAGTATTTAGTTATTTTATTCATAGAGTACAGTCAACAGCAGAAATCGATACCGGTACCTTACCTATGACAAAGGTACAGGTAATTTAAAATACCGGTATTTCAAGCCGTGACTGTATGTGACTGGCGTTCTTACCCGGCGTGCGTGACACAGAGCGCGCAGGGGTGCTGCGCGGGGTGGAGCGGGGCGTGGACGCCGCCGACAGCAGCGCGGGAGGCCGGCGCAGCCGCTGGCTCAGCGTGTTCGGCTCGCCCGGCGCTGTACAAGTAGGCAAGCTAAGTAAGTATCGCCAAACTCGAAGGCCTGTGTTGGCGACTATTCTTTCTCTTTCTATTTTAACAATACTGTAAGACTTTGTTTATTTAAAATTGGTGAGTTACACACCCATTTATAATAGACTATTTGTGTTAATATCTGTATGCCGAACTTCATCAAAATCCATTTACGTGAAAGAGTAACAAACATACACACTCACAAACTTTCGCCTTTATAATATTAGTGTAATATACTGTATTAAATTAATGTCCTTCTGCTGTGATAGGGAGGTATTTCCATTTTCTCTATGAAGCTTCAAAAGAAAGGGAGAAAAGGATTGCTCTTGCTGAGTTTGTTGCTGGCTCTTCTCAGCACAAGATCTTCCGTCCTACAGACTTACGAATCGATTGCGTAGCGACCTTCGTAAGTTCTCAATTATTACGAGTATATTCAAAAAACATATTTAATCTAGGATCTTGAATCACTATTTGTCTTTGGAATTGCTGTCATATACCTTTTTTACTGGTTTTCTTTGTTATGTCGTTTAAGTGCTTCGAAACGCATGCGAAGCCGTTGGTCCCGGTTGTCGTAAGATAGCGGTCGTTAATACCACGATTAATCAATTAGTTGTGGCCCAATCTCTCCATGTGCTGTTACTTTTATAGGCTTAGGATGTATATACATAATAATACATAGGTAATCTTAAGTTGAAGTTCATGGTTGTTATTAATTTAATATCGATATAATCGAAGTCGAAATATTCATCCAAATGTAATCCCTAGTGCCATTGGTAATTGGTCGACCTACCGGGACCACGGGTAAAGACTGTGCCTAGCGGCCCGCCCGCGCTTTTGTCCCCGCTAACTTAGAAACACCATCATACTTCAGCCATTTTATTTAAAATATCTACCAATTATGAACAAAACTATCTTTAACAATGATCGCTCCTCCGATTTGTAAAAACCGCATAAAAATCCATTGCGTAGTTTAGAAGAAGGAAGCGGAACCAAAGACAGAAAAACGGTGACTTTACTTTATAATATTACAAGCGGCCGCTCGCGGTTTCAGCCGCATGGTTCCCGTTCCCGTTCCCGTGGGAATATCGGGATAAAAGTATTCTATATGTTAATCCAGGTTATAAACTATCAGTATGCCGAATTTCATCCAAATCCATTCAGTAGTTTTTACGTGAAGGAGTAACAAACATCCATCCTTACTTACAAACTTTCGCGTTTATAATATTAGTAGGAAGTAGGATGTAATGACGATACGAATAATGCTGAATCTTCAGTAATATAAAAATATAGTCCACTCACGATAGACCACGAGGCAGGCGCTGGAGGCAGCCCTGCCAAGGTTGTTGGCCGCCTCGCAGCGGTAGGTGCCCTCGTCCTCAGCAGTCACCTGCCGGATCCGCAGCCGCGCGGCGCCGTCCTCGAAGGACCATTCGAAGTCGTCGCTCTCTCGGATTAACTGTAAATGTTATATATTTTTATATATGAATAACTCTATGATGAAATAAACTTGATGAAGCAGCGGTTAAGACGTTCGGTTTGCGATGTTGCCAGTTAAACGATATCGGGTTGCCGGGTAACTGGATTGGTGGTCAAATTGAAAACGTCAGGAGCTCCGTTACCGCAATTTAGTTCTTCAGGACTACACTATCTCATGAGAGCCTGATATTTTTCACAAATTAAGCTTCGTTTGAAACTTGTTTTAATAAGTATTTAACAATATAACGGAAAGACTGTAGTAACAGACTGTATAAGTAATACAAATACTTATTTTACATAGAAAACTACCAGCCCCAAGATTAATTTAGAAAAACACTTATTTTTAAATAAACATGAACGGACCAAGAACCGATATGCTACTCTATCACGGAGGGGCAACCTATCACACGTTCTAAACTTTTCTGTGCGAATTTCAATTGTTCGAAAACGGTATGACGAAGTTTTAATATTGTCTTTTTCTAATATGAGTATTCGAAACGTTTTTCTTGAACATGAATCATCTAGCGTAGCGACATTGCATGGAGTCAGCAGTTAGTCGTATTTTGCTACGAGATGCTACGAATGCAAATAAATAAATATGAAAATAGACTACGAACTAACATTAACTGCTGACTCCATGCTAAATCGCTACATCTAGCATTAACAGCTTGAACCAAACGTTGATTAAAATTTCCAAAGACCAATAGATTTTGAATAATAGTAATTTCAAAAGTTTGTCATTGTGTTTCGGTGCAAAGTTAGGTACGAGTTTAAGATAGGTAGGTAACCGTATGCTACTCTACCACAGAGGTCGACTAATATGTGCCGCACTAACCTCGCTGTAGTGGAACCACCTGATGTATGGCTCCGGGTCGCCCGACACCCGGCACTGGAACTCGATCGCGTCCCCGTCGTGGCACAGCAGGTCGGTCAGGTGCCGCTCGAACCGCGGGATCACGTCCACCCGCCTGCCGCAAACAACGGACATCATCCATAAAAGCTTTCATTGTCACAGACACAGACACACACGTATACAAGTATTCTTATATTATTACTAGTGGTCCACCCACGACTTAGTCCGAGTACTTATCCTGCCAATCAATTACAAACACAATAAAAAAACAGTTAAATAAGAGCCGTTCTGTAGTGATGGGCGGACATCTCAATCTCGATATGCAAATGTTATTCATGTGGGAAGGCAAGCCCAGTAATGGGACGATTTAGGCTGCAGCGCTGCACGTCGAATCCCTTCACACCACAGTGGCTGTAGCGCGGCTAAGTCGCGCCACAGACGCGCGTTTAACGTGGGGGTGACTAGCTCATTTCCAATATAGATACAAACGGTATTTCTTCATTCTTCTTCGTTTATTATTTCTGTATCAAACATGCTTAAGATTATGGCGTAGGTAATTTGCAACTTAATTGCTACAGATGAGCTCGCAACACTGATCTAACACCGATTACGCCGACTGATCGCGCTCGGCTACGCGGCGTATCGCCACCACATGTTCGGAGCGCTTCTGTCGCGCTGCAACCGCGCTATTTAAATATGTATGGATACCCAGTCGCGCTACTAAAACGCCTAGGTATATGTGAAAGCGCTCTAAAGGCTTATGATTATGATGATGAAAACTTTTTAAGAACTAAAGTAGTTAGAAGAGTTAAATAGTTATAAAATTAAACATACTGGTACGTTAGTTAAGTCACTTTCCACCTACCCATATCTGATGTTATGCTCTTCGGTCGAACTGATATCTGTATAAGAAATAGTTATGTTTAAACATTATAATATAATTTGAATATATGATAGTTGCACACATATTTAGACGGGATTTGACGCAAAACTACTTAGTAAAGGCATTCTATCGCATACTAAGTACTTAAGTAGTTTTGCGTTAAATCCCGTCTAAATATATGTGCATAATGAAACGCGAAAGTTTTAAAGTGTATAAATGAGATTTATTATTTACCTATTTTTAATAATTTATTATTTTTTTCAAACAGACAACAAAAACACAACAGTCATCCTAGTTTTAAAATTCATTTTCCAAAATGAATCTCTAGTTGTTATTGTAGTTTTTAAGCTTAGACTTTGAAATAAAGTGTTACATTTGAATTTTCTTTACTTTTAATCAATTGCTAGTTTAGTTGGCTAATAACATGTCAATATAAACACTTGCAACATACCTACGTCAAGGAAACCAAGGCTCAATGGCTCAGAAGGAAAAGCTATCGTCGGATCGCGAAAGGCAACTCCCGCCTGATGTACCTAGTCTTACTTTATCGACTTCAAATAGAGGAAGGACGTTTGTGTATATCTTTGTGAACCGATTTTAATAATAATAAACTAATCCTCTATTGTACATAGAAAACACATTTAAGAAGACGTTATACGAGTACAAAAAAGGTGAGTTTATCGGTTTGTTTGAAAGTGTTTTTGGGAAAGCTTATTCAATTCATGTCAAAGACCAGGCTCAGTGGGAGAAGCCTATTTGCAGCATTAAACTGCGATGACGACAATAATAATGATGATGATTATGATAATGATGTCGCTCGTACTCGCCTTTGGCCAGAATCTGCAGCGAGATGATGGCTTTCGCCTCCCCGTGCACGTTCTTGGCCACCACCGAGTAGGCGCCGGTGTAGTCCAGCTTAGCATGCGGAATCTCGAACCGGTACTCAGGCCCGGCGCCCACGCGCTTGAAGTGGCTCGCGTCCCGGTAGTAGTCCGGCTAAAGGGTCATATATATAAATACATTTACGTTAGTTAGAAACTAGGCAATGAGGACCTTAAAAGCAGTGCTTTGCTACTGTACTAGAAATAGAGACGACATCGTGAAGCAAGATTTTGTGCACTGCTTTGGGCTGCCACTGCCTGTCATCATGCTGTTCCCAATGTTTGTGTAATATGGCTGCTCTGTTTATAATATACCTCCATGACTGCCACAGTCAACGTTTCACAAAATAGCGACTGCACATGTGCTCAGCGTGACAGGTGGTGAGCCCGTGCACTCTTCAGTCCGTTAGTTATCTTTTACGATACTTAAGAGGGCTTACGCATTTCGGTTTCCCATACAAAATTTTTAAAGACCAATAAGACAATTTTAATGAAACTGTATGCTGAAGTAAAATACAGGGATCTAAATAGTTTGTTGATAACATATTAAAAAAAGGTTTATTTGACTGAGTTATTGCAATTTAAAGTCCTCTATAGAAAGTTTAAAATCGCAATAACTCAGTTAAATAAACGTTTTTGGAAATTTTGGTTTTCAACAAACTATTTAGATCCCTATATTCAACCTCAGCATGCCGAGTTTCATCAAAATTGGCCTACTGGTTTATAAAAATTTCGACTTGTAAATTTGTATGGTTAACCGAAATGCGTAAACCATCTTAATAGAAGAGATGGTTTGGTATTGTTCTCTAATGAGCCAGCACACAACTCTCTGTGGGGGTAAGTAAGTAAGCCATTATACATATTTGTTTGAGGAGCTCGATGGCGCAGCGGCTAATCCGGCTAATCGGTTTGTGATGGTCGACCAGCATTAATGCAACTTAACAATGTCTCTGTCAGTGATTCAGTACTAACAGGATTTTTTTTTTCCACAACGGGTAAGCGCTTTGCCTTCATATCACCTGATAGTAAGTGACGATAAGGCCGAAGGTGGAAGCGCGCTTCACCCGGAATCCTCAACCGCTGAGGAACTGGCTATCTTATCTGAAACTGTCGGAACAGAACAATGCTGTAAACATCGTTGTTATGGCGACAGACTTTGGTGGTAGCTAGCCAGGCGGACTTAACAGCCTTACCACCAACCAAACCGAGCACACAAAGATGTACCCCCCGCTGGGAATCGAACCCGGGACCTCTGGATCTGAAACCGGTGGCTTAGCCACTAGACCACAGAGGCGGTAAAATAAGCTACTGTTGTTGTCTACAACATTATATTCAATTAAACACATTTTTTTTAATTGAATTTTATTTATTAAAGACGGGCTTAGTGTCAATTTATTTCGTTTCGTAATAACATCGCACATGTTTCCGTACCTTCAAGAAGTCCCTCAGCCAGTAGACGTCGGGCTTGGGGTCCCCCACCACCTCGCACTGGATGATGACAGTGTCTCCCTCCCGCGCCTCGCTCGAGCGCGGCTTCCTCACGAACATGGGCTCCTTGGAGTACCTGCGGGCAGATGGGTGACCGACGGGTTCAACAGCTGATTATGTCAACGAATAAACCTTAATAATATAAAAAAAAATTACTGAGTAACATTATCTATTAGTGCCGCTTCTATGGTCTAGTGGCACGACTACCGGAATCAGGGCTGGAGACCCTGGGTTTGATTCCCAGATAGTTATATGAAGTTATTCTAAGTTCGCCTGACTAGCATTCATTAATGTCTGTCGCCATAACAACATTGTTAGGTTATTCAACAATGCTGTTATGTGCCGACATTTGATGATAAGATAGTTCATCAGTATTTGATTCAACGTAAGATAGGCTTTCAAAACAGTAAAAATTTAGCTTATTTTTATACTGTGCTTTGACCTTCGGCCTCATTGTTACTCACATAACACTACACTATCACACTAATTAGTGAAGAGGTAACAAAACATTATGTAGTTCGTAAGCTTGAATTTAAAAAATAATCTTAGAACTTACTCATCAGATTTCGGATATAATGTCAAATCATTGCCATGATGATTTTTGAGATTAATTTCTACATCCAAGCAATACGAAACCTTTTTACCTCAAAGTGGAGCACCACTTTGACGTAAAAAGGACACACATTTACAATATTGTTAAGTGGATAGGACTATTTAAATATTTAAATTATTCTGTAAAACTATAACATACTGTAATAGTATTTCCAACTATAGCATAAGATCAACAAGTCGATTCTCTAAAGCTCTATCGTAAACTCGCCTCTCACTTCAACTCTCACGTTACCTTCGATTCCGATCAAGGGTGACCTGTGTGACGTTTGTGTAGAGTCAAAACGATGCGGATTTGATAACTCACTGCGCAGTCAGGATCGAGTCTTTACCATAAAGTTACTATACCTTTCCGCTAGGAATAGTAACTTTATGGTCTGAACAGAATCGATCGAACAAGCGACACTCAATATGAGGTTCAGTACCCGAGAGATTCACTGGCTCCGCCACGTAGAGAGCATCGAGCCGTGAAAAGAACGCATCTGGGACGACCGAGGGGACGTAGACCGGTCTTCCCAGGATAACTTGTTCAGAACAAGAAATCGTGGCGTCATCTTGTGTCGGAGGCCAAGATCTAGGTACTAAGGGTCGCTGCACCGCAGCAGTAAGTAATATCCGGTTGACACAATGTTGCACTTACGGAACATCCGGGCTGACCAGCACAGGCGGGCTCATCTTCTTCTCTGAACTGAAGCCATCACCGATGACCTCCACCTTCCCTGAAGTGGTGGCCCTGCCGACCTCGTTAGACGCAGTACAGGAGTACACTCCAGCATCCCGAGGCGTGACGAAGGCCAGAGCCAGCTCGATCTGCCCGTCGCGATCCAGGGTCATGATGGTGCGCCGGCTGGGCCGCAGGCGCACCCCGTCGCGGAACCACGTCACCCCCACGGACGGGTAGGCTTCCACCACCGCTGATATCCTCAGCTCGTCACCTGTGTATAGAACGTTTTGAAAAAAATTAGGATTTACTAACTGGCTGGAAAAGATCTCTTTCAGAGATAAGTTCCCATTTGCTTACCATTGTTTGTTATGTATTTAAGTGTGTTTTTATGCAATAAAGAATATACAAACATTTCACGCCCACCAGAGCTTTAGTTGCCATGCTTCTACGCCTGGTGATTTCACTGGATCTCGTGCCCTAATGCCTAGAAAGCTGCAAAATTATATAACCTATTCCAATGCCGTTATGAGATGGTTCATAGAAAAGTTTGAAATAAATATGTACTTGTCTTCATGTTCATGATATTCAGGTCTCCAATTAAGCACAGTAAAGCAAAACAATGCTGCTTGACGGTATTAATTTGTCCTCATCAGCTTATAAACGTCCCACTGCTAAGCAAAGGCATAGTCTCACGCGGACAACAGCAAATGGGGGAATTGGGCCATAACCACCACGATAGCTCCACGCGAGTAGATGGGTTAAAACCCTTAAAAGGTTTGCCATCTTACAACAACAAGTGGCACCAACTGATTTACGTGTCTTCCTTTCGGAGAAGCTCCAGATGTTTTCAGTTTGGTCACCCGGCGTTTCTAAAACAGGCAAGATGGCAAAACGCCTTAGCCGCTAATCATCGAACTGCTCATACTAAGGAGTAGTAGTATCAGGATCAGCCTATTTGGCCCCAATGGAAGGCAAGCCCTCCCTTAAAGGGTATTAATTTAAAATATGGAAGTGGCACCACAACCCACCTTCGTTCAGCCTGTACAAAGGCTCCAGGCCACAGCAAAACTCCGGTGCCACGTAGGCCCTGATGCCTTTGTCCACCACCAGGCAGCAGTGGCAGCTGACGGCCCCGCAGCTGTTCCTAGCCGCTGCTTCATACACGCCTCCGTCCTCGAGGGTGGTCGGCGCCACCTCCAGCGTGTGGAAGTGCTCGTCCTGGGACCTGGTGTGGCGACCTGGCAAGATTGATGGGTTTATAAAGCTAATGATACATAGACTTGCAAGCACGACTGTTATCCCCGAAGGTTCAGTCAGAGACAAGGCAATGAGGACCGCAAAAACTGTCCACTGCCACAGTTAACCTACCTAATAACTGCACATGTGCTCAGTGTGATAGCATCACTTACCTACAAATCTTATTGATATGTGTGATATAGGTACATTTAAAATAAAAGGTTTTTTACTAGAATGAATCATACTTATCCGAACTAATATTAGAAATGCGAAAGTGAATTTTTGTATGTTTGTTCGTGTAAATCGATTTAGATGAATTTTGGTATAGATATAGATGCCTTTGTATAGAGATAGATAACTTTGCATGCCGAAGTCATGTAGCAAGCATGGCTCATGGTGCAAGAGGCTCGTAGAGTGGATATTTTGGGGAAAAAAACGACCAGCGCAGACCTCAAATGCGTTGGTACGATGACCTGAAGAAAGTGGCTGGCTCTAAGTGGACGGAGAGAGCACAGGATAGGGACGTGTGGCGCAATTTGAGGGAGGCCTACATCTACGCGATTGAGAAAAGCTGAGAAGAAGAAGAAGAAACATGCCGAAGGAAAGTACTAAGATCTAAAAGTTATCAGTAAACCTCTAAAAATACGTTTATTCAGCTGAGATAATGCGATTTTATACTTTCTTTAGTGCTTTAAATCGCAATAACTCAGTAAATACCGTAATGCGTACACCTTCTTAAGCTGACGCCTTTTGCTATATTTTGTTACTAAAGAATAAAGTACCTATTATGATAATAAATATACAAAAAGTGAATTAGCGGATTTGCCCTTTTTACAAATCACTGACCATTAGCAGTCATTTTGGTTATGACAATAATAGACCGATTTGCTGATGAATATTCATAACACTTGCAAACAATCAAAAGTACACAGCATCCCGCAGTTCGCTGCACCGTACACCTAAATTTATCAAAGACATTATCGATTCGCACGCTGGCACCCGCTGGACAATAAATAGATCGCCGTTCTTGGCAGGCTGGGCCATCGCAGTTTATTCTGAGATTATGCAAGTCGCACGATAAGCGTGACGTGTTAGAAAATCAATAAAATATATTCATTTATCAATTGCAATTGTGTTTACAGTATCACTATTATATTAAATATTAAGAACTGTAAGGTAAGCCTAATAAATGGTGACATAGTTTGTTTACTTGATAATTCGAGAACCATTGGCCTGAGACTTCATACTTGACATTGTGATGTTAAGTACTTTTACATTGATAAACCAATAACGTCAATAAACAATTTATAATAAAAATTATTTTACTAGTTTATTTATGAGTATTATTACTTATTATTACTTTATGTTACTCTTTTTTGTCAATTAAATTTTGTGGGTATTTTGCGCGGACCCTTATGCGTTTCATTCATTAACTCATTGATAACACAAGCCCGAAGGATAGCGTTGTTGCTCGCACTTCAACGGTAGAATTCTGCACCTAAATAACATCGTTTCCTTTCTTCGTAATTTAAGAATAGAGCTCTTCCTCCTATTTGAAGTCGTTCAAAAATAAACGCCTTTTATGAAACAGTAAAACAAACGATTAATTACAAAAAAAAAAAAACAACCTCATCTGCGGATATATACTTTTCTCTGAATATACATTTGCTCATATCACCGACTCCGATTTTCGACTCACGCCAGCCACTCACCGTCCATCGCTACTTCTTGTCCATCCTTGTACCACGTCACGGTGGGGGGCGGGCTCCCCACCACTTGGCAGGTGAGCCGCACCGGGTACGTCGCCTGCACGCGCCGGTCCCGCAGCCGCATCGTGAACTGGGGCGGGTACTCGCCCACCACGTCCGCGGAGCGCTCCCTACACAGAAAACCCATGAAAACTCGCCATAAGTGAATATCCGAAAGTGTTCTACCTACAAAAACTGATAAATGCCCCGGAAATGTTCTACAGGCGTAACTACATATACTGAACTGCCCCAGGCTTTAAATCGTGCAGCTTAAATATGCCCACCACATCCGCAGACCGCTCTCTGCACAACGAAAGGCCATGACATCTCATCATCAGTGACTGCCTGAAAATGTTCTACCAGCGTACCTATATAAACTGAAAAATGCCCTAGGCTTTAGTTCGTGCAGCCTGAATATTGCCAAGTAATAGAACAGGATCAGTAACTGTTGTCGCGGAACTAAGGTATAGTAGACATTCAATACGTCAAGGTATGTTTCAGATTTTGCAATGAATAGCCTGTGTTTGTGATCACCAATGACTATAATATAATTTTGAATATTTGCACATCGTATATGATAAAATATGCTGGTTAACATTATTTTAAGAACAATTATTGTACCATATTTGAGTAATTATATATTTGATTGATTGATTGATTAACCAACCCGCAGTCGGAAAGCGCGGTGATTCACACCCATCAATTGTTGCTAAGACTTGATTCCAATGATGAAACGTCTTGGAGGCATTTGCCCAGCAGTGGGACAGTATAATAATAGGCTGTACTTTTAGTTACAATGCTTAACAATGAAGAATAAATAAAGTGACATACCTTTTGAGCTTGGCGTCCGCCTCCCATACCAGCCTGTCGGTGACCACGGCTAGCCTGGCGTACGTAGACGCGCGGCCGTGCTCGTTGGTGGCCTCGCAGCTGTAGCGCGCCTCATCGTCTACCCTTATATGGTCGATGGTTAAGTTGCAATCGTAACCGTTGTAGGAACTCTTCATCCTCCTTTCATCGTCCTCGATCTCATGGCCGTTCTTCATCCACACGACTTCTGGCGTCGGTTTCCCTTTAACACTGCAGCTCAAGCTCGCAGTCTCTCCGATCAACACTTTCAGTTGGCCAGGCAAGATGTCGACGAACTCTGGCCTGTCTCCGGCCGCCCCGACCCCGATCGGCGTCGACGTTTGAACTGATTCGCCCCAGCCGTATCTGTTGCGCGGCGTTACCCTGAAGTGGTACTCTGCTCCTTGTTTGAGATTGAAGGCGTCGAACGAATTGAGCGGTGTGATGCTGAGCTCGGCCCAGCGCGCGCCGCCCTCCTTGCCGAGCAGCCAGCTCTCGACCTTGTACGCGAGCACGGGGGCCGCCGCGCTAGGTTCCGGCTTGGGCCAGACGAGAGAGACCCAGTTATTTCCACCGTCCACGACGCTCGGCTCGCCTGGGATGCGCTCGGGCACAGCTACAAAACAAGTTTCAATATCAGCGCGACAATGACCTTATAAGAGACTTGATGAGCTGCCAGCTGACACGTCGTGCCAATCACCTATCTCATAATTAGGTGGGGGTTGTGATCGACAGGCAACTTTTTTATATTATTACTGATGCTGTTGCTATGATAAAATGACATGGTTATTTTGATAACAAAATAATTTTTACACAATAGTGTGAAAATAGTAAATAGCTGGCGTAGTCCAAAGCCAGACGACTGAACTGGGATTGTTCCTTACACGTTGCTTGTTTGTTGGACGTAATGTTGATGTTGAAGTTCGAGGCCATGGGGTCCGGCATAGACAGCCAAGACGGATATGAGTTGGACTCTCATACAAAAGATTGACCCAAAATAACCCAAAATAGAGAAACAGAAAAAAGGAAGATAGGCCCTTGTCTTACATTAATAAAACAGTAGATGAAAATATATTAAAATGTACTTACATTTGAACTTTCTTTCAGTAATTGATAGCGATGAATCGTCGATTGGATATGTCCAGTCTGATATTAAGTTTTCTGAAGAAGCTCGTTGTCTTACCTACGAAATTATGCGAAGTATATTATAGTAGTATTTTATGTTTAAAAAATATTTATTTCACTAAGCTATTAATATATTTCTTTAGTTAGTGAATACGTAAGAATACAGAACAAACAACGTACCACAACGGTGACAAAGGCTCTGTCGCAGCCGTAAGCATTCCTCGCTAGGATGCAGTAGGTCCCGGCGTCGGAGATGACCGACCTCTTGACCGTGAACTTCACGTAATCATCCGAAGACATCTTGCACACACGCTGGCTATTAGTGATATCCCGAATACCCTTCATAATCACCACTGTAACAATAAACAATAGTCATTTCTTAAATAACCTGTTAAAAGCTGAAAGTAGAATAAAAGTAGCTACGTATGGACCGGTGGCCGGCCCTATCTAACAAGGATAATAACTAAGATTAACTTCTTACCTTTCGGCTTGGGTTCACCTTGAGCTCTAAACGAAATGTTAAGATCTTCTCCAATGGAAATCAAAACATCCTTTTCAGGTCGTCCTACAATGATAGCAGGTTTTCCCTCCAACTCGTTCGGTTGGACGACCGTAATCGCCGCATTCATGTCGACGGTGCCGTGGCTGCTCCATGCTCGACACGTGTACGTGCCAGACTCCTTCTCGGTGACATCGGACAGGGCGAGTGTGTACAGGCCCTGCTCAACGAAGGTCCTCGCATTAATGTAGGTGTCAGTGACGGAGTGACCTTCACACAGCCACTCGACTCTCGTCGGTGAACCTTTAATTTCGACCTGAAGACCAATAGTACCGCCCCTGGTGACTTTGTAGTCAGTCAAGACGTTACCGAAGTGAGGCCTGCGTGATTCCATCGCCTGCCGATTGAACCGGGATTTTTCTATTGTAGCCAAATTAGGACTGAGCCGACTTTCCCTTCCTGAAACGACAGTACCTATACTATAATATTACACTATTTAGTTATTTTAGCACAACTACTTAACGTAACAAACGCTATATACTTAAAAGTTGCCATGACATGCACAAAACATACTAAAGGCACACTGTTTTTTAAAGTAGGTACCTAATCAAAAGACGTATTCGTGTTAAAACTATGATTTTGATAGCAATACGTCTACCTATATTGATTTAAACTTGCGTGTTGGTTAAGACAAGTCAATGTTAACTGGAGCCATTGCAGACGAGCCTGACAAGCGACTACATTGTGACCACATTCGGTTAACAACGGAGTAACGCCCAAGATTATTCTTAGACCTCTTAGGGTGGATTCCACCAAACTAGTATAAGGTCTTCTAGATTAAACGCCGAATTTGTGTAGACTAATCCCGGAGTAAGTCTTATTCCAGTTTGGTCGAATCCACCCTTAGTATTACCACAACCGAGACCTAAGAAAGAAGGCAGTTAATTTCGCAATGCTTACCGGTAAAGTTGACGACGTGCGCTATTTGGTCGGACCATATAGAGTTTTCGGCCTGACAGGTGTACTTTCCGCTGTCCTGTGGTGTGGGGTTCGAGATGGCCAGCCTGCATATGCCATCGGCTAGGTAGTAAGCTTGAAACCGATCGAGCGAGCCCACAGGTTTCTCGTCTTTCAGCCAGGTTATGCTGGGCAGGGGTTGACCGCGAATCCGACATTCCAGAACCAATTCGTTTTCAGCCAAGTGATATGTATCTGAAGAAAGTAGGGTGTATTAATAAGAAGCTGGTAGGTATGGAAGCCCAGAATATGTAGGTACTTATGTATAAACTAATGACCCTCTCTAGGCCCATCATTTCCCCTTCCAACATATCATAACATACAAATCCAACTATTGTGCCTTCAAAATAAAAGAGAAAGTGGCGTTACTATAATACTGCCTTTTCATCAAGGGCCGCAATTTTGCATTAATTCCGCTAGACATAGATTGAAACTGACACAATCGCGCCATGATTTCTTTCTTTGTACTAGATAAAGAGGAAAAGACAATGATTTACATTTTAAAAGGAAGTAGATTATGTTACTACGCGGCTTGAGTTGAAGACTCATTTATAGCCCAATTGTCTCATGTCGCAATTAGTTTGCGTCAACAAGCCATAGAGCGAGTCACCCGTGATAGTTGAACAAAAAATATGTAAAATTCCGTCGTGTGTGTTTCGAAACTGCACAAATTATGGTGCTAAAGTGAATAAAACTCAAGAGATCACATATCATGAGCGAGTATAAATTTTAATTGATTTTTTAAGTTCCTTTTATAAAACAAATACAAAATGTCAGAATAAATTGTGTCATAAAAATATAGAGTGCGAGAGCAAATTGACATGATATTCGCAAAGACACAGCGCTACAAAGTCAGTCAAGTTAACTCGGCACATTTTTTTAAGTGTGTCTAGCTCATGTATGGCTTTATGTATGGCTTTATGTACGTTCGACGCCTTGACACATGAGTAACTACCGCCTTGGTCCATGATTGACAACACATTAGTACTAACATAACCTATCTACCTAAATGTTACATCATTGGGAAAAGAGAAATATTTGCATAAACATCGTAAGTCATTTGGGTGAGTGGCAGTTTAAACGTAGAATAACTTGTGATTAGGTTGAACGAATTCTAATTTTCCGGACGAACGATTATAATAATTGTGACAAACAAAGTATCGTTGAGTTATAGAATTAATATTATAACTTTTTTGGATCGTTATTGATTCTTTTTAGTGAATTTCACGATATTAAAGAACCATTTTTTTTACATTGTTTAAATGTGGGAAATCAACTGTCAATCTGGATTCCTGTAAAAGAGCGTAATGGCAATTTTACAAAAGCAGTACAGTTTCTGCATTGGAAGTGAAAACATTTGCAACGATGTGGAGCGACGGCGTCATTTGACAAGGGAAGAGATGTTGAGGGCCGTTCTAGGCAACGTACTGTGACTGCCGCCATTGGCACTACACAGAGTGTCATAGAACGCCTCTGGATACGCTATCGTATCACGGGCAGCGTGGCCGACCGACATGTAAGAAGATCTCGTATCACCACTCGAAAACAAGACCGGTACATCCAAACCACTGCTCGACGGAATCGTACCATGACCGCTATGAAACATCATAGCGGTCATGGCACGATTCCATCAAGCAACAGGTCACAAGACTCCACAGCTCTTCAGGCTTGCTGATAAGCGACCAAACCATCTGGAACCGTTTACGCGAAGTGCGTCTGCGTTCTCGAAAGCCGCTGAGGATTCCACCCATAGCACCCCACAATCGTAGGGCCCGTTTACAATGGGCTCGCGAACACCGAAATTGGGAGGAAGAAGACTGGCGCTGTGTTTGCTTCTCTGATGAATCACGTTTCGGTATGAGGCCGGATACAATCGAGTTGGAGGACCTCTGGACGCCAAGAACGCTTGGGATTTTGTCAGGAAGTTCATCCATATGGAGGGGGAACAATCATGGTTTGGGCCGGTATTTGGATCCGATAATATCCGAAGAGATAAGAACCGATCTCATTTGGATCAGGGGCAACCTCAATGCTCAAATCTACGCAGAGAGGATTGTTTCAGATGTGTGATCATCCCCTTGCGAGGCCGATTGGGTGATTCGTTTCGACTAATACATGACAATGCACGTCCACACACGGCTAGAGTCGTAACACGCACTCTTGCCGATTCTCATATCAACGTCCTGCCGTGGCCTGCACAATCACTAGACCTCGGCCCCATTGAGTATGCATGGGACATGCTCCAAAGAAGAGCTCTGCCGAGTATGGATGCCGCCGTGCACACCCCACAGAAACTTTTTGACTTGTTAGAAAGAACGTGGGCGGCTATTCATCAAAGTGATTTGGATTAACTGATTTTAAGCATGCCAAATCGCTGTGTTTGTGTGATTCGTGCGAATGGTAGAAATACAGATTTTTTTTCATTAAGTATAATTTTTAAATCATCCTTGTTTTTTTTTTTGCCTTAACGTAAGCTAATTTTCGCCAATTTGTTAAAATTTAAATTTTTCTAAATCTAAATTTTAACAAATTAATTCGCGTTTAATTTACTATTTACATAGTTTTTATATTATCCTGACGTTTCGAACCCTTTACAGGGTAAACTATGTAAATAGTAAATTAAACGCGAGTTAATCCGTAAAAAAGTGTTTCATTTCAATGTGTAGTGCTCGCTTAAACCTCAGAAAACCATATTTTCTTAATTTTTTCGACATAATAGTGATAAAAATGTTTACTAAAATATAAAAAATAAAGCAATTAGCTAGTCTGGAAAACCAGATTAGGTAAATATTAATTTTAAAAAATTATAGCTAAAAATGTACTTGACACCTAGACACTTTTGATGTGTGCGTGGACATGGTTGTGTCGAAATTGATAAATAAAACAAAAATCAGTTAATAAATAATATTCTTTCTGTGTACATACATGTCTAATTCCACGAAGAAGACCATGAAAAACATTTCATATGAAGTTGTGTTCGACTTTTCGCTAACTCTAACAATTTGATAAATTAAATAGATTGTAAGTTTCAGTTTTAGGTAAAAAATTATTACCATTGAAAATGGTTATCGGACGCAAATCGCCTGAGACGTATTTTTGGCCATAGCTCCGAGAATTTTTGAAGGATCGAGATGGTAATAGTACCAAGAGTTGAGGAGTTTATCGAGACACTTGTAAGCGTTTGAATTTGAAAATTGGCTGGTAATGTTTTTTGGAATTTTGAAAAATGAAAACAAAATCTGGTTTTTTGGGGGGTGATTGTTTACTGAATTGTAAAAATTTCGGACAAAAACAGACTTATGAAAAAATTAAAAAAGGGTCCTGCGGTATTAGTTTAGCTACAAAATGGTGAAAAAATTAGGAAATGAATTTCAATTAGGTTGTAAAAGAAAAGAAAATGTTATTCTCTGTGTCGTACAGCGTTTGTGACCTGTGTAGGTGGTCCCTTTAGATTTGGAATTGTAGAAAAACGGGTGTTTCCGTATATAAAAGTAATATAGGTAGCTTCTGCATGTATGATTGCTAGTATGATTATTGACCGATCATCATAGTAATGGTGTTAAAAGATGCGGATGCAGGCGAGAAGTGCATTCGAGTTGGAATTTCGAAAATCTTTCGTGAAATTTTCATATAATTTTCACTTAAGTAGGTTGTAAAAGAAAAGCAAATATTATTCTGTTTTGTGCAGTGTTATACAAATGTTATAATTCGACTTGTAAGTAATGTAGTTGTGTAATTTTAGGAAAAGATATCTCAATAAAAATTATATTCTTGTAATGTGTTATTCAAAATAAAATAATTCTTTTTTCGTAAATTTTTGTATTCATTTTCAATGCTCCGACTCTTGCGGCCACTGCAAAATCTGTAATTTTTTTTAATGAAAATGTAAAATTTCATGGTCTTCCTTCTCTATTTATGATGCTATTTTATTTGAAAAAACATTGTCCATTTGATTGATTGTTTCGATGGGCATTATGAAAAATGCAGGATGTTTTCTTTTTCGCATCAACACCTTTTCAGCGAGTTCCTCCGAATGGTTGTCACCTTGTGTTCTTAGAGCATTTGAATGCTCTAAGCTTGTGTTTCACCCAGTGCAAAGAACTGTTGTCTTTTGTGGCTAGGTTGTCCGTCAGTGCCATCTTGCCACTGTTTAAAGGAGAATCCTTATATAATTTCCGATTAACGAAGTGGCTTAATTAAATGGAGCTGATGAATATTTCAGATTTATACGTTACATATTTTAAAGCCATGAATCAATAATCTTAAGCACTTTTTTAAGTGTAGGTAAGTCGAAAATTTCGATTGGTATATTTTTTCTATTTATATTTTTTCTATAGGTGACTTTGAAAGATCGGACAAGAAATAGTGTGATAAGAGAGAAGTGTGGAATGAATAAAGATGTAGTAACAAAATTGAGAAAGGTATGCTAAGATTTTGGCCATGTGGAGAGGATAGATGAAAAAAGAATTACAAAGGTGCACGAGGCGAGAGTGAATGGGATAGTTGGAAGGGGAAGACCTCGGCGGACGTACTTAGATCAGATCGGTGACCTTCTCGTTAAAGGTCAGGTCAAGAGTACTCTAAACCGACGCCGACGAGACGAGACGAAGAGTAAGTGAAGCAAAGGATGTGTGCCAAGATCGTAGCAAATGGAAATGTGTGGTCTCTGCCTACCCCGCCGGGAAGCAGGCGTAATGTATGTTTTTCTATAGCACTTAATTTACTAACGTTATCAGTCTTAGGATAAATTTCATTTAACCCGTCACGCGTCTCATCGAACAACGTTGTTCGATAGAAAAATATGGTAAGACGCGTCTTGTCAAACAACGTTGTTCGACAGGAGATTTTATTGTCTTTGACAAATAACTGTATTTTTGTTCTATGTGTTGCCGGGTCCATATTTTTATACTGGCTTTCGGAGCTCATTGACAATAAAAATTTAAAGTTTGATTAATCAGAACAAAGGAAACCGGATGAACAAAAAATTATATGTCATAGAAAATAAACAGTCCGCCTTTTTTACAATACGTTGTGACTTTTGCTTGTGTTTGTGTTCTGGAAAAATGTCTCACGTCGTTGAGTGATTACTAAGTGTATTATATATAAAATTACTGGTAAATAAGTGTAAAATGTGTTTTTAATATTTGTTTTACGCGTTTTATAAAATATGTTTGGTGAAAAAAGCATCGAACTTTGTTTTGGCGTCATAATCGCACAGTACGAACCCGGTTTATGTCCAAAATGGTAGTCTTTGTTTTGTTCTAAATGTTGTGCAATAGATAAGTTTGTTGAAAATTTTACCAGGAATTTAATGGTGTCATTAAATTTATCGAGATTTAAGTACTTACTTTCATTTTGAGAAATAACGTTATTTTTGCATCAAGTGTCAGTCACTCGGTATCGAAACTGTGTAGTCGTCCCTAACAAGCTCACGCGCTGCGCTTCCGCGTAAGCAAATATTGTTTGTGAAGTATTTTGTTTAGTTTCGAATAAACTTTTTTTTGTAAAATCTACTCGTGAATGCAGAATATTTAGTGCAGCGTAGTGTAGTGTAGTGAGAATGTGATAATATATCACCAAATCAGAGTTTCAAACACCGGATTCTGTGTCGTGGATAAACAAAAACAAAATGCTGATACAAATCAACAAATTTTACTAAAATGTAAGGAGATTAGCGTAAGTATCATCGTAGCGTATTATCTACGAAGACAATTTCATCCTCTTTCTATTAATATTATAATATGTATCTTACAACCTAACCAAAAATAAACTATTTCAATAAATATCAATCAAAGTGATTAAAAATTTTATATACCTACACCCCTCGACACTACACGGCCATATTTTTTTTGGAGGCTCGACGCGGGACGTGTTAAATAAGAATTACAACCGCTTTGGATAAGATGACCGCTTTACTAAACACGGTGCTGGCAAACAGTATAAATCTTTATCGACACAAACTAAATGTCTTGTGGATTGATATGAAAACCAAGACGAATCGACGACCAAAATGAAGTTAAAAAATAATTTTATTTAGGAAACAACTTTTAATTATTATCAATTGCTGAATGTAGGTATGTACGCACATCGCTTGAGAACGGCTCGACGGAATTGGCTTAAATTATTTTGTTGTTTTTGTTTGTCTGTGGTACTTATGAAAGTTTTTTTTGGAAAATTAAAATTATAATGATTATTATAATATAAGCAAAAACATTACGTGACATGGGTGACTGGGTGGTGTTCACAGGGACGAAGTCGCGGGCTTTAAATAATCTATGCGCACGCGCATGTAATTGATAGTGTAGGGATTTTTCGATAACAGAGTTGTATGAATCTTTTTCCTGTATTTTTTTTTGTTGTAGATGTAAGTTAGCACACTGTATTTAAAAAAATAATAAAAACATAAGGCACGTAACAAGGACGCATCACAACACAGATAGGAAAATTCCCTTACATCACACTTCTTCACTCATAACATTTTTAATGTCCAAACAAAATTATTGTTGGATTTATTTATTTTTTAAATATAGTCTTCATTTTAAATTATAATAAAGTAAAAGTATTTTACTTAGACCGATAAAATATTTTTTATTAAATAAAATAACACATATGTTATAAAAACTATTTGTTTCAAAGTTCTTTTTTGTAAGCTGCGGTGCTAAGCCACAGGTGCGTCCGACCTGTGGCCTAGACCCGCGCTTACTGCCGGCTAGACGGCCTGGCAGCCCCCAACAAATCCAGATGCATCAAAAACCTATAAAGGCCTGTTTAAACAACATCTCCCAACAAATCATGCCATTCACCGAACCTATAAAGGCCTAGTTCACAATTAACACGCAGGCATTGTTTACTTAGCTTAGCTTTTTCAAATATTATTACATACTTACTAACTCTAATTAATTTTTTGTATCTAGTGTAAGTTTTAGGCAGCGACGTAATAATAAAAATAGAATAAGTAAAGATAAAGACTTAGCTCATCTTATCCTATTCTGAGGACTCAATTATTAAAAGATTTTTGTGTTACAATATCAGTATGAAATTTATAAATGTATGTTATTTATAAATGTTATCATTGAATAAATGATTTAAATTAGGCAATGTGGAAGGAAGAGAGCAAGGACTTGATTTCTATTAAAGTGCGACCATTTTACACAAAATACTTAGACAAATGCTAAAGGAGAATCAGACATATTCGAGAAATATGATAATAAGTTATAAAACTGAATAAATTTAATGTTTTATTTTACATTGCTAACTATCTGTTACCCGTGACTTCATTCGCTAACGGACGAAATTAATAACCGATCCCGAGATAGAGATAGGCTTACTTTAGCTTTGTTGCCTAGATATATCTGATAAATGACGGGAAATAACAACAGTTGCCTAGTAACAAATCCAAAATAGGCATACCTCTATCTAAGGATCGGTTATTAATTTCGGCCGTAAGTCTATACTCCCACATAAAGCTGTTTCCATCATGAATAGTATTATAAGTGTTAGTCCGGGCCGTGTCAGGTACCTATACGTCCAACCTAAGTAAGCTTAACACCTAAGTAACGGTTACCGTAGCCTCTAGACACACCACCACCAAAGGTATCACAAATTAAAAAAGCTTTTCATGCCTTTTTATAACTTCCTAAATTGGCCTTTCTAGTCCTCCTGATTGCAGATGCAAGTGGAGCGCATTCACGACGCACAGCGCATGCGTGCCATCTAGACGCTGGCTAACTTCATGAAGCCCTTAACACAGCCTAGGGACGCTAGGGCGAAGGGATGCGATCGATCCGCCGTTTGTGTAATGACTCTGTATTACACACTTTAAATTATAGCCCTTTGCAGCATGGCATCAATGCATCGTTAGCGTTAGAATGGCGGGATCTTAGGAATCAAGAAGGTACCACTTATTTAAACTTATCCTTGCATCGTACTCCTCAATACTGAGGGTTGCGACTTCCTGGATATACCATTGTCTCCCTCGAGACGTTATGCCATTTTTGTCTGCCCAAGGCAAAGTGGAGAGCATCGTGATTATTTAGTAGACGAGTGAGTTGCGTCAGACTATCGCATTAGACTGCGTCCCCGTTTACTTAAACTTACTATCATTAGGACGTATTTAGAAAACTAGTTGTTATATGAGCCTTCGTTTATGTTATTTATTTATATTATATCTTTGATTACAACATTACATCACATGGTGGATTTAATGTATAAAGTATTAGATATTTTATGCTCATTCTTTCATTCTCCCCGCGATGTTGAGTAAATAACAATATCACAAACTAGCGGCCCGCCTGCGACATCAACTGACAGTTGTATTGCAAACCCAACAAAAAAACTCACGCAAAATAAATAACATGAAAACTTCACAAAAAAAATAATATGACCAAAAAGTACCCGGAGTACACGAACGCCTTTACATCCACAGAGGAAAGCTGTAACTTTCCCTTTGTGCCAATCACAGACATTATGGTAATCCCAAATCGGTAGTTAACGAGCAATGTACAATGAGCATAGTCAACTTGTTATTACCTTCATTGTTACGACAACTTAACTTGCAAACTAAAATAAACAGGTTTCAATATTTTTACAGTACAGGATAAACATCGTAATTATTAATCTCATATCAGCCCGTGATGTCCCGTCACTGAACAAATTGCTCCCTCCACTCTTTTACATGTAAAGTACACTGCTTCCCTGTAAGTACCATTACTAAAATTTTATATGAATATATAAAGGTACACAAGGTATAAAAGCAATAGCCAATGAGAACATCGTAAAGCCTAGTAATTATGCGTAATTACGAGTAGAAGGGCTGATTCGTCTCCTCCATGACGTGCTGTGGAAATGAGGCATACAAATCAATAACAATAAATAGCCCTAAGATAATTTTTTTCTAGAAATAAAACAACCAGTCTCAGGAAGTTTTCTAGTAAAAATGTTATCCTATATCTATATTGCTCGAACCAAATATCTATATTGTCTTAGAATATGAGTTATTATTCTATGTAGTAGTTTGCCACAGGAGGAAAATTCTATTAGACATAAGCTTAACCTGACATTACATTTATTTTGCAAAAATGACATAATGCATTTAATTGACACTAACAACTATGTTAGTAATTTTTATTTGACAAGAGATAGTTATTATCTGCCAAATTATTTTAAGCGACAAATAGCTTTATCGCTATCCTATTGTATTCAAACGTCAGCCAAAAACTTGGCTAAACAAGTTGCTTCTATTGAGCAATGTATATTTGACATAGACGTCAGTAGTGTTTCTACTGACATTCCAATTAATTATTTAAATTAAATTATATGACAAAAGAGGAAAACTCTTGCGAAATGTTTGTTAATAAAATGAAATTAAATGAATGTAAAAATAGCTTTAGCAAAAGCCCATGTCAAATATTAAATTTAAAAAATGTACAATCTTTAAACATTGTCCACCAGAACATCCAAGGAATGATGGGCAAAGATTTGGAGATTGAATTGTTCATGAACTGTAATAAAATTGATATTCTTTGCATAACAGAACACTGGCTTAAAGACCATCAGTTCATGTTCAATTTTAAGAATCATTTGGTAGGAAGTTCGTTCAGTCGAGGAAATGCAATACATGGTGGCTCCTTAGTTATTGTTAGTAAGAAGTTTAAATTAAAGGAACGCAAAGACATAGTGAGCCTCTCGGTTGAGCGAACAATAGAAATAGCTTGCGTGGAGTTGGAGCAGTTTGTTGTATTAAGTGTGTACAGACCTCCTTCAGCATCATATGATTATTTCGAAAAAGTTATGGATGAGGCATTACATAAAGTCCGTAATGTAGGTAAAACAATAATTGTTTGCGGGGATTTTAATATTAATTTGTTAGAAAATTCCACGATGTCAACTAAAATTAAAAACCTATTATATCATACAACTTGAATCATTTATTTTTGGAGCCGACAAGAATAACTGCCACTTCGGCCACCTGTATTGATAACATATATACAAATGTAAAACCACTGGCTAAGCAAATTATTAATAACCTGGACTCTGATCATTGTGGCCAAATGGTCAGCTTTCCACACCAGCGTAAACAAGTGACGAAAAAGAATATCACTGTTGTACCAAAAACTGCAGGTCGGCTGGAACGCTTTAAAAGCAATCTAGATACAAAATTAAATTATTTAGAATACAATGACAACCCTAATTGTTCCCGCCAAAGCCGGGACGGCCATTCAAACTATACCGCCATCGGTAAGGCGGTTGTTGACGACCGCGTCCGCCTATCTGCCGCGGCGCCACCGCTGCGCGACCCGCAGCCGCTGGCTTAGTGAGATACCGCGCCGACCAGTCTGTCTGTGAACTACCGCGAGACGCCCACAAAATACGCGCGCAGCAGGCGGCACGAACCCGCACAGGCTAAACAGGTGCGACCCAGCTCTGCTCACAGAGCCAGCCCGCCCAGGTCCGGTTCGCTAGGTAGGCCCCGCGAACGCCGCCAGCAATTATGACTCCCTACTATCACAGAGCACCCTAGCGAAGAGGTAGATTTAGCCCATGCCCAGTCAACCCATGCCCACACAGCTGATACATACTCAGCTCACACAATTTCAGCTGATACTCAATCAGCTCACTCACCTTCTGTGCCCACTGGCACACCCATTTTGTTGCCAACCGTCTCACTAAGAGTCGCGGACGTACATGGCCATCTTCACACAGCCAGAGCTTTATTGGACTGTGGCAGTATGCTGACGTTAATAACGTCACGCATGGCACGACTTTTGAGCCTGCCATCAAAACCCACTTCTTTAAAAATTACAGGAGTTGGGAATCAGCACAAACATGAGTCAAAGGCGGCAATAACAATAGTATGCCGACCCACTCACAATGATACTCCTACAATTACTGCCACAGCTCACATTTTAAAAAACGTCACTGGCTACCGTCCCTTAGAGAAGGTACCAAACATTTCCCACGTACTAGGCCAGCCACCCGTGCCATTGGCTGACCAGCTTTACCACACACCAGCCCCGATCGACCTCTTATTGGGGTCGGACGTTCTTGGTCAAGTGTTGGACGGGACTAAGGTCTCGTTGGGCCCGGGCAAGCCCATAGCCTTCGGCACGATTTTCGACTTCGCGTTGATAGGACCCATTGAGGACTTGTATGCGCAGCCGGCGCAGCAGGTTAACTCAGCTCACGTCGTCAGCTCACAACCAGACTCAGCTGAATCAGCCCAGGACATACGTCAGAGTCTGGAAAGGTTCTGGGAGTCTGAGGAGCCCCTCCCTCAATCTCACACTCATAATGATCCCCTGGAGGAACAATGCGAGGAAATCTTCCGCTCTATCACTACACGCGATCCCTCAGGCAGATATACGGTCGCTCTGCCCTTTCTAAAGGACGCCCCTCAACTAGGCAAAACTCACCCTATCGCATTACGCAGATTCCTCAATATTGAGAAGAAGCTAATGGCGAACCCGTCTCTGCGTTCTAAATACGTCGACTTTATGGCCGAATACATCGACTTAGGGCACATGGCTCCCTGTCACCCAAATACATTCGCCCATAAACCTCACTTCTACATCCCTCACCATGGCGTATTTAAGTCAGGGTCGGACAAGCTGCGCATTGTTTTTGATGGTAGCTGCAAAAGCTCCAATGGTGTCAGCATAAATGAATGCCTACACACAGGCCCCGCCCTTCAACAGGACATTGTGGACATCATCATGTCCTTCAGAACGCATCCAGTCGTTTTCAGCACTGACATCCAGAGGATGTTCAGAAATGTGCTGGTTGCCCCAGACCAGAGACGGTATCAGCAGATACTATGGCGGTCCTCACCAGATCACCCTCTGCTCACCTACGCCCTCAATACAGTCACGTACGGCTTAAGATCAAGCCCATATCATGCAATCCGCACCCTGCTCCAGCTGGCTGATGATGAAGGCCATCGCTACCCTGGAGCCGCTCAGGTTCTTCGCAAGTCTATCTTCGTTGATGACATCTTGTGTGGTCATGACACGGTTGAATCCGCCCAAGCACTTCAGGACGAGTTGATAAGTCTGCTAGACCTAGGCGGCTTTCAGCTCACACATCTAACTCGCCTAAGCTGCTCGAGAGATTTCCCGACAACCAATGCGACATGCCCAAGGACTTCGACATGAACCCAGAGTCCACGTCCATTAAGGTCTTGGGTATACAGTGGAGCCCTCAGTCAGACGAGTTCACCTACCGCATCTCTCTGCCCCCCATCACACATGTCACAAAGCGGTCTATTTTAAGCACCGTAGCCTCACTTTATGACCCAAACGGCTGGGTTTCGCCCGTTATCTTCCGCGCAAAGCTGCTGCTTCAGCAATTGTGGCTACTGAAGCTGGAATGGGATGAGCCCACTCCCTCTGAAGTGCAAAAGGAGTGGCACCACATCTCAGAGGATCTGCCGCTGTTGTCTAGCATTCGCTTCCCTCGGCACGTTTGTGCAAGCAAAGGCTCAGCTGCATACTCGCTTCACGGGTTTGCAGATGCCTCTGAAGCCGGGTTTGCCGCCGTTGTTTACCTCCATGAGCTCGATGCCTCCGGATATACTTTAGTACACTTGATTGTCGCCAAGTCGCGAGTCGCACCAATCAAGAATCGCCTCACAATCCCCAAGTTAGAGTTGTCGGCCGCCACCCTACTCTCCCAGCTCATGATCCGTGTGTCGGTTCAGTTATCGGCCCATATCAGTATACAACAACATATATGTTGGTCAGACAGTACGATAGTCCTGGCCTGGCTCAATACACCGCCTCACCGTCTTCAACCCTTTGAAGCCAACAGGGTAGTCAAAATCAGCTCAGGCTCACCAGAATGTACCTGGCGACACGTACCCTCCGAGCTCAACCCGGCAGATTGCGCAAGCAGAGGGATGTCTGCGCAATCCCTGTCAGCCCACGACCTATAGTGGTCTCCCACGTGGCTTGGACAGCCTTGTGAGTCTTGGCCTGCAATGCCCTTAGCTCTGGGCCATCACGCCCTGCCCGGCCTTAAGCCCAAACACGTCCCGTCACTGGTCACAGTGCCCGGTCTTGACTTTGACCTGCTCACTCGGTTCAGTTCACTAGATAAGCTCGTCGGAGTGACAGCTTGTCTAAAACGCTTTCTGCACAACTGCAGACACCACCCAGATTCGCGACGCTCAGGCCCCTTGTACGTCAGTGAACGAAGAGAGGCCCTACTTTACTGGGTGCGCAGTGTCCAGCACAATGAGTTTGCGGAGGACATCCACCGCCTTCAAACTGGCAAAATCTGCTCCGTCAGACTCCAGCGGCTGTCACCTCTCATTAAAGATGAGCTCCTTAGAGTTGGTGGACGACTGTCCCATGCGTCTATCCGATATGACGCGCAGCACCCGCTCATACTTCCCAGCTCTAGCCCACTTGTAGACCTTATCATTGACCACTACCACAAAATACACTGTCACCCTGGCGCTGACACTTTACACGCTATCCTACGCCAACAATTTTGGATATTGTCCGCGCGCCGTATTATTAGACACCGAGTTTTTAAATGCATTAGATGCTTTCGATGCCGGGCCCAGCCGCAAGCGCCCTTCATGGCCGACCTGCCAGCCGATAGAGTTACGCCTCAGCCAGTATTTAGTCAAGTCACGACCGATTTCGCCGGACCATTCCTCGTTAAATCTAGTACCCTACGTAATGTTAAACTCTTAAAAGCGTACTTTTGTATATTCGTGTGCCTCTCGACTAAGGCGGTTCATTTGGAACCGGTCTCGGACCTCAGCACGGAAGCGTTCCTCGCGGCATTACAGCGTTTTATAGCACGCCGCGGTGCCCCGGTTCTCATCCGCTCGGACTGCGGTACAAATTATGTAGGCGCTAGAAATCAGCTCATCGAAGTACAAAACTTTCTTGCCTTGAATAATGACACGATTGCGCACAAGCTCGCTGGCTCGCAGCACATTACTTGGTTGTTGAACGTCCCTAAGGGACCATGGTTCGGTGCGTTACATGAGATCAACGTAAAATCAACAAAGCAACTTTTATATCGCGTAATTGGCGAACAACACCTCACATTCGAGGAATTCTCCACACTTTTAGCTCGAATTGAAGCGGTCCTCAACTCAAGACCTCTCTGCCCACTTTCGTCTGATCCTTCAGACTTTGAGCCGCTCACAGCCGGACATTTCCTTATAGGCCGCCCACTAACGGCCCTTCCCGAACTATCCGTGGAAGATAGGCCGATCTCCACACGTAGGCGATTCCAGATGGTACAGGCCCTTTCCCAGCGCTTCTGGACGCTGTGGACCCAGTCCTACCTGCATACCCTTCAAACCCGCTCCAAATGGTTGTCCCCATCCTCCCCTCCCCGAGTCGGCGAGCTCGTCCTCATCAAGGAGGACAACCTGCCTGCCCTCCAATGGAGACTGGGGCGCATTGCTCGCACCCTGCCTGGGAAGGATGGCGTCGTGCGGGTGGTGGACCTGGACACCGCGAATGGACATCTTCGGAGGCCTGTATTCCGGATCGCCAGGCTCCCATTGGATGAGCCCACCCTGGCCCCCGGAGGATGTTCCCGCCAAAGCCGGGACGGCCATTCAAACTATACCGCCATCGGTAAGGCGGTTGTTGACGACCGCGTCCGCCTATCTGCCGCGGCGCCACCGCTGCGCGACCCGCAGCCGCTGGCTTAGTGAGATACCGCGCCGACCAGTCTGTCTGTGAACTACCGCGAGACGCCCACAAAATACGCGCGCTGGTATCCTGAACCCAATGTGAAGAGAACGCCTGAGTGCCTGTGATAACGTAAAGTGACGTTGTGCTGTGCCGTGACAAATCGCCTACATCGCCGCCTGCCAGCTCGCTGCCCCGTCTCCTACAGTTGCCCGATCACCCATCATCATCCCAGGTAAGCCTTCCTACCTACCTACCTACCAGTTCCCTACGTCGCGTAATCGCCACTCAGACGTGGCGACTACACTAATGTCTTTTATAATATTTTTTTTAACATTTATTGTTCAGAATTTAATAAAACTTTTATTCCAAAAAAGATCTCAGTTAGTGGTACTGTAACTTTTAATGAATGGGCTACAATTGGTATTCACAGAAGTAGGAAACGCCTTTATGAACTTTATGGTGAACGCAACTATAACACCAGAGATGACTTCAAATTATATGTTAAAAATTATTCAAAGTTATTCAAAAGAGTATGTCGATTAGCCAAGGCAAACTATCTGAGTTCTAAGATTAAGAATAGTAATGACAAAATAAAAATGACATGTAATATTATAAATAGTGAAACAGGAAAGGTCAAAAGTCGTAATAATGAGTACAATTTAAATTGTAATAATAAAACCTTGACTTCTGATGCTGATGTTGCTGCAGCATTTGAGAGGTTTTTTACTGACATTCCAGTTTCAACTACAAAAGCCTTGATTTCCTCCCCCACTGTAGCTGAATCTGTTTTGAAGGAGAATGTTAAAGATTGTGAAAATAATTTCAGTTTTCAAAAAAATTGTGTTATAGATATAATAAAAACATTTAACACTCTCAATAAAAAGAAAACTGCTGACCTGTGGGGTAATTCCGTGGACGTCGCTAAATCTGTAATTATGACAATAGCTCCAGTTTTAGCTTGCATATTTAATGAATGCATTGACTGTGGTGTTTTTCCTGACCTCATGAAATATAGTAAAATAATTCCATTATTTAAATCAGGTAGCACTTCTGACCCCTCTAACTTTAGACCTATTTCTGTGCTACCCACATTTAGTAAAATTTTTGAAAAGTTAATGCTAGATCAAATGCAAATTCATTTTTATAAAAATAAACTTTTACATTGTAAACAATATGGTTTTACTAGGGGTCGCTCTACAACTGACGCCGGTGTTGAGCTTTTAATCCAAATATTTGATACCTGGGAGGAATCACAGGATGCCCTAGGGGTATTTTGTGATTTATCCAAGGCTTTTGATTGTGTTTTACATGAAACTTTGGTCAGGAAGCTTAACCACTATGGAATTAGGGATGCTTCTTTGAGCCTTCTGATCTCATACTTGAGTAACAGGATTCAAAAGGTCGACATTAACGGTAAAAGATCTCCGGGATCAGTAGTTAAAATGGGAGTTCCGCAGGGTTCAATACTTGGTCCATTCTAGTTTTTGGTTTATATTAATGACTTACCTTATTTTGTAAAAGACAGTCATGAGATAGTATTGTTTGCTGATGATACTTCACTTTTATTCAAAGTGAAACGACGACACCCAAATTATGACGATGTGAATAATGCGGTCTCAAAGATTGTTCACTGGTTTAGTGTTAATAACTTGCTATTAAACGAGGGAAAAACCAAATGTGTAAGATTTGTATTGCCTAATGTTAAGCAGGTAATAACTAGTGTACAAATTAAAGATAAGAATGTGAATCCTGTGGACACCACTGTGTTTCTAGGCATCACGTTGGATGCCAAGCTTCAGTGGGGCCCATATATAGCTAAATTGTCAAATAGACTTAGCTCTGCGGCTTATGCAGTAATGAAGATCCGTCAGTTAACTGACGTTGATACAGCTAGATTAGTTTATTTCAGTTACTTTCATAGTGTAATGTCGTACGCCATTTTACTGTGGGGAAATGCTGCCGACATTCAAACTATCTTTGTGCTGCAGAAGAGGGCTATTCGAGCAATATATAACCTACAGGCTGGTGACTCTCTCAGAGAGAGATTTAAGGATATAAGTATAATGACAGTTGCATCACAATATATTTATGAAAATCTTGTGTATGTTCATAAAAATATTGAAATGTTTTCAAAAAACAGTGATATTCACAAATTAAATACTAGAAGTAAGAACAAATTAGCAGTGCCTTATACTAGGCTCCATAAAATAAATAATTCTTTTAAGGGTCTGTGTGTACGATTATACAACAAAGTACCAAATGATATTCAGAAATTAGATCTTGATAAATTTAAAATCAAAATCAAAGAAAAGCTTTATAAAAAAGCTTATTATAAAGTGTCGGATTATACAGAAGACAAAACAGCTTGGGTCTGAAATGCTCCAAGTACCTACTCCAACAGCTATTTCTAATTGCCTATAATTAATTTATATAGAGCACCATATTTAATTAAACTATTTACATTCAAATTCATATTTTGTATTTTGTGACCTGGTAACGACATATAATATATATATATTTTGTAAATGTCGTTGCTTCTGTGCGCTGTGGTTTCTTGCGCCCGTTCTTTGCCACAGTTAAAAAATGATGTCCTAAATGGGTGGTAGGTTAAACAATATTTGGACGTTTCAAAGTACTTATTAATTGAGTTTATTGAATAAATATATTTTGACTATTGACTATTGACTATTGACTATGTATTTCCATTGCGAATGCAAAAAATTCAATAATACAGATAATAAATAGCCTTGTTCAATATCTGTCTTGATAATTATTTATACCATGGCATAAAAACTCCTTGCCTGGCTGGATTTGGAGCGCATCATTTATCCTCTGACGTGTCAGTCAGCGCCTTTCTCTTTTTCCACCATAATCTCAGAACAATAACTAAGGCTTCTACGGAGTTCAAATGAGACTCGTATACTTGTCCTATTTTCTCAAATGGGTCATAAACATTGAAAGGAAAGAGACAGAATAAGGTGATAAAAACGTCAAATGTAAAGTGAAAAAAAAAATTAGATACCTGGACACCAACTACAGAAATATTGCTATATTTCTGTGTCACCAACCGAATTCAAAAGCGATCTACTAAAATATGAAGGGTAATTGGAATTTTAATATCAATGGACATTGGCAAGTGCCAACGCGCCCGAGTAATTATTTTTAGGTTATATTTTTGGGTATGCATGTCACATAACATCGCATTGTTTGACAACACACGGAGTGCCCACTAAATGTCATAGTCATAGCACTCCTTCTATGCTTTACTTATTATTCTGTGACCTTAATTCATAGTACAGATACCTACCTATGTTACGTTTCTAGTAAAATGCGTTTGCAAAAAGTCGCGCTGCTTAAAGATAGCTATAAAACTACTTATGTTCACGTGATTCACTAATGAATGATGAACAAAGACACAGTGCGCTCGAGAGTAAAAGAGATAGTTATCTCTAAGCCAAACACTGCGCTTCGAGTGTGACGACCAACGGTCACGGTTCACGGACGACTCGCTCTATGACTTGTTTGACGCAAACTGTTTGCGACATGAGACAATTGAACTATAAATGAGTCTTCAACTCAAGCCGCGTAGTAACATAATCTACTTCCTTTTAAAATGTAATATCATTGCCGCAATACTCCATAATCTTTTTCTAAACTATCGCGTGTGACGTTCACCGCAAAACTATAGGTAAACTTTTGTACAAAACAAACCAAGAAGTCGATCGAGACACAGATCTCGTCTCCTCAGAAAGCTGGTCGAGGTAAGTGTTTTTTGCCATATTATAGGTAGTTGTTAAGGCAGATAACGATACCGAAGGCATCGTGTAATTTAATAGTTTAATTCCAACACCTAAGTATATACATTCCACTTTCTAAATAATCTTTGTGGCCACAAGCACTTTCTCCACAGTCAAAAATTTACACATAAAGCAGAGGCCCTCAACTAGTTTAAATCTTGTAATTGTATTTAGAATACCTATTTAATTTGTATATGTATCCCACAGGAACCCTTTTTAACAAAACAATTATAATTAATAAAAAAACGGCAAAAGTTTTTAAATAAATCAAAATCTATCAACGAAACTTATTAATCAAACTCGAACATCATGTGTTATGATTGTGTATTGATGTATCATTATATCGACCAAAATTTGAACCCGAGATGCTCAAAATGATATTCTTACACAGTTAATATATTTATTTAAATAAAGAAGACGAAATTATATTATATTACGTCTTTACCTATGAAATTGGAGATAATAATATGTATGAAAATTTTAAAATATTTAAATTGGTTGCCTGTAAAGTCGGTATACGGGCGAAAGTTTTACGTGACAACGACTTTGAGTGGTAAAATAATTTTAATGTGAATATTCATTCGTATAGTAGGAAGAAGGATGAAATAATATGGAAGGGACGCGTGCCTTTCACTTTTTATGTCTGTCTCTCTCGCTCTTAGGCGGGCTAACCATGCCCGAGTGAAAGGGACGCGTGCCTCTCACTCGCTCTCATTGTGAGCGCATAACGTGAGCGGAGCGTAACGCAGTTTCTTGAAGTGTCACCCGGCAAACCAATTTATAAGACGTTGTCACGTCAAAAATATTGGTATTTTTTTTATTTTAGGCAATCAAAGTACTGCCCAATTTATCTATACAAATTTGCCATTTTGATGGCAGTTAGATTATCCCTTTAATGTAGAAGTCTGCCGGACGGGAGGCGTTTAAGTCAGAGAAAGCGTTTTGTACTGCCTATAGCAAGGCTGGCCAAACCCAGGCCCGCGGGCCACAAAGTGGCCCGCGGGCCACAAAGTGGCCCGCCAAGGCATTTGAATTTGCCCGCCAGCAATTCGGTGGGCCAGCTAGCCGGGGCGCGGCGCGCGATGGTACTGCTTCTACTTCATTGGTCGGTTGGAACGAAAACATACCCACCCGAGCGCAACCGATCCGCGTCGGGTTATGTCGGCTTGTCACCCCGCACGGCGAATGAGAGCGGCGCGGGGCGGGCCAGAGCAATTGCAAAATCGAAGCAGACGGCTAGCATTTAGTGACAATTTTTAATCTTACATGAATGTTCTTTCATTTAGTGGCACTTAATAATCTTACAGGTGCATTGAATTACTTATTCGTTTGGTGACAATTTGTTATGAAAATTAGAAAGAATACTATCAAAACTTTGCATCTTTCTACAGGTAAGTGACTATGCAAAATCGTAAATGCTGTTATTTTGATTTAGATACCTAGGTAGGTACCTACCTTAAGTTCTTTTACCTACCAGCTTTTTTGTGTTTTGTTCATTGTTGTGTTTGTGTGTTACAAAATGTATTGTTTGTACCTAGGAATCTTAAGTAGGTAGGAAGTTTTATTGATATTGTCGTGCAGTGCCTGTCCAAATCAATCATTTTATTTTACTCAGTGCCTTCGCACACGGCACGGCGTCGTATCGTAAGCGTATCAGGAATCGTAATACGCGCGTAAGAAACAATCTCCTCCTACATCACATCTCCTACGATTCGTTGCAGCACCGCTTCGTGTGCGGACTTGTTTGAACATGTACGCGCTCGTATTGCTCGCTTCCTACGCGCGTATAAAGCTGGCCTGACAATCAGTTTTTCCCATCAGTTGAACTGACGTCAGTCCAAAATTTAATCGGGAACGTCGAATCGTCACTCCAGAGTTTTAACTGACGGCGCGACACGGAACTTTCCGGCGCGTCGCACCAAACAGCCCGGCCGGTCGAGAACTGACGAGCCGGAGTAACGCCAGTGAGTGGGGAAATCTGTTTGGCGTAAAACCATTTGGAGTGACGCCACAGTTTTACGCCTGGACTGACGCGCAAAACTGATCGTCAGTGGCCACCCTTACAATACGCTTACGATACGACGCCGTGTGCGAAGGCACTTACTTACCTTCATTTCATTCAAAAATCGTATTATGTAGTTTTACAAGTAGATTTTGTTGTTTTAGTATGGCTCTCAGCAAACCTAGTACGAGTACATCAAGAATAAAGGATAACCCTAGGACGTTTCACGAAGAATGGGAAACAAAATACCTTTTCACCGAAAGCAAAGCCCGCAAACCTGTGTGTCTCATTTGCTCAGCAACAGTAGCTGTTGCTAAAAAATATAATTTAGAGCGGCATTTCAAGCAAAACCATGCGAAATTCGACAAAGAATATCCAGTGGGGTTTTAGAACAGATTTTATAAAGAAAAAAAAGAAAGAACTATTTTCACAGCAAAATATTTTTGTAAAACGACACGATGAACTGGAAGCCATGGTCAAAACATCGTATGAAATATCTTTACTCTTGGCTAAAAAGAAAAAGCCGTTTTCTGATGGGGAAATTATTAAACAGAGTTTATCCATTTTTGCACAGAACTGCAACGATCAAAAGGTTAAAGCCATGGCAGATAGTATTTCACTGTCGCGCAACACAGTAATGAGGCGAGTAGAAGATATGTCAACAGACATTAACAGTCAAATTACGGAGTCTGTAACTAAATGTAGATATTTTTCACTTGTATTGGACGAAACCTGCGATTTAACCGGTATGGCGCAGTTAGTGGTTTTTGTACGCTGTATTGATGAGAATTTCAATATATTTCAAGATATATTGGACCTCTGTCAACTGGAAACTACAACCACAGGAAAGGATATATTCATGAAACTCAAAGATTGTGTTGAGGGTAAGAGCCTCAACTGGGATAAATGCAATTCAGTTTGCACTGATGGAGCACCTGCGATGATGGGGAAAACCAATGGCGCTGTGGCTTTGCTGCAACATCACATCGGTCGACAATTATTTTCTTATCATTGTATTATCCATCAAGAAGTTTTGTGCGCTAAGGACATGATGTTCGAGGATGTGATTGACCCAGTAGTACGCTGCATTAATTTCATACGTGCCAGAGCACTTAACCGCCGACAATTCAGAACGTTGTTTGAAGAAGAAATAAAAGAATACGGCGAATTACATCTTTATTGCGCTGTTCGCTGGTTATCCAAGGGCGAAATGTTGAAACATTTTTATGATTTGAGGGAACGTGTTCTGGAATTTCTGGAAGAAAAACAAGCATTGCCTGCAGAGAGAGCTCTGCTTGAAAATTCAATATGGCTGTGCGATCTAGCATTTTTAGTTGATACATTCAAGTACCTCAATGTTTTGAACCTTAAATTGCAAGGAAAAGATTGTTCTCTTCCAACAATGTTCAACCTGATCAATGGTTTCAAAGGGAAGTTGGACTTGTTTGCAGCAAACTTAGAGAGAAATAAAGTCGACCATTTTTCCACACTTGCAAGTGTAAAAGAAGAATTAAAGATCACTGCCCTTGATATCCCAAAATATATATTAAAAATAAAGTGTTTAAAAGAGTCTTTTGAAAATAGATTCCAGGATTTTGAATCGGACAAGAAAAATATTCAGCTTTTTATAAATCCATTTGCAATCAGATCTACTGACCTGCTTGAATATCCAGCAAATATTCAGCTCGAAGTGACAGATCTTCAAAACCACACTGCCCTGAAACAAATTTTCTACGAAAATGTGTCTTCAGAGCAGCTAACAGAAAGTTTTGTAAGTTTTTGGAAAAACGTTTCCAGTGAAGATTTCCCAACATTGCGCGACCTTGCTATGCAAATTTTAAGCAGGTTTGGTTCTACCTATGTGTGTGAAAAAACATTTTCAACTCTATCATACGTCAAAAATAAATATCGCACATCTCTCACTGCAAAACACATATCGGATTTAATTTTACTATCAACATCAGACTTGAAACCAAATATCGACAAATTAATATCAGAAAAACCTCTCCACAGCTCACATTAAATAGAAATAATTATGTTATTATTTAATTTTATTTACAAATAAAGTAACTTAAAGCATATTTTGTCTTTTTGTGTATAATGTGGTATTTGTTTATTATACTTTTTGTGTATAATACCTTATAAATATGGTATTTGGCCCGGCGCCGCCGCAGTCCAAGAAATTTTGCCCACTTGGAAAATCTATTGGCCAGCCTTGGCCTATAGGGTGTTGAATTTTTTCCCACTTAAAAAATTGTCCAAATTTTGAAAAAAGTAGAAATCTGCTGGGGCAAGGTCCGGTGAGTACGGTAGGTGACGAAGAGCTTCCAGCAGTAACTCTTGTAGGTGTACCTCCTTCCACGTCGAGTACTTAGGCGGCACTGATATGCAACGTTTAGCGCACATGGGGAAGGACGCAAGTCGTTAGATAAAACAATATTATTAAACATGTTTAGGACACGGCGATGATAGGTAGTTCTGGGACAAATGATATTTTATTAACCGTTCGTTGTATTGTTTAAATATTTCAATAAATGTATTCCGTAACAATACTTTAACTATTCACATATCAAATAAAACTATGTTTTAATATAAATAAATAGAAGTATAAGGTCGATATCATGGCAATGATTTCGAGGTTTAATTTATTTTTTGGAGTACCTATTACTGTTTTGGTTTTTATTGTGTTTTATGATTTTGATTTTATTTAATTTCTTTGTAAATGATCCATGTTGGTTGAAATATATTAATTTATTTTTATTATTATTATTAAAATTAATACCATTAATAAAATATTTAATGCTACACATAGATTACTATTTCAGCCACGAAATTTTTGGTCCCGGGAAATTCACCCAAAAATAAAAGTGGTTCGGTAATTCATAATAAGAAAGGAAAGTAATTTAGAACGTTTTTAAGTAAGTACTTTAAACAGTGTGATTTAAATACGACTCTGGACATTATAGTAGGTACAAAAAACAGCAACTGCATGCGTTGTGTTTGAGAAAAGAATTTATAATATTCTGAGAGAACAAAAAGAAACTAATAGATTAAAAAAGCCAGAGAAAAAGAGAGCCCGTCAATAATTGATAAATTCGATGATTTAGATCAATGTGTTGTAAGGAGAAAAGTACATTCAATAAATAGGTTGGGGAAAAAGTTTCTTCGCATTTTTTAAGAAAATTTTTAACATATTTTAATACAGTTTATTCACATTGAACTAAAGTATATGTAGCCATTTTGTTTGATAACTTTTTGCCATCTTGTAAGTAGGGACATGGGTCCTCCATATTGGGTTGCATAAATTAAAGTGGCATATTTTAAGGCTGCTTAACGTTTTTGGCATTCTCTTCGTTTCGCATAACGTTCATTCAAAATAAATCATTAGTAAAAACAGCAACTGCATGCGTTGTGTTTGAGAGAACAATTTATAATATTATGAAAGGAACAAAAGAAAAGTAATAGATTAAAATAGCCAGTAAAAAAGAGACGGAAGATTCTCCAGAATCATTCGGTAGAAGTCTGTATCACATAAAGAGATACAAAGACCGCAAATCCAATCAACATCAACATCCAGCAATCGCTACGCTGCGCTTCGCGATTGTCTTAAATTTCTAACCAATCACGTGACCTACAAGAGTAGGGCAGTGTCGTGACAGCCGTCACGATGTACCGTATCAAGTCGGGCGACCGACTTGTCTATGGTCAGTTTTTATTAGCTGGCAACATTGTTCGGAGCGGGCAGCGTTAGTAGTGAGGGTAGTCTCAATAAATATAGCAGTCGAGCCATGAGCGGGCTTTGAAGCGGGCGGGATCTGCGGCGGTAGTCAGCTTATTGGACCATCTGACTGATGATACCCGCCGTAGAACTCTTCGATTTGTGAGACTGACTAAAGTGGGGTTACCGGCTGTCCTTACTCTCCTTAGAGTAAGCTTGGACCGTTCCGTTATATTGGAATCACGTCTCGCTCCACAGGACGGCCAATTAACGGACTTTATCATGAAGGTGGCGCAGTCCTGTTTAGGACTGACCGAGGGGGTCGCACTTGCGGGTGTCCCCTCGGTGCTAGTGTCGCTGGAGAGAGAGGGGCGACGTGACTGTAGGGCAGAGAGAGGTACAGTTCACCAAGTTTATAAGGCCACCCAGTACTGGTATAGCAACTCCTTGGGCCTGGGTCACTGGTGTAGCCAGTTGTGCCTGCCGATGAAAGTGGTGGAGAGGGGTAGACGTGCGTAGGATGATGATAACGACGTGAGCTTTAATAATATACCTATTCGTCTGGTCCAATTTGCCATGCTTTAAGTAATCTAAAGATGCCTCCTGATGACTGGAGAGATTGAGCCACTTATTGACAGTTGAGTCATAAACCCCTTTTACATTATAGGCGGGAATCTGGGGTCCCGAGGGAACCCGCCACAGTCTGCTGCCGCCACTTACGCCGCCAATAACGCGACAAGCAATGTATATTAAATTAATATGACTAATAGCACAAAGATATTCCGGGGTCGCGACATGGTGAAGTGTGCTGGGATATTAAGAGTCCGGCTGAGGCATTTGTTGGCGGCGGCATAATTTCGATAGATTAATTGACGCTTTTATTAGGATTCTTATGCTGCCCGCATTACCGAATTATTTACGTATAACGGAACGTATCATTCTGTGAAGATTGATTGTCTGATGTACCCTCAGAATATGCTTTAGTTATTATTCTACGGATGTACCCTACTGGTCGTTAAAGAATATCACTAGCAACACCATTGAAAGGATAATATGCGGTTTAGGAATTAAAGAACCCCACTTGCCATAAATGAACATTTATTCGTCATGATAATTAAAAGGACTAATTTTAAGACATAATTCATGCATCCAGAGGAAGAACAGGAATAATTGGATTACGAATTTGACTCATAGATCGTACGTTATATAAGGAAGTATTACGGACATTTACGTGAAACGGCGACAAATTATGTTATAATTTAGTGATTTTCTAGAATTTAAGGAAGACGTAATTGCAAAATACTAATACTAGTTATTAAGCTTCCTTTCAGGTTTTTAACATAGTAATAAGCAAAGTATTGTAAAAGGTTGATGTTGTTGTTTAAGCAAGGTATTGGCACTTTAACATTCCAGAGGTCCACGGAAACTCCAATAAGATGCTAGTACCGTGATTCTGTTTTAATACCAGGGTGCGTGCGATGTATTGCTTTGTTTCGTCCGGCCATTTGACTCCAGCGGTCCAGCGGGAATCTACAGTCAAAATTTGCTTTATTTCTTAGAATATGCATAAGTTTGCTTCCAGTACCGCAGAGAAGTCTTAATTTTTTGTCGTAGTCGTTGTCGTGATAAATCCAAGCTAGATGCATTGCATTGCATGCATGCAATTTATGTACTACGTACTAGAGAAGACATCTCAACTAGATTGTTTGCAACACGCGTTAGAGCCAGCTCGCTCTACCTCTATTAGTCTGTGGTAGGCGCTAGATGCAAATACGTGTGTAAGTCTGTGTTCTGTTTAATAAAAATATGCCTTCATGTGTGCTAAGCTACTATTAAAAAAACTCAGGAAACACAAATAAAAACAATGGAATCACTTTTCACCTGTAAAATTAACGTTTTAACAGGCATTTGACTAATTATTTTATCAAATCGCAAGCCATGAAGCGGCGGCCATGTTTCTGTAATAGCATTGCATAGAGTAACAATATTTCTGTTTTGTGCAGATGTGACACTTTTAACGCTTTATGTAAAATAATTGGAATTATGATGTTAGTTTGATTGGGGATGTCGTTAGAATTAATATACTTAGAATATTTTTCAATTTTTGATAAGTAGTTACTCCCAAATTTTTTTTCTGAAATAATAATTAAACGAAACGGCAGAAACTTACTAAACTTGTATTATTCCAAGGAAATTAAAATATTTTGTTACTTACCATTGAAATACTTTTTTTTATTTATTTTTCATACCTATATTTGACTCAAATACGATTTTCAATCTCATCTCAATAATGCTTGAAAAATTTGAGCATCTGGATATTTGATACTCAGTAATATTTTTACACGTACCTACTTAAATAAATATTTTTCTTAATAATTGAAAAAGATTTTTATCATTGTTATGAAATATTTTAATCAATTATTTACTTACTTTTATGTTTGGCATTAATTTACTTAATTTCATTTCAATATTACAATTAACAACAATAAAAACATTATCTTACAACTTTACAACTCGGTAATAAAACTGTATGAATAGTGTGTCGCATCTGCGCGCTTAGACATTTCTATGACAATTAGTTAAGCCCCGCACCACGGTACAAGTATCATTGTAGCTGTGCACAACTGCACATATATTGTATGGGACGTCTTCTCTAGTTCATTTATCTCAATGTAAACGGATTCTTTTTATCACACTCCAAATGTTCTGTAGTGTTACTTACTGGTGATTTAGCCAGTGAACTGATTATTCAAAATAATTGTGCGATGAATATTAGTGTGGTTTCGATACTACGTAGGTAGGGTAGAAGTACCGGTATTCGGTCACTTAAGCGACTTGCTGACTTTATCTTTAATTTTTGTTAAGATGATTACACCAAAAAATTTCAATAATTCATTATATTATCCAAATATAGTCTAGTTTTATAAAACCCATTAATTATAAACGTATCTTTGGCTGGTAATTTACAAATAATCTATAAACACAAAAGTAGCAAAAACACCGGTATCGACCACCAGCTTACCAGTTATCGGCCGAATATTTCACAGGACAAAATTGAACCTTGTTAAAAGCTCAAAGGGTTGATATTCTTTTGTTTATTCTAACACACCCATATCCAAACTAAACGCTGAAAATACAGCTCTGAAAAAGAAATCTCTTTTCTGTAAGGTCTGAAAATAGCTAAAATTAATTTAATACAATATATAAAACAAAGAATTACGAATATTGATTTATTTTATAATCCGTTTAAGGTAAGTATTTTTGATCAACATGATTTTTGATTAATATTAATTATGATTAATATTTCCACCCTGAAAAACAATAATCACTCTGGAAATAAAAAAAAACACAGATAAACACAAAATTATATCTTAATTAAAATGATATATTTTTACCTCTAATAACAGAATCAACAAAAAGCTCATAACAATAACTTCACATAAAAAATCATATGAAATATGAACGTTTTGTAACAAGAAAAAAATCAATTATTATTTATTAAAATCAGGCAGTATAAGTCTTCAAAACTTCTTCTTTAGCATTTTAGGCCATTTGACATAACTCACATTAATATTTTGTGTAAGCTGCCTCATTGTAAATACATCTCTTAGTTTTTTGTGCATTTGAGGTGATACCATCGAATGCATTGGTCACAGCTAATATTATTTCCCCCCCTTCTTACTCAGTATCACTAATCAGGTCAAGATTACAGGAACCACATTTAATATGTGATTGAGTTTCCTGTATTTTTCTTTTCTTTGCCTTCGCAGTTTTCATCGCAAGACATCAAAAACAGCGTTTCTTAAAGCTTCCTCGGTATAACCGAATCATCAGAAAGGAACTTTATTTATTTCCTTTTTAGCGACAGGAGCCATCTGTAAAAAGACAAGTACAGTTCCGAAACCAAGCACACAAGCATCAAACCATATTTTTCACAATTGACGGGTTAAAAATCGTTAGTGATTTAGCATTTGAGTTATTAGTATTATTAATACTTAAATTTTCAGCTATATTTTTTCACACGTAAATTAACAAAAAAAATAAAAAATAATAATTAGCTGTCGCCCCAAGTCCAACCCGGTTAAAAACAGGTTATTGTTACCAATTATCGGCCGTGTATATTCGACGGCCGGAAACTAATTTAATTTCTACTAGTGATCGGCTATAATATTATATTTTCTACGGCCGCAAACAGGTTTTAGTTTTACTAGTTATCGGCCGTCTTTACTACCTATGGCCGTAATACGGTTTGAATAAATTTGACTAGTTGTCGGCCGTCAAATATTTAGTATATCAGGAAGTCATATCTTTAAAAGTATAACACTTACTGGCGGCCGGACACTAGTAACAGTATTATAAAAATCTAGTTCTTAATAAATACCATAACTTCTATGTTGATAAGTTTAAGTTTATCGAAATAACGCAAAGAAAAAGGCACACAAAAAACTAGTTTGCGGCCTCCCGGCCGATAGCTGAATTTTGCAGTAAATCGTTAACGTGTTTACCGGCCACCAGTAATATCTCAAATAATTAAAGTTTGATGAATTTTAGCACTTGAATATTAAAATTTAACATGTTATTGAAGCACAAACCAACCCCATCACCAGTTAATTGACAATAACACTTGAAAAACTTACCTTAGAAATTAGTCCACTCACTATTTTTTTCGTCAAATTAAGCACACGTCCGCACAGCAAGTTTTGAAATGGTTACTGACGGCACAATTGTCAGTCGTCGAGTTATTTCTCCCAGTGAATAAATGGCGAAGTTCATACCTATCAAATGACGCGCAATTTGAAAAAGTAAGTTCCATAATACTGCTATTATTCAAAATAATGTGCAAAGTGGCTGGAAAGAGGTAGTGTCCGGCGAACCGGTACTTTACCCTACGTAAGTAAGGTTGCTAAAGTGTCCCTGCAAAGGTTTAATTTTAATTGATTTACTTAGTTATCCATATGAGTCTGTGTTAGACGTTTTGCTTCTTATACTTTTACAACTTAGACATTGAATTTAGACATTGTGCTTTAAAGACGTTCTGCAAGTTAAGACTTTATGATTATAACTGGTTTAATTGTCAAAATAACATAAAACTTGGTATCCAACTTACTTGGATTTATTTTAGAGTCACTGTGTGTTCCATAAAATTAAATTAAACATAAGTCCCTATAATATCCAGCAAAGCGTTACATGAATTTGACTTTTAGTTGTGTTTCTAGGGTCAATGACCGACCACCGTGACTTACATACACTTTTTAATGATCTAGCAATACATTGTTACTATGTGTTTAGATTATCGGTTGATACACTTTATTCTTAATAGAGGAATAAGGCTTTTTGCTCTAAATACCTACTCCGGCTACTAATGGTTTAGTGCGTTTGACATTTTATTTTGTTTTATTTTATTCAGAAAACCAACAGCTTTTACAAACAATTAATCTTGAGCAGTATTAACTAAAATCAAGGACAATTACAGGTTTTCCTAATGTAACAAGAAGTCGATAAGCATAAACTTAAAATAAAAAATTAGAAAAAAGTTATTGTTGAAGACTCTTTTTAATTTAACTGTGTGATGAAATTGAAATTTTGCTAAATAATTTATAAATCTTGCTAGAATAAAAAACAAGATATTTAAAAATAAAGTCATTGGGTGGGTATACTTGAACACGCAAATTGACAACAGCACAAATGCAGCTTGCAAACAATTTAATTAGTTTCAACGTTTCATTATCTTCAAGTTTGTTTGAGCGTGAAAATCGCAAAATATCATTACGAGTAACTAATAGTATTAAGTATGGATAAAAGGACATTGCAAATATGATATTAATTACGTACTAAGATTATCCACATTTATATAGTAAACAATGATAACAAAGTAGGCTATTTAAGTAAAACTATTCAGTGCAGTAATGTTAATTTATATGTTAGTGTTTATGTGCGTTTGAGATGTGGGGTGTCGGACAATGGAATAGCTACGAAAGTCGATTCTTGAGTGATCCGTTATTGAGAGAAAAACAGGGTTTTTATATTAATGTGTGGAAGGTTGTTAGTCATGATTCGGTGACCCGATACAGACTGAATATTTAGAAAAGAGTAGGTATCTAATCTAATTACAGTGATCAAAGTATCAGGTTGCATGCTACACGTTTACAATAAAATGTCAGTTTAGGTCATTTACAATAACAATTACATAAAGGGTGAACAAGTGCAGTCAAATTGTAGTACTTACTTACTTACATATTGTGTTTGTTACTAGTTAGCTAATTACTGACATCTAGGAGTTTTAATGCCCACATATAATTAAAGTTTCCTTTGACATTGATCAAGTAAAATTAATTGGACATGTGAGTGAATAGACACTTTCCAATACAATGAGAGTTGTGGAACAAATATTTTATACTTTGATCTTGAACATTCATAATAAATTCTGCCTTATGTGTAAACATTCTATTCAAATCCATTTATACATAAAGAGCTGTCAGTACCTATACTTATAAAATTTTTGAAGCTGAGAGGTTACTTATTTTAACTTGTCATGTAGGTACCTACATTTACCTAATCATAGTGTTTGCGAACATGTGTTTGATGTGCCTTTATTAGGAGTGAGGCTTGAGTTAATATTGTGTACTAGAGGTGATCGTTATATTAGATAACGAATATGTTAAAAGGATAACAATAGCGCATATTATTAATGTATAGGTAACATTTTCTGCTATTTTTCAAATACAATAATTTTATAGCTAAACCAACGCCATCTAGTTTCGTCGGTGAGTAAACTCCACGGTAGATTAGACTCCTATTACACACAAGATGTACTAATATGAACTGCATTTAAAAGTTACAATCAAGAACCTAATTTTAGGTCTGTTTTACCGATCTGTTCGTTATATCGTATGTCTTTGGTTTGAACTAGTACTATGAATTTCGTGACGTGAGACATAATGCCTAATATCCTAAATCACTAAAAATATTCAATTCGTTATTTTTACTGCTATTTATTACCAGTAATAATCATACCTAATAAATCAACGGAGTGTAACGTTCGGTGTAAGCTAACGTGCAAATCGCTTTGTTATTATTGATAATACTTACGTTATTCTTTGAAAATGCCGCGTGTTAGAATGTGAAATAATTAATATAATAATAGAATGTGTATGTGTCTCTACACGGGGTCACCCATGTAAGGGTTAGTCAATGCCCTTAGGATTTGAAATCTGAAGGATAAATAAAACGCACTTTTACCACGTAACTCCGTATTCTCGCGACTGAACTCTTTTATAAAATGCTTCCTTACTTATAGCTAAGGCTACGCGCTCAATGAAAGATGCTACGACAACTCAATGCTACGACGCGTTACAGATTACGATTTAACTTAACCTATTTTTGAGTATGTACTCGTATGTGCCCCTACAGAATGAACCTTTAAATAAGTACCTATCTTACCTACATTTAAATACTAGGCGTAACCAACAAATCGAATCATAATAAGTAGAATAGAAAGGAAATCAGATCTCAAATAAGATTCGCAATCGATCAGCGATGATTGGGTAAAAATATGTTTAGTGGTTGTTGTTATAGCAGTAAAACTATCATAATGTTATAATATGGCGTAGCGTTATGCTGTATTGTACGAATATGGTAGATCCGCACACCGTGTGTACTGTACGGTCATGTAAATCGGGCGGACTTATCCTTTTGAGAAATTTATCTCGTCTAACATGTGATCAAGTGAATTTAAAGTCTAAGTTAGTTTGAATAGGTCAAGCGAAGTATAAGTAAATAATGAAATTAAGTTTGTGTTTTCCCTTAAGCGTGTTCGGGTTTATTTATGCGAAATTTATTTTGAATACTGACTTAGTGATTTATTTATGATGCGAATAGGGCGGTGACTTCGTAGAAACTTAGTCAGTGATATCTTAATGAAGTATAATGATGTTTAGTTTACTGTAACTGTTGCTTATCGAGTGCACGAGCCATCATTAAGTTTAATGCGCGTTAATCTTAAACAAGTGAAATGTCATGACATCTGTCAACTTCATCATGTGAGTGAACTCTCTTTCCATCTCACTAATAAACGTTGAAGTTGAGTAAGGCTACTCCAAGTATTAAATCGGTGTTAATAAATTCTACTATTATTGAACATGGAGTAATGAACGAGTACCTACGCTAGTCAGACTACTCTCTGAGTGAAAGTTGAGCCTTGGCGGTAACCTTTTTGGCGAAAGAGTAAGGGTGGTGTCATTACGGCCTAGATTGACACTTTGTAGCTGGCTAATTTTCTATTGTTGCCATTGATGTGGGTTTGGTTTATTGGATGAAGTACATAGTAAATTTATTATTTCATAAAAATAATTTTATTTTATTCTAAGTAAAAATCGTAACTAACAGCTCAAGCTTAAAACTAGTAATCGTTTAAATTATCGATTTTACGTCGGACTGTCATCAGGTGATGACTGATAGGTGATTTCTGTTAGAAAGCATGCAGGTCGGCCGCGAGTACTAGCCATACGCTGCCATGACAATGCAGAAATATTGATAGCTATAAAAATGTCAAAATTATGTCAATTATCGTGGAGTTCATATTATTATTCTACAGAGTTCATTCAAATTTCAGTTTTTTACTTTTTAGCAAAAGAGTTGCCATTGAAAACATGTTAATCCTTGCGTAAGAAATTACTTGTTAGTCCAAGCTTACTACATGTTTATTTATAACGATACAAATTTAAACCTAATACTAGCCTAATCTGGATTTAACTGGTCCAAGCGTGGGTTCGGATTGAGACAGGTGTAGGCCATTTTTATTGATGAAACGGTTTGGTTTATTGGGCGGCTAGTGAAGCATTAGTGAATACTATAGCTTTTCATAACAAATAAAGTGTTGATTGAGAGTGCGATTATTTAAATATGAATATTTAATGATGATTGGTTGCGATACGACTTTATAGATGTCTTTCAGTATTCGTATATTACAATAAATGCGTTGATATTTATTTTCCTTTGAGTTATTCAATACAACAATAAACGGAATTACAAATAAATTTATTTACATCCTTTGATTATTGGTTACTTCAATGCGTTTATATGTAGGTATGTTTTAATCATTACCTTATACCTAGATAAGTGGTCTACCATTTATAGTATCAAGAACTATAGGTAATGCGAATAGAATTTCTTAGTTTCATATTTATATGTTATCGTGTAAAATACGTAACATTCGTTACTCTTTGCCTCATAGTGTTAACATAGATAGTTGTTAGTTTCTATTCGTTCTATAACAGATTAGTAGTAGCCCTCCAACATCATGGAAGAAAGCCTAATGAATATTTTGAAAGCTAGCTAAGTCAAAATAGAGAAACTTATCTTATCGATTAGTGAATTGAATGAGACCCAAACGAGTAACTATACTGATACATTATTATTTGAAGCAGAGATTAATTCATCTAAATTAGAAACTTGTCTTAATAAATAAAAAACGATTTGAATAATTACTTTCATCATGCCCACGATCTAGCCATTAAAGATATCTCAGATATAACCACCGTCTAACTGAAAGCCGAAGTAGTCCTGTGCGAGTTTAAGGTTAAAGTCAAGCATGTGTCTAGCCTTTCACGTCTAGAGATAGTGCGTTGCAGGTCACCGGGAACCTACTGAAGCTGAGTCTACTTGAGTTTGATGGCGACGTACTTAACTAGACTTCGTTCTAGGTCCAGTTTGAATCACAAGTGGGTTGCAGGAGACTTAGCGATGTAGACAAACTTCTTTATTTGAATTCGGCGTTTAAAGGTGAGGCGAAGAAATTGATCAAAGGTTTAGGTACCACCAATAGGAACTACAAGGTTGCAGTTACTACGTTAAAGGGTCAGTACAGTTACTACGGGAAAACGGAACGAGTAAAGGACGCTCATCATTCTGCTCGCGAGGAAGCCAATAGGATAACCAAAGCTATGGCACTTAAAGAGAAAGAGTACTCCACAGAGACGTTACACACCATGGATAAGAACAAAGGAGACCAGTTCAGAAGAGGATCCAACGTGCAACATTGTCTGGGAGGCAAGGGTCATCAGCGATTTGATAGAGATTATTCGAAGAAGAGTAATACTCAGAGCAATCAATGATACGACAACGCGAATAGGTGTACTAGGTACCATACTTTACTTAAACTCTATTTCAAGCGGAAGTATGTGGATTTAAGGAGCAGAGGACCACATCATCCATTTCAAAGAGACCAGTAGCCTAATTCACGTAACAAAACTTCAACGACATGCATGCGATTTGATCGCTGAAGTCACTTTTCGTATTCACGTATCAATCGCACGATTTTGTTTAAGTCGGTTTTGTTTAAGCGTATTCACGTGCATTAATCGAAGTTCGATCGTTGCCTCCGCGGTATTCACCTATTATTTTGACGTTTAGTTTTATCGGATTTCAGCGATTACACGTCAAATTAGACAATTTCCAAGTCGTTGGAAAAAAAATAATAAACATATCTGCATGTTTTGTTAACAAAAAGTATTTGAATTTATTTGGTAGAACTGTAATGGCAACATTAAGTTTAAATAGTTGACAAATCGATGAGTTGCGTTCCTATCGAGTAATCGTTCTAGCGAAATGACGGGTGAATACGGATTTGTGACTGTTTTTCAATAGGATGACTTCTAAACGTTAACGACATTTCGACTATTACGAAATACGTGAATCAGGCCACTGAGCAAGAGAATGAGAGGAAACTGCATCTTCTGTAACGACGGTCATCCAAGTCATATGTGTCATAGATTCAGAACCATTGGAGAAAGGAAAGCACAACTGGAATGTTGCTGTTATTGGTGCCAACAGCGAGGCCATAAACATGGTTGGTGTACCGGTAATGTGGCGTTCATTAAACCCGGCTGATGTAGCTACCAGACCTGCCCTGCTGACGGAAGACAAGGTCAAATAGTTAAAGGGACCTGACTTTATAACTAAGGATCCCTCGGAGTGGCCTGTCACACCGAGAAAAGACGCTCTTCTTTTGGCGGGGAAGGGTCTGTCTGACACGTCGGAGACGATGCAGACAGATGTCGATTTAGATGCGAGCTGTGAAGACTCCAAAACAGAGGATGATTCAACTACTAAAAAAGTAACGTCTGATGATTACCTGAGCATAATCTACAACCGTTAGAGAGATTAAGAAAATACAAGCGGAACATATTCCTGAAGAGTTAGCTGGAAAGGAAACGAGCATGAGAAAGAGCCTGCAATTGTTTACACGGAGATGGCATATTACGGCTTAGCTGTTCGAGCAGTTCATTTGGAAGTGGTGCGAGATTTGTCTGCCAAAGAAGGCCTCCTTGCCATAAGGAGATTAGTATCCACTAGAGGAACACCTGCGGTAATTACTTCAGATGACGCTACCAATTTTAAACTGATGTCAGAAGTTTTAACAAAAACTTACCTACTGTGTTGACAGAAATTAAAATAGAGATTTATCCCGCAGGTAGCTTCATGGTTTGATGGATATTACGAAAGACTCGTAGGCGTTGTAAAGAATTGCTTAAGGAGAACCTTACAGATGCACTTAATGACGGATAATCAACTGAACACAGTTTCAAGGCGATAGAAGCGGTAATTAATTTTCGTTCACTTACATAAGTGGATTCTGAACAAACTCATATTCTGAAGCCTTCAGACTTCATGGCCATGGGAAGAACTATATCTATGGGATCCGGAGACGGTGAACTTTGAGCTCAAGGAACACAAAAAAAGATGTATCTCAAACAGCTGGAAAAGAGGCATCACTGTTCTCAACGAGTTCAAAGGTATGTTCACGCACCGGTATCTGAACCTAAGGGAACAGTTTATCCATTCTCATAAACAACCTAGATGTACGTCAAATTTAGTACCATCTGAAGGACAGATTGTACAGATCAAAGGAGACTGCTTTCAGTCTCCTTGAATTTTCTCCCACTTGCCAATCTTCGCTATTCTTTAATAGGGAAGATTGGCAAGTGGGAGAAACTTTCATCTTTAACGAAAGGAGCGGACGGTATGATAAGAGTTGCGAAAGTAAAGGTTGGTGACAAGGAGTTTACTAGATCTATCACACAGCTGTATCTCCTGAAAGCGGACGATACAGAAGATATTGATGTAAGTTCGTTACCATTGGCTGATATAGAAGCGAATAAGGTTGATACCTCCGCAGAGATGGAGATTGATACACTGGAGAACGAAGTCGAAGACGACCGTTCTTCAGAATATCACGAAAGGGAGAAATTTGAAGAAATATTAGTTAGAAGAACTTCTTCCAGTAGAAGATGATATTTTTGATAAGGGTACTCAGACTGATAGTTATTCACCAGTTAATCTTAACGCTATCGATAAGATGCCCGACGACCTTTTAGGCATGCCTGAGGAACGAGGACAGCGGCGAGCAGCCGTGCCCAAGGCCCTGGAGAAGATAAGGAGGTGGACCAGGTGCCTGGTGTCTCTCTAGTCGCGGGCGGGTTTGTCGTGACAGCCGTCACGATGTACCGTATCAAGTCGGACGACCGACTTGTCTATGGTCAGTATTTATTAGCTGGCAACATTGTTCGGAGCGGGCAGCGTTAGTAGTGAGGGTAGTCTCAATAAATATAGCAGTCGAGCCATGAGCGGGCTTATTTCGTTGTCTGAAGTGGTTCAGTGAAGTGCTCTGGAGACTGGTGTGCCGAGATGCTGCCCCACGTGTGTCGAGATGCTGCCCTACGTGTGCTGAGATGCGGCCCACGTGTCGGCATGAAAGCTAAGTGGTCAATCTCTCTACTCTGATGGAATCTATTTTATTCTCTTATTGTGATTTGTGTAAACTGTGTTAATAACAGGAAAGTTAAGTGGTTATGATCTTTCCATTCTGACAACGTTCTATTGTATTCTCTTGATGTTACTTTCATAAACTGACCAAACTAATAATATGAAAGTAAAGTGGTTAATCTTTCTATTCTGATGGCATTCAATTTGTTCACTTATTGGTCACCTGTGTAAACCAAACTAATGATCATGGGGATGACCCCTTACTTGATCTGCGGCGGTAGTCAGCTTATTGGACCATCTGACTGATGATACCCGCCGTAGAACTCTTCGATTTGTGAGACTGACTAAAGTGGGGTTACCGGCTGTCTTTACTCTCCTTAGAGTAAGCTTGGACCGTTCCGTTATATTGGAATCACGTCTCGCTCCACAGGACGGCCAATTAACGGACTTTATCATGAAGGAGGCGCAGTCCTGTTTAGGACTGCCCGAGGGGGTCGCACTTGCGGGTGTCCCCTCGGTGCTAGTGTCGCTGGAGAGAGAGGGGCGACGTGACTGTAGGGCAGAGAGAGGTACAGTTCACCAAGTTTATAAGGCCACCCAGTACTGGTATAGCAACTCCTTGGGCCTGGGTCACTGGTGTAGCCAGTTGTGCCTGCCGATGAAAGGGGTGGAGAGGGGTAGACGTGCGTAGGATGATGATAACGACGTGAGCTTTATTAACCCTAGAGTGGTCGCGCGGATGACATTAGTCATCCACGCTGACTAAATAGCCGGGAATTTTTGATTTTTATTTGACAACACAACGTTGGCGCCCCGTTTAGTATTGCTTATTATACGCTGCGTGAGGTCAGTAACTGCCATGCGCTTGAGTGGTTCAGTTGAGTCAGGGGAAATGCATATTCGTAGGTGGAGGACACATGTCATCCGCGCGACCGTTTACGTAAGTATTTTGTGACGAGCATTTTATTACCTTTTTTGACGATTTTGTAATTGTTACGATATATTTATAGCGCCTTTTATAGTAAATGATATTTATTTAATAAAACTATTAATTTATTATGCCTATTTTGCAAAAAAATTGTTTTTAATTTTTATTTTAGAACTAAAAATGGCAAACTGAGATCAGCAAATCGAGTCATTGTTATGAGAGGAAGATGAAGACTTTTTAGAGGGTACCCCATGTTCTGATGACGAAGAGTCGGATCATCTAGAAGTCCAGGGCGAAAATACGGACAAGGAAGAAGATGGTGACCATGATTTAGGTGAACTTGAGTTGAACCAAACATTTGGTAGTTCCGCAAGCCCTGCACATGATCTCACGGATGAGGACAAGGTGCTACTTTCAAATTTATTTTACCAAGGTGTTGACAACACTAGATGGCTGAACGAACAAGTTCGTTCTCGACTTTTGATGCGCCAACACAACATCGCACGTGTACAGTCAGGTTCTCGAGAAATAGCGAAAACGAAGGCTACTTCTCTAGATTGTTTGTCTCTCTTTCTTGATGACGAAATTGTTGCTATGATAACGGATTCCACAAGTAAACGTATACTGATTGACTGATTGTATACCCAAGATTCTCAAAAATAAAATAAGCGATTTTTTGGGTATTCCATTGGAAGAACAACCACAAGAAGTGGCGAGTTCTCCTCGTGGAGGCGCCCGTGTTCGCTGTTTTTTGTGTGTAAGAAAACGTAATAACACCACGCGTATATCTTGCCAATTATGCGGAAAATTCACTTGTCCCGACCATTGCAAGTATATGTGCAATAGTTGTTATGAAAATCATATCTAAGAATATTTTTAGTTTCTCATAATTATAGTTTATATCAAAAGTTGATCTCAGAAGCAAAGAAATTATAGTTACTCGTTAATATCTTCCAAAGTTTTATTAAAACCCTTCTTTTTTGATTTATTTTGTTTTATAATGTAGATGATTTTATGTCTGTTACTTACAATAAAAATATGCGCCCAAAATATTGGTATTACTATTATTAACTATCATTGGCAAATGGATGACGCACGTCATCGGCGCGACCTCTTATGGTATATTTTTATGCGCGACCGCTCTAGGGTTAATATACCTATTCATCTGGTCCAATTTGCCATGCTTTAAGTAATCTAAAAATGCCTCCTGATTGGAGAGATTGAGCCACTTTTTGACAGTTGAGTCATAAACCCCTTTTACATTATAGGCGGGAATCTGGGGTCCCGAGGGAACCCGCCACAGTCTGCTGCCGCCACCCAATCCTGCGTCGCTTCAGCCACGGGTGAGTTGCCAATGCCTCATGTAATTTTCGCACCTCGGAATACACAGAACTAAGCGAAGCAGATACTCTAATATTTTTTGTTTTACTCTACCAATAACGCGACAAGCAATGTATATTAAATTAATATGTAATAACACAAAGATATTCCGGGGTCGCGACAGGCAGCTAGTATTTCTGTTATCTAATAAAAAAATAACCTCGAAATTCAAGACAATAGCTACGCTACGCTTTATCTATTATGCGTTTCGTATTTTATGATAAATTAAATTTAGACGTATAGCTATTATGTATGTTCTTTGCATTTATGCTGATTAAAATAATGATGAAGACAGGATAACAGATCACAGTAAGTTAAAATTATGCCGATGAAACCATTATGGGTTTATAACACTCTGCTTATCATAATTTATGCGAAAAAACTTTATGTTGAAACTGTTATGCCAAACTAAATTATGACGAAAGAGATTATGCGACCGAAAGGGCTCCCTAGGGACATGATCCCATAGCTATAGAAGTTTTGGGGCTTCTGATCAAAATACCAAGACAAGTGGTATTGCAGTCCTCTCGTGATGTTAACCTGACACTACCTAAAGAATTTTGAAGAGACCGCATTTTTTAAGAAAATTCAAAACATTTTTTAATACAGTTATCACATTGAACTAAAGTATATGTAGCCATTTTGTTTGATAACTTTTTGCCATCTTGTAAGTAGGGACATGGGTTCTCCATATTGGGTTGCATAAATTAAAGTGGAATATTTTAAGGCTGCTTAACGTTTTTGGCATTCTCTTCGTTTCGCATAACGTTCATTCAAAATAAATCATTAGCAAAAACAGCAACTGCATGCGTTGTGTTTGAGAGAACAATTTATAATATTATGAGAGAACAAAAGAAAAGTAAAAGATTAAAATAGCCAGTAAAATAGACGGAAAATTCTCCAGAATCATTCGGTAGAAGTCTGTATACCTTCACATAAAGAGATACAAAGACCGCAAATCCAATCAACATCAACATCCAGCAATCGCTACGCTGCGCTTCGCGATTGTCTTAAATTTCTAACCAATCACGTGACCTACAAGAGTAGGGCAGCTTGTATTTCTGTTATCTAATAAAAAAATGACCTCGAAATTCAAGACAATAGCTACGCTACGCTTCATCCATTATGCGTTTCGTATTTTATGATAAATTAAATTTAGACGTATAGCTATTATGTATGTTCTTTGCATTTATGCTGATTAAAATAATGATGAAGACAGGATAACAGATCACAGTAAGTTAAAATTATGCCGATGAAACCATTATGGGTTTATTATAACACTTTGCTTATCATAATTTATGCGAAAAAACTTTATGTTGAAACTTTTATGCCAAACTAAATTATGACGAAAGAAATTATGCGACTGAAAGGGCTCCCTAGGGACATGATCCCATAGCTATAGAAGTTTTGGGGCTTCTGATCAAAATACCGAGACAAGTGGTTTTGGCAGTCCTCTCGTGATGTTAACCTGACACTGCCTAAAGAATTCTGAAGAGACCGAAACAGGTGGAAATCAGAAGGTGAAAAGTTAAGACTATACGGCGGATGCATTAACACCTCCCAGCCAAACTCTCTTAATTTTTGCTGAGTGACTAAAGATGTGTGTGGTTTAGCGTTATCATGATGAAAAACCACACTCCTTCTGTTGATTAATTCCAGCCGCTTTCTCTCAACTTCTTGCTTTAATCGCATCAGTTGTTTGCAGTAGAATTAAGAATCGATGGTCCACCTGGTGATAACAGCTCATAATGAATAATGCCCTTCCAATCCAACAATCACACACAGCATCACGTTGTTGCGAGTTAACCCGGGTTTCGCTGCAGTCTGCGAAGCTTGACCGGCCTTTGACCACGACCTTTTTCGCACGTTCTTGTCGTACGTGATCCACTTTTCATCACCAGTTATTTTAGGTTAGTACTTACAATAAAACCCCGTAGATGTTTTTTTAAATATATTTTTTTAATATCTCTTCATGTAAGGAAAGAAATAAAAGTATTACCATGCTTGGGCAGCATTTGGTGCAAAATGGTCAATCTCTTTTGTTTTGAAAATATACCTTTGACGAGAATAGCTTAGGTTTCTAAGCAGACAACTAACTGAACACCGACATTTATTTTAGCTCGAAAAATGTTCTCACTGTTATAAATTTCTATGAAAAAGCGACTCCATAATTCTCTGTTCATATGCACAAAACAATATCTTTACTCAGAATAATAACTAAATATTATTCTATGATATTTTCGCGAGGTTATTTTATCGTTCAATGTCATACCGACTGACGCTGGACATCAAAATCAAAATTTAAAATTAAGAATATTTTCCATCGCTGTTCAGCATTTCTGTCCTCGTCGTGTTCCCGCGAAGAAGCAAAAGGACACAATTGCAATGTTTAAATAATAAAATTTGTCGATTATACCTTGTCGCATATTGTTAAGGCGTAATTAAAATGCTCTTTTTGTTAAATAAACCGTTTCAAAACCATGCTATTCGTCCCATTCTCCAAAACACATGTACAAACCTAAACATGGAATATTATAAAAGTCGGCATCAAGTGAAAGTCGGCATAAAGGAACCAAACTCAAAGAAACATGAAAATTCGGCAAAAGGGTAATCGTTGTATAATATTTCAGTAAAGTCCACAAACAGGGAAAGTCGGCACAAGGGTCCTAACTTGTACACATGGCAACAGATCAACCTACCCAAAACTGTCAAATTTCTACAATCAATTTTGGACTTTAGTGTTAAAGTTTGGTTATAAGTATCAATATTCATTGGAGAAATTTGATAGATTTGGGTAGGTTGATCTGCCGCCGACTGTACGTCAAATGTAGAGTCTATATTGGATCGCCGAATTTTTCGTACTCCTAGTTGTCAATGGCATACAAACCTTACCTAAGCCTTAATTGTTTTCGCCCAATTTTACTTTTCCTAAATGTGTTAAGTATGCCTATTTTACTTCGCCTAAATCTTTATTGCCGAAGTTAAACTTCCAAGACAATTATAATCTGTCTGGCATCTATTGGCCCACCTTGCATTTTCAGTTTCGTTTAGTCCTAGCTAAAAATTTATATTAGGTCGAGGTAAAAGTTTTATATAGTTTTGAACCAGGCACATTCATTATTTTATTCAATAGTCTTTTTTTAAATTTCGAACACAGAATTTAAAGAAACAAAAGACAATTTGGAGCCTGTTCGTTGATATCAAACAATCGAATACTAAGAACACTTGATTTTATTGGTTTACTTGGATTTAATTCTTGAAAGTGTGATTTTTCTCATTGGTTTTGCAACAAACATTACTTATTCTTAACATTAAGGTGAGGTTCTATCAATAATCTATGGATACTTCGCCTGAAGTCGCCGCCCAAGCTGTGGCACTTATCCAGGCCGGACACAGCCAAAGAAATGTGAGTGCTCAACTTAATTTAAGTCGATCTTAAGTAAAAAATTTTAAACACTGAAAAAAGACGACAATTCCGCATTCCGGGCGGCTGCCTTAACCACTTGGCTACCGAGGTCTGGTTTTCAACCGTCGAAATTTGTCAGTGCTTGATGCTTATGCTTTTAGTCAACATTATGCTTATGCTTTAAGTCGATCTGCGGTCTGAAATGTTTATCGGAGGTACCTAGAGACTGGCGGCTTTGTTCGTTGCCAAGTAAGGCCACGATCTCGGGTCACAACTGCAAGGCAGGATCGATTCATCATGGCGACCAGCTTGAGAAATCGTCACCTTACCTCCATTGAGATACAAAACCAACTTCGCGACTTCCACGGAGTATCTGTGAGCGCTCGAACTGTTCGGAGAAGATTAAAAGAACGCGATATGGTACCACACAAGCCAGCTAATGGCCCCAAACTAACGCGAGCCCACCGAACAGCGCGTCTTCATTTCGCGCGCACTCATTTAAATTGGACTCAGCAGCATTAGAGCCGTGTACTCTTTTCTGATGAGTCTAAAATTGCGTTACATGGCAATGATGGAAGGAAGAAGGTCTACCGACGTAAGGGAGAGCGTTTTGCACAATGCTGCTTTGAAGAGAGGGTTGCTTATGGCGGTGGCTCATGGACTGTCTAGGGCGTATATCCGCGAGCGGCAAAACTCAACTTGAGGTTATTACGGAACCACGGCTGCCAACATTAAATGCTGAAGGGTACATTCGTGAGTGCTTAGAGCCTCACGTGATGCCATACGTGGACCATGTGGGCCCAAATTTCCTTTTTATGCATGATAATGCAAGAGCCCATACGGCCGGCATCGTCAGGGAATATCTTCGGGATGTGAACATCACAGTTATGGACTGGCCAGCCAGAAGCCCAGACATGAACCCGATTGAGCACATGTGGGACGAGCTAAAAAGACGTGTTAGGGCTCGTCAGCCAGTTGCCCAGACGATGCAGGAGTTGAAAACTTCCATAGAAGAGGAATGGGAGATGATCTCTCAAAATTTCATAGAGCGGTTGATAAACTCTATGCCTAATCGTATGAGAGCTGTCGTAGATGCCCATGGAGGCAACACGCGTTATTAAATTAAACCTTTATTTGATAAAACATGTTTTTTTATTCAAAAATCAACTGCCTTCATCAAGGCGCATACCCGACTTGTAGGCGTAGCTCCATGTCGTGTGGTATTCTGAATTCAAATTTAAAACAATACGATCGAAAATATGGTAAAATGTATCAGGTTTAAAACTGCATCAATAGTTTTTGTTCAATCTAGCAATCATATTTAAGTAGGGGCCATAGAAACCTAAACTCTAAGGTGGGCCAATAGATGTGTCCAGAAGTGTATTTACAATTACTCAATAATAATTGTAATTCGCACAAAGTGGTCTAATAAAAAAAATATAAAAGTTTAAAGTTACCTAATTATAATAATTAATTAGGGCTTTCAACACTACAGCGTAAACTTCGTAATTCCGAAAGAAAAATATGCCGATAAATTTTAGTGCATTTAATGAATTCTAAAATTAGGGATTTCAATATAAACTATAAAAGTGCGAATACTACTGTTAGGCTAGACAATTATTGTTCGTTAAAAGTGGAGGCCAACATAGTTCGGCCATATGAAATTAGAACTAAAAATTTTAGGCGAACCGAAGGGCACCCCAAATGTATACGTCACAGGTGCCACTATTCTGCTACGATTAAAAATGAGATTGTGTAGCTATTGTTTAAATGATCGAATTTTCATTTACACGTAGGTATGCTTATTTCAATATACACTCGGCGTCAAAAAAATCGCACCTCTTAGAAAATCACTTTCAAATGTCATTTACTCTTGATATGCACATGCAGTCGCATTAATTATGATTTTATTTACAAGGTTACTTAATTAACTTAATAAAAAACATTACTTTTCATTATCAAATAAAACCTAATGCAACAAATAAAGTGTCACAAAAATTCGATGCAAATTTTGCTACCCGTGAGAGTTGCTAGTTGCGCTTCCTTTGTGGGTATAAAACGGTCAACACGGGTTCAATGTGGGTCATTCGCTATTCAACCGTTGAAGAGGACACACGCACAGATTTTGATGGATACCACAGCTGATAAAGCCGCTCAAGTGGTTGCACTACTGCAATCAGGGGTGCGGCAGTGTGATGTCGCCCGGCAACTGAACCTGAGCCGTTATTCCGTTCGAAGAGTGTACCAGCGCTTCATAGAGACCGGTGGCTATATCCGCAGACACGGTTCGGGTAGACGTCGCTGCACTTCGGAAAGAGACGACCGGTTCGTTGTGTCGAACTCTTTGAGAAATCGTTTCTCCAACGCTGTTGAGTTGCAACAGCAGCTCCAGGCAGTTCGCAGACGCACCGTAAGCGTATCTACGGTTAGAAGAAGATTGAAGGAGAAGAAGATAGCGGCCCACAGAGCTGCTACGGGTCCAAAATTGACTGCAGCGCATCGGCGAGCCCGCTTGCAGTTTGCTCGTGACCACGTCGATTGGACCCTTGAGCAGTGGAGAGCTGTTCTCTTCTCAGACGAGACGCGAGTGTGTCTTTTCTGCAACGACCGACGGAGAAGAGTATACCGGAGGCAGGGTGAACGTTTCGCCCAAGCCTGCATCCAGGAGACGGTGGAATATGGTGGCGGATCCTGCATGTTCTGGGGCGGTATGTCTGCTGTCGGACAAGGGTCGCTGACTGCTCGCCGCTATGTCACTGAGGTCCTGGAAGTGCATGTGGTCCCCTTTGCCGAATCTTTTGGCGAGGGGTTCACATTAATGCACGACAACGCTCGCGCTCACACTGCAGGCATCGTGAGCGACTTCTTGCAGAGGTCCCAAATCTCTGTGATGCAGTGGCCAGCGCGAAGTCAGGATCTGAATCCTATAGAGCACCTCTGGGACCATCTTAAACGTAAGGTTCGATCTCGGGATCCAGCTCCTTCGACTCTACAGGAGCTCCAAGACGCGGTGATTGAAGAATGGGGGCTTATCCCTCAAGAAGAGCTCCTGAAGTTGGTTAGGTCCATGAGGGACCGTATGGAAGCCGTGATCAGGGCAAGGGGGGGTAACACTAGATTTTAAGTTAATTTTAAGACACTTTTTGTACATTTTTCTTTGTAAATTATCTGTTGTTAATTAGGACTTAATTAAGGATTTTTATTATTTTATTAATTTTAATGTTGTTTGTATAATTATAATTAAACAGAAAGTTAAATTTAATTGTTTTTTGATACTCCTTTTTGTTACCTTTCTAATGATACCCAACACTATCCTCTACATAAGGTTTAAGAATTTTTAAAGATGATTTTTAAAAGGTGCGATTTTTTTGACGCCTAGTGTAATTCGTAACGGGACTCCTGTATTAAAATCACTTAACATGTAAGAGTAATAATAATGAAAGTAATTACTTACCTCGTATGGAACGAGTGAAAGTCGGTGGAATGGGAGACGCCTCGAAGCTAGGGTACACCTTGAGGTTAGCCGAAGTATTGACAGAACCATTCTCATTCTCCACAGTACAGCTGTATTCGGCAGAGTCAGTCGGCACGGCGTTCAGCACCTCCAGCGTAATAAGACCGTCTATCATTTTAGTTCGGTACTTCAATTTGTTATTTAACAGTACACCGTTCATGTACCATGTCACTTTAGGTTCACTTGATGATAGTACACTACACGTTAGTTTGACACGGGAGCCCTCAACGGCTGTTCTATCTGTAAGGTAAGTTGAGAACACAGGCTTTCTCCTGATATCTCGAGAGGCACTGCTTCGCTTTTCCGATAGAACAGTCCTGGCTTCACTAAAAGCTTTCGATCTATGTCTCACTTCAGATCGCCTCTCCATTGGTTCACTAGTTCTGATAATTTCTGGCTGTGGAGGGAGTGAAGAACGGAGCTGTGCGTCCAGCTTTAGTGTGCCCGCTTTGTAGATAGCTGGGCTTCTTCCGTTCCTTTCCCTCTCTGGTTCAAGTTTATTAATGTCATAAGACCTTTCTCTATATCCTGAGGGTCTAATAAATTCCATGGTGTAGTCTTTGTGATTATGATCGACAAATCTTGGTTTTTCGCGATTTTCTTGCTTTGTACAAATCTTAGGATCGTAATGGTATTCTTTGATGTAATGTTGTGTAACCTCATCTGTAAAAAACCTTTGATCTGAGCCATAGCTTTCAACTTTTGCCGAATCACCTTCAGCTCTTGTCGTGGTTATTGCGCCATTGTCAATAATATTATGATTTTTATTTTTGTTTGAATGCATGTCTAAACTAAAAACTGTTTCTTCTTTTTGTAAATGGAATGTTTGATTGTTCACTTCACTTCTACACACCTTTTCACTTTTTGTAACTTTATCTTGTTTGGTACTGTTATTGAATTCTTGACTGTGACGTTTTCGGTTGTCTTCTTTATTTTGTTCTAGTAATGAAGCGGTCTTTTCCTCTTTTTCTTTTCGCTTCTTTTCTTTATGTAGTTTTTTGTCACCGTCTTGTTGTTCTCCTACCGATCTTTCTCTTGCTGCCGTTTCCTGTTTTAAAAATTTGTCGTCCTCTAGCTTTTGATTTTGTACAAGAGTATCTAGTTTCTCTTTTTTCTTGCGTTCTTTTTCTTTACGTTTTTTCTTATCAGTATCTTGTATTTCGTTTACTACTGTTTGTTTTTCAGCCAATTCTGGTTCTAAACATGTTTCTTCTTCAGACTTTTGTTTATGCATTATTGCATCTTGTTCTTCTTTTTCCTTTTGTTCTTTTTCTTGACGCTGTTTAATCTCAGCGCTTTGCTCATCTTTTTTTAATCTTTGTTTTTCCGACAATTCTTGTTTCAAACGCGCTTCTTCTTCCATCTTTTGTTTTTGTAAAATAGCCTCTTTTTCTTTTTGCACTTTTTGTTCTTTATCTTTATGCTGTTTTACCTCAACGTCTTGCTTTTTATCATCTACTCTTTGTGATTCAGCGATTTCCTGTTTTATACGTATTTCTTCTTCAGAATTTAGTTTATTTAAAATAGCATCTTGTTCCTCTTTCTTTTTTTGTCCTTTTTCTTTTAGTTGTTTATTCTCAACATTTTGTTTTTCTTTTTCTACTCTTTGTTTTTCGGCCAATTCCTGTTTTAAACGCGTTTCTTCTTCAGTCTTTTGTTTTTGGAAAATGGCTTCTTGTTCGTCTCTTTCTTCTTTTCTTTTTTCTTCTCGTTGTTTATTCTCAGCATCTTGTTTTTCTTTCTCTGCCAGTTCCTGTTTCAAACGTGTTTCTGCTTCTATCCTTTGTTTTTCTAAAAGCGCTTCTTGTTCATTCTTCTCATTTTGCTTCTGTTTTTTTTCTTTGCGCTGTTTCTTTTCAAAATCTTGTTTTTCTTTTTCATCTTTTTCCTTTTCAATCATTTTTTGTTTTAAAAGTGTTTCTTCTTCTGTCTTTTGTTTAACCAAAAGGGTCTCTTTTTCTTCTTTCTCTTTTTGTTCTTTTTCTTTAAGCAGTTTATTATCAGCGTCTTGTTTTTCTTTTTCAGCAATTTCTATTTTCAATAGGTTTTCCTCTTCTGTCTTTTGTTTGACTAAAAGAGCCGCTTTTTCTGCTTTCTCTTTTTGTTCTTTTTCTTTCCGCTGTTTGTCGTCATAATCTTTTTTTTCTTTTTCTACTCTTTCTTTCTCCGCCAATTCCTCTGTCAAACGTGTTTCTTCTTCTATCTTTTGTTTTTTTAAAAGCGCTTCATGTTCTTCTTTTTGTTTCTGTTTTATATCTTTGCTCTGTTTCTTTTCAGCATCTTGTTTTTCTTTTTTATCTTTTTCCTTTTCAATCATTTCTTGTTTAAATCGTGTTTCTTCTTCTGTCTTTTGTTTAACCAAAAGAGCCTCTTTTTTTTCTTTCTCTTTTTGTTCATTTTCTTTACGTAGTTTATTATCTGAATCTTGTTTTTCTTTTTCAGCAATTTCTATTTTCAATAGGTTTTCCTCTTCTGTCTTTTGTTTGACTAAAAGAGCCGCTTTTTCTGCTTTCTCTTTTTGTTCTTTTTCTTTCTGCTGTTTGTCGTCATTACCTTTTTTTTCTTTTTCTAGTCTTTCTTTCTCTGCCAATTCCTCTGTCAAACGTGTTTCTTCTTCTAACTTTTGTTTTTGTAAAAGTGCTTCTTGTTCCTCTTTTTGTTTCTGTTTCTTTAATTTGCGCTGTTTTTTTTCAGCATCTTGTTTTTCTTTTTCAACTTTTTCATTTTCAATCATTTCTTGTTTTAATCGTGTTTCTTCTTCTGACTTTTGTTTAACCAAAAGAGTCTCTTGTTCATCTTTCTCTTTTTGTTCTTTTTCTTTGTGCAGTTTATTCTCAGTGTCCTGTTTTTCTTTTTCAGCTCTTTCTTTTTCAGCAATTTCTTGTTTAAATTGGTTTTCCTCTTCTTCCTTTTGTTTGACCAAAAGAGCCTCTTGTTCTTCTTTCTCCTTTTGTTCTTTTTCTTTAAGCAGTTTTTTCTCAGTGTCTTGTTTTTCTTTTTCAGCCAATTCCTGCTTCATACGTGTTTCTTCTTCTAACTTTTCTTTTTGTAAAAGCGCTTCTTGTTCCTCTTTTTGTTTCTGTTTTTTTTCTTTGTGCTGGTTTTTTTCAGCATCTTGTTTTTCTTTCTCACCATTTTCATTTTCAATCATTTCTTGTTTTAATCGTGTTTCTTCTTCTGTCTTTTGTTTAATCAAAAGAGCCTCTTGTTCATCTTTCTCTTTTTGTTCTTTTTCTTTGCGCAGTTTATTCTCAGTGTCCTGTTTTTCTTTTTCAGCTCTTTCCTTTTCAGCAATTTCTTGTTTAAATAGGTTTTCCTCTTCTTCCTTTTGTTTGACCAAAAGAGCCTCTTGTTCTACTTTCTCCTTTTGTTCTTTTTCTTTAAGCTGTTTTTTCTCAGCATCTTGTTTTTCATTTTCGGCTAGTTCGTGCTTCATACGTGTTTCTTCTTCTAACTTTTGTTTCTGTAAAAGCGCTTCTTGTTCCTCTTTTTCTTTTTGTTCGTTTTCTTTACGCAGTTTATTCTCAGAGTCTAACTTATCTTTTTTTACTTTTTCTATTTCAGCAATTTCTTGTTTCAATCTTGTTTCTTCTTCTGTCTTTTGGCTGACTAAAAGAACCTCTTGTTCTTCTTTTTCTTTTTGTTCTTTTTCTTTACGCAGTTTATTATCAGAGTCTTGTTGTTCCTTTTCAACTCTTTGTTTTTCAGCAACTTCTATTTTCAATAGGTTTTCCTCTTCTGTCTTTTGTTTGAATAAAAGATCCGCTTTTTCTGCTTTCTCTTTTTGTTCTTTTTCTTTCCGCTGTTTGTCGTCATTATGTTTTTTTTCTTTTTCTACTCTTTCTTTCTCAGCCAATTCCTCTGTCAAACGTGTTTCTTCTTCTTCCTTTTGTTTTTTTATAAGCGCTTCCTGTTCTTCTTTTTGTTTCTGTTTTTTATCTTTGCGCTGTTTCTTTTCAGCATCTTGTTTTTCTTTTTCATCTTTTTCCTTTTCAATCATTTCTTGTTTTAATCGTAATTCTTCTTCTTCTGTCTTTTGTTTGATCAAAAGGGCCTCTTTTTCTTCGTTCTCTTTTTGTTCTTTTTCTTTGCGCACTTTATTCTCAGTGTCTTGTTTTTCTTTTTCAGCATTTTCTTTTTGTTCTTTTTCTTTCCGCTGTTTGTCGTCATCACCTTTTTTTTCTTTTTCTACTCTTTCTTTCTCAGCCAATTCCTCTGTCAAACGTGTTTCTTCTTCTAACTTTTGTTTTTGTAAAAGTGCTTCTTGTTCCTCTTTTTGTTTTTTATTTTTTTCTTTGTGCTTTTTCTTTTCAGCATCTTGTTTTTCTTTTTCAACTTTTTCCTTTTCAATCATTTCTTGTTTTAATCTTGTTTCTTCTTCTGTCTGTTGTTTAACCAAAAGAGCCTCTCGTTCTTCAATCTCTTTTTGTTCTTTTTCTTTGCGCAGTTTATTCTGAGTGTCTTGTTTTGCTTTTTCAGCAATTTCTTGTTTCAATCGTGATTCCTCTTCCATCTTTTGTTTGACCAAAAGAGCCTCTTTTTCTTCTTTTTCTTTTTGTTTACGAAAATTATTATCCGAGTCTTGTTTTTCTTTTTCAACTTTTTCTCTTTCACTAATTTCTTGTTTTAATCGTGTTTCCTCTTCTGTGTTTTGTTTGAACAAAAGAGCGTCTTGTTCTTTTTTCTCATTTTGTTCTTTGTCTTTAAGCTGTTTATCCTCAACATTTTGTTTTTCCCTTTCTGCCAGTTCCTGTTTCAAAAGTGTTTCTTCTTCTAACTTTTGTTTTTGTAAAATAGCCTCTTGTTTTTCTTTTTGAACTCTCTCTTTTTCGGCCAGTTCTGGCTTTAAACAAGTGTCATCTTTTAATTTTTGTTTTTGTAAAAGAGTCTCTAGTTCCTCTTTCATTTTTTGTTCTTTTTCATAAAGCTGTTTAACTTCAGAGTCTTGCTTTTCTTTTTCAATTCTTTCAGGAATTTCTTGTTTTAATCGTGTTTCGTCTTCTGTCCTTTGTCTAACTAAAACACTTTCTTGTTCTTCTTTCTCTCTTTTTTTCTTTTCTTTACGTTGCTTATTCTCAGTATCACTTTCTTCTTTTTCAGCCAGTTCCTGTTTCAAAAGTGTTTCTTCTTTTAACTTTTGTCTTTGTAAAAGCGTTTGTTGCTCCTCTCCAACTTCTTTTTCTTTTTCTACTCTTTCTTTATCGGCTTGTTCTTGCTTTGGACGCATTCCTTCTTCAGACTTTTGGTTTTGTAAAACAACTTCTTGTTTATCTTTATCTACGTTTATTTTCTCTTCCAACTCTTGTTTTAAATGTGTTTGGTCTTCTGACTTATTTTTTTGTAAAATAACGTCCGATTCCACTGTTTCTTTTTGTTTTTTCTCTTTTAAGGCAAGTTCCTGTTTTGAATGTGTATTTTCTTCTAAATTTTGTGTTTGATAAAGTGTGACTTGTTCTTCTTTTTGGTAATGTTCTTGCTCATTAGGCTTATAGTTTTGATTTTGCTTTTCAGATGTTTCGTGTTCAAATTTATTATCTTCTTTCGATTTATGTTTTTGTAAAATAGCATCCTGGTCTCCTTTTTCCTTTTGTTCTTTTTCTTTTAGCCCTTTTTTGTCACCTTCTTGCTTTACGTCTTCGGTAAGTTTCTCTTCCTGTTCCATCTCTTCAAGCAGATTTTTCTCATTTGCTTGTTTTTCTGCTTCAACTCTTTCTTTGTCTTCTAATTTGTGTTTCGAACTTGTTTCTAATAGTTGTACTTTTTCTTTATCCAAAATTATATCAGTGTCCGGTTTAAGTTCATTTGATTCTGTTTCTGCTAGCTCTTGATTTATATTTGTTTCTTCTCCTAATTTTGGCGCTAGTGATAGAGAATCTTTTTCTTTAGATTGTTCAGGTATCTTTGTATCACAGTTTTCTTTATCATCGTTCTCGGAATATTGCTTTTCTTGTTTTAATAGTTCTTGTTTCAAACATGTATCTTCAATCTTTGGTTTTTGTAAAAGATTATCTTTTTGTTCATGTTTCTTTTCTTTTTCTGTATCTAAGTTCATTTTAGCTGTTTCTAGTTGTTCTTCTAATTTTATAAGACCTTCTTTTATCTCATCATCTTGCTTAACTACATCAAGGGCTTCTTTTTCTTTTTGTTTATCCATTAAACAGACTTCCTTTTCTTCTTTAGTATGTGTTTTTAAAAGTAGAATATTATCATTCTCTTCAGGTTTTTCAGAAGAAACTTTAATACAATCTTTCTGTAAAGAAGTGCTTAATTCTTTAATTGTTTTTGTTGCATCATTTTCTGCCTCGCACGATATTTTGACTTCTTTAGAGACTTCGGGTAACGACATTGCTTGCTCTATTTCTTCCTTTTCTTTAATTGATTCATCATCTCTAGCTTGTATTTGCTTTAACAACACATCTTCTTCTTTTTGAAACGCTTCTGACGTTCGCAGTTTATCGTCGTTAATTTCTTGTAAATGTCCTTCATGGTACAGCTTCTGCTCTTTCATCACTAAGTCTTGGACCTGTGGTACATCAAGAACGTTGACCACTATTAGCGTTTCCTTGTCTTTTTGTGCACTATACTTTTCGACATTTCCTAATACATCTATATTTTGACCACTTTTTGAAGTTGTTGGCTGTTCTTCATCATGTTTAGATTTTTTGTCTTCCTTAACTGTTTTGCAACTATCTGTTATATCAGCTTCTTTTTCATCAATTTCAGTTATGGAAATAACAGTCTCTGCTGGAGCATCTACGAGCTTTTGTATATTTATTTCAACTGACGTAGCTTTTATTGGGTGTATTTCATCTAAAATATATGTTTCCTCTGCTTGTTTTTGGGAACCGACTAGAGACTCGTCGTTTTTTATATCATATTCATCGCTAGTTTCTAATTTGTGATCTTGTTTTGGTTGTTCTGTTTGACTTTTATTAGATGTTGATGGTTTTGATTCATTTTTGATTTGAATATTTTTATCTTTCTGGGATATATTTGTAAATGTTGTTAGTTCATCAAGTGAAATATTTGAGGGCAAATTTTCACTTTCTGCGCTTGTATCTTTATTGACTTCTGATAGTTTTTGTTGTTCTCCTCGTAACTTAATATCTTCAGATTTTGGAGTTAATGTTGATTCTCTCATATCTGCCTTCTCCAGTAAATGAATTTGTATACTTTTACTGAAATTTAATAAATACGATGATAAGTCTTTAAAAATCGGTATTTTTTCTTTCACTTCTAAAGAAGATCGAGTTTCAATACTTTCGAGATTTACTTTGACACATTTTAAAGCATCTTCAAGCTTGCTCATTGACTCAGAGTCTAATTCTCCAACCGAAGCAATTAACGTAATATTGGATTTAAACTCTTCTATTATGATTTTTGTAAATGCAGCATCACTTGGTAATCTAGCAGTTTTATCAAGATTAATATAAAACTTTATATCTTCAAAGTGATTCAAAACATTTCTAAGAGATTTCGAAAACTTTTTCCATTTGGTTTTATCTGTTTCTTCTCCAGAATTACATAACAAACTTACATTTTTAATAGATTTTAAAAAGTTTTCCGAAGGTTTGCCATAGTTTTCAAACATATATTGTTTTTGAATACTTGTTATGGTACTCCGCATGTTTGAAATACTACCATAAACAGAATGTACAGCAGTTATTATGCTATCTCTAATATTTGATGGAAGATTTAACTCTGCTTCTACATCTCTTTCGATAGAAAACACCTTTTCCTCAATTTGATCTAAATTTTGTGTGATATCAATTCCTTTTTCAATTAATGTGTCTGCATTTCCAGTGAAACCGGATTTTAATAACTTCATTGTATTTTTTAGATTTGTCAAGTTTAATATAATATCACTCAAGTGACTACGCCCAGCAATGTCTACATGAGAAGCAATATCCAATAACTGCACTGTCTGTTCCGTTTCATCGAAGCATTTTTCCAAAACCTCTTTAGACTTGACTTCCTTAGATGCATTCGTTACTAAATGCGCTTCATGTGTATTATTCATATTATTAACTAACAGTTGCAAGGTTGCACAGGCTTCCCGTAAGAGATCAGGAGGACTGTCTTCTTTAATTTGAAGTTGGACACTCCTCACACTGCACTCTAAATCATCAAGAGTTTCATTGAGAGTATCATTTGCTGCTCCATCAAAATCTCGCTTTAACTTAATGATAACAGTTTGAACTTCGTCCAGACTGTCTCGGAGCACCTCCGTGTCTTCAATTGATCTTTCATTATAAGACACATCAATCTTCTCACTGACATCCTGTAGTAAAGCTTCTAATTGTTTCATAGATTCTTCTCTAGTTGATTCCGTAAGGTTTTCTGGAAGAAAACGTATATATATAGTTCATTATTTATAAACAAAGCATAACTTTATTTAGGATAAATTGAATTCTAGACACCAATACAAACATATTCTTTTTAAGCTAAAACTGTGTGTGGTAAAAACAATATAAAAGGACTGTCCTTAGATATATTTTATCAGATTACACTTACCACAAGCCAGCATTCTAATGTCAAGAGGAGAAACAATGGCCTTCAGATCTTCTTGTAAGTGCAACACGACTTCAGATAACCTTTTTATTTTCTCTGAAGATAATATAGGACCGAATTCTTGAGTACTTTCAAGAATGTGGTTTAATAATGTAGTTAAAGCTTCGCTTAGTTTTTCTGTCACATGCGCCTGTTGACTTTGGATATCCTTAAAGGAACAACTTGTTTCTTCAACATTATCGAGAGCACTAGCTATGGCTACATGTTCTCGCAACTCTGTTGCTATTATAACAGTTTCCTTTAGGTCAGTTGCACTAACTGACGAAAGTTCTTGAAGTGCTTCTGCAATTTCAGCTGACAAAAAAATCTCTATATGCTGTAGAAAATTACTGGGCACTGTAATGAAACAAACAGAAATCAAGGTGATATAAGGTTTAATTTGGATCTTTTGTGATAGAGTCTTGAATGCATATGTACGTTTATAAGTGAATGTAAGTTCAGCGTATGACATTTCGTAAACCTATAGTGAAAAATAAGTCTTAAAATTGCTTACAAAATCAAAAGTATGATGAATATTTTTGTATTCTAAGGAGATTCCGGATTCTGTTATTACTTAAATCTATTATATTCCAGTGAAAAGAGGGTACAACATTATTTACTCGCGATTAAACTTTAGCAACTTTTTCACCTATCGCCTTTTTTGTTAATCACCAAAAAGTTGTATTCTAGAACATAGTCTAAACAAGCCATCTCTACTTACATAGAAGTTAGTTTAACATTTTATATACGTTATTATTTTTGGCCATGCTTTTTGGATTAGACATAGATAAATATAGATTCTATGATATTTCCTATGTAAATGTGCATTAGTGTAAAATATTATAAATAAAAAGCATGGCTGAAAAAGTAACGTATGAAATACAAATAACAGGTTTCTGCTACTATAAAGCGCTTTAATTTTATAGCTTAAAATCTATTATTCGAAAAGTAAGTTCTTAAACTATCTATCATTCGTATTTTTTTAAATTCACAGCCAGTATTTGTGATGAGTTTAAGTTTGTTAGGAATTAACAATTTAATGTAGGGAACTGTAACGAACAATTGAGGTGCGATTCTCTAATGTGCGATCGAATACGAGTCTCACGACGGCGACATTACTGTAGAGCCGAATTTAGAGTTTGCGGATTTGATGAAAACATTCTTGTTATGCAGCGAGTTAGCAAATCTACATTATCTAAATTGGACTCTACGCTAACGTCACAAAGGTCACTTTTGATCAGACAGAACATGTCATCATGAACATGAGCAACTAACGATATATCCGTAAGAGAATCGAAATGCTGTTACTGTGTGTATCAACAAAACGTGAAAATTTATGAAAAGTTTTATTAGCATAAGCTTGCATCACTGTATTCCTTAGATTAACTAATCACTATATTTCACCAAAGCCATTTTTTTATTAAAGCGACTGTTTTTTATTATAAAGCATGAAAAATAACTAATAATTTGGAAGTTTAGAAGTAGAACTATCATAGGTAGTTCTACTTAAAATGTATTTACTTATTCGCCGTTTTACATTTAGTTCATGAATTAATAAGCCAAAGTAATATAAAACTCATCTTATTACCATTACTGGTTTCAGCCTGTAGAGTTTCTTTTGAAGTGGCTTGATCTTCAAATTGAGTATTACCTAAGTCCTGCATATTGTCTGGTTTTACTAACTCAACAAAGGAATTTATTACGGCTTGCTTGCTATAATTATGTGTAAGGTCAAAAACAACATTGCTAGGGTTTTCCTGAGTCGGTGTTTCATCAGTATTTTTAACTTTATCTCGTGCATTTTTTTCCCTTGACGGTTCAAGGATGTCAAATTCACTTGATGCATTAGCTTCTCTTGTATTAAGTTGAACTTCAAAAAGTGAAATTGTATCTTGAAGCATATCATTAGAAGTTTCCAATACAACTAATTGAAGAGAACGTTCATCAGCTGAAGTTATATCATTTGGAATAGTTTCCTTCGTTGATTCCTCTATCAAATTACTTTGATAAGCATTTGGACTACAGTCATCTAAGTGCGGCGATGAAATTTGACATGTATTATATGACTCTGTTGTAGTTACGACCTCAATTTCAGCTGGTTGCTCTAAAATCGCTGCAGTTACCACTTTAATTACTTCTTTACACGCTTCCACTAGAACTGCAGAAACACTATCTTCGTTTATCGGTATGTTTTGATTTTTTTCTGTACTTAGTTCTGCTAAATCATCTAATATTCCAGATTTTACATTTAGTTTATCTTTATTTGTACTAGTACTAATTTGTGATTCAGAATCAAATGATTCCATCAAATTTGTACACAAATCTAAATTGAATATTTCATTTTGATCTATTTGCTCAGTTATTTTAATGTCTCCAACCTCGTCACTTCTTCCTTTATCGTTTAAACAAATACTGTCAATAACTGTTTCACTGTCATCTTTTAATTGATCAGTTCTAGCTTGTCTTTCTGTTGATGTCTTAGGTAGTGCAGCAGGAGTTGAGTTTTCATTCGCTTCATCAGAAATCGACAGGTTTCCCTTATTAATGTCTGGAATATTTTGAATAACGGCTCTTATTAGAAGCTTATCGTGAGTCTCTACTGGATTGGAAACCACAATTTCAGTTTTAACTTGTCCCTCATCTGGCTTTAATACTTCGATATGGGCACTTATTAATTCAGATGTTTGCTCAATAAGTAAAGGCTCTATTATTCCAATTATAAAACAGTTCTGCTTTTCTAACGTCACAGCAGTTGTATCACTTTCAATTATATTGGTGACGGTTATTGGAAATATGTCATGTGCTACATTAGCAACGGTGGTTTGGTTGGGTTGGTATTTGATATTAAGAGAATCTCGGTTTACATCTTCTAAAGGAAGAATCTCAGTTGATATTACATCCTTATTTGCAACGGTAGTTTGGTTAGTTTGGTGTTCGATATTAAGAGAATCTCGGTTTACATCTTCTAAAGGAAGAACCTCAGTTGATATTACATCCGTATTTGTGGGCATTTCAAAATCCATTACAACTTCACGTTGTTTGGCATCTATCACCGGTGTAGCTGTGAGTGCAATAAGTTCTTTATTGTCATCGCGTTTTACTAAAGGAATTTCACACTCAGCAATTAATTTTTCAGATAATATTTTAGGACTTGTTTCTTGTTCAGTAAGTTTATTCTTAATTAATTTTAGTGACTGATCGCCTTGAATAATGGAATCATTTTTCACAAAGTCTGGAGCCACATCAATTATATTGGTTGAGTGTTGTAGTCCCAAATTGAATTCATGGCTTCCATGTTCTAAAGTCTGTTGTGAAGATTTATTTTCATTCGCATTGTCATTTTTGTTATTGTTTTCGGTTTCTTTACTGACATTATCTTCTTCATGTAGAAGGAGTTTTAGTGACGGGTCACTGTCACTTTTGTTGGAATTGTCTTGTGTCGCGATTACACATATAAGAGCATTCTTCAATTCAACCAATTTACTTTCAATATTTTGGTAGGGTTCTTCTCCTAGAGTAGTAAAGATGTTATTTTTGTGGTCGATTAATTGAATTTGTATAGCTGTCAGAACTTGATGCAGTTCTTGAACTAACAAAATTTGCTGTTGGCAGCCCTCTACTTCGCTAGCCGTTGCGAAAACCTTTTCTTTACTATGAGGTACCAGTTTCATTGATGCAATGCTTTCATTTAATGCTTTTGCTATTTTAAAAGACTTTGTAACACCATCTAATTGAACAAGTTTTTTGATATCATTTACAAGCTGAGAAATATCTTCTGATATATAACACTCGATGTTTTGACTGAGTATTTCTGGAAAGTAGTAATAGTGTAAATATGTAATATCATGTACGTGAAAAAGTGTCTGAAAAAATCGTATAAAACATGTCAGTTTTGTCACATAGCTTTATAAAAAATAAATTTTACAAATTACAAAGCTTTTTAGCTTTGGAGTCTGTAACACCTACGTATTAATTAAACCTTTTGACGTTTAGGGACCAGGTCTAAATGTATACATCAGTTAACCGCCTCTGTGGTCTAGTAGTTTAGACTAAGTTTAGTGTAAGACCCAGAGTTCGATTCCCAGTGGGGGTACATGTTTGTTTTCGGTTTGGTTTGTGGTAGGGCTTGTTAAGTTTGCTAGCTCTTAGCTAACCATCTTAATTATCTAAATATGTGACCATAACATCAATGTTTTTGTAGCATAGTTGTGTTGCAGCATTAAGAGGTAAGATTGCCAGTTATTGCCAGTCCGCCGAAAAGTGGTCTACTGGGAGCTTCCTCGACTGTACCTACATTTTTTTTATTAAAACTTATATTTTCAAAACTGTTTATTTTATACCACAACGATAATAATGAGGCCTTTATGAGTATGTTGCCTATATAAAACCTGATAAGACGATAAAGTCAAACCCTTGACTACTTGGAATTCTCAACAAGTAACTTTGCTACCTTATCTCTTATTGTCGCAACAATTTCAGGTAATTAGTTAAATTTTGTCATTAAGCTATAAAAATATAAAAAAAAATTGTTTGCGATTGATATACAGTTAAAAAGCTATAATAAACTTTGACCTGCCTTTAAATTAAAAAGATTTAAGTAACAAATGCAAAGTATGTGCTTAAATAATAATTTAAAATAGTCTGTAGGTTAACGACGTAGGGAAGAAAAAAAACATGAAACAATATAGGAAGGATTATTCCTTTTCGAATGGATAAATTCTAAACTTTTTAAGATTACAGAACTATAAGTACTGAAATGTTTCTACGGTAATATCAGAATGTCTACCAGTCGATATGCGTTTAAAACTAAGTTAAGCAGCTTTCTCACAGATTAAGCTAATCAGTAATCGTCTTATAAATATATGATATTTATTATGTATTTAATTATTATTAATATAATATAATGCACATATATTATTATTATTTAAGTGCACGTCTTATTGAGGCCTCCGGTGACAAGAATGCTGGCAGTTACCTCTGCCAGCATATTAGCCTGGCAATTCAAAGAGGTAATGTTGCCAGCATTCTTGGGACCGTACCTGCGTGCCCGCAGTTGGAAGACATTTTTTATTTATAGTTTTTAGTTTTAAATTAGACATTCTTTATTTATAGTTTTTAAGTTAATTTTTTTTCATATTAATAGTTTGTAAATATTTAACATACTTACTTAAATAAAATGTTGTTTTGGACCAACGTAAAATATTTCTAAACATTATTAATATATATATAATAGTTTACATATCTATATATTATGTTTATATATATTTTGTATACTTATTTAGATATATTTTCATTTTAGTGTGCACCCTACCCTATTTTTGTCTCTGCATCACTCAGCTGTTGACTGGTAAAAAATGCCTAAGGCATTAAGTCCGCCTTTGTACAAACATGCATATAGTGATAAATAAATAATAATAATTAAACAAATGGGAAACCCTTTAATTTAATCTTTTACCCAGTAGTGGGACACTATAGGTTAATTTAAAAAAGAAAATTTAACAAAAGCTTTATAAATAATAACAATTGACATACCTAATGCTGCCATCTGTTCTAATGTTTCATGGGAATGTTCTTCACTTTGACTTATTTCTTCTAGTATTAAAGCTTTCGTGATATCACTTGTCATGTCATGTTCTTTACTTGTTTCTAGAACTTTTTTAACAGAAACAGCAGCAGATTCTAAATCAGTAATGTCTGAAACTGCGCTTTGTTCTTCTATAACATTTTTTACATCTTTTGTTATTTCAAGTGTTGTTTCTGATTCTGTAGTCGGAACTTCTATTAATTTAGATTCTGTAACTGACGCCTCAATGTCTAAACTTGCGTCTTTGTCAGGTAAAATAGACTTAACAGATGCCGATGCCAGTTCAGAAGGTCCCGCTTCTTGAATAACTGAAAATGTAACTTTGGCGGCAGTAAGGTTAGTTTGCAAGTTAAGAGTAGCATTCGCTACTCGTTGAACCTTAGCTTCATGAACTGGCGAAATACTTTGTAAATTCTCAAATAATTGTTCTTGGGCTATTGACAAAGCATTTTGAAGTTTAAGTGTAAGTTGACCCTGTCTTTCTAGCATTACATTAAGCATTTCCTGCGGTTCACCTACTGCAACAGACTCCAGGGCTGCCATACTTCCATGCAATTCTTTTGCAATGTTCATAGATTGTTTCAGTTCTTCGACATTAATAACTGATGACAGTTCATTTATAACTTCACGTACATCATCTGATATAAAATCTTCTACGCATTTTTTATACTCATCTGTAAGAAATATAACCACTAACAATATTAGCTAATGCTAATCAAAACAAACACTAACTCGTTTCTATTATTGTATAACATAAACAAGGCAAAACACGTAGAGGATGGCGTGGCGTCGCGTGCCTTACGTTATTTAATGATCATTATTTTTATTTCTAATTAACCAGATCATTATGCATACAAAACTGGAAAAAATTGTTACATACCTATCACGGTAGCACTCCTTTCTTGCTGTTCCATTGTTTTACCAAGCCTTACTAGAGGAACTTCTTCTGTAGCAGTATTTTCTCCAAGTAGTAGTTCAGAAACATGAACTTCTACTATTTTTGCACACGGCAACAAATCAACCTCTTTTTCACGAAGTGATTCAGCAGGAGTGATGTCCTTTATAATAACGGCATTCAATTCTTTTACTACAGTGGTTAAAGGTAACTGTAAAATATTGTCTTCTCCGCTTTTTGACTTCAGAGGATCAACTACTAGCTCTGCTACGTTTTCTTCAACAACTAAGGTTGCTACGGTAGATAATTCGGCACCAACTAGTTGTTGCTGTTTAATATCTTCATTGGCTTCTAGTGGCTGCATTACAAAATTTTCTTCATATTTTACACTTTCTATGCATTCTGAACTTTGTTTTCCTAAATCAATATTATCTCTTATCGTGAAAGGGATATCTTGTATAGCTTCAGGTACAATTTCGGGATGAACGTTCAGTTTTTGAGTTCTTGTTTCTAATGGTTCTTTAACAACTAGCTGGGTGCTTGTAATCGTGGCTAAGTCACTTTGAATTAGTGATGTTATTTGTACAATTTGCTCGAATAATTTTGTATTGAGTTCCGTCGACATTTCAGACGCCGTATCAAGAACCTGACTTTGCCAAGCAGAAATACCTTTTTGTAATCGATGAGCTAATTCCGTTTGTATATTATGTAAATTACTTTGCATTTCTTCAGCCTCTTCAGTAAATCCTTGTTCACTTATTAACAAGCTCTCACGTAGTTCTTGGGCTAGGTCAACGGATTCTTTGAGTTCTTTTATTTTGATGTCAGCCCTTGATTCGTCAATTTCTCTCAAACAATCGATATACTGATCGATATGCTCTAGGGTATGTGTTGATTCATCTAGAAATTACAAATGGACTTTTTAATTATACTGTTAGACAAAATGTTAATGTGGTTGTTAATTGAAAATGACGTCACATTGAGGTTGCTGTCTTATCATTGTAAAAACTCTAACTTGTATAAATATTTAGTTTCAAAAAGAAATAAAGCTGCAGACTTATTTGCAAAGCAAAGCGAAGTTTTAAAAAAACATTACCCAGTTTTATTGCAGCTATCAATTAAGTCTTAATGCATCTGTTCAAAAGATTTTCTGCCTAAATCTAAGAAACACCAAATTTATAACCTAATTTATTTTTCTTTGGAGTCACTTTTTACAATTTGTTTATTCTAGGTAAATTGTTTTGATAAAAACTGCTATTTTACATATTTTAAACTTATAGATTATAGATTTAAAAATATGAAAGCAAATATAATTTAATTAATAAATGATTATGACGTAACGACAGTCAGACAGCTTGCATTAATTACAAAAAACCACCACTGCGACATAATATTCTGCTGTTAAAGAAACAAATAATATCCAAATGTTTAACGGAGTTTAACGCAACGCAACTGTAGAGACCCTAGGTATACCTTTTACCACACGTTTGGATTGAATTGCACCGGCCAGCTGGCCGTCCAAGACCAATACTCTGTCTGTCTATTGCGTCTGTGGCCAAAACATGAGATCCAAAGGTATGCCTAGATTATGCATACTAAGAAGGATGCGTTAATAAAGGTTAGGCCCCGTTATATACTTAAAAATGGAACGCGAATGTGTAAGAGTGTGAATAATGTTAAATGAATGTCAAGCAGTTTGAAAGATATTATTCACTGTCTTTACATAGTACAGTTTTACCTTCAGCATTGACATCATTTGCTAAAACTGTAATGGAAGACTCTTCCACTAATTCTAACTCTGCTAACAGTTGATAAGTAGTTAAAAATATATTATTTAGTTTTTTTGTTTCCGACGATTTTTTTCCGTCCAAATATTGTTCTGTGTTAAGCCAATCAAAGCCGTAGAGTGCATTTTTTAGCAAAGTTGTTAATATTTGATTATTTTCAACTGATTCAGTCATTTTTGATTGAACTTTTGCTGCATGGGCAAATTTTAAACATTTTATCATATCAATGTTATTAAAAATTTCTAATACAGACAATATATCTCTTTCAATGCACAAGAATCGGTCTAGTGCATTTTCCAAGGAGTCTATGTTAGAATTGACATCTAAAAAGAAATATAGAGTTTATTAAAATAATTGTACTGATATACAAAATATCGATAAACTGTATGACATTCTGTTATATCTTACTTAATAGCAGAAATAACTTACCTTTAGGTATTTTATCCCGAATATCTGTAACATCTTTACTTTTGGTCAGAATAGAGTGTAACGTTTCGTCTACAATGTCAATAGACTTTACCATATCCTTTAGTTCTTGAATAACTGGAACACTATCCAAGCTAGATCTAAAACTTTCTTGGATGGCGTGGATTTCTTTGCCTGCTTCCATAATTAAGGAAATGTCTTCTTTATCTATTTTCGTACTTGGAAGGTCCATCTGTTGTGTAATCTCTTTATGTATTTCTGTCATAGTTTCTATAATAGAACCAGTGGAAGTTATATCTTCAGAAATTGACTTATCTTCAACATCAGAAGAAACTTTTTCTTGGATGTCTAGAAGCTGAACACGGAGAGCTTGAATTGGTTCAAGCATTTCTGACAAGACTGCTTTAAGAGAAGTATCATCAGCTTTTTTGGTAATAAGAGAAGACTTTGTCAAGCCTTTGCTTTCTGAAGAAATATTTTGTAATATTTTTCCACACTCAGACAGACATTTTAAAATGATTAAATATTTTCCTACTCCTGAAGCGTCTTTGTAGTTTTGGTGTTTGTGCAAGCATGTTACAATTTTTATCAATATATTTTTACTTTCAAATTCCAGTGTGGTAGATGAAGAAAGTTCTTCAACACATTTCAATATATCGTCCATTTTAGCTAATAAGTTGGATCCACCCCTTGCAAATTCTTTTGTAGGATCAACCATTTCATTTTTTGTGTCTTCATACATTTTTTCCAAAATCGGTTTAGCAATGTCGAAAATATTTTCAAACTTTGTTATTAATTCTTCTAAGCAACCTAACTGTTTACTTAAAATTACATTTTTTAGGGATTCACTTGCCGCTTTAATATTTGCTGATGGTGTCTTGAATAATAATTCTGACTGTGAATCTAGCAACTTTAAAACAGATTTTTGGACCATTATTAAGTTGTCATCAGCATGCAATAAAAACGACGACAAATAACTATCGACATCTTCACGTAGTTTTAGTTCTTGGCGTTTAGATTGGAAATCTCTTATAAGTTTTTGGAGAAAAGTAAATTCTTGTATCAGGCGTATAAGAGTTTTATGGCTTAAAACTTTAGATATAATGTGACGTAAAATAGAAAATTCGTTTCTGCAAGTTGTGAAAAAGTCCTGTAGAATCATTAAATCAGCAAGAGGTGTATCTTGTGCTGAATCTTGAACAACACTTACAGCATTTTGAAGAATATCTTCTATGTGTATTAAAGAATCTGTTTCAACTTCAGCTGCTAACTGTGGTGTTGTACATGAGGTCAGATCTGATAAATGAGATAAATCAACAAAATCATGTTGTTCTAACACCGCAATATTTTTTTCAATGTCATCTATCGCCTGTATCAACTGTGCTTCATTTACCCGTTTGTTGGGGGATTGTGGTGTAAATTGAATTAGATCTTCTTGAATTGTTACGATCTTTTCGTATAATTGTTCTGTTACTGTTTTCACTTGATTTATTTGAATTCCTTGAGTGACGTCTGTTGCATTAAGTAAATTGTCAACAGTTTCTTCAAGAGTAATTACCTCTTGAGTAATAGGAATTTCTGAAGATTTTGATCTAGTTGTCTGTAAAATATCTTTGAGATGTTCACAAAACACTCGTAATGTTTCTACTTTGTTAGATATCTCTATCGTTTTATCTGCGGTCTCCATAGCCGGGAATACCACTAACATACATTTTCCTAAATATTCTTTAAATTCACCAAGGTTACTTAACAAAGAATTTACCTTTTCTGTAGACATTTCTAAAATATGTTCATAAATCGGAATGTTACTTGTATCTAAAACTGATAAACTTTGATGAAGTTCTTGCATTGGCTCTGCAATGGCTAACAACTTCGTAGTATTTACCAAATTAACGATTTCGTCTGAGGTTTCCATAACAAAGGGATGTAATATCTCTTCTAAACCTAAGTGCAGTTCACCTAAGGTTAAAGCGATCGATTTGAGACTAGAATAGTCACTTATTTCAGAAAGCGTATCTAGAGCTTCAATCACTTCTGGAGTTTGGAGGATAGCAATATGTTCATTTAATGTTTGTAAAGTTTGTGCTGTAACTGATGGAATCCCCTCCAGATTCAAAAGCCCAAATGATTGCTGTACATCATTTTCTTCTGCTACAGGTAAAGCCAAGTAATCAGAGGGTATAGTATCCGCTGTTGTCTTTATTCCAGATATGTCTTCTAACGTCGATAGTTCATCAACACCTTCAACTCCATGTTGTTCATGGATCATAACAATACAACTTTGCAGATTTTGTACTGCGCTTGCAATATTGACACTGACGTCATACGGAGCTATATCTTCACCATATTGCGAGATTACATCTTGTTGTATAATTTGTAAAGTGGCGTTTAACTCGTGCAGTGGTTCAGCTATAGCAGACATAACTTTACTGTTTTCCTTGAGACTGTCTAAGTTTTCTACTATTACTTGATTTAGTGATAAAATATTTTGATTTAATTCTAAAAGAGGAGTGGCTAACGTCTGTTCGACAGACGTATCAGACATTGTTTGGATATTTTCATCACTTGGAATGTCAGTAGATCTCATAATGGCAATATTACGTTTAAGATCTTCTAGAATAGGACTTATATTTTCCATAGCTGGAGTAAGACTAGTTATCAATTGTTTCACCGACTCCATTGTTTTTACTGTGTTAATTATTGCGATAGTATGATCAATGTGTTCTATAACAATATTAGCCTTGGTTGTTCTATTTACTGGAGTAGAAACGTCTTTGATATGCTCAGAATCTATTGGGAGACTAATTTCATCGGCACAATTTAAAGCTTCTTCGACACTTAACAACACATCAGTAATATTATTAAGAATAGAACAATTTAATTCTGATTCAAATACATGTTTAATGAACATGTCTTGTATAATTCTTATGGTATTGTTTAGGCTAGCTAAATACAAAATACTGTCAGTGCTCATATTCTGTATAGAAGTGTTAAGCCTGCCTACAGCGTCACATATCTCCATTAAATTAAAATATTTCTTAGAATCATTACTCTCAATTACATTTTCTAATACCTTTGTTAGGTTCTTGTGGAATACATTCATGTGGACTTTTACATCAGGCATCGATTCCAGGTGTGGCATGTTGTTTTCTAGCATAATTAAAATTTGAGCCATTTTTTGAAGGACTTCTAACTTATTATCACTTTGTAAAATATCAAATGGTCCAACATTCCTTTCCATAGTTTCAATTTGAGACCATATTTCTTTAAGATTGTTTTTTATAGACACTAAAACCTCTTTCAGCAGTTCTTTATCATCTTCATACTTAGTTTCAGTTGATAATTCTTCAAAAGAACTTCTTAGTTTGAGAACAGATTCCATAACCGTTTCAATTATTTCAGTGTTATATTTATAAACTGATGTGGTTGATTCCTTTACAGATAATGATTCAATTTGTTCTAGGGCTGCTTGAAGGTCTTGAATGGAAGCAGACATGTCATTAAGTATGACCTCACTGACTTTTATTCTGCTCTCATCCGTCAGTTTTTTTTTATCAGAAGTATCAACAATGCGTAATAAGGAATTAAGTGGACTTTTTAATTCAAATACAGCTTTTTGTGTTTCTCTCAAATGCTTGGTTTCTACAGACGGCTCCTCAAATTTAATTTCATTTGCTTCACTTAGTAAGTTTCTAGCTTTAATTGTATCAGCTGAGAACTTAACTACAGTTTTCATTTCATTTACAAATGAATTGATTTCGGTAACCATTTTTTGGTCAGCTGTTATATATTCTTTATCAGTGACAGCTGTAATTTCATTCATCCAATTTTTCATTTCTTCTCCGCAAGTTTCAATAAATGCAACACATGTTTTCTTTACAAGTGTTTTATGATCACTTTCCATATCTATACATTTCTCTACAATAGTTAATGATTGATGAAGTGCTTTTAAAGATTGAGGTAGATTAGTGAAAAGCGAAACACTAACATCTTTAGATTCCATTGCGGAATCTTTAGCTGCATCAGCAACGCTTTGTATTTCTGATAAAGGATCTATTAAACTACTTATTATTTCTAAGCTTCTCGAAGCCGTTGCGGAGGATGACATTAGTTCCGATTTTAATATTATATCTCTTTCAATAATTTGCACATCATTTACTATTTTAGTCAAAGAGGAACTGATCTTGGTCATACTGGTTTTAAATTCATCATCTGACATCGAGACCTGTTTAGGTGATGATTCTAGTTCCAGTTGTGGTTTTACGGGCTCTTCCTTAGATTTACTTAAAGATTTTTCACTTCCAGAACTTGATCGTCGTGAGCTACGACTACTTCGTCGCTCACGTTTATGCTTTAAAACTGGTGTCTCAGAGTCAGCTTTCTTTATAATATCATCTTTAAATAACATAGTTTTAGTAATGTCTGACGATTCTTGGCCTTCTTCGTATGAGGGTTTGGATGATTTTGATTTAGGCTTACCTAAGCTTCGTGCACTGGCAAAACTCTGTAAATCACTTTCAGACATTACTTGAGTATCATCGTCACGCTTTTCTTCTGAAAGTGATTGGTCACGGGACAAACTATAAAAATCGTCAGCACTTCTTTGAGAATCCGATTTTTTTCGTGGTAATTTCTTAGGTATGTCAGCTTTTTCATCTGATAGTAGTGCCATAGTTTTTTCAAGATAATCTTCACCACCAACGTCCTGGTCAAGAGAAAGCTGTGGTATTCCATTTTCATCAGCTATAGAGATATCTTCAACGTCTGCTTCAGTTCTTAGGTCTTCATCAGGCGAGGCAAAGTATTCTGGAGACACATCGATGATTATAGCTTCCATCAGAAGGTTCCCAGAGGTTGAAGTCTCCTTTACAAACCTTAGCGGTGGTAGTTCTACAACATTATGTTCAGTGACATTTTCAGATAATTGATCAGCATACATTTCTACAATTTGCAAGGCCTCTTCTTCGGTCAAATCTGGTGTTTCATATAACGACACTGAAACTTCTTTCCCGTCAAACGAAAACGAAATTTCTCCTTTATCATCTAATGTTATATCACCAACAGGAGTATCGTACATTTGCGAAGTTCTCTCTTCATGAATGGTGCTAAGAGAAAGATTTCTCTGGAGCGCTTGTTCTTCTGCATTTTTCTTGCTTTTAGTTTTCATCGAATCATCGAAGCCAAGTAGAGACGCTGAGCTAGCAGCAATTCCCATGCAATTCTGAGCCTCACATGTATATGTACCAAGACAGCACGTTCCGTCTTGTCCAGAAATTATTCGATGAATATCGCCAGGTTTTAACTCTTCCCCATCTTTGTACCATTTTAGTACAGGTTGGGGTACGCCAATGACTTTGCATTCCAGGTTGACGGCTCCTTCCTCTGACAGAATAGCTTGAAGGTTTTCCAAGAAACGTGGTTTTTTGTAGTGTCTGGGTATGATGAGTTTGAGGAAACATGAGGTGACGCTGTGACCAAAGTCGTTCATAGCAACGCATTTCCACTCAGCTTGGTCGAGTAGCTCAAGGGCCTGGATGTCCAAAGAGAAAGCACCTCGTTCTTCTTTGCCAAGATGACAGCGATTTGACTCGTCGACGGGTTGGTCATCTCTGTACCAAAGGACTGAAGGTTCGGGTGGAATAGCAACTGAAAGCAATAAAGAAAACATGTAAAATAAACGCAAGTAAATCACATAAAGTATTTTTTCTATTTGATTTTTTCTAGTAAACATTTTATCCTATAAGTATTTTATTGTTAAGTATGTGATAACACTTAAAATATTACAAAGTTGCTAAAGAGCTAGAAATGTATCGTCTTTGTATCAAAAGTACCAAAATATACACATCAAACACAATCGCATAATGTACCGAGTACTTGATATTAGTGACTAATTAAAATATTATAATATTGAAATCAAGAACAAACAAGTTTTACGCATGAACGTTTTCCTGTTAAAAATCGTTTTGATCCAGATTATTTATGATCAGAACTTTCCATTAGAAATATATATTTTTTTAAATCTAATATTAAATAATTAGTATTAAATTAATAATTTAATTATTTTAAAATTATAAATAACATAAGTACTTATAGGTATATTTTTAAAATAATCTAGCAATAAATATTTCGTTACCTTTAATAGTAAAACGAAATGGTTCATCAATCTTCGCTTCGACACTCTTTAGGCCCTGGACGAACTTGGGCGCCTGATTCTTGGAGAACAGCTGGAGCTTCTCCTCCTCGTTGAGCTGGTTCTGGATGTCCTCCACCGTCAGTTCCGCTGAGCTGCTGGCCTGGCCCATGCAGTTCCTCGCGATGCAGCAGTACGAACCAAGCGAGTTGGTTCCAGTCAGCTGGTAGTGCAAGTAATTGTTTTTATTAATAATGAATCAAACTTAAACTAACTTGCTCCCGAGACAAATTACCAAAAAATGCATTTCATACAAACTTTATCCTGACATTTACAAACAGAACAATTAGAATTATTATTATTTCTTTTTATTTTAATAATTGATATAAGTATTAGGTCCTCCTAAAGTTCGATTTGCGATATAGCCACTTAAGCCACTTTCGCATTGCCGGGTCACGGATTGTGACCAAAAGAAAAAAAACATCTCAAGCATCTCGGTGCTTCGGAAGGCACGTTTTGTTGGTCCCGGTTAGCAGTCGTTACAACCCACCAACAAGCTTGGACCCGCGTGGTGGGTCATCGCCTAAGCTGTCGTCCATAATGGAAGGCCAGTGCTCAACAGTAGGACGTCTGTCGGCTGATGACGATGTTAAGTATTAGTGCGTTTTCGCATAATCGCCTTTGGATTCTGGGCCAAGTAAATTGTTGTACCTGGTACACGTCCCCCGGCTTCAGCTCCTGCCCGTCCTTGAACCAGCTGAGCACAGGCGTGGGGAAGCCCACCACCTTGCACTCGAAGGAGACCAGTCCCTCCTCTGTCAACACGGCTTGCAGGTTCTCCATGAAGCGAGGCTTCCTGTAGTTCTTCGGAACTGGAATTTTAAAAGCAGACATTGTAGTCGCTACACGACTAAATACGGTATATATTTATTGTATTTAATTAAATTTTTTAGTTTATTTAAATAATTGTTAGACCATGTAAGTAGGCTACTTTGAGTAGGTATGTCATTATAAACTCAATTTATGTGTTTTTGTTCCGTAGAAATTCAGTAGAAATTCAATAGAAATTCAGACTTCACGAAAAGAACTACTTAGTGGACCACCCATGTAGGTTCTCTAACAGAGAATTTAAAAAAATACAAAACAAACATAAAACTTTAATTTACCTCAACTAGGGTGTCGAGGCGCCGCAAACGGATTTCAAGTTCTTTGCGTGTCAAACTAAGATCTTACCGTGGTAATAGAATAGCGCAAGAAACAGAGAGATCGCTCGTCGCGTCGTCGCAAATGATACGAGTGATTTTTTTCCTACGCTGTCACATTGCCGGGCAAAGGCCTCCACCAAGTCCCTCCGTCTATCTCTTTCCAGAGCCACTTCCTGCCAGGTCTGGTGTGCATCCAGATCGGCCCGCCCCTCTTTCAGGGCTGGCTTCGGCGGCGTCCTCCATCTCCAGAGATCCGATGTCCCTTTGCCTGATGCACCGATGCATGTGAACTATTGTGAATAACGTGACCCGCACAATGCAATTTGAGGTTGGCAGCTTTGTAGCCTAACAGAAGTATGTTAAACCCGTTGTGTAATATTACGCACTCTATCAATTCTGCAACTTGTGCAGCGACTACGTCTGTGCACTGTATTAGGATAAACTATAAACTTTCCTACACTCCCACCAATTATCTAGCCCAAGAGAAGCTTCGAAGAAACTCGTTAAAATGGTTACTAGACAACGGATAAACATACTTAAAATACTTAAATACATACTTATTATACATATAAAACACCCAGGCCCGAGAAAATTTAGAAAAGCAATAATTTCTAAATTGACCCGACCGGGATCGAACCCGGGACTTCAGAGATGGCGACACCATGAAAACCGGCGTACAAACCACTCGACTAAGGAGGTCGTCATTAGGATGATCAACATGCACAAAAGAATCTCCCTTCATCCGATCCAACACACCCTTTGCTTCAGTTACACTGAGATCAGGTCATACTCTAAACCAACGAGCATATGAAGAGCGTGATGAGAGGTAACATTGTATAGTTAGACTTTGACCTGACTCCAAGCACTCCAGCAGCTATTTCTAATTGTCTTTCTTTAATTTATACTACATTGTATTGTAGTTTTGTATTGCATCATTTATTATTTTTTTAAATTCATATTTTGTATTGACCTGGTAACGTCTTATTCTTTTTTTTTGTTTGTAAATGTCGTTGCTTCTGTGCGCTGTGGTTTCTTGCGCCCATTCTTTGCGACAGTTAAAAAATGATGTCCTGAATGGGTGGTAGGTTAAAAAAGATTTGGACGATTCAAAGTACTCATTAATTGAGTTTATTGAATAAATATATTTTGACATTGACTTTGATTTTGACTCTGAACACCCACCGTCCATGGTGACGTAGCAGGTGGAGATGCCGACGCGGCCGCCGCCGCCGGTGGCCACGCACTTCCACTCGCCCTCGTCGGCCCACTCCGCCGCCACCACCTCCAGCAGGTACCCGCCCACGCCGTCGTCCACCACGTGGTATCTGCAAACCCAGCGAAAGGGCATTCTTAGGAAATAGAAGTACATTTTTGCTGGAAACTGCCTTCTACATAATTTATCCGTCTTATTAATAAAAATGGCCAATTGTTACATATCGGTTTAAAGTCAGGTTTTTGTTAAAGAAGAAAAATAGTGACAACGTCAATTTAACCCTAAGTGTACCTTTAATCAACATTAAAAGGGAATTAGAATAGTGTAGATGGAACTGTACCATTGTAAATCCAAGTGGTATCGAAGTGTCAAAAATTTAAAACTTTTTTTTTATTAATAGTGATTATTAGCAGTGTGGTCGCGGCTAATTGGCTATTTGACAGTTCTCGGAAAAATATTTAAAAAATTACAAACGCTTATTTTGTACCTCTTTCAATATTTAAAAAAATATATATATTAATAGAAAAAAAACATATTTTTCTTTATTAATTTCAAATTTCGCGCGAAAACGGTTGGTCGTTGCAGAAATTTAAAAAAACTTAATAAATTATGAACACCATACTTAAGCGGAATTTTTAAGTAGGTAGTTATGCCATGATAACTTGAGCTAAATTGGTCATTGAAAACCATTTTTGCTATTTTGATAACTTGCGCCGCTGTCGATTAATCTGGCGATATATTTTGGAAAAGTGCGGTTTGTGAAGACTAATCAGGATATGTGCTACTTTGTACCAGATGTATGGAGGTGTAAGAAAGTGACAACCTGTCAACAACAAATGTCAATAAAATATTGCCCGTGTACATGGCAAGAGTTTAAAGCAAAAGACCGCATGCAGGTCCTTCAGCAAAACTTGTTATATTTTCAGATTCAAAAAATTACAGGATATGTGTGGTGCAAAATGTGCAAAATGTTTCATAGTACCATATTTGTAGGTTAAGGTTTTGAATCAACGTCAAAAATATATTTAGGTTTTGAACAAAACTTTCACATTTAAACACCGTTTTACTATGGAAAACGAGCTGTTTTGAATTAACTGTCTTTCCTAAGGGGTACACTTAAGAATTTAGAGTACAAATAAAAAATAATTAAAATGTCGAAAGTGGATATGTTGCGGTTTTGATCCTAGCCCCCTCTTAAAGACCTTGGCAATTTAAAGATGGTCCTTCGAGCCGGATACCGCTCTTATGAGATGTATCAACAGCTTTATCCATTTCAGACGTACAATGTAACGATATATTTTTATATTTTCTTATAAGATACTTATATTCTTAATTATTTTTTTAAGACCTTAACTGATCTTATACCTATCACTGGGGTCGAGTTTTCCCTCCTTGTTGTACCAGGCCACGGTGCGCGGCCAGGGCGGCACCATGACGTGGCAGCTCAGCGACAGCGGCTCGCAGATGCGCACGAACTGGTCCTCCAGCTCCTTGGTGAAGATGGGTGGAGGGTCGGGCGTCACGCTACTGAAACATCAAATACATAAATAAACACAACGGACAAAGGATCTCCACCACGTCCCAGTCTTGTGCTGCTCGCATCCAGCGGCTACTCGCGGCCTTAACCAGATCGTCGGTCCACATTGTTGGAGGTCTGATACATTGGCCAGCTTACACTGGGTCTTCCGGTACATGGTCACCACTCAAAAACCTTCTGCCGCAACGGCCGCCGGTTTGAGGAGCGATAACACCTAACTCAAAACACCTTTCAAAGATGTAAGACCAATTATGAAAATGATGAGTTTTTATTTTCAACTTGAACAGTTACAAAGGTGTATCTGTTGGAGTTGAGTTTAGTAACTACACAGGGTGGAAAAAAAAGACCGTGGTTGGAGGAAAAGTACCCTTAATATTTATGATGGCAAATTTTACTGAAAGGAAACATTCCTCTACTTTCAAATAAAACTTCATTTAAAGATTTTTGTAAAGTCACCTGCTTAAGCCGGAAAACGAACCTGTGAAATGTGAAAAAACCTTCCTGAATTTTATGATACCAACCGAAAGTATTATCTTTAATTAGAGAGAGACCAAGAATACGTCTGGGCATACGTGAAAATGGGTCTCATTTTGAGCAATTCATAAGCTATGTGAACTTTTCTCAAAATAGTAAGTAAGCTTTACAATAAGAACATTATTTTTCTTGTTCTTTCTTTAATTTAAGATACTATGTTGTTTAAAAAATATATCCTTAAGAATGACTCTTTCTGTTAGTATCATAAAAAACAGGATGTTTTTTTTTTCATTTCACCGGTTCGATTCCCGGCTCAATAATCTTTAAATGCATTTTTGATTATTTTTGAAAATAAAGGAAAGTTTCCTTTCAGTAAAATTTGCTATCATCAATATTAAAGGTACTTTTCCTGCAACCACGGTCTTTTTTTCCCACACTTTTAAACTTTCGCGTCCTATATTATAAACAAACATTTAGACGGGAATTAACGCTAAATAACAAAGGCAAATTACGCATACCTTTTTATACCCAACATTTCGACCGAGTTGCACCGGTCGTGGTCATGATGCGGTGGTCCGCCCATGACCGTGTGAATAAGTGTTAGCATTAATCCTCGTCTAAATGTTTGAGCTCAGTAACTACCTGGATGAAGGTCGTTCTTTGCTGGTGCGGCCCACCACGTGGACCTTGGAGGAGGAGTAGGCGCGGCCCATGCAGTTCACTGCCTCGCAGGTGTAGGTGCCCAGCGAGGTCGGGTCCTCAGCACTCGCAGTCAGCGCAAACACGTCGCCGGCTTTTATCTCGCGACTGTCCTGTAATCCGATAAGAGTCGGTGGTAAAATCTGTTGGCAACATTTTAAAGTTCTTCTTAGAGCCGGCGATAGATGAGCGAGGTGGTAGGATTTTGTTCAGAACTGGATGAAGAAAGTAGTCGTCAACCTGTTCGATTCCCATCCGACTAGAAAGTATCTATCTATGCTAGTAAGGCTATCTAAATAATCCATAGCAACAGTGTTAGTAGCATTGATGCATTCCAACAGTTAGGAGATAACTAGTTCATAAGTAACTGATGATCCTAGACAAAGTGCGCTTCCACCTTCGGTCTTATTGCAATTACTATCATGTCAGATTAAGCGCTACCCTGTTGTAGAATTACATAAATTATTTTAGTTCACCTGGACCGGACACATCTGTCGCATGTCAGCAGATTCGCGTGAGGTCTTTGCCCTGCCGTGGGGCGACTACGACTGTAAATAAATAAATAGTTCACCTTAAACCAGCGCAGCACGGGCGTCGGGACCCCCACCACCTTGCACTCCAGGGAGACGGTGCCCTGCTCGGTCAGCAGCGCTTTCAGCTCCTCAACAAACTCTGGACGCTTGTATGCTTTCGGCACTGGAATCAACAGTTAACATGTTCTTGCATTCATAAAACCGCAGAGCCGAGTCCATTCATTCATCAACAGCAAAAATATGAGAGTACATTTCTTAAACTCTTTAGTACAAAAAAGTACGCTTTTTATCATGAATATGTACCACATTGAAATTAAGGTAATCCTTCGTGGTCGTGTTGGGAAGCATCACACGTCTCTTGGGCTAGTGAATTGGTGTGAGTGTAGGAAAGTTTATTTATTTATTTAAGTAATAAAAAAATATTTATTTATACTTCAGCTTTATTTTAACTTATTGTATCGGTTTAGTTGTGAACACATTCCAAAGGCTATCTATAGGTACTGTGACCTTGAAATTGATACCATATTCATCAAATTACACACATATTTCAGTAGCTGTCCTGCTTTAAGTGCAGGCGTTAAAAAACAGACGTAGTTATCATAGCTACACATTTCCGTTACGCATTTCCAGTTTGATTGTACAATATCCGGTTAGTTGCGAATCTGATAAATTGAGAATCTGGTAAACTGCTCCTGAGCGAAGACTGATAATATGTCGTACCAAGAACATTGAGGTGCGCAGTGTAGTCTTTGTCATCCTCAGACATTATCCAAGAACGAAAAACGCAAGTATTTGACATCTTTATAACTCTTCCGCCAAGAAGCATAGAACCTGCCAACCCATACCCAGGACGTTGAGGTGTGCGGAGCAGCTGGCGCGGCCGCCGGCGTTCTCGGCGGAGCAGGTCCAGCGGCCTGCGTCGTCGACGCTGACTGCCGCCAGGTCGGCGCACCAGAAGCTGCCGTCGCGCACCAGCGCCACCCGCTCCGCCTCCATCAGGCGCCGCTCGTTGCGGTACCATGTCACCTGGAACCAATTCCAAATTCCAAAATTTGAGCTATAATTTACAGGAGGAAAGTATTCTTTAAGCCGTGTAATTTCTCATACAATGACTTATAGAGGGCCTAGACCAATAAAACTAGTTCAATAAAAAAGTATTAAACAATGACAGAAAAATGTGATAAAAATAAGTTGGTAGTTAGCACAAACAATTATTGTACAATTTGTTTATTTGTGTCGATTATAGCTTTCTCCCATGTAGAGCTATGTTTCTAGTGAGAATGTAAATCGATATTAATCGAGAACTTATCAAAGAGAACAATGAAGTTCCTTGAAGAGAACTTAATATTTTTAAATTAAAAATCTAAAAGCAATATCTGCGCTGACCTAATTGTTGGCCTAGCCTAGAATGGAACCGTGTCACGTAACAAAAGATAGGAAAAATAAATATAACTCCATACGGGGAGTTAATAATAAATTTCTAAATAGGAGTATTTGTTTTTAATAAGGAGTCCGCCTTTGAATGCCTTTGATCGTGCTACGCAGAGACAAAGCCTTCTGTAAATACCGCCTTAAAACCAACGACGCAATATTGAAATATATGCAGCAATCTTAGCTTATAAATGTTGTTAGGTTTTTTATAAAATAAAACTCAAAGGAAGTAGCAAACAAGTTCAGTCGGAAACATTATCTTTAAATCGCCTAGTTAATCACTTTTCGTCTTAGATAAAAATCTAACTAAAGGATACTACCACCCCCTCTCTTCTCTTGGGTGTCGTAAAGGCGACTAACGGACTAAATATTTCACATACATCCAAGAGCGTAGAGCGGCGATGGGTTCACAACCTGTCACGCTAAGCACATGTGCAGTCGCTATTCGGTGAATAGTGGACTATGGTACTGGACTGCTTTTGCTGTCCTCATTACCTAGTCTCTGACTAACCCTTCGGGGATAATAGTCGTGATTATATACACTTATGTACCAATCCAATGTACCAAATTTATGTATGTAAAAATCCTCTAAAATAGGAGGAAAAGTATTTTAATGAATGGTAAACCTATAACTCGTAAGTTACATTTAGTGGTGACGACTTAAGGGGCCGTCCATTAATCACGTGATGTTTTTTTAGTATTTTTTAACCCCTCCTCCCCCTTGGTAAGGTTTAAAAATAACCCCCCCCCCCCCCCCCCAACCAAAATCACGTGTATTTTTTAGTAAGTAAAAAGAAACCTAAAATTTTTGATTATTATCTTTATTATAGTATAATCTAATTTCATTCTAGAAAATTAAAGACCAGAAAGGTTACAGGTTGTTTTTTTTCTTCAACGGCGAGTCAAGGCACACTACACGCCGCTTTCGGTTTAGAAATTGCGCGTTTGATGATAAAATAAATACACGTGATATCTTACTACACCCCCCCCCCCCTCCCCCCTTGTGATATTTCGTGATTTTTGCCGAACCCCTCCCCCCCTTTCGAGCCTGGACGTCCCCTAAGATCAGCGCGGTACGTAATGGCCCAGCCTGCCCACAGGCTGTTGACCGTGTGGGGAGGCCCAGCGGTGGGATGTGTCAAGCTAAATATGAAAGCTAATCAAAAAAGTTGTTACTCTATGTGCATGAAAGTATATAACAGAATCCCAAATCAATTTAAACAGGGACCTATAAGTTTAATGACAAGAAAGTTACGTATATGGTTGTTAGAAAAATGTTACTATAGCTTAAATGAGTTATTTAATTAATTAATTATCAATTAGAATAGCGATTTTTATACTTATATTTGACATCTTGTTTATACCTGTTCTTTGCAAATAAAATACTTTGACTTTGACTTTGAAACATGAGACATCTAACTCAATAGGCTGGCATAACCGTCTAAATAAGAAAGTCTCGATAATTTGTTTAATTATGATTAATTTTTTTTTTTACATCTAATAAACCTTTGTATTTAGGTATTCAAGCCGAAAGTATATCTCTGGGGAATAAAAGCTTTAGTTTTGTTTGATTTTGATTTATTTAGTTTTCCTTTTCATCTAAAACACTTTTCTATTTAAGTGTATCTCTGGGGAATAATTCATTTAAAACAGCGTTTAAGCCTACGGAACAACTCCTTTGTGGTCGAGCGGTCAGCAACCCCGACTGCGAATATAATGAACATGTGTAATTTGTGACCTAGTCGTGGAAGTTTAATAGTATTTTTGTATGTTTATCCGTTGTTTGTCGCCATAGCACTAAGCTATGCTTAGTTTTGAGCTAGATCATTGGTGTGAGTGTTGGGATATTTATAAAATTTATTATTGAATTTTTAAAACCACACATCAAAACGAAAAAAAATAAAGACGCTGCAATTTTAAATTAAAGTGAAAATGACCGATTCCCGCATCCTTACAAAACATTTATAAATCCACCAAAAGGTTGCACTCTGGTAGCAATAGAAACTTTTCAATGAACAGTGACTACACATTGTAGCAGATAAATAGCAGCTTTGTCCTGTGCAGTCGCCCGTAGTCACAATGTATTGTGCGTTTGCGAGTCGCTTCCCATTGTCAGCGCGAGTTAAACCTGTCAAAGGGTTGCTTTTATAACTCTTTTATAGCGAAATACGGCCACCAGCTGACGGAATACACAGTAGGATATATTTCAAACGAATATAAAAGATAAAATTAAAGGCATCCGGTTTTATTGTGTAACATTCAAGCTCAACATGACAAGTAAAACGTAACACAAGCGCTAGCGCGTTCGGCTTGCGATCTTGCCCGCTAAGCAACTTCCGCAATGCCGGGTCGCTGGATGGGTGCCCAAATTAAAAACATCTCGAGCTCCTCCGTGCTTCGGAAGGCACGTTAAGCCGTTGGTCCCGTTTTTGTCGTAAGATGACAATCGTTAAAACCCACCAACCCGCATTGGGCCGCGTGGTGGGTTACGGCCCAATATTCCCAAGTGCTCACGTTCACGTGGGAGGCCGGTGCCCAGCAGTGGAACGTTTATAGGCTGATGATGATTAATTTAGCCATTGATTTCTACTCTAATTGATTACAGTAGGTACATAAAGGAAAGATGATCTTTGGTATTATAATATTTTGTTAATGTGTTATTATTTTGTTTGATTATACCATAATGATTATTATTAAGCATAATAGACTGCGGCTGAAAACAAAATAAGTAGTTTGAGTATTGTTTTAGCAATGGGCATTTATGCACTTCATTTTTCCACTAATCCTCATCATGATAGCAGCAACAGACAATGGGGATTTATGGATGACAAGTCTACAAATCCATAATAATTGGTAAACTCAATGGGGGAGTGGAATAACCCAACAAGATTTCAAGATTTCAATCTAAACATTAATGAAACAACGCCCATAACTTAGCCTGTGTACCTCCTGCGTACATCTGTACTACTCATAGTACGTAAGAAAAATAAAAATCTGTGGTCTTAGTTTTCATTGTCAGTGCTAAAAATATTTTACTAGCGGCATCTAGTGACTTCACGGGTTACGACAAAAAATAAAACGTCACAAAGACATCTGCCATTCTTTTAAAAATGGCGTCGGAAGATGGGCGAGCTGACGTGCGTTTACACAGAAGTAAGGTAATCCGTATTAATCGTGTATGTTTTACGTGATTTCATAGCTTTTTTGTGTAAAATAGTTATTGATAGTGTAAACTAATTGTTCAAATTATTATTGTAAGATATAATCAAATATTCCTAACCTAACCTCTATATTCTTTTCTATGTCCTTTGAAAAGTACAAAAGTATGGAATTAATATTTTTCACGCCTGTATTCCCGAGTACTATGTAAAGTACGTTGGCGTTTTCTATAACTATTATGTGTTTTTTGGGGTTAGCAACTCACCTCATCGCGGTAGTTTTAAACGACTTAGAGTTTGATTAATCTGGAGATGATTCAGATGATGACCCTAGTGAGCTAAGAAGCTTTACGGAACACACAATATGTCGCGCATTCCGTGCACCCGACCCACTGACCGAGTCAAAGGGAATTTAATCGCTCGGCGGCTGCGGCTCCATTCTATCGCCTCTTGTAAGCCGTTGGCGGATATGAAATATTGATTCGCTTTAGAGATACGATGTGTATTGTGTATATAAAGGCGGTTGCACGTCAAAGCTAGCACGGGAGCGAATGCGAATGGCACAAACACAGGCCTGTATCTAGCAGTGGGTAGAGGAAGGCTGAAATTATTATGATGATAAAGACACGGTTTACAATGTTGGTATTGACTGTTCTTTTTTTTAATATTACTGCGGTGCTCTCCCGATTTGTCAAAATGGAAAAGCTTTAAAGCCAATTCCTTTTGCCCTTCCCCTTTTTTATGTATTTTTTTGTATGTACTGTTCCTTGCTTTGATTTGAGGCAATCAACTTTTTATTATTTTAATTATTTAATAAATTAGGGTTTAAAAGACAACAAAAAAGTTAAGTTCTATAAACAGAACTACTCATATTAGTTCATCATCATCACCACCAGCCCGCAACCTGACTGCTGAGTATCCTATCCTACTAATAATATAAACGCGAAAGTTTGTAAGTATGGATATATGTTTGTTCCTCTTTCACGTAAAAACTACTAGACGGATTTGGATGAAATTCGCCATAGTTTATAACCTGGATTAACACATAGGATACTTTATATCTATAACCACGCGGGTGAAACCGCGAGCGGCCGCAAGTAATTCATATTTGTTCGCGTGTTGTCAAATCACATGGTCAGAACAGAAATACAATAAAACAGCGGATGTGGGAATCGAAATAGACGTATTATGTCATTAGTGGGTGGGAATTCTTGGCGACCAAGGCAACCAAGGTGTGTCCGTATACCTATAGATACATGGATGACATACGGTTGAAATTGATAATCATAATGTATCTGTTCTTTTGCCTGCTAGAAATTTAAATCAGTGAACTATAAAAAAGAGTTATTCTTAAATTACCCGATAAAGGATACCGTTTACAATCAGTTAAGCTGCAATTACTAAACGTAACTGACAATCACTGACTTAATGTATTATCTACTAGGCACCAGTTATTAATTACTTTACACAATTAGTGCGGTGTTGCTGACATTTTCACATTGTAATTATTTCACTTCATCGGGTATCTAAGTCAGAAGACAATTGAGAAGAGTATTTTAGCTACTGTCACACAACCGGATGAGAGATGGGTGACCAAAAGTTTTGGCACATTAGCCGTTGGTCGTTGAAACTCACTAACACCCTTTTGGCCATCGTAGTGTCTTTAAGCATGTGTAGGTATCCTACATAAATATAAATGTAATTAAATAACTTTAATATCAAATGATGATTAATACATTTATATATAAATATAACAAAATAACATTTTATACTTTCATGGTCACTACAATTATTTTTATGAAAAAACGGGATTTTACCATGTCTGAGTTGTTCGTTTTCAGTCCCCGATATTTCGGCTGCGTCTGCTCCTAACATCCACCCGCATTAGCTGCAGTTACTACGTGATCATGGTGCATGTAACTGCGCCGAAATATCGGGGACTCAAAACGAACAACTCAGACATGGTAAAAATCCCGTTTTTTCATAAAAATAATAAATATAACATGTAGGATCCCTACACATGTGTATGAATGAAGTACATAAGCATCAGCCTATGTCTCTGCCTATCATTCCTCAGGTAACTCTTATCAGTGGTTGCACACTGACCAGATAACCCAACTAACGAATTATGGAAAGTGACGAATTAAGGATATTAGTGAAATTGACGAATTTCAAAACTGACCAGTTGCCGAAAGTGACTAATTAACGATACTGTCGAGTAGATAAGTGACTCCTAGAATCATCATCATCAACATCATCAGCCGCAGCACGTCCACTGTTGGGCAAAAGCCTTCCCCAAAGATCCCCACTACGACCGATCGTGACCTTTACTAGATCTTCTGTCCACTTTATTGGAGGCCTGCCTACACTGCGTCTTCCGGTACGCGGTCGCCACTCAAATACCGTTCCGTCGTGTTACTTCCAATGATAAGAAATGTTTCCATGAGTGAGATTAAATGTTTTAGTTAGCTTTTTGCAAGTTCTTAAGGCGCTATATGGCATTTTTACACAATATATTTGGCAAAATCACAATGAGATAGTTAGCGAACTACTGACAAATGTCAAATTTGACGACCTCCTTGGTCGAGTGGTTTGTACACCGGTTTTCATGGTGTCGCCATCTCTCAGGTCCCGAGTTCAATCCCCGGTCGGGTCAAATTAGAAATTATTGTTTTTTTTTTTAAATTGTCTCGAGTCTGGGTGTTTTCTATGTGTAATAAGTATGTATTTAAGTATGTTTATCCGTTGTCTAGGAACCATTTAACGAGTTTCATAACGAAGCTTCTCTTTGGCTAGATAATTGGTGTATGAGTGTAGGAAAAATGTATCTTTTTATAAATTATAAACGGGTTGTTTGGTGTGTTCACTCTCAAGCGTGGCGACAGCAACTAAAGCATTATTGTTCTGAGTTCCACCCACGACCGCAGAATACATAATAGTACAAGTTCACGACTTCTAAGTTAGAAGAAGTGAGAGAGGTTATAAATAAGTTCTAACATTTCCCTCCTGTTTTGTGACTCTGCCCCACATCCTTGAACACGGAATGCAAAATCTGTTTGCAGGAATTACCTACCCATACTAAATATTACTCCATGCAATATAATAACATGTCGTATTAATGAACCTTTGCGTTGCGAGCTAGATGCCAAATGGGACAGACTATATCGGGAGAGCAACATTTTGAAGTTTCGGCAGCCGCGGCGGATGCATAACAACGATTGTGATGTTGTGGAAGAAATTGCTTTAAACGCATGAGAGTGCCAAATTGCGACTTTGTATATTTTATTTATTTTGGTGCTGCAAAATATCTTTCTATCAGAATCTATTGAATGGCACAACTTGCTACGCTCACACAAATTATCTAGCCTAAGTGAAGCTTCTATCTTAAGCAAGACCTTATTTGACTGTGGTAAAACCCGCCCGACACGTGCTCTGTAAGGTCAGTTACGGAAGTAGCTACACGCTGTACATGCCATAAATCTTTATTTAAAAGCACAAGCACCTGTTAAATTATATACATTGTTTTGAAAATATTATTTTCCCTTGGCAATTCTACCTTTCTTGTGCATGTTGTTCGGTTATGGATTGCATTATTTGACCTTTGAACGACTCCCACGTGCGAGCTGCACGTGGGAGTCGTTCAAAGGTCAGGTTAGAAGTCTTCTTTAGAGCAAATAGCTGTCAATAATAAGGCCACCTTTTTCCTCTTACTCTGTATCACTTTATTTATTTGTATCAATATTTTTGTGTGCATTAAAAGTTTAATTATTATTTCTGTTAATTTAACTACTCAAGTGTTCAGTGACTTTCGTTGCTGACTGTACCAAAGGCAAGTCAGGTGGTCTTAAATCTAACTCATGGGTATCGAATCTGAGATGTCTGGGTCTGGGACCGGTAGGTCCACTACTAAACCACATGGTCGAATGAATAATTCGATTCCGCTCCAGAGTGTTACGTCAAAGTCGTAAAATGTCCAGTGTCGAATTTGCGTCCAGATCGTAAGAATTGCATGTCTTACAGCGTCTAAGTAGTGCCACGTCTATGTCTCCTACGGTCCAAATCGTGAAATGTCCAAGTCGTAAAATGTCCAGTCTATACTAATGTCACAAAACATTTAATGATCATTAATAGAATTAAGAACGGCTCGTACCGAAAACAAAGTATGAAATCTATTTAGATATAAATAATTAAATAATTCTATTTTTATTATTTATGAATGTCATGAACTACTCACGTCACTAATACTCATCTACCCGACTTAATAGTCCATATGACACTTTAAATTATTTTTATGTAATAAAAAGTTCGATAACTCATGTTGTAATAATCACTGGACAAATAATTAAGAACATAAACTGAAATATGGGATGATATGATTAAATTAAATAACAATTAAATTTAATAAATTGAAAAATGTCAGAGGTATCACTGTAGTTTATAAAAATAAGTATTTGGTAGGAAACCATTGTCAGCTATAATTACCGCACTGCATCGACGAGGCATCGAGACTATTAGATGAGTTTGGCAAGTTTCAATAAAAATAGCGTTCCACGATTCCACAAACGCATCGTAAAGCTCGTTTAGATTACTTGTTCTTTTAGCGGATACGCTCCTCTTCACTTCATGCCACTTCAGATTGGGCTATTTGCAGGCCAGTCTAGCATCGAAACTGATTGCTCCCTAAGATTTTTTTTAACAGATTGGCAGTGTGTTTCGGGTCATTATCTTGTTGAAATATCCAGGTCACTGTAACGTCTCCTCAGCGTAAGAAAGCATTATTTCTTCCAAAATGTTCTTGTATTTAAATTGGTCTAGATTAGCTTAATTTTTTTTCACGGGGCCCACACCATATCCAGAGAAACATCCCCAAACTTTAATGTTTCCTCCTCCATGCTTAATTGTTTTGTGGTGTATTTATTATTCAACGCTTGCTTTGCAGGACGTCGTACATACGGACTACAGTTTTCCATCAAAACTCAGTCTATATATTTTGATTAATCAAAAAATAATAAAAAAAATTATTGATTTTCATCCAGCTGCCGTACTTTCGAGCAAAATCCAGTTTCGCTGAAAGTTCGCAGTTTCTTGAACAATCATAGAATCCTCTCGAGATGTCTTATTCCGAGATTTATGTTTTCGAGATACGTTTTTGGTAGTGTGAAATTTCTTAAAGTGATTGAAAGCGTTAAAAACTTTAGTTTTGAACATTTTATATTATGATCAGCAATCTTTTTGTAAGACCAATCTTAAAAGAAGTCCAAATGAGACTCGTATAGTTGTTTTATTTTTTCAAATGGGCTATAAATATTGAAAGAAAAGATACAAAATAAGTTGCCAAAAACGTCAAATGTCCAGCGAAAATAAAAAAACCGGTTACCATTTAGGCCCTTCGTACACAAGGCTACTAATGTTGTATACAGAGGCAAGCATATTTCTCCAACTCAGAAATAAATTTAATATTTTTGGCTCTGCCATCTTGGAAATCGCCGCGACTTAAGTAGCGAAGATCTCGACTGGCAGGTAGCGCGCGACCGGCGCGACTCGAGTCGCGAGACAAATGTCGGCGACGCGACTAGTGTACAAACCTCAATGGATTTGTATGGCGGTAGTCCCTTGGAGACTAAAATCGTCGAGTATCGGAGATTTGCGTAGCCTTGTGTACGAAGGGGCTTAGGATACAAAATTCAAAAGCGACTTAGACAAATGTAATTCGAATGATGACCAAACGGAGTGGCCACTCAAATGCCATAGCACTCCTTCTATGCTTTAGTTATTTTTCTGAGGTGCAATTATAATTTTTCATTCCTCGCACGGAAAGTAGGTCTGAAGTTGCCTGAGGAGCGGGAGGAAAGTACTTAGTACTTTTCCTCCATAGGGAGAATCGTTTTTCTGACATGTGTAATTGTGACTAATTATTATAATAATACTAACAACACATTATTTTTCCTTGGGTGTCGTAGTAAAAGGCGATTAACGGATCAAAGACTGCGCACATACTACAGCATAGAGCGGCGATGGGCTCATGAAAATAATACTACCAACCCCTATCTTCCCTTCGGTGTCGTAAAAGGCGACTAAGGAGATAAAGACTACAAATACAACCAACAGCATAGAGCGGCGATGGGCTCATCAAAATAATACTACAAACCCCTTTCTTCCCTTGGATGTAGTAAAGGCGACTAAGGGACTAAAGACTGCAAATACAACCAATATTAATAATACTACCAACCCCTTTCTTCCCTTGGGTGTTGTAAAAGGCGAGACTGCACATACATCCAACAGCATAGAGCGGCGATGGGCGCATCAAAGTAAACTACCAATCCCTATCTTCCCTTCGGTGTCGTAAAAGGCGACTAAGGGACTAAAGGCTGCAAATACAACCAATAGCATAGAGCGGCGATGGGCTCATCAAAATAAAACTATACCAACCCCACTCTTCTCTTTGGTGTCGTAAAAAGCGACTAACAGACTTAAGACTGCACATACAACCAACAGCATAGAGCGGCGATGTGCTCATCTAAATAATACTATTAAGCCCTCTCGTCCCTTCGGTGTCGTAAAAGGTGACTAACGGACTAAAGACTGCACATACATCCAACAGCATAGATCGGCGATGGGCTCATCAAAATAATACCACAAACCCTCTCTTCCTTTGGATGTCGTAAAAGAACGACGGTTCTTCTACCGTAAAAAGTTGTGAAGTCCATGTACTTAATACCAAGTCGGTTGACTTGGCAATCGCACTAAACAATCTAATTTCATAAAGAAAGTATGTATTACTTGTGAGATACATTGTGTTTTCAATCATGCGATGGCCAAGTCAACCTACTTGGTATTACATAGATCTCATAACCTAGGTAGAGGAACTGCGTTGCGAGGCTTGGTTTTGTTTACAAGTTTATTTTCGTTGGTCTATATTAACACAGACTGGCCATCAAGAGCCCTTAATCGCGAGTATTGGAAAAAGGGAAAGGAGGCCTTTGCCCTGCAGTGGGACGACCATGGCTAAAGGAAATAAATACCCTGGAACCTGTTTCCAGGGAAAAAAGAATCTTTCGAAAAGTAGGTATCTACGAACAGCATTTCAACTTTTTATCATCAGTCTATAAATGCCCCACTGCTGGGCGCAGGCCTTGCCCCGTGGGCAGCGGCTCATAGAAAGGCTGGGCCATTACCCACCGCCCTGGCCCAATGCGGGTTGGTAGATGTTATCAACTGCCATCAGCTTTGATCAACAATACAACTAGATGTCAGGTCGGCGCTAAAAATGTGTCTCGGTAAATAAGGGCGCACTTGAGAAGTGAGCTCTTATTTTCTTGCAAGGCATAACAGGAAAAAGTACTTTATTTGTTGCATCTTAAGGTTGATTTCACCACTAAATGTTATTGACGTCTTTTCTTTTATAAGTGACAGGAGTAATTTATTGCTTTGAAAAAGTATTTATTCACGTGGACAGAATTTAGCTTTGATGTTGTACGTGACGCGTTATCTAGTTGGTATTGTTGATCGAAGGCCATCAGCTATTTTTAACGTTAATACATAAATATAGGGTCTAACAATATCAATAAGCTAACGTTTAAGGGGAGGATCTATACATCACACTGAGCATGCTCACCAAATTTAGTTCAAAACTACAGGCTCGTTACCGAGATAATCAACAAAACATTATCATAATTCATCAAAAAATACAAAACCGTACAACTGCACTACACGCACACAAAGTCAGTCACTTGTAAAACTCTAAACATCGACATACTACAACAGCCCAACATGCACATTGCACACTAAACTCGGAGCACACTGAGCTATCTTTTTACTGACGCTTGCGTACGTGTTAGTAAAGATACAGCATGTTTCATGATGTGCATTATTTTAATTAATTTAGTTTGTTAGAAAACATAACTTTGAAAATTCATTATAAAAATGGAGCCTATTTTTTGTCATTGTATTCGGAATGATGTATAGATACCGCCCTAAAACGTTCGCTTATTGATTTTGTTAGACCCTGTATATTAAGGATTTAGGACTATTATCCTAAAAGGGTTAGTCAGGCACTAGCCAATGAGGGCGCAGAAGCATTCCACTGCCAACTGCACATGTGCTCAGCGTAGGTCTGTGGTGAGCCCATCGCCGCTCTATGTCGATTTACGACACTCACGGGAATAGAGGTGTTTAGTAGTATTCTATTAATGAGCTTTACCGCGGCTTACCGTCATAAATCTTAAGAGGGTTCACGCATTTCGGTTTTCTACAGAAACTTCTAAGTCGAATTTTTTAAAAACTAATAAGCCAATTTTGATGAACCTTTGCATGCTAAAGTACAGGGATCTTAAAGTAGTTTGTTGAAAACATTTTTCAAAAACGTTTTTTTAGCTGAGTTATTGCGATTTAAAGTCCACTATAGAAAGTTAAAAATCGCAATAACTCAGTTAAATGAACCTTTTTTAAAAATGTTTTCAACAAACTATTTAGATCCCTGTGTTTTACTTCAGCATGCACAGTTTCATAAAAATAGGCTTGTTGGTTTTTAAAAATTCGACTTTGAAGTTTATATGGGAAACCGAACTGCGTAAACCCTCTTAATATTAACATGTCAATGCTTACTAACCAGCACGTGAAGTAGGTATTATTAAGATTCTAATTAAATTGTACTGTACTGCTATTGTTATTATTGTAGTACTGTATTGCACGCTAGTCACACTGGCGTTAATTATCGTCTTAATTTTTAAAATACACCTAACCTAACCTAACCTAACCTAATGTAGTTAGCCTTTTTTATGCTGTGCCCTAGCAGGGCGTGACATTATGTTTTAACACCTTGTTTAATGTAATGTGTTAAGCTATAAATTAATTAATTAATTAATTAACATACTAAATATAGTTCTTTATTCCCCTAGCAAATCTAGGAAGCTAATACGCTTTAGCGCTTGAAATGAAGTTAGCGTCGCTGTTCTGACGGAGCTGTGCAGATTGGCACAGACCGGACACAGGCGCACAGACGCACAGGCCAGTCAAGTGGGCGGCAGGATTGGATTACAATCTCTCGTGATGAAGCCGAGCATAATATCTGTCAGGGTGTTAATCATGGAGCAAATACATAATATCACGTGTCAACGCATTGCAATTTAGAACTGATTTCTACAAAATCTGTCCTAAATAAGTATTCGATCGGATAAATTAAAAAAAACAATTGGGACTCGCTTGTCGTGGTCACGTACATATAATCACGACTATTATCCCCGAAGGGTTAGTCAGAGACTAGGCAATGAGGACCGCAAAAGCAGTCCCCTGCCATAGTCCACTTTTCACCAAATAGTGCTGTGCTCAAAGGAACAGGTGGTGAGCCCATCGCCGCTTTATGCAGTTGAATGTATGTGCAGTGTTTAGTTCGTTAGTCGCCTTTTACGACAGGGAAGAGAGGAGGAGGTAGTATTCTTTAAATGCCGCGACGCGATACAGCCGAAGCAAAATATTATTTTTTATTTGTTCTATATTAACGCAAAAGTTTAAAAGTGTAAAAATTATGTTAATGCATATTATATTCATACAAAAGAATGTCTAATTAATAAAATTTCCCACTGCCCTAGGTAGTAAATACTCCTTTATTATGTACTAGCGGATCCTCGCGGTTTTACCCGCGTGATACCCATTCCCATGGGTAATATCGGGATAAAATATAGCCTATGTCACTTGGGAAGAATGTAGCTTTGTAATGGTCAAAGAATTTTCTAAATCGGTTCAGTAGTTTCGGAGCCCATTAAATTCAAACAAACCAATCTTTTTCCTCTTTATATTATTAGTTTAAATGAACAATGTAAAAGAAGTGTGGCAGTATCGTAGCAAACGGAATGCAATAGTCTTCTTTTAATCCTGCAGTAAACGGGCGTGATTTAAGTATGCACTTGTGTGCTACTATAAACTTACACTACCTACAGACTGTAGGTAACAGTCTTAGTAAATTGGCAATTATAGGCAGGATGTTATAGCAGAATGCATTGACTCGTATACCGGTAATGAAACTGCTCGCTTGCTATGCTCGTTAATTGCTGCTCTATTAGTGGACATCGCCTTGCGATAGGGGGACGTGTTCCTACTCGAGTGGAAAAGAGGTGTTAGGGGGTAGACGCTTCCATTTTATTCAGTTCGCAGTTTCGTTACCAGATTATGAGTAGTTGAACTGACTTGTTGCGTAAACACATATTAGGCACAAAATAAACATAGAATAAGCTACCAATAGTTATTCAGTGTTTTGTTCCTGTCATGCAAAAGTAATTTTAAATTTGAGTAAAAAAGAGAAAACACGGAATAGTTATTCTGACCTTATTCTCTGTTTATTTGTAAGGCACTCAGGCACAAAATAAACAAAGAATGAGCTACGAATAGTTATTCTGTGTTTTGTTTCTGTCATGCAAAAGTAATTTTAAATTAGAGTGAAAAAGACAAGACGCGGAATAGCTATTCCGACCATCCTACTAAAGTAATGTAATAATATTTTTTTCGGTTTTTTTATTCAGCCCATTTTGTCCTACGCTGCTGAGCAAAGGCCGCCCCCAAATCTATTTAATATTACTAAATACTAAATTATGGTTTATATAGCGAAAGTTAGAAAGCAACCAAAAACAAATGATTAAACCGTGTACTCGGTTCTGGATTCAAATTGGAACCGGTCGAACCGGTCGCTAAAACATGGCCGGTTCTCGGCCGGATGACCTAATTCGAGGCTTTGCGTGTGAGCTTCGGGGGAGAGATTACCCAGCCGTGGGGCGGTAGGAGTTCTCACACGGATTATATTGATATGAACAGACACGTTGCAAGCTTGTTGTCGGTCATTGCACTGCTTTAAATGGAATTTGTATTATTTCAGAAAAGAATTGCGGCTAATAATAGTTATGACAATATGTAATTAACTAATCACATTAAATCTTGCATGTCGATTCTTTAACGCTCTATATTAAACTGGCCCCTACTTCAACGCACACTTTCCGATCTAAAGTAAGCTTTGTAACATTAGTGTAGAGTCGAATTTACAAAATTCGGATTTGATAACTCGTTGCGAATTAAGCATGTCGTAGTCCGCATTCTTTAAACTCAAATCTACGCTAACATCACAAAGGTCACTGTTTAACTTAACGAAGGGTTAAGCTTAGGGGTCGAAGTGAGCGCGAGTTTAAGATCGAGCGTTAGGGAATCGCCACCTTAGTCACTGTCATTTGTATTGTCTTTTCCCATGGGCATAATATTGTTGTATATTACGTCCATTTCTTACTCTTCCATTCTCCTCTAACAGCCGCCATCTCTGCACTCACTCCTTTTTGTCATCCATGTCACCTTTCACGCAGTTTATCTATCTTTTCTTTGGTCTACCCCTCCTCATGTACCCCCCTACATTCATATCTAACATCGTCTCGGTCACTTGTATTAATATTCTATTCGACAAATTCTACTCTACTCGTATTAAATTATCAAAACTAAACTAATCCAAGCGAAACCTACAAATAGCCGCATTTGATCCAATGTGTGGAATGAATTCAAACCGAGTTAATTCCACACCCGCAGTGAAGGTTTCAACGGCCCGTAAGTGAAACGAACGGGTAACCCTGTTTTTTAAATATTTATTTAATAAAATTAAAGCATTGCACTGGCTTAATTTTAGCGTCACATATAATGTATCTTTATTATTGAAATTTTGCATTCACAATGCTATATAGAAAACGGATAAAATGTTTACTAGAAAAAAATCAACCAGTCTCAGGAAGCTCGAGTGGGATTCGAACCCACGACCTTTGGATTGCCGGTTCACTGCTCTAACCGCTGAGCTACCGAGACCCCAGAAGACTCGTTGAATTTTTCCTAGTAGTTTGATTACGCAGCAAGCCAGCGGTATTACGTCACTGTGAAGTCTACCCTCACATTCGAAAGAAATACTATTGCAAATATTTAACAATCGATAAAGACGTAATTGCTTTTAAATATCTTTATTATTGAAATTTTGCATTCACAATGCTATATAGATAACAGATAAAATGTTTATTAGAAAAATAATCGAATCCCACTCGAGCTTCCTGAGACTGGTTGATTTTTATCTAGTAAACATTTTATCCGATATACATAATAATGTAGTTACTGCCGCATAACTTATCTACTTTTCAACATGTGAATGGTGTAGCCAGCCACATAATCAGCCATACATGGGTATAGACGATTATATGACATCTATAACCATATCTTTTCTATTTAGATGTAATATTATGTATCGCTGTGTTTTACAGTATGATCTTTCTAAAATCATAAATACCTTATATTTTAACCTAATTTATACTTTTCACCATATGGTAAAAGTTAGCCATTTAAAATTATAAATGAAGAGTTTGTTAACGTGTAGCAACAGTGATCGTAAAGGCGTGGCGCATTGGGCTCGTAGTCGTTGTCGTAGCGACTACGACAGTGGGATGTTCTGGCCATTCATACCTTCGATCAACAATACCAACTAGATAACGCGTCACGTACAAAATCAAAGCTCAATTCTGTCCACGTGAATAAATACTTATACAGCTACATTTCTTTACTAACGAACTGAGACAAAAGTTATCAAACAGTTTTAAGTTCAACCGAATTACAACCCTGGCACCCAGTAATAAAGTCTTCTAAGTATTTCTCTCTCGCTCACTCCATGAAGTGTTACACAAATGTTGGCGCGCGCGTCTATTGGCCAAACATTTGTAGTGTGGGTTGAAATCGGTAATTGTGTTCAAAATTTAATGTTATTTGTTAGTATAAAGCTTATAATTTATTCTGCATGTACTTACCGAAATTAAGACACTCCGGCCGTTAAATTGCTTTCTCGGGCATTATTTATGCAACTTTTAAATACACATTGCGGCGTTGTGAACGTGTTTACATTGGCCGTGTTTCAAGCAAACTAAACAAAATAAACGCTCACTTCTCAAATGAGCTGTTATTTACCGAGACACATTTATAGCGCCGACCTGATATCTATTTGGTATTGTTGATCGAAGATTCATACACAGTAATTTGTCAAAAGCTTTTAGCCGTCGTTAAACTTTTTACATCTAAGTAATGCACTCCATTAATGTAGTAGAAAACGAAATTTTTACCTTTACCTTTAAATTTTTTTATACACAGTTTCCTGCAAAGTTTAATTTTTGCAGTTGTCCATAGTTTATTAGGGGCCGTCGATGGTATTACGGCAGGCGTCAGCACGTACACTGACACAGATACACGCCAAACGAGCATATTCAGGTGCACCTGGATACGCTGTACACAGATGAAACCTGATTTTGTATCCACGAATATGCAGTGACTATGTACACAGCTTGTTATGTTTCATTGGCTTCTACATCATTAATTATTAAACTATTAAACTTTTAAACTTTCTAATCACACCAATTATCTAGCCCAAGAGAAGCTTCGAACAAAACTTGTATAAACATACTTAAAGTACTTAAATACAGACTTATTATACGTAGAAAACACCCGGACCCGAGATAATTTAGAAAAACAATAATTTCTAAATTGAGCCGACCGGGGATCGAACCGGGACCTCAAAGATGGCGACACCATGTAAACCGGTGTACAAACCACTCAACCAAGGAGGTCGTCCTCATCATTGTTGTAACAATTAGCAACAACCCGCATTGTGCCAACGCCGTGGCTTATGGTTCGGTCCCCATGTGCTTTAGTCCATGCAGGAAGGCCCGTGACTAGCAGAAGTACGTATACCAAATACACATACATACTCGTGCGAACACACATACATTACGCTCTTTCCCTCTACCATCCTGACACACATCCTGAGGGCCTACTGTCATCTCGTAGGGCTGTTCTAATCTAAGAGATGACAGTACTGTAGGCCCCTGACTCCTGACCCTTTCCTGCACTAGGCGTGTAATTTATTTCAAGACTAAGTTATTCGCTATTTTTTTTTAAATCAAACTAGCGAAGCAATTTGCCCTTGGACTATATTATTAGCCTAGTGCGAACTATGTTCAATAATTTGTTACGGTGCGGAAGTAGAAACCACGCCGCCTTTATAGAATACCGGGATACCGTTGCTGTAAGCTAGTTCCATAGAATGTTGCTATTGATAATCTACACTTAGTCAAAACCATATGACTTAGAACACAGATTGTCGGAGTGAAATATTGCACCAAAACGGATAAATAACTTAATTTATTTACTACGAACTTTATAACTCAGGTAACAGGAATGCAGAATGTCGTTAGTCTATTGGAGCATGCAAATAGAGAGGAGCCGAGCACTCGGCTATTTCTCGTTACGCAGAAAGTTTCCAATTACTCGTATTGCTAAATAACTCGGATCAAATTCTCACTCCATATTTATGCTATTAACAATACAAATAAAACTGTATTATACAGCAGAGCGATTCTTTAAGTTGGTAGCAGCGGCTGCCGCAGCACTGAGAATTGACTCTGTCTCTTTCATATTCATAGAGTTGGAAAGAGACAGCAGATCACAGCCATGCCACAGTGTTAAATAGTAACACTGTGGCCATGCGCGCAGCGTCTATGTGTCGCTTAGAGAATCGCATAGCAGTACACACACAAGCCACGCTTTTAGATAGAGGGTAAATAATTCAAGCGTTTTTAAAATGTTATAATTTACAGCAAATTTTCAAATCTAATTAGTTCTAACTCGTGATCTTTTACGACCAGTAACTAAGTAAATACAATCTAACTAGTTGGTAGAAAAAACTTCTTTAAAACTATTTAACGCGAGCATTTCTAAATCAATTTTTCAGCCTCTAGCAGGGGCTACAACAATGCTACGCAATTGCACGACATAACCTTTGCGTGTGTAACAACATAGACACCACGACATTTACCAAGATCGCATGCGGCACTTATAAGGAACGACAGAGATTGGAACGCCAGCCACGCGCACCAACAATGTCATGTGCTAGTAAACGCTTAATTCGCAAACGGGTAAGGAAACGTCGTCTCAGACCATAAAACTCAGTGGAACTTGTATGCGGTACATCTCTTACACTCCTACGTAAACATACAATAATTAATTCTAAAAATAACATGTTTCCGACGTGCCTGAAAAGCGCCCGCCTGTAATGTGCAGCTCGGAAAACTCATAAGATGCCACATACAATGAAACTGTTATAATTGTTTACATTAAAATGTTAAAAGATTAAAATAAATAAGTTATGTGCATTTTATAACAATTACCTAAGTGAGATGCGCTTATTAGACTTTACTTATGTTACCGCCGTACTCAGAGAATACGGCGGTTAGTCAATTAAGTTTTAATGACAATTGAGTCTCCAGCTGTCACTTTCGTATGTGTTGCGCTAAATAGAGAAGGAAATACATTTAATTGTCAATAAAACTTAATTGACGTCTCTAAGTAAGGCAGAAAGGGAATTGACAAGAAAATAATCTAAACCAATAAACCGGAAGATGGCAAAATTAACAACCTCAGGAGGTAACTAACTACCTCCTCGCTGTCTGCGAGCTCATTTAGTCGTTATTAACGCAATAAATCAAATGTTATCATAAAACAAACGGAAGTATGTTTTAATCAGAAAGAAAGTCGTCGTTAGGTAAGTATCGATATAATATGTAAACAAGTATTCTGTGATCCAAACCTATTATAATCATTCAAAAGTAACAATAAAACAACAACATAAAGTAAATTACTTATATGTATAAAATTCAACTACTTACCTAAACATAAAACTAAAGAAAATAAATATATAAATAAAGGATGTCCTCCAACTGTAAAACTGATAATAACTTATATTTAAATAACATAAATAACATGAAATAGAAATGAGAATCTAGATGACAGGATGCTGCGCCGATAAATATAATCATGCAAGTATTCAGAACCTGCACAGACTACTCGACGTCTGCCAGTACCAACAACTCACCTTGCATTCGGTCGAGCTGACGATCTCAACGAGGAAGCGGGTCCTGGTGCCGACCTTCACGGTGAGGTCCTGGAGGCGGCGGAGGAAGCTGGGCGGGTCGTCGCCCGTCGGAGCCTCCTCCGCGGCTACCTCCAGCCTCACCCGCGCTGTGTCCTTGCCGGCTGCGTTGCTGGCCTGCCAACCACACAAACGGTAAATAGGTCTAGCCACTAAAAACCTAGTAGGCAAGCGCCGAGGAACACATAGTAGAACCCTGGCCAGTCAAGAGCTGGTCATCAGGAGCAGGAGCTGACACGTCCCTTACTACAGTTAGAGTATCCCGGTTAAGTGGACCTCCTCGATAGGGGCCTCATAACTGCTGATTTTCCCCGAATGAGGCGTATATATTTAAATATTACAAGAGGGATAATCTGTCTCTTGGAACCAGGCAGCGTCTAATTTATTTTAGGCTAACGCAAGTGCAGCGCAAATACTTTACTGTAAACTCAATGAAACACCTGTCCCAAGTTCAAGACGTATAAAAATAACTAATTGGGGCGTACTCCTCGCAAGCGTCGACTTGAAAGAAAATTAACCTCTGTCAAAAGATAAGGTATCTACTATAAGAATTTCTGGTGCACATGGTCTATTCCGTCGTAATCATCTTCATCGTTAGATCTACCAGATTTATTCTGTACCTTAACGTTCACTGTCATGCACAGTATACAAACACGACTTGTAAATTCTTTTTTTTTTACAATTAATCGCACTGAAATCTTCATTCTAAGTCACAAAACATAACTGCCTTACCAATACAATGACTCCAGTAGTCAAGACAGTGAGCGTGTTAAGCCGTTGACAGTTTGTCGTAAAGTAAAACGGGTGGCATAAACACCTGCGTAGGTACGAGTACTAACCCACTTCCAACAAGGGCACCAGCTCATGGCCAGAAGCGTCGCGGAAAGGTGTCGGTGAATGGTGCTTAATGGAAACAAAGTGTGAACGGGGCGTTGGGGACATGGTCCAGGCCGATCCTCAGGGTGGTACGCATATTCAGTAGGTTACACCTCCTCAGAAAGAAGCACATCTTCGGTACAACACGGTATATTAGCGTAACAGGGATCTCCAGTGGAAAGGGAGCGTCCTGATGATTGTGGACCCTCAACATTATATTGATCTCCAGTATTTCCGGGATCTGAGTAGAGATGTCGAACTCCAGTTCGAAGGGGAAAAGCAGCCTAAAGTGGGTCTTCCGTCCAGGGCTGATCGTCAGTACGACGCGGACCTCGACGTTGAGGTAGACTGATATTTTCGGTACCAGGCAGGCCAGCGCATGCCTAAGGAACTTTTTCACATCGCCTTGCCCCTGTCTTTTCAATAGAGACATTAGGACAGGCGCGCCAAACTGTAGTGTTACAATGAAATCTAATTATAGCTGCTTCCAAAAATATATAATGTTTTTTTTCGCAGCAGCTCAAGCAACACGTGCGCTGAGCTGGGCAGACAGCATTGTTCAGGACCCAGACCATGCCTCATCGTTATATATTGATTTACGGAATACATATAAATTAATAATGCCATCCATTTTACGTCTAAAGTAGCATACTCATTGGCTTCACAGCAGAATTTGATTGAATTGTGATTTCATAAATGTCAACTGTAGCGTACCGAGTTGTTATATTACTAGCCCCAGCCCGCGAATCCGTCTGCGTAAACACTCCGGATCCCGTGACGAATTTCCAAAACTTTTTTGCACGAATTACGAACCAACAAAGTTTCAGATGCCCTTAAAGACTTAATCCCAATTTTTTCTTTACACAGATGGTTGTGTGATGGGATGTTTAAGCAATGGTGGCTTCTGCACAGCCCAGACGCCCGGCAGTAGGTTCATCATCTACATTGGGCGCCTTCAAAATAAAGTTTGGAGGTCAGTAGACAAACTTGCGGTAACATGAAGTAGCTTTCAACTGACTTTAGACAAGGCTGGTCCACTGTTTGACATCGTCCAACCATTTACGTCTCGTATAGGTACTCGACTTCGACTTTGACAACCTCCGTGCTTGAGTGGTTAGCACGACGGGTCTGGCGTCGCGTCATCTCTGAGCCCCCGGGTCCGATTCCCAATAGGGTCAATTTAGGAAAGCTGTTTTTCTAAATTGATTTTGGGTCTGGGTGTTACCATATTAACGAGTTTCAAAATAAGCTTATCTTCGTGGTGATGGTGGTGGATGGTTGGTGTGAGGGTAAATATTTTTTTTTATTTATTAGCTAGCGGCCCGCCCGCGACTTCGTCCGCGTGAACACCCTGTCTCCCGTGACAGATTTCTAAAAGTTTTCTTCACACAAACCAAGGCCTAGCATGCGCAACTCGAGAAAATTTTCTCGACCCATTTTCTCGTGTTATGTCTAAACACGATATGTCAAAAATAGACATAAGTAATAGTAGTTTTTGCTTGTCTGTGGTATTTTTGTCTGCAAACCCTAACATGCTACCATAGAATAATAACTAAAGCATAGAAGAAGACTCGTATAGTTGTCCTATTTTTTCAAATGGGCCATAAACATTGAAAGAAAAGTGACCAAATAAGTTGTCAAAAAGAGTAAGTGACAATTCGGACACTTTAAATTTGGACAGTGTCCGAATTGACACTTTTTAATTTTATTATTATTTCACTGACGATTCGGACAATATTAAATTATTGGAGCTGTTCAGTACAGTCAGATAAAAAAGCTTCAAAATATAATGTTTTTTACTATAGTATTTTATTTTTAAATTAATGTAAAGAAATCAATTGAAGTTTTTTTACTGACTGTACAAAGCAGCTATTTTTGTTGGTGTCCGAATAGTCAGAGAAAAAAATACATAAATTAAAAAGTGTCAATTCGGACACTGTGTCCGAATTTAAAGTGTCCGAATTGTCACTTAGTCGTCAAAAACGTCAAATGTCCAGCGAAAAAAAAACCGGTCACCATTTATGATACCGAATTCAAAATCGACTTGTACACATGTAATTCGCATGGTGACCTAACGGAGTGCCCACTCAAATGTCATAGGTCATAGCACTCCTTCTGTGCTTTAGTTATTATTCTGAGCATGCAACATATTTTTAACGAGTTTTGACAACTGTAACCGAGATAGTTTGTCGTTCCCGCCATCGTAGGAAGAGAGAATATTGTCCGCGACATATCTCGTGTTTCGCATGCTATGCCTATACTGATAATTACGAACACAGCAAAAAAATAATAAGCCAAATAGGTGCAGCCGTTATAAAGTGATGCGCGTACAGTACACTCACAGTACATTTCGGCAATTGATTTTTATTAATATAAGGTGACTTCTAGAAGCCGCAAGAAACTTCAAGGGCTGGTCAGGTCAAGTGTTTTAAACATGACAAAAATGAGGTCTCATTGCAGACTAACGTAAGTACTTATCGCCCAGCTGCCGCGGACAGGTCACCAGACGGGTGGGTCAACGGCCGGCCGCTGCCCGCGCGTTGTTGTTAATTTTAATTGTTTTCCATTTTATTTGTCTTACGGTATTGCTTTAAAATAAATTAGATACTCAAAGACTATCGAATTAAAACACACATAATAAATTATTTAATTAAAAACGAAAAAAACACGAATTCCTTCTTTGTCATTTTTATTCATGTCTAAAACACTTGACCTGACCAGCCCTTGAAGTATCTTGCGGTTTCTAGCAGTCTTCTTATATAGATAGATACTCACTTGTAGCGTGTAGACGCCGCTGTCGCCGGTGCGGGCGGTGGCGACAGTGAGGCGCACGCCGCCCGCGTCGTCGGAGGTCGTATAGCGATCGTCGAGCGACGCCCCTGCGCGACTCCTGCGGACGGCCATGTTGGTTTCACTTTTTTTTTTCAATAAAAAAAAATTGAAAATAACGAAACATTGACAAGAATTACTGCCTCAAAAAAAATTGTTACAACTTATTGTCAAAACGGCTACGCACCATCAGGCGGGCCGTAAGCTCGTAACATAGAAATATAAGAACGTAAAAAGCTAAGCATTCAGAAAACCAATGCTGTAGCTAAGTCTCTATCGAAAAAACCCTAAACTTTCACCACTATGTCCACAGGTGCAAAGGTTCTGATTGGACGACCACCATAACGATGCCCTTTTCTGCCGCCAAATAGTTTCATATTGCTGAGTTTTACATTGTCGGTTTTAAAGGTATTTACAAAAGTAGTTTTGCGTTACGCCCTATTCGAAAGATTGTTTGTTATGTAACTCTAAACTCTTCATTTGCGTTTCAACGTTCTGATCTGTCAATTTTCCTATAGTCCAAATACAAAAATTGCTGGGACACGATTAGAGCATCATAGTCAGCAACATAGGTACGCGTAAAACCCTTCAGTATCGCAAGCGCTTCTCCCCACGCCTCCGTTCGCCTGCTCAATAAAATAAACAAAAACGCGTATGTGTAATGTGCGAGCTCCTTTACTGCACTGCGAGCTGGTTGGCGATACATAGATAATAGGAATCTCGTACACTGTAGGTTGCCCTCGTAGAATATTCTGTTATGACGCGCGCGTGTATGCACTTAGAGCCTCCGGACGGTCAAGGTTACCGTCACAGCTCTTGCGACTTGTAATTTAACTGTTACTGTCCATCACGCTAAAATATAAACTCATTGAAACTCTTTGATGTTCCAGTAAGTGATTCTGTTTGGTGTCGCCGCGGCCTGAGGCCGTTTCGAACACCTCATATTTTACGTGGTAATATTACAAGACATCATTTCAAAGCACCATCGCAAACGGGTAGATGAATTAATATCTCGAATAATATTTAATTATGTTATTTTATCTTAGTGGGTGTAGAAGTCTTCCCTTCGCAATAATATTTAATTAACTAAATACCAGAGCGCGCTGCAGTTGCACTGCGAATCAGATGAAACTTTTAATTAGTGTAGAACTCTCCGAATCTGGCAGTTTCAGATTTGTAAAGGCACGACGGACGCTTTGAAGCTTCGTTGGGAATGCTCGGATGCAGTGCAACAACTCGACACGGCACGTGTAATAGAGCTACTAGCTGTCTACTGTCACAGAATAACTAATAGTACTACCGTACAGAAGGTTCACTCTCTAACGACTTTCACGCGAAATTTAAACTTATCGTGTGACCCGAGCGTTCATTTTCGTTCGTTCGATATCGATTTGACATCATGACGTCACAGAGCGTAGGGTTAACGCGCGCGCGCATGTATTACGAGTTAAGCGGCTCGGCGCTTGGTGTTCGGTGCTATGGCTCGCGGCAACCTTTACTACCATACGCCTGCGGCTTAATATGCTCTAAGGCCTGCGGCCTGCCTGGGAGCCGCGCCAGACGAACCTACCTAAACTGCGTAGTGACACCCCCCTGCTACTGATATATTTGATTAGACATTGCTACGTCACTGTCGTGTCCAGCAGCGATTAAAACAGCTTCTGTTCCGACAATTTCGCATTTCGAATAGCGTCAGAGCGGAAGGTCTACTCTCTTTTTCAAAAAAGAAATTTCGGTCGATTTTCATTTGCTATTTGCTTCGGTCTCCGTTATTTTTGAAATTTTAAATTTTTTTCTAAAAATTAACAATCTAAATGCCAAACCTATTTTGTATGAACGAAATTTCGGAAGGAATGGAAACTGCTGTAAATAGCAAACGAAAATCTGTTAACGCAACCGCCATTCAAGTAAGCGTGGAAATGAAAGCTTACGCAGTGATTTTAAAAATACATTTCCACGTTTTTAAACGTTACTATCATATTGTAAATATGTGTGTGTTTTTGTAACTTTATTGAAATTAAAGTATTGTTTTCTTTTCTTTTCCTATTAAACAAAACGCTTGTGAGGCGCTCCAAGCAGGTGACTTTTACAAAGATATCCTATAATTTGTAAAAGTCACCTTTCCCCGACTGGTAACACAAATAGAAATCTAGTTTCACTTCATTGTGTGCAGTAGAGCAACCGGAATTTCGTCACGGCTGCAAGCGCCATTATTGGTTTTTGGGGTAGCGTCGTCGGCCGAATTTCATGTTCATTCAATTCGTTCAGTTCATTCAATACATTTGACCTTTGACTTTAATATTCAGTGCACCCACGCCGAAATCATATGTGCTTGACTGTTATAGCTTTGAGCTTTTTAATTTAAAAATTAAAGCTGGAGAAAACCTTGCGGTAGTTCGAGCTAAGCGTTTTTATGTGGGAGCTTACCACCTCGGCACGAGTGGTAAGCCCCGGCCTAAGGTTACGCCCTTGCGCTGAAAGCCTGCAGCCTGTGGCGAACTTACAGGAGCTTTCTCTTCACCTCGCCCGCTGATCCGGATCACTTAAGGCGCTTCCGCTGCGATAGCTCTGCGACCGTAATTAGCTGCAGCTAGTAGCTTTACACGCTGCAGCGTGTTAAGGTCACAATGCAAAATAGAAAATGGTTTCTATATTAAACTTCATACGTTCTTATTCTTTAGCTTGTGGTTTTTGGCTTGTCTTTCTATTTAGAATAAGACTGTTTAACTTGAGAGTCCTGGCAAATAGACAGCAATCAAAACAGATGTTCGCTTTAAAATGTACGAGTAATAGTCTAATTGCTCAAATGTAACTAACAGTTTAAAACTTAATAGGTACGCCTGCAGTAAAAAGGCGGGGTGACATTAAACTTTTGAGATGTTTGCGGATTTTGGCATTTACACCGTAACCGGATTTCCCGCAAAAGATTCCTAAACCCGGTTGTGTAACCTGTACCTACAATCTTACTAGAAAAGCTGGATCACGACGAGCGCTTTCCCGTACCCAGCTAGATTCTCCGAGGCGATTGCGTGTGCGTTTAGGTGTGCGGCTAGGACCCCGGCTCAGGCTGACAGGGTCCTACAGGAATACCACCCGGGCACATGTCTGTATCTAGTAAAGCGCGCGTGAACCGGGTCTTAATACTCCTCGGCCCCAAGTACGGGATATTGGCGCTATCTACCGTGCACGTTTTTTTATCTACTACAGTTAAGCACTGGAAGCTGACCTTAATCTCACCTGATGGTAAGTGACGATAGCCCGGAATCCTCAACAACCTTTGAGGAACTGGCTATCTTATCTCTAAACTGTCGGCACACAGTCTAATAACATTGTTGTTTTGGCGCAAGACTGTAGATAAGATGGCAGTAGCTAGCTAACTAAACCAAGTACCTACAAAAGATGTACCCGCCTCTGTCAATCGAACACGGTACCTCCAGGTTTAAGACTGTTATATAGCTTAGCCACTACATCACATAGGAAGAGAAACGTGAACTGTTCCTTATTAATGGAATCGATGATAGGTACTCTCGTTTCTGAACAAACTTATTTAAGTAATTTAATTGACTCGTTGTATTGGTATAAGTATATTTAGTAAGTGAATCGCATTTATTTTTAAATCGCATTTGCCGGTAGCTGCTCTGGCGGGCGGCGGCGCCTTAAGAGCTGTTGTTCCGCTTTTTCGTTTAGTTTGCTACAAACGGCAACAACAGCCGGGGCGCCGCTACCGCTGTTTGTTTCCATTATGTTACGTAAACCGACGCGTGCACTAGCGCATCTTCCCACGAATAACTAAAATATGGTATACGAGAGCTACACAAAAGAGTCATCAGCGCTTTCCTTTGCGAGCTAGTATATTAACTTGAATTTAATTAATGTTTCCTTCGTAGGAACGGTGCACCTGCAAAATTAATTTGCAGAGTACCCTAGTTCACAGTTACAGTTCTGGGAAAGGTAATTCTCCCTTTGACGTCGCGAGTTGTAATTATATTCATAATGAAATATTAATGAATACCACACGTGAGTATACTAAGAACGGTAACAGTGTGGCTGTAAGACGGTAGACTCAAATGATGGCGGTGGTGAGACAAGTAGACTACGACAAGCCATGACTAGGTCAAGCCATGTTTTCTGGTCATTGCTGAACAGGCGGTCTCAGATCAACCCAGCGGCTAGTGGCTAGTGAGAGGACCGGTCATTAGCAAATATGCCCTCCTTCTGGGAGACAGCCCCGCATATGAAAAAGGGGTAGAGCATGTCTGTTAAAAATATAACCCAGTAGGTATATTGACTTACCTCATCTACGTAAAATTACTAAAACTATTACAAACATTTTTCAACTTACGACCTACAGATACATATTAATGTCTAGTCTCGATATAAACGAGATAATTAAAAATAAATTCAATAAATAAAAAAGTAAACACATTTTTTTTACATTTAACAGAACATTTAACACTTAATAAACCTTAATTAACGTGCCTACTTATATATTAGTGACATTGATTTGTCTACTCTAGTATGTGCAATGATTTACGATAATCAAACATCGAGTATGGAATGCGAATAACATTAATTCAGATTCAAACGAAACTAATGAGGTATTATATTATTTTACATCAGCTGATTAAACCACCGCAACAAAATGAGAGGCATCTATTTTTCTATTGATATTTATAATATGAAGACCCCAATTATCATGAAAGTTAATTTTATCAATTTCTTATATAATTAACTCATACCTACAAATAAGATCGTAGCTATAACAGTTACTATTTAATTTCATGAGTCAATAAAACAATCCTTAAAAGGTAAGTAGGATATCAGTTAAATTACTATTAAGTACTTTCATTTACATTGTGATTATAGTACTAAGAACTCATGTTCTTTAACATAATATAGTATTTAGATATTGTTACGGTTATTAACTGTCTTGTATAATGTTTCATTCGTTACTGGATCTGGCTGCACCAAAGTACTTACGGCGTCAAGAGAATCGGGGTCAAAATGAAGTCGATGACAGTACAACATCCAGTTTACATAATGGAGCTGTGTAAAGTACAGTCGGCCGAATTAATCTATTAACACTTGGCACTTTGCATTAAAACGATGATGAATAGTAGAAATTGATGGTTATCATTATAGTGTATATTATTATTGTTGAAATCATAAAATTTTGTATTCTATTTACTTAACTGCTACTTTTCAATGTGCATTAGAAAACCTACTAAACCTTGAAATCAAAAATAATGTACTTATTTAATTTTGTAAAATAATTCAAAGTACACATACACTCAAACAAATTTAATTATGTACGTATGTAATATACCTACTCGTATAGGAATACACACGTTTCTACGTCTTAGAGAAATTCACAATCACAATCCTTGGCGACTTTAATGCTCACCATTCTGAATAGTTGTGATCCAGGATAACTGACAGTGCGGGGAAAACTCTTGAAAACTTTGCTTTGGCCAATGGTCTCTCCCAACTGCATGGTTACACAGCCCACCCGTGTTCCAGATGTTGTGGGCTAAAACTATTTATTTTTTATTTTTATTTTTGTGCCCACTTCCTCCTTCTACCATCGCACCGCTCGCCATCGGAACAAAGCATACGCACATTTCCTCGAGCCATTGTTCTCTCGAACGGTTCTCTTCCAGAAGTGCTTTATTCCACGCACTACAAAACTGTGGAATGAGCTGTCATCCGAGGTTTTCCCATTAAACTTTCTCTTTCAAAAGGTGTGTAAAGAGGTTTTTCTCAGATCGGATACGCAAAAGCAACACCTGATGTCCATGGGCGGCGGTGACCGCTCACCATCAGGCGGCCCCCATCTGCTCATTTGCAGACTAACATTATAAAAAAAACCTCATAACAAAAAAAAGGAAAAAGTTACACAGTAAATATTGCAATGCACAATCTCGGTAGCAGTTAAAACACAAAAGTTTACGTTTCAACAGAATACAAGTCAAAGTACCGTCTGTGGTGATACATCAGCGCGGCGGAGTGTACGCCGTGTGGCTTACGCGGGTACGTGCGGGTAATATACACTTACTTATAGATACACTTGCGACAGCCATTGAAGTGCAAGCAAGCGTGCGCCGGACAATGGGACGCGTCACACTACGCTCGTTACTTAGGCCGCGGGTGATGCCGCCGTCTGGCACACACCTTCATAGCTTACGGTTTGAGAAAACATTTTTGCAGCGCGCCCCTTTTACTGCCGTGCCCACCCGTTTGTTGACCCAATCGACGGAGAACGCAACATCTACGTCGCAGGGTTACGAGGCGAACAAGAAAGTGTCCGAAACGACTGAGACTGTCTCATATTTTTGAACAGTGTGAAATAAATTATTAATATCCTAACTACCTACCTAATATTATTAACGCGATGGGTTTGTTTGTTTGTTACGCTTTTTAGGTAGGTTACTTTTTTGCGGAAAAAATTACGCGCGCGAAGCCGCAAAGGTAAAAAAGGTAAAAGGTAGCTAAGGATATAATTAAACGTAATTCCTTAAACCATTTTTCAGGACGCGGGCGATAGCGACTGCATTTCATTTCAGATATAACGGAGCTTCATAATTGGTGGGAGAGTTTGTTAAAGTATTTTTTTGATCATCGCGTCAAATAGAAAACCTTGCGGTGAACACAACTGCACGTTGAAATGAAACTTGATAAAATCTACTAGCGTATATTTTTAAATAATATTCTTAGTATCACTTTGCAAAAGCGTCTTTTAATATTTTACTCCCCATATGATAGAGAAAGTGCTATCTGCAGCCTACAGCTATGGTATACCGTATACCATTGTAACATTTTAAACTTGCAAGCTTGTATGGTCACGCTGAGCACATGTGCAGTCACTATTTGGCTATGGCAGAGGACTGCTTTTGCGGTCCTCATTGCCTAGTCCCGAAGGGGTAGTCTCTGACTAACCCTTCGGGGATAATAGTCGTGATCATATGTATGTATGTATGTAAGTTTGTATGGGAACCAAAATGCGTAAACCCAATTAACTGAATTTTTATTTACAACCTTTGTTTTATAAACCACATTTATTCTGTGGAGTTACTTGGGCCTATTTTTCTCCGCGCAAATATGTCCTGAATGAGTTGAAGGCAATAACATTTTTGAACAAATCAAAAGCATTTTTATAAAGTCAAAATAAGTAGCAAATTTTTAAAGACTATTAACGTACGACAAGAACGAAAGAGCTCAAAATGTTTTAAATTGGCTGTCCATCCGGGGACTCGGTATTGCGAAAGTTGCTGAACAAGCAACATCACAACACAGCAGACGCGCTAGAAAACACTACGGGCTGTCTTCGTTCATCATCGGTGATTTAAACGAACACATTTTTTGTTATATAGTTGTAACACGTCATCCCAGTGAGTTACGCAAATTTTTGTTTCGTTAAATGCGAATGATGTAAGCGGTGACGAATGAATGAAAGCCCGCCGCGCCGCCCCGGCCGCCCGCGCCGCCGTCGGATAAAGAGCAATTTCTCTCACATCGCGTTGACCGTTGACTCTAATTATTTTCATGCCGCTATAAAGCAATGCAACTGTTGCCAGTACTGCGCCCTGACCGAAGACAATCATCATCAGCCCATAAACGTCCACTGCTGGGTAACACAAAACTTTTGAGGTACAAAGATACAATATTTTAGGCAAAGATAGCCAAAAATGTCAGAATCGCTATAAAAACTTTTATATTCTCTTAGGTAACGAATGCAATATTGAGTTTCGTATTTTTATGGGGTGGATCTGTGTTAAGATATTTTCTATGGCTGTAATTAAATCTTCTACAGTGACGTAATTTGATTTATAAATTTTGTCTTTATCAAAACCCCATAGGAAAAAATCAAGTGGTGTGATAATCAGGCGATCTTGCAGGCCATTGGACGGGGCCGTCTGTACCCATCCAGGGAAAGGGGAGGGCATTCCTCATTGCATTGCTTTCATGCTTCAATAAAGCAAATATATTGCCGACTGCTACTGTTAAAATACTAGATTTAGTACTTTTTTATTTTGATTGTCTTTATATTAATATCCTAATAAACTACTTAACTTAATGAAATTTTAGTATTCATTTTATAACGTCAATAAAATCCTAAATTAATTTTAGTAAATAGTTAACATGATATTCATTGACTGTTAGGCGGTACGAAGCACGCCGGGACAGCTAGTTATTCATAGGTATTTCGTTTTGCGTAAGTATTTAATTCCATGATAACAATTCTTACAAAGGAGAACTAGAATATAGTTTTATAAACATCAAATTAATTAATATATTTAACGTTAACAGTTAACAGAGGCGGAACGAAACGCTTTGAGTGGCAGAGTGCGTTTAAAAACCTGGAATTGGTTACTACTAGAGTAAAAAAAATAAATTTTTATTAAATCTGAAATTGACGCCATGGTTCCTAAGAATAAATTTCCCTATCTCGTATAGTTTTTGACTTCTCCCTACTGATCCATTTTAATTGATGACCCTGTATTGTATAAAAAAACTATTGTAAGGACCGGATTGGTTAATTAAGTCTAATTCCCTGAATGCCTAAATCCACGAATGTCTAAATCCGCGAAAATCTCGGACATACATGCTAAACTTTGATATAACGTGCGGTAGGTCAAAGTTACATAAATATTTTAAAGTATAGGATACAGCTACAGATTAAATAAAGTCCGGCCATGTCCGTTAAAGAAGAAAGAAGCTAAACAAAACTACGATCCGTCTTAAGCAGTAGCGAACTTCAAAATGCAGTCAGAAACAAATAACAATCCTCTGATTGCAGACTTAGACACAATATCCCTCCGCCTTCGCATAACGATGCCTATTCCAATTATTTTCATGCATCCACGAGTAAAGAGCAATGTAGATGTTACAGTCAAACTTAAACCAGTGAAAACCACTTTTGACTGTGTAAGAATTAGTCAAAAGTGGTTTGCCGACCTCCCTGGTCGAGTGGTTTGTACACCGCTTTTCATGGTGTCGCCATCTCCGAGGTCCCGGGTTCGATCCCCGGTCGGGTCAATTTAGAAATTATTGTTTTTCGAAATTGTCTCAGGTCTGGGTGTTTTCTATGTATAATAGGTAGGGGAGGTCAGCTCAGAGCGGCCACCTTAACTTTGACTTTAAAAAAATAACACTATAGAATCAATTTTAAAAAAGATTTTTATATTAAAAGAAAGGGAATTTAATAAGTTTTCATAACGTGTAGGCACATTTTGCAAAAACTTAAACGGTTTATTTTACTTTGTAAATTACGAAAACTAGTCAAAAAACCGCTTTGCCCGTGTTGGCCGCTTAAAGCGGCCATAGAGGTAAGGGCAAAGTGGTCATGCCTAAATATAACAAGAAATTAATTTTAAAAAACAAAACACCAAAAATTAAAAAAAAAGCTTTATTTAAGATAAAATCAAAAAGTAACTAATAAAGTTTCAAATGGAACAATAATTACAGTCTTCATACTTTCTTACTAAAATCCATGTACCAAAAGTTCCCCTGCGTAGTTTTTCTTTTGTAGTTGTGGTCAACAACTAACTAATACTCGTACTTAAATCAAAAAAATTATAAAAGATTCTAATCATAAGTACTCGTAATACATAAAAACAAATTATTAAAGCGGCCAACTTTGCCCTTATTAATTGGCCACTTTGCCCGGACCGCTTTACCTTTTTCCACTATTTTGTTTAAAAAATAAACTCAGCTCACATTATTTATCCCATGTCGGAAGAAATGTTACACATTCAAAGCCAAATAGGTAAGTAACAATAGACGTGTAGTAAAAATATTGAATTCTGAAGAGGTTTGATCAAAACCGGTTGAACTTTCCCTGGATTTTTTTAACAAAATGCACAAATTCCTTGCACATGTCGCCGCGGCAACGCGTTTACTCCAATCGGCACCGAACGACTGCTTGGTGCGGGGCGGAAAGTTGGCTATAATGGCACAAAGGCAACGACGCGCAATCGTTTTTAGTTACCGAAAAATTGGGTGTGGCCGCTTTGCCTTCTATGGCCGCATTGAGCTGACTTCCCCTAAGTATGTATTTAAGTATTTTAAGTATGTTTATCCGTTGTCAGAGTTTCTTCGAAGCTTCTCTTGGGCTAGATAATTGGTCTGAGTGTAGGAAAGTTTTTTAAGTTTTTATGTTTAGACCGATGTTCTTAGTCAAGAATCATTTTGACTGTTTTTGCGGTCAAAAGTGGGATTGTCCAACGTTCTTAGTCAAATGTGGTTTCTACTGCGAAAATTTGCAAAATCACGCAATAATTGCAATAATTTCCTAATCTTTAATTCAACAGTTCAATAAGGTTAATTAATATTAAGTTTGGTTTGGTTGGATTAAGATTTTGACATTGCAATTATTCGCATAAAATCACTATTACCTAATTGCTTTGAAGTTGATGGCTCTGACCGATGTGCTTAGTCAAAAACTGTTATGACTGATTTTTGTAGTCAAAAGTGGTCCTGACCGGTTATGAGTTTTGACTGTAACATAAATATATATAATATATCCGATTGAGTTGCACAACATTACGATCCGCCTAACTGCTCTATTGCTGACAGATTGCGATGAGACGCGTTCAGCCGAAGTATAGAAGATAGTGTTATTTTAAGATATTAAAATGTCTGCTTATTTATTTTGGTTATCTTTTATGTGTCACCGTGTCGCGCAGCGGTGAAAGAACATTACCACCCCCTCTCTTCCCTTAGGTGTCGTAAAAGGCGACTAACGGACTAAAGTTTGCACAAACATCCAATAGCATAGAACGTCGTCGATGGGCTCTCCACCTATCACGCTGAGCATATTATTTATGTGTAGTCGCTATTTGGTGAAAAGTGGACTATGGTAGTAGAGAATTGCTTCTGCTGTCCTCATTGCCTAGTCTCTGACTAACCCTCCGGTATGTGTATGTATGTTTTATGTGGCATAAACTTCACTCACATATAAAAACTAGTTGATCGATGAGCTAGGTAATAGTGTAAATTCTGTTTTCTATAATATACATATATTAAAATTATGTGATTCCTATGAAAATTCCGAAACACACTATTGTCTACCTAAGAATTAAATCCAGTAAGTCTCATACTATGATAAAAGTGGCTTAATATGCTCATCCCATTACAAGTCTAAGTCACATATCTGTAATAGTTAATTGCATAGTTCTCAACTTTCTAAAACAGATTGTTATGTCTTCGGAGTCACCAGGGAATGATTTTGTTTACACTGAATGCTATTGAACGGCCTACCGCTGCACTAAATAAAAATAAAGAACCCCTTCAAAAATGATTATACTTGTTATGTTTTAGACAGAGTTAGTAATCTCACAGTGTACCAAATGTTTTGTGTAATTTTATGTTCAAGGTTCCCGGTAACAGCTCAGCTGTCGTAATACCCGACACAATATAAATTAAATTGTTATAAACCTCTTGGAGTCTTTAAGAGAGACAAGGACGTAAGATACGAACCACACAGAGCTAGGTCGCGTCGTTACAATGGAATGGAACAACACAGCAGCATAAGCTAAGCGACTCTTGCTAGGTTTGGTATCTTTCAAGAGATTTTTGGATGTAATGACGCGGGCTCGGCTTACTAGCTAGCAGGGGCATGCGATCATGTCAGTTTCAACTTTTCAAGCTTTCACAATGTGGTGTCAGCGGATGGGTGACCGAATTAAATATCTCGAGCTCCTACGTGCTTCGGTAGGGCTATTGGTTTCGGTTGCAGCCGTAAGATGGCAATTTTAAACCACCAACAGCAAGGGGCTATGTGGGTTAGGTTTCGGGGCTTTCAAGAAACACGATTCAAAATATTCACTAAATAAAAATGATTTATTTGTCTCTTTTGTCATCAAACTTTCTATAATGCCAAAGTTCACCTAACTCCGATAATCGGAACTCCGAAAATGTTCTTCCTATCATTTTTCATTATAACAATCGCAATTGGCTATTTGACAGTTGTAACAATAAAAAATGAAATATGTTGGAAATTGTAGTTTATGATTTAATGATAATTATCCAATAGTTTTTTTTTACTAAGATAATTTGTAAATATTTTATTTTATCAAAATAAATTTGCGATTTTTTATCTGTGGATTACAATACCCGAAACACGGGGCGGCCATGATTGAGCTTCATGTGACGTCACATTTCACACAATTATCAAAAACTATCTGTCAGGTTTCAAGAAAATTTTCTATATTTATTGAAATGTGACGTCACACAGCAAAATGTCACGTGACCAACCGTTTTCGCACGAAATGTGAAATAAATAAAAAATATGTTTATTTCTATTAAATAAAGCTTTTTCGAAAAAGAAAATATTGTACGGGGTATAAAATACGCGTTTGTAATTTTTTAAATACTTTTTCGAAAACTGTCAAGTAGCCAATTCTTAACTACTCTGTTTTTCATGTTTATATTCCGAATCATTTAACTTCTTAATGTCAGTGGCAATAAACATCTAATAAACTATTAATTGTTTTCCTATATTTTCTCAACATAACCGTCTTTTACACTATTATTCAAATGATTGAGGATACCTACTAGTTGCCCTACTCCTGTAGGTCACGTGAGCGATTGTCTTGTATTTCGAGGTTATTTTTTTATTAGACACAAAAAACGTTTCGGCGCACGTTTCCTAACTCCTTTGATGATCATTTCCCTAAATTCACACTTCGTTTATATGGGGTACATATTACATTGGATACACAAAAAATTCTAGCTGCCCTACTCATGTAGGTCATATTATGGAAATTATGTTTAGGGATAAAAGCGTTATGAAAAACAACAGCAGGAGTTTAAATATATTTTCATTAGTGATATTATTAATTACAATTTTCGGAAACATGAGTGTTATGAACATCGTCGATGTAGGTAGGTACTACAAATTGTATAAATGAAAACTGTAGGAAGTAAACTTTTAGGAAGAGTGATCATTCGGATTACAAATCGGTAGGAACAACAATTTCGGGGAAAGAACTTTAGTTGAGGCAATATGGACCCATGTAATCGTAATGGACTTAATTGAAAATGACACAGTTCAATAGAGTTCAACATGAAAATTAATGAATTAATGCACTTATTTGTATTTCTATGCTTTTTATTCATTAATGCTTTTACGGAAACCTTAAAATTCTAGATAATATTTTATTTTAAATTGAAACATATTTTTACGGGATTTCTATCTTTGTGTAAGAAACAGATTATAGAATAAACCATAAGTATATGGTGTTAAATATTATGATTGTTGGAAAATATACGGAACATAAATTCATAAAATACATCCTACTTTTATATAATTACCTACACCATTATTATTTATTACGACTGAAATTTTAATCTACATTTAAGAAAAATCCTTAAAGTAAGTTTAACACCATTTCCAATAATTGTTACTCTCACATATTACTTATATTCGCATTGCTAAACGCCAAGATTTTAAAGTTAGAATCTATAGGTAAGTATGTAAAGGTAATATCCGCTTTCCCGTAATTCTTTCTCCAAATGTGAAGGAATAGAAATGAAGGTCATGCCTCAGGTGTGACACAAGGCACGTATAAAACGGCGGGAGGCAAATGAAAAATACGGTTGTACGAGAAAACACAACCGGGTTTCCCCCGGGGCGTATTCTGGGCATATTCTGTACGTACGAGAATACACGGGTATACACGGATACGGATTTGCTCAGCACACTTTGGGAACAAGCCTCGTCCCCGCCCGTCACTCACTCATTCCACGCGCCACGCTCATATGCCATGTCCACGACATTTATTTAGCGTTTCCTAGCGGCCCGTCCGCACCTCCGTGCATGCTAACTTAGAAAAACTTTTATACTTCAGCTATTTTGTACAAAATATTATAAAGTTTAATTAAGGTTTAATATTTTTATTCTCATTAGGAATTAACAACAATTCACTTACCATGATAGCATAAAAAAATTTAACAAAGTAAACAGTAAAAAAATATAACACACGACTTGTGTTAGAAATATAAAAAAACAGCGCACAGTCACAGCGGCAGGTGTAGTGCAGTGCAAGCAAAAACTGCGTTTACGGATATAAATCAGACTACGCTCACCGTGCACTAGAAGTGGCTCGTTTTGCGAGTGGAGTCGTATTGGATGATGTTAATTATTTATGTATTTTTATCGATATATAAGTATATATACAGGACGTCTCACGGATATGCCACATGGAGGGAAAGTACCTTGAATATTGTAGATGGAACATTTTACTGAAAGAAGACATTATTTGAATTTAAAAAACAATTTAAACTGCATTCATAGATATTTAAATAATTACATGGTTGAACCGGGAATCGAACTGAGAAAAATAATCACCCTGTAGCTTTATCATACTAATCGAAAGGCTTCATCATAAGGACTATTTTTTGCTAAATAACTTAGTGTCACAAATGAAAGAAAGACCATGAATTTTAACATTTGATGTAAAATTTTGTTCAGAAAAATGAAAAGCTGACATTGCCGTAAAGACATACCACTGACATTGAAATAAATACATACTTAAATTGATTATATTTTTATTAAAAATGTTAAAATTCATGGTCTTTCTTTTATTTGTGACACTATGTTATTTAGCAAAAAATAATCCTTATGATGAAGCCTTTCGATCGGTATGATAAAGCTATAGGGCGACTATTTTTCTCATGTAACGGGTTCGATTCATGGTTCAACCATGTAATTATTTAAATAACTATGAATGCAGTTTAAATTGTTTTTTAAATTCAAATAATGTCTTCTTTCAGTAAAATGTTCCATCTACAATATTGAAGATACTTTCCCTTCATGTGGCATATCCGTGGAACGCCCTGTATATGTATATACATTCTGTCAAAAAAGTCTCGGGAACGGGTGATTTGTTTATGATTCCAAATTCAATTTTTTGTTTTTTTTTTGTTGTTAGATTGGCACAACTGTTATCCATTTTGAGTTAGAGTTTGAATTGCATCTGTTATTTAAATTAAATACAGTGCTGTTTTTAGTTAGTTTATATCTAGTGTGTTATGCAAATTTCATAATGGATAAGACATCGAACAAAAAGTTGTCTTAAATTTTGCGTCGCTAATCTAATTTCGTAGTCACTGAAAATGTTACAAAAGGCTTACGGTTAATCGACTTTATTAATAACACGTGCTTATGAGTGGTACAAAGCGTTCAAAAGCGGTCGAGATGTGATGGAAGATTTGCTTCGCTCTGGTTGGATCAACGTCTTCAACTGAAGTTAACATCGCAAAAGTGAAGGAAATGGTGACTGAAATTCCTCATTCAAGTTTGAGAGAGATAGCCGCTGAACTTTCTGTGTCTCACGAGTCGATCCGTACCATTTTAAATAATCACTTGGGTATGAAACATGTTGCCGCTCGGCTAAACCCAAAAGACCTGAATTTTCTCCAAAAACTCAATCGCATAAGTGACGCTGGGGACATGCTAGAACGAGTCAATTCCGACCCAACATTCATGCAACGCATTGTTACTTGTGATGAGACGTGGTTTTACGAGTTTGACATGCAAACTAGTCAACAAGCTTCTGAGTGGCGCCTTCCGATTTGAGCGTTATGCGGCGTTTAAGAAAGCAAATTAGACGAAAACAACCAAATTTGTGGAAAGAAAATTCTTGGATTTTGCACCACGATAATGCGCCTTGGCACAAGGCCATCATTGTGAACGAATTTTTGACCAAAAACTCATTAAATACCATCGAACAACCTTATTTACCAGATATGGCTCCAGCCGACTTCTTTCTTTTTCCTAAACTCAAATTACCACTTCGTGGCACCCGTTTTCATTCGGTAGAAGACATAAAGGAGAATTCGCGGCGAGAACTGAACTCAATTCCGGAAAAAGCGTTTAAAAATGTTTTGATGACTGGATTATTCGTTGGCGTAAGTGCATCGTTTCTGAAGGAGCATACTTTGAAGGCGATAAAATAAATTTGAATGAATTACTAAGATTTTGTGTATTATTGATCTTTTCCCGGTACTTTCTTGACAGAGTAGTATATCTATAATTTATAAACAAAAAAGTATGTTTAGCTACCGCTCGTTCTGCAAAATAGACGAAGCAAGCGGAGCCACAGACACAGAAAGACGGTGCCTTTACTTTTACCGTTTACTCGACCGGGATCAAATACCGGGTTGTAAATAAGTTTTTAAAGCTTTTTATGTCATTCCTCGTGATTTGAAATCAATAAAAATTAATTGCCGAAATGTTTGTTCGCACATCACTCAGAACGGCTGCACCTATTTGGGTAATTATTTTTTGTTGTGTCCGTAATTGTCAGGACTAGGATTGAGTGTAATATTTTTTTTGGAAATTCGTCACGTGATGCAGGTTGTTTACGCAGACGAAGTCGCGGGCGGGCCGCTAGTATTTCATGAAAGTGCTTCCATTATTACAACGTTAAAAACAAAACATTACACATAACTTTGCTCGCATGCACTAAGGAGCTTTGTCCATCTGTGCGTAACTTTGTTGTATAATAAGTTTTGATAACATCGTAGGCATTCGTAATAATGATAATGTTCCCAACACAAATGTTTTTATTTAGGAATTAATGAATTTGAATGTATCAAAGTGATAAAATAACTTAATGTTTTAGTCTCACCTTACTGAATTGTATTATATGAGAATTTCACTTGCCTAATCATAATATTAATTAACCTATAATTATTATACTTCCGAATTGTTTTTAATATTTCAATAATAAAATAATTGCCCGAGTTTTGAATCTCGATAACGTAAAAAACGATTTAGCAAATCGCCTTTTGCTGATAGTAGGAATATCTACCAAGTAACTGTGTCACATCTAGCAAATGGAAATCTGTGGTCTCTTCCTAGCCCTCCGTTGAACGGGACGGAGTGGCAATAGGTACTTACATATACCCTTAAATTTTTTTATAAATTTTGACCTCCCATTAGTACTATTTTTGTCGTCCGCTGATCGGACAGTTTTGTATGGAAGGTGAATTTTTTTTTGTTATTTTTGCACATAGGTTTCTTGGGGGAAGTTGTTCAGTTTCATGGGTGGAACTCACCCTTAATTTCATTTAAAAAAATAAAAATTAAGGGTGTATACATATATGTGAATAGAATAAAAAGCTGTGTGGTGACCACTCATTCATAGAAAACTACCAGCCCATCTCTTCCCTTGGGTGTCTTAAAAAAAGACTAACGGACTAAAACTGTTATTACACCAAATCAGATTTTTTGAATGATACTTTGTGATATAGTGAAATTTAATTGTTTTTATATCTTTTATTTTCTATTATTTTTTAATTTTATACAATTTAATATTATTGACTTATCTATTATTTAACATTAATCTAATATTGTTTAATTATAATGTATTAATATTTTGATTTTATTAAGAAGCATGGATTTATTAAAGTTTTTTTTTAATTTGTACACCGATTATGGTATGGCATGTTGAAGCAACTATTAATTTTAATATCTTTTTATACACGTGTTCAAACAAATATAGTATCTTGTATCTTGTAAAACTTGCATATAATAGAGCGGCGATGGACTCACCACCTACCACGCTGAGCACATGTGCAGTGGACAGTGGCATAGCGGACTGCCTTTGCCGTCCTCATTGCCTAGTCTCTGACTTACCCTTCGGGGATAATAGTCCTGACTCGTGACTCTTTGTATTGTAAGTATGTATAAATAATGCTATAGGTGACTTGTGTGCAAGGGAGGAATGCTAGCCTGCGACTAATTATCAGAAGATCAAAGGGAATGGTGTTCTCATATCCCATTACAAACACACGAGTATGTATGTGATCCTAATTGCAATTAGCTTCGTTGTCATAATCAGTAACAACGTCATTTGAGCCTCCAATCCTCCATCGCAATGCACTCGTGACTGTAATTAAACACACACGCGCTCATTTCAATCCAATTTCAATTAAATCTATAACGGGCATGTAATAGGATCCCGATTAAGCACAATCACATGTTATGCAATGATATACCAAAGCGCCTATTCTGTAACTATATTCGTAAACACATACTGACACCGCAGTGGTCGAGTGGTCAGCACGCCGATTCTGGCGTCGCCATCTCTGAGGTCTACTGTGTTTCTAGGCATTAAGGCTAGGATTCCCGAGCGCAGAAACTAGTAGGGGACTGATTGATTGCACATCAACGTCAACTTAGCAAAATAGGTAGGTAATTATGAAAATTAAGAAATCTTTTTAATTTTTTTAACATATAACGGCCGGAATGCCTCATCTATTCAAAGACAATTATTTTCGTATATTTTTCATTAACTAAAACCAAGTAAAATTTTAAACACTGAAAAAAGACGACAACCTCAGGCGGGAATCGAACCACGCACCTTCCGAAAATCTCGACGAAAATTTCGACGGTTGAAAGCCAGACCTCGGTAACCAAGTGGTTAAGGCAGCCGCCCGGAATGCGGAAGGTGCGTGGTTCGATTCCCGCCTTAGGTTGTCGTCTTTTTTCAGTGTTTAAAATTTTACTTAAGTATATTTAAGCGTTAATAAAACGCTAAAATATATAACATTAATCTATAAAAACGCAGCTTCATCTTAACCGAATGTTCAAATATTTGTAAAAATATTTCTTTCGGATCTCAGAGGTGAAAACTTCTAAGATTTGATGAAGCAATGTTGACTAAAAACATGAGCATCAAGCACTGACAAATTTCGACGGTTGAAAGCCAGACCTCGGTAGCCAAGTGGTTAAGGCAGCCGCCCGGAATGCGGAAGGTGCGTGGATCGATTCCCGCCTGAGGTTGTCGTCTTTTTTCAGTGTTTAAAATTTTACTTAAGTATATTTAAGCGTTAATAAAACGCTAAAATATATAACATTAATCTATAAAAACGCAGCTTCATCTTAACCGAATGTTCAAATATTTGTAAAAATATTTCTTTCGGATCTCAGAGGTGAAAACTTCTAAGATTTGATGAAGCAATGTTGACTAAAAACATAAGCATCAAACACTGACAAATTTCGACGGTTGAAAGCCAGACCTCGGTAGCCAAGTGGTTAAGGCAGCCGCCCGGAATGCGGAAGGTGCGTGGTTCGATTCCCGCCTAAGGTTGTCGTCTTTTTTCAGTGTTTAAAATTTTACTTAAGTATATTTAAGCGTTAATAAAACGCTAAAATATATAACATTAATCTATAAAAACGCAGCTTCATCTTAACCGAATGTTCAAATATTTGTAAAAATATTTCTTTCGGATCTCAGAGGTGAAAACTTCTAAGATTTGATGAAGCAATGTTGACTAAAAACATAAGCATCAAGCACTGACAAATTTCGACGGTTGAAAGCCAGACCTCGGTAGCCAAGTGGTTAAGGCAGCCGCCCGGAATGCGGAAGGTGCGTAGATCTATTCCCGCCTGAGGTTGTCGTCTTTTTTCAGTGTTTTAAATTTTACTTAAGTATATTTAAGCGTTAATAAAACGCTGAAATATATAACATTAATCTATAAAACCAAGTATTTGCCACTCGAAGGGATAATGCAACTAATACGATATTTGAATTACGATTAGACGGATGTTTGGAATTTTATTTGATGCAATAAAGTATCACTAATAGAGTATTTAAGGTTGGAATGACTAGATAAAAGACTGTGGAATAACATATATTTGTTCAGTATTTTGAGTACTTGTGATTTGCGAGTAATCCATGATTAAAAATACCCTATTTTCGGGAATTTCGGGAATCCCAGCCTTAAACTGGATTCACGCTTACAATGGGACCCACATATTGATACCTTGTAGGAAGACTGAGTTCAGCTGCATACGCAGTTAAGAAAATAATGCTTCTAAATGATGTTGAGACGGCAAGAGTAGTTTATTTTAGTTATTTCCATAGTGTGATGTCTTATGGCTTGCTGTTGTGGGGCTCCGCTGCTAATATTGACGATGTATTTATTCTACAGAAAAGGGCAGTCCGCGCCCTATACAACCTCATGTCTAGACACTCACTCAAAGAAGTGTTTAAAAAAATCGATATATTAAATATTGCATCACAATTTATTTTTGAAAACCTTATGTATGTCAAGAAATATGTAAACACATAAAAATTGTGATCTTCATAACTTAAACACTCGTAGGAAAAATAAGCTTGCCGTCACTAGTTTTAGACTTCACAAAACAGGTGGCTCTTTCTTGGGTAAATGTGTAACGCTTTATAACAAACTTTCACTAAAAGCTGCCCATCCATCCAAATAAATTTACCCTATTTTCGGGAATTTCGGGAATCCCAGCCTTAAACTTGATTCACGCTTACAATGGGACCCACATATTGATACCTTGTAGGAAGACTGAGTTCAGCTGCATACGCAGTTAAGAAAATAATGCTTCTAAATGATGTTGAGACGGCAAGAGTAGTTTATTTTAGTTATTTCCATAGTGTGATGTCTTATGGCTTGCTGTTGTGGGGCTCCGCTGCTAATATTGACGATGTATTTATTCTACAGAAAAGGGCAGTCCGCGCCCTATACAACCTCAAGTCTAGACACTCACTCAAAGAAGTGTTTAAAAAAATTGATATATTAAATATTGCATCACAATTTATTTTTGAAAACCTTATGTATATCAAGAAATATGTAAACACATAAAAATTGTGATCTTCATAACTTAAACACTCGTAGGAAAAATAAGCTTGCCGTCACTAGTTTTAGACTTCACAAAACAGGTGGCTCTTTCTTGGGTAAATGTGTAACGCTTTATAACAAACTTTCACTAAAAGCTGCCCATCCATCCAAATAAATTTAGACGAATCAAAATGCTTATTTTAAGTTTATTGAATAAAGAAATTTTGAGTTTGAGAGTTTGAGTTCACCGGGTTTAATTCTTGGTCAGGTCAATTTAGAAATACTTAACTGTTTTTCTTAATTGATTTGAAACTTTTACTACTTTTGTCTTTATTCACATATATATATATATATATATATGTGAATAAAGACAAAAGTACGATGTTTACAGTAACAATATAAAGCTAAAACAAAAGACAAGGTGTGGCCAACTAGGCCCCAGCCTCAGCACGATTTCGAGTCTAGGTGTGTGTATTTGCGTAAGAAGTATGTTTATCCGTTGTCTAGTTGAACCATTATAACAAGCTTTAAAAGAAGCTTAACTTTTGCTAGATGATTGGCGTGAGAGTGGGAAAGTATTTTTTTAAGGTGTGATGATATAATTACCACACGTGCAGTATAGTTATTTGGTGAAAATTTGACTATAGCAGATGACTGCTTTTGCTGTCCTCGTCGCCTAGTCTCTGCCTAACCCTTCGGGAATAATAGTCGTGATTATATGTAAGTATTTATGTGATGATATTGTTTTAGAGATATGTGATTAGGTTTAAGTTCTATACACTAATGTGGCAGACATTTTATGGCATTTAAAGATTTGTAATAACCAACATCGCCATCGTTGGTTTAAACGACTACCTTCATAACACAATGACCGGCCCTACCAGAGCACAAAGACAAAGAAAAAAGCAATTTCAATTTGGTCACCCACCCGGTGAAATGACTATGCAGAATTGGCTAAATATGAAATAATATAATATATTATGTCGGAAATGGTACTTTATGATTAAACGATAATTATCCAATATTTTTTTATTAATATAAAATATTTTATTATTTCAAAATAAATTTGCTATTTTTTATCAGTGGATTACAAGACCCTAAACACGGGCGGCCATGATTGAGCTTTATGTGACGTCACATTTCAAAAACTATCTGTCAGGTTTCAAGAAAAATTTCTATATTTATTGAAATGTGACGTCACACAGCAGAATGTCACGTGACCAACTGTTTTCGCACAATATTTGAAAATAATAAAGAAAAGTATGTTTTTTTTTTTTAAATAAAGCTTTTTCCAGAAAGAAAATATGGTAGGGGTTTATAATAAGCGTTTGTAATTTTTAAAAAACTTTTTCGAAAACTGTCAAGTAGCCAATTAGCTTAACCTACAAGATTGCACTCACCGCGACATTGAGCTTGAGCGGTATGTCCTTAACAACTCCACGTTTAAATGGAATTGCACAGAGTAGGCACTTGTATGATGAAAGTTAAAGAGAGCGAGTAATCCCCCAAAGGCCACACGTGGCGCAGAGGCCACGAGGCGCAGAGGTCACGAGGCACTGAGGCCGAGTGAGACACAGAGACTGCGGCGGCCTCGGCCTTGGCCGTGGGTCAGCCGGCCTTTTTTAAACGGTTTTATTTAGCTTGTCCTGTTTGTTGATGTTGATATTGTTGATGTTGGGTCAAATTTAGTTAATATTATGCCCCCTTCCTGTTGACCGATTGATCTGAGATTTGGTAGCTATACACACATTTAGTTCGGATGACAATACAACTATGTATTTTCAATATCATTGTAAATCCAAAATGGCCGCCTTCACGAAATGGTGGAGCACATATTTTTGTTCAACCACCTCATTAAGGTTATCAAATGAAAGGGCTTGACTAGTAGTATAGAGTACTATAAAAAAAAAACTAAAAACATCATTATAAAAAATTGATAAAAAAAATTTTTTGTAGGGATTTTTAGTTTATTTAATTATTTATTGAAAGACGATGATGAAGATAATGTACTAAAAGCAACAAAATAATTAAAAATTAATAAAATATAAAATCGTGGGGCGTAGCATAACCTGTATAAATGATTAATCAGCATTTATAATGATGATAATGATTTAATAACCATTAAAAATTTAAACCCATTAAAATGTACTAATTATTCCCACTTATATAATATTATTATAATATACGTAGGTGTAACATAAAATGTGCTGGATATTCCAAATAGCCGTTATATTTTTAAGCTACATAAGTCGTAGTCTATGGCACGTCTATAGATTATCTATTTATGACCGGTCCTGTTTCTTTAGATACACCCACTTACACACACAGATAATTGGGATCCTGTATTATTCTCAATGTTCACCCAAGGTTGTCTGGAAGATATTGACAGTCGTCTTCGTCATTTGTCCTGTTTTTGTAACTGTTTTCTTATTTATGTACAATAAAATAAGTGTTAGGTATTATTTTTATTTAATTTTATTAGAAGTTTGTTAAAGTGTATTCGTGCTGCGCTGCGCCCACTAACCATAAAACCCAGATCGGGAACCTGTGCAAGTCGAGTAGCGATATACATACCACTTATCGAAGTCTTATTGTATCGACAATACATTGCAAAACTAAAAAAAATGTATTTTTTTAAATAACCAAAGCAATAGCACAGGTTTGAACTAAGCTTCAGAGTAAAGGAGGGATTCCTAAATTTTTAAGGCTTTTTTTTGGGTTTTAAATCGTCGGTTCGCGTCGCGTCGTGGCGTAGCTTACACAATTTTTGCATTTTTTTCATACGAGAAATAGTACTTTGATCTCCATTGCAAATAACCCATGTTACCTCACACGAATTTTAGTCCTGGTTGGGTATTTTTATACACGAGTAAGTATCATACATACTTATGATCACGACTATTATCCCCGAAGGGTTAGTCAGAGACTAGCTAATGAAACCGCAGAGCAGGCCACTGCCACAGTCCACGGCACACCGAATTAACAACTGCACATGTGCTCAGCGTGACAAGTGGTGAGCCCATCGGCGCTCCATGCTGTTGGATATAACTATACAATGTGCAGGGTTTAGTCCGTTACTAGCCCTTACGACACTAAAAGAAAGAGATGGGTCCCACGTTCCAAAAGCTTTTTTTTTTAATGTGACACGTCATAGTGACCTGCCTAATGGTAAGCAGCCGATGCAGTTCAAAAAAAATGAGAGCGCCCCCCACCGTGGAGCAAGCACGGTAACAAGCGCACCCATTCATGACATAAAACACATGCGCCGGCAGAGAATTCCAAAGCCTTACAAAGGAACGACTTGTCAAATTTTTTGGTATGAGTGCTGATATTCTGCACAGTATGATGGTGATTCCTAAGACCAGCACGTGTAGTCCGGGACAGGAAAGGAGAGGGCGGGATTAGACAAAAAGTTCTTCAGAACACTCTCCGTAGTATTTTCGGTAGAAGACACTGAGAGAAGCAATGTCTCTACGCAGCTGGAGGTCCTCAAGAGAGGCTGTAACCTCAGCATCTCCAATAACATACCGCTTAGCGTTAGCGTACCACTCGCCTTAGCAGTCTATCAAGTGCATCGAGGAGGTATTTAGCGGCGCCGTCCCTTAGATGGGAACTGACTGACTGACTGAACTGACTCTCCATACTCGATCTCACCTGAGTCTTGTACAGCAAACAGCGCTGCTCAGGATTGAAAAACCGCTTCACCTTATTGAGAATACCCAACTTACGGGAGGCAATTAAAATAACACTCTCGATGTAGCATTTTGGATTCAGTTCCTGGCCGATGTCCATTCCAAGAATGCTGAGGTCCACTGAAATAGGTAAAGAAGAGTTCTGAAGAGAGGGAGGAATAAGGAAGGGAGCTCCAACCAACCGGATATTATTATTGTTTTTATAAGTAGTGTAATAACAAAAATCATTGAGGGGAAAAATAGGAAGACAAAAATCTTTAAAAAAAAAAAGAACTCTCGACTAATTCCTCTCACCGAGTGAAAGGAAATAATAAACTGAAAGTATATAAAAATATGAGAAAAATTATAACGTAATGAAATAGCTCTATAAAATAGTTTATCGAAGTGAAATAAGAGTTTTCTAGGAAACCAATCCGAGCGAAAGTTTGCGACGAACGCTATTTTTAGTTGCTTCGGTGTCCATAGTAAAAACCGTGGCCAGTATGTCTGTTTGAATCGCACATGGTTTCAGAGTGCAGTGAGATATTACCTACATGATAATAGGGCCTAGCTTATAAACGTTACTCACATTTAGGTGTTAGTTAAGATTTGACATCCATACAAAGTATAGATGTGGTTAAGACTAAGACATATTGTCATATGTGATTAAGACATATTTTAAGTAACGTTTTAAGCAGACTGTATTTACCTATAATTCTTGACGGGACATAATATGGAGCTGAAATACCGGTATTTTGTATATACCGGTATTTCCCGGAAAGTTCGCGATTTTTTATTTTACTCAGTACCAGTGGTTGGAAGTGTTTCAACATTCACACATACAATTCACGACTATTTACAATTTACAAAGCTTTGAACAACTTTAACTATTATAAATAAATGAAGTACTTATTAGATCAGATCATCAGCCTATAAACGTCCCACTGCTGGGCACGCAGGCCTCCCACGTGAACATTAGGACGTGGGGATATCGGGCTATAACCCACCACTTATACTTATGGTTTCAAACAATTCCAACCATTGCATTGGTACTGTAAAAAAAATCGGAGTTTTCGGGAAATACCGGTATACTTATACAAAATACCGGTATCGAATTTGGTGGTGTTGAAAGCTCCATGGTATGTCGTGTCAAGAATTTTAGGTAAATACAGTCTGCCTATTCCTATCACTAGTTATAAGTAAGGAAGATATTGTTTAAACTTTTGATACTTTCACTTAACTACCTAGCTGTATGCCTAAGGGACTTAGTTCAGCTGCTTACGCTGTTAATAAAATTAGGCATTTTACAGACGTGGAAAGTGCTCGGATAGTCTATTTTAGTTACTTTCACAGTGTTATGTCCTGTGGCTATATAGAAAAAAAGAAAAAATAGAATACTACTTTGGGGTAAAGCTGCAGATATAAAAACCATTTTCATTTTACAGAAAAGAGCAGTAAGGTCCATATTAACCTAGGATCACGTGATATATATATATATGAGATAAGAAGCTGTTTAAAGAAATAAATATTCTTACAGTTGCATCACAACTTATTTATAACTGCATTGTTTACGTGCGTCAAACATTTCTCATTTTTTTTTAAAATGCGATATACACAAACTAAATACTAGAAATAAGTACTTATAAATTTGTAATTCCTAAATTTCGACTTTAGAAAGTTTATGGGTCATTCATGGGACAAAGTGTCATATATTACAATAAATCCCGAACGATATTATAATTTTGCCTTTTGACAAATTTATTTTAGAAAAGGGCTATTACACTGTAAGCGATTACATCAATGACAAAAATGCATGGAATTAACATTCCTCCAATTTCGCACACATTGTTCTAATGCGTTCGTAGTGCCCGAGTAAAACTTTTAGATTCACTTTTGTTCTTATCTTTACTTTTATTCATAATTGTTTTATGATTATTGATTGTATAATTTGGTAAAACCATATTGTTTTGTAAATGTCGTTACTTCTATATTATTATAAAGCTGTGGAGTTTCTTGCGCCCGTTCTTCTCTTCTCCACAGCTAAAAGATACGTCCTGAATGGGTGGGGTCATCCATATAGAGAAGTAAATTTAAACTTAAATTATTGATGATTCAAAATGCTTATTTTAAGCTTAATGAATAAAGAAATTTTGATTTTTTTTTTTATAAAAAATGTTCTTAGTAAGGTCACATCTGTGCTCTTTTCTCAATTGTAGCGATGAGTTCATTTATGGAGGTATTTGCCCAGCAGTGAGGCAATACATTTTTTTACTTTACTTATGTAAGTTGGTAGGTATGTAAGTCAGTTAGTAGTGTAGCTCATCCACGGACAGGGTCCGAACCCGTGACCTTGCCGGTTACGCCGCGCGCCGCATCTCACCTCCCAAAATAGCGGCGAAGCGAGGCGCCCGCCAACGCAACGCCTCGCGACGACACGCAGCACGACATTATTCAACTTACACTTTTAAACTTTCGCGTTGTACTCGTATTATAAACAAAATGTTGTACCTACTTTTCTGATTTTTCTATATAATTTAACGAAAATTTTGTTTCGAACATAAAAAACTAATTAAGTACCTACATAAGTAGTATACCTTTACAAATTTTTGTAGCTTTTTTTTAATTCTTTTTTTTTAAAGCCACGATAGCACTGTTTTACACCTGAGCCGTAATGTCAGAAAAGTGTAGGTTTGAGCACCTGCTCGAGAAATTTTGTTCAACATTATCTAAATTGTTGTAACGACGGTTAAGCGTTATCTGTACTGTAAGTTAATGGTAGACAAGTTTAAAGACACTTGGCGAATTCTCACACTAGGTAGGTGTTCGATCGCTAAAACACAATATTTAATCTAATAATGAAATAAATAAAAAATAATAGCACTTCAAAGTTCTGATATTTAAAGTGTAATTCCAAACATTTTCCGGTAATCATCCAAATATTTCTGTAGGTATCTATATATGTATATTATGTGATATAGCAAAGAGATAAAACTCGACTGAAGACGTAGGTATAAGTTCGCTTAAACTTTTATAAGTACCTAGTTACTGAGTACCTTCTTGATACTCGTGTAAGGAAAAGGGCAAAAAATTACAGTAAACTTAAGAGAAGCAATATCTATTTTTATTACGCGTCTATAAATAGTCCATCAATGGATGTTGTTGACATTAAAAACGTTATTTTTGGCTTAATAGCAAGTGGCAGTGTTAATATTTGCGTGAATATGCGGCCGGTGTGGACGCGGCTAGTGGGACACGGCAGCGAAAGCCCAATGCACACTTTTAAGAGCTATTGACCCTTATGTTTTTAATGGCCGATTTTTCAATTGTCACATAAAACTTAATGACTGTTACGTTACTACTATTACACAACCATTTTTTTTTTCTTTTTTTTTATAGTAGAAGGAGGCAAACGAGCAAGCGGGTCACCTGATGGAAAGTAATCACCGCCGCCCATGGACACCCGCAAAACCAGAGGAATCGCAGGCGCGTTGCCGGCCTTTAAGGAAGGAATAGGCTCGTTTCTTGAAGATCCCTAGGTCGTAAGGGTCCGGAAATACCGCCACCGAGAGCTGGTTCCACAACACTGTAGTTCGAGGCAAGAAATTTCTTGAAAATCGCACAGTAGTAGACCGCCATCTACCAAGGTGTTGTGGATGGAATGACAGTCGATTGCGTGTAGTGCGGTGAAGGAAATCAGCGGCAGGGATCAAGCCGAACAATTCCTCAGAACACTCCCCATGATATATGAATATTATGAAAAATGATTGTCATATTATCATGGTTTTTCTTTATTTACAGGAATACAGGTGACATTTTAGGTAGATCCCGTAATACTTTATCAGACGGATAAGTTTTTCCCGGGGATTGAAAAATCAGCCCTGGGAATAGAAAACCCACAACTGTCAAAAAGGTGCTACTTCTGTTGCTGACTGTACCTAGTCTGAAATGTTAGAAAGTGCTAGTAGTAGTCCGCTCGTACAAAAACAAAATTTTGCCATCGCATACAATAAAAAGAAAACTGTGTACTTACTTCTTCGATCAACAATACAACTAGATGTCAGGTCGGCGCTAAAAATGTGTCACGGTAAATAAGAGCGCACTTGAGAACTGAGCTCTTATTTTCTCGCAAGGCAAAACAGGAAAAGTAAGTACTTTATTCCACCACTAAATGTTATTGACGTCTTTTATTTTTTAAGTGACAGGAGTAATTGATTGCTTTGAATAGGTATTTATTCACGTGGACAGAATTTAGCTTTGATTTTGTACGTGACGCGTTATCTAATTGGTATTGTTGATCGAAGACTTACTTACCTATTCTATCTAAATAAAAGTGATAATGGTCATATACATAGCATGACAGATAGATGAATTGCAAACTATTCGCAGTTAAAAATATCTCGAACGAAGAGGCCATAATTTTCAATAAGATGTTTGTACTTTAAAAATAAAATTCAAACTCCAAAGGAGCCGAAGACGTTTTTATTGCGTTCGGATTTGAAGCGATCAAAAGGTCGCTGACCCTTTCCAAATAGAATCACCGCCGGGATGGGATGGGATTGGGGTGGCAAAATTTATTGACACGTGACTGATTTCGTTTTTAAATATACCTAAACAAAATGGTTGAGTTCTATTTTTAAATATGTTTTGAAATGTTAGCGTTCCAATATAAACAAAACACTAGATGACATAACAGAGTGCATTTATTCATTCATTCAAGTCAAATGGCTAACAAATTGACGTTAAAACAATTTTGAACAGCAGTGGGTCAGTATCTGGCCTATAATACTTTACTTTTTATTTTTGGTTAAGTAACTATTAGAAACAAAACTAGTCAAACAATCGACATTGTGACAATTCCATAGTCGCCTTCGAATATGAATCGGACGGTATGGTGGAAATAATAACAGCCTATAATTTATTCTGACGAAAAAGGAATCTGACGAATGTGTCCTAGATCGAAGGATCGGAGGGTAATTAATACGGTAGCCTTAATTAATAACACACGGTACAACAATACTGGCCGAATTACTTTGGAATTACTAATTGGTCTCACAACATTGTGCCTATTAGAGACTAATTAGTAAGGGACGCCTGAATTATATTTTATATTCGCGGGCAAAGGAGAATTTAATACTGCCTTTGCTCTGATATTATTTATGACAAATATATAATAATAATATGCACATACATACACACCTAAGCGTGTTACCGAAGGCACGGTACCGTTGCTACATCCTTCCTACTAATATTATAAAGTGCAGATTATTAAGAGTGCAGTTAGAAATAAGATAGCAGCACCTGAGCAGGAGACTTCCGGGTGAAGTGCGCTTCCGAATGCGGACTATCGGCACTTACATCAGATAGCCGTGCCGCGTGTGAAAAAATACTGCCACCCCTCTCTTCCCTTGGGTGTCGTAAAAGGCGACTAAAGGACTAAAGACTGCACATACATCAAACAGCGTGGAGCGGTGATGGGCTCACCACCTGTCACCCTGAGCACATGTACAGTCGATGTTTGATGTAAAGTGGACTATTTGCAGTCCTCATTGCCTAGTAGATTCTGACTACCTCGTGATTATATGTATGTATATCAGCCTAGCGGCCGCTCGCGGTTTCACCCGCGTGGTTCCTGTTTCCGTGGGAATATCGGGATAAAAAGAATCCTATGTGTTAATCCAGGTTATAAACTATCTGTATGCCGAATTTCATCCAAATCCATTTAGTAGTTTTTACGTGAAAGAGTAACAAACATCTATCTATACTTATACAAACTTTCGCGTTTATAATATTATAGTAGGATAACATGACAGCCAAGCGCATCCCGTATAGTGAAATCTCAGTGAAATGTACTTACATAAAAAAACTGTTATTCGATGTCAATTACCACTTGACATTAACGACCATTTGTTTGCCATGCATTCATCATAAACTTCTCGCAACAGCATATATCAGAGCCGGTAACTTCAGAAAATACTAAAGGAAAACTAAAACGGACGTTTTACGATTTTGTAAACGTGACGTACGCCACCACCTGCCGGTGGGCTTAACGGGCCTACGTGTGTCCTGCGTCTCAGCCGTAAATCGAGCGTATAAAGTTAACTGAAAAGGCTTTTCGCTGCAACCAGCCAAGAAAAGTTTGTGTGAAAAGTGTTATACACGCACATACCATGAGACGTCAGTAACTAAATCCTCTTGTGAAGCTAAGTTATTGTTAGGCTTTCCTATGTGCGAATAGATCACAGCGTCAATGTGTGCAGCGTGTCACCCCCCAAGCGCAATCCTTTGTCAATGACGTCAGCAGAGTTCGCGGAAGCCCCCAGGTAACCTAGGTGATACTAGGCTCCAGGCCGCCTGGATCTATCGATTGGACCTCTCGCTCCCGCGGATGCATCCTGCGTCACTCTCGCTCGCGGGCATGCTCTCTCGGATTATTTCCCGCCTTAACGGAGAGCTGCCATGTTATTGAAACTATTTCTGCGTTGGGCTGCCCCAACAAAAGCCCATTGTTGTAGAGTCTGCTTGTTATTTCTTTTCAGTGTTCTCCCATCATTGTGGCGGACGGCGGGCGTATCTTACGGCGGCGGCAGCTCTATGATCGTTCTGTCTTTAGAGACGTGCAGGAGCCTGACTAAACGACTACCATCCGTCGGATTGTGGACTGTATTTGTTGACTATTCTCTTATGAGCTGGTGGCTGGGAGAAGTATGCCGAGAGAAGTCTAATAGACCTGGGACCCGCTTGAACCTTTTCTTCTCACAATAAAAGCGTTGTAACATTTATTCTTCCTTTATTTCTCTTCAGATTCACTGAGTAGTATCACAGTATAGTAGCGCACTGGATTCTTAACTTGACAACGTTTGAAGTAAGACTGATCAAACAATTGGCTTCTATTCCGATTCTCGAATTGTAAAAGCGTAATTAAAAGGTAATTGTATTAAAATTACGACTACGAATTACTACGAATACCTACGACACGTCGCCAACAATCATCGATTCTATTTTTAATAACGTCCGCTTTTGATGCTGCGAATGTAGCCTCTTTTGCGTTCCCATTTTCTTAACCGCAAAGCGATACCTCACAAAATTTAAAATATAGTTAAAATCTACCAATTAGCATTGTTGGTTGTGACCCACACGTTATATTGTTCATGTTACAACGCCTGAGAAAAGATAAAAAGCTCGATGCTAGATAACAAAGAGAGTTTGTTTACGTTACATTGCTTTCCTATCCACGCATTTCCTAATGTTATTTTCGCTCTAAAATTGTACGCTATAGACTGTTTAACGGTCCATTAAGTTTGCCTAACAGCTGTACGGCAGTCGGGCGTTAACGGCTGGTTATGGAATACCCGTTCAGGTCACCAGGACAGCGTCGATGCTGGAAATAGATAGCATCAAATGCGAGTAGTCGGAGAACAGGAGGGCCTCACGTCAGCAATGCCGGAATACAAGTACTGGACGGGCGAACGCAGATTAATCGGGTGGCGACCTAATTAACAGTAGTAATTCTAGGAATTAACACAACAGTAGGTACTTTGAATATTCTGTTTACGGAGGCTTTGGTTTACAAGTGTATATATGAACTAGCGGCCGCTCGCGGTTTCACCCGCGTGGTTCCCGTTCCCGTGGGAATATCGGGATAAAAAGTATCCTATGTGTTAATCCAGTATGCCGAATTTCAGCCAAATCCATTCAGTAGTTTTTACGTGAAAGAGTAACAAATATCCATCCATACTTACAAACTTTCGCGTTTATAATACGAGTATAAGTCGGATAAGAGAGACGTCCGAAGCGCTATACGTTATAACGTTGCGAATTAAAAATATATGTTTATGTAAGTTTGTTTGTACAGCGGCCATCGGACTAAGCACTGCACATACAACAACAGCATAGAGCGGCGATGGGCTCACCGCCTATCCCGCTGAGCACATGTGCAGTATCCTCATTGCCTAGTCTCTGACTAATGCTTTGGGGATAATATTCGTGAATGTATGTACGTTTGTTGTTTTTTCCTGCACGCCTTCCTACTCTATTCATCCGACTGTGATAAGTTTGTTGTTTTGTCCCGCACGCCTTCCTACTCTATTCATCCGACTGTGATAAGTTTGTTGTTTTGTCCCGCACGCCTTCCTACTCTATTCATCCGACTGTGATAAGTTTGTTGTTTTGTCCCGCACGCCTTCCTACTCGATTCATCCAACTGTGATAAGTTTGTTGTTTTGACCCGCACGCCTTCCTACTCTATTTATCCGACCGTGGTTGTTGCTTGCAAAAGTTTCTAAGTTGATAAAATATCATTATGGGGTGCGGTTGTTCAGGCGGACGAAGTTGTGGGTAAAACTATTACTTCAGGAAACAACGAACTAAGTACTGACTGTGGTCAATAATTTTTTTCATTTAATGGTATGTATAAAAATAGTGAGAAGCTATAAAATAATTATTATGGATAGCCCATTATAGAATAAAGTTTTTTTTAAAATAATGTTGCACAAGTTTTTTGTTCGGATCCGAACGGAGCAAATGGAAATTGTGCTATTTACCTTAACGTCGGGAAACGAGCGCGATGTTTGTCCTATGTATGTGTTTGTTGTACCTACGTAAGTTTATTGTTCTGATATTTTGGTACAGTCCTTCTTACTCTTATACCAGAAAAAAATAAAATTTTCATTACTCATTTAAGTAGGTTTTTTAAAATTATTATTCTACTACGGGTAAGCGCTTGGCCTTCATCTCACCTGATGGTAAGTGACGATAAGGCCGGAGGTAGAAGCGCGCTTCACCCGGAACCCTCAACCACTGAGGAACTGGCTATCTTATCTCAAACTGTCGGAACACAACAATGCTTTAAACATCGCTGTTATGGCAACAGACTTAAATAAGATGGTGGTAGCTAACCAGGCGGACTTAACAGCCCTACCACCAACCAAACCGAGCACACAAAGATGTGCCCCCCGCTGGGAATTGAACCCAGGACCTCTGGGTCTGAGACCGGTGGCTTAGCCACTAGACCACAGAGGCGGCTAAAAGGTATCTTATTTTCAAAAAAAAAAGTTTTTATTTGAAATATACCTACTTTTAACAAATAATGTTAGTTCATCAGAATCATAGCCATGGCTACCCTTAACTTCCAATTACTCGATGAAAGCCACGTGACAATAGTTATTTGTTTGATAAACGGACAACAACAGACAACCAAATAACATTAAAAATAATAAAAATAGTATTACAACGTTCTGTGCTAGATTGCAATCCTATGCATACACATGTCATCATACTTCAAAAAGTTAAAACGATATTCTATTTCGAGTTATAAATTCAGTCTATAACAGGAGATATAAATTCCATTCGCGTCAGAGCGATATCAAAGTTGCTCCGGTTGTTAGCCATTAGCGAAGGCAAATATCCGCGCTTTAAAAAAAACTTATCGTTGTTACCTGCATCGGAAACTCTATTCCGGGATATAGCTTTGACAGTAACGGAATTGCAACTTCCCGCGTTCCGGCTCACATTTCAATTTGAATAGCATTTCATTTTTATTGTTTGTCTTTCACGGTGCAAATACTAAAAATGTTTTTAAATCTACTAAAGGTGTGCTCTTATTTTTTGTGTAGGTATGTATGTATGACTGTATAGTGTGCCTATCCAAATAAATAAATAATAAAAATATATTTTATTTAGTTTCTGCAGTATCTAAGCTTAGAATACGTAATATATTAGTATTAAGCCAATATCATATCATTGGCGTAACAAAAATCTTCTCCCATTTCGTACATTACATTGTCCATGTCTTTCTCACCACATAACGTATTGTGCAATAATGTGTAGTTATCCAGTTATGTTTAAAAAACAATAAAGGACATTCATGATATCACTACGAGTAGACTTCGTAACAATTAAAAGGTGCAAAACACGGCGGCCGGGTGTAATTATAACATGAGATCCTATATCTCCGTTTGGCTGCGCGCGCGAGCCATAATTGCCTTCGGATATTGCTCTGATTTTTAATGTCGGTCAAACTATTCTAGGGTCTGGTTAACTTATCTTAATTATATATTTATGGGATTTTAATAAACGGGTTTTTAGGTCGAAGTGCACTCAGAGTGGGAAGCCTATTCTTGGTTTGATCCTTCGATCACAAGTAAAAGTTTGATCACATAAAATCAACTTACCACATGTGTGAGCATCACTTAACCTTTGGATTTCCGGTGATTCGGTTTGGTGATTCGACGGATTTAGCAAATTTATTTTTCTTTGGTTTCGTAGGGGAGAGTCGGTATCTTGCCGGCGTTTTAATTGTATCACCTTTAGATTACCCACAAACCAACACATATTTTTAACACTGGCAACACCGAACCTTAGTGGCATGGCGTTGAGTGCTAGTGAAAAATATAAGTTTTTGTGAAATTTGATCTAAATTTTCGTGCTGATTCGTAAGGCAGGTACTCACAGAAAAGGTGAGTTTTTGTAACAATATCGATAGTACACTTCTCATCAGAAAAATCGAAATACCTTGCAAATTTACGTTTTGTGAGGAATATCAGAAAAATGTGTATATTTAGGAATATATGTGAAATGTCGTTTAATAGTGAATAATATGAGGTTTTCAAATCCTAATGTTAATGTTCTAAATTCAAATAAATTCTAAACTCTTTTGTGTTAAATTAGGACAGAAACCATAAAAAACAGAAGTGTTTCGATTTTTCTGATGAGAAGTGTATTTGAATGCCAAACTAAACAGTTTTTTTACATTGTTTTCGCAGTCTTTCAGTTTGAAGGTTATGTAGCTATCGGTTATTTTGTTTTTAAATACATGGTTGGCTAAATCGTACCACAGTGTGGTTGGATATTTGCACCGGTACAATTTATCCGACAGTTACAAAAATATATTTTTTTTTGTTTCTTTTTCTTACTTAGATGACGGACCCTGGTAATAAATGAACATATTATAAATGGGGCAAAGAAGACCTACAGAGAGCACTTTTGGCCTACGAAAAAAAAGAAATGAGCTTAAACAAAATTGCTAAATCTTATTTAATTCCAAAGCCAACAATTTTACGACATGTAAAGAAGAGAAACAAGAGTGCTATTGATGATAAAATCCAAAAAGGAAGACCATCTTTATTTAATCAAGAGATAGAAGATTAGCCCAGCATATTCTTGAATCAGAGAAGTACATGTTCGGGCTGACAATCAAAAACGTTCGATGTATTGCGTATGATATTGCAGAAAAACACAATATCACAAACAATTTTAATAAAGAAAAGCGTATGGCTGGCAAAGAATGGTTTTATAGATTTATGAAACGGCATCGAGAACTCAGCGTTAGGCAGCCAAAGAGTAGGTACATCACTAAACAGTAGGGCAAGCACGAACTATTTGCGAAAAAGTGTTCGTATCGTCATCGTCAACAATTTGTATGAGAATTGAGCAGCGCCCCTACCGGACGTAAAATTAACTAAATTTGGAAGCACGAATGCTAAAGTATCGTAAGCGTATCGCCTTCGTATCGTAACACCAACGTTACTTGATATGTTTATATGAAAATTTGCGAGCACGAACTTAGTTTTGACATAAGGTATCGTGGATGACGAAGGCTGGCTAGCGTGAACTTACGAATGTTTCTACACGGAGAATTTGTCGGTGAAAAAAGTATCGTTGTGACTTTAAAATCATTAAAAATTATTTTTTTGTTGTTTCTATGGCCAAAGTGCACTTTCTAGGCATATTTTTCAATAAAATGAAGTAGGCGATGACTAAGTGAGGGGAACAGCAATATAAAACATGCTAGTATGGAGAATTAATGAACTTAATTACTTAATACATTTTATTACTAAGACTTTGTTTAATTTTTTTATTATTATCTTTTATTTCCTATTTTATTTTTTTAATATTATAATTAACTATCGGCCCGCCCGCGCCGTCGTCTACGCTAACTTAAGAAGACCGTCATAGTTCAGCCATTTAAATAAATATATCTACAAAATATAAACAAAACCATCCTCAGTTAACGCTCTATCTTTTAGTGAAAACCGCATACAAATCCGTTGCGTGGTTTAGGAGCATAGTGCGGTGCCACAGACAGATAAAACGGCGACTATACTTTATAATTATGTAATGATTCAAAAGTACATCTTAATGTACAAAGTACCTACCTATACTTTAATTTATTTATTTATCTTTTTTGATACAGAGCAACACAGCAAGGCGAACTTTGTACCAAAAGGTGCCTTTTGCTGTGTATCAATAGTCATAGTCAATAGTTATTCTCTGCTAGTTAGCTAGTTTACCAATAAGGGTGGCAGATAGGAAAATCGGCGCAATAAAACAAATAAATAAAACAAAATTAATTTATTAAGTACATAGGTATTTCCCCTTTCAAAGTTATCTAGTTAATTACCTAACAAACATACATTCATAGCTTCTTTCATGAACTCTACCCATTGAGCTTGATAAAGGAGCTCCGTAACCCTCTGTGTCAAGGGGAAAAGCGAAGTCTTGCTCTTTATCATACTCTCTTGCAATCCTCTAAGTTTCATAGTTTTGCAATGTTATCCGTTTTGTTTTTCTTTGGCGCCGAAGGGTTTTATGGCTCCTAAGGTTAATAACTATAGATAATGGTAGGGAAACTATAGTAGGCTGCTGCTCGTCTGCTGAAACAGCCACAGTAGATTGGCTGCTAGTTCCAGGAGCATTTCAATCCCCTGTAATATAAATAAAATTGCTGTTAATCAAAATCAATCAATTAAACAAAATCTAACATAAAAATATTTATTTCGCGGCCTTGACGCATGAACTGCATTGCATTGCAATGCACGCACCGATAATTTCATTTAGTATGATAAAAATATATTAAAATAAATGGGTCAATCTTCGTATAATTAAAAAGAAAGTTTACCTGTGCCTTCCTCCTGCGAAAAGAACCTCAGAATTTGACTCCTCGTGTTGAAATTAAAAGGTGTGGAAACTTGGAAAGCGTTGCTTCTTGACCCTGAAAAATATTTTATATGATTTTTATTATTGGTCCCTATTAATAAATATTGTTAGTTTAAAGTTCACTAAATATAGATTTCACTTAGAAATAAGGCCGCCATTGGATACGTATAGGTACACCGCACAATATAGTGTGTATGTATTAATAAGTTGTTAATGTGAAATGTTAAGCAGTGGAACCAGCTTCCACAACCACCATCCCGGTAGCAGCTTGTACTCCAGTATGTACGCATGACCCTGTTCTCTAGGTCAGTCAAAGATAATTTAAGTGCTGGACTACCACCGGTGCCAAAAGCAGCCCTATGAATTTAAAACACTTCTTGTACGTGCTACTTTTTAAACCACAAAACCTTCAACATTTATACAAAACCAAATACTATTTATGTAGGTAGTAGTAAGTACCAATATAAAAAAAATTAATAATAATATTATATAAATATAAAATAATGTTGCTATAGATCAACAATTTTGATTTGTAATGAGTTAGTGTTAGGTCGAGCACTTATGAAGTTATAGAAAGTACTAACTTGAAACTAATTTGCTACACTTTTTTTCCCGCCGAGTGCGAGTGTCCTGTCACATTGCTAGGTATTTATTTTAGCGTAAGCTCCTTCCATTTCATTTGTATGAAATGGCGACCTCGCAGGCTTCCAGAGGGTTCAGATAAACTCCATTTCTATAAATAAAATAATAATCACACAGCTTAGCCATCGAACATATGTAAACAATCATACATAAACTCGCAAACACGTCACAAACAACAAAGTAAGTATGCTTACCTTTCCATAAACTCTATCATCATTGCGTATTGTGTATGGCTTGTCCTCATTTTGATCAATCCAAAACAATAAATTTTACTATTCCCAGACGTAACACTAAATTATTCACCCTAAAGATTGTTTGTGAAGTGCTGTTACTAAAGTAAACAAAGTTGGCTTTGCCGCGACAGCAATTCTATGTGATGTCGTTCAATAATCAATCAAAATATTTCATTAAAATTTTATGAGTATAAGGAGTAATTATTAATTTTTAATAGTATTTATACAATAATAACAATTAAAATAAACATTCCTATTATATAGCATTTGACTCTAATATTCACATAAAATTCTTGTGTAGCTTTTTACAAACCACTTCATCTAATTTTCGAACGTAACCAATCGTTCAATATGCTGCGATTGTTCATTCACTGGGCACATCTCTGCTTACGTTAGGATGATGTCACCTTCGCCGTCGCATCGAGCTCGCGAAACGTTAACGGAACTCTTCGTGCTTAGGACTAGCGTTGTACTACGTTTTCGTATCGTGGACTCGATACGTTTACGTTACGAATACTTTATAAGTTCGTGCTTGCCCTACAGAATCAAAGGGTTCAACAAAGATAATGTATTTAATTTTTTGATTTATTAGAAAAAATAGTCGACGAAAACGGTTTAGAGCCAACAAACATATTCAATGCTATGCTGTTGAATCGGGGTTTTCTACAGTTCAGAAATAGCCACAAAAAATCATTGGATTAAAGGGAAAAAAGCAGGTGGGTGCCCGCAACAAGTGGAGAAAGGGGTGTTAACACAACGGCTGTGTGCTGCGCTAGTGTATCTGGTTAATTTGTCCCACCAATGCTAATATTTAAACGAATGAGGCAAAAAGCAATAAACCAGGCAAATTAAATATTAAACAAAATGCAAATAAAAACTAAACAGAGCGAAAACGACAATGTGACACTAAACAAAAAGGAACAGTAAACGTGGAAAACAAAAAATAAGAAATTATTGACCCTAAAGAGAAACAATAAGACAATTAAGTATCTAAAAAAATTTGGTTACTACTGAAATACATGATCAACCATCTACACCTTAAACTAACATTCAATCGGATACTCAGTCTATTGCTTAAACTATAAAGATTTTATCACTAATACCAACGAATATATCAAGAAAAAGAAAAACGATACAAAAAGCTGTTAAAATTACCTAAAGTAAATTCAAAAAACAACTAGAAAAAATGCCACAAAGACGAAAACTTCAACCAAAGCCGAGAAAAACAAAGTTGGTAGACCAAAGAAGGACAAAATAAAAGTAAAAAAAGAGATAATGTTTAAATCAACGTCTCTTACTAAGCAAAAAGGAAAAAGTAATACAAGAAAAAGATCTCCTTCTAACAGCAGCACGGATTTAGAAAATAATGATACAATTGTGCAATTGGATGATGATGATGAGACTGATGACGACTTAGACGATATTTGTGCAGGTTGCAACGGCTGTTGATAAGAGAGGTCCAAAGGTAGACTGGAATCAATATGTTTGCTGCCATAGGTGGTTGCATGAAACTTGCACTTCTAATCCAGACATTTGTGATACGTAACTGTTTTAATTAATGGAAGAAAGATTAATGTTGTTTAAATGATTATAAGCCTTAAGTAAGATACTTGAGGTAATTTCTCTCTCTCTCTCTCTCTCTCTTTTTGTTTAAGATATAGGTATATTGTACGTCTCATAAATTGATTAATTATAGTTAGTACATCGTAATAATAAAAAATCCGTAATTAGAAAAGAAAATAAGTTAAGTTGATTATATTTTTTTGTTTTAATACTCGTACTTATTATTGTATTTTGGATCTTTATTTGTTAAAAACATATACGATATGTTCTCCACTGCCATTGTTCTCGGACTCACACGAGAACATTAGCCCGGCCCCAGGGAGGGTAGGGACATCTACCTTGCTCTCCACTGAGGTAATTCCTGTTCGGCGCGTCCACGTCGCGGGGGTGGGCATACTGCACTTCAGTAGGCCGGGGTGTTAGGATGGCAGAGTGTGACAGGGACCCAGTTCTGCGGGGTATAACGCGGAGCCCTTGCCCAGGGTTACGGGTGAAGACCTTAACGGCAGCTGCGGCGGAGAAGAAGGGCTTTAGTACGGCGCACGCTTGGCGGACGGGGCAACGGATTCGGAGTACCGTTAGGCGACAGTAAGGTCCAACCTGAAAGAGTCGGCAACTTCTGCAACCAACTCGACTCCGCACGTAGCGACTCGTCGCTCCTGTGGATTAAGTCGATAAGGTCGAGAGGAAGCCATGGATGCCGGGCAAGTCCGTGGTTTCGCAACTATGTCCCAGGCGATGCAGTGGCCTTTGGAGAGGACACTCTACTCGTGCCTGCAAAGGTGCGAATAACAACACGGGGAGTCGCAGTCACCGGTTATAAGCCTTGCGCAAATGGGCGTAAGCGCGGGCGCCAGGGGTGACTCTCGACGTTGGGATAGTCCATTGCGACTAACTGACTAGTTATCGCCCGCCTCAAGCTGGGCAGCCCCCGGCCAGTAAGGTACCAGTCCGTCCCTCACCATGCGCTCCTATAGGTGTGTGGAGCAGCAAGCATGTGATACTGCTTGAAACATGGTGAGCCTGTTTAGCACCTGTCAGAAACAGAAATAATGATTGTAACAACTATATTCAATCACCAAACAAAACCAACAATACCATCTTACGATTAGCCACCTGGAATGTTAGGACAATGTTACCTGGACTTAGCACGGCAACGGACACTGTCCCAATCTACAGAAAGACCGCCACAATTGACAGGTAACTTCTGCGTCTTCGTATTGATGTGGCCGCGCTGCAGGAGACCCGTCTTCCGGATGAAGGTAGTCTGCGTGAGGATAACTTCACCTTTTTCTGGAAAGGTAGAGACGCAGGCGAGCGGCGTAAACATGGAGTCGGTTTTGCAGTATGCAATAAAATACTTAGCTGCTGTGAACAACCATCGTTTATTTCCGAGCGACTTATGGCCCTTAGAATAATTACAGCTTCTGGTCCCCTCACACTCGTCACTGCTTATGCTCCTACTCTAAAAGCTCACTCAGAAGTTAAAGATAAATTTTATGAAGACCTTCGAATGGTTTTGGCAAACGTTCGTGCATCAGACAAACTCCTGCTACTGGGTGACTGCAATGCAAGAGTTGGGAATATGCCGAGTATCTGGCCAGACTGTATAGGCCCACATGGCATTGGAAAAATGAAAGAGAATGGTCAACGCCTACTGGAACTATGCGCATCATTATCACTAAGTATTACTAATACCTATTTTCGGAATAGAACAGCGCATAAAGTCTCATGGAAACATCCACGGTCAGGCCACTGGCATCAAATTGATTTTATAATCACGAAAAGACGAGACTTGCGTGATGTTGTTAACTCCCGTACATACCATAGTGCAGACTGCGACACAGATCACTCTCTAATAATGGCCAAAACACGTCTCTCACCTAAGAAGATCCACTCGGCTAGAAGCGCTTCTCATAAAATAAAAATTAATACCAGAGCCTACCTAGATGACGCGCTATATAAGCAGTTCACCACAGAACTTAAAGAAAAACTAGCTCCAGATGATCTAGGTACTGCTGATAATGCAGAAGCTATGTGGATCATGACCAAAGACACTCTCACGCAAACGGCTCTCCGAACATTTGGGCGACAGGATAAGATGCAAAACGACTGGTTTGCTGAATGCGAGACTGAGTTGCGTCCGTTTATAGTGGAGAAACGTAACTCTCGTATACAGGTCTCGAATAATCCGAGCGATATACGTGCAAAAACCCGTTACAAGGCTGCAAAAGCTGAACTTCAACGTGTCTCTCGCCTTTGCGCAAATACACTCGGCGTCAAAAAAATCGCACCTTTTAAAAATCATCTTTAAAAATTCTTAAACCTTATGTAGAGGATAGTGTTGGGTATCATTAGAAAGGTAACAAAAAGGAGTATCAAAAAACAATTAAATTTAACTTTCTGTTTAATTATAATTATACAAACAACATTAAAATTAATAAAATAATAAAAATCCTTAATTAAGTCCTAATTAACAACAGATAATTTACAAAGAAAAATGTACAAAAAGTGTCTTAAAATTAACTTAAAATCTAGTGTTACCCCCCCTTGCCCTGATCACGGCTTCCATACGGTCCCTCATGGACCTCACCAACTTCAGGAGCTCTTCTTGAGGGATAAGCCCCCATTCTTCAATCACCGCGTCTTGGAGCTCCTGTAGAGTCGAAGGAGCTGGATCCCGAGATCGAACCTTACGTTTAAGATGGTCCCAGAGGTGCTCTATAGGATTCAGATCCGGACTTCGCGCTGGCCACTGCATCACAGAGATTTGGGACCTCTGCAAGAAGTCGCTCACGATGCCTGCAGTGTGAGCGCGAGCGTTGTCGTGCATTAATGTGAACCCCTCGCCAAAAGATTCGGCAAAGGGGACCACATGCACTTCCAGGACCTCAGTGACATAGCGGCGAGCAGTCAGCGACCCTTGTCCGCGAGCACCTCCAGTCCGGGAGACGCAGACAAGGTCGGTTTTGCCGGCAGCAGACATACCGCCCCAGAACATGCAGGATCCGCCACCATATTCCACCGTCTCCTGGATGCAGGCTTGGGCGAAACGTTCACCCTGCCTCCGGTATACTCTTCTCCGTCGGTCGTTGCAGAAAAGACACACTCGCGTCTCGTCTGAGAAGAGAACAGCTCTCCACTGCTCAAGGGTCCAATCGACGTGGTCACGAGCAAACTGCAAGCGGGCTCGCCGATGTGCTGCAGTCAATTTTGGACCCGTAGCAGCTCTGTGGGCCGCTATCTTCTTCTCCTTCAATCTTCTTCTAACCGTAGATACGCTTACGGTGCGTCTGCGAACTGCCTGGAGCTGCTGTTGCAACTCAACAGCGTTGGAGAAACGATTTCTCAAAGAGTTCGACACAACGAACCGGTCGTCTCTTTCCGAAGTGCAGCGACGTCTACCCGAACCGTGTCTGCGGATATAGCCACCGGTCTCTATGAAGCGCTGGTACACTCTTCGAACGGAATAACGGCTCAGGTTCAGTTGCCGGGCGACATCACACTGCCGCACCCCTGATTGCAGTAGTGCAACCACTTGAGCGGCTTTATCAGCTGTGGTATCCATCAAAATCTGTGCGTGTGTCCTCTTCAACGGTTGAATAGCGAATGACCCACATTGAACCCGTGTTGACCGTTTTATACCCACAAAGGAAGCGCAACTAGCAACTCTCACGGGTAGCAAAATTTGCATCGAATTTTTGTGACACTTTATTTGTTGCATTAGGTTTTATTTGATAATGAAAAGTAATGTTTTTTATTAAGTTAATTAAGTAACCTTGTAAATAAAATCATAATTAATGCGACTGCATGTGCATATCAAGAGTAAATGACATTTGAAAGTGATTTTCTAAGAGGTGCGATTTTTTTGACGCCGAGTGTAGGTACTGGAACAGCTTGTGTAAGTCTATTCAGCATTCTCGGGATATTGGTGACTTTCGAGGCATGTATCAAGGCATCAAGACGGCCATCGGTCCAACTGTCAGGAAGCGCGCAGCATTAAAAGATCTTAATGGAGACCCCATCACTGACAAACACTTACAGTTGGATAGGTGGGCGCAACACTATACCAGTCTGTACTCCGAAAAGGTTAACATCAGCCCAGAAGCCCTGAACGCTCTACCATCTTACCCCGTAATTTCGAACCTAGACGATCCTCCTACTCCCGAAGAATTTCAACTATCACTGAAGAGCTTAAAACTAGGTAAAAGTACCGGCCGTGATAATCTACCTGCCGAGGTGATCAAACTCGGCTGCGTGTCACCGATATTGTATCGCATCCTATTACGTTGCTGGGAAGAGGGCACAATACCTCAAGACATGCGGGACGCTGACATAGTAACTCTCTATAAGGGAAAAGGCGACAGAGGTGATTGTTACAATCACAGAGGAATCAATTACAGAGGAATATCACAATTGAGCATCGCTGGCAAAGCATTCGCCAAGGTAGTTCTAAAAAGGTTGACAACTCTTGCAGATCAGATCTACCCAGAGTCGCAGTGCGGATTTCAAGCCGGCCGATCCACGAATGACATGATATTCACTCTGCGTCAGCTTCAAGAAAAGTCCCGTGAACACCTTAAGCCTCTATACATGGCCTTTGTCAACCTAAACAAAGCCTTTGATACTGTCAGCAGGGAGAGTCTCTACAGTGTACTATGCAGAATTGGGTGTCCGCCAACACTACTGTCCTTGGTGAGAGCCTTCCACGATGGCATGAGGGGCTCTGTGATTTTTGATGGTGATGCATCTGCGACCTTCAGCATGAACCGTGGTGTAAGACAGGGCTGCGTCCTGGCGCCCACACTCTTCGGGATCTTCTTTTCTTCTCTTCTCCTGGTAGCGTTTGAGGATTGCGACGTCGGGGTACATCTGCACTCAAGAAAATACGGAAGACTCTTTAACATCAATCTTCTAAAGTCAAAGAGAAAGCGTCACGACGTAATAGTTCGTGAACTCTTATGCTGATGATGCCGCACTTATTGCTGACTCGGAGGATGATCTGCAGGAGTTGGTAACAAGATTTGGTTGCGCTTGTAAACAGTTCTCGATGAGTGTTAACACCAAGAAAACCGTCGTTATGGTTCAGGGAGCAAACTTTCCACCCAACATCACTCTCGATGGCGCTACGCTGCAGGTTGTTGATAGCTTTTGTTACCTTGGCTCTACCACAGAATATAATCTTTCCATCAACAAGGAGATGGATGTGCGCATTGGCAGGGCAGCGACAGCTTTTGGCAAGCTTACCTCACGAGTTTGGAAAAACAACAAACTTACTATGGCTACCAAGATTCTCGTATACCAAACTTGTGTCCTTAGTATCCTCTTGTATGCGTCGGAAACGTGGACTACCTATGCCAAACAAGAGCGTCGCCTCAACGCCTTCCATATGCGGTGTCTGCGATCGATTCTGGAGGTAACATGGAAAGACCGGATGACCAACGAAGATGTTCTGACGAAAACCAACTACAACAGCATTACAGCGATTCTTAAACAGAGACGTCTCCGTTGGCTAGGACATATTCATCGCATGAATCCTCATCGATTGCCACGTGAGGTCATGCTCGGACAAATCGCTGACGCCAGAAGACCTGTGGGACGTCCCATGCTAAGATTTAAGGATTCGTGTAAGAGAGATATGGAGAGTTTTGGCATAGACACCAAGAGTTGGGAGGCACACGCTGATATGAGACCAGAGTGGCGCCACGACTTGTCTACTGGAGTGTCAAGACACGATGAAGCCTGGCTAAGTAACCTAAAGCAGAAAAGGCTTCGCCTTCACACCGCTGTGCCTCACCCCGACTCACGTTTCATCTGTGACAAATGCGGCAAAAATGCCGTGCTGCAATTGGTTTGATAAGCCACAAGAAAAGCTGCAGCAAAACGTGACAGCAACACAGCCACTGTTACCATCATCTGCCAAGATGTTGTGGCCAATGATGATACGATATGTCGTTTATACTATTAAGTATCTACGTTGCTATGATTCAAACAATATAAAAAAGCCTGATTTAACTGATCGAAAATATATATTGTTGTAATTTTAATTAGATACATTTTTTTTTTAATCTCTGTTTATATAAGACATAATTGGCATGCCTGTTAGATTAAGTAATTATAGTCACCACCTTACTCACTCAATAAATCACACAAAAAATAAATATTTTCCTTTCAATAAATATTGTTTTTATTACTGGTAAGTACGATTTAAACACGCATAGGTAGTACGATTTAAAATATCTGTAGAACAATTCAAACAACTGTTGGCTAAATTGTACCGTTAGCAGACTTCCGTAAAAACACATGTTTGTCTACTAAAGCAGCCATTTTCTTACATGTGATAACCAAGATGTTGACCTATTTGTGAGAGCCATTCATATTATGTGTAAGCGTTTTTGTAAATGAAATATTGACGTCAAAAAAAAGTGGTACTTACAATATAACCGACTTTCCTCTAATAATTTTTTTTCGAAAATATTTGCGTTTTCTAATAGATAAAAATAAATTTATTCAGCATCAAAAACACAACATAAAAATTACAAATAACAATAATTAGTATGTGACACTGAAAAAGCATCTACTCAGCATTGTGTCGTAGCATCTCAGTATAACGCCACGACGCTGGACTTCCGTAGATACCTACACTAAAACTAAAAAGCTAAAGCTAAAGAGCGCACTGCTACGCACAACAATTTGGTGAATTAACAACATTATATTAACAACCTACATTAAAATGCATTTACAAACATAAATATTAAGCCAAATCAAAATTTATACAAAGTATTCATCATCAAATTATAATTACTTACAATATATAAAACTGACACATTTAGGAAACTTACGGAAAAAAACTCAACACCGACTAAACCAATTAACAACGATTTCGCCAATGTTTAAAATAGTATTTTGACGTGAGAAAGCCGTAGCCAAAGTGCTTAAACAGCTAAATGATAGTTCACGCTACAAAGTTGCGGGTAGGCCACTAGTGTATTATATACTTGAAGATTATGTACATAGGTACATACACTTACCACTACTATCCCATAGGCAATGAGGACCGCAAATGTGCTCAGTGTGATAGGTGGTCACCCCATAGCAGCTCTATGTGCAGTCTGTAGTCCGTTAGTCGCCTTTTACGACACTCGAGGGAAGAGATTGTAATATACTTTTATAACACATTTGCTCGGTAAGAAGCTCTTATTACACCGATTTCAGTATCGTAATGTAATAAGTTTCGCACTAGTGCGGTAATGAAATTTAAAAATTAGTTATCATTTGAATCTATGGACAACATACGCCTTTAGCCCGTTAGTAGCTTTTACGACACCCAAGGGAAGAGAGGGGTTGGTAGTATTATTTTGATGAGCCCATCGCCGCTCTATGCTGTTGGATGTATGTGCATTCTTTAGTCCGTTAGTCGCCTTTTACAACACCGAAGGGAAGAGAAAAGTTTGTAGTATTATTTTGATGAGCTTATCGCCGATCTATGCTGTTGGATGTATATGCAGTCTTTAGTCCGTTAGTCGCCTTTTACGACAACCAAGGGAAGAAAGGGGTAGGTAGTATTATTTTGATGAGCCCATCGCCGCTCTATGCTGTTGTATGTGTGTGCAGTGTTTAGTCCCTTAGTCGCCTTTTACGACACCTAAGGGAAGAGAGGGGTTGGTGGTATTATTTTGATGAGCCCATCTACGCTCTATGCTGTTGGACAAAGAAAAATATATGTTGGTTTACCAAAGATTCATGCACTAGAAAAAACAACAAAAAACGCAGTCATTTTCGGTTTTTTTTTTTATCCTCACAAATATGTTATAAAACGTCGTATGGCATACGTGCGCTTTGATAATTACAGCCTCTGCTTTCTTGTAGCCCTCGCCTACGGCTCGGTCTAGCAATATCGCCTCGGCTGTAATTTCAACTTACCGCACTTATATCATAATGTACTATTAATGAACCGCCAAATACACAACTAAAGATTATGTCATAGCGAAAAACATAACGAGTACAGCACATTTGACAAACAACGAAGCGCGAGATGGCAGGATCGTAGCAATTTATTTTATTTTATTTATTTTTTTCTCATCACAAGGTTTACGTTGTACAGAGATAATGGCAAATTATCAATAAATAGAACCCATAAGTACCCCTTGTGAGAGAATGGTGCTTGTGATAGGTTTGAAAAACCCGTAGACCACAGGTCACCAGTGCCCCATTCCACGGACTCTGAGCAGACTATAACTATTACATTATTACCTACTTATTGATATAAAACAAACAAAAGATATAATGAAGCTCCTGAGTGAGGGATGTGTTAATGAGTGAGTTTATAAGAGTGTGTGGATGCGTGGTGTACGTGTGTGTTAATACATAGCGCAAGTATATTTCAACAAAGCCTTAGAGAGAGAAGGTAGGCATGCAATAGCAAGCTGTGGTGGCGACTGTCCTCCGAGACGGGTGAGGTGTATGTTTGGTTGTATGTGCCTATTAAACTTGTATTTTGCATCATGTTACACCGAACTGGAGAAATAAACCTAAAGCCCTTGCCACGGGTGGTTCCTTTCCGGCACAGACTTTGTCCGGTAGAAATCGCTCTAACACGTCAGCGACCACGACATCTTTAAAGCGTTTAGACACGTCTTGCTCTTTTTCTTGTTTTCTAATTTCGTATTTGAAAACTTCAAGCCATTCTTTATAAACACCACTAAATTATACGTAGGGATTCTTGGCGCGAAAGATGATTATTTAATGTTATTACACACCTATAAACTGTAAAGACTACAGTATACCTACAGACAATGTAAGCTGTAGGGGAAGTGGAGTAAAACCGCCTCCAAACCGTTAATTTAGTAAAAATATACATTTAAGATTACAACAATCAAACCAACAATTTTATTTTGTTACAAAAAATAGTTTTTACTTGTACAACAGTTTTTAAGTTAAAAATATTATGACAAACAATCATAACAAAAATATTTGAAAATTATGAAAACACGATTTTGCCCACACATAATAATACCTTAACGTCTAACATTTATAATATTATTTCGTAAGATTCCTACCGAATTTTACAGGATCTAAAAAACTTCTTCTTCATATATCTTATTTATTATGACTCCATAATTAAAGTTAAATATAATTGCCGTTTGAATAATAAATCCTAACATAATAGTACTTCCCATAAATATAGCAATCGCCTTCTCTCTAAAACTGTAATAGGATGGATAAAGGTATTAGCCGCATCATTGTTGCTTCAGTGGAACGCACACGACAGATAATAATCGATGTCGGTATTTCATCGCATAGAATCGAACAAATAACGAAACTTAGAATGCATAAAGTTGAAATGTCTAAAATCTAAATATATAACTTATCAAAACGTAAAACGTTATTTGGCATAACTTCAAAATCCCTACGATTGGAATGCATAATGGTCAAAATACCATATTAAATTATAGTTACAATTCATAATAGACCTGAGTTCAATCATAATATTCAAATAATTACTTTTGATGCATAAGCCTGCATAAAGGCATAAGCCATTGTAGCGATGAATTAATTTTAATTATGAAAGCCTTTATCGATAATGCTTTACTTTTTTAAAGGCGTGCGTTAGTCATTCGACAAGTCGGAAAGAATGTCACCGACAATCGGTCCTCCAAAAAGTCGATTGTGTGCTACATGTATAAACGCTCGCCGTGACACTCGCTTGTTGCACTATTAACAGACTCTGCGCGGCGCTCCCCACACCACCCCACACCTCCCCACATCTCCCCGTCTCCCCACACCAGCTTCACCTTAACATATCAATTTGTATAATTTGCTTGGAGATTGAAATATCGGAGAACGCGTAGCAGCGACGCCCTCAAAGAGACACTTACGATAGAGGAAGTACTTTCGGAGCCATATTTAGACCATTCAAATAGTTCAAGTTTTGACGTTCAGTAAAACTAATTTACTAATGTGATTCTAAGGAATACATTATGTATTTTTCTTTACGTTTTCTGCAGTTAAGGTAGCGAGATACTTGTTATGGCTAGTAACTATAGCTACAAGACAAGTGCTAATTAAGAAAGCTTTCGTCAATAATAACAAAAACTTATCAGAAAAACTAACTTTGGCAAACTGGCTGTCAAAAAAAAAGTGACACCATTAAGTCATTTTGCTTGCATCTTACAGTCAATTTTAGAGCTTAATTCTATGAGATAATACTTCATAACTCTATGCATTTCTTCGCGTAGTAAATTATCAATGTACAATTGCGTTAATGGCAACGCTCGCAAATGCCATCTCCGCGGTTAGTTACCGGATGGGTGAGCAAAATCAGTTTTTGCTCCGTACGACGGAAAACTAGATGACCCGTTGCTCTCTCCTATCAAAAGATTGCAGTACATGACATTGAGCTGGATGAGGTAAATTAATGTAGGCTCGGTGGGCGAGTGGCCAAGCGGTCGACTCGATGCCCGGAGGTCCCGGGTTCAATTCCCGGGTCGGGCAAAGTGTGCTTTCGGACTTTCCGATGCTGCGTCCGGGTTTGTGATCACTTACCCGCATTTGGCAAGCGTGGTGTTGAGCCAATTTCAATTCAATTTCAATAGCGGTATTTAATTTGAATTTTTTGTTGCGTAGATATATAAGGTGACTGCTAGAAACCGCAGGAAACTTCAAGTACTGGTCAGGTCAAGTGTTCTAAACATGACAAAAATGGTCTCATTGCAGACTCACGTAGGTACTTATCGCCCAGCTGACGCGAACGGGTCAACAGACGGTCGGCCGGCCGGCCGTTGCCCGCGCGTTGTAAATAGTCGTTATTTTTAATAGTTTTTCATTTTTATTATTCTTATGTGCTTTAAAATAAATAAGACACACAAAGACTATCCAATTAAAAGTCACAAAATGAATTATTTAATTAAAAATGAAGAAAACACAAATTCCTTTTTTATAATTTTTGTCATGTTTAAAACACATGACCTGACCAGCTCTTGAAGTTTCTTGCGGTTTCTAGCAGTCACCTTATATTTATTGTCAATAAATTTTTCGTCATCATTAAATTCTAATGTTATTATTAATAATGTTACTTGCTGCTACGGAACCCCTCGTGGGTGCCCATAATATTCCCATAGAAGGACAAATATGGGCTTCAAATATCAAATAAAATTCGGAAATTAAAAATTTAGATTAAGTATTAATGTGCAATTGCGTGCGGTTTTCTCGTATAATTGTATTTCCATCTAGTTTTTTCTTATTAAATGATTTTCCCTATGTTTAACTCAATGTAAAATACGTTGGTGTTCTCGATAAAAAAATAAAAAATACCCATGTATTGTAGCGATGACTTGATTAAAGTGATGGAGGCTTTTGCCAAATTTTGGAATAATATAAAGGCTGCACTTTACGTAAAATACCGCATAATAAGCTCAAGCTTGAAATGTAGTTAATGAACGCGTGTTCATCGGTAAAAATTGTTTTATTCCAGTACCTAAGTATTATCTATCTACCTATCTATGTCGCAGACCTCCTTTTAGGTTTAGTTAGTTTTTAAGTATTTTCGGTGTCAAAAAGAATTGTTTAAAAATTGTCTGTGATGTTATCACATTTTTGCCTCCTTTTTGATTTTGTCATCAGCCCAGTTGCCACCACAGACATATAATAGAAGCAGACCAAACATTATTTCACAACTACATAGATGAGAATAAAACAATATTTCTACTCCTTTCTCTCCAACCACAAATTAATGAGACTATCTCGTTTCTTTTTAATGTCGCAACACTTCCACACACATAGACAAACTGGACCGTGAGGCAAAACGCCATCTTGACAAGCTACAATTAAGCTACAAATGTCTTCCTAGACTTGTCAACAAAGGACGTACAGGAGATTGTTTTCGCTTATTTTTTGTGATCTAATAAAGTTTATGAGCCAAAAGTACTAAAATAAAATGGTGAAGTGTAGTGCGCCCTTGTGCGGCAACTCCTCATATACAAAAACACCTGAAATAACGTTCCATTGGTAAGTTTTGTAGTGCCATCTAATCTCATAATGTTTTTTTTAGTCATTGTGTGATTATTATTAATCTTTCGGCATTGTAGAAGTAGTGAATAATTGTCATAAGTGCAAATCTCGTAAAATCTTAACGTAAAGTAGTTTCTGAAAGATTCTTGTGGTAACAATAATCAATTGTATTGTAACTCTGATCTCGTTTGACGTTTCATATACTTGTAAAATTTTACGGGGCCGTATTTAGGCTCCAGTTTTGTTTAATAGGTATATTTTTGAAGATTGATTAGATTTATTTATTATGCAATATATTTTTTCATTAGGGATAAATTAAATATGAGTAAATTATTTTAATAATATTGTTAACTTAAACCCTATCCTATCCCATTAACCCTATGGTAGTCGTAGGGATGTATTCTTGTATGAAAATGTGCATAAAATAATAACTTTTTACATTTGTTTTTCAGAATTCATCTAAATCTTTACTAAAAGGTCCGGTAAGAAGCAATGCCAGTGGAGATCATGTTTTGAAGAATTTGCAAAATTTACAGCCGAGTACCTCAAGTGCTGTATTAACTACATTAAGTGAGTTAACGTAAGTATTATATTGTTGTACAGTATTCTAGGGTATAACATGAAGAAGATTGGTCTGAGCAGTCTCTCAATCTCAACTCTGTTACTTTGAAATATACAGAAAATGATAAATTTATTTGTTTTCAGAAACCTTCATCATTACTTCCTGAACAGACTCAGTAAAAAGTATACCGGATATCATTTTTTCGGGTTTTGCAAAATATACAGTAACCCGCAGTCAGAGTCGCTGACTACTCGACCACCCGGCGGTCTTATCACTAGTTTTAAAAATTGTGACATTATTTATTGTAATTTTTATTTTTATTAAAAAAAATACCAGCAGAGTATATATGTATGTTGTTTTTAATTACTTATTTCATTTTTTTTTATTTTACCTAACGGATCTACTACGAGTATTTCATGCATTTTATTAACAGATCTATTACATCTCAAATGTGATTTTTGCGTAAAATGCGCATTTTTGCATTTTGTAGTAACTTTTTAGTTGTATTTATCGTTATTATCGAAATACTTAGATTAAAACAAAAAGGGAAGATACGGCATTAGAGTCTCGTGAGTAAGCCGCTAAAATTAGGCCTAAAGGCACAATTTCACTTCAGTCGCAATTTGCCGAGCGTACATCTACATCGTACTATTGCGGACATTCTGCTGTGATAAAAAGAGAAAGACGCTACTCCGCAGTGGCGTCGGAATCGGTCGTACGTACTCGCCTGTTGCGAAGCGACCGAGACGTCAACGCGCTACTCGCTGACTCCCTCGCGCTGACGTTGAAACTTACTACTCTGCCTCGCTCGCTCGATTTATACTTTTATAGGTGTGCGTGTGTGAGTGTTTGTATATGTAGTTGAGTAGGACTATATTTTGATTGACTACAAGTAGGAGCATGCCGTATCTTTCCTTTTTGTTTTAATCTAAGTCGAAAAAGGATTATAAAATCATGCTTAATATTACAAATCTCCACACTGCGAGAATAAGCTGAGTTCGGACGGCCGACGCATCGTATTTTGTAGTAATTTTGCAGTTATATTTATCGTTTTTATCGAAATAGGATAATAAATTCATTATACAATCTTTATTTCTCAAGAAGTAACAATTATTCTGGTATAAATTTTGCTCAATAATATCGTAGATAGGAGAAATTCACAGTTAACTTAAAGCAACTTGCGAAGTTTTTTGGTTTAGAATAAGATTTTTTTTTTATAAAATCAATGATATCTAAAAATTCCGAGGCCGCTACGCACTATACGACTGTATTATAATAGATAACATTCTATTTTTTTTCATTTCTTTAGAACAGTAGTTCAATCTAGGAGTTCAAAAAAGTGCCTCCGCGCATTTTATGAAAACCTTCATCAATTTTGCGTTTCATAAAAAAGTTAAGCAAAATTTACATAAAGCGAACTATGCCAATAGCTATTCTACATTATTCAATAATTCAAAACTGGTGATGTATTTTTTTTCTTGGATTAAGAACGCCAAAATTGGCCATTTTACGCAAAAATCACAGTCGAGATGTAATAGGCCTATTAAGTTAATGATGTGGCGTCGCAGCCATATACAGATATAGCCTGCCTGGCACTCAATGATAGACAACTTAGCATTCTACTAGTGATTTTTTTTTTAAATTTAACGAGTATCTTCAAATGTCTATAAAATATAAAATTATCCTCTTTACGTTAGTATAATATTATTTTAGATGTAGGTACTTGAGGTCCCTTGCGTGCCTGAGTTCAGCCCCTTTTGTTGTAAATGTGTGCATGAAATTTGTCTGTAAGCGTAATGGGCACGCTTTTTTGTTGTAATGTTTAGTCTGCTTCTATTACATGTCTGTGGTTGCCACAAACATATTGTTCATTGTATCATACTTTTCCTCACATATGTTTGCTATTACATTTAACTTTACAGTCCACTCATTGTTTTCATTGATTCCTGTCGTCTTCAACCGATATGATTTCGAGCTAAATAAACTTACCCTGGAGTGCTTTAATTCGCCAGCTTCGATATAAAAGTTAAATATAGACGCGTCTTCGTCTAAAAATAACAAAACACCTTTATTGCCGAGTCACTATGCGTGATAGAAATATCCTTTGTCTTGGAAACCGATAACTTTAAGGTTGCAACTTATTAATATAATCGGTGATCTTTAAATTAAAATGAAATAAAAATAACTGTAGCCTTAGGTACTGTCCCACAGCTGGGCAAATGCTTTTGGGCAAAAAGAGAAGAAAAGAGGGGGAGGAGTCGTGATCGACATGATAGTGTGGGCTAGTACCGCTAGCTCCAAATGCATAGTTCACGAAATTTTAAAACTCCATACAGACCCACCATCTCCACCATCTGTTTTTTCTTGTCCAACCAACCAACCGATTTTATTTATTACACAACGACGAAGTTAGTATCAGTAACTACAGAGAACGTGCAGTACAGTTAGCAACAAAACCAATGAAAATTATTTAAATAAATAACTTGACGGACTCTACGGTGCAATTTATAAATAGTCATAAAATGTTATTTATATTTTTTGGAGTTGATGAGCCATAATGTATGAAATTCTAAATTATTGAAAACATTAGATTTTAAGCTCTATGTACGTTTTTGGAATTGGCGGTACAAGATCGAAATAAATTTGGAGTTGATTGGATAAAAGTTTTGGAGCTAGCGGGTTATAGTCACCCTTCATAGATCAATGACGACCTCCTTGGTCGAGTGGTTTGTACACCGGTTTTATGGTGTCGCCATCTCTGAGGTTCCGGGTTTAATCCCCGGTCGGGTCAATTTAGAAATTATTGTTTTTCTAAATTGTCTCGGGTCTACGTGTTTTCTATGTACAATAAGTATGTATTTTAGTATTTTAAGTATGATTATCCGTTGTCTAGTAACCATTTAACTAGTTTCAGTTAGCAAGGAGAGTTTTCCCCGATCGCATGCAGCACAGCAAATTTTTTTCCACTTTTCATATCCCGTTGTTAAAATGACTAGAAATTTTCGACCTATTCGAATTTATGACTAGTAATTTTCGACCTATTTGAATTTACCTACTGTTAGTAAAGTTTTTAAAATACTTTTTTTTACATCAAGTTGATAAAGGCTTATTACTTTAAAAAAAATCGCAATCACATTGTAATTGATTATGTTGTTTACGACAAAAATGCATGGAATTGACATGGATGCATGAGATATTTTTTAAGAATTTCGTCCCAAACGCTATGTTGACTTATGTTAGACTTATGTATAATATGATATGCTAAGTAAGACTCGTAAGACCACTTTGTGGAACAGTATCCGGTTCTAACTCCCCTGTTTCCAGACTGTGCAAAGTTTTGAATCAATTTAGTGACGTTCATTCTGACACTGACATTCACTGTGACTCCCCTAGTAGGCTCCGAAGCATCGTTATGAAGCACATTGTGACGACATAGATATAAATAGAAAGAAATTTGCTGTTTTGAAATGCCTATGTGTATAGATTGGGAAAGGATTTTTTTGTAAACTTTTTGTAAATATATTTCTTAGAATTAATTTTTATTATAATGTAGACTTAAAAGCATGTTACCTGTAAGTGTTTGTTACATTTAGTTATCTATTTACCTAAGTATGATCTGTATAGAAACAATGTAAGCAAACATTGGTGAATCTAATAAATAAATAAAAAGTTTACTGACATTTTTTTTAAGTTTTCTTAGACTAAGTATTACTAGAATTTGCACGAAAATGAAGAAATTGATTTACGTACTACGCGAACTAAAAAAAATGTTACACAAATGTCTTTTATATTAAGCTCTCTGATAAATCAAGGTTGCAGTCCTTCGACCCTACCCCTATGTTGTAAGTTGTTTGGCGGTTCAAAAATATCACATCGCAACGCAAGTTTTTATGCGCGCGATTGGCGCACGCGCAGCGCTTGCGCAAGATGCGTTTGATCGACTGGATGCGCGCCAAATCGACGCAATCTACCACCATCGACGGATCGGTTTGTTATGCAAACACCGACTATGGACCAATTACTTTGTGAGACAATAGTTAAAAGGAAAGAAGATAGAGTCTGGCCAACGAAAGCTGAACCTCGAAGTTATTTGATTGGCAACACTTTGTCTCTATGTGTGTCTATCTGAGGTGTCATGTCGTATGTCAAATTGAATTTTTCTGATAAAATTGCAGCTGTATGAGTGACCCTGTGTTACCCAGTCATGTTTTTTGAAATTGCCGCCTTTTTCCTGGTTCAGCATTCGTTGGACAGACTCTTACAATAAATGTAAAGTAAATAGAACAACCGGTAGACTTTTTAAACTTTCATGGTCACTACAATTATTTTTATGAAAAAACCAGATTTTTACCTCTATTTGAGTTGTGACTCAAAAACAACAACTCGTTTTTGAGTCCCCGATGCAACATACAACTGCGCCGAAATATCGGGAACTTAAAAACCACAACTCAAATAGAGGTAAAAATCCTGTTTTATCATAAAAATAACCTGTATACAGTCCCACTCGGGCAAATGCGGGTTGGTGATCGCAAACCCTGGCAATGCATCGACAATTTCAACAACACACCTTGCCCCACCCGGGCTCGATTCCCTTTTCCTCCCGATATGGAGCCGAGCACTTGACTACCGACCGGCCACCGATTTAAAATTATACAGGATGGCCAAAAAATTTGACGTTCAAAAGAAAAAATTAGGTCCCTCGTGTCGTGGTATTCGAATTACCCCCATGAATGCTCCGCGATTTTTCATAGTTTTCGATTTATGGTTTTTTTTCTGATTTTTTAAGGTATTTTGATACGTCCAACTTTAAAAAAAAATCTAAAAAGCAGAGGACTTTGTCGATACTTTTTTATTGCAACTATATGTTCATGAGTGGTACTTTAATGGATAAAATAATCAACTTCGTAACTGTGGTGAAAGTTATAAAATAGTCTAAAGTGAAAAATTTATATTTGGGAATTATGGCTTAAATATTCAACTTTAATTTAAAAATCTGAACAGGTGACTTTATAATAGAAATTGCTAATAAAAGTTAATATTTGACTGTAAATCTTTTGACTGGCAAATAAATAAATGTGTTGTGGCTCCCGTATTGGCCTTCTTCTTTTTCAGCTTATAGCCACCCACTGTTGAGTGTAGCCCTCGTATTAGTCTTATTAGCCATTTAAAGGAATGCTAAATCTCTCAATCGGACGTTTGAATCACTCGTACTTTTTAAATTGTCGCGCGGAGTGAACATTGGAGTATTTTTCTTATTAAACTTTTTCACTTTATTTTTCGTGTTTTTCTTTTTAATTACTTATATTTCAGTCGGTACAGTTTCAAGTAGCATACAGGTATATAGTAGTAGTAGGCATACAATACTGTGCTGTATTTGAGAACAAACAAAGACATACTTTACATACGTAAGTTGCAGAAACTACAACTGTATTTTAGTTACAATCCTAACACTGCTTTTGCTTTAATAAATCAAAAAACATGGCAATAATCTCCCCTATGAATATTTTTTTTTTATGTCAAAACCAGATTAAAGTTTAAATTAACCAAACATATTTTTAGGGCCTCCTTTTAGATATAAAAATATCTGTACTATAGGACCCTGCAATTCCTTCCTAAGTACCTATATCATGGAAATGTTATGTAAATATTTCTAGAAAAAGAAAGTGTTAAAAGAAGTTAAATATAGGTAAAACTGTTGTTGCAGAACATAAGATCACGTCCGGCCGTATTAGTACGCAAACAATCACGGAAGTAGTATTCCAAAGCCGGTCGAGACGGATAATGCGTTTACTTGTGACTTGTGGCTGTGTGTGACTGAACCCTCCGAAGCTTTGTTCAGCGGGTCGGAAAGCAAAATCAATTCCTACAATGCAAGTATAAGCTGTAACGCCTGTAACTAGGCTAAAATTACATTTTTTTTTTCACCAATTATTTAGCCCTAAACTAAGCATAGCCCGAACTATGGTGACTGAATAACGGATAAACATATATAAATACTAATAAACATCCATGATTCGATCACAAAAGCTCGTGCTCATCACACAAACTTTTGTATCTACCGGGATTTGAACCCGGGGCCGTGGGTATTCGCAGTCAATGTCGCTGCACACTCGACCACCCGGCCTACCGGTAAAAAAAATATGTCCGTTAATTAACTACTTAATCAAAAGGAATATGGAATAGATAACTTGAAGGTGGTTTATTGGTGTATTGTGTAGATTTATTTATTTATAATATATTTGTAATAAATACCTAAAACTAGAAAAGCACTATCAGTCAATATGAAGCAGAGTGTCGTCTACTTTCTTAATGACTCTATCTCTCTTTGTTTCGACTGCTGTTGGATTTCTATCAATTGCCTTTTATTTTCAATTATTATACATGATAAATATTATTTAATATTCGATTGCTATAGGAAATGTGATAATTACGAAGAGACGTTAAGAAAATAGTAATACTTACCGTAAATTACGTACCGTTAAATAAAATATGTTTTGATATGTGTTAATTAATTCAGATTTTAATAAACACGTAAGTATAGTAAACTTTTGTTCGTGTTGTAATTAAATAAAATACTCTATTTCTGATTGGATCACGCAAAATCACAATTAAATAAAATTACCACTTTTGACGTTCACATTAAAACATGGTGGGAAAACTTTTTTTTTTTTTATTTGCAACGGGTAAGCGCTTGGCCTTCATCTCACCTGATGGTAAGTGACGATAAGGCCGAAGGTGGAAGCGCGCTTCACCCGGAATCCTCAACCACTGAGGAACTGGCTATCTTATCGCAAACTGCCGGAACACAACAATTCTATAAACATCGTTGTTATGGCGACAGACTTAGATAAGATGGTGGTAGCTAGCCAGGCGGACTTAACAGCCCTACCACCAACCAAACCGAGCACACAAAGATGTACTCCCCGCTGGGAATCGAACCCGGGACCTCTGGGTCTGAAACAGGTAGCTTAGCCACTAGACCACAGAGGCGGTAAAACTTAACCAAACATCCAAAAAAGTAGAATAAAGATTTTTTTACTTTGAATTTGACTATTGGCGGGATAGAAGAGCGATCAAAGAGAAACGAAAAAAAGTTGTAAATAAGAAGAGTGACGAAAGAACTGGACAATTCTCACCATCACTATAATGTACATACCAAATGAAGCAATAAAGACTTGGTGATGCTTATGATAATAATACTAACGTCGTCGCTGCTATGGCGACAGCAGTGTATGATGGTAGTGTATGTATGCAACAGTACCTACGCCATATAAATAAATCTTAAAAGTTTTTAAAATGTTGACGCTAGTATTCTATCGCATCTATTCCCTACACCCTGTTTCTATAACATTCAAATGTAATCAATTGTAAATGTAAACAACGCAACCAACAATAAATATTTACAAAAAATGCTACAAATACACCTATTTACACATCCAGTAAGATAAATAGACCAATTAATAATCTTCCCTTTTGTTCTTGAAGTCGGTGAAATATTTGTTCACTCATAAGCGACCCAGTTTTCACGAAAAGCTCCCAAGGTCGGTCCAAGGCGTCTTTATAAAAAAACTATGAGTTATTGGCGTGTTTTTTTATTTGTACGCGCGGTCACATATTTCGTGTGGCTATTATTAATATCAACATATGAATGGGCTAGAGTCCGAATAACTGATGACTGAATGTCTAACGTTGGCAAGATACAACCTCGGGCTAGTATTTTGTGACTCGAGACTCGAGTACGATTCTCAAACAGCGAGAAAAGGAGTCCAATAGTTGTATGTATATAATATACATCTCTCTATACACGTACAAAATTGTATTTCACCTACATTATTGTAAAATAACACTGCAACTTATGTTAGATGGAGAAAATGATGGAGAAAACAAAGCGTCATAAGTTTCTAGTCAGCACTTCTCGGTTAAAGCCTCTTCCGAGCTGATGGTAGATTCGGTAGTTTAAATTTTACTTAATTTTAGTTAACTATTTTTATTAGTTTTGACGTTTGTTCGTTTTGACATAAACATATAGAATAAACATATAGAAAAAACTTTTGACTTAAACTTTATAATTCGCTAGGTCTCAAGCTTTCCGCGAGCTTCCTCCGATTCCGGCAGTTAAGAGGAAAATGCAAAATTCTCATACGAAACACAGAAAACGACGTTTCGTAGTCCCCTGTTTCCTCCTTCAGAACTGGACCGATTGTTATCACTTTTTCAGCATCGATTATAAAAAGATATGATCGATGTCTGTATGTTTGATTTTTTTCCTAACCGGTTACTTAATGTTTCTGAAGACGCCTTAAAACGGAGTGATTTCGCTAAATTTTGAAGGTACTGGTTGTTAAATAAATGACTAAATGCAAATAAATTAAACATACAGACGTAAAAAATCTCTATCTTTACCCGTTGCTTTAAAAAACATAATAAATGATCCAGTCCTGAAGGAGGATACAGGAAACGTCGTTTTTCTGTTTCGTATGAGAATTTTGCATGCCACTTACACGTAGTGTTTCCTCTTAAGACGGCTGGTGCGTACCAGCGGTTGCTCCACGAAATAAACAAAAGATTTATTCGTTTAATTGCGTTACAGATTTACGATTACGAATAGCTGTAAGATAGTTACGAATAGGCAATGAGTATACGTAGAAAGAATTCGCCGTGAGACCAGCTGGCGTGATGAAACTGCGTGTAATTGCCAAGAGCAGTACCGGGCGATAGTTCAGTTATAACTATTTTGCAATCAGTGGTTCGAGTTCAAATGGTCAACTTTTAGTTCGCTGAACAATCTGTGAAAATGTAATACGCTTTCAAGGATCCAAACAACCGATTATTAATAACTATATCCGTATTTACAAACTGTAATTACGTGAATAGATTCAGATAAATATATAAGAATATTCTTTAACATCATATACGACGGTTTTCCGAAAAGTCGTTTGTGGTATTAGTGTAATATTTTTTTGATTAAAAAACATCACCGCTATCAATATAATCTCCTACCAGTAATGTCTTCAGAGACGTTTCACTTGCTTGCACTTGAACGACAGAGATACTGTTTACCGTAAAAACAATGAAAGAAAAGATCTTTCACAGAAAAGATACGAACGCGTTTCACAACAGCGTACCCCACATACCCTTGTAAACATTAACACGCAGCGCCATTACATAACTAAACTACACCATCACTCACTGGTACCACTAAACACTGCACGTACGGTCTCAGGACCCATGGGACTTGGCGCAGCTCCTGTAGACAGAGGATTGCCAGCCAGATATACCTGCTGTAGATGGAGGAGGATGAGCGCAGAGGGCGGTCGCCCTTGCAGCAACTGTTACCCATGCCGGGCGCGCATGCCGTGTCGGTGTGCGCGGGAGATCGGCGCGGACTGCGCGCGCGCAGAGTATTTTAGGTGGCAGCTTGCGGCCGCTGCGGCGCGGCGCCGGGACTGAGGGGTCGCGCGCAGCGTCACGGGAACGCGATTTACGTAACGCGTTCTTGTTTATTTGTTGTGGCGTTGATTGACATACGAAATTGAAATTTGCGACATATTCTTCGATCACATGTGATCCGAGGTCCAACTGTAACAGTTAGGATCAAGGACTGTCTAAAATGAAATTGTTATTGTATTTTCTAACTTATACAAAGAATGATAGTGCAAGTTTCCTTGAAAAACGAAACGTAATACTATTTTTTCTTATACACTACCGGTAAGCACTAGCCTTCTTGATGGTAAGTGACGATAAGGCCGAAAAAAGTGGAAAAGTGGAAAAAAGTGGAAGCGAGCATCACCCAAAAACCTCAACCATTGAGGATCTGGTTATCTCATCTCTAAACTGTGGCGCCAGGCTTTACATAAGATGGCGGCACACCTATTAAACCAGTACACGGAGAAACCCCCGCTGCTGGGTCTTGATCCCGGGTCTAAGACCGGTGGCTTATCTACTAGCGCTACTGCAGAGGCAGTTAAATATTAATTTTGATGAATGATGGTTAAATATTTTAATGAAATGTTTTTTATTGTCTCTATTTTATGTTTTTCAAACTTTATGCGATCAGTGAACTATCTGGCTGTGCTGTTACCACGAACCCTGTAAATAGTTCAAAAAGCCAGGATAAAATTCTAGGTACATTATAATCAAGCGCGATTAAATACGTAAAAAGTTTCATTAATATGTTTTATATTTTGTGATTGCATTCATTTATCACAATTTGTTTGTTTTGAATATAAGTAGCCCCTTGTGCATACAAAATTTCAAGGAAATCGACATTTTAATGAGTAACCGGATATAGACCGGAAGTACTAAGGAAGTAGTGACACATGCACACATAAATTTTCAAAATATGGGGATAAACTACGATACTTAAAACTATTGTTTATCTACTAAATAAAAATCAATTGCCACAAAAGTTTGTGCGCGCATCAATACAGAACGGCATCACCTATTTGGATGATTATTTTTGTTGTGTTTGTAATTGTCAGGACCAGCCCCCTTACTCTTGAAACCGATCGGTATTGGATCGGATTGGTATTGTGAAATTTCGTACTTTTAAGTTACGACACCAGCGCTAATTTGATTTCTATTGGGTGAACTAATGGCATTGAGTTTTGTATTTTTTTCACTCAATATCCGCGCCATATGAATTTATTTTAGCTGTAGTGTCGTAACTTCGGAGTACGAAACTTCACAATACCAATCTCGATCGATCGGGATCGGTTTCAAGAGTAAGGGGGCAGGTTTGTATGAAAGATTTTTTTTGGAAATTCGTCACGGCACTCCGGGACGGCGGTTTACGCAGACAGTCGCGGGCAGGCCGCTAGTTTGTAATATAATAAAACAAAATTTAAAAGCTGTTTTGTGAAATCTAACCTCCGGCACTTATACGACACTATTCCATTCACACCCTCCTGGAAACCAGCGTCATGTCTCCACCATCACCGCCATGGTATGGTGAGCCAAGGACTTCACGATGAAAGAGTAGATCGAAACAGACATGAGTGGTAGAGCTACGCTACGTGGTTGCAGCACGCATTGGGCCGGCTCGCCCGGGGTAATACCACCCTCACAAATATCCGGCGTGAAATAATGGCACTTGGTGCTGTTGTGTTTCGTCCAGCCAGTGAGAGTTCCGGAATTACGAAATAAATAAACGTTGGAAAATAAAAAAATATTCATCATCAAATAAACACCGTGTGAGCCGTCAAAGCTACCAGAGCTCCGTGTGGAAGAGCACCCCACCTCGGACATGGTTTGCGTTATCATTATCTTTGATAAGCACAGAACACTATCTGACTCGGCTCTTCAATTGAACCGACGGTAAATAATAACTACAACCAGTCGAAAAAGCTAATTAGTAATTGTTTGAATGACAATATTTATTACTACTTTAGAATATTAAAAGATTTTTAAAAAACCTTTTATTTTCTTTCTGTATCTTTATTTATCCGATACTCTGACAGGTGGCACGTAATAGTACATTATGATATTAGTGCGGTAAGTTGAAAATTATTGCCGAGGCGATATTGCTAGCCGGAGCCGTAGGCGAGGGCTACAAGAAAGCAGAGGCTGTAATTATCAAAGCGCACGAGTCATACGACGTTTTAAATAATAAATAACGGACTAAAGACTGCACATACATCCTACAGCATAGAGTGGCGATAGGCTCATCAAAATAATACTACCAACCCCTTTCTTCCCTTGGGTGTCGTAAAAGGCGACTAACGGACTAAAGACTGCACATACATCCAACAGCATAGAGTGGCAATGGGCTCATCAAAATAAATTAAACAGTAAGTCGAGTCTTTATTCATGATTATTCTACATAGAACTAAAGACTTTTTCGTTTTTGTAGTTGTCATTTGACAGAAAAAAAAATAAAAAAAAAACAATTTTCCCTAGTGGATGAATATCTATTATTTCTTCGCTCTGGTCGAGATTCTATTTTTTAAACTACATTAACGCACTAGTGTGTAATAAGCTACATTACGATGCTGAAATCGGTGTAATAAGAGCCACTTTACGAGCAAATGTGATATAAATTAATTGGCTATTTGACAGTTGTAACAATAAAATATGAAATATGTCGGAAATGGTAGGTTATGATTAAACGATAATTATCCAATAGTTTTTTTTATTGAGATAATATGTAAATATTTTATTTTTACAAAATAAATTTGCGTTTTTTTGTCTGTGGATTACAAGACCCGAAACACGGGCGGCCATGATTGAGCTTCATGTGACGGATTGTGACGTCACATTTCACAAAGTATACAGAAACTATCTGTCAGGTTTCAAGATAAGTTTCTATATTTATTGAAATGTGACGTCACCGAGCAAAATGTCACGTGACCAACCGTTTTCGCACAAAGTTTGAAATCAATAAAGAAAAATACGTTTTTTTCTGTTAAACAAAGGTTTTTCGAGAAAGAAAATATTGTACGGGGTATAAAATAAGCGTTTGTAACTTTTTAAATACTTTTTCGAAAACTGTCAAGTAGCCAATTTGTCACTCCTCTTGCTCAAAAAGACCGTCATTTTAGAGAGCGAGGCTAATATAGCTTTTATTGACATAGGGGAAGAAGATTTTTTTTTTAATTTTTGTCTGTCACATGACAATGAGCCTACAAAAACAAAAAAGTATTTAGTCATAAGTAGAATAATCATGAATAAAGACTCGACTTATTACTGTTTACTTAGATCAACAACTTTTTTGAGATAGATATTATTAAAGTTTATGGTAAAATAAGTAATCATTCGAATCTATGGACAACACAGACCACGCCCACACAGACCACGCTTCAGTAAGAAACAACTGCACAGTCTGCACATGTGCTTAGGTGGTGAGCCTTTAGCCCGTTAGTCGCTTTTACGACACCCAAGGGAAGAGAGGAGTTGGTAGTATTATTTTGATGAGCCCATCGCCGCTCTATGCTGTTGGATGTATGTGCAGTCTTTAGTCTGTTAGTCGCCTTTTACGTTACCGAAGGGAAGAGAGCGGTTGGTAGTATTATTTTGATGAGCCTATCGCCGCTCTATGCTGTTGGATGTATGTGCAGCCTTTAGTCCTTTAGTCGCCTTTTACGACACCCAAGGGAAGAAAGTGGTTGGTAGTATTATTTTTATGAGCCCATCGCCGCTCTATTCTGTTGGATGTATGCGCAGTCTTTAGTCCGTTAGTCGCCTTTTACGACACCCAAGGAAAGAGATGGAAGACTGCACATACCTACTATCTAACAGCATAGAGTGGCGATGGGCTCATCAATATAATACTACCAACCCCTCTCTTCCCTTGGGTGTCGTGAAAGCAACTAACGGGTTAATTTTTAATAAAAATAAACCAATTCTTATTGTATTGGATTATTTTATTTTCTCGCATTCGTAGTGAAAAGCAGAGTGTAACACACGGCGCTAAAAACCCATTATAACTCGGTTTCTATTTACTCCCTCGCTAAAGCTAGGGAGTAAAACTACCTCGAATATAAGGCGACTGCGCTAGAAACCGCAAGAAATTTCAAGGGCTGGTCAGGTCAAGTGTTTTGGACATGACAAAAATGACAAAAAAGAAATTCGTCCTTTTTTAATTTTTATTATATATTCATTTTATGAATTTTAATTTGATACTCTTTGAATATCTAATTTATTTTAATGCAATAACATAAGAAAAATAAAATGAAAGAATTACCTATTAAATAACTATTATTTACACGCGCGGGTAGCGGCCGGCCGTTGACCCGCCCGTCTGTTGACCCGTCCGCGTCAGCTGGGCGATAAGTACCTACGTTAGTGTGCAATCTTTTTTTTCACTTTTGTCATGTTTAAAATACTTGACCTGACCAGCCCTTGAAGTTTGTTGCAGTTTCTAGCAGTCACCTTATATAATGGGTCATTTTAGCCCCTTGTATGACAATCTACGAGTAGGTACTATTATTGTACCAAAAACTACTTCCATCTTACACATATTTTGAATGTATGCCTAAATAGGTGTTTAGAAGACATGTAAGCGCGTGTGTGGTCTAGCGAGATTACCAGCGGTGGTACATCATTGTGCACTTGGTTTGGTTGGTATAGGGCTTTTTAGTCCGCCTAGCAAGCTAGCACCATCCTATTTAAAGTCAGTCTGTCGCCATAACAACAATGCATTAGTTTGTCCTGACAGTTTAGAGACAAGATAGCCAGTTGTTCCTCAGTGATTGAAGATTCCGGGTTCGCGCGCTTCCACCTCCATCCGGCCTTATCGTCACTTACCATCAGGTGAGATGAAGGCCAGTGCACAGTATAAATATAAGCTAAAGCAGTACGGAAGCTCGGCCTTTTTCTTGTTTTATATACCTACGCGCCAATTGAGCGTTAGGGTCCTCTTATTTTTGTAAAATTGAAAAAGTTTTTGTTTAGTTAGCGCTGTATCTCAGCCATTTAGCGCTTTTTTCGAGATAACTAGCAAATCTTAAGGGTTGTCACTTTTTATTTAAAAAAAAATAAAAATTAATAAGTTATTGATGGCGGCTACTTTCCTCATTCTATTATCTGATTCATTGTCGGAAACCACATAGATCCCCTGATATCGATTTTCAAAGCAATCGGTTGAATAACTTATAAGTTAAAGATGGCGGCTACTTTCTTCATTCTATTATCGGATTCATTGTCAGAAACCACACTGATCCCCTGATATCGATTTTTAAAGCAATCGGCCGAATAACTAAAAAGTTCAATATGGAGGCTATTTTGTGTTATACTAATAACGGAGTCGTTGTCAGAAACCACACAGATCTCCAGATATCGATTTTCAAAGCAATCGGTTAAATAACTAAAAAGTTCAATACGGCGGCTACTTTTCTTACTGTAAAAACGGATTAATTGTCAGAAACCACACAGATCCTCAGATATCACCATAACACTGTATAACACCGATAACACCATCGTGTTTTGACCTATCGTCAAAACACGATGGTGTTGTGTTTGTTTGTATAAATACCGGGGGTTGGAGGCTGACGCGCGGCCATAGCAAAAGGTCCTTACTGGTGTTTAATTAACGCTTGCCTCAGAATAGGTTAGCCCTTGCAGAGTTCCTTGCCGGCTCCTCTCAGTACAAGGTCTGGCGCCAAATATACTTCTTACTTACGAATTTCTTAAATGCTCAATTATTATGATGCGATGAACAGGTTGCAAAGGCAGTATAAAAAGATCTGTAAGGCTTGTGATGTGGACGTCTTTGCTGATAAGCCGCAGATATTCAAGCACAAAATATTGCGGTCTTTTGCATTGTCACCTTGTTGATCTGTGGTTCAATTATTGAGTTATAGTTTTACTACAGTAAATTATTGTTATTTAATATTTTTGTCTCATTCGAATCGAATATAGTATTGATACCCACAAACAATAGTAAGTAGTAAGTAAGTAGTTTTATTTAAAAAAACTGTAATCCACGTTGCATGCCGTGGCAGCCTCTAATAGAGACGACACTTAGCTTAAGTCCATATTATGTTCTACCTCATTATTGCTTGTATTTGTGTTTGTCTTGTTGGTTGTCCTTAAATAAATAAATATTATAGCCTAAATCAATAAATTGTAATAAATCTTCTATCTTTAATCTAATTAATGACGTATTGAGGTATCGATTTATCAAATAACCAGCAAGATATTTTTTATTTTAAGATGGAGCTACAATTTATGGAACTGCCTACGTTTATTTTATTTATTTAAACTTTTGCAACATTACATTACGCGGCGGACCTAATGCCTGAGGCATTCTCTACCAGTCAGCCATAGGGTGGTGCAGAGGTGACATGGTAGGTGCAATTATCTGCGATGACTAAAGGTGGATGAGACCATTAAAAATATTAAAACAAATAATACATAGGTATAATATAAACAAACATGAGAATACTGAAAATAAGATATTATATACTTATTATACTACATACACTACATTATATCATATAAATATGACGTTACTGAGATGATTCTGTCATGGTTCTGTCAAAAAGGAGCAAATGGACTTTCTTTTCGAAAACTCGTGGCATCCTGATTTCCTGAAGTAGCGCGTTCCAGACTAGTAATGGACTGAATGTAAAATGAGGAATGTATAAAGCCAGAAGAGTGGGAAGGAGAGCGAAGGGGAAGGTTATTTAATGATCTGAGATTACGGTCGTGAGAGGTGCAAAGATATTGGAAATGGGGAGTAAGATACGAAGGAGCATTTGGAGAATTTAGAAAAGAGAAAAGTGTGGTAAAGGCTTGCCTACATCTCCGCCAACATCTACGTTTGTATTGGCGTAACTTCCCGAACAACAGAGATAGGTTAAAACGCCAACGAACGAAACGATCTATTTTGGTCAACTAGATAACAGTTAATCAATAGTGCAACAGATGGCGCACAGATAGTAACATAGATTTTTGATAGATGTCGCTAGCACGCGCCGCCGCCGGTTACCGGTAGATGGCGCTATCCCGCCGCGCCGCATGGCAATGAGAAAACACTTGATAACCTCATATTTATTTTTGGTAAGTAAAATGTAAACTCAGCTGGCATAATTTAAAATTAGCTTTTTTAATAGCAGTCAGGAAGAAAGCGATTACGATATAATGAAACTCCGCAGTTAGCTCACCGCTGCGTATACTATTTAGTAGGTATGTTAACAGTTTGCGATCGCAATGTATTGTAAACATAGGTATTATTATGTCAGCATATTTATAATAAGTGACCTGGATTCGTGCAATTGGGGATATTTTAGGTATACAGAACTACCAATCGGTACGGGATAGATATAGGTAATAGAGTAGATAATGTTCTGATCATGTGAATGCTAAATTACAGGATGGCTACTCCAACAATGCAGCAGCCAGTGCTACCTACCTCACCAAGTGCAGTGCAAACGCGGTTTGGAGAATTTGGCGCAGAGCAAAAAAGAGCTTCAAATCGTTCCAACACGATTTAAATGGAAATTATATATCTTGAAAACTTATTTGTTGTACTTATGGAAACAAGAGTTTGTTGCATGATTGTCGTCATAATCAATGTATCTATAAATTAAAATGAAATACTGTTTATTGGTAAACCCATGCATCAATTGAGAATTGCTGGACCGATTTGTACAATTTTTATTTTAAAATGTTTACTATTAATCCAAATAAGTTTGTAAGACTGAAATAAATTCACAAATAAATTTCGAGTGTAAAAAAACTAAACCTTTATTTTTCTAAATAAAGGATTTCAAAATCATAACTATTTTTACGCATTCAACAGCCTTACAATAACTCCATTTACAGATCTTGAGTAAGCTTCCCCACTGCTTCTGCCCGGGGCCAACTGTTAACTCTTATTCTAAGAGTTGCTCTGAAAGTTGATGGCTAAGCCCCTGATCGACAACTAACAAACAAAGGAGAACTAAGAAATAAAATAATGCAAGAATACTCACTGTCTAATTGAATGTGTCTATCGATTTGGTCAACGATGAGGATTAATTCTTAAAAGTAAACATTATGTACTTTAAAACATACGTAAGTAAGTACAGGTAGAACGGGGCTATTTGGTAACCGTGGGGCTTTTTGGAAAAAAATAATATTTTTGAACGAACGCAAACATACTCGTATTAACGTGAACGCAACCTTTTCATTCTCTAACTAAATAATAATAATTTGGTAATTCCGTTATCTGTCAATCTCGGCCAATCAGAGAAAATAACACCGCGCGTTTAGCGAGAGTCTGTCAGTTTTGTTCCAAATTAGTTTTTAGGTAAAAATGTTAAATTATTTAGTGTTGACTTTTGCATTATTTGAAATTTTTTAAATGTATGTTACCAAATATCGCCGTCCGTGTTTATATCGAAATAAAAACAGTTTTTAAAGATATTTTCTATGTCATTTTGTATGCATACCAAATAACCCCACCCTGGGGGCTATTTGGAAAGGCACCTTCTTTTTTAAAATAAACTTTAATGTTTGTTCATTCTATGTTTTTATTTTTGTATTTTTATAGAGTTATATCTGTATTAAGCAACACATACATCTTTATCTGTTAAAAATTAAAGGAAAAATAAATATTCAAATTTTATCACTACTTTTTTACCAAATAGCCCCGTTCTACGGTATATATTTTCTTAAAGCCTAGGTACCGGCTTTCTAGTTCATAGTTCTATATAATTTTCAATATAATAAAGTTTAGTTGGGCATGTGTTAATAATACTTTGTCTCTTTCGTAATCCGAACATAATGACAGGTAGGACAACATTGAAAACTTTTCTCCCCAAATGTGTTAGAGGCTCGGCTTGCCCGAAAGTACAGATCGGGTTCCGCTGAAACCATGGACATAATACACCATTGTGCAGTAACACTTTATTCCAAAAGCTTTTACCGATTCGCAAGGCTAATAATTTGATTAGTTTGAAACAAATGTCGTGTCGCGTGTCCCGAGTCCCGAGTCCCGACAGAGCGGCCGCTTCCTGGTTCTGCATTTATACATCGACATGTGAAAAACAAACAACGCTTGCCGGCGCGACGCGTGCCGCCGCGACACTATTTACACCTTAACTCTACCGCACAAGGCCCATAACCGCGCGGCGCGGGCCGGCGGAATTGCAACGACATTTTATTACACGCAAAACGGTTTAAAGTCATGAAAAAATCGTGCTATATTCGAGATTACGGAAAGCTCGCACGTATGTTTATGACGCGAAAAAGATAGAAATAGAACACGTACCATTCATAGTGGAAGGGAGCCGTCCCCGAGGGCAGGGGGAGGCACAGGCCCGCGTGGCTGCCGGGGGCGGCCCGGACGGTGAGCAGGCCCCGGGCAGGGAACGTCGGGGGCTCCATAGGGCTCCGGTCCTCTCGCTGCGCGCGCGCCGCGCCGTGTGCGCGCGCGCAGGCCCGCCGGGCGATGTTTCTATAAATATACGGAAAAATGTAACGCTCGCTCCCAGTGAATATGCGGCGCGAATATTTCGCCAATTCCAGGGCGCTTCGGCGCACTATCAGCTGATTTTGCAAAGAATTCGGTATCTACGCAGCGACGAACACTGCGCTGGCGAGGCCTTGTGTCATTGAGGTATTACCATAAACGTAATCTCGAAAGGAAAATAATTTAACCCCGTTGTAACAAGTCTCGACTAAATCTACTGCGACCTTTAGATACCCTTCAACTTATGTTACCTTTCATGAAGAAGAAAGTACTCAACGATTTATAGAAAACTTTAGGACTCTCTCTGGAAGTCCTGAGTACGATTCCCAAAAGGAGGTGCATAATGTAAGGTGGAAGACTTGTTCTAAGTCCGCCAGGATATCTACCTTTTTTTTTTTTTTTAACTCTGTTACACTAACAACAATGATTTTGCATAGGTACCTAGTTAACTAACATAGTTGTGTTCCGTCATACGAGGTGTAAAGAATCAACTAGCGGGTAATAAGCAAGGTGAAGACAGCCAGCGCAGCACACTCCTGCTTCAGATGCTGTCCTCGCATCTGAACTTAGAATCCGCTTTAGGTACTACCGGGGTCACCGTCGCTTTACCAGTTTGCAGAAATTTTCGTATGAAGCCGCCGCCCGGCCGGGTACGTGCCCGTACCAAATATGCCCCCTATTCACATCGGGCCTCCTCTTTCGCATCGGCAGACGCATCCGCAGATGAATTTCCACGAGCTGTCCACACGTCTGTAGGTCGATCAATCTATGTTCATTCTGGGCAGACGCAACTCGCACTCGCACATTCTAGTTCCTATGGCCACCTTCCAGTTCCATCATCAGATCAGCACCATGTCATCAATAATATTGCATTGTCACGCGATTTACACAAATTACAAATTAATTGAAATTGATACTTAGTTAACTAAGTACTATATTGATTTACACCTAGGTAGTATATCTACTTACAACATTTTTATTTTTGTGATATTAATTTTTAGGATTCCACAGACAGTTTTCAGCATGATATAGCTCAATAAACCTAAAAGTTTCCTCGGTACTCTCAATCGCAACTCCGATCAAACTGATGCGTCGGCAGACGTGTGGACAGACGCCGGACGTTGGCGCCAAATCCCTTTGATGCGTGCCACAAAAACCGACAACAGTCGAATGCGTGGCAGATGCATCTGCAGACGTTATATACCTACCAGTGGTAGGCTACCACAGACGCGCAATCACCCCCTCTACATGTCGGCAGATGCATCCGCAGATGACGTCTGCGAATGAGTCTGCCGACGTGAACTGGGGGCATTGGTCCTCGCCCACGCCATGGTGGAGGGGAGGTTAAGGCTTTCCCTAAATAATAAATCAAAACAAATCTCTTACCACTTATCCAGCCCCAGCAGGATAACACTTAGCACTGCCTCCTACAAACGATAAAGAGTTTCAATATTTATATAGGTACTTTATTTATGTACCTATAGGTACCTAAAAGTTTTAATTTTTTTATCTAAGTAAGTACTTACTCTATTTATTACCGATTACCAATGCAGTGGTAAGTAAATAAAATTTCTTTTTTGTACCAAACTTAGGTAGTCTAAATTACACATAAAACTTAGAAAGTAGCATTTGTTTGTGTGCATCACCAAACTAGGATTGCCACCCGTACTCTAAAATAGAGTATTGTCCTCTTTTCCAAGTAGGCGTACTTTATAATCTACGACGAGACGAGAAGTACGCTAAAATACTCTATTTACGTAAAAGACTAATATTTGTTAAATATCGCAAAAAGCAACAAAACATACGTTTTTATGGACAAATAAAGTAATACTCTTTTTTTAAATAAAAAATAAAAAAATACTTTATTCGTCCTAAAAAAAAGGTGGCAACCCTATAATCACAACACGTTTTATTGTGTCTGGTGTTACGGCAGCTGAGCTCACATACGAGTTGTGTGCTGGCGGGTTAGGTACCTAATGAAACGCATAACGTTTTTCGCCATAAACTGACAATGCATAATGTTAATGAGCCATAATCGTCACCTGCCATAAGACTTTATTGCATAACTTCATAACGCATAACATCAAATTTATGCCTGCATGCTGCTTGCTCATTATACGAACAATGTTTTATGTCATTAGATTAGAATCAATGATATGTTAGAATAGACAGGATCTAAAATTATGTTAAATGTTTTATTTATTTATTTATTACTATTAGGGAAACAAACAATTTTAATAATACATACAAAAGACACATAACAAAGCACATAAATCAGTAAAGTTTCCACCATTATACAAAACAGACATAAAATAAAATAATTTAATTGTTACAAACCAAAGAATAAAAAATAAAAAGTGAATTTATATAAGTATTACTTAAATGGAATTAAATTTAATTGCATGTAAAATTATAACAAAAAGAAACGAAAAAAAGAAGAGAAGAAGAAAGACAATACCATTAAAAAACAAAAATTAAATTTATGATTAGATTAAAATTAAGATTAGGAAATGTCAAAATAACGCAACAGTTACAATTGAAAGTGGAATAAGCGGTCATACATTGCAAGTTAACTCTCGCATAAGTTTTTATAGGACTGTAAATTTAAATTAAAGATATCGATTGAGATTAATTTAGTGTCATTATTTGCATGATCTAAATATAAAATTATTACTTGCGTAAATGGTCCTAGTAAGAGTAACTGAAAAAGTTTTGTGGAACGCGAACCTGCACGAGGATATCTTAATTTAATATTGCTTAGCAAAAAAGATGAATCTAAGTACATGATCTCTCAGAATTTTCTAGAGAAAGACTTGATCTCTCTCAAAACGACGGTCCAAAAGAGATGGCACAATGGGAGACACATCGCCATTTCTAGAAGCCCTAAAATTTAAGTGCTTTTGCATCTTCTTATTAATCCTTTCAATCGCGCCAATATAAACCTCATGTTGTGGGTTCCAGACGGTAGACGCGTATTCTAATACAGAACGGACATATAAACTGTACGAGTATAGCAGCAAAAGTGTAGCACAAAGTTTGAAGTCTTTGCCAGTCCCAAACACGAATCCAAGCATTCGGTATGCCTTGGCAGTTCTATGTTCAACATAATTTGCAGTCTATTAAAATACCCAAATCGTTTATCACGGAGACTCTATCAAGACATTCTTTATTTAAATGGTAATTGTGTTAGTTGAAATAAAAAAAAATCTGTTATGCATAGCAAATGTATGCTTTTTAAATTTTTGGTAAATAAGAAGGAGTTTGTCAGTTATCGTTAGTGCATATATGTTTTTTGAATATTATGTCTTTTGAATATTATGGCAAATAAAAATAATGCCTTTTGTTACTTATGATTATTAAAATTATGCCTTTCTATGGTTATGCCTTACAAATTTTAGCCATTTGATGTTATGCGTTATGAAGTTATGCTAAAAAGACTTATGGCAAGTGACGATTATGGCCATTAACATTATTCATTGTCAGTTCATGGCGAAAAACGTTATGCGTTTCATTAGGTAGGTAAACAATAAGGGTAACTGACAAAATCCCTCTTAATTACCATAATTTTAAAAAGCATACATTTCCTATGCATAACAGGCGTTTTAACATAATAATAAATAAACATTTGAAATAATTTTAGACTCTATAATTTCATGTGGTTATAATGTAGGTACATCTGATATAATATATATATGATATAATAATCTTTGATATAAAACGTTATTTATATAATGAGCAAGCAGCATGCATGGCAAGCTTGCAGCATGCGGGCAAGCTTGCAGAATGCAAGCAAGCGTGCAGCATGCAGGCAACCATGCAGCATGCAAGCAAGCACGGCGCTGACTGCGAGGCTTCGGCGGTCCCACTCGAACTTATCGTCGCAGATGGCTTTCTGGGGGGCCGCCTCGCCCCTCCGCGCCTACGCGGGCTTACATTGTGTCTAGCGTAGGGCAGACAAGACTACTTACGTGGAGTCGGTTTTGCCGCTATTCGTTTTTGTCATTGATTTTTGTAGCACAATATTACTGCTTAACGTATTTAGGATGTATTCTATTATATAGGTAGGTATGCATCATAGTACCTTGTGACGTTGGGGTTAATTAAATGATTATCCCAAGTCAACAAAAAATATTTATTAAAAAAATATGCCGCAGCAATGCGGTCGTGGGGCACTTCGCTTGGTCTGCACTCCCCTGTCTTGTTGGTAGGTTCCACGAACTAGACGGCTGGTGAAGGTGGGTGTCGATCAGTTCGTGATGACGCAAGTACTTGGTCTGGAATTTGTTAAAATCTTGCTTCCAATTTCGATCCAAACTTTGCTCCCTGGAATTTATAACATCCAGCATTACAACAGGTCCACCACAATGTTCCTTCAAGCCACTAAAAGTAGAAGACAAAAGGAAGTGACCCGTAGCTGGTGAAGTGGCTTATTTTAAAGAAACCAGAAAGGAATTTACAATTCTAACAAAATAATAAAAATGAAGCCATGAAACAAAATGTAATTTAACGTTTTAAGTGATTAAATGATCATGTTTACATAAAATACTTAGAAATCTCTTTCTTTAATGTGTAGGTAGGAAAATAAAAAATCCTTCCAGAACAATTCAGCCTCGTATACAAGCAAGTCATTGGAATCTATTCATTGATTAACTAAATTAATTTAAGTAAAATGGTAAACCAAATAATTAAATCACTACCTACTTATTGTTTGCAAGCGAGAAGGAAAACCTAGTAGTTATTTTGTTCAACACTTACCCATTATATTTAATACTTAATTAATGCAACGTAAAATGTACACATTTTAGCAATGCATAATTATTTCCAACAAAATAGAAGATCAAAAATACTTTAAGAGGGTTTACGTATTTCGGTTTCCCATACAAACTTTCAAATCGAAATTTTTAAAAACCGATAAGCCAATTTTAATTAAACTTTGCATGCGAAAGTAAAAAACAGGGATCTAAATAGTTTGTTGGAAACATTTTAAAAAAACGTTTATTTAGCTGGGTTATTGCGATTTAATGTCCACTATAGAAAGGTTAAAATCGTCATAACTCAGTTACAAAAAACATTTTTTTAAATTTTTTCAACAATCTATTTAGGTCTCTGTATTTTATTTTAGCATGCCAAGTTTCATTAATATTGACTTAATTGGTTTTTAAAAATTTCAACTTCGAAGTTTGTATGAAAAACCGAAATGAGTAAACCCTCTTAAAGACGTTTATACAACCTTAATTTTTCTTTATACAAAACAAATTAAGGGTGAGTTCCACCCATGAAACTGAACCATACAAAACTGTCCGATCAGTTGACGACAAATAGTATGGGAGATCGAATTTTTTTTGTAATTTTTGCACAAGGTGTCTTGGGGAAAGTTGTTTAGTTTCATGGGTGGAACTCACCCTTAATTGGTTTTGTATAAAGAAAAATTAAGGTTGTATAGAAACGAAAATATTTCTGCAGATAGCTAGCTAATACTTTCTAACCTGTGCGTACGGAACTCTTAAATTGCCTTTTAGGAAATAACTTAAAATTACCAAATAATTAATTTACCACTTTTCCAAATTATAGAGACAATTCCCGAAAAAATTTTTGAAATCCCTTGAAAAACAAAAAAGTACCAAAACACTTAGAAAAGTTTCGGCCAAAATCTCAAAATTTCAAATCTTTCAAAAACATCAAATTATTAAATTTTAGAACCAAAAACCCTCAAAAACAATATTTTCACAAAAATTTTTCACACAAAATATCCCATAAAATTAACTTTAAAAAATTTTCACCAAAGCTGACCTAACCCTAACCTAACTCTGACCTAACTTAGAATGGCACAAGCGCTTAGTCCGCCACCTGGTGGGGAGATCGAGCAGGAGACGCCTGGTATCCGCGATAAATCTTATGTGGGACACAGGACTTTTAAGACTGCGATCCTACAGTACTGCAGCCGAATAAATGAGGCGATTCGGGCGGGCAAGTCTGTGACAAAAGCCAATAAGGAGATAATCCTCGAAACCACATCTAAAATCGAGTTCTGCATAGAAAAATTCCACGACAAAATAGAGGTAGAGTACAACCCACAGCCCTAGCCCGAACCATAGTTCTCCTCCACTCAGGAGCACATTAGCGAGGACAGCGTTAGGGAGTTAGGCCACAAGCTGGACAACAGCATGAGCGCCGTAGTCGCGATGCAAAGCGAGGCAGCGGCGGAGATCCGGCGAGAGGTAGCCCAAAAGGTCGACGAAATGCTGGCGCAGCAGGCGCGGCTCGGAGACCTTGTGCGGCTGACCGCCAACATGGTCACAGCCGCACTGAAAGAGGCTCCTCTTGCCCAGGGTCCGCCGTCCGGCGCTCATGCTGTCCATAGCGTCCAAGAAGCCGTACTCCCGAGTGCTCCCTCCTATGCTAGCGTAGCTGCCAGGGCTATACCACCTACGCCCAAAACCCACCCCGCAGTCATAATTTCATCTTATGACTGCACTTTGAAGTCTCCGGAGGTGGTATCTCTCTGGAAACAGGAGGTATCATTCCGGAGGCACAAATACGCCCCGGTCAGGATCCAGTCGTTACCCAGGGCCAAGTTGAGGGTAGAGTTCGAGGATGGGAAGCAGTGCGCGGAAACTATCGCACGTCACGTCAACAGCAGTAAATTCGCCGCCGAACAGGCGAAGCTACGACCACCTCTAATTATCCTCAAGGGCATATCCAAGGATGTTGCCCGCGAGGAGTTGGAGGAGGTCCTAGTCGCACAAAACGACGTTGCAGTGACCCGCATCTGCTTCCTAACCTCCAACCGAAACCCGGCACTGTATAACGCGGTTGTCGAAGTCACCCCCGAGATGCGACTTACCATCTTAGCTCTCGGGAGACTCAACGTGGACCATAGTAGGGTCCACGTTGAGGATTTCAGCCGTTTTATACAGTGTCGGGAGTGCCTTCAATACGGCCACACGAAAGCGAAGTGTAAGTCCGAAAGGAAGCCCTGTGCCCATTGCGCCAGTCCGAGCCATCAAGTGGCACAATGCCCCAATAAGACCAAAGTGCTACAACTGCTCGGCCCATAACAAAAAAAATAAATTAAACAAAATTACTAAACAATCATACTAAAATTAAAACTAATTAAACAACAAGCTTCTAATCATAATAATAAAACCTTAATCTTACCTAACTAAATCAACTAGAAAAATAAAACAATACAGACTAAAATTAACTACTAATTTAATAAAATAAAACAAACAAAATAAATAAAATCACCAATAACCAAATAAATAATTAAAACTAACAGAAATACCAAACATATAACCATAATAATAAAACTTTAATATAAACTAACTTAATTAATATATAAAATAAAACAACATAAACAATTATCATGAACAAAATAAAATCAAACAAAATAAACAAACAAAAACCTAAAACTTAGATAACTCTAAACATACTACAAGCAACCTAAAAATCTAACAAAACAACAGATGGACAAAATAAAACAAATAAACTTAAAAAAGCCTACAAACTAAATACCACATTGTCAAACTTAAAATAAAATATACACCAGAACACCAAAACAAACTAAAAATTAACTTAAACTTAAACACTACCAAAACCTTTATAAAAAGAACCGAAATTCAAATTACACCAATAGTTAAACAAACAAAAATAAATATTCTAAACAAAATAATACACAATTCAAACTCTAAACATACAAATAAATAAATTAAAAGAAAAATTTTAAACCCTCAAAATACCGAAATGTAAATAAAATATATTTATATTACCTCCAATTCCTTCTTTCCCCCCACTTCCTATTTCTTCCTCTTCTCTTTTCTCTATACCTTTCCCCCCCTTATGTGCCCCGCAATTCTTCTTTAGAGATGGACCTTCAGTCCATCTAAATTGTAATTAGTAAAAAAGAAAAATAAAGTAATAAAAACGTCCCCTTCTTGACCAACGAAGGGGGAAATAGTTAAATAACAAAAAAAAAACCTGTGCGTAGCGAATGACGCGCTAGCAGCGCCGCGGGAGCTCTACGTAAACCGGTACCACAGTATAAATATATTATATTTAGGGGACTATATATATTTCTTGTCACCAAAAATTATATTTGTCATCTAGTTGTATCACCTAATAAATAGATCTATCGCCACGAAATATTTTCGTCCTCAGATAAACAAAAAGTGTTCCCAGGTATGAATTATCAAATTAATGTCAATATATGTGTAAAATAAGAGATGGATTACCAATAATATTGTAGTGCATTAGATGAATATAAACTTCGTTCTTATAATAATAGTTTTATTACTTAAATAATAGCTTTATGCTCGGAATGGTAGATCTGTCACCAAATAAATCGACTATCGATCCATGACTGCGACTCCTTTTTATTTGTTATTTTGTCACCAATACATTAGTAACATTTTATTTCGTTCAGTTATTAAAATAATAGTATTCGTTACCTTTTTAATACATCCATTTATAATATAATATTTTAATGAAAATATGTTTAAAGAGGCGGAAACAACTAAGCGCGCTTTTAAAAATTGACCAATCCGGCCTCAACTACGGGTCGTAGGTAACTAGGTACGATCATACGATGCGTGGCGCGGGCAGCGAGATGCAAGTTTACTTCATTCGCGTCGATTCCACGTTCATTGTTGTGGGTGCATTATATTATCGTTGTGGATAATTTGATGTTTTAGTTAATTTCTATTATCGGATTAGCCATACGCTTAAAACCGGCCAAATCTCCACCAGAAGCAAAAAATGTGCTTATCGGCCAGAAAAGAAAAAGGGGGCGCCCTTCAAAATCCAAACCAGCGCTGATTATTCAGTGATTATTATTTTTAACAATAAATATTGATTATTTTGACTTTAATTAAGTGTTTTATTTACTATTCTACTAGAAATTTTATTTAAATATATTTATACTACCTTTGGAAATTAAGATCCTTGGGGGAGGCATAATTATGTCCAGTTAAGTAGTAGACTCTTTTGGTTGAAACGATGATGACGACCACCCTAAATTTTTTTGGAACTTTATAAAATTACCTAGTGACATAATATATGATTTATTGGTGATCTCTTTAAATTAGTTTGCTTAAATACTTATTAGGACAACGCTATTATAATACATACAAAAACATTTATTTGGTACTAGACCCTATATCTCCTTTTAGGTGATTTATTGTGGAATTGATTACTAGGTACTACTATTTTACTACTACTATTTTGCGGGATAACCCTATTATTTAAGAAACAAAAAACTAATTAAATTGGCGATAGCTTAAATGATACCCTTATATTTATATTGTGCCGGTACTGCATCGAGATCGAGACAATAGAAGCGAATTAAGGTACAAGCGGTCACACACATAGCGGTTGGCAAAAAATATTCATATTATTTAATATGTATAGTTTCTTTTTTTAATTTCCATTGTTATGTTTTTGTGTTCATACTTAAGCAAGTGTTTCAAGTGTTTTATAGTGTCATAGTTTTAATTAAATATAAGTATTGTAAAATTGTTTAGGTTAAGGTTGTAAATAATCGTTTATGCTTCTGTTGTTTATTATTTTATAAATAAGATAGGTTTTTGTGGTTTTATTAAATTTTAAAATGAAATTATTTAAGATTTACGCATATTATTATGGGCATGGCATGGCATATTATTATAATATATATATACAATGGTGTAGAAGATAAACATGCTAATTACAGTCCTACCAATTTTTCAGGAGGACTGTTTTTATTAATTCTAAATTTCTAGATACTATAACTTAAAACTGTACACAGAAATTGGGTATATACTGCCTATACTTAGTTAGGGTATTTCTTTTTATACTTACTTATCATAAATTTGAACATCAATATCCAAAATATTCTATAAAAAAATAGCAAAAAAGAGCATCACCTTTACACAAACGAGCATACGTTTGTACACAAACTTATAATACCTACTGTTCACTTAACACTTTCGTGTATTGTATATTAATTTAGGGTTAAGATAAGATAAGATGAGGAGAAAGAGGTTAAGATTTTACTGCCGATGTATTTAAAAAAGAATAAGTATCGAAGTTTCTTTGTTACCTTGTGTTACCTATCAAAAGTGTTAACGTGTGGTTCAAAAGTAGTGCTAAAGGCAATACATATCCGTAGATCATTAGCTGTGGAAGCGGTTTCTGTAAGAGCGTCGGCGAATACTTCGTGTGGAGACAGCGGCACCGAGGCAGTAGAGGCGTCGGCATCGGTATTTTTTGTGGGAAATTCGGTGTTAACGGCAGGCGAAGATGACAGTACCGAAGCAGCAAAGGCGTTTTGTACATCGCCGTCGATATTGGGGATTTTCTGTAGTCGGCGTTAACAGTAAAGTTAGCGGGGACAGCGGCAACGGGGGCAGAGGAGGTGAAATGTCACTTCTAAGTCATGTTTACAAGCTGTTCTCGAGAGTTACAAGTAATCGTCTCGCACGCAGATTTGATGACTTCCAGCCCATCGAACAAGCCGGTTTCCGAAAACATTTTAGCACCATTAGACCACATACATACGCTGCGGCAGGTTATACAGAAGACCGAAGAGTATAACCGCCCACTTTGCTTAGCGTTTGTGAACTATGATAAAGCCTTTGATTCGATCGAAACATGGGTCATGCTACAGTCTCTCGCTAGTTTTCAATTGGTTGTCATAGAGGTTATCTACACATGTTATAGATAATGTCGAGTAATAAGAAAAAAAAACTTATACCTGGTCTCTATTTGTACCAACAATGCAGGCTTATTTTCAACCAAAATTATTAAGTAGGTAACAATTCCATCTCAATATCATCCATTTTAATTAGAAACGCAATTAGACAGCACTCAATTTACTAAAAACCGGCAATACGTCCGGTAGCGTCGACCGACAGGCGCCATCCATACACTGGCATGGCATAATAGGTAGGTGACCGCTCTTTCTTAAGCTTTGGTCTCTTGATCGTAATCGTAACGCACAACGCTGCGGTATGCGGCATGCGCTGCCATAATTATATATGCCAGCGACATAATTGTATGAAAAACTTCTAGTATGGTCTCTTGTTCCGTCGCAGTATGCGACAGCGGCGAAGGGCAAGCGCGGTGAGCGATGGGAGCGGATAACCCGCACTGCGCGGCGTCGCCGCTGCGGTGTGCGTCGCGGGTTGACAATGGATTTGTTTAAAGATAATTTAATAGATTTTGAATGAACTTTTCTTCACAATCAATTAAATGCCTTTTTATTAAAGTTTCCAAACAACCTTCACCCCTCCGTTGTAAAAACATATTTCTCGACCTGCTTCTTTGTCGGCTACTTTGGTAGCTGCGTCAAAATCAACTGACCACTTCTCCGCAGAGACGGTAAACGCTGCGTCGTGACGCTGCGTTTAAACCGCATACCGCAGCGTTGTGCGTTACGATCAAGAGACCAAAGCTTTACGCCCCGGACCGTTATCCGTTGCGCCGAGAGTAGGCGGCAGTGCATCCGGCGAAAATTGTTCGCCGGACCTCTGTCCGGTGCATGTGCACACGTACGTTATAAACCATACACCACCGCAAATCCGACGAAAAAAACGGGCCGTTGTACGGTAAAAAATCGGATAGGAGGTTTAACTATTCAGTGTTTTTCACTATTTAAAAATGTAGGTAGGTACTTTTTTATTAAGTATTTTAATAACTTACCTATTGCCTTAACTACTTACTTCGGATTTAGGTAATTATGTAGGTAGGTAGGTTCTCCAGTTAGTATAAAATTAAATGGACACTGAACATCCAGGATTGTGCTGTCATTCCCAACGCCTGCGCTAACTGCCGAGCAATACTTATCACATTCCACTGAATCGGTATCATGCCTTATAGGCGAAAATTATTTGGCAGATTATCACTTGCCAACCAACGTTTCGCCGATGTTTCACTTTGACAACTAACGATTAGCAAATTTTTGTATGACAACGCTGATTATTATAATGACCCAAAACGTTTGGGACATTTATCATTTGCCAAATCACTAGGCCACACAACTATTAGACGAATAACGTTTTGTCAGTGTAACAGTTCCCTTTTCATAAATAGTTATAATGATAAACAATAAGGGTGCATATCATTTCATAATTGTTCAGAAGAAGGTGATAATATTTCCGCGGCCAAAACATATTTCAACAATATACTCGTACTTACCTTACAAACTGACCTGGATAATACCTCGTTAGCGGAGTCATCCTTGGAGGAGCATAAGGAATGTTCTAATAAGCTTATTTGTCAGAAAAATAGTCTAAAAATAATCACACATAATATTAGAAGCATATACCGTAACTTCGATTCCTTCCTTGTTTTTCTCAAAAGTTTAGGTACTGATTGTGACATAATCATTCTCACCGAATGCTGGATATCTAAGAATAAACCTCTCCCCATTTTGGATAATTACAATATACACTACTACTCTATAAGTCCCAATCAAAACGATGGAGTTGTTATGTATGTTCACAAAGATTTAAATCACATAGTCGAAGAGCCAGCCTTCAGTGAATTCTTGGTATATATAGATCGCCTTCCCAGAGGCACTTTAATGGTTTTCTAAGTCCCTTGGACAGCAATTTTAAAACAATTCGTACATATAAAACTATAGCAATAATCGGAGATATTAATATTGATATAAAACCCCTACATAATGATCCCAAATGTCACCCATACTTAAACCTTCTAGCTGAGAATGGTCTCTTGCCGACTCACGTTATACCTAAACGCGAACTAAATTGTTTAGATTATATAAATCTCAAAACAGATTGTAAAACCCAAGTCTTTGTCATCAATACCCATATCACTGACCACCTACCTGTTTTGTTAAACCTAATTCATTAAAAAAAGAGACAACGAAGTAGTCTTTAAACATATAACTAACCTGGATAGGGCCGCTGATGATTTTAGTAACACAAACCTTGCAAACAGTCTTGAGATGGTAAATCCAAATAAAGCCATTGACACTTTAATTAACATTAAAAAAGAAATACTTGCCTTAACACACTAACTCGTAAGATTCCTAATAGGAAATGTATTCTTAAACCTTGGATCACTACAGGGTTGTTAAAATCTATTACTCATCGAGATGCCTTTTACAAAAAAGCAAAAGCATCTCCAACCAATGACATTTTCCTAACCTCCTATCGAAGATACTTTTGTAATGATTTACTGAAAAAAGTCAAAGAAAATTATGAAAGCTCTGCAATTGACAAATGTAAGAATCCAAAGGAAACTTGGAAATTGTTAAAAAAGTTCACTAACACCACGTCAAACAAAAACAAAAACCCAGCTGATGAACTTTTAAAACTTAGCCCATGTCACGCTCTATCCTCTGTAAACCAAGTAAAGGATTATTTTACTAGTATCGGTAAAAAATTAGCTAACAACATTACTACATAAGTAAGTTACTAAATAAGCTCGAACAGATTGGAATACGCGGATTACCCCTTAAAATGGAAAGAGAATTTTCTTTCCAAAAGACACCAAACAGTTAAAATACGAGACTACATTAGCTCTCTCCTCCCCGTCACCTGTGGCGTCCCTCAGGGCAGTGTATTGGGCCCAAGCCTCTTCCTGATTTACATAAATGAGCTCTGTCAACTCAAACCAATCAATGGCAAAATAATCCCTTATGCTGACGACACAGCTCTTGTATTTCAGGGTGAGACTTGGGCCGAAGCACACGCGTTTGCTGAACAAGGACTTCTACAAACATCAGCTTGGTTAAATAAAAATCTCCTAACCCTAAGCATAAATAAATTAAAATTAAATTAAATTACCTTTAATTAAATTGTCTATTTAAATTACCTTTTCCATGAAAAAATCCACCCAGCCTAAAGCAAACCAAATTCTACTAAAACACCATACATGTAACAACTCATACAGATCATGTTTATGCACTCCACTCCAAAATGTCAGTGATATCAGATACCTACCTTAGTATTCAATTGGATTGGAGAATCCCTAACGTGGAAAAGCCAGGTTAAGTTTTTGTCTACTCGCAAAAGAAAATTAATTTGGTTATTTAAAAAACTTAGAAATATACTTAAACCAAAATTGCTGAGAGTTATCTATTATGCTCTAGCCCCAGTCTGTATTAACCTACTGCATACCAGTCAGGGGTGGGTCATGCAAAACTACAATATTAAAGTTGGAACGTGCTCAGCGATCATTGCTAAAGGTTATGCTAAAGAAACCTTTTTTATATCCCACACTCAATCTTAATAAGCAAGCCCAAGTTATGACAGTTAGACAACTATTTATCATGCAAGTTACAATCCGTCAACACAAACTCCTAACCTACAATGCCTTAACACAGAAGCCCAACACTCGTAGACCGGCAAAAGTATGTCATATCTACAAACACAACACCATCTTTATTCGACATCATACAATTTTTCTCCCAAAACACTTGTATAATAAATTAAACACGGCACTCAATGTCTATCCTAAAATTATTTATAAATGCAAATCCATCATTAAGAACTATTTATTACTGATGAGATACACTGATGAGTTGACAGGTAACTGAAATACACACACATAAAGGCACATGCACCTACTCGCACACAGATTCACGCGTTACATACGCATGCTCACTCACACAACACGCACACACACGCTCACTCACACACACCATCATTTACACGCGCACACACCCGATCACTTACATACACACTCACTCAGACGCACCATACATGTACATGCTCACACACACGCTCACGCACTCACACCATATATATATATACTAGTACACATAGACAAACTCACATTCAATTTCTGTTTCTTGTTATTATTACTGTTTTTCTTTTCATATTTTTTTCTTTTTTTTACATTATTGTCTAAGTTGTATTGTTAGACGTAGTTATAGTTCGGACGGGGATCCTGGAGACCTGAAATCCAGGTTTATCCTATCTTGGGCTCCAGTCCTCCCAATATTGTGTGTTTTTCTTACTCCAATTATTTATTTTTACCTGTAAGAAACATTTACTTCCCTGTTTTTGCAAAACAAGTAATATTCTGGTGAAAAATAAAGAAATATAATGACAAAAGAACTAATTTCAAACAATGATATTATATGTGTAGATACGTTGCCTGCCCTCCGTAGTGACTAGAACAAATCCAGGTAATTGCCTGAACCTCACTTAGTCACACGTCAGTCATTGTCACGTCAATACGGTCGTTACCGTTATAAGTTTTTGTGTTGTTATTTGGATAAAAGGCCTTCCTGTGTATACAGAAATTGTAAAAATTATACTGCAACCATAAGAGACAAGATTTTTTTTATTTTTACTCGTAATTATTGTAAATATAAATTTAAAATAGAAATTTTCATTTAGTGAGGACATTTGCCCTGTTGCCAATTCGATATGCATGAGTGAGACGCGTGTACTATGTAAGAGAGAGACGTTTCTGTAAGAGTGAAAGAGAGAAAACAATGGCGGCCGAGATGGCGCATAAATTCAATGAGCTCATTGGTCAACTACCTTAGAGAGTATACAAAACTTAAAATATATGTTTCTCCCTTTTTAACAATAGGCTAATGATATGATTACATTTATTTTCTTTCCCTTTCGACGTGATTACGTCATAGAAACAATTTCGCCATTTTTAAATGTTCAGGTGTAACTAGTCTATATATAAAAGGTCATTGATTTCAAAGGACATAACGTTCATTGGATATAATTTTTACTTGTACTAAATACACTTCCTATAACAACATTACGTATACTATTCACTTGATATAGTACTCATATTCTATACCTAACTTCATTTGATATAATTTTATTCTGAAATAAATAATAATAATAATAATAATGACAATGCTCTCTGGTCAATGTCATCACATATGTCATGTATTTTCATCGGAATTTTATTTTATTTGTATAATTTGATTTACTACGATTATTTTATTTACAACCGATAAAAAATAATGTCAGCAAACAACTATATTAAACAAAACAACAATAATGTCTGGAAACCGAAACCTTTGTAAAACCGAAAATTATGGAAAAACATTGTGACGTTTACACGTCAAAAATCAACCTATGAAGAAAATAATTATGAATATGTAAGATGCAAACAAGAGCAAAACGAAGCGCACGCCCTTCACCATCGCCTGCTGCGCCGACATCAAGCTCCTCGTCGTATGATGATCCCACCATGGTGTCAATATCAACTGACGAGTCGAGCATCGCGAGCGGGCGATCGCCGTCTCCGCCGCCACAACGACCTGCGCGACGTGGACGAGCACCGCTGCCGGCACGCTTGGGATCAGTGGGGCAAACTGCCCCGCGTACGACCCCCGCTACCGGTGGTGTAGTGCACCGCATCTACCGTACACCGTATCTGATGTCCGTCCGGAAAACTATATGGCTTGTGTGACGGAACGTATTGACTTTCTGAAGCAAAAAGTCTATGCGTGGGCAAACCGTATACGTCGCTACAGAGTGCGTGTGGACCGATACCAACAAAATCGCCTTTTTCAAAGTGGCCAAAGAAAATTATACAGACGTTGGGAAGGAGCTGATCAACGTGTGAGCGACGGGCAGCTACCGGATGTTGATGCCATGGCTAATTTCTGGCGCAGCATTTGGTCGGTGCCCGTCGAGCACACGGAAGGTGTATGGATGAGTGTTGTCAGGGAGGTGTGTGAACCTATCGAGACCATGCAGCCTATAACTATATGTACAGCTGACGTAGGTTGTGCAATCCGTACGGCCCAAAATTGGAAATGCCCAGGGCCGGACGGATTGCACAACTTCTGGATCAAATGGTTTCGATGTTTACACGAGTTACTGGCAGCGCCATTCCAAGAAGCCATAGAGCTCGGCTCACTCCCAAGTTTGTTGACTACTGGTGTCACTTTTCTGCTCCATAAATCGGGTAGTACCACGGAACCGAAGAATTATAGACCCATCATGTGCTTACCTACTTTATACAAGCTCCTTACATCCATTCTGAGAACAAAAATTAACTCACACTTTGTTGCAAACAATTGGACATGACTCAGAATGGATGTAGGGTTGGGTCCCGTGGTACTAAGGAGCTTCTCCTCATTGACATGACCATATGCCAGATGGTTCGGTGTGGAAGAGGCACTCTCTCCACAGCCTGGATTGTCTACAAGAAGGCCTGATTCGGTGCCGCATTCATGGTTATTGAGGATTTTAGAGTTATATAAAATTGAGTTAACTTTAAAATCCTTTTTGATACCATGTATGTGACATTGGACCACGGTCTTGTGTCAACCAGGATGTTGAGATAGTGTTTCTGCCACGCAGGATTTTATAAGGATAGAGCGTGGCATATTCCAGGGCGACAGTCTGAGTCCTTTATGGTTTAGCCTAGCGTTGAATTCTCTCAGTACTTTATTGAGAAATTCAAGGTTAGGCTGTCGACTGCGGAAAGGGGGTAAAGTTATGTCGCATTTATTGTACATGGATGACCTCAAGTTGTTCGCACCAAACCGCCAAGACTTGGTGAAACTGCTGAAAATTACTGAGACTTTCAGCAGTGCCATCAAGATGGAGTTTGGTGTGGATAAGTGTGCGGTTATGCATATACAGCGTGGGAGAGTAGTAAATTCAACCAATTTACAACTCTCTGAAACGATAAACTTCAGATCTCTCTCCGAAGTTGAAACATATCTTGTCTTGTCTTTGGGTGTTGAGGATGGGGACATAAAACAGTCATTACGGCAGCGATTCTTTTGCCGCCTGAGAAAAGTACTTAACAGTCTTTTATCGGGTGGCAATAAGACGCGTGCTTTTAATGGCTGGGTTATGCCTCTGCTCACATACTCCTTTGGTATACTAAGATGGACTCAGACCGAATTGGACGCCTTGGATAGAAGAGTCCGTCAAATAATAATAATAAAATAATAAATCATTCCTACAATCACACCAATTGTCTAGCCCAAGAGAAGCTTCGAAGAAACTCGTTAAATGGTTACTAGACAACGGATAAACATACTTAAAATACTTAAATACATACTTATTATACATAGAAAACACCCAGACCCGAGACAATTTAGAAAAACATTAATTTCTAAATTGACCCGACCGGGGATCGAACCCGGGACCTCAAAGATGGCGACACCATGAAAACCGGTATACAAACCACTGGACCAAGGAGGTCGTCAAATGCTCACGACTTCCAGAATGTTACACCCGCGCTCATCTGTTATGAGGCTGTACATTCCGCGGAGATGTGGGGGTCGCGGCTTTTTAAGTGCCAAGGACCTACATAACCGTGAGGTGTGCAGTCTCAGTGATTATTTCCTTAACAGTGAGTGCGGGATGCATTTGGATATCGTGACAGTTGATAGACACTTTACGCCGCTCTCCTTGGCAACAGAAAACTGGCGCAAACCAGTGGTGCTAAGCACTCTCGATCGCAAGGAACTGGCTACGTTTTGGTGACCTCTTTGGGGAAACCGAAGGTTTTGTCTGTGCCATTGAAGATGAAGTTATCAAGACGAATAACTACCGGAAATATATTATGAAGGACGGTACGGTCGACATCTGTCGGGCATGCCGCCGTCCAGGAGAATCACTCCGACATATTATTTCCGGTTGTTCTCATCTTCTATCTTCTATCTTGCTAACGGAGAGTATTTGCACAGATACAACCAAGTAGCCAGAATAATTCACCAGCAACTTGCTCTTCAATATGGCCTTGTTGAATCAGAGGTGCCGTACTATAAGTACGCACCTGCGCCAGTTCTCGAAAATGGTCATGCAACGCTTTACTGGGATCGCTCTATCATCACGGACAGGACTATTGTCGCCAATATGCCTGATATCGTGGTGGTCGACCGATCTCAACGCCGGGCAATATTGGTTGATATTACCGTACCTCATGATGAGAACCTCGTAAAAGCCGAGAAGGACAAGCTCAGTAAGTACCTTGACTTGGCTCACGAGGTTACCGCCATGTGGGATGTGGATTCAACCATTCAACCATTATTGTACCGATAGTCGTTTCGGCACACGGCCTTATAGCTAAGAGCCTCGACCAACATCTAGAGAGGCTCCCACTAAAAGGTTGGGTCAAAGGTCAGATACAGAAGGCAGTACTCCTTGACACGGCACGTATTGTCAGGAGGTTCCTCACTCTGCTGCCCTAACCACCGGTAGCTTGGGTCTATCCCCGCTGCCGGTGGCAAACTAGGTTAAGTTTTTTATAATATTTTATATTGTTAATATGTTTTTGTATAAAATATTGTAAAACATTTTTCTTAAGATATATATGTTAAATAAAGAGAATAATAATAATAATAATAAATAAAAATAGCATGCCTGCATGCCAGTTGCATGCCTGCTATCAAGCTGCATGCCTGCTTGCATGCTGCATGCCTGTTTCATGCTGCATGCTTGCTTGCATGCTGCATGGTTGCTTAAATGCTGCTTGCTCGCTGCATGCTGCATGCCTGCTGCATGCCTGTTGCATGCTGCATGCCTGCTGCATGCCTGTTGCATGCCTGCTTTCATGCTGCATGCCTGCTTGCTTATGAAATAAATAATGTTTTCTATTTTTAGATTATTATTATATCAAATGTATATTATTTATTTATTTATTTTAAATGGCCTACCAACAGTTTTTGTACTAATTCGAGTACATTTACTAAAACTAATACATAAAATAAATAAATAACAGATAAATACAAAAAACTATTTAAAGGTAGACACCACATGACAAATAAAAAAGTAGTAATTTATCTACTAACTAACTAATAAAATGAACTATATCTCTAACTTTTTTCTAACTTAGTAATAACAATAACAGTTTTTTCTTGGTCACATAAAATGTACGCTTAATGCTTTGTATGGAGTCATTAAATATGTCTATACGGTTACTATGATTGTTTACTAATCTGCAAAGTCTAGGTATGGCAGAAGAACGGAACGACCTGTGGGGACGACGAAGTGGGGGGCAGAGAGGTGTTATAGATTTTCTAGGAATACAGCGTGGAACTCTAAAATTTATTTTGCTTAAAAATTAGGACAATCTATTTTGCTGTTAACTATATCATACATCAGTTTAAGATCAATAAAATCTAGTCTATCACTAATTGGAAACATCAAATGGTTCAAGAAAAATAAAATAATAAAAATAAATAAATCACATAAACCTTTTCTGGATCCATGCTATTCGAAGAATATGTACCGCAAAATGTGGACGCCATACAACACTGGTATATTTTATTATACTACGCACCAAAGTGTTAATTATATCAAAAGTACATTATATCAAATCAAATTATAGAATCTAAAATTATATTAAGTCAGTTGTTATATCAAAATTATATAATTATTCAACGAAACCCTACTAATTACAACATCTGGTAAACAATAAACAACTAATATGTAGTACATTATGATATAAGTGCGGTAAGTTGAAAATTACAGCCGAGGCGATATTGCTAGCCCGAGCCGTAGGTGAGGGCTACAAGAAAGCAGAGGCTGTAATTATCAAAGCGCACGTATGTCATACGACGTTTTATAACATATTTGCGAGGAAAACACATTTTTAAAAATGACTGCGTGTTTTAGTTATTTTTCTAGTATATAAATCTATAACATGTCAATAACATTTTGTGCTTCACTTATTGTTCGGAACAAAATGGCCACTTACGGCTGGCAACCTTTTTTGTAGTTTTAATTTGTATTGGACAGCCGACTGTCAGTGTCAGTGTGACACAGACTCACATTGGAATTAGGTTAGGAACTGGACCGCGGTTTCGCGTGGAGAATATTGACTTTGTATTGGTGATTTGATGTGGGGCACATTGTTTGATTCCGGGGGGCGGCCGTAATGACTAATAAATAGTGTGAACTTTAATAAGTCTAAACTCAGTGAGTTGTTTGGTGGCGTGAACGGTGCTATGTGGTATTGTGCACGGCGGTACGTATTTTTCTGGGTTCAGCGCTGAGGGGTAGACGGGACGCCTAGGGCCTTTCCATACCACAGCAGCAGCCAGAGACAGTCGCCGGTGAGGCAAGCTACCACCACCACCCACCATAACACCAGCCTCGAAGACGCGCCGGAGCGCGGTCAACCACTACCACGCTGACAGCAGCGTGCCGAAGACAGCCGGCGCGGCGGACTGCAGCCGAGCAGAAGACCACGAGACCGTAAGGGTGTGGCACACCGTCTTCTAGTACGTAAGTCGTTTTAGTTTAATTATAATTTAAGATTTCTTTAGTATTAAGTTAGCATAGGCTGTAGGGCTTAGAGGTTCCTCGAGTGAGCCATATGGACCATACATTGTTTGGCTAGAAATAGCCTGGTAGCAGGGAAGATGTAGACTCTCTATATTAAACACTTATTATTTCCGGTGGTGTAGATTGTAAATTTCGTTGTTCATTACTAAAACTAGACATACTTATTTTTAAACTTTCAAAGTAATAAGTGTTGAACAACAAGCCGCTGTTTGAATCAACAAAATATAGGTATGTGAAAGGTAGGAAGTCTTTCCATCCAATCCCTTGGGTGTCGTAAATGGCGACTAACGGACTAAAGAATGCACATACATCCAACAGCATAGAGCGGCGAGTGGCTCATCAAGATAATACTACCAACCCCTCTCTTCCCTTGGGAGTCGTAAAAGGCGACTAACGGACAAAAGACTGCACATACATTCAACATCACAAAACGGCGATGGGCTCATCAAAAACATAGCTACCAACCCCTCTCTTCTCTTCGGTGTCGTTAAAGGCGACTAACGGACAAAAGACTGCACAGGCATCCAACAGCATAGAGCGGCGATGGGCTCTTAAAAATAATACTACCGACCCCTTTCTTTCCTTGGGTGTCGTAAAAGGCGACTAACGGACTAAAGACTGCACATACATCCAAGAGCATTGAGCGGCGATGGGCTCATTAAAATAATACTATAAACCCCTCTCTTCTCTTGGGTGTCGTTAAAAGTGAATAACGGACTAAAGACTGCACTGCACATACATCCAACAGCATAGAACGGCGATGGGCTCATCAAAATAATACTAGCAACCCCTCTCTTCCCTCGGGTGTTCGAAAGCGACTAAGGGGCTGAAGCCTCCCACCTATGTTGTCCATAGATTCAAATGATTACAAATGTGTAATAGGATATTATGATATAAGTGTGGTGAGTCGAAAATTACAGCCGAGGCGATATTGCTAGCCCGAGCTGTAGGCGAGAGCTACAAGAAAGCAGAGGCTGTAATTATCAAAGCGCACGTATGTCATACGACGTTTTACAACATATTTGCGAGGAAAACACATTATCTAAAAATAACTGCGTGTTTTAGTTGTTTTTGTAGTGTATAAATCTTTGGTAAGTCAACATGTATTTATCTTTGGACTTAGCTGGTAAATAGGCTGTCAAGAACATTTTGTGCTTCACTTAGTATTTCCGGTGGTGTTGACTGTAAATTTTGTTCTTCATTACTTAAACTAGACATTTATTTTTTAAACTTTCAAAGTAATAAGTATTGAACAAGAAGCCGCTGTTTAAATCGACAAAATATGTGTGGTATGTGTAAAGTCTTTACATCCAATCCCTTGTGTACAATTGTCGACGTACAATAAGAAATCCCAAAAAACCAGGAGAAATAAAACTGTATGACTCCAGAACGAAGATATTTATTTACATGTTTGCTTTGCATATGTACTAGTCAGCGAAACGAAACCATAGCGTGATTCACAAAATGGCACAGTGACATCTATTGGTTGAACTAAACATATAAAACATTGTCAACGTGATTAGACATACCGCCCACCAAGGAAGCATTCCTTTACCGCCCACCGTGAGGCAACGCTAATAAAAATTGACAATGTCCTTGGGGGAAAATTGACAATACATAATTTAGTTTGATATACAAAAGGTATTGTATCTTCGCAACTAACACAATAAACAAATAATGACAAACTTATAAAATTAACAATGTTGCAACGACTTGCATAACAATAATTAAAAGGTATAATAAAAATAGCAAAAACAGAGATACGAGTTGCAGTACAATTAGGCCGTGCAATGTATTATAACTATTAATTATATAAGGGACAGAGTTTTGAAGTTGGACGCTTGACTTAGAAGTTCTTACAGTACCTAAAAAGTCACGACACGGGTAATATTGTCCCGGCCTGGACGCAGTTCTACTACACCATAAAGTCACTTTGCCGTAGGTAAGTTACCTTCTACAATAGCAACTAATACCTTTTGTTGCAATGTGGGTCTTGACCACTGAAATAACTGATGAGTCCACCGATGCCAGAAACTCTGCACCTTTCGTTGAGTAAATTTACTGCCTCTGCCCTTTGACACTCTTACATTGATGGATCTAGCGTAATCTGCGACCGCATGTACAAAAAGCTTTAACGGTATCACCATGCAAGATTGTATGTAACCGGCCCATTAGTTGATGTTTTGTCTCAGCTGCATATCTGAGACATGTTACGCAGTTGTGAATGTATTTCCTTGGTAAATTCTTGGCCCTTGACTTCCAGTACTTTGTGCCCAAGTTATTTAGCCACAACTGCAACCCACCATGAAACGTTTCTTTATGAACATAATTTATTAAAAGTTTAGCAAAATTAGCATTAAGTGGGATAATGAGCGACTGCTTTATGCTCTCTAACAACGAAGATTCCCGGAGACGACCTACCTTTAATAACCTTTTGCCATTCTTAAACAAAGAAATAAGACCGCTCTTTTTTTTTCACACATTTCTTATTTTGCAGATCCCGTTCTTCATATAAATATGGACCTTGACTTCGGCGAATACAAACTTCTATAGCTTTTAGCATCTCTGGTTCCGTCAGGTAAGGTTTGCTCTCGCATCTGACATCACGAAATGTGTGATATAATTTTCTTTTAGTTACAGGTCCAGTCGTCTGAGGAAAGTGTGTGGTGTAACCAAACTCATCGGTGTTCCGGTTCCAGGTAAGTCCCAATATATTTGACAGGTTTTCTTTGTCTTTCACCTTTTTTACCTTTGCTAACAACTTTTTATTGTTAGTCAACCCATGCAGTATCAATCCACTTTTAGCTAGTAATGCATTAATTTCATGGTAAGTTTTCATAGGTTTCATTTCATCTCGCTTTTCAGTTTGACAATCATCTGTCATAAAATCGTAAACTTTTGATGCCTTTTCGACAGTCAATAGATATGTATGGCCTTCGTCGTGAGCTATTTGTCGCAACGCTTTAACTGCCAAATAAGGAGCACTGAAGGTACTGAAATTAACTCTTAAAAGCCTGTAATACTTTGTTTCAGAGTCAACCTTTTCTTTCCAATCTATTCTCTGGAACTCCACATCTTCCTCTGCAACATTCACTGGGCGATGCATTTTTATAACATCTGCAGACAAACTTACAGGGTCCTCTCGCCACCTTATCAAAATGTGTCGCAGGTTTACTTTTAATGTGGGTCTCATCACGATAGAATCGTTGAATGGTACTCCGTTAGTGCCCTTGCATGACGCATCAAACTCTACTCTAGTTTTTGTGGTGATTCTATCCTCACGGACAATAGCGTGGTGTGATAAATATACCGTTTCAGACTTGCTCTCGACTTCCACATGTCCTGACAGGATCCATCCGAGGTGAGTGTCTTGTGCTATCTGTGAACTTTGAGGACTTTTTAATAGTCCTTCTTTTATAACATGACAGTACACTTCGGCCCCTAACAAAATGTTAATTTTGTTAGGTGATTTAAAATCTGGATCGGCTAAATTGATCTTATGCAGATCTGGCCAATCCGGTAACTCAAGTTTACATTCAGGTAATACCGACGTGAGTTTCCTCAATACATGAGTCTTTACCTGAATGTGAAATTTGGAATCAGTGAGCGACTGAATATTAACTAGAACCGCGTATTTAGATACTACGCCGCTCTGATTACCTCCTAAACCTGAGATGGTACTGCGAACACGTACCTTTTTTAATTTCAGCATTTGAACTGCTGCTTCAGATATGAAGGACGCTTGTGACCCTTGATCAAGTAGTGCCCTTAATACCTGGAACGACCCATCCTTAGACTCAGCCTGTACAATGGCTGTCGCTAATAATACCTGTCTTTGGATGTTGCCCTTTGAGAAATGGGCCGCAATGGTTGATACTTCGTTCAACGAGGATGATGGAGTAGCTGCATTATTATCTATATATTGATACCCTGTTGCTTGAGAAGCAACATCTACGTCTTCATCCACGCCGGTTCTTGGGTGCAATAAAGAATGGTGTTTGCGCTTACATACGCGACATTTGGTTGACACACGACAAAATTTAGCAGAATGATTTTTACCAAGACAGTTAAAACATAGACTAAGTGACTCTACAGTTGCACGACGTTTTTCTACGTCGTCTTTAGCAAATTTCTTGCAATTGCCTAACTTATGACTATCTGAGCAGACTGGACAGGAAGTATTTGAAGTGACATGTAAAACTTTTGGATATTTAATGTTATTGAATGGTACTTTAGGTTTACTATTAGGTTCTATAAATTCTAAAGCGCGAAACCGTGTTTCTAAAAACTCTTGAAATTCGTTAAAAGTTGGCAAATCCTCGGATGACTTACTTACCTGCAATTCCCATTGCTTCCGAGTCTCTGCGTCCAACTTCAAACCCACAATGAATATGACGATAATGTCCCAAGACTGTACATCTACACCAATATTAGTAAGCTCGTGCATACAATCGGTGGTAGTATCTAACAATTCTTTAAGAGAATTAGATGACTCGGTTGTCATTTGTCGTTGATTAAACATACGCGCAAGAATACAATTCGAAACAAATTTCCTATTGTTATACCTTTTTGTTAACATATTCCAACATTTTACATAGTTTAATTGAGTGATAGGCACATGCCTTATAAGTTGCTCAGCTTCGCCTGACAATTGTGTTTTCAGGTAATGCAATCTTTGCACATCGTCTATGCTCTTGTTATTATGAATGAGTGAAGTGAAGAGATCCGAAATGATGACCACTCGGTGTACTTTCCGCTGAATATGGGGATCTTTATCTTTGGCAACTTTACAGATGTTCCACTATTGTGTGCGCTATGCTCGGTCGACCCATCTGAAGCATCTGAGTAACGACTTGCACCAGAATGTTGTTCTAATAGTTCTCTCAAATGTGATGAGAATTCAAGATATAACTCCTCCGTCTCCCCGTGCAAGTTGTTAACGAAATAATCGTGTTCGCTGTAATCTACATCACTAAGAATAATTTTGCTATGGTTCTGTGTAAATTCTAACCATTTCTGTTCGATAACTTTAAGTCTGGAATCTATGTACTGTTTAGTTAGCCTTTCTTTTGGACTCTTTTTGAAATTGACTTTGCTATTTTGAATTTGAAATATTAGGTCTTCTTGTAGTCTTATTAAATCCATTTTGAAAACTTAAAAATTTCTAAGTGTTTTTTTCATCTCAAATTTTTTTTTAAGTCCAGATGGAATCAAAATATTCTAAGTGTTTGGAACACTTATGGCTTCGCGTGAAAATTGGGCATGGATTCCCCGTCACGTCGTTTTTATGCGAATTATTCTAAGTCCAAACCAAACTGTAAAATTTTTCAAATCTTGCAAGCTACATCAATTCTTCTAAGTGACACTCCAATCGTTAAAGTACTTACAGTTTCTTCATCACATTACCACTCCACTGATTCCTGTTCCTGATGCGATACTAGCTCCGCTGTTGCAATTCTCATCCGCAAGACCAACCGCTCACCATCAGCGCTGTCCAAGCGTCGATAACACGAAACTTGCTAAAATCGTGTATTTTATTCTTGCCAACCAAAAATCGCTCTTAGGCTCGAAGGACCTTGTACAATTGTCGACGTACAATATGAAATCCCAAAAAACCAGGAGAAATAAAACTGTATGACTCCAGAACGAAGATATTTATTTACATGTTGGCTTTGCATATGTACTAGTCAGCGAAACGAAACCATAGCGTGATTCACAAAATGGCATAGTGACATCTATTGGTTGAACTAAACATATAAAACATTGTCAACGTGATTAGACACCTTGGGTGTCGTAAAATGGCGACTAACGGTCTAAAGACTGCACATACATCCTTCAGCATATAGTGGTGATGGGCTCATCAAAATAATACTACTAACCCCTTTCTTCCCTCTGGTGTCGTAAAAGGCGACTAACGGGCTAAAGATTGCACATACATCCAACAGCATAGAGCGGCGATGGGCACATCAAAATAATACTAGCAACCCCTCTCTTCTCTTCAGTGTCGTAAAAGGCGACTAACGGACTAAAGACTGCACAGGCATCCAACAGCATAGAGCGGCGATGGGCTCTTTAAAATAATACTACCGACCCCTTTCTTTCCTTGGGTGTCGTAAAAGGCGACTAACGGACTAAAGACTGCACATACATCCAACAGCATAGAGCGGCGATGGCCTCATCAAAATAATACTATAAACCCTTCTCTTCTCTTGGGTGTCGTAAAAAGTGACTAACGGACTAAAGACTGCACATACATCCAACAGCATAGAACGGCGATGGGCTCATCAAAATAATACTAGCAACCCCTCTCTTCCCTCGGGTGTACGAAAGCGACTAAGGGGCTGAAGCCTCCCACCTATGTTGTCCATAGATTCAAATGGTTACAAATGTGTAATAGTACATTATGATATAAGTGCGGTGAGTTGAAAATTACAGCCGAGGCGATATTGCTAGCCCGAGCCGTAGGCGAGGGCTACAAGAAAGCAGAGGCTGTAATTATCAAAGCGCACGTATGTCATACGACGTTTTACAACATATTTGCGAGGAAAACACATTATCTGAAAATGACTGCGTGTTGTTTTTTTGTTTTTGTAGTGTATAAATCTTTGGTAAGTCAACATGTATTTATCTTTGGACTTAGCTGGTAAATAGGCTGTCAAGAACATTTTGTGCTTCACTTAGTATTTCCGGTGGTGTAGACTGTAAATTTTGTTCTTCATTACTAAAACTAAACATTTATTTTTTAAACTTTCAAAGTAATAAGTATTGAACAAGAAGCCGCTGTTTAAATCGACAAAATATGTGTGGTATGTGTAAAGTCTTTACATCCAATCCCTTGGGTGTCGTAAATGGCGACTAACGGTCTAAAGACTGCACATACATCCTTCAGCATATAGTGGTGATGGGCTCATCAAAATAATACTACTAACCCTTTCTTCCCTCTGGTGTCGTAAAAGGCGACTAACGGACTAAAGACTGCACATACATTCAACAGCATAGAACGGCAATGGGCTCTTCAAAATAACAATACCAACGCCTCTCTTTACTTGGGTGTCGTATTAAAAGCGACTAACGGGCTAAAGGCTCACCATCTAAGCACTTGTGCAGACTGTGCAGAGGTTTCTTGCTGAAGCGTGGACTGTGTGGGCGTGGTCTGTGTTGTCCATAGATTCAAATTAGTACTAATTGTACTTCGACGTTGCATCCTCGAGATTTATATTCACAAGGTAGTTCACTCTTCAATGTACCAGGCTTCCAACACATATTAAGAGCTATCTAAAAGAAATTTTATAAAAAAAAACATAAAAGGTTACCCATAGTATAGACACAGGCGCCATCTAGTGAATACCAACCGAGTGCACGAGTTTGTCACCCGCGCTGTCATCGTCATTCGCTTTTCGTGTTCGGGCATCCGCACATCGTTAGTGTTTTGTGTAGCAAAAAACTATGTGCAAAAGGAAGCATGGATAATCATTATATACTCATGTGGAAAAACTGCGTTAACGACGATCGCCAAGTAAATCAGGTCAGTCAGTGTTTTAATTATTACATTTTGTCGATGTTATGATTAAATTACAAAGACAAATGTTGATGCAAGAGGCACCGTTTTGGCGCGGGCGCCGTCAGGCGACGCGCCGCGCGTCTCCTGCTGCGGTCCGCTAGCCTTTTATTGGCCGTCGAAGGGGCGGCAGTGATTGGTCGTTGCGTTGGCGCAAACATCTTCCCGGGCCCCAGGGGGTAGGGAAGGAACGGAAGTAAAAGGAGACTGCAGCCTCGAGTCGTGCTGTGTTGAGTTAATGTCGAGTGGGTGTGTACATGATGAGCTGAGAGGAATGTACGTGTGTGATTGTATGAGAGCTATAGGCACAGAAAGCGCAATGCGCGCTGTGGCGCAAAGCACAAAGGCGTGCGCTGGGCAGGTACCATATAGGCACAGAAAGCGCAATGCGCGCTGTGGCGCAAAGCGCAAAGGCGTGCGCTGGGCAGGTACCATATAGGCAAAGAAAGGCGCAATGCGCGCTGTGGCGCAAGGCGCAAGGGGTGTCATGTAGGTGGGGCGGTAGCCACCGCTCCGCCGACTGTGGCTGGCTCTGCTGCGTCGTGTCGTCCGGTCGGTGAAGGGACATGTGATGCTCGGTGCGCCCACACAGCCTGCATCCCTTCACTGACTTTCACTCGTCCGGGTAATGTGGGGAGTTAGGGGGGAGCTGATAGTACTAGCTCTGTCACTGCACACATGGTCACGTCGGGGGCTGAGTTCAAGGGCGCGTGCCGCGTGGTTTCGCCTTGAGATCTCGAAGGGCGACGCGCCGCGCGTCTCCCGCTGCAGTCCGCTGGCCTTTTATTGGCCGTCGAAGGGGCGGCAGCGATTGGTCGCTGCGTTGGCGCAAACATCTTCCCGGGCCCCAGGGGGTAGGAGGAGGGGGGGGGGAAGGAACGGAAGTAACAGGAGACTACAGCCTCGATTCGTGCTGTGTTGAGTTAATGTCGAGTGGGTGTGTACATGATGAGCTGAGAGGAATGCACGTGTGTGATTGTATGAGAGCTGAACGCCTGCGCGGGGGCGTGTGGGCACAACGCGCAGGGAGGCGCAATGCGCGCTGTGGCGCAAAGCGCAAGGGCGTGCGCTGGGCAGGTACCAAATAGACACAGAAAGGCGCAATGCGCGCTGTGGCGCAAAGCGCAAAGGCGTGCGCTGGGCAGGTACCATATAGGCACAGAAAGCGCAATGCGCGCTGTGGCGCAAAGCGCAAAGGCGTGCGCTGGGCAGGTACCATATAGGCACAGAAAGCGCAATGCGCGCTGTGGCGCACAGCGCAAAGGCGTGCGCTGGGCAGGTACCATATAGGCACAGAAAAGCGCAATGCGCGCTGTGATATTCTTGGTGAAGTCGCAAAACTTTCATTGCGTCTAAACATACATTGATAATAATCACGACTAAGTATTATTCCCGAAGAGTTAGTTAGAGTTAGTTAGTTAGTCAGAGACTAGGCAATGAGGACCGCGGAAGCAGTCCCCTGCGATAGTCCACCTTTCACCAAATAGCGACCGCACATGTGTTCAGCGTGATAGGTGGGGAGCCCATCGCCGATCTATGCTATTGGATGTATGTGCAGTCTTAAGTCCGTTAGTCGCCTATTACGATACCCAAGGAAGGAGAGGACCCCGGTAGTATCCTTATAATGTGCCGCTACACGACACGGCTTGTATTATAATTATAGAAAAACAATTAAAAATTACTACCTAAAGTGGTAGGTAGGTAGTCGAACCCACTTCTTCTGCATCCGGCGGCTGCGTTGGACATTCTGCCGCCGAGTAGGTATATTGCGTCAGTAGACCTGTCGATTTTTTTATTTTTTTAATCCTGCCTGATGGTAAGCAGCCGATGCAGTCCAAAAAATGTGAGCGCTCCCCACCGTGGAATAAGCACGGTAACGAGCGCATCCATTCATTCTTTACAACCTTCTACGTTTAGTTTTTGCAATCCGGTAACAGATCCTAGTTTAAATGCCAGTACGGAAACATTTATGCAACGTGTTCAAAATGCAGGTACCTATCCGTTTCTGCTACGATGTGCCAAGAAGGGAATTTATAATGCCATTCCTTTACCGGAAAAGAATTCTGAACATGAAGGCTCGTAGAGAACTCCGATATGCTTTTACGTCCACAGAACAACCTGGAATAAATACACAAATACTTTTTCAAAAAACTTATATGGGTTAAGGACAATACCAAAAAGATCTTTTTCAGTTTTCTTCAGTATTGTTTATTGTAGTAAGTGTTGTATTATTATTTTTTTGATAATAGCAATAAATGGTTATTATTATTTATTATTAGTTTTTATGAGGAGCTTAATGGCGGCTAGCGCGTTCGTTTTGCGATCTAGCCCGTTAGTGCCATTTTCCTGTGATGCGGATTTCGGCACGCGTGCGGATCTTTTCCGCGTGCGTATAAAATCACGCTGCTGGTTGCACGCAGGACAAAGATTTCGTAGACTGCTGTAGTCTCGTGCGTGTCGCCAGTCAGTATACTCGTGCAGAGATGAACGTTAAAAAATAATTATCTCTTATCAAGTTTTAAAACATTTAAAATATAAATCCGCACGCGTGCCGAAATCCGCGTCACAGGAAAAGGGCACTTAGGGGGGGTTATATAGGCCGTATGTCTATGATAAGAGTACTTTCATACATGGTATTAAAGTGTATAATCATTTACTTACTAATTTAAAGGCATTAAATGGTCATATATTTAAATTTAAGTTAAAAACTTGTTTATTTATTAATGTTTTCTATACACTAAATGAATACTTTAGCTTCAAGACTAATTAATTGTTAAATTCACGATGAATTTTGTTAATATTAATGTTAACAATATTTATTTGTGTACATTGCATGCCTGAATGGGCAAACTGTTGATACTATATATTTTTTTAAGAACTTGTTACACAGTGCTATATAGATAACGGATAAAATGTTTACTAGAAAAAATCAACCAGTCTCAGGAAGCTCGAGTGGGATTCGAACCCACGACCTTTGGATTGCCATTTCAATAATAAAGATATTTATAAGCAATTACGTCTTTATCGATTGTTAAATACTTGCAATAGTGTTTCTTTCGAATGTGAGGGTAGACTTCACAGTGACGTAATACCGCTGGCTTGCAGCGTAATCAAACTACTAGGAAGAATTCAACGAGTCTTCTGGGGTCTCGGTAGCTCAGCGGTAGAGCAGTGGACCGGCAATGGCAATCCAAAGGTCGTGGGTTCGAATCCCACTCGAGCTTCCTGAGACTGGTTGATTTTTTTCTAGTAAACATTTTATTTGTTACACAGTTTAAGCAATAAAGGCATTCTATTCTATTCTCGGTCAGCAAAAATTTGGATGTTGCGCGGGCCCTCGCGGGTGTTGCGCGGTGCGGGGTCGGCGGTAATTCGTAAGCGCCATTCACATTTATATCAAAAAGTTAATAAAAATGTTTAGTTTTTCGAAAATCCAAATCAGTCAAGAAATCGAAAAGGTAAATACCTATGTGTGTATGATTTTATAGGAATTATTATTGTAAAACACGGTCGTAATGTGCATTTTTAAGAAATTTTAGAGGTAACTTACAAAAATGTTTCAAATCGTGTTTAGGCTTTGTTCATCCCCTTACACATACGCTCTGTAACACCTAGTTGAATATTTCAGTGCGAAATATCTATTAGAATAATTTTTAAATAACAGCTAATAGAAAACAGCCAATTTTTCCGTTTTCACCGCCTAAGGCCCCACTTTCACAATGCCAGGATTGCTGGGTCGCTTAATGGGTGACCAAATTAAAAACGTCTCATCATCTCCTCCGTGCTTCGGAAGGCACGTTAACCCGTTGGTCCCGGTTGTTGTCGTAAGATGACGTGGGTTATGACCCAATACCCCCACGTGCTTTGTCCACATGAGCAGAGGCCTGTGCCCAGCAGTGGGACGTTTATAGGCTGATTATGATGATGTTTTATATAGCAACATCGTCTCATAAAACCTCTTTGCATTTGCATATGAGATTTAATTAAGATTTAGTGTTGGTAATTTTAAATATTTTTGTTAATATTAGCATGATATTAGCGTTCATTTTTTGAGCGTTAATAACGCAAAAAAACAAACAATACTTAAGTATATTAAATATTTTTCTTAATATAAAAATACATAAAATACCTACCTACCTAATACGTGCAGTTTACTAGGTTGGGATAAAAATCCGTGTTGTTATACGTACCAACGTAACAATTACCCATGTAATAAACAATAGTTTACCAAAATCCCTACTGCCTATTACATTATTTTCTCAGGCATTATCCGCTGGGTCCAATTGGTCACTCACATTACAACAATGAAATATCAATATTATCTATTCTAAGGCTGCGAAAGTGCCTCCCCGAACTTAGTTTTTTATTTTTCCGACCTCAACTCTCTCTTCAGAGTTATGCATCCTGTGATGCCTCCATATCGAGTCGAGCCTCCTCTTTCCGAACATACCTCGGCACTCTATTGTGCACGGTGTGTTAGGTACACCGCCGGGGTAGGTTGAACAATTCGTTCGGATTAAGCTGATTCAAATGGTACTCTTGCTATTATTACAGATATATTATTATAGCTGCGGCTGAAAGCTCTATAACTCAAAATCAAACCCATGCTTGAAAACAGAAAGGTAAGCGATATATCCGATGAATAGCACCATCTATTTCTTACTGTAGGTACTCAAGCAGAGAGTTTGAGTTTGGTTTTAAAATACGAGCCGTTAGTTATCTAGGTACAGTCACCAGCATTAAGATGTGACTATCGACGGCCTGCAAAAATATCTGATTATTGGTGATTGGTCCACCAATGATCAGATATTTTATCTTAATGCTGGTGACTGTACCATACCTAATACACGTTAGACCAATGTTTTTTTTTATATTGGACCATACCCCGTACACTTAGGTATATAGGGGTGGTTAGGTATCTTAGAATGACTACACTATTAAAAACTCGAAATCAGACTATTCATCGTGAATTTATTGAGTAAGTAGGTGAAGATAAGCGCTCATTTTGATGTGACCATAATATATCTTTTACACCACAGTTGGTAACCGCGACAACGCACTTTTTCTTATTAAACATTTTAAACCACTTGTCGACATGATTTTAAATAGCCGATACCCGATATACAGTGTAAAACACGTGTTCTAAGAGATTGCTGCCTCTGGTGCAGACGCGCAGTTGACTTTCACAAGACTGCCACTTTAACAAATTGCCATGCATCGAAACAAGGGGGAATTCTTCGAGAAAATGGAAAACTAGGAAAATATTGCTTTTGTACAAATTGGCTAATTCAAGAAAAATACCTCATACCTACTATCAATTATTTTGAACAGTATTTTCTCTATCTATATCGGTCCCTCATGTCTGAGCATCGTGGTCAGCATCAGGGTTGCATCTGGAGCGAATGATCTGCCTCCAGCGGCACTTACCAGCGCGTCTCTTACGACCATACAAAATTTGGAGGAGTTAGAGTTCTTTACTTGATCGGTCCATCTTGTTGGTGAGCGACCACGCGATCTTTTGCCCTCGGTGCTTCCAACCACAATCAGTTTTTCCAGACTTTCGTCGCCTCTGCGTAGTGTGTCCGAAATATGAACGAATACGTTGTTAGCATATGGTGGATAAGCGAGTCCTTATTTGGAGCTGGCTCAGGATCGATGCATTGGTGCGTTTTGCTGTCCAAGGTATTCTAAGCTTTCGCCTCCAGCACCACATCTCGAATGCATCAATCCTTTGTCTTTCTCGGCTAAGAATTGTCCACGTTTCCACACCATACAAGAATTAAGATAGGGCTCGTATCAATCTGATCTTGGTTTTGAACCAATTCTTTATTATCTGCTCCCGTTGGTTAATAGGGGGGAAATGAGGAGTACTAAAGAGAAAAACAAATTCGATGATTTTATTTATTTTTGTCACATCTTAAGATTACAATAAGTATATTCAGACTAGACTTACAGTAGTAACTAACCAGGGCCTAGGATTCCTTTGGAACCAACAAAACGGGATAGAACAGTGAATCTAAAATAGCGTAGTCCGATCACCCCTATATCCAAGACTTAGAATTAACTTAAACTAAGGAATTACTTTATAATTTGGCCCTGGTGGAATTGGAAGGCGGCGTCGCGGTGCCCTTCGGAGCGAATGCTGTCCAAAGTTTACAATACGTCGCACACGGGACGCGCCTTCCGGTACAATCGACTACATATTACCGTTAGATCAGCACTGCTAAAACAGAATTATCCCCTCAACTAACCGACAGATCACAGAAAGTAGTTATAATCGCGACGCGACGCGATGGACCCTTTTGTATGTAAATATGAACGGCGTCCACTCGAAGAGTCCTTTAGTTAAATAAGTAGGTATATGAGGAGATAATTCACCTTAGAATATGAATAGTAATTAATTTCACTTAGAATATGAATAGTATTTAATTATTACATGTTCATAAGCAAGTCGGGGGCGGGGTAAAAGGTTTCAGACATTTCACTTATCCACTACGCCCATTAATAATCACAATAGGAGAGCCTTCTAACATTTCATTGGTAAATATTTCTCTAACACTAATAAATAATGGAATCTAATAGATAATCTAAAATAATTCGGAACGTTATTTTTTTTTAATATGTCTAACAAATCGATATAAATAAAATCATATGATTTTCGTGATACTTACGATACGACGACGACGATTGATGTCACGAAATACATCCAAATCGTTAAAGCAAATGTCGAAGTGGTATCCTATTGCGATTTACTTGAAACTGAGTCCCAGCCAGGTCGACACTCGAAGCTCGAAACACAGTCCTTAATTAAAACACAAGTAAAAACAAACGACGAATAGTTGCCGCCCGCTAGTTATGCGGCCAGCCGACGGCCACATCGTCATAGAAATAGAGATATTAAGTATAATATAGTAAAGTCGCATCAAAAATACTACATTTAGTGCAGTCTATAGATTACAAACCTATCTGTAATGTAAACAAACGCGCGAGTCGAAACGTAATGCAAGACAGTTGACATTTTAAAATTCTAGTTTAGTTTACATAAAAATAGACTGTCATTTTTTAGCAAGTGTGTAACACTTTAGTCCAAATGCATGTCTTGGAATGTCGTCCAAATGTTTTGGTTATATTAGTTTAATTATGTTTCTGGAATAAAGTGCTTCCACACGATGGTTCTTAAATGTGAATTTAACATTTTAAATTATTCCAAAAATATTTCTCGCACCGCAGTCGCCAAAGAAAATAATTGTCTATTTTTTTTATACAACTTTTGTACCTAGTGTGTTTTAAAAATTCAGCTTCTGTGATACTTGTTCAGAGTTTAATAACAATTCAAAACCTCCGTGTGGGAGCACCTTTTATCTAATGGTTTATTTGATTATCTGGTTGGAAAAGTATTTGCTGCGAACATTATCCGTAAACAAGCTCCGCACCGCTCACCGCTAGTACGCACAAGGACAGACCCGTGTGCAATACTGGTCAGTCGAATATCTTAGCCAATGTTTTTATTCAACCATGAGCAAGCGCCTCTCGTCATCTCACGTGACATGGGTCCATGGGAGACAATTGGGCAGAATATTCATCAACGCTGGGATGGGAAGCAAATTTGGAATGTTTGGAACCTTTTTTTTAATGTCTTGGTACGGTCAGCACATTTAGCCAATGTCAAGTAAGAGATAATAGTGAATATTTTCGTTGCATAAAGTAGATGATAATGAGTGATAATATTAACGTTTAATGGTAAATGATTAGAGATGGGCCGACTATTGTTTTGCCGACTAGCCGACTAGCCGCTAATCGGTTTTAAGAGTCGGAAACGAAGTTGGAATGATGTAGAGGAGTTTCTAGAAAAAGCTAATTGGAAGAGCGAAGATTGAGTGAATGAGAAGACCCTAGAAACTTAAATTTAGACTTAAGGTAATGTGGAGTACGTGGATCGAAAAGAATATTAAACAGCATACAGACCAGTCTTTGGTTTCTACGTTCGCAGTATCTTATGTGTATTTTCAGAGTTTTCTAAAGTGATTTGTGTTTGCGTTGGCCAAGAAGAAAAAAATTAAAAAAACTTAATCAAGCATTGTCTAAATTTAAATTAAATCACATTAATATCGTAATTAAATTCAAGATCCAATTCCAATCCAAGAATCAAGATTTCAATTAGTATTCAAAATTATAATCCAAAACCATAATAGTTCATATTAAATTATTTGATGTCACAGCCCTAGTCCCTATGACATTTATGTATGAAAGTTGGAATAGAAGCCAGTCCATCATTGCCCACATAACATAGACAAACTAATGACTTTTATTTTACTTTTAGGTTCTGTATCGCATCTTTACCACTGTCCTATGCTTGACTCTTAAAACCAACCTCTTAAGTCTTAAAATAGCTTCGCAATTAAAGGGTGGAAGAGTTGGGTGCAAATCCGCATCACTTTACCCGTCGCTTTTTCTTTTGTTATTGGAAAAACAAGGCAATAATCTAGATTTTTGACCATTCTCATCGATTACAAAACGGTTAAATTGTAGAACCATGTGTCACATGCTGTTAAATTCCCCGTAATATTTTAGTAGGTAGTTAGTTTTAAAAAGTGTTAAAAGCGGACAATGTTGGAGGATTTCATGGTACTTCATTTATTATGCACCGACTATAATCGGCATATTATTTTGCCGAATAGTCGTCTACTAATCGCCGACTATATAAGATGTCGGTTTCCTAGTCGGCCCATCTCTATAAATGATGATCCCCTTGAGTTTCAGTAAAGATGTGGGGGCTTTACTGAGATCTCACACCAACTTCTTGAGAGAATTTGAAAAGTGATGTTGCAGTTTTGTGTTATTTGCCAACACTCATGCTCGTTCACGAACACAACGTTTAATACCATTTACCATTATTTCACGTCACTATACGAACAAATAGAAATTTTAGAAAATAAGACAAAACTGCGCGCATGTTTCACTTTCCTGCCAAGAAGTCTCATTTAGGACCTTCAGAGGCCTATGGAACAGCAATGACAACGCGCGCACGTGCACGTTGCTATGTCAACTTTGCAGATAGAAAAGCACGGGAGGGCGCGCGACTGTCAATAATTTTCCCGCTCACGCATTCAACGTTCCCGTCTACCTCTGCGCCATTCCGAGCGACGCGTGCGCAGGAGATAGACAGTCGCAGACTGCTCTGTCTTTGCACTCAAGCGCAAAATAACATATTTTTTGCTTTGGTCTCGGATCTCAAGATCCAAACCGCGGCGATAAAATTCTACAAGAATATATTTCGGACTACTCCAATCCAGCACGTATAGCACCCAGGCTTAGTTTTAAAATTTCATTTTCTCAAAGCTACCGTCGAATATTATTATTAGTAATACTTTTGCCAATCTAATGATGCGTCGCACACATACTGCCGTACTCAGAGACGTCAATTAAGTTTTAATGACAATTAAGTCTCTTGCTGTCACTCTCCTAAGTATATTGCTAAATAGAGAAGGAAAGACATTTAAGTGTCATTAAAACTTAATTGACGTCTCTGAGTACGTCAGTTAGAGCATTAAGAGGAAACACTACGTCGAAGTGGCATGCAAAATTCTCATACAGAACTGGAGCAATTTTTATTACTCTTTCAGCATCGGTTAAAGAAAGAGATTTTCTATGTCTGTATGTTTGATTTTTTTTAAACCAGCCACTTAATGTTTCTGAACACGCCTTAAACGGAGTGATTTCGCTAAATTTTGAAGGCTCCTGGTTATTAAATAAATGAGTTAATGCAAAAAAATCAAACATACAGACATAGAAAATCTATTTCTTTAACCGATACTGAAAAAGTAATAAAAATTGGTCCAGCTCTGAAGGAGGAAACAGGGGACTACGAAACGTCCTTTTTCTGTGTTTTGTATGAGAATTTTGCATGCCACGTCGACGTAGTGTTTCCTCTTAAACATGCTCTAGGCCACACATCACGCCGCGTCCGCAGAGCCACGCGCCACTTTTTTGTATTTAAAATTAATTGCTCAATGCTCAATTTAAAAAGGCGCGCGTGGCCGCTGCGGATCGCGCAGCAAAAAATATGTTATAAAAATATTCAACACTCGAACACTCATAGCGGTTAGCTTTACATCCACCCGCAATATTTATTAGTAAAAATAGTTTACGTGAAGCGAAGAGAGCAAACCTCTTCATGTATACGGACAAACGGCGACAAACGCTCCCGCGGCACAGCCGGCGACAGTCACTATTATAATCAAAAATATCATTGATTATAATCGCAATTCCCAACTGACATAATTTTTTAAAATGTTCATTGTTTTTATTTGCCGACCTACAGCAAGTGTTGTCGAATGTCAACATTTGTTCGTTTACCGCACAAAAAAGATCCAAACACTAAATTCTAAACTTTTATATTGTTCATAGGAGCAAAATATAAGTAAAACCATAAAATGTAGAATATCAATATGCAAGTGGAAAGTATAAAAAAAATGAGATTACATAATAAAATGAGATTACATACCTAATAAAACAAGATTATAAAAAAACATAATCACAACCTACATAATGTTATAATAATACAACTTACGAGTAACATACTTACGCCACGAAATTTGAGATCAAACACACGCACACGGAGTATTTTTAAAAACGTCATTGCCGTCGTTTTGCTGACCATTAAGTCCATTATGGCTTGCGCAGACGTCGTCCAGTCTCTGTTTTAATCGTCAAAATAGATCAGTTAGCACTGCATCGCGTAACACGCACTAGGAACTAAAAACACCCGCCGCCGTCTCATTGCATGAGATTTTATTGTGACGGACAAAAGTGGAACTCGTCTAGGCAGGCGTTTTTAGTGGGTAACTGTCGTGAGGCCTTTGGCAGGCGATTGCCCCCTTCAAAACCAATGAACCCTTCAAAACCAATGAACAAACTTTCATGAAATTTGGTACCCTAAAGTAAAATACAGAGATCTAAACAGTTTGTAAAAAACTTTAAAAATATGTGTTTTATGTAGCTGAGTTATTGCGATTTTAAAGGAGTTTTATGCTTAAGTTGTAAACACTTTTATTTTTTTAATCTGTAATTCATTAACTGGCAATATCTATAATATGTCAATATATCAACAAAAAGACAGTTGTACAGCCGTTAATTGTCAAATTAAACATGACGTGACGGCATTGTTGACATTTCAATTTTTTTAAAGCAAAAGAACTATTGTTTATGCAGCCATGTTAGACCTTTTTATAGTTACATCTCTGCCTTTTGAAGACTCAGTGTTTCCATATTAAAAATATTTATAATTAAATGACTTTTATCCGCGATTCGATAAAAATAAGTCAAGACTTGGTTTAGGCAGCAAATAATATTAGCTTTACTTTATGACCAAATTCTATCGTATACATGTTTAGCATTTTTTTCTATGGAAAGTGCCTGTTCTCCTTTCTGTAGTGCACTTAAATCGCAATTACTAAAGTAAATAAATGTATTTTATATATATATTTGCTACAAACTATTCTGTATTTTAGTAAAGCATACAAAGATTCATTAAAATTGGCTCATAGGTTTTTAAAAATTTGAACTTGGAAGTTTGTATGGGAAACCGAAATGCGTTAACCCTCATAAGGGCGCAGTCGCGACAGAGCGCGGCCCTCGTCGAGTTTCTTTTAGGGCGCAGTCGCGACAGTGCGGCCCTCGTTGATTTCAAATCTCGTGGCAAACAAAAATTGTTAAAACAAATAACATTAAAAAATCAACTTAAAACATATTTTAGGCCAGCTAAAACTTAAAAATAAAACACACGTCTGTGTCCGCAATTTGAAGAAACGTCGTGCAACTTTCAAATTGACATAAAATTTTGTAAAATATCACATTTCCTTAAATAGTAAAAATACAAATAAATCACTCCGCACAATAACAGTCCCGTGGCGTACGATTTATCGCTACGGGCGACCGCGCTCCAGATAACCACGCACAAGGTGAAATACCTTCACCCTATTCACACGGTATCCTTCGACGTTGGAGTCGCGACAGTTCCCTTACGACTAATAAATATTACGTAATTTATATCATACTAATTCGAATCGAGATGGCGGCTGAAGGATGACATTGGCAAGAGGGGCTAGAATAACCAGCACAGCAGACAGAGACAGGGGCACGCCAGAAGGGGACAAAACACCAGCGCGTTCGCGAGCAATGCGATCCACAATCTATCTTGAAGCAGAACTTACAACTACTTGGTAAACATCTCTACAGTGACTACACCTAATTATTCTAATGTGTTGCAGCTTTTTCCACTAGATAAATAAACAAACCAATAGATAGATAACAAAAAAGATTTAGTTAATTACCAAGTGACTAAAATAAAGAAGTTTTAATCGAATGAGATCAACCTAGGTGTGAATTATAAATGCTTACAATTAATTCGATAGAACATCTACAACAGTACCGGGGTGCGCATGCAGCATTTACTTAAATACTGCAACACCTACACACTGAACATTTATTAATTATAGTTTATTATTATTTTAAAGTGGTAACAATTGGAATTTTGACAGTAAATTGATCCGCCTACTTGGTCAAACAACATTGGTTACAATAATTTATTTCAGACTTAAATTACATTGAGATTTTGAAACTATTCGAAGAACCTCCCCTGCCGACTAGGTAGTTAGCAGCCAGTAGCCAACGGACGAAGCCACCTGCAACTGAAACTCAAACCTCAAAATGTTAAGGTGACAGATCAGCGCGCACACACGAAAAGTAACCAAACCAGTCCCTGGGGTAGGGGGCATTTAGACTTTGGCGGCGATCAAGGCGTGGTTGTCCACCATGGCTGCCTTGGCGAGGTCGACGTTTCCGTTCTTCTCGACGACGGTGTCGAGGGCTGCGGGCAGGGAGGGCGGGGCCGCCATGTTGTTATTCGCCACCTCCTCAGTGCAATCGCACTCCCTCTTCACGGCCATGGCCACGGTCTTATCCTTGGCCGCGTTCGCCACATACTTGACCAGCACTTGGGCGGGGGCGGTCTCCTTGTTCTTCTTGCGGCGGCGCTGGTTGTCCACCGGCTGTACGCTAATTGGCTTCACCGCGTCCGAGGAGGACGACGTCTGGCGCTGGTAGTACTTCAGGCTCTTGCGGAAGCCGCAGCGGCAAGCCTTGAGGGCCTTCTCGCGTCTGCAATAAAGAAATAATGGTTCTACAATGACATGCGCCATCGCATCTTAGTAAAACGAGCAGTAAAAAAAGTTGTAACAAAAAATCAAAATGTCATAGCAATTTAGCTGTAAAGAACTTCAAATCTAAACTGCAGACTTAGATTAACTTCAATGATCTGGTGAAGATTGCGTAAGCCGCTGGATCCGAAGAGCAAGACCGGTCGTGGTGGCGATCCATGCGCGAGGCCTTTATCCAACAGTTAAGTGGACGTCCTTTGGCTGACGATGATGATTCTTATAATGTATGTGATCCATCGAATGGCATGGCACTACATTGAAATGGAGCCACCAACTCCCCAATCAGATCCGCGTGTGGACACCCAATCCCCAGGCCTTTTACAGGCTGCTGATGATGAAAGTGTTCCTGCTGAGTTGAGTTACGGCGCGATCTCCAAGGCATGTGCCTTTTACAGGCTGGAGATCGTGTTCCTGTTGAGTTGGGTAGTCACTCACTCAGCGATGGCCTTCTCGCGCTGCTCCAGCTGCAGCCTGACGGCGCACACCTCCATGTACAGGTCGTTGGCGCGCGCTAGCTGCTGCTCGTACACCTGGCGCACGTCGCGCGCCGCCGCCGCCTGTTCGCGGCGGGGCGCCGGCGGCTCCGGCGGCTGCTCGTTCCTACACACACACACACACATACTCTTGACCCGACCTTTAACGAGAACGTCACCGATCTGATCTAAGTACGTCCACCGAGGTCTTCCCCTTCCAACTATCCCATTCACTCACGCCTCATACACCTTTCTTGTAACCCTTTTGGATCCATCCTCTCTACATGACCAACCATCTTAGCATGCCTAAGATGGTTCATTCACGGCTATTACCCCCAGGGTTAAGACTAGGCAGTCAGGACCGTGAAACTCGAAAGGCCGCCGATGGCAGTTCTCTAACCACAACTGTGTTAAGAGTAGAGCCGCGCCGCCGCCGCCGCGAGCAGGCTGCTGCGCGGCGCGGTTCCTACACACATACAGCGACGGTACCATCATAGAAGCCAAAAAGCCCGGCTTGCCCTAGCGAAAACTCAATACCACTGAGTACCACAATATCACTTTTATCATTCACTTTATCAATTTTCAATAAAAGTTTCGTAAAACAAATCGCCAAACTGCGTTTAAATCGTACGATGCTTAACTATCATCTTTACGTCTCTCTCGCACTACCTGGCTTGCAACCGGGCTTCGCGAACTTTATATATCCGCACTCTTCTAACATCATCAATAATGCTACTCACTACATATAACACTGCGTAAGCTTATATAGATTATATGAGGAACTCACAAAGCTGGCTTGCTCGACAATAAAGTTAGTTACAATTTTTTTTTCATGATCATGGATATTAGTCCTTCAGTCGTAATATAAGAGTTGATTGATTATGCTTAAACTGATGATAACGAGTGATAATAATATGAACGTTTAATGCTAAATGATATTCCCCCAAACCCCTTGAGATCCAGTAAAGATGTGGGACTTTACTGAGATCTTGAGAATTTGAAAAGTGATGTTGCACTGATTTGTTTTATTTTCCAACACTCATGCACGTTCACGGACACTTAACAGTAAATAAACCACCATTATTTCACATTAATATTCGACAAAACTCATATTATAGAAAATAAAACAAAACTGCAGGCATGACGCTTCACTTTCCCGCCAAGAACCCAGTTAATTACACACAGCGGTGACAGTTATGTGACATATGATAGCGACCGCGCTTAGTAATGTGGCGGGCCGGCTTTTTCGAATGGATTACCGTTAGAATCTTTCAATCAAATCAGAAAAAAGTTTCGAATACTAAGTATATAGAAATAAAATATATAATATAGCCTAAAATTATAAATATTGTGATCTAGAGAAAACAGATTCTTTTATTTACACCAAACAGAAAATAAAACAACAAACCATGACAAACTAAATAACTTAAAACCTAAAAATATCTTATAAATAAAAAATATCTCTAAGGCCCGAATTATACAAAAAAGGCGTAAGGTGAAGGCGCGGCGCAGGCATCCTGCGGCATCTTGCTGCTTCGCTTGAAATATCTGACAATGCGGTGGTACCCACCTAGACGGCCCAGTACAGGAACCTAGCACCGGTATCGATTTGGATAAGTATTTCATTTTCATAATGGTCACAAAGAGACCAGAGAGTAGAAAAGAACATAAAAAGATAAACAAAAACCTGCCAAAAAACGGAAGCAGCCAGATTTTAAAAAAAGCTCTACTAGAGCACTCTAGGCATTGGCTGGTCTCCTTCCTCTGATGTCCTATTCTTCTAAATAAAGTCCAGCGACTAATGCCCGATTTACACGTATTAAGTAATTTAGTAGTTAACTAAATTTTAACAAAATTTTAAGTGATTAAGTGCATGTAAACACAGAATTTAGTAGCAAGTTGCAAGTTAAAATTTAGTTAACAACTAAAGAGCTAAATTAAAATTCTGTCTATTTTTCGGTTAAGTTGGTGGGCGGGGCTTGTCACTTGACACGTTTGGACAGGCACAATTTAGTTAAATGCGTTATATTTCGTATACTTTAATTTATGTTTTGTCGAATATTAATATGCAATAATGGTAGATTATTTACTGTTATGTGTTCGTGAATGTGCATGAGTGATGGCAAATAAAACAAAACAGTGCAACATCACTTTTCAAATTCTCTCAAGAAGTCCGTGTGAGATCTTAATAAAGTCCCACAGAATTATTGAGTCTAAAGAGTTTTGGGTTTGGTTAATTTACCATTAAACGTTCATTATCACTCATTTTCATTATCATCTACTTTACGCAAAAAAATATTTACTTTAATATCTTACTTGACACTGCCAAAATGTGCTGACCACACGAAGCCATTATTTAAGCACAGAATTTACGACTTCATTACGTTGTTGATCGTCCATCTTGAGTGAACTTAAGAGCTTAACTACTTCAATACGTGTGGACACCTACTTAAATTTAAGTCACTTAAATTTTAGTTAAAATTTAGTTAACTACTAAACTACTTAATACGTGTAAATCAGCCATAAGGTTCTAACTAAAAGATTAATATCGTCAACTACATTTAAAAATTTTGATCCACTTGGCCTACTATCACTATGCATTATGGCTGATTTCAGAGTCACGCTGACCGCCTGCGCGGGTGTAAGCGACGTGGGCCACGAGCTAGGTGTCGTCTTGTACCGTTTTACAGTGACGCTTACACCCGCGCGGGCGGTCAGGGTGACTCTGAAACCAGCATAAGCCTAAAATGCTTTTGCAAAAATTATGGTCTCTCAAAATGGATTGGGATGAACCTGTCCCTCTTGATATACAGAATACTTGGTAAAATTTTCCCAACAGGTTTCATCTCTATTATCAATACATTTACCTAGGCATGTTTTAATCGACAACAGTACCTACATCTACGCATATGGTGCGTGTATTTACTTATTTAAAGTCAATTGATGTCAAACGCAATGTCCAAATTAGTCTTTTATGCTCTAAGGCACTTGTAGCTCCTCTAAAGGCCTCTACAACCCTCAGGCTAGAATTATGCGCCGCCGTGGTAGGCGCACAACTAAGCTCATCCGTCTCGCAAACTCTTCGGTGTACCATTAATCGACATGTTTACTGGACAGACTCGAGTTGGTTGAAAACACCCAATCGGACTAAAACCTTTGTAGCTAATCAAGTAGCAGCAATAGGCAAACAAACAGACTACTCGTCTTGGCGTCACGTACCTACATCAGAAAACCCAGCAGATCTACTCTCTCGAGGCTTTGATTCGCAATACGTTGGAGATTGTTCTACGAGTATGTGGTGGCGTGGCCCACCTTGCTGCTGTAAGAGTCTTAATGGCCTTCATTTAATGCTCCCACTGTTGATTTGCGGGAAATTAAAGCAATGCCTGCTTTGGTGGCGAAGTGGCATCTTCGACACCAGTAGACTTCAAAAAGTTTTCCAAACTTGTTACTTTTCAAAGAGTCTATGCTAAAGTCTTTAGATTTAGTCGTAATTGTTTAGATCCCAATAATAAACTCGTGGATGAACTTCAAGTAAACGAACTTAATTAAGCTCTTTAAGCTCTTATAATTATATCCCAAAAAGAATCGTTTTATTATGAAATGTACAATTTAAAAAAGAACATACCTCTGTAAGCTAAATAAACTCTCGCTTCTTTAACCCCGTTTCTCGACGAGAAAAGCGTATTGCGGGTCGGGGGTCTTCTACATATCAATCAGTACGACAAAAAGCACCAAATAATTTTAAAGACTGACCATCTTCTCACTAAACTCATCTTTCAAGAGGAACACAACTGTCTTTTACACCCAGGACCTCAACAGATGCTAGCTTCAATTAAAGAACGCTAGTCGCCTATTGGTGGGCGCAATCTCGCCAGAAGTGTAGCTCGCTCTTGCCTTATCTTTCTTCGCGTTAAGGGTCAAACTATGACAAATATTATGGGAAATTTACCTTAAGAACGCGTAGAGCCAGATTTTGCGTTTCTAACTATTGGTACCGACTTTGCTGGGCCATTCTTAATTACTGATTGCAAAGGACATGCATATAAGATAGCTAAAAGCTATTTGTGTATTTTTATCTGTTTTCGATATCGTTGCATTCACCTAGAGGCCATCAGTGATTTAAGTAAAGATGCATTTATGTTAACGTTCAAAGGATTTATCTCACATCGAGGCTACCCAAACACAATTTATTGTAAAAATGGCACATACTTTGTCGCTGCAGCAAAATAAATAGGCAATTTCCTAAGGTCAAGCCAAAATTCTATTTGTGAGTTTGCAGCCCGTCGAGGAATACAATTTAAATTTTCGCCAGCATACGCTCCTCATTTTAACGGTCTAGCTGAAGCCGGTGTTAAATCAGCCAAAATAGGATTTTAGGGAACACTCATTTAACCATTGAGGAGTTATCTTCTTTGTTCACACAAGTCAAAGCTATTCTAAACATCCGCCCCTTATGTCCTCTTAGCCCATCACCCGATGATTTCCAACCGCTCATCTCCGCTCACTTTCTGATTGGTAGACAACTCACAGCGGTGCCATCACCGTGCATCGTGGACTCCAAACTGCATCATCTCGACCGGTTCCAGCGTCTCGAGCAAGCAAAGCAACATTTCAGGCACAGATGGTCTACAGAATACGTCGCAGAACTACAGCTGAGAGCAAAATGGTGAACGAGGTGCAGAGACGTCAAACTTGACGATATGATCTTAATAAAAGAGGCCAATACTCCTCCCCTCCTCCCAGGATCTGATTGGATACCACGGGTGGCCGATGTAAAGACTGCATACGGCACAGCACGCCGAGCAATCAACCGCCTATGTATATTACCTCTATAGGCATTTATCTTTCATCTAGACTTGAAAGCTACAGAAGAGCTTTCAAAGGCCGGGAGGATGTTCGAGCCGACCAATACGCGAACCACAACCATCACCTGACATGTGCGCCAACTAATAATGATCAGATGTCACCCCTACTTCATAAAAATTTGTATTATCTGTATTTTAAAAAGAAGTTAAATTAAATCCGTTGTAAAGCACACACTTCTTTCAATACCAAACAACATACCTACTTTAGATTTGTGTGTTTCGTTCGTAAACTAGTAAAAGTTTTAAAAGGTATTTTAATAGAACTGCATACAAAACTAGTTGGATTGTTGGTTACTCTCATTCATCTAAATTATAGTGTTAAGTGTTGCATATTTTTTTCGATATTTTGGAATACTACGATTTATATAAGTAATCTGGCTGGTGTCACAAAAATGCATAAAAATAGTAGGTAAGATTTGGAGCTGCGGGCTTCGGGGCTAGCCCTAACCTCAATCCCTGGGCACGCCACTGCACCTCCCCCTCCCCCCTCCGCTTCCCGGAGGCACACATCCTTTGCTTCACTCACTCTCATAACATTTTTCATACATGCTCGTCGGTTTAGGGTACTCTTGACCTGACCTTTAACAAGAACGTCACCGATCTGATCTGATCTGATCTCGTTCGACGAGGCCTTCCCCTACATACATACACTCACGGCTATTTTTCCCAAAGGGTTAACTAGGCTAGGGTTAATGAGGACCGCGAAAACTGCCCCAACGCTTAACGTGTAGCCAAACGCAGCACGCAAGGCACACGCGGGACACGAATCTAGCTCTGAGATGTTTGTGCGCGGCAGTATTTCACAGCTGCAACTGTGTTTAGTCGAGTCAAGGCGAGGTTGAGGCGGCGGCTACTCGTTCCTTCATACTATCCCTAAAGGCTCAAGTAACTTAGCAATGAGGACCGCAAAAGCAGTGCACTAACACAGCCCACGGAACACTAAACAACATTTGGAACTGCTTATCGTGATGGGTGGTGAACCCATCGCCCTTTTATGCTGTTGGATGTAGTCTTCATTCCGCTAGTCGTCACGATCCAAGCGAATAGATGGGTTGCTACGTTGCTAGTATCCTATTGATAATGAGCTGCCAGCACACCAGCTGCACACCTAGCTGTACACCAAAAGATTTAATTCTTACCGAGCGCTGATCTGCTCCATTCCGAGCTGGACCTCCTTGCGCCATATGGCTTGGGTGGCACCGAACGAGTCGGCCTTCAGCGAGCAGAGATCGTCGCCGGCGATATCCAGGTGAGCTGCGATGATCTTGAATGGTGGTCTACAAAGAAACGGCACGTTGAAAAAACTAAACCAAAAATAAATTAAATTCGGAAAAAAAAGCAAGAAAATTTGGCTCACCTGTTGCGAGGCACCCTGTTCCAGCATTGGTTGAGCAGCAGCTGCACGCTTTCCGGGCAAGTGGTGGGCACCGGCAGCGAGATAGAATCTGTTCCGACGCCCCACATGATGGCGTGGGTCTCCAGGTTTTTGTAGGGCACTTCCTGGGTGAGGAGTTCCCACAGCACCACGCCGTACGACCACACGTCCACGCGCTCCGAGCAGGGCTCATGGCGGATCACCTCGGGCGCCATCCAGGCCACGGTGCCCGTGAAACTCATGATGGTGCTCACGTCGTTCCACTCACGACTGGTGCCGAAGTCGCTCACCTTAACCACTAGGTTATCGGCTATCAGAATGCTAAAAAGTGAATTGTATATAAAAATCCCAGTCGCACGATTTCTACATCGTACAACTGGGATTCATTAATACACGTCGAAAAATCTAAGCAACACTCAAATAAATTTGATTCTTTTTGTTATAAACCACCATTGAAAATCAATATTAGAAACAACGGTACCACGGCTGAGTGAACTGTATAAATTCCGCTGGGATCGACGATATCAGTAACCAATTGATTCCATGCAGAATTAATGCAGACAGTATAAACAGTCAGTCAGTATAACAGCCGAGGGGAACACATAAATATGTATTCATTCAAAGCCAATTTATTGCATTTTATTGCATAAAAAAGAAAAAAAAATCCATAAATGAAAAAAAGAAATAAAATATTCAACAGACAATCGGTGTTGCTTAAACTTTTCAGACGCGCGCGCGTCGAGTGGCTTCACTTACTTGGGGCTTTTAAGGTCGCGGTGAATGATTTTGTGGTTATGCAAGTAAGCCATGCCATGGGCTATCTCCTTAGCCCACTTCAGTATTTGCTTTGGAGCAAAATTAGCGCCGCTATGGAGAAATTCGAAAAGCGGGCCGTACTGGCAGTACTCCATGATCACTCCGTACACCGGGGCCTGAGTGCACACTCCTCGGAACCGCACTGCAAAGAAATTGCGACAGTTAGATATAGTTTTTAAAGACGATCGACTTCGCAGGCATTGTTATATAGGATGCGCAGGGGCTGAATGCTCAGGCATACTTACTATATTCACAACAGCTTCAACATCCCTGTTTTTTCCTATCCCCCTCCGAGTCACCTTTCCACGTCGAAGCCTTTATACCCTTATCCCTATATCTTGCGAAACGCCTTCCCACGTTCCAGTGTTTATACCCTATCCCCCTCCCCCTTAGGGCCCCTTTTTTACCCACTATGGAGCACATGCCCTCTCTTTTTATGTCACCTGTTGAGGCCGAAGGTTTCCGAAGGTGTGAGGACAAGTCCGAAGGTGGAAGCGCGCTTCACCCGGAATCTAGCTATCTTATCTCTATACTGTCGGACGGAACACAATAATGCTATTACCCAACAACCATTTAGGCGCTAGAGTTTTAAGAGTTTTATTAAGTCGTTGACTTTACATGGGAGCTATTTCAGAGCTACAAAGTCGACAAACTCTAATAGAGCTAGTAGAGTGACATATGAGTGTGAATTAGCTTTTTGATGGGTAGTAGGAGTGCATATGCCACTATTGTGACTATTTCAGAACTACATAGTCGCCAACAAACTCCAAAAGAGCTAGTAGAGTGACATATGAGTGTAAATTAGCTCTTTGATTTTGACTACTACCGAGTAGGAGTGCATATGCCACTGTTGTGAAGGCAAACCATATTTATTTATTATTTTAAAGAGCACCGACTTCTTTCGAATACAATTACTTATTTATAAGTTGTGTGGGTCAGCCATATTGTGAAAAATATATGTATTCGATAATTAAAAGCTGGATACGATCTCCGCTGTTGTAATAATTATTGCGAAGCTAAGTTTACTATGAATATACATGTACATTTTTAACTAAAAACTAAAGGACCTTTGATTTATCATCTACCTATTTGTTAAAGTTAAATATTATTTGATATTAGGGACATGAGATATGTAATGTAACCACAAACGAAAATGTTTCTATTCTTGTTTTGAGTATTGTAGTATAATGGATTATGTATGTTTTAACAAAATACTTTGAAACATTTGTTTTATTTAAGTTAATTCTGTTTATTAATAATGGCGGTATAGGTTAAGCCTCTATCTGAGCGTATTATAACTTCTTAACCTATAGTGCGGTGTCAATTAGAGCTCTTATGTACCCTATATACATTATACACACATATGAGTGATCTATGGTAGACTTTTACAGAATTCGCCGTCAAAATAGAATTGAAACGTCCTGAGTTATAAGAGATCTCCTGAGCACTATTATATCGCTAAAGCCGCCAGTAAGGGTTACTTTTAACTCTTTGAGTGATTTATGAGTGATTTTTATAGTCTGTATAGAACTTCTGCAGTTAATAATACCCAGATTCCAGTTAAATGCTGTGTAGCTGTAAAAGCTATAAGATTTACCTAAATCTGTAAGAATAGAGCCTTTGCCTATATAGAAGAGCTAATTTAATGACTACACTACGCCTTATAGATTTAATATCATACTCTTAGCGTCCTTATAGACTTCTTCTATAGTCTACAGAAATAAGATGTATAACTAACTCTATTGTATGACTTTACGATCTAAGCGCAAATGCTACAACGCTCTTTTGCCTCTTTAGGTTATAAAATAAGAGTAGCCTGACACCAAAATGTTTGTTGGGTCATTGTTGTTTTTATTTATTATATAAGCTTGATTATTTATATAGACTATACTTTAGATAAGTTGGTGGTGGCTAGCCTGGCAGACTTAAGAAGCCCTACCACCAACCAAACCAAGTACAAAAGATGTACAAACAGCTGGGAATCGAACCCGTATCCTCTGGATCTAAGACCGGTGGATTACCTTGTAGGTGGCACTAGACCACATAGGCGGTTCCCTTGTTCCGGCTTAAACAACCTATCTCCTTTTCTGTCCGAGTCGCTTTCCCATGTTCCAGTATTTGCACATTATACGATGTCGATGTCGATCAGGTCGATGTAGTGTATACGGATTACTCCAAGGCATTTGATAAAATTTCACATGACATATTGATACAGAAACTTGGTGGAATCGGTATACATGGGGACTTATTGCGTTGGCTTGAGTCCTACTTGAGAGAGAGAAGTCAGGCTGTTACAATTAAGGGCTTCTGTTCATCGTTTGTCCCTGTGCCATCAGGAGTTCCTCAGGGCTCTCATCTGGGTTCACTTCTCTTTAACATATTTATTAATGACGTAATTACTGCATTGAAGCATTCAGAAGTTCTAATTTATGCCGATGATATGAAAATCTTTAGAAATATTAATTCATCCTCTGACTGCGCTTTGCTTCAAAATGATCTTAATGACCTCTTAGTGTATTGCAATGAAAATCATCTCCTGCTCAATTCAAAAAAATGTAATACTATCTCGTTTACCCGTAAACCTAATCCGATTAAATTTGACTATCATATAAATAATTAACCCATTGAGAGAGTGACCGAGTTGAGAGACTTAGGAGTTTATCTAGACAGTAAGTTATCTTTTAATAGACATATAGACCATATTACAACTAAAGCTTTCCGGATGCTTGGATTTGTGCTTAGGACTAGCAAAGATTTTAAACAGTGCTCCACGCTTACTCTATTGTTTAACGCCTATGTGCGTTCCGTTTTGGAATATGCATCGACGGTATGGAATCCTCAATATCAAATTTATATTGATGCTATTGAGAAGATCCAGAATAAAATGGTTAAGCACCTTAATTTTAAAGCTTTGCGTTTTAACCAATCAGTTCCTTATTCCCATTCACTAAAAGATCGTCGTACGGAGAGAGATCAAATCTTCCTTTATAAGATCTTAAATAATAACGCTGATTCTCCATTTCTTCTTGAGAATATCTTTTTGAGATGCCCTCGGACAAGTTCTCGTTCTCTGAAACTGTTTTCGATACCTTTGGCTAAAACCAATTATGTAAGTAATACTTTTCTATTTAGATCCTGTACCATGTATAATAAGTCATTCATTGAGGTTGATCTATTTAATTGTAAGCATGTAACGATATTTAGGAAACATATAAGAGATTTGTTGTACTCATAAAATTTATTAGCCCCTTTTTTAAGGTTTGAATTAGTAACTTTAATTTACTTTAATAATATTCTAAAATTTTTAACTTATTTTTGAAGTAATTTTATTAGTCATTGTTTTAATTTGGTACCTATATTTTTATTAGTAATCTTTTATTTTTTATCAATTAATTGCTTTTTTATAATTGTAATTTAATCAAATTTAATTTATATACATTATTACTATTTAATTGAATTCTTGCGCATGTTATTGACACGTACTTATGTGATTGTTTTTTTTTGTGGAAACTTTGCTGATTTGTGTTCTATGTATATTTTAAAATTGTATGAGTTACGTAATTGTTTGTTTCCCTAATAAATAAATAAATAAATAAATAAATAAATAAATACTTCTCCACCTCAGAGTCGTCTTCACACGTCCAAGCCTTTATATCGTATTCGCTATATCCAGCAAGCAAAGCTTTTCCATGCTCATATTTTTAGCCTATCTTCCAATCCATTAAAGTCGATTTTCCACGTTCCAGTTTTTATACGGTAATAAGTTATATGCTGTGTGTGTATGTTAGCAAGGGCGATATAATATTTGTCAATGATGTCAGTCCGTCAACGTATCGCGTAGCGGCTTAAGAATACTACCACCACCCCAGTCTTCCCTTTTGTGTCGTAAAAGGACTAAAGACTAACTGACTAAAGACTAACGGACTAAAAACTGCACATACATCCAACAGCATAGAGCGGCGATGGACTCACTGAGCACATCTGCAGTGGCTATTTGGTGAAAAGTGGACTATGGCAGAGGACTGCTTTTGCGGTCCTCATGGCCTAGTCTTTGACTAACCCTTCGGGGATAATAGTCGTGATTATATGCGCATGTATGTATGTCAGTCTGTGAGGTATTTATCTATAGGTCTGTGTTCATCATCAGCCTATAAACGTCCCACTGCTGGGCACAGACCTCCCACGTGGACAATAGCACGTGGGGGTATTGGGTTTTAACGACTGTCATCTTACGACAACAACCAACGGCTTAAAGTGCCTTCTAAAGCACGCAAGAGCTCAAGATGTTTTTAAGTTGGTAACTAAACCAGCGACCCGGCATTGCAAAAGTTGCTTAGCGGGCAAGATCGTAAGCCGAACGCGCCAGCCGCTGCGCAATCGCGCCATCGAGCTCCTCAAAATATTCTGTAAAGTATTATCTATGGGCCTGTATTGCCTATATACAAATAAATAAATAAAAAAAATTAAAAACCACCCTATCTCTCTTCATCCTCTAAGTGGCCTTCCAACGTTCCAGCCTTTACGTCTTATCCCCCTCTCCATCCGAGTCACCTTGCCACATCTCATGTATGTATGTCAGTCTGTGAGGTATTTATCTATAGGTCTGTGTTCATCATCAGCCTATAAACGTCCCACTGCTGGGCACAGACCTCCCACGTGGACAATAGCACGTGGGGGTATTGGGCCATAACCCACCACGCTGGCCAAGCGTTGGCCAAGTGGTGGGTTTTAACGACTGTCATCTTACGACAACAACCAACGGCTTAAAGTGCCTTCTAAAGCACGCAAGAGCTCAAGATGTTTTTAAGTTGGTAACTAAACCAGCGACCCGGCATTGCAAAAGTTGCTTAGCGGGCAAGATCGTAAGCCGAACGCGCCAGCCGCTGCGCAATCGCGCCATCGAGCTCCTCAAAATATTCTGTAAAGTATTATCTATGGGCCTGTATTGCCTATATACAAATAAATAAATAAAAAAAATTAAAAACCACCCTATCTCTCTTCATCCTCTAAGTGGCCTTCCAACGTTCCAGCCTTTACGTCTTATCCCCCTCTCCATCCGAGTCACCTTGCCACATCTCATGTTGTGGGGGGTTATTCATTCATTCACGTCTGTAGGTTTACCCTTGAGACCCTACATGTGACCCCTAGGTGGTGTTAAATGAGTCACAAACACTGTCTGAGTGGAGGAGCCACAATGGTACTCTGTTGTGTAGCGTCCGGTGAGTGGAACGCATGTACGACTCTTCTGGTTTTGCGGGTGTCCATGGGTGGCGGTGATTTACTTTCCATCTGGTGACCCTGTTGCTTGTTTGCCTCCTGCACATAAAAAACAATCTAAACGTATATACCGTATCACTTTACTCATCCTCCGATTCACCTTCCCACGTTCAAGCCCTTACACCCTAAACCCCTCTCCATCCGAGTCACCTTCCCACCTTCCAGTCTCCATACGAGTTGATTTCCCACGTCCCAGCCTGTAAGCCCTATTCCCCTTCTTGGCACACCACCGACGACGTAAGCAACAATAAACGAACGTATGTGTCTCAGTAACGGCGTACGTCTATCTAAGAATAAATGTCTTTAAACCATAACAACAAACGATCGACATACCGATGTTGTCGTGGTTCAACTTGCGCAGGTGCTTGATGTTGGTCTCGCTCTTGTCGCGCAGCTTCACCCTTTACACCTAATCAACCTCCGAGTCGCCTTCCTACGTTCCCACGGTGCATCGTTCAAGCTTTTATACCTTTAAGGGTGGATTGGACCAAACTGGAATAAGGTCTTATACCTAGATTAGAACATCGCTCCATCCGAGTCGCCGTCCCACTTCTCACCCTTAATACCCTAAACTCCTCTCCATCTGAGTCACCTTTCCACGTTCAAGCCATTACACCCTAAACCCCTCTCCATCTGAGACGCATTCCCACATTCGACTCCCATACGAAACGCCTTCCCACGTCCCAACTTATAAACCCATCCCTCTTCTCGGCACGCCGCCAACGTAAGCAACGTCACACAACAAACAAGCTAAGTCAACGACACCCGACATACCGATGTTGTCGTGGTTCAGCTTGCGCGTGTGCTTGATGTTGGTCTCTTGTCGCGCAGCTTTACTCTTTACACCTAATCCCCCTTTAAATCCGAGTTGCCTTCCTACATTCAGCCTGTATACCTTATCCCCCTCTGCATCCTTCGAGTCGCCTTATTACGTTGTAACGTTCCTTAAACACCTAATCCCCTCTCCATCAGCGTCGCCTACCCACGCTCGTATTCATACCCTATCCCTTTACATCCTCTAAGTCGCCTTCCTGCGTTCCAGCCTTATACCTAATCCTCCTCTCCATCAGTCACGTTCCCACAATGCCCCATCCATTCCTTTACTCGGCACGCCGCCAACTTCAGCAACGCTACCATAAAACGGTCAATTACATACCGATGTTGTCGTGGTTCAGCTTGCGCAGGTGCTTGATGTTGGTCTCGCTCTTGTCGCGCAGCTTCTTCACCGCCACCATCTCCCCGCGCAGGTTGCCGCCGAACACCACGCCCTGGGCGCCGGAGCCGAGGTACACCATGTCGGTGATCGACTCGAACGGCACCTCCCAATCGTCCTCTGCTAACAACAATTGGATATGTAGTTGTTGTTGTTGTTGTTGAATTGACAACATGGAGCAGTGGTGTCACCTTGGAGGCCAAGACACACTTCGGGTCGCTGAGCCATCGGAGTAAGTTGCTAAATTAGCAATTTCATTGTGTGAAATACTATTACTTTTATTGGGTGTCGTAAAAGGCGACTCAGGGATTAAAGACTGCACATATATTGAACAGCATAAGAGGCGATGGGTTCACCAACTATCACGCTGAGCACATGTGCAGTTGCATTCATTGCATCATTGCCTGGTGTACCATTGAATACCAGTCACAAAAAGGTCAGTCAGTCACAGTCATTAAAGTCAAAATCTAAGTAGCCGCACTGATTGTGAAAGATCGTAAGTCTAGATTGAAACAGTCGCACGGTTTGCGAATGATCGTAAGTCCCAGTTGAAACAGGCGCACGGATTGTGAATGATCGGAAGTCCCTAATGAAAGATGAAGTCACACTCTTCTTAAGTGAAGCAGTTGATCGCATTGTAAAAATTTAGAAGTCCAAAAAGAAGCAGCGGCACACATTCTGAAAGACCATTAAGTCTGAAGTGAAGTAATCGCCGTGATTGTGAAAAATCATAAGTTTCGAACGAAACATTATGAAGGACTATAAATCCAAAATGAAGCAGTCGCCGTGATTGTAAAAAAGTATAAGTCTCGAATGAATAAGTTTACAGATTGTGGAAGATCATGAGATGAGTGTAGTAGTTGCCCAGATTGTGAAAATCATGAGTCTCAAATGAAGCAGTTGCATGGATTATAAAATAACTTAAGTCTCAAACGAAGTAGTTGTATTGATTGTGAAAGATGGTAAGTCCCGATTTAGTAAATCGCACGGATTATAAATGATCGTTAGTCGCAATTGAATCAGCCGCACGGATTGTGAATAATCGTAAGACCCGAATGAAGCAGTCCAGAATTGTGAAGGACCGTAAATCCAAAATGAAGCAGTCGCCCTGATTGTGAAACTATTAAGACCCAAATGAAATATTTGCCTAGATTGTGAAAATCTATTATGAAACAGTTGAATTGATTGCGAAAAAGTGTAAGTCTCGAATGAAAAAGTTTTCAAGTGGAAGATTGTGTTAGATCATATGACCTGAGTCTACACTACTACTAGTTGCCCGAATTGTAAAGATCATTAGTCTCAAATGAAGCAGTCGCACGGATTAAGTGCCTTCGCACACGGCGTCGTATCGTAAGGTGTCGTTAATCGTAATACGTGCGTAGCAGACAATCTCCAACTACATCACATCTCCTACGGTTCGCTGCAGCACCGCTTTGTGTGCGGACTGGTTTGAACATGTACGCGCTTGTATTGTTTCGTCCTACGCGCGTATTACGATACGATTACAATACGACGCCGTGTGCGAAGGCACTAATAAAGAACTTTCGTCTCAAATGGAGCAGTTGCATTGATTATGAAAGACAGTAAGTCCTGAATCAGTTGTTAATAAGTCCACAAAATGTAATCGTTTTTCAGGTACAATAAGTAACTGTTTTTTTTTTATATTAACAGCCTCCTCTAGCAACTAGTTTAAAATAATCTAGCTAACAACAACAACAAAGATATTGATAAACAATGGTACAGGGATTCACTCGCATTGTCTTTTAAATAATTTTAGCTTTCGACATCATCAGCAGCCAATGTGTGCAACGCTAAGCTATCTTAGCTCGAAAGTTTATCAATAAGGCATTTATCAATAAAAGCGTTTGCATTTGCTTTATAAAAAGCACAGTACAGTGTAGCCTTTAAACACTCCCACTGCTGGGCAAAGGCCGGCTCAGCATTGGTACTGCTGTCAGTGAATTTTGAGGTGATTTTTTTTGCGTAAAGAACTCATAATTAAGAACAAGCACACGAATTTTTTGACATTAGTTTGTATAGTGAAGTGACAGCTCTTTTGCCAACTTTCCAACGTAAAAATGCTTTATACTATTATTTGTTATCCTATTATTCAAATTATTGAGGATACTAGCTGCTCTACAAAGCTGAAGCTGAAGCGCAGTGGAGCGATTGTCTTGAATTTCGAAAATAATTTTTTTTTTAAACAACTGAATACTAGGTGCCTTATTCCTGTAGGTCATATTATGAAAGTTATGTTTAGGCCTTAAAGCGTTATATATTTTAATTCCAGATGAAGACCCGAAAGTTAAGTTTTGTTTAATTTTTTTGAACTTTTTTTCACTGACATCATTGAAATTAAGTATTCATTTTAGTAGTTGGGTTTTGCCATTGCTGGTTGGTGATGACAAATCTAAATAGAAAAATCCAAAAAATACTTTGCCCAACCAGGGAATTGAACCCTGGATCCCGGCCACTCAGCCACAGAAGTGTTGCTATTTTATAAGAAAAAACTATAAATCATAAAAAGAGCAGTACAAGTCAGTGATCTATTTTTTAGCCAATCAATTTATAAATCTGGTTTTTTGTAACATATGAATTAGCTCTGTACTTTGGCAATAAAAGTGTGCTTACGCTTTGTGTTACTTTTTTTTAAACCTTGAGGTACAGGAAAAAGGTTTATTGCAACCAAGTATTCGCATTAGCAGCAACAGCACTCACACTAACAGAAAAGTTAAGTTTAAACTCTTCCATTCAATCATTCTAATCAGAATACAGATTCGTGGAATTGTGAATCCATCTTCCTTAACTTCTGACGTCCCACCAACCCATTCTTATATTAAGATTTGGATATTGACTCCATTGTGTAAAAATTCAACATTTCAAACCTACAAATGGAACCCCAGCAACCATCTCTGGAGTTGCTTATGCATGTAGAACTTAAGCTACTGTGATTTAGGCACGCCATATTTAACCCAAGTATCCTTGAGACAATGGGTTTATTTTATAGTAGGTCACAGTTGGGCACAGCTTAGTAACAGAGAAAGTAGGCTTATTTAAGTTTATTACATACTTATATTAAACTCATGTCTATCCTCCCCGAAGGGTCTGTCAGAAATTACATTATGCAAACCGTATGCAGTCCCCTGCCACAGCACAGGGTCTACCAAATAGCAACTGCACATGTGCTCAGAGTGATAGGTGGTGAGCCCTACGCTGCTTGATGCTGTTGGATGTGTGTGCAGTCTTTAGTTTGTTAGTCGCCTTTTACGACACCCAAGGGAAGAGATGAGAATTGATATTTGAATTGGATTGGTAGTATTCTATTATTGTGCCATCACCACACAGCCGTATGTTTATTAGAAATAAAATAAAAGTTTTAGAACAAAAATCAAGCCAATCATTCAAAAACATACAAACAGGGTAATTAAAAATAAATCAATACAAATAAATAAAGAAAACCTGTGCACAGCAAATCAAAATTATAAAACAACCTTGTACATAAATGTGCCCACCACAAAAACAAACATTGTTATCAATAGTTAACAAAACAAAAATAATTTTCTTTCTCTAATCAGATTTTATACCAGCGAAGCGCTTCACTGCATTATATCTAAAAGGATTCCGGAAAAGAGTCAAACACAATGCTCTCATGTGATAGGTACAAGGAAAGTGATACAAACCTTTTGTTGTTTTTAAATCTGTGTGACCGAAGATTGACCAAACCGAAGAAAAACAGTTCATCACCCCTCCCATCCAGTACAAATCTTTCTTATCTGGATCGCCAGGATACTGGTCCAAAGCTCTTTGGTAGTCTTTTGGCTCTTTGGGGCTCTGGGTAACCACCACTTGCGTTTCTTCTTGCGTGTTTGCATCCATGTTGAGTGATAATCAATTCCAATATTAAACTTTAGTTTTAGAGCATTATAAACACTTGCACGAAAGTCACAAGTTGTTGTTAGATCACCAACTACAATTCAGGAGAGCACACGAACGAACACGACACCTCCGCCCGCAATAGCTCTACTCTTTGCCGCAAGCTGTCCGAGCTGGCGATGGCGAGGCCGGAGGCGAGAGAATAAAAAACTTCGTTTGACAGTTGACTTTCTTTGCTTGACTCATGATGATGCCTGAAGCGCCCATAAACAACTCTTTTTTTTTACAGTGTTCGTTTATTATAGCATTGGAAAATTGGATTATGCTATTTATATATAACGTGCTATTTTGTCCAAAGCTATTTCTGTTAGCAAATGGTTTGTTTGATTAAGCTTTCTGTTTTCATATGGTTTTCTGAAAGGGGGAGTAAAATTATTAAAAAGTTAAGTAAGCGTTGACCTTTCAATTATTAAAATATTCGACATCAGCTAAGGTCTACCAAATGTCGAGTAAATGCCTTATAACTTAATAGAGAGACCAAAAAAGTGGAAATTCAAAAGTTTCGTACAGTTTACTTTATAAACCGTCTTCGTTTGGCATACTTCGCTAGAATAAGCTCAACCATGATACTGAAAATATATTCGTTAAGACATATGAATGTCTGTGGTTAAGCCCAATTGCGTTGCCACGACAAAAATACCTAGCTTAGGGATTTAGTGAGTAGATAGTCCTTGCATTTTATTATAATATTTTGAATTAGGGCAGCGAGGCAGGAATCTGAGATTCCAAAAAAAATTCAATGTCTTATTTGGTCAGTTTAATAAAAAATATCTAGTTGATAATTGTTTTTTTTGGTCCGCTATTGAGAAGCACTTGATCTTCTGTACGTGATATAATATTTATTTGGTTTAAATACATTTCTTAAAACCATATTATGAATTTTATTTATTTCATATAGTTAATCTTAGTAAAAATAAATAAATCATTTATTTGCATTTTAACATGGTATGTAAAGATGTTACAAAATATATAGGTGAACCACATGTTAAGCTAATGTAAAATATAGCATGCAAAACATTAGTGAGGAACTTAAACTATGAGCTCTACATAAGTACTTCCGAATTTCCGAATATTTGTTTAAAATAAAATAATTTATGATTTTTTATTAAAAAAATCTTGAATATTATAAAAATTATTGTCGTCTCAATGTCTCTAAGAACGGAGGCCAGTTGAGCAAGTTCCGGTGAAAGCCCGCACTGCTACAAGCCGAGGTCCCTATCGGCCTAGACGCGCACATCCGATGAAAGCCCGCACAGCGCAGCTAGGTCTGGTCAGGCGATGCGTCGAGGCAACGACTGGTCGCGGATTGACTTAAACGTCCCTGAGGACGGAGGCCAGGTGAGCAAGTTCCGGTGAAAGCCCGCACTGCTACAACCCGAAGTTCCTGTCGGCCTAGACCGCGCACATCCGGTGAAAGCCCGCACAGCGCAGCTAGGTCAGCTCAGGCGCTGCGTCGACGACGGCGTCGAGGCAATGACTGATGGCGAGCTTTTTTTTTTTTTGAGTGTGCGTGCTGTCGGTCGCAGATGACCTTTACAGCGTTACCGGGCTTGTTTGGGGGCGGCGAGAAACTTAAAGCGTTCCTCAAGCCGTGATTGGTCGAAATTCCCCAGGGGGATTCCGGTGGGGGATGGCATCTCGCCGCAAGCGAGTCTCCGATCCCCCCCCCCCCCGGAGCCTCTGGGGGTTCGAGCCGGAAGGGAGCGGCTAAACCCGAGGGCGCCTCTAGGAGGCACGGTACCTCGGCTCGGGTTTACCGTGTCGTGGGGGGTACGCGAGTAGCAGGTACATTATTACGAATGTACCTGCCACCGGGCGGGTGTGAACCGGGTCTACGCACTCTTGTTCTACGAGTGCGGTGTCTTGGTCCTAAACTAGCGTGCAAGTTTATTGTGGCTGGGTGTGTAGTGTCGGGCTTTGGCGCGTTTGCAATCGTTATTGCATCATAGGGGTCGTCTAAGACGTGTCGCGGAAACCGGCGGTGCGGTCCTCTCTGGGGGCGAAAGCTACCAACATCGTAGTTGGCAGCTCCCGCCACCAGAGAATTCGTATGAGAAAGCGCTTTGTCGAAGCACGCCTGAGAGGCGTCCTTCATAAAGGAACGAACGGTTGGAAGATCGAGATCGCGATGGAGATCTACATTGCGTAGGTACCACGGGGCGGCCGTGGCGCTTCGCATGAAACGGTTTTGAACGGTTTGCAACCGGTGCAGGTAAGAGTTCAGGCGAGAGCGAATACTACACTAGCATACGTCATGACGGGACGAATGCAGGCTTTGTAAATTGTCGTCTTATTTCTAAGAGACATTTTACTCCGCCTGCCTACGAGATGGTAGAGCCTACCTAGAATGAACGCTGCCCTATTTTGGATAGCTTGGATGTGTGGTGCAAACGTCAATCGACTGTCGAAGATGACACCGAGATACTTGACCTGTGACTTCCATGGTATAACGCGGTCGAAGAGTCGGATAGGGGTCGGACGGAGGCCAGATGAGCCCCGATGAAAGTGGATCGCGGCACTTTTCTCGGGGTTCACCTCGATTGTCTAAAGTCGGAACCAATCGCCTAAGGTGGTCGCGGCGGATTGAAGTCTCTGAGAGAGTTTGGTCATATCTCTATCAGTGGTATATAGCACGGTGTCATCAGCGAAGAGCGCCAACTCAACGCGAGGCGTCCTGGGTATATCGTTAACGTAAAGCGAAAACAACAAAGGTGAAAGCACGGAGCCTTGCGGGACTCCGGCACGACGACCTCCTTGGTCGAGTGGTTTGTACACCGGTTTTCATGGTGTCGCCATCTCTGAGGTCCCGGGTTCGATCCCCGGTCGGGTCAATTTAGAAATTACTGTTTTTCTAAATTGTCTCCGGTCTGGGTGTTTTCTATGTATGATAAGTATGTATTTAAATATTTTAAGTATGTTTATCCGTTGTCTAGTAACCATTTAACGAGTTTCTTCGAAGCTTCTCTTGGGCTAGATAATTGGTGTGACTGTAGGAAAGTTTATTTATTATTTTTTATAATTGGTCGGGGGAGGAGCGCGTTCCCTCGACGCGGAAGCGATAGGTGCGATCTGACATGTAGTCTCGAATGATGATGGCGAGCTGCGTGCGTGGGCGCTTTTTATAAGGCTCGCGGCTGTGACGTCACGCTGTGTGCCCGGTGTGTGAGTCTGTTCCTTGCGCGGCGCGTGGCGTGCCGTCGCAAGCTATATTGGTATATTAATCATATTTGGTCTGATACTTATAATTCTCTCTAAATTAGCATTTTAACCTTTAATTAATTTAAAATGTTGTTTTAAAGAGTTACTACGTTGTGTTTCGGTAATGTTGGGCTACAAAAGTCAGTGACAGAAACGAATCACGGCTAAACCGACTTTACGAAGTCTTGTCTGTCCTAGCCTAGGATGTAATTTAAGCCCGCGTATGCGCGGAGGGGAAAAAGAGCTCGTGAGCTGAGAAGCGGGAGGTTTTAACGCTAACCGCCACCATGGCTGAAACTGGCCAGTGAAGCCGACTAGCAAGCCGAAGCTGTAATGGTGAGCAAAAACCGTAGGTCTGCGACGATAAGGTCGCGTGGGACCGCCACTAGAGTCCCGCAGCAACGGAGCCGTGACGGAAACCATGTCTCCTTAATGTTGCATGCTTGCTTGCATGCTGCGTGCTTGCTTGCATGTCGCTTTCTTATAATATGAAAGTTTATATCATTAGATTATTACATAAATGTGTACTATTGTTTCAAATGTACATTTTATCACATGAAATTATCCCCTCGTCTGTTGAGAATCTAAAATTATATTTTATGTTTATAAGTAATACTAAGTCTGTTGTTATATCAAATTAAATAAAATGAAATTATATTATTTGAACGATAGATCAGATCAGATCATCAGTATTTATTATCAAACATTAATTGTTTGTAGAATAAAACATTTGAAGAACAAATTGTTATTAAAATGAATTGATAGTATAAATAAATAATTGTAAATAGATGTGCCAACAAATGGCCATTTACCTATATAAACGTTCGTTGTAATTTGTTAACAGTGTTTAATTTAAACATTCAACATTCCGGAAACGCGCTTTATTTACGTCGTCGTTTAAAACTAAAAAAATCGTGAATTTTGTTTCTTAGCATTTATAACATAATATTTAACGTTTTAACTAACAGTTATTTTCTGGCGTAAATAGCTCGGAATCCAGAACATCGAGATTAATAAGCTTTTTACTATGGCACAGACTCAGAACAACATAGTATTGTTCTGAGGGCACAGACTGGCGGGAGAGTAAATCATGTATACATGTATACTTTCAGAAATAGAAACATAAAGTTAGATTCTCTTTAAAATTTAGTCTCAGACTCAGAACATTATGCTTTAGTTATTGTTCTGTGGTCTCAGAATATCTTTACTTTCCTTAATAATTCTAAGTATGTATAGTTTTATGTTATGTATAAGTTGAGAATAAGAAAATTAATAATTCTGATCAATGTAAGGATTATGATTTTAAAGTTACATGTAAAATGGTCATGATTATAAAATGGCAACACTGGGTAAATTGGCTACTTGACAGTTTTCGATACAGTATTTAAAAAGTTACAAACGCTTATTTTATACCCCGTACAATATTTTCTTTCTCGAAAAACCTTTATTTAACAGAAAAAAACATATTTTTCTTTGTTGATTTGAAACTTCGTGCGAAAACGGTTGGTCACGTGACATTTTGCTCGGTGACGTCACATTTCAATAAATATAGAAACTTAACTTGAAACCTGACAGATAGTTTCTGTATACTTTGTGAAATGTGACGTCACAATCCGTCACATGAAGCTCAATCATGGCCGCCCGTGTTTCGGGTCTTGTATTCCACAGATAAAAAAACGCAAATTTATTTTGTAAAAATAAAATATTTACAATTTATCTTAAGAGGCCTATTACATCTCCAATGTGATTTTTGCGTGAAATGCCCATTTTCGCATTTTGTAGTAATTTTGCAGTTGTATTTATCGTTTTTATCGAAATAGGATAATAAATTTGTGCATAAGGCATAATCTTAGAATAACGCTATAGAAACTTAGATTAAAACAAAAAGGGAAGATACGGCATGCTCCTACTTGTAGTCATTCAAAATATAGTCCTACGCAACTACATAAGCAAACACCACTCACACATGCACACCTATAAAGTGTAAATCGAGCGAGCGAGACAAAGCGGTAAGTTTCAACGCCAGCGCGAGGGAGTCAGCGAGTAGCGCGTTGACGTGCGGTCGCTTCGCAACAGACGAGTACGTACGACCGATTCCGACGCCACTGCGGAGTAGCGTCTTTCTCTTTTTCACACAGTAGAATATCTGCAATAGTACGACGTAGCCTGTTCGCTCGGCAAATTGTGACTGAAGTGAAATTGTGCCTTTAGGCCTAATTTTGGCGGCTCACTCACGAGACGCTAATGCCGTATCTTCCCTTTTTGTTTTAATCTAAGTATAGAAAGATAGTCTTCATACAAGCGCTCTGTCAAAAATGAAGCACTAAACCGATTCACACACGCGTGACGTGCGCGCATGGCCGTGATCTGCTGTCTCTTTCCAATTCTATGAATATGAAAGAGACAGCACTGCGCAGGCCGCTGCTACCGAGGCTTTAACCTTAGATTAAAACAAAAAGGGAAGATACGGCATTAGCGTCTCGTAAGTAAGCCCCTAAAATTAGGCCTAAAGGCACAATTTCACTTCAGTCGCAATTTGCCGAGCGTACAGGCTACATCGTACTATTGCGGACATTCTGCTGTGATAAAAAGAGAAAGACGCTACTCCGCAGTGGCGTCGGAATCGGTCGTACGTCTCGTCTCGTCTGTTGCGAAGCGACCGAGACGTCAACGCGCTACTCGCTGACTCCCTCGCGCTGACGTTGAAACTTACTGCTCTGTCTCGCTCGCTCGATTTACACTTTTATAGGTGTGCGTGTGTAAGAGTTTGCTTATGTAGTTGAGTAGGACTATATTTTGAATGACTACAAGTAGGAGCATGCCGTATCTTCCCTTTTTGTTAAAATTTGCTTTAACCTAAAGAATCACACTGCAGTACGTTTATATTTTGACCTAATTAACTTCAAGATACTATGAAATACTGAAAGCTTACCTGTGAAAAGTGATGTTATTACACTTCTTTTGTTTTTCAGATGTGTTGTGACACAATTTAACTGCACAAACCGTCATTTTTTTTTTGTTTTCGCGAGACACGTTCGGCGCGCTGTGACATTGAACACTACGGAGCGGTCCGGCGTTTGGTGCCATTTCTGGCTCCAATTAATGTGCTTCAAAATAGGCGCGCGAACTTGGTTTCTATAGCGTTATTATTCTAAGGGCATAATATTACAAATCTCCATTCTGTGAGCATAAGTTGATTTCGGACGGCCGGTGCATCGTATTTTGTAGTAATTTTGCAGTTGTATTTATCGTTTTTATCGAAATAGAATAATAAATTCATTATAAAATCTTTATTCCTTATGAAGTAACAATTACTATGGTATAAATTTTACTCAATAATATTATCGTAGATAGGAGATATTCACAGTTAACTTATAGCGATTTTCGAAGATTTTTTGTTTAGAATAAGATTTTTTTCCTATATAAAATAAATGATATCTAAAAATTCCGAGGCCGCTACGCACTATTCGACTATATAAGAGATAATATTATAATTTTTTTATTTCACTTGTTTAGAACAGTAGTTCTATCGATGAGCTCAAAAAAGTGCCTTCGCGCACTTTATGAAAATCTTTCTCTGCAATTTTGGGTTTAATTAAAAACTTAAGCAAAATTTACAAAAAGCGGGGCCACTACGCACTATTCCAATAGCTATTCTACACTATTCAATAAGTCATAATTGTTAATGTATTTTTGTGATATTTGGTCCGAGGGTCGGCGGGTAGGCAATTGGGCATAGGGCCATGGGTGGGATGGGGGTATTCTTGTCAGTCAGTCAGGCCAGGCAGGACAACGGTACTGTACGGACGTGTTGAGTGCGCTAGAATAACTTATGATCTATTGGCATTGGAACTGTACTTTATAGTTTTAGAGCGACAATGAGTAAATGATTTGTGAGAACAGTGGTTTTACTATAAATCAGAAAGTAGTAAGTACGTGCTCACATTTCTAGACTTCTGGACATAAGCTAAATTAATTTCCTCAAACTGTTTATAGTTTAAATTGTTACAATATAGTGCTGCCAAGAGTCGATAAACTGGTATTACACGGCGACCTGTTTTTGTTGTTTTTTTTAATGACTACTTACAATCTGGGATGTTTAATTTATTCTTGTGCCATCTTCCACTCTTTGTATAAATGTACTTAGTACATAAATAAAAGCATAGCATTGAAAATAAAATGGTGGTAAACCACAGCACTATTCTCTATAGCCTATATAGCTAATCTCTATGACTATTCTCTATAACTATCTCTATTCTACTCCGAAGCGTCGCGTGCCGATGGTCGGCATGAAAATTAATTTTCCCAGTGCGTCACGTGCCGATAGTAGGCACTCGACACTCGACCTTTTTGAGGTTTATATTTTTAAAAACGAATTAATAATGAATGGGTATTTCCTCTTCTAATGAACGGGATTTTGTTTATGAAGAAACCTGCTAGCTATATTTCGACAGTTTTGTTAGCAGTCCAGAGACAAAATACTTTTTATGTTGGAAGGAAGTTTTCTCATGGCCATTTGTTAGTTTTACAGTAGCATTCAGAGTGTATTTTTAATAAAAATAACCATTACTTTGAGGAGAAATAAGCTAAAAACGTGAGTCCAATGTATATTGAACTAATTTAACTAAAAGTTTGCTGTGCATTTACTATGTTTCATAAAATAATATAACTTCAAAAAGTTTACTTAAAAAAACATAAATTTGTGTTTGATTTAAGATTTCATTCGTATATTTATATTTTTTGGCATGTTAGCTACATGAAAATATAGGAAATTTAATCTAGTTTCTGAAAATATATAATTTAACGAAGTTTCCAGTAACAATTATAGCATTTATCTTTGAAAAACCAAACAAAGTCGCGCGGACCGCAAAAAAAAAGTATTGCAAATCGCCGCGACGCTCAACGGGGGGTGCGTGCGAATTCTGGCACGACGCGAAAGGGTGGGTGCCGGGCCATTCTGGCACGACGCGCGAGAGGATAGTGATGTCTTCATTGTCACGACTGGACGACAACGGCGCTGCTGGCCATCCTTTATTGCCTCTTCCATAGAGATGTACCCGAGTCGCACGTAATGTATCAATTTCGAAATCGATACCTAGAAAGACATCGATTAACCTTTTCACCGCCCAACTATCCGTATTAATACTCTGTTGTATTTACATAAGTTACTATGTCTTACTATGTGCTTTGTTATATTAAGTAAGTGCAGACGGCAACAGATTTTGGAAAGGTTAAATCCTTATCTTTAAATTTCGTGTTAGTGCATCCGAATGCAGAACAGTAACGCTTTTGTTTCACCATCCTGTGAACTATCCACTTGCGAAAATAAAGTTAACGTGAAACAAACTGCCGCGTCTGTCGCTTTCTGCGTACTGCGTGCGTGACACTCGACTAAATCGTCTCCGCGCGCGGACCGGGCGTGTAGGTATATAAATCGACCGAATTACGTAGTGACCGGGCCTGCTGATACGCTATATTAGATCTTAAATCCTTATCAATATATCGTTTTTAGTCTACTCACAATACTTTTCGGAACGAGCGTAATGCCGAAAGTTAGCAAGTCGATATCTACCTACTTACCCGCTATTTTAGACCTTAAAGCTTACTCACGGTTACTTACCTATTTTTTTTGAAGGATTGATTATGTTGAACTATGGTTTTAGAGATTTATTTCTGTAAAGAATATTACGCTATTATATTATAAGCTATATGTACTTTAACTATCGTTGAATTATAAAAATATACCAAACATATTGAGAATTATCCGCTCGCGTGATCTCGAGATGATACCTAAACATCTTTATAGTAATTTTGTCCTTTTTTTCGCAACCGTTACGAACTAAAATTGCGGCTCGCCTTAGAAAAACCTTTGTTTGTTTTTTAAGTTGATATTGGTTATTTTAAACTCGAAAACAAAAACTTAAAAAATGTAGGTAATTAGCGGAGTGTAATACGTAATTTAGAAACACACTATCTCGATGCACATTAGCGCGACAAATTGCGACAAACCAAATCTAGATGCACGAATTTGCGACAAACCAAATCACGATGCCATCTATCTAAACATGATGATATCGATCTATATAAACAAAACTGAGAAGGTACCTACTTGGTATTAACCATGGGATATAAAAAACCTACATAGAAAGTGTCAATTTTAACCGGTGCAAAACAGTACAAAAATATTCTTATAAATAAAAAAAAACATATTTTAGTAAACAATATAATATATTAATATAATATTATTGTGATTCATTTTTAATTTATTATTAAATTACAAAGCTAACTTTCTAGTTAGCTTTGTAATTAAACTACAATTAAATTATATCACCGTGCACACGTTTTGTATGCATATGATCCATAGTAGATGACGATACCTACCGCTACCCTAAGTAAAAATAAAATTAATCTACCCGCAATAGTTATGTTGCCGCAAAATAGCTAATGCCATAAAGAGACTCGACGACGCAGTGGATGACGTTCTGTTTACAGTCACAAAAGTTAAGCAAATTTGCGCAGGTTGAGTAATTGATGGGTGACCAGTAAGCGACCTCGGCGAACATTGCTTAACTTTCGCGATCGAAAACCTCGAGATTTTATGAACCTACGGTCACCCATCCCTTTGGCGACCTCGGCGAACATTGCTTAAGAGCGTTGTAACATTTTTCGTACGTAAATCGAGAACTTGGGAGTTTTTGAAGTGATTTTAGTCATATAATTTATTGCTTTAGCTTCTTTTAACTTCGATAATTGGAATAATCATGTATTTTATTGTAACTCTATTAACCAAAACTCGATTTAATTGGATAATTCACTACGAAAACAGTGGATTTAGAAGGCGCGATTTCCAGATTACGCACGAAGGCTCAACTTTGAAGTCATTTTACACCAATTATTATTACTAAATGAGAACGTAAAAAATATACATTAAAAGGAACATATCCTTAATTTTAAAATGTATTAATAAAATTTCAAGTTTTGTTTCATTAAATTGTAATTTTATCACGTTTAAGAAAGTGAAAAACCGAGAAATTTACCACAAGAAAACAAGTTATATCTCATAATCTAAGTCATTAGGCAACATAAATAATTTTATACGTAAGAAAAAAGATTGTACTATAAATGTGTAAAAAATCAAAATTATACCTCCTCAATCTTTTATGAGATAATTGTTCAAAGTTAGCATATAATCGGGGCGATCGCACGGCCTCAATCAGTCGCGCTCAGGCGCTCGTCGACGTAGGACCTATGTCGGTTGACCTTCCAGCCGCCTCAAAAATGGCAAGCGTAATTTACGCATATTTATACGTAGTATATAGTGCGACGAAATAATTTTGATCCGTAAACATTTTATTTGTGAATCTGAATTAGGTTGTTCATTTAGGCAACATTTTGATGAATAGTGGATCTTATAACTATTTTCTCTACAAACTTTTTATTATTAAAAGCTTTTATTTAACTCGCAATGTTTGTATGTACAGTCAGCAACAAAAGTAGATACACACTTTCGCCAGCTATTAACTTTATGTCTTTAGGAATCATCATCATCATCATCATCAGCCTATAAACGTCCCACTGCTGGGCACAGGCCTCCCACGTGAACAATAGCACGTGGGGATATTGGGCCATAACCCACCACGCTGGCCCGGGTTGGTAGGTTTAACGACTGTCATCTTAGGACAACAACCGGGACCAACGGCTTAACGTGCCTTCCGAAGCACGGAAGAGCTCGAGATGTTTTTAATTTGGTCACCCATCCAGCGACCCGGCATTGCTAAAGTTGCTTAGCGAGCAAGATCGAAAGCCGAACGCGCTAGCCACTGCGCCATCGAACTCCTCAAGTCTTTAGGAATAGGAACTACGAACAGTCATATATGTGTATCTCCTACAGAAATATATCAAGATATATTTCTGTGGTATCTACTTATGTGCGTTCGGGTCAAATCTTGCAAAGAAGATTTGGACCCCTTCTCGGGAACTGATCGAGCTGAAATTTAGTATACCTACGTAACTTCGATGACAATACAATAATATGGCACCATGCAGCTGATATGATGATGCAGTCATAGGGACTCTGCAATGAAACAATATAACTCCGCCGTGATTGGGCTTGTTTGATTTGTCTTGACTAAAACCATAACCTTAACTTAATCATAACATTTTTATTTTATTATAAGAAATATTAACTACATGTAAATATAGCGACAATAACCTCTCTCATAGTCTCTCAGTACTTTTCTCAGTCACTAGCAGATGACAGACACTAAGGCCTCGGCCAGACTGTACTCAAACATATTATGTGTTCTCATTTGAGTGTCCATAGTGGGCACGCGGCGCGGGATACATTTTGTACGCCGCGCCGCGCCCGCGCGTGCAGTCTGGCCAAGGCCTAAGGGGTGTCTGTCATCTGCTAGTGACTGAAAGCAATGCTTCTTTTAAAAGAGCCAATTTTTCGAAAAATAAATCTATTTCCTTAAAACTATTATTAAAATTGTGCACGAACAAGGAATCTATTTTTTGCATATTTAATCATTAAAAGGTTTTTTAAATTTGTATTGCAATATTTTTATGAATTTATTTTGTATATGTTGGAGTGCATTAATATGTACATTATACTGGGGATTCCGTACAACGGAGGCATATTCAAGGGATGATCGTATAAAAGAGTTGTATAGCAAACATACTGTGGTATGATTTTTAAAATTACTACTTTGTCTAAAAATAAAGCCAAGCATATGATACGCTTTTGCTGTAACTTTTTGAATATGTGGCTGAAATGATAATTCTGTGTCAACTGTTACACTCAAGTCTCTCATCTCGGCAACCCTTGGTAGTGTTTCCCTATTTAGTGTATAATTATAATTTATTTTATTTTTCTTTCTTGTAAAGGATACAACATTTTCTGAAATTTAAAAAGAGTTTATTATTATTATAATATTCATATAATCTGTCCAAATCTTTTTGCAAACTATGACTATGACATAATATGTACAGTAGGAGCCTAGAAAATTAATATTTATATATTTGTAAATTTTTATTATGAGTTAAGTTATTTTTTAGTTTTTATTAGTAAGCGTTTAGTTTAGTACTCGGGTGAATACTAAACTAAACGCTTCTAAACTTTGAGAAGCTCCTAAACATCGACCTGTTGCTCTGAATATCTGTTACCCATAAAAAAAACGCCATGATGTTTATGAGGCTGTGAACAGCTAACTAGCGCCGCCAATCTATTTTATTTCATTTCTAATTAAGGTAAATTTAAAAAAAAAGGTTCGGCAATGGTGTTGTAAATAATTTCTTACTTTGTGTAATAATTAGTTTTAAAACATCGACCTGTTGCTCTGAATGTCTGTTACCCATCAAAAAACGCCATGATGTTTAAGAGGCTGTGAACAGCTTACTAGCGCCGCCAATTTATTTTATTTCATTTCTAATAAATAATGTAAACTTGTTTTAGTCAAAAGAAGTCTTGTTTAATTGTTAAATAAGTTATTATTTAGTTTGTAAGCTAATTATAGCCGAAGGCTACCTACTTCCAAATGAAATTTTGAGCAGCTTTTTGCTGTCTTCAATATTACAAACCCTAAAAATTAATTTTGCTATGTCGCAAACACAATGATTTAGGTAATGTTGATTGAAAAGTCCATATTGATCGTTAAATGACGAAATTAGTATTTGAAATTTTCATTTTGGAGTAGGCTCTGCTTAGACATTTGTTGCAAGGCTTTATTAGCACAATCAGTATCAATGTAATCACTAGGTAATATAAGGCTGTGATGTGAATAATATTTTCAAATGAATAGGTACTGATTTAGTTTTTAAGTTAAATTTGGGCTGAAAGCTGCTTAGTCGTTTGTTGCAAGTATTATTACTAGTACAAATAGGTAGGCTGTTTTTTTACAAAAAATTATCTATATAAAAGTGTTTTAACTTGAGCTAGACTGACTGACTGAAATAAAAACGATATTTCTATTTTAATAGTTTTTATTATTTGTGGTGACAACATTCCCTCCACAGTATTTCCACTAACACTTGTCGCGAAGTGGCAGCATCTCTGGCAAAGACTAGCTGCGCCACCTTGCTTTTAAGACCCCACTGCTGTGTTCTACTGTGTTGCGAGTGCTGCAGTGGAGATCTGTATAGTGGGATTCTGGGGAATCTGGAACTGCCTGCAGAATCAGTCATCATGCACTCTCGCTGGGCGTATCCGGAATCCCCTTTAAGGAAAAAAAAATACTTAGGTATGCTGCACAATAAAGACTTGGTTCATAATGAGCTTATGTCCTATAAGTACGATTGCACATTTAACTCTAGAATAAGTTGAATTATGGAATGATATTCTTTGTTCAATGTCTTACCTAACAGCCAGCAAACTTCTCCATTTTCATGGAGACTCCGCATGTGTGCTTCCAAAGGGCTCCTATTCCACACATGCGAGTCATGGCTGGCACCTTCATATGAAGCCTCGACATGGAGGATGTTGGAAATCCACATCACAAATCTAAAACAAACAAAAATTATATAACCATTGCATTTAAGAAACTATAGCAAATTTTAAATGGTAATAAAGTTAGTTTATCATAGTTTTTGACAACATTAGTTGTAATATAACAATCGCAGTACCTATTATAAAAATGCAATTTAATAAAAACTTACGATCATTGCATTCAAAGAATGATAATGCTTCCTATTAAAGAAAGCTTTCTCATACATGTGGGGTTGTATGATGGCAATGTGAGTGCCGTCAATACACCCAATCACAACACCCGGGACACCAAAGACATCCATGAATCTGTAAAAAATATCCAAAGGAAAAATTATTGGCTTTGAAAACAAAACAGAATATTCAAACACTCATAATTTTTCTATTATTCATACCCTCTCATAAGAGTCATCCTGTCTTCTCTATAACTGGGAAATTTGATGTGCCGCAGCAGGACTTCTGGCTGATTGAGGGCATCAGTGACCTCAGCCACACACTTGTGAACAGAAGTCTGACTGATGCCCAAATTAAAGTCTTTGCCGACCCGTCTTTGATAGCTGCCCCTGCATAAAAATCTAAGGCAGCCATGATCTGTAATTTAAAAAGATAACATTAAAATTGTGGTAGGTACCTACTTATCATAAAAAATAGTAATAGTACCTAGTAAACACTCATTTAATTGCAAAAAAGGACTTACTTTTATCTCATTGCATCAGAGATCCCTGTGGACCTCTGTCTTTGCGGCATATGTGGCTTGAGCTCATCAACAAGTTGTTGAAATATAGGTAAAGACAACCTATAATTGATCACAAATTAAAAGTATACTGACACACTACAATAAAAAATTAATTAATTAGGTGTTACTGTATAATTTGGACACTCTGTTATCGATTGTCATGGGTCGCGAGTCCACAGAACAATATACTCTAGCGAGCGCGAGTCACCGCAATCGTTTGACATTAGCAATGAGCTCAAAAACCTTACGCAATTCGAATTAGCTGTCAAAATCAGTAAATCATTCACTCATCGATAAAATTGACGATCCTAATCGTAAACCATAGATGAAGTCCTTAGACAATTAGAATTTACCGTTTGACACATGAAACCTTACGTTATGAACTGTCAAATGAATACGATGGCTTTACGCAATCGCACTTCTGATCCAAGAGACTGTATTTCAGACACGCTGGAAACAATGTTTGGGCAGGTACCTATAGTCTGTAACCAGATTCTGGGACCCGTCGTTACCATCTGGAATTGATGGTTCTGCGTAGGTAAGTATCTAGAATTGATAACCAATTATTTAGCGGATACTCTCAACGATATGCCACTGGTACAGCTGCAAGAAACTTGGTTCCAGCACGACGACGGCGCACCCCCACATATCGTGAGGCCAGCCAATCCGCGACCGGCTCATGGAGCTATTCGGTGACCATAGGGTTGGGCGGTATGGGTCTCATGAATGGCCTCCACGATCGCCGGATTTAACCCCACTGTATTTTTTTTGCGAGGCAACGTCAAATACAGGCTTTTTGACCGCCCTTGCCAAACAGCTGACGAGATGCATCAGAAAATTGTCGCCGTTTACGAAGAGCTTAAGCAGCGGTCTCTACGAGAAGGAATCCTAGAGTTGGTCCACCAGGAAAATCTGGAACAGACGCGCTTATGTTTACACGTGGGAGGCCGGCAGTTAGAGCCACAGCCGCAGCTCGTCAGTGTCGAAAGGTCTCTTGATGACATCGATGGAGAGTACTTAGGTAAGTAGGCAGACTAGCTTATACTTGAACACAATGAGTTAATGAATGAACGATACGACCGCGAGGGGTGCAGGGTACAAACATGGCGCGCGTTTTTATCCCACTCATATGCCTAATGACTTCTCTCTCGTCCCGTATACACACACAAGCACACTTTCTTGCGCGCGTTTCATTGCGTGTCTTAGAAAATACCCGTTTTTTAATACCTAAAAGTTAAAGTAGTTTCCCAGCAATTATTTTTACTAAAATGTTTCTTAGTTTGATTCGTTAATCTCAATTTCAAAATCAAAATTATCATCTTTACTCAAGGGGTTTGAGAGGAATATCATTTACCATTAAACGCTCATATTATCAATCATCATTATCATCTAATATGTTTAACCAATAACGTTACTTAATTTTACAAGAATGAAATTAAAAACTAATGACTAGGCAGTATAGTCTCTGACCTTAGCCTGTTTCTATAAGGAACGAATTTTAAAAAATCAAGTTTGTCAGCTCAGCTGTCAGCTGTCTGTCAGTCAAGTCAGTGCAGTGTCAAACTTCTCAAAAGTGCTGTGCTGTGCTGAACTGATAATTGCTTGATTGCTAATTGCTATCATGCTATCATAAAAACATTTTCTGCTATCGCCTGATAGAGTATAAAGTTTACGCATTCAATTCCATTTCTCCCTTCTTCATCAATTTCTTATTTCTCTAATAGTACATAATTCTGCTTTTTGTACTTATCGGTTTCTCTGTATGTACCTTCCCAAAAAAACTAATTTGTATTTTTTTGGTTGTAAATTGTAATAAGGTGTTAGGTAGGTACCTATCAAAATGGATAAAGGTCTGTCCCCGCAACAATTGTACGAAACGTACAAGAGATGGGTCGTAAACAACCCCAACCTAGTGACCGACGTGGAGACGGTCACGACATGGTCTTCCTACTTTGTGGCCGGAAAGATAAATAAATCGCCAATAGTGTCTGAACTCGTGTATTCGCTGTCGAAACTGTTATCGCTCTTCAACGATCGCCTAATAAAGGAGGCTTATGGTGGCGATGTGCACTTCTACGGACTCCGCGAACAAATAAAGCTGTGGCTGACCGTGATCCACTACTGCGAAGTGTTTGTGGAGCTGGTTGTGAAGCAGCGGTGCGGCGCGCGCGGCAAGTGGACCGCCGCGACCTTGATCCAGCTGTTCAAGTGTTCCTCGGCACTCATACTTTTATATAAGTACAAGGAAGTGCCGATTCAGCATCCCCCTGTGCCAGCTCTGCAGAGGAAGAAGTTTACAGAAGGGAAAGAAACCGATGAGAACTCTAATGCTTTCTTTACTTTGAAACGATCAGGAAGAGTAGTGCGGCGAATCGATGGGGCTCCTCCGGTGTCTTTCAGAGATTGGCAACCTATCAAGGTCAAGGACGACAGGAGAAACCCTGTTGTTGAAATTAACAATATACTGCTTGCAGAGTCAATACACATTTTGAAACCACTAGTACATCTCGGTGCAATGAGAGTATTTGGGACTAAAGCATGGAAGCAATGGTTGGTTGCTCTCGCTCTTGACTTAGCCAGTATGAAGCTGTACAACAGACACATGCCAGATTTATCATACGAGCAAAGGTTAGAAATAAGTCGCAGAAAACTAGGGCTTGTGTTATATTTGTTAAGGAGTCCAATGTACAACGGATATTCTAAGAATGTTATAGAGAGCGTTCTCACATCACTGTCTAATAAAATACCAATGGCTGCCTTCATTTGTGGCCCCATTATTCAATATCTTAGTCATTGGCAGGAAATTTACTTTTACATGTGGGCTTCATAGACAACTTACTATTGTGTTGGGTTCAGGGGCCTTAAATCACCTCTTACCTTTTATCTTATGCAAAATTCGTATGGGAATTGGCATAGTAAGGTTAAAGTTATGCTGCTCTAAATAGTTGATTTTAAGGCTCCAGGTATTTAAAAATTTTATTTCAGTACAATATTACATACATGACTTGCAATTGCATATTTATTCAATAATTGTCTTTTAGTGACCTCAGTAGTCACTGTTCATTTAGTAAAGTAATAAGTTTAAATTTATTAAACTAAAACCACAGTAAGTGGTACCAAATATACTTAGGAGTAAAGAACAATTATATAAATGCAAAAGAGAATTTTAATGGACTTCAGTAATAAATATAATAATGATGTACCTATTGGATAAGAGTAATCAATGTATGTACTTATTGTAGATAGATAGATTATACTTTTATTGTGACATATAACACAAACATTTACAATTCATTCGTTTAAAAGAGAAAAAAAAAGGTAAACAATATTACAATTTGGCAGTCTTATCGCTTATATTGCTTAAAAGCAATTACTGCCAGACAACCAGTCGGATGGAGAGAATCAATACACTCTAAGATCGAAGGTGCAAACATACTTAGTTACACAACTAAAAGAAAAAAAAAATTATTTAAAACAAATAAATAATAGGTAGGGTTTAATATAATATATAACACATAAGTATACATACTTAAACATTAATCTCAGGTAAGAAGTAGCGGACAACTACAGCTATGCAGCAGGATAGGGCTAACAAAATAGGTAGAAATTCTTCACAAGCTCCTTAAATGCGTAAATTGATTTAGCATGTATATTCGCCAATGGAAGCGAGTTCCAGAGACGGACAGCTTGAACGGTGAAGGAACAATCATAAAAGGTGGTGTTGTAAGAAGGGGTTTTAAGGGTTAGATTTTTAGATGACCGTAACGAGCTCGAGGATGAATAATAAAGCAATAAAGTAAACTGAAACGTTCCTTTAGATAGGTAGTGTAGGTGGGATTAAACAATATGGTATAAGGGAGAGGATGTGAGTATTGTGGCGAAGACGAATAGGAAGCCACTTGAGTTTAGAGCAGTACCTACTCAGAAACATGATCATACTTGCGCAAGCCAAATATGAATTGAATACAAAGATTTTGAAGGCGCTCAAGTTTATTTATCAAGATGTAATGTTATTGTCTAAACAATAAAATGTAAAATACCTGTTCATAAAGGAATATTGGTTTTTTAAAATGATTATGTATGACTTGTATATTGTATATGACTCTATAATGGCAATAATGTTTACAGGAAATAATTTAATAATTATTCCTTTGTCAAGTGAAATGTATTGTGAAAAAAGGATAGGTAGTTCTAAGATTGTGTTGTACATATTTTTAATTATATAGTTACCTAGGTATTTTAGGTGTTGGATTCATCAACAGGACTGTCATCTTTTTATACTTGTAATTACATTCGTAATATTATCATTCTGTTTGTTTTACTTTAAACTGACTCCAATTTGATAATCAGGTGAAAGATGTTATGCACTGATTTGGCTAATATGTAAATATTGTTGCTGGCATGCCTTGGCCTGTGAGGTGGTTGACGGTCCGTTACTAAAGAACACTACCAACCCATCTCTTCTCTTGTTGCCGTAAAAGGCGACTAACTTACTGAACACTGCTCATACATCCAACAGCATAGAGCGGCGATGGTGGTGTTGTTACTTGGTAAAACATGGTACTGTAGCAGCACTGCTTCGGGTCCTCATTGCCTATAATCTCTCGCTATAACTTTGGAATAACAGTTGTTCACAAACCACCAACGATATGTGTGTTTAAGAGAGAAGTGTGGAATTAATGAAGATGCAGTGACAAACCGTGTCGCTTAGCTGTGAAATAATACTATGCTCACCACTTGTTACGCTGAACACTGTGCAGTCACTATTTGGTGAAAAGGAGACTTTACTGTTCTCATTGCCTAGTCTCTGCCTAATCCTTCGGGGATAATAGTCGTGATTATGTTTTTTTCATCATCAGCCTATAAACGTCCCACTGCTGGGCACAGGCTTCCCAATAGCACGTGGGGATATTGGGCCATAACCCACCACGCTGGCCCAATGCGGGTTGGTGAGTTTTGACGACTGCCATCTTGTGACAACAACCGGGAGCAACAGCTTAACGTGCCTTCCGAAGCACAGAGGAGCTCGAGATGTTTTTAAATTGGTCACCCATCCAGCGACCTGACATTGCGAAAACTGCTTAGCGGGCAAGATCGCAAGCCGAACGCGCTAACCGCTGCCCCATCGAGCTCTGTGATTATGTAACTACTTATATAGTGACAAAAATTGAGAAAGGCATGTTTTGTCATGTAGAGATTATGGATGAAAAAATATTATTACAAAAAAGGTGCATGAGGCGTGAGTGAAGGGGATAACCTCGGCGGACGTACTTAGATCAGATCGGTGACGGTCTCGGCTGGAAGAGATCTCTTTCAGAGATAAGTCCACCTTTGCTCACCATTGTTTGATAAATGTATTTTCTGTATATGTGTTTTTGTACAATAAAGAATCTATATATATATAAAAATGAAACCCGTTTTCCGTTGTCACGACATAACATGAAAACGGCTTGACCGATTTCGCTAATTCTTTCTTAGTTGTGTTTGTTATTATCAGGAGAAGGTTCTTATAAAAAAAATTAAAGTAAACACTTTTTTTTAAATATTTTTTCAACATTTATAATTAAGACAGGACGACGTCTGTCGGGTCAGCTAGTATAATAATAAAAGGTCAGCAAGCCTATTCTCTAACTCGACTGACAGTGAGTGCTCGGCCAGAGTGCAAACGCGGGCGCGACGATCGGCGCGGGCGGTAGGTAGGTATAGCCCGAGGAGCGCGCGGGCAACTCAAGCCATAAGGGATGATTTTATATTATTAGAGCGGGACGTGTACGGGGGGTGCCCCGTCCGGGCCCGGACGGTGCCACTGATTTGAGACGTTGCATACATTTTGTATGAAGCAGTTCATATTACACCGTGCATGATCCGTGTCCCGCCCGGGCCCCATCGGCCCGGACGGGACGCCCCGTGCACGTACCGCTCTAATATAAATCATCCCTAACGCGTACATACAAGTGGCCGCAGTATCGGGCAATCACGCGGAGATCTCAAACCATTTCGACCTAACCGCGCACTCGACTACGAACAATCATAGCGCGCGTCCCCTTCGCGCCGCGTCCGCGCCCGCGTGTGCTGTGCAGTCTGGCCGAGCACTGAAGTGATGAACACCCGAGCAAATTCTTCGAACGACGTGTCTCAGGATCGTAGCAGATGGAAAGCGGCCTCTGCCCACCCCGCCGGGAAGCGGCCGCCGGCCGTGACGCATATCATATGCACGTGTCTATGTATTTAGATAAGTACCTACTTCTCTTTTCGTTCAGCTTTTGTTACGCATTATTTCTGACAGTTTTTAGGGGGCACATTATTGATAAGTTGTACATCTCTGACAAACATACGGCCACATATTGGGAGATGACACTTTCGAGGCAACACCCTACTGCCCTCCTATAAAGACAATGGGATACGCTCATCCCCTGTCTATTCGTAATTGCCCGTACAATACGCGCGCTCTGCTGTATTGTTTACTAGCAATTGGCACAGTACAGTGTACGACGTATTAGGAATAGCCGGGCGCGGCGCGCGGGGGGGCAGTGTTTGCCACATCTTCAAACCCTCTGTGGATTTTGTTGTCAAATGTTTTCACACTGAAGGGTAGATAAAGAAAAAAAAACACATGAAGGGCCCTATAATACACGAAGACTTTTTATCTAAGTAAATGATGGCCATCATTTACATGCATTGCAATAATAATAAAACTTACGTGACAGCGTACCATTTTTTATTTTTTTGTCTGGGAAGTAAAGTTAATAACTAAGAATATTAAAATCATGGCCATCCCACTCCTCGCAATAATGATTGATGAGTGACGTATCTTCTTCACTTCACAAAAATGTAGGAAGACCATACATTCGAATTATTTTAATTACTTACCTTACCTACCTACCTAATTAAAAATACAAAATTAAATTTATGAAGAGAAAACATGTTACTACTATTATTATTGCAATAGCCATCATTTACTTAGTCGGCATCAGTAGGTCCTGAATTCCTGATCACCGATAAAATGTCTTCGTGTAGAACAGAACTGAAGAGAAACACATCGCAGATCATGGTTTGTTTACCCTTTTTACACTTAAACATAAAATAAAGTCTCGTGACAGTCTGAAGGCGTAGGCGAACGCTAAATTTAAAATTATTAGGGATATCTTAACTAATAATAAGAAACCGGTTCTCATTCATAAACTAGTTTATTTATTTTTTGAAATAATAGTAAATACAGGCTTAACTGAAATTAATAATACTACTCGTATTGATTAACATTTTGCTAAGGTTCTGAAATTATCTAAATATCTCATCAAATCAGTAAAATATAAAATACGTTTAATATTGTAAAACTGCCGCACCCAGTGACATAAATTAACATTAGTACCGATAATTTTTCATTTCAAATCAACGCTTAGGTCGATAAGACTATTTACAATGAAAAATCACAGGTAAAAATATCGCATCGTTTAACATTAATTGATTATGATCAATTAATGTTAAACGATGCGATATTCAGCGTCAGTGTGCGGCAGGCAGTGTAACATAACACAAATAAATCGGTCTAACGTGTGATTTGTTACGTATATTGGTAAAAGAAATAAAAATTGAAAAAAAAAACAAGTTAAATCAACATTACGGGACTCGCATTTTGACAAGTATAATAGGGCTAATAAAATTAAAATAATAATTTCAGACAATTATCCAGATAACAAACGCCCCGAAGGACAAGTCCATTTACGGTTGCAATTCCCAATCAGTTGTTTTAAACTAACTTAATTTGTTTGGAGCTAATCCCAAATGTGTGTAGGTAATACAAAAGATATATTTAGCAATTTTTTTTCAGCTCCCTAAACTCATACTGTTGATAACAAAACGACGAGTTAGGTGAAAACTGGTTTACAACTTAAGATGTTTCACCTACCTGCACTCACTCACGTGAGACTGTATCAGTTTTGATTTAGTCAACATTTTAGAATCACAGGTTAGAGATGGCTACGAGTAACTTTGATGTTATGTAGCTTCGATCCGGAATGGTCCAACATCATTCTCATTATGTTAAGTTTGCCGACGCGACCGCCGACCGGCGTCTATATTAACATAATAGTACAATTTAATAATAAAAATAATCGTAATAAAAAGTTATGATAATAACACTACCTATCAAAATAAATGCTTAATCACGAAGCAATATTACCCCCTCGGAGTGCAATAACATTGATTTCATATTAGATTTACCTACTATTTTCATTATCTGTTATTATATTTTATATTAAGACTATAAAATATTTCTGAAAGGCCATTAGCTAATAATTTAAAATTAAAAATACTTACATTCAAACTAATACATATAGGTACTTAACAGATATTTATAATAAAATTTAAAACATAAATTTTAAGCTAATTCAGATTATAGAAGATAGATACATAGAAGATTAACTAACTCACAAGATTAACTATCGAGAATTATGTTTTATGCAGGTTTGGTCTTTCAGAAATAGTGTTGCGAGCCTAATATACCACATTGAGAACAATTAGACGAAGGTAAGGACGGCGGCACCTACATCGCAAACATCCACATGGCAACGTAATCACAACTTAGATGCAGAACTAGCTTATTGTTACATATATGGAATGTATGATATAATAGGCTCGTACATAATAATTTGTTACTTTAACTCACTCAGTGCATTCGTAACTATAGCTGCTCGTTTATCTGGGAGCGCCCGCAAAGAAAGATTATAAAGAATAACATAATGTAAATAATTGATTTATAAAAACATATATACATTTGTGTTAAGACGTAAGCGTCTTAACAGGCTTTCTCTATATTGACAGAAATAATCAGATTCAAAATTTCACACAGCACCTCACAAAAGCGATTATAGTTACGAGACGGTACGACTAAATAATATATTATGTGGACAGAATCTCAGCGCTACGTCGACAAATTACACAAAGTCTTGGATTACGCGCTACCTTACGTAGGTACACTACAATATACAACAAGTTGTTTTAGCAGTGATATCCCACATGGGACGGTTGGGCTACATCCCACCGGGTCTGATACTCTAGTTCGAATGGCGTTACCTCGATGATCATTACCTCGATGTCTCTACCTCGACGGTACACTCCACCGATGGCTCGTTACCTCAAAAGGTCAATACCTCGAAGGATCTCTTCCTCGACGGGTCTTTTCTTTGATGGTACATTTGATCGATGGATTGTTACCTCGAAAAGATCATTAAAAGTACAGTAAATGTAAAGTATTTGTGTGTGTAATTAAAAGGTGTAAAAATACTAGTAAATTAAAATGAATTTCGATATAATCATAGAGGCAACATCTATTATCACTCTGCATATAAATTTACAATTTCTATGGTTCATAAGACACTTTTGTCTTATTCAAAATGTTACTAAAAATACACAATAAAGATAAGGGAGACTTCTAAAAGTCATGGGAATTATAACTGTACTTTTTATAATTTTTTCGAGATAACAACCCATTGATCAAATGTACGATCCTTCGAGGTATTGACCTTTCGAGGTAACGAGCCATCGGTGAAGTGTACCGTCGAGATAGAGACATCGAGGTAATGACCATCGAGGTAACGCCATTCGAACTAGAGTATCAGACCCCATCCCACCCGCCCACAACGCCGGTCCCATGCGGGTGGGTGGGTTTATTACAACAAACGGGAGCAACGCCTTTACATGCGATAAGAAGCACGAAGGAGCTCGAAATGTTATGTTGATCCACCCAGTGAGCCGGCTTTGTGTAGCAAGAGTTAGTGGCAAACTAAACGACTTAGCCTAGCCGCTGCGCTGTCGAGCTCCTCGCCAATCAGCTGTCGCGTGTTGGGAGGGGGAGGGGGGAGGCTGCTTATAACAATGCCTTCTATAGTGGAATCACTTGAACTAGAGCGCTGTCTGTTTTATGCGGTTATTAATGAAACAGAAGAATACATGAATATAGTCAAACCAGATCCTATAGCAGTGCCAAATTCGGAGGATCGACCAATTCCTTTGCGACTTCCATGATTGTTGTAGGTAAAGCTTGTGGCTTTGTTTAAGTCGCCGCAGTGCACAACGATGGCATAAAATTAACTTTCACGCATACATGTTTCGTCACCGAATCGCTGTTTTACTTAGAAATGCACATTTCAAAAATGTATATACGCTGTAACATAGAAAGCGCTCATAAGGCGACATTTACCGTCGGACAATTGAACTATTGTATTTATATTTTCAAACTTGTTGCATATATAACGCTGCACTACCTACCTACCTACCTACGTACGAGGGGCGTTCAAAATATTCTCGGTATTGATACGTTACAACCTCTTTTATATATATATTTGTTACTGGCCGCTAAGATTCATCCATTGACATTAAAAAAAAGTAAAATTGGAACCGAGATGTTCTTTTGTTTTTCTGCAATTGCCGAACAAACATGAACACCATGAGCGAATTAACAATTTTAACGAAATTAGAGCACCGATCCGTCATAAAATTCTTGACAAAACAGGGTAAAAATCAAAAAACCATAAAAGAGGAAATGGATTGTGTTTACCGTGAGTCTGCTCCTTCTTTATCTACTATTCAAAAATGGTCAAGCGAATTTAAGCGTGGAAGGGAGAGTATTGAAGATGACCCTAGACCTGGCCGGCCTGTAGTGGCTACCTCACAAGAAAATATTGATAAAGTGGAAAAACTTATATTGGAAGACGGCCGAGTGAAGGTAAAATCTATAGCTCAAGTAACCAATCTCTCTATTGGTACCGTACATGACATTATACATGACCATCTTAATATGTCAAAAGTAAGTGCAAGATGGGTTCCGCGAATGCTGACGCTTCTTCAAAAGGATATGCGTGTGGCTTGCTGTTCAGATTTTATCGACCTGTGTGGTGAAAATCCCGATGAGGTGCTGCAAAAAATAGTTACTGGAGATGAAACCTGGGTTCATCATTATGACCCAGAGAGCAAACAGGAGTCCATGCAGTGGCACATTAAGGGTTCAGCTCATCCCAAGAAGTTCAAGGTAATCCCGTCAGCTGGCAAGGTCATGGCCACAATATTTTGGGATTGTGAAGGAGTTTTGCTTATCGATTATAAAGAAAAAGGTGTAAATATCACAGGGCAGTACTACGCTAACGTTATACGTCAATTAAGAGATGCGATCAAAGAAAAGAGGCGAGGAAAGTTAACCAAAGGTGTTCTGCTTCTGCATGACAACGCCCCTGTCCATACTGCTCATATTGCCAAGGCAGCTATTGTTGAATGTGGGTTTGAAACTGTTACTCATCCACCCTATAGTCCGGACTTAGCCCCAAGCGACTTCTTTTTGTTCCCCAATCTTAAAAAGGATCTGCGTGGAAATAAATTTTCTAACGATGAAGCGTTGAAGACGGCCGTGGAGGAGCATTTTTACACCAAAGATAAAAAATATTTTTATGAGGGATTAAAAAAAATAATTGATCGATCTTATAAGTGTATGAACATAGGGGGGGAGTATATTGAAAAATAAAAATATCAAACTTTTCGTACTTGTTTGTTTTTATCCACATACCGAGAATATTTTGAACGCCCCTCGTATATATATACATAAAATTGTATTGCAATAAAGTAACCCACCAAAGTAATTAAATAATATTATAATATAAATTCGATTACTCTATTGTGATAAATAATAGACTTACATTTTAAAAAGGAGGGAAACATTATTTCTTACTTGCAAGTACAGATAATCACACCAGGTCAGATTGTACAAGACATATATTGCACAGGTACTAAGACTGATAGAACATAACACATAATAGATGTATAAAAATGTGTTGCTAAGGATCAAGTGCGGATATTTTTGGTAGAGACAGGTACAAGCTTGGATCAATTGAAAAAAAACGTATAAATATAATTTGTATGCTAGTTTGGGAGACACTGGCCCATACAAGTTAGTTAAAGAAACACATTTGTGTAAGAGTGCGCGTTTCTCGGGTCACCAGCCTATAAACGCCCCACCGCTGGGCGCAGGCCTTCCTACATAGACGGCAGCACGTGGGGAGGTTGGGCCATGACCCACCGCGCTGGCCCAATGCGGGCGGTGGGTTTTAACGACTGCCATTTTACGACACCAACCGGGGACATGGCTTTACGTGCGTAATAATTCGGTCACCCATCCAGCGAGCCGACATTGCGAAAGTCGATTAACTGGCAACATCGCCAAGCCGCAGCGCCATCAAGTTCCTCATAATAACTCCTAATAATATAAATCTCTATATCTAAATAAAAATCAATTGCCACGAATGTACGTTCGCGCATCACTTGAGAACGGCTCTACCGATTTGATTGATTGTTTTTTTAGTGTTTGTAATGGTCAGGACCAGCTACCCTATAGACCCGCAGGTTTGTATGAAAGAGATTTATTTATTATGGATTTTTTTTCACGGGATACAGAGTTTGATATACTTAGTTTGGATAGAGAGATAGTGTTTACGTGGAAAAACGCGGGCGGGCCGCTAGTGATTGATAAAACATTTACAAAGCTGAAAGCCCTAATCTGAAAATATTCGCGCTTGATTTATATTGCACAGATTTCTATAGAAAAAACTAATTGTCCAAACATCATAAAAATATGACGCATGATGTAGTTTGTCAAAGAAGTAAACAAATAAACATACTTATTTTTATTTTACTGAAAATTCGTTTTCCGAGTCCGCTTATGTATGTAGGCCAAATATACATAAATTATAACGTCACTTCAATTGCAAATTAACATGAACACAGGAGACGATTCAATGTAATTATATTATACATAATTATATATTATATATATCACCTCTTGACCAACGCACACCGTTGCTGCAGCCTTAACAATTCATTCATTTCTTACAATATACAGTGATATACATTTCAGTACAAAAGTAAATTTAACACATATTTTGTTGATAGGACATCCGATGTTTTTATACATTTTCCATACATTAGTTTCGTATATAAAATATTTATAAGTCGAACAATATTGTCTGTATTCATTGATTTCTAAATTTGTTGGATAAAGCTTAAGATTTTAGGCAGTACTATGTTATAATATTGTGAGCGTCATTTTTGTCCGGTATCGACAAATAGTTTGGCTATGCAGGTCATTTACCCTACATTATTAGTAATATTGTATTCAAATTCATTAAATAGCAAGGTCATGTCACTGAAGTGGGTACAAATCTCCTATGAAAAGATTCCATGGCATCATCATAATCCATTTCTGGTAGAATATCTGAAACAAGAAATTTTTCAATTATTGTCAGTCTTTGGAGTTTCTTTGCACTTGATGTTTTTTAAATCTATGTTGGAGGAAGTGATCGAGATAGGATTAGTTGCAAAGCTTAAACTAGTAGTGTACATTTTAACGTTTTTGATTTGATTGTTTAAATGGTGTGAGTAAAAATTGTAATAATAATAATTAATTTACTTTTGATTGGTTTGATTAGTATTTGTTTAGTTTAAAATGTCGATTAGCTTTAAAAGTAGTTGTTTTGTACTGTGTTTAATAAATCGTCCAATCAGAACAAGGCGCGTTGCCTGGAGCGTGGTCGTGACAAGCGGGGTGGGGCTCGAATGGGATATAATGGAGGTATTTGGCCACGGAGGGTCATTATTTTGTTAAATTTTAAGGAGCAAGGAACTCATGCTCGTTATCACGAACTCGCTAGTTTAAATTAAGTTCTCCTTTTTTTATTTGCCAACCGAGTATCACTTTTATTATAAAAAATATACAGTGTCAGTTTAAATTCGTTCTAATTTATTTTGCGCCTGCATTCACCCGTAATGGAGCCCACCCAACCCGAGAACACTAATGAAGATGTCAATCTATATAAATAAAAATCAATTGCCACGAATGTTTGTTCGCGCATCACTTCAGAACGGCTGCACCTATTTGGCGAATTCTTTTTTTGTTGTGTTTGTAATTGTAAGGACAAGGTTAGTAGTAAATAAACATTTTATAAATTCGTTACGGGGTACGGGGTCCGCGCGGACGAAGTCGCGGGCGGCTAGTCATATATATATATATAAGGCGACTGCTACAAACCGCAAGAAACTTCAAGGGCTGGTCAGGTCAAGTGTTTTAGACGTGACAAAAATTCGGTCGGCGGTGGAGCCCGGGCCTAGTGTGCGCGCGGCTTTCGACGGGCCTGCCTGCGCTATGGTGACGTGTCCTATGTTGCGGTCGATTGCTACCAGCAAGTTGCTGGCAAGTTGGCTCGCACAAGCGACTGCGTGTCTCTCCAGGGCGATCAGCTCTGAGGGAGCGCGCGTGGCAGACGGGTGGGCAAGCGTTTCGCTTTGCGATGTTTTCTAGATTGTGCGCGCGCGAGTAGATGCGACGCGCCATGTCAGCAACAGACTCCTCCACCGGCCTAACCATGACGTCGCTCGCGATGACGTCGTTGCGGACATATCGCCCCGCAACGGTGATAACCCGGAAAGCGATCGTTCGCTGCGTCTCTAAAGTACCCTCTCACCTAGCCGTGTAGCATGTAACGTAGATAGATAGATACTTAGTTGAGATGATATATCTATAGCTTATTTGAATCTTCCGATCGCGCAGATAAACCGTCTAGTATGGTTTTGTGGGACAATGTTATATGTTGTATGTGTCATATTATTCAATAAATTTAAAAAAAAAACGCTTTATTGCACACACAAAAATAAAGAAAACATACACAAACAGTAAGCATTTTAAAAAAAAGCTAATGTGGGCAAAGGCGGTCTTATCGCTTAAAGCGATCTCTTCCAGACAACCTTTGTGGTATAGGACAACAGAAAAAGAGCGACAGGCAGTGCACCAGAACAAGCAAATATTGTATCAACCTAGAAGTTGGTACGGCTCGTCCACAGTCATAGCGTATAGCTACGCATGCTGCGAGCCGCCTTTGTGTTCGCAGTGATACCGCCACTCGGCGGCACACAAGAGCGGCTCGCAGCAGGCTCGCGCTTACATACTCACTTGTTACAGTATCAGATACGTTACATGATACACGGCTAAGTGAGTACCCTCCTTAACAGCCGCCTCTGGCTGACCGAGAGAAGTCCTAGCCGAGCCAGGGCTGCAAAGGTGAGTCGCAAGCGAATATATGTCATATAAATAGCCTTTTAATTCGGAATGGAAGGCTGAAGTTGAGGACCGGACGGAACAACGAAGCGGCATCATACTTTACTTGCTGGCGCGATGGTGATGGTGAGCATGGTGGCCCAAGCTCAAACGCCGCTCGATGGTTATAGTTATAGATAGCGCACCGAACATTGCCAATCGATGGTCTGTCTTCGGAGAGCTATTTTTTGGGAAGCTTCCTTGCTCCCCCGTTTACTATGGCGGCAGTCATCCCCACGTTGACTATTATCCGCCATTTATAAATTTCGGCCGTAAGACTTTCAGTCAGTGTTGTTGTGGGTTTTTATTTGATATTGCTTTTTTTTTAATATAGCATTACAAGGTTTTAAGTTCTAATTTTTAAATATAGCAATACATAAATTGTGTGGTTTTTACTTTTGTTGGCAATGTCACTTCTGCCTAACAAGAATCTGTCGTAACAAGAATCTGTCGTAACCAGAATCTGTCCAAACCAGAATCTGTCCTAAGGCGAATAAGCCTCTACTGCCATAGTCCACTTAGCACCAAGTGACAACTGCACATGTGCTCAGCGTGACAGGTGGTGAGTCCATCGCAGCTCTATGCTGTTGGATGTAAACAGTCTTGGGTCCGTTAGTCGCCTTTTATGACACCCAAGGGAAATGATAATTTGGTAGTATTTTTAAACGAGCCCCCATACACACAGCTTCAGCAATACTAACGGCCTCTCAAACAGCGCCATCTATTGCCATACGTTAACACTATCATATTATAAATCACGCGATCATTGGCTTGCTTTATTGGGATGCTTCTTGGCCACCACGCCAGTAGTTCAAGCGACTTAGGTGACAGCTCATCCGCAAAATATTTGATCCTCGGATAAATCGTCACCCTTTTCAAATTGTTAGGCGTCGATTCATCCGCAAATGGTGTCGCTGTCGGATGAGTTGTTACATACAAAATATTGATGTGGTCATTTCAGCCAAATTGACAAACAAAGGCAAATGATTGCGAATTAATGTTTTTTATTTTATTTATAATATGTAATAAATGGTGTTTCTAACTCATCTGATGAAGATGGTTTTCATTAATATTAAACTATTATGATTTTTTATTATTATTAAGTTATGTTGTTGTTTTGTTATTGCTACGTTAATATTGTTTTTTTTTAACACATAATATAATATAAATAAATATAAATGTGTTTTATTAAAAAAACCGTTATTACGTATATTATTACGTAATAGCAGTATATTAAATAATAACAAAAGATTAAAAATAGTTTAATGTTATTGAAAACCATCTTCATCAGATGGGTTAGAAACACCATTTATCAGATAACGTGAACTTCTTCTTTACTTATCTAAATATTTTGTAAATAATTGTTGAACTGAGTTGTTTTATAATCTTTATTAGGTACACTTTTGACGGCCTGTTCGGCGCAGAGGTAAGACACCTTGCTTCTGCTCCAGAGGTCCCGGGTTCGATTCCCGGACAAGACAAATATTTCGTTAAATATTTGTCTTGGTCTGGGTGTTTCCTATGTATATTAAGTATTTATTTACAAAAGAAAAGTATGTTTATGTATTTTATCCGTTATCCAGTAATCCATAACACAAGTTCTTAATGAAACTTACCTTGGGCTGGATAATTGGTGTGTACAATGGCGGACTCCGTCGCTTTACTATTCTAAAGGTCAAAATCCCTTACACAATTATTTACAAAATACTTGGTTACAGAAGAAGTTTACGTTATCTGATAAATGGTGTTTCTATGAAGATGGTTTTTATTAATATTTAACTATTTTGATTTTTTATTATTATTGAATATACTGTTATTACGTATATATTGTTTTATAAAAAAAACAATATTAACGTAGCAATAACAAAACAAAAACATAACTTAATAAGAATAAAAAATCAAAATAGTTTAATGTTAATTAAAATCATCTTCGTCAGATGGGTTAGAAACACCATTTATTACGTATTATAAAATTAATAAAAACTTTAATTCCCAATCATTTGCCTTTGTTTGTCAATTTGGATGAAATGACCACATCAATATTTTGTATGTAACAACTCATCCGACAGCGACACCATTTGCGGATGAATCGACGCCTAACAATTTGAAAAGGGTGACGATTTATCCGAAGATCAAATATTTTGCGGATGAGCTGTCACCTAAGTCGTTCAAGCTGTATTCAATAGACGGCGTCACAGATGAAACCTATGATTGATTATTGTTTGTATATTTAAGCGCGGTCCTGCGCGTCGCGCGTTCTCTTTTCGCCCAGACACTCCTGCAATACACATGTCCCGAGGACTACCGATTATTATTTCCCACCGAATCGAACACCTAACACGGCCGTTACTGAAAGGGTCTACCGCAACTGTAGTTCACATTGAGGTATTATAACTAAAGACGATAACCCAAAGCATGTTTTTGCGCACCGAGTTGTGGCCCATGGGTAGCAAACGGCTGACATCAAAGCCACTCCCCCTACGCCTCACCCGTGATCAGCACCAAGTGGCTGCTCTTGTCATAATACTTTACTGCTTCTTCACCCGTACGACGACGCACGGCCAAATTCGATTAGAAATGTCTGGAAATATATTACAGACATTTATCATTCGGATTTCCATCTAGATGTTTACACAAAGAAATGTCAATAATTTGTTTACAACCATTCTTCATCAAATTTGACCCTAGTTAGTATTAGTATAGTTGTTGAGCCAGTAGGTCACCAGCTAGTTGTAGTTGTTGAGCTAGTGAGTTACCTAGTTGTTGAGCTAGTGAGTTACTTAGTTTTGAGCTAGTGAGTTACCTAGTTGTAGAGCTAGTGAGTTACCTAGTTGTTGAGCTAGTGAGTTACCTAGTTATTGAGCCAGTCCCAGGAGTCGTCCTGAGGCCGTTGCTTGATGGTGATGTTCTTGATGTCGGGCGGCGGGCTGGACACGCCGACTTGCGACAAATCGCGCGCGTCCTGATTGTTGCGCGCTGCCACAGACTCTTTCCACGGCTGGGTCTGTTCGTTCCTGGAACGCCGTCAATTGGAAAATGTAACTTTTACATACTTTTTTTAAATGTTTTTATTATTTATATTTATTCATTTTGTTCTATATAATCAGTCCTGCAAATTACTCCACTTCACCTGATGTTAAAAGGAAATGGAGTCCGGGCGCAAAGACAACTGGTGCAGCGTTAAAAAGACTCAACTTCAGTCGCCATCAGCCTGCCTTTTTTGAAAGACCAAAACTTTATTTTATTTTATTGATTCTACATTATGGGATTTACATTTTATCACAAAGTTCGCATCTTTTCTTAAAAAAATTATACGTCAAACTAATGTCAATAATGTAACGTCTGTCAGAGCGCCCTCCACAACGCTTTCTAAATACTCAACTCTGCTGGTGTGCACACGTCTAGTAATATTAATTTCATGTTTGTGCATGTGTGATGTATGTACGTGTAAACAATCGCCCTCATAGCTTTACACTTTAGTACCATGTCACACCAACAACAGCGTTTATACATAATGAGTGAAAGAGCGCGATCGTTCCGCGTGTGGGATAAGTAATAAGCCGATCGTACTGATGTATTAACGTACATATTTATGTATGTAAGAAGTCTTTAGAAGAAGACTTGAATGAAAAAAACCA